>CM046945.1:155756031-158169781 GCA_025698515.1 Gossypium sturtianum
GGTTTTTTATTTGATAGAATCATAGAATTCGAGGGTTGCTTGAGAAGTGCACTTCAGATCACGAAGCACGAATGGAAACTTTGCATAATGAGTTACGTGAAAAAGCCATCTCGGATGCAAAGTGGCTCCAAATTCAACAAAACTTAAGTCAGTCAGTAAGTGCTACTAGCTAGAATCATGATCTGATATTTGTATGAGGAAAACTCTTGGCTGTGTCTAATGAGGTTTATTTCATCTATTTTTTCTATTACTCAGTCAGATGCCAACTACTCTTTAGGGAACATTGAACTGCCTATAGAATTGCAACCGCTGGCCTTGACTGGTGAAGAGGTTGATGTTCTTAGAGGAAAATATATCAAAAGGCTAACCACTGTACTTGTGCATCACATACCAGCTTTCTGGAAAGTGGCACTTTCTGTTTTTAGTGGGAAATTTGCAAAGGTACTCTGAACATTGTCTAAATCATATTGCAATATTTGATAAAATTATGCATTATATAATGTCCGTATTCGCATTCTTCTCATACAGTAGTCTAATTGTTTGAGATCACATTCTTTTGTTTTTCTATGCCCTTGGTTTCTTCTCTGTGGCCTTGTATTCATTTTTGTAAGTGCTTTTTTCTTAAATACAAGTTTTCAATATAATAATGTGATTCATTGAATTGAATGTTTATTTTGGTTTTTGTCTTTCAGTCTTCTCAGGTTTCTGATTCTTCAGGAGGTAAAAGTGAGGAAAAAGTTGGAGATGGGAGATACTCAAATCATTCTCTTGATGAAGTTGCAGGAATGATGCGCGGTACAATATCTTTATATGAAGTTAAGGTGAATTTGCATTGCTTGGAACTGTTTAATGTCTTGCTTGGTTTACTACATTCATGGGGTGGTTTTTGCATTCTGAAACAAAGAGGAATGTAAGAATGAAATTTATGATGCTTTAGATTGCATTGGGTTATTTTATTTTGAGTTATTGTTTGAAAAAGTTAAGTCTTTATAACCTATTTTCTGTTCTCTTTGTGTCCCTGGAGTTCTCTGAAATATACACGCATTCATTGTTTTCTAGTCTAGTTTTCCTTCAATCAGAAACTAGGAATCTGGGTGTATATGTAGACCATCAACAATAAATATTCATGATTCTTCTTGAGTTTCTGTCAAATAAGAAATTGTTCCAATGGCATAGAGAAGACTTTCTAAACTGGTTGACCCTTTTGTCAAATATTAAATTGTCTTGGCAAGCTTTTATGAATATGCATTTTCAAATTCCTCATGGGAGGACCAAGGGTTTTTGGGATTTCATCGAGAAGAATTGTGTGGAAAGTTGGTTGTTGTTGCTGGAAGGCATGGTTGATTTGTTTCATTAAGATGATTTCTGACCATTGAGATTATCAAGTCTGGGGTTTTCCCTTCTTGCCGTTTTCTTTTTGAAGTATGCTTTATGCTGGAATCTGGATAATCCTCCAGGGCTGAGATAAAATGGTGACCAATATTATTCTAAGGGTTTTCTAGCTTAATTGCTGGATTTCATTATCTAACTCAGAATTAGATTTAGGTACTGTTTGATAAAACCGAAATTGATTCTGGAATAGGTCTTGAATTTGTAGCATTCAATTTGAATTGTGTAAACTGCAGTATGTTTTGGAATTTAAATGCTATTTTGATGATTTTAATGCAGATTCTAAACTCTTAAAATTATCTTATAGAAAATTTTCGTTTACAGTCACTATTTATCTGTTATAAATGAAATTAACATTGAATTCTAGTTATACATTTGAAGTTTGTGAATTCTACATTTACCAATAAAATAATTTGAAGAAGCATAAATCATTGAATATGGTAACATAAAGTAGGGTAACAACAGCAACAAGTGTATTCTTCCCTTCTGAACAATTTTATTTTTCTTCTCTTAGTCAGATTTGTTAACAAATCCAAGTAACAAATCCTCAAAATATTAAATCATTTAACAAATCAAAATGCAATGTTTCTGGTCCTATCAACATGCATTATTGTTTACTTTTGTAGTAGCTCTTACTGGGTTTGCTGTTGATATAGGTCCTGAATGCATTCTGTGATCTTGAAGAATCTAGTCTTCAGTCGTACATGAGTGATGCCATAAATGAAATATCTAAAGCATGCATTGCTTTTGAAGCAAAAGAGTCTGCTCCTCCTATTGCTGGTATTCCTACTTTCTTTGAAACTGTCATTGACTTTTAACTATTCTGATTGCTTCCATTTTTCATCGGTCAGTCATGGCGCTCAGGACACTTCAAGCAGAGGTTACAAAGATTTACATACTAAGACTTTGTTCTTGGATGCGAGCATCGACAGAGGGGATAACTAAAGATGAAACTTGGGTCCCAGTATCTATCCTTGAAAGGAATAAATCTCCATACACTATCTCTTATTTACCTTTGGCTTTTCGTTCAGTTATGACCTCGGCAATAGATCAGATCAATATGTAAGTGTCTAGAGCTTATGATGTTGAATTTCTAAGAGGCATGGTTAGTTATAATGTTGTGTGAGTAGAGTAATTCATAATTTATATATATTAAGTTGTTTGTAAGAGGTGTTACTGTTCAAACTTAGTAAGGTTGTCCATGAACTATTGGATACCAATAATTTCAAATATCTTTTTGTTTTGAGTTCTCTGAGATGGTTTATCAAAGTGTAAGGTAGGCTTAGTATTGCTGACTACAGATGACTAGGAGAAGGCCAATACTGCTGTGTTTATCCTGCCTATGCCTACCAAAAAAGAAAGAGTTCTCATTTTGTACATTTTGCCTTACTAGTTGCATTGGAATTGGCATTTTACCATGAATACATGCTGAAAAGTTTCTAGAAATTGTCTGGTTTTTCTAGGCTATAGATGAGTTAAGCTGTTGGTTATCCGCTTGGACTTGGTTTAATGAGAAGCTTACTCAAGATGGATTCAATGATGACCTGGATGATTTGTTTGTGAATCCGTTTCAAGTCGGCTAGGCACAGACATGGATGAGCTGGTCTTGAGGGTTATTGAGGACGCTCATTTTTGGGGCTTGGAAACATATTCATATTTAAAACTGAGTTCCATTAATTTATAGCCAATTTCTTCAGGATTTCTTACCTTCAAAACATTAAAAATTGAAGAATTGTTGATTGTAATAAACCAGTTTAATCCTGAGATTCAATGATTTAATTAGCTGAGAGCCATTTATCTAAGTTGCTAGCTAGTTCTAATGTTATGGAACTTGAACTCAACTTGATGCTGTCAGATGCATTGTTTATTTATTTATTTTCTAAATCAGAAGGAATTTGAATAGCCTTAAAGCTATTCTCTTAGCCTATTTGTGGTCATGTCAAATTTATGAAGGCATTTGTTACTGATGTGCCATGATATATAACCAGAAGATCCTCTGTAGGAATCTTTCTGGTTCAAGGTACTAGTGCAAATTTGAAGAGATTTTATACTATTATAGCATTTTTTTAACAGAAGATTTTTGCTAGTTAGTCAGATCAGTTTTTGGATAAAAGAAATCAGAACAAGCTTGAATAGTTTTAGGTGTACAACCAGAATGTTGGTAGGAATTTCTGATTCATGGCAATAGTGCAAATTTGAGAACTTCTAAATTTTATAGTGTTGTCCATATTTTTTAATATTGTCTGACCCTACTCTGTGTGAAAAGGCTTTTTTTTCATGTTGAGCTTCCTGATAGCTATTTGTAATATTTAGTGTCGAACATATTATATATAATTGAGGAAGTATATATTGTTGGTTTCTCTTGGTGAATTCTTCGCCTCTTTATGCTCCTTTTTTAAAGCTGTTTCATATGATTCCCGTTTCTTCTTTATGCAAGGATGATCCAGTCTCTGAGGAGTGAGGCTACAAAGTTCGAAGATATGTTTGCACAACTTCAAGAAATCCAAGAATCGGTTAAGATTGCATTTCTAAATTGTTTCCTGGATTTTGCTGGTATAATTGAAAACAGCGTTTTATTTTGTCTAGAAGATTTTGAACTGTTTCCAGTTTGTCATAATTATGTGCATGTTGACTAGGTCATCTAGAGCATATTGGAATTGATCTTGCCCAAAACAAATCAAGCAAAGAAGGTCTGCATTTGCAAAATGGGTTTTCCCATGAATCAGAGGAGGAATCATCATCTGATCTCCCAGGAAGTATTGTTGATCCACATCAACGGTTGTTAATAGTTTTGAGTAATATAGGATACTGCAAAGATGAGCTTTCTTCCGAGTTGTACAAGAAGTACAAATGCATTTGGCTGCAATCCAGGTATATTGGGATTCTTCACAACTAATACCTTGAGCATCAATCAATCTAAAGTTTTTGTTGCTTGATATTTGTAGTCATTCATTCTTGTGGTATCGGAATGAGACCAAATGTTCCAGTGCATTTAGTTAACTATTCAAATTATACCCCCTATCCTTAGTAGAAGGAATCGCTTGTCCTACATAGCTAACCCATGTTAACTAGAGTTTTTCAGTTGCTCAATTTCAGATGTAGATGTTGACATGAAATATGTATTTAGTTCACTATTTGCTGATCCTATGGCCTGTAAATGCTGTAGGGACAAAGATGAAGAGGAGTCAGACATACAAGAGTTGGTAGTGTCTTTTACTGGACTTGAAGAGAAGGTCCTTGAGCAGTATACTTTTGCTAAGGTATGACAAGATTGCTTACTAAATTTTGTTGAAGTTACCAGAAATTGTTGATTTATTTAATTTTTTTAGAAAGAGAACAAGCACACAAACATAATGGGAAAAATTGAGTAAGCTTGCGAGCTTTTTGATGTTTTTCAAGTATTATCAACTGATTGAAAAGCCAAATATGAACCATTATTGATGAAACACTTTTCCATCATTGACATTGTTCTAATCCCCCCCCCCCCCTCCAATCAGGCAAATTTGATTAGGACAGCTGCCATGAACTATTTGTTAGATTCTGGTGTTCAGTGGGGATCAGCACCTGCAGTAAAAGTAAGGAATTTGTGATTTTCCAATTGGTTATCATTTTATTCCTTTGGTTAGTTTAGCAAGCATTGTTTATCTGCGAGTGGTAACCCAAATTGCTCTTATCTTCAGGGTGTGAGAGATGCAGCTGTCGAGTTATTACATACTCTGGTAGCTGTACATGCTGAGGTACTTACCACTATATAATTCGTGGACATATGAACTTGATTTTTTCTTTAATTTTTACCTGTTGTTTGTGTGTTTTACATGCACAAGTGATTGTTTTGATCTTTTATCTTCTTGACTGTCAGAGAATTTAGTAGTTGAACTCTGAAGCATCATCTCTCTTGATCTGTTTAAGCAACTATTTTTGTAGTAAATTCAATAATTCGTCTGCTTGACTAATTCCTCATCCAGGTCTTTGCTGGTGCTAAGCCCCTCCTGGACAAGACACTTGGCATTCTTGTGGAAGGTCTAATTGATATTTTAATCAGTCTTTTCCATGAGAATGAATCTAAAGATCTCAGTTCACTTGATGCAAATGGTTTCTGCCAGCTCATGCTTGAGGTATTTATGTGACATTTTTCTTTATTATTGTTATGTTCTCGACTCTGACCATTGATTACTGCTTCCCTTTTATGTGTTACAATGATTTAATACTTACTATTGTCCGTTAATATCCTTTTGATACAACTGGGAACTGATTGTTATGGTTTGTAAGCACTAGGTTCTTTTCTTTTCATGGATGACTGTGTAGTCTTCTAGGAAAATGCACATATTCCACCCTGTCTTTCATTTTTTCCTTTTCCACACCCGCTGTTGAAATGAAATGTTTCAAGGGAAGTGATATATCCATTTTTGCTTAGCATCAATTGATTGATTGAAAAATATATATTTTTTACAATTACCTGTATTTGTGATTTTTTTTGTTAGAAATGAACTAGAAAACTTCAAGTCGTAAGATCTACATGGTTGATTTCTGTGAGATGTGTCTTTTGCAGCTTGAATATTTCGAGACCATTTTAAATCCATTTTTCACGAGTGATGCTAGGGAGTCTATGAAGTCTTTACAAGGGGTGCTGTTGGAGAAAGCCACTGAAAGCCTCTCTGAGGTTGAAAATCCTGGGCACAATCGGCGGCCAACTCGTGGAAGTGAAGATGCTGCTGCAGATGAGAAGCAGCAAGGAGCATCTGTATCTCCGGATGACCTGATTGTAAGATTCTCGTGTTCTTCTAGGACGTCTTCCTTTATTTGTTCTTTTATGGAGAAATTTTTTAACATGTTGGCTGTTGACATTGACTTGCTTTTATAAAACTATTCTTTCACTGAGATGAATTATAACTTCAGTTTCGAGCATACATGTAGTTTCCAGTTTAGTTTCATGTCAGGAGCCATTATCATCTGCTTCTTCAGTAAATAAATTGTGTGTCTTTGGTTCCATTCAATGAAATATCATCTTAACGTGTCGGCTTTCCCAGGCTCTTGCACAGCAATATAGCTCAGAATTGCTGCAAGGAGAGCTTGAGAGAACTCGCATCAATACAGCATGTTTTGTGGAGTCACTCCCCATGGAATCTGCTCCGGACTCGGTAAAAGCTGCATATGCATCTTTTAGAGGTCCAATGGACTCTCCCAGCAAAAAATACAGAGGCACACAAGCAACGGGATCTCCTAGTTTCACTCAGCGTAGGCGCAGATAAATTAGAGCCACCCCAGCAGCAGCCATATTCTTCATAAAAAAGTAAAAATTTCTTCATTTTGATTTTGATTTTGGTTTTCATTTGCATTGTTGTGTTTCACTTGTTGATGATACATATGATATTGGAAGACATGCATTTGTCTGTTGTAAGTCATGGGTCATGAACTTCAATTGCTTTGATAGGTGGGCTAAATTGTTACCTTGTATTATTTTCCATGTTTGTATCAATGAGCACGCATTCTTTTCTAAGAACCTTTTGATTAACTTATATATATATACAACTTTAGTTAGGATCATGATAAAAAATGAAAAATTTGTGTGAAATATTTTCCGTGTTCGTCTTTTTCTTGTTTTTTTGGGTGATGTAATAATTACGTTTGAAGTATTTTTATTTATATAAAATTTGACTTCTTGATATCTTGTGTTATATAGGTTTTAACGCGTTTGAGTTATTCTTAAAGTTGAAGCAAAGAGATGAATTGAGTCTTAGCATGGATGAGATTTGGGTTCAAATGCCCAAAACATGTAAATTTTTTTTTTAATTTTAAAACTTATGAGATTATAAGTAAATTAAAAATTGTATAAAAATTAAAGCTAAGAGATGGAAATTTCGAAGTAATTTGTCGCACTTTTATTTGGTAGTTTTATCTAATTCTTTAATTGTTTTTGGAAGAAATGACATTAAAAATATGGAAAATTATCTTATCCAAGAGTTTTTTAGATTTTATTTTACATGGGGCTGAGGGTGTGACTTGTATTAGAGGGTAATAAAATAAATGGGAAAAATTTATAAATTATTTGTCAAATAACCTTATATTTGTTGAAGTGTTAGTTTTTTAAAGTAAAAAATGAGCACTTCTTTTAAATGTAAAGATGGATAAGAGTTTAAAAATATATAAATTATTATTATTTCAAGTGAGAATACATGAAAACCTTTAATTATGTACACAATTTTATTTGAATTTCTTAGAACGTACTTTGTTAAGTCATAAAAATTTTCCAGATTTTAAAATTTATAAAATTATTTTATTTCAAAATACACATTTAATAAATTTAATAATAAAATTTAATAATGTTAACAATTAAAATTAATTAAAAAATATAACAACGAACTTCCTACAATAAAAATGCAAAAATAATTTCAAATTTATAAAAAATAGAGATATTTATGTCATAATTTAACATAATAAATAAATAATATCGGCCTGTCACACAATCAATCGGGCGCTTTTCCTCCATCCACACAAAACACTTACGGTGAGTTTGAATGGGCGGTGAGTTTACCTGCGGTTAGTATAAAAATAGCGATAACGGTGAGATTAGATACTATAGCGTGAGATAAAAAGTAAGCTAAACGCACCGCACCGCACTCAATCACCCATCCAAACCCACCTTTAGTCCTCGACTTAGCTAAACCCAAACTTATACATACATGCTAGTTGACAAATTGACATAAAAATAACCAAAAACCCTCACTTATAAATTGCTTTGCCAACAAGTCTGATTTTTTTTTTTTCATTTATCGTGCCTCCATGGAACTCTCCGGCTGAGCAGATTATTCATGATTCCAATTGCACGATTCTCGCCTTAATTTCAGGGAAGTTCTTTTCTTCTTCTTCTTCTTCTTTTATTTTTGATTTCTGGGTATTTCAGATTTGGTAAAGCTAAGCTAAGCTAGGTGGGGTCTTTTTGGGGGGTCAGTTAGATGAATATTAATGTTAGGTTACTTTATTTCGTGATCTTGAAGGTGGGTTTTTTTTTTTTTTATTTGCCTATCAAGTTATATTCTTTGTGAGATTTGTCCTTAGTGATAGAAATCTGTTTGTTTAGTTTGATGAGCTGGGTATTTCGGGATTTTGTCACTGGTTTGTTTGGTAGCTGGAAATGTCTTGCAAGTGAAAAACAAATAAATGTTTCTTTTTTTTGGGGGGGGAGGGGTCGAGCGTTTGAATCCCAGATAGGAACAAGTAACAGTAGGGTTAAAAGTAAATAAGTTGATGGAATGACATATAATTGTTTGCTTAAAAAAAGTAATGGAAGGAAATTTATCACAAGGAGGAATGATTCCTGGTGGGGGTTCTTTTGGAGGCCTTGACTTGCAAGGATCTATGAGAGTTCATAATCATGCACAAAACCCTCATAGTATACATCAACATCACCACCCTAACCCTCGCCAAGGTGCTTCTCTTCATGCTTCTATTCATGAGGATTTTCCACTCAAGATGGGGAACATACAGAACTCTGACCAAATCATTTCCTTGATGGATTACAACAAGGGGGAGAGGGGGAAAAGTTCGGTGAGTGATGAAGATGAACCTAGTTTTACGGAAGAGGGTGTTGATGGTCACAATGATGGAAGTAAAGGCAAGAAGGGATCACCGTGGCAGCGTGTGAAGTGGACTGATAAAATGGTGAGGCTTCTAATTACTGCAGTGTCTTATATAGGAGAGGATGCTGCAGGGGGCTGTGGTGGTGGGATGAGGAGGAAATTTGCAGTAATACAGAAGAAGGGTAAGTGGAAATCAGTGTCGAAAGTTATGGCAGAAAGGAGTTATCATGTTTCACCTCAGCAGTGTGAGGATAAGTTCAATGACCTGAATAAGAGGTATAAGAAACTAAATGATATGCTTGGTAGGGGAACTTCTTGTCAGGTTGTCGAGAACCCAGCACTTTTGGATGTTATAGATTACTTAACGGAGAAAGAAAAGGATGATGTGAGGAAAATTTTAAGCTCAAAGCATCTTTTCTATGAGGAGATGTGTTCTTATCATAATGGGAACAGATTGCATCTGCCTCATGATCCGCAATTGCAGCGTTCCTTGCAGTTGGCTTTTAGAATTAAAGATGATCAGGAGAACGATGATGCAAAGAGGCATCGGCATGATGATGATGACGATGATGACGATGACGATGATGACATGGAAACTGATGATCATGATGACTTTGAGGAGAATCATGCTTCACATGGGGATGACAGGGGAATATATAGGGTATTAGGGGGCTCTGCCAAGAGATCGAGACAAGTCCAGGTCCATGAAGATGCTTGTTTCCATAATTCTTCAAACTCCCAGGACTGCAACAAAAGTTCTTTTTCTTATCCACCACCCGCACAAGCTGATATAAATCAAGCACCACCTGAAAACCCAAGAGCAGCTTGGTTACAAAAGCAGTGGATCGAGTCTCGCTCGCTTCAGCTAGAAGAACAGAAACTACAAATTCAAGTTGAGATGCTAGAATTGGAGAAACAGCGTTTCAAGTGGCAGAGATTTAGTAAGAAGAGGGATCGTGAGCTTGAAAAGATGAGAATGGAAAACGAGAGGATGAAGCTCGAGAATGAGCGAATGGCATTAGAGTTGAAGCGAAAGGAACTGGATGCTGATTAAAACCAAGTGATTTTTACCTCAAACTTCTTATATTCTTTTACAGTGGCAGGCCTGGATGCAAATTTAATTTGTTGTTCCTAAGCTCCTGTATTCTTATCCTGAAGTATTGCACATAGAATTGGCAGACTAAGTTGAAAAATGATGATGCCTACTTTTATTGTGTAAACATATGCATGACTTTTTACAATTTGTATGTACTTGTTTTGCTCTTTGTGAATTGGTATTAATTAGCTAGAAGAGTTTTGTGCAAAGATTCTCTTTGTTTATGCATCATTGCATAAAATTGTTAGTTTGGGTTTTTAAGAGAAGAATAATAATAAAGTTTGTACCCGGTGTGCAAGGCTCCGACCATAAGCAAGGTCTGGTGGAGGTGTTTACCCCCCTTTTTGCATAGAGAGGCTGTTTGTTTTCAGGGTTTTTGATAGAATGCTTTCTTCTTTCATCATCATAATTCTTTTGAGATGTGTGTTTTTGTTCATGTTCCATGTTCCATGTTCCATGTTCCAACTCTCTACCAAACTCATCAGGCTCAATGTTCATTACTGGTGACTGCTATTCCTACTTGTAAGTGTGTATGGACTTTGGTGTATACTGGAGACCTATGTTACTGGGACTTGGTTGGTTATGAAGGTTGGCGACATGTTAAATTTGTTTCAAGATTTTTTATTATTATGTATTTTAAGTCTTTGGACAATCACATCCTTGTACTCATGTTCGGATAAAAGTTAAAATTCAATTTTCTTCTCTATTTTCTTTGGCAATTAATTACTGTTATTGCAAATTTGCAATCATAAATTATTATATTAAAAGAAAGGGAAAAAAAGAGAGAAGACAACTAAAAGCCCAACAAATTACCTGGCTGAAGCTAACTCATGAAGCCTTCAATTGATTCGAAATTGAACAAAATCCCGACCCAAAATTTTATTGGGATAATCCTCCCGGCCTTTTCTCACTTGGCTTGGTGATGTACAACTAAGGTCATTCAGCAGCTGCTGCTATAGCGGCTTTATCTTTTCTTTTCTTTTTATCAACGGATCTTTTACTGACGCAGTCCGGCCATCAGCTTCACTTCTATCATCATCATCGTCACCTCCTTCCACATATGTACATACCTCCATACATAGAATACAAATATACGATTACTGGTGAAAAGGCTTTGAAGGAACTGCCCCTAGCAAAAAAGAAAAAAAGAAACGCTGCGGCTGATTTTTCAAAAGCTATGAGATCTGAGGCCTTTCTCATTTCCTTCTACCACTTTTTGCAATACCCATTTTTTATATTTGATTCTTAAGTCATTCTTCTTTTACACGGTTGTAGTTTTGTGAAGAATGATGATATGCATGCACGGGGCTTTTAGCAGCTGTAATCCTGATGCAAATTTTCTATTAAGTAATTAGCAAAATGACTGATTGGCAGTGCGTTTTTCTCATTGGGATGTCTTGTTTGAGTGTTTTTGGCTTACTTGGTCTGTGAATTTTGCCAATCCCACTGAATATATCTTACTTGCAGTTTACAATATAAAAATGCATAGTCTTTGTTGCTAGGTCTAGTCATTGATACTTCTCTTGGAACAACTCAGATAAAGCTTTGTCTTTCCTAAATGCAAAATGTATTTGCTTTGGGACAGGTATGTTAAACTTTGATCAGGCCTTTTATGATGCGCTTCATGTGTCGATTTCATCAATTGTAGCATCTTCCTCTTCTTGAATTGCTACTTTGAAGCATTGAAAATTTAGTTGCCTGAGAGTCACTCTTTTTCTTGTGTAACCTGAATTAGTACTTTCCATGTTTATTATTTGCTTATAAATTAAAAAAAAAAGTATGTTATCTGGTAATCCTTATTGTTCATCTTGGTTCTACTGAAGCTAGATACTCAATCTGTCATTGGTTTTGATACTATCTTCTTAGTATATGTTTAAAAGAATTTCAGAGGCTCTGACTATGGCCAATGACGAGTTGTTACATGGGTTAGTTCTTTTGTTCGCTATTTTGTTTCCTATCATCTCTGAAGATACAGATTTTTTTAATGGAAGTCATGAGCATCACTATAATTGACTTGGAATATTGATGAAATCTGAGGGTTTTTTTTTTTTTTAATTGCAGATTTTTAGTTGTTATAACTTAAGGGTTGGATTTTGTAGCTTGCTTAGATCCTTTGTAGCTGATGTGCTTAAGGTTTTAGATAATTTCTTCGGGTTTCATTGAGCTCCTATTGCATTTTGCCCAGTGGTGGAAACTGTTTTGGTTTTCAATTTATCTTTAGCTTTTTCACACCGCCTGCTTCTCTCTCTCTCTCATACATATTATGTGTGTGTATGTTTGTTTGTTTAGTTATTTTATTTATTATTGTTGGTGGTGTGGTAAGAGCTATTGGTGAATGCCTTTATGTTGAACTGTTCATGATTTTGGCATAGCTATGAGATCTGAGGGCTCTTTCTAATTGCACTTTTAGAGTTTTTGAAGTCAGATATTGTCTTCAGGCTTATTTAGTCAAAAGTACAGAGTGAATGGTGTTCAGATTTAGGCTTTGTAGATTGCTATTCAAGACAATTTTAAAGATATCTTTTACCACTCAAATCTTTGTATTATTTTGTTCATGTTGCTATGGCATTAATGTCGCCTCCATCCTTTCAACTACTTCTCATCATAGGTCTTGGGTGATTCTTATTCGCCTTCCTTCTTCTTTGTTGTTGATATAATTCATGGTCTTATGGCTAATGTTGGCACTGGTAGTAGTAGATGTGGATAAGTCTTCAAAGTAATCCCATAGCGTCACAATTGATGAAACTATTCCGAAGTCTGGCCTTAGAGGGCATTGCAGGTTCTCTCTATTAAGCATGTGTCTGAACTTTTTGGTGTAATTCTTTATTTGAATTTTGCTGCTGTTATCATTTCTTTTGAATTTGCTGCTGTCCTTTGTTTTGAATTTTTTTTGTTTGTTAGCATCATCTGCAGATAAGTCTTCTATAGAATAGGAATATCTCTAGGCTTCTTTCATGTATTAATATGCTTGCTGCCATTCAATAAAACCGTCATATTTCTTTGTCACTGTCACTTGCATTTTTATGGTGTCAGAGCCTTCTTAAGCTCCAACAAGTGCGATCCATTGCAAGTGAGATTTTTTCTCTTTCCGCCATATGCTTTATTTGAAGATCTTTGATGTTCCTTGATGACTTTGCTGGTTATATGTGTTTCAGTATACTGCTATAATCTTAGTTTTACCATTTTAGATATTACAATCACTAAATTTCAGAATTGTTTTAAAATCCATCTAGAGTCATCAGCCTGATCAAGGGCTGCACTGTTCTTATTTCTTTGACATCCATTCCTTTATTGATAACGCACTTGTGTCAAAGTCCATGCCTTGTTTTAATATTAACTTCTGAAGCAATCAGTTCTTCGGCATATTGGTAACTGGAATGGTGTTTGATTCATAGTAATAACTCTTGCAGATGGTAATGACTGTTAGGAAAAACTAAATGTATTGAATTGAGAGGTTTTTTTTATTATAAATCTTGCTGGAATCTTGTTTAGAATGAAGCAATCAATGCTTGACTGCTTAGATTTTTCAATGTTGGTTGATTAATGTGTAGAATGTCTGGGTATCTTATATTCTAAATTTCAACATTTTATGTTTAAACACTAGAATTTTTGTTTTATTGTTTTTTCTTTTGCAATTTCATTTTGCCACATTATTTTTTTTGGCCCAATGATTGAGAACTCATTGAATTGGAGCAGTCATTGCTTATTTTTGTTTCAGACCTTTGCTATCAGCAATGGCATCAACAATTCAACATTCAATATCATCTCTTTTCTTTTCCCCTTCAATTTTGTTTTCGTAGGAAGAACAGCTCCTTTTCTCTTTCTTTCTTTCTTCTTGTCAACACTGTTGCTGATATGGTGAAGGCTTGTAACAAAAATCAGTGAGTTTAAAAACTGCAAATGATCCGTCATATCTATGAGATCTGAGGGTTTATCATGATTTTTAATATCTGCCATTATCATGCTGTGCTGTTGCAAACTGCGTTTCCTTGGCGTATGAGATTTTCTTTTATGTTACTCTGATTCAAGTGTGAGTGTTGGACAATGTATGCCAAATTTTTTCTTAAGATTTTTATATATTTGGAGGGCTCATATAGGTTTATATCCCTGTATAATTGATTTTCAATCATGGAATTGTAAGTTGTGTGCAAGCAGGGATTGTTGATGTTCGGATTTGTTCAAATCCGTGAGTGTTTTCTGCTAACCCTTAATGCTTCATGTCATACTTTTGCTGCTGCACACTTCATAAATTTCAATTGTAATGTCACTATCTCATGCATGCTTACTAAAGTTCTCCTGCTTTGAAATGTGGTTGAATTGCCACAGTTGAGATTCGAATATGAAAATCAGAGTTGCAAAAGGCAAGATTCGAATAGAATCAATTGCATTAAGTTCAGTTCAACCCCTCATTTCTTGTGAACGAAGATTTTATGGTTACAACTTTTCAAGGGAATGACCTTACCCTTGACCTTCATGTGTCCATTTCATCAATTATAGCATCTTCCTCTTCTTGAATACTTTGAAGCATTGAAAATGTAGTTGTCTGAGAGTCACTCTTTTTTGTGTAACCTGAACCAGTACTTTCCATGTTTGTTATCTGCTAATACATTAAATATGGTATGTTATCTGGTAATCCTTATTGTTCATTTTGGTTCTACTGAAGCTAGCTACTCAATCTGTCATTGGTTTTGTTACTATCTTATTATTATATGTTTAGGTGAATTTCAAAGGCTCTGACATATGACGAATGATGAGTTGTTACATGGGGTAGTTCTTTTGTTTGCTATTTTGTTTCCTATCATCTCTGAAGATACAGATTGTTTTTTTCTTTAATAAAAGTCATAAGAATCACTATAGTTGAATTCAAATACTGATGAAATCTGAGTTTCTTGTTTTTTTTTTTTTTTGAATTACAGCTTTTTTGTTTGTTATAACTTAAGTGATGGTATTTATAGCTTGGTTAGATCCTTTGTAATCAATGTGCTTAGGGTTTTAGATAATTTTCTTGGGTTTCATTGAGTTACTTTTTTATTTTGCCCAATGATGGGAACTCAGTTTTGATTGAACTGTTCTGGTTTTCGATTTATCTCTAGCTTTTACACACCACCTGCTTCATTCTCTCTCTCTCTTCCAATATACATATGTGTATTGTGTGTGTGTGTGTGTGTGCATATACTTATTTATTTTATTTTATTTATTTTTGGTGGTGTGTCAAGAGCTATTGGTGAATGCCTTTACTGTGAACTGTTCATGATTTTGGCGTAGCTATGAGATCTGAGGGCTCTTTCTATTGGATCTTTTAGAGTTTTCGAAGTCGGATGTTGTCTTCAGGCTTACTTAGTCGAAGGTGCACAGTGAATGGTGTTTAAGTTTAGGACTTATAAGAGACTGTTTTAGAGATATCTTTTACCACAATCTTTGGTACTATTTTACTCATCTCCCTCTAATACTTTGTGTGGAGAGGTTCGGCTTCCATCGTTTCAAATATTTTTCATCATTGGTTTTTGGTGATTCTTATTCTCCTTCCCTCTTCTTTGTTGTTATTATTATTAATGTTGATATAATTCATGGTCTTATGACTAACAATGTCACTGGTAGTAGTTGGTGTGGAGAAGTCTTCTATGAAATCCTATACCTTCACAATTGATAATTATATTCTGAGGTCTGGCCTTCGAGGGCATTGCAGGTTCTTTCTGTGAAGAATGTGTTTGAACTTTCTGGGGTTATCCTTTATTTGAAATTTGCTGGTGTTATCATTTATTTTGAATTTGCTGCTGTTTTCCTTTGTTTTGAATTTTTTTGTTTGTTTGTGTTATTTGCAAATAAGTCTCCTATAGAATAGGAGTATCTCTAGGCTTCTTTCATGTATAGCCATTCAATAAAACCATCTTTCTTTGTTACCGTCACTTGCATTTATATGGTGTCAGAGCCTTCTTAAACTCCAACAAGTTTGATCCATCACAAGTGACAATTTTTGTTCCCGTCATATGGTTTATTTGAATATCTTTGGTGTTCCTTGATAGATGACTTTGCCGGTTGTATGTGTTTAAGCATACTGCTATAATTTTAGTTTTATTCAACTATATCATAAGATTTTAGATATTACAATCACTAAGTTTCAGAATCTGTTTGAAAATCCATCTAGAACCGTCAGCTAGATCGAGGGCTGCACTGCTTTTATTTCTTTAACCTCCATATCTTTTACCACACAATCTTTGGTATTATTTTGGTCATATCCCTGGGATACTTTGTCTGGAGAGGTTGCTATGGCATCAATGTTGGCCCCCATCCTTTTAACTACTTATCATTGGTTTTTGTGATTCTTATTCTCCTTCCCTCTTCTTTGTTATTATTGTTGATATAATTCATGGTCTTATGGCTAATGATGGCACTGGTAGTAGTAGATGTGGAAAATTCTTCAATGAAATCCCATAGTGTCACAATTTATGAAAATATTCCAAGGTCTGGCCTTCGAGGGCATTGCAGGTTCTTTCTATTAATCATGTGTTTTAACTTTCTGGTGTTATTCTTTATTTGAATTTTGCTGGTGTTATCATTTATTTTGAATTTGCTGCTGTTTTCCTTTGTTTTGAATTTTGTTGTTTGTTTGTATCATCTGCAAATAAGTCTCCTATAGAATAGGAGTATCTATAGGCTTCTTTCATGTATAAATATGGTTGCTTCCTTTGATTAAAATCATCTTTCTTTGTCACTGTCACTTGCATTTATATGGTGTCCGAGCTTTATTAAAGTTTGATCCATCACAAGTGATTTTTTTTCCTGCCATATGGTTTATTTGAAGATCTTTGATGTTCCTTAGTTGATGATTTTGTTGGTTGTATGTGTTTAAGTATACTGCTATAATTTTAGTTTTATTTTATTATATCATAAGATTTTACATGTTTCAATTACTAAGTTTCAGAATCTGTTTGAAAATCCATCTAGAATCGTCAGCCTGATCTAGTGCTGCATTGTTCTTTTTTTTTTTACCTCCATTCCTTTATTGATAATGCATGCATGTCGGGGTCCATGCCTTGTTTTAATACAACTTCCGAAGCAAGCAGTTCTTTGGGATTATTGGTAACTGGAATGGTGTTTGATTCAAAGTAATAACTCGAGTCATTGGTAGTGACAATTAGGAAAAACTAAATTTATTGAATTGAGAGGTTTTTTTAGTATAAATGTTACTAGCATCTTATTTAGAGTGAGGAAGTTAATGCTTGAATGCTCAGACTTTTCACTGTTGATTGATTACTGCATAGTAGATATGGGTAATTTATTTTATTTCAACATTTTATGTTTAAAAACTACAATTGTGCTTTTGCAAATTCATTTTGCAGCATTCTTTTTGGCCCAATGATTGAGAACTCATTGAAATGGAGCAGTTATTTCTGATTTTCATTTCTGACCTTTGCTATCAGCAATGGCATCAAACATTCAATATCATCTCTCTCTTTTTTTCCCTTTTCTTTATTTTCCCATTTCTGTTTCCTATGAAGACAGCTCTCTTTCTTTCTCTCTCATTCTCTCTTTCTTCATATCAACATGGCTGCTGATATGGTGAAGGCTCGTAACGAAAATCAGTTAGTTTAAACACTGCAAATGACCCATCATAGTATGAGATCTGAGGGCTTTTGTGATTCTTCATGTCTGCCTTTATCATGCCGCACTGTTGCAAACTTTGTTTCTTTGGTGTATGAGATTTTCATTTATGTTACTCTAATTCATGTGTGAATGCTGGAAACAGGTATCCCTGTATAATTGAATTTCACGCATGGAATTGTAAGTTGTCTGCAAGAAAGGGTTGCCGATATTCAGATTCATTCAATCCTAGCTTGTGCATTGTGAGTGTTTTCTGCTAATCTCCCCTTAATGCTTTATTTCTTACTTTTGCAGCTATTCACTTTATAAATTTCAGTTGTAATGTCACTATCCAATGTAATGCATGCTTTAATAAACTTCACCTGCTTTGACATTTGGTCGAATTGCAAAAGTTGAGATTTGAATCTCAGTTACGACGATTGGAATTGCAAAAGGTGAGATTCAAATAAAATCAATTGGATTAAGTTGAGTTCAACCCCACATTTCTTGTGAATGAAGATTTTATGGTTACAAGTTTCAAGGGAATGACCTGACCCTTGAGTCATTATTGTTGTAGAAGTGGACTTCTTTCCCAGGCATTTGGACTGAGTTCGAATCTTGGAGTCATAGAGGGCTTTACTTGAATACCACCTCTGGCCCGAACAGGATTAGACTTAGATCATAAAATGGATGAGAACACCTGTGGTTATAAAAAAATGATATGTTACTGGTAATCCTTATTGTTCATTGTGGTTCTAATAAAGCTAGCTACTCGATCTGCCATTGGTTTTGATACTATCTTCTTAGTGTATGTTTAAATGAATTTCAAAGGCTTTGACATATGGCCAATGATGAGAAGTTGTTACATGGGGTAGTTCTTTTGTTTCCTATCATCTCTGAAGATACATATTGCTTTTTTTTAATGGAAGTCATGAGCATCACTATCTTTGAATTGGAATATTGATGAAATCTGAGGTTTTTTTTTTTTTTTTTTTTTTTTTTGAATTGCTGATTTTTAGTTGTTATAACTTAAGGGTTGATTTTTGTAGCTTGGTTAGATCCTTTGTAGCCAATGTGCTTAAGGTTTTACATAATTTCCTCAGGTTTCTTTGAGCTCCTGTTGTATTTTGCCCAATGATGAAAAATCAGTTTTGATTGGACAGTTCTGGGTTTCAATTTATCTCTAGCTTTTACACACTGCCTGTTTCATTCTCTGTCAATATACACATACGTATTATCTATGTTTGTATGTATGCATGTATGTTTATTTATTTTATTTATTATTGCTGGTGGTGTGTTAAGAGCTATTGGTGCATGCCTTTACAGTGAACTTCCATGATTTTGGCATAGCTATGTGATGTGGTTTTGGGGAGAAAACAGCAACAATAGAAAGAATTAGGGCTAAACAAACGATTAGTAAAGAAGATGCAAGTCTAGAAAACTTTGGGTTATAGAAAACCTCTAGTTTTTCTATTGATTCAAGAAAAACAATAAGAACAATAATTATGGCTATAAAGCCTACAACTTATTTATATAGCCTTTCTTTCTTGGAAGTAAAGTTACTAGGCTTTCTTGCAAATAAAATTTTATTCTAGTTCTAGATTTAAACCCTAAAATACTTTATAACTGTAGCCGTCTGTAATATATCTAATATTTAAAATAGATATTATAAGATAAAACTGACATGATAAAATATTATAATAAAAATAAAAGATCCTACATCACTATGAGATCTGAAGGCTCTTTTTAATTTCACTTTTAGGTTTTTTGAAGTCAGATATTGTCTTCAGGCTTACTTAGTTAAAAGTGCAGAGAAGATGGTGTTTAATTGTGGGACTTATACGAGACTACTATTTAAGGCAATTTTGAAGATATCTTTTACCACACAATCTTTGGTATTATTTTGCTCATAGCCCTCGGATACTTTGTGTGGAGAGGTTGCTATGGCATCAATGTCAGCATCCTTTCAACAACTTGTCATTATTGGTTTTGGTGATTCTTATTCTCCTTCCCTCTTCTTTGTTGTTATTGTTATTATTGTTGATATAATTCATGGTCTTATGATTAATGATGGCACTGGTAGACCGGTAGTAGTAGATGTGGAGAAGTCTTCAATGCAATAGTGTCACAATTGATGAAACTATTCTGAGGTCTGGCCTTCGAGGGCATTTGCAGGTTCTTTCTATTAAGCATGTGTTTGAACTTTCTGGTGTTAATCCTTTATTTGAAATTTTGTGTTATCATTTATTTTGATTTTGCTGCTGTTTTCCTTTGTTTTGAATTTTGTTGTTTGTTAGTATCATCTGCAAATAAGTCTCCTATAGAAGAGGAGTATCTCTAGGCTTCTTTGATGTATTAATATGCTTGCTGCCATTGAATAAAATCAACATCTTTTTTTTTTCACTGTCACTTGCATTTATATGGTGTCAGAGCCTTCCTAAGCTCCAACAAGTTTTATCCATCGCAAGTGACATTTTTTTCATTCTGCCATATGTTTTATTTTATTTGAAGATCTTTGATGTTCCTTAGTTGATGACTTTGCTGGTTGTATGCGTTCAAGTATACTGCTTTAATCTTAGTTCTATTATTTTAGATATTACAATCACTAAGTTTCAGAAAATCCATCTAGATTCGTCAGCCCAATTGAGGGTTTCACTGTTCGTATTTCTCTGACCTCCATTCCTATATTGATAATGCATGTATGTCAAGGTCCATGCCTTGTTTTAATATAACTTCTGAAGCAAGCAGTTCTTTGGAATATTGGTAACTGGAATGGTGTCTAATTCCTAGTAATAATTCTTGCAGATGGTAATGACTGATAGGAAAAACTAATTTTATTGAATTGAGTCATTTTTTACTATAAACCTCGCTAGAATATTTATTTAATGCTTAGATTTTTCTCTGCTTGTTGATTAATGTGTAGAACATCTGGGTATCTTATATTTCAAATTTTCAACATTTTATGTTTAAACAGTACAGTATTTATTTTATTTTTTTTCTTTTGCAATTTCATTTTGCTGCATTAGTTTTTTTGGCCCAATGATAGAAAACTCATTGAAATGGAGCAGTTATTTCTGATTTTTGTTTCGGACCTTTGCTATCAGCAATGGCATCAACAATTCAACATTCAATATCATCCCTTTTCCTTCCTTTTCTTTTCCTCTACAATATTTGTTTCATATGATGAACAGCTTTTTCTCTTTCTTTCTCTCTTTCTTCATATCAACATGGCTGCTGACATGATGGAGGCTCGTAACTTAAATCAGTGAGTTTAAAAACTGCAAATGACCCATCATAGCTATGAGATCTGAGGGCTTTTATGATTCTTAATATCTGCCTTTATCATGCTGTGTTGTTGCAGACTTTGTTTCTCTGGTGTATGAGATTTTCATTACTCTAATTCATGCGTGAGTGTTGGACACAGGTATGCCCAATTTTTTCTAAAGGTTTTCATGTATTTGGAGGGCCCTAAAGGATCATATATCATGGAATTGTAAGTTGTTTGCAAGCAAGGGTTGTTGATGTTCAATCCCACCTCGTGCTTTGTGAGTGTTTTCTGCTAATCTCCCTTAATGCTTCATGTCTCACTTTTGCTGCTATTCACTTCATAAATTTCAATTGTAATGTCACTATCTAATGTAATGTAATGCCTGCTTTCTTGCAGATGGTAATGACTAAGGAAAAACTAAGTTTATTGAATTGAGAGGTTTGTTTTTGCTATATTGCTATTATCGTATTTAGAATGAAGCATTCAATGCTTGAATGCTTAGATTTTCTCACTGTTGATTGATTGATGTGTAAACTACAATTGTGCTTTTACAAATTCATTTTGCTGCAATTTGTTTGGCCCAATGATTGACGACTCATTGAAATGGAGCAGTTATTTCTGATTTTCATTTCGGACCTTTGCTATCAGCAATTGCATCAAACATCCAATATCAACTTTTTTTTTTTTTTTTTTTTTTTTTTTTGTTTCATATGAAGAACAGCTCTTTTCTTTCTCTCTCTCTCTATTTCCTCTCTTTCTTCATATTAACTCGGTGCTGATTTGGTGGAGGCTCGTAATGAAAATCAATGAGTTTAAAAAACTGCAAATGACCCATCATAGCTATGAGATCTGAGGGCTTTTCATAATTCTTAGTATCTGCCTTTATCATTCTCTGCTGTTGCAAACTTTGTTTCCTTGGCTACTCCGGTTTTCGTTTATGTTACTCTAATTCATGTGTGATTGTTGGACACAGGTATGCCAACTGTAGATACTCGTTTTTGGTTATTTAACGTTTCTGTTTAAGGCAAACAGAGATTTTCGATTCAGGGCATCGGCTAACACTTTAGTTTTTACCTGGATGATAGTCGATAATCAGATCATAATTTTTTAACAATTCGAGCCATCTGTGCTGTCTCAGATTCAACTTTTTCTGCGTCAACAAGTATTTCAGGCTTTTGTGATCTGTGAATATATGACTTTTCTTTTCTTTTCTTTTGTTTGATATAAAAGAAATCTTGAATGTTAATTGTACTTTTGGAGGAGATACAACTTTAGATATTAAGAATTGTTGAAATTGATAATTATTATATATATATATATATTTAGAGGTTTTATATATTTAAATGCCTTTTTATATATTCAACTCTAAAGAAAATAACACTTACCTTTGATCATTTATCATAATGCTCTAAAAGTTACATCATTATGTATCATGTTTAGACTACTTGTACGGTTTTTATGCTAAGGCAACAGTCTGTGTTCATGTTTAGAGTTATAAGTTTAATATGTTTCGCATTTATCTTCTTGCTTTGGATTTAGACTTGGTTCGTAATAAGAGTTTTAGATTCAATAGATTTTATCCCGCTAGTTTCGTGCCTTGCAAGCTTTGCGTCTCGCTAGTTTCATGACTTGCTAGCTTCACCTCTCGTTACTTTTGCTTCCAGCTAGTTTTGATCTCGCTAGCTTCGCTTCCTGCTAGTTTCGGTCCCACTAGCTTCACTTTGCGCTAGTTTTGATCTCACTAGCTTAGCATCTTACTGGCTTTGCCTCCTGTTGGTTTCGTGTCTCGCTAGCTTTAAAATGTTCCTTATCAAGTAAGTTTTTATCATTTAGATGCATGATTGAAAAATTCTCAATTATAACATTTATCATTTTTTTTTTTATTTGCATATATCATATCATTAAATATATATTTTATGTGAATAAATATGTTAATGTTTTACCCATACATATATGAATTCAATTTTAATGTGTTTTTTTAGTATTTAATCATTTTTTTAAATACACATAAGTGGTTTCATATATACTTGTTCACATTTTGTTTGCCCACATGTCGCTAGCTCCTATAACTTGCTCAGATACTACTAATTCAAGTAATACTCTTGTTATGGCTTAGAATTGCTTAGGTAATTTCCCCTAAAATGTTTTACATGATGCAATTTACTTTTGAAGTATTCCCATATTATGCCTCATGCGTGAGAGTTTCTTTTCTTTTAAAAAGAAAAATTACCAAGATATTCATTTTTTGTTATTAACATTTCTATTAGTAATAGTGGTAGGAAATATCGTTCTTTACAGAATCATTCCATGCTGAGATGGTTGTGGAGGTAGACTTGAGAAGGTTGGCATGATTCTTAGGTTTGCTCCATTGTTGGGATGTTTCCGAGAGTAAGACTTGGAGGTTCAAATATGGATATTGTTAAGAATTTTACTTAACAAGTGTTTTTGTCTCTCCCTCTTTTCGTTGATCAAATTGTGCACTTGCACTTAAGTTTGCAAGTGACACTCTCCTTACTAAAATGAGTTTCATGAGTGTAACTTCCACAAAATTATTATTATGTCTATCATTTTTGTAATTTCTCTTTCATTACTCTTATTACTCGATAATTCATCAACACATTTTTGTGAAATAATACACTTCTTTCCCATGTTCTATAAAAAATGTCGTTTGTTAACCATTCTTTGGAATAATTATTTTGGAAAGGCTATAAATAAAAGATTCAAAGTTTCATTTTGGGGAACTTTTGCATCGTTTAACAAACTTAGCACATTAAAATCCTCTTTACAACTTGCCACCGTAATTTTGATTCTTCTTAGTCCCTTATCGTGTTCATGACAATCGTCTATTACCACATTTGTTTTTTTTGTCATCTTTTCACGATTCTTATGTTGCTAGAATTGTAAGTTGTGTGCAAGCAGAGGTTGTTGATGTTCTAAGATTTTCAACAACCTCTATTGTAAGCTGGAATTATTTCAAACATGATAGTTTTTGCAAGGTTTAGGTTTTTTTTTATATATATTTAAATAGAAATAAAACAAATATTTATTATATAGACCATTATATGTATTTATTTATTTTAAGAACACATGATTGGATAAAAGAATTGTTTCAATTTTTTCTTTACATTTGATTGAGTTTGAGAAATTAATTCTATGATTTCTTATCCCTAGTACGTCGGCACTTGACTTTTGTCAACCGTTTTGAGTTTTTTAGCTATTGTTTGTTACTTTGACATTATTATTTTTTCCCTAAAGTGCTTTTTAATTTTTAACTAAAGAAAATTTGAATGTATTGTTCAAATTTTAGTGGCATAGCAACTTACATAGTAGTCTATATGTGTATTTCATTGTAAATGTAATTAAATATTTAAAAGGAAATTAGAAATTTTTAGTTTTATTGATTTTTTATTTTATTTTATGAAAAGCATATGTGAATTATATTGCAGGTTGTTACATTAACATTGTTAAAATTTTAGCAATCCAATTAACATTTTTATTAGAAAATAAATCTGACTAAATTTTAATAGTTATAAATGAAAATAATCCCAAAAAAAAAAAAAATTAAGCCCAATCCAACATGGGGTGAATGCGCATTCGAATTTTTAAATGCTAATCTCTGTGTTTAATTTAAAAATTAAAGTCTAATTGATAATTTTATTTTGATGATATAATTTTATTAAATTCGAATATATAATTTTTTTTTATATTTTAGTATTTAATTTAATAATTAAAGTTTAAAATATATATTCATACGTAAAGTGAAATAATTGTGTGATTAATTGATTGTTAATTCTTAAATTGTACCAATAGAAAGATTAAATTTTTAGAATTCAAAGTAGAAGGAATAGTTTTTCTCCAAATTTTGAAGTGTATGCAACTATAATTTGAATCTCAGTGTGTTTTTTTTTTCAATGTAAACAAAAACAATTTTGTTACTCCAATTGCCACTATCTGCTAATAATTTCAAATTCATAAATACTGCAGGGGCATTTATGAGTCCAAACAGCATAACCAGGAACTCATAATATCTATACGAATCCTAAATGCAATTTTAGGGACATCAGACTCCTTTGCCTGTAGTTGATAATAACCTGATCAAATGTCAATCTTTAAAAACACATTAGCCCCGTTTGAATCTCAGTGTTTGGACAATTTTTTGTTTCAGTTTGTTCTTTTCTCTTTTGGCTTGGCTGATCTATGAATTTTGCCAATCCCACTGAATGTATCATATTTGCAATTTACAACATTATGACACATTCAATGGTAAAGAACGTCTACAAATCATTATCCATTTTCCCTACAACTGCAAGCAGTAAAGAATTGTATGAAACAATGATATTATCCCTTTCCAATAGTTTAATGTAACATCAGTATTTTGATCCTAAAATTTCAGCATTTTCACCTTAAAAAAAAATCAAATCCAAATGAAAATCTTGAAATTCAAGATGAAATTATTGATGTGATATTAAACTATTGAAAAGCGATTATATCACTGTTTCATACAATCATTTTTCCTTGCAAGAAAACCAATCCCATACACTTGTATTTATCACATATACACACATAATGTTCTCGGCATCTCAATTTCACAATTCAATTGCCATATGAAATACTAAACTATCTCATATCACTCACAATACCAATTTTAGTAATACAATTTCCATTTCTAAGATGCTATCATGATTTTAATAATTACTAATACTATTATACATTAGGTTCATAATGTTAAACATTCACTTAACTAAAACTTATGTACATGTAAAAATACCCAAATATATATAAGATAAAATAAGAGTGACTTGAATGAATATTCACCTAAAGCAGTGCCGATGTATGTGACTCTTAACTTGTGCAAATCCAGTACTTTTATCTTCACCGCTCCACACGACCTATGCGTGGAAAAGAAAAATCCAATATTAAACTATTTAACAACATTCAAATATAAAGGTAAGAAAATAATTCATAAATCACATTATACAACTTTCAGATGAATATAACAAAAAATTAAGAAAACAAAATACTAAATAAACACATAATTCTCTTGAAATATTTCTAAATCATGGATATATAACAATAATAGATACAATTCAAACTCACATCACATGAGATTGGATATAGTAATGATTATTATAATAAATTTATGCTAGTGTGCTAGCAATGATTATTATAATAAAGGGTAAATTACACCAATAGTCACCCAACTTTGGGGTAACTGACAAAACAGTCACCTAGGTTTCATCTCAGTCACTCAACTTTCGAAAAGTTACAAAACAGTCACTAATTAACAGTTACCGTTAGGGTGTTAATAGAATTGCTGACGTGGCAAGTTAACCAGCTGATGTGGCAAGTTAACTTGCCACGTTGGTGAAGCAGCTCATTCTTCTTCTTCTTCTTCTTCTTCTTCTTCTTCTTTTTCTTCTTCTTCTTCGTTACTTGCCCATCCCTTTCTCCTTACAGACCACCATATACCCCAACTTCTTCGTTACCTCCCTGCTTGAGCAAGACTATACAAAGATGCATTGCAAGCAATAACATTAGGAACAATTCCCCTAGCCTTCATCTTCTTGAAGGTCTTGAGAGCTTCACCATGGTCACCAGACTTTCCATAATAGTTAATGAAAAGTATGTAAGTAAAAGCAGTAGGTTTAATGCCTAGAGAATCCAGATTAGTAAAAAGTTCCAAAGCCTCACCAACCCTATTTAGCCTCAATAGTCCACAGATTAATGTGTTGTAAGTATGAAGATTGGGGGAGACCCCTTGCTCCCTCATGACCTCCAACAAATCAAAAGCTTCATCTAAATTTCCAACTTTGCAGAAAGCATCGATAAGTATGGTGCAAGTAACCACATCGGGAACATAACCACCAATTTTCATTTCATTCCAAAATTCTTTCACCAAGTCCACGCCCCCCGAGTCACTAAACTTGTCCAACAAAGTAATGTAGGTTACTCTGTCGGGTTTATGGTCGCTAGCTTTCATCTTTACGAATATTTCCTTGGCTTGATCAAGTCTCCTGTATTACAAAGAGCATCGGTGAGAACGATTATAAGTAACAACATCAGTCCACACCCCGGATCATCCATTCTCTTCAAAATCCCAAATGCCTCATCAATTTTCCCCATTTCTACCAAGCACTCTAATGCATATTGTAAAAGTGTAAACGTTTGGCCTCAATCCCAGAGATTCCATCTCTTCTAGCAAATCCATAGCCATTCCAATATCTCTTCTCTTCCCGAAGCTACCATGAGAGAGTGAGTAAGTTTTAAGACTAGGCTTTAGGCCTTCGGAGACCATTCTTCTATAAATCTGTAGAGCCTCCTTACTAACCCAGATTGAAGTAGCAAATGGATCAATCCATTATATGAATATGCGTTCGTAACAATCCTCGCATCCTCATTCTTTCAAGTCCGAATGGTGCTTGCCGAAGCCCACTACGATATCAAGCCCCTTAAAAGCAGTCAAGTATGTATTCAAATCCCTCCCGATGATTTGCTTTTGCATAAATTCAAATACAAAACGCATTTCTCCCACCATTCTATGAACTCTCAAGACTTCAAGCATATGATTACAAGTTTACGTGGTGTGAACAACATTGGGCAACTCTGCAGCCCGACTCAAAGTAAGAAAAAGCGATTTTGGGTCCGAAATCGACTTGAGAACCCCTGAAACTTCATCGGAAGACAAGCTATTTCTGCACTTCCCATTTGCCAACACCATTTCACATGAATTTTTCATCACGTAGAAACTCAATTACTGTTTTCTCCGTTTCTTCCAAGTCACCATATATCCATCTGAAAAAACCTTAAACTTCCCAATCTTTCTACCTCCAAAGGAAACATTTTTATGGCTAAAAGCGGAGACTTTACTATCAACTAAAACACAACTATAATTGAGACTATTACAGCAAGTAAACATCGAGCAAAGTATTAAAACAGTCATTAGAAGTTAAACAGTCACTAAAACACTTCTTTTTTTATTTTTTTATTTATATATTTGGATGGGTCGATGATGATTCTGGTCTTTTGAAGAAGTTGGGGTATATGGTGGTCTGTAAGGAGAAAGGGATGGCAAGTAACAAAGAAGAAGAAGGAGCTGCTTCACCAACGTGGCAAGTTAACTTGCCACATCAGCTGGTTAACTTGCCACGTCAGCAATTCTATTAACACCCTAACGGTAACTGTTAATTAGTGACTGTTTTGTAACTTTTTGAAAGTTGAGTGACTGAAATGAAACCTAGGTGACTGTTTTGTCAGTTACCCCAAAGTTGGGTGACTGTTGGTGTAATTTACCCTATAATAAACCATCCACCTACACACAATACTATACCCAATGAGGCTAACTAGCCGCTGTAGGCACACCATCCTCAACCAAAACTATTCACAACGAGGTTAATTGATTGGTGAGTTTACCTATGATCAAACACTACATGCACAATCTCTTCCTATCAAATGAATTCTTTTTGTTTAATATTTGAAACCTCTCAACTTTCAAGAATACTTTTATATAACATATTTTCAAAATACCTCAAAGAAATAATTCAATCAAATTTTCATTCGAAATCATTATGTAACATGTACACATACATATATTAACTCAAAATAAATTCAAATAACCAATTCATATAAATTGATATTTTCAAAATCACCATTCTTCACAAAAATAATACAACAATATTTTAAAACTGAAATCTTTCAAGAATATATATTATCTTAACAAAAGTCATTCTTTTTTACTAATTAATGATTCTTTCAAGTTCTAGTAAAATAAAAACAATTAGAATAATCAATAAAAATTAAGGAAATTAAAATCATTTCAGCACATACAAAAATTAAGCTTATACTAGCTTCAATTCTTTTCTCCCTTAAAAAAACTAGAATGTAATATGGTCCAATGACTAAGGGTAACAATTTCATTTCATTTTCTTTCTGCACTATTCACCACCTTTCTAAATTTATAATATCCTTAAATTAAAAGATAAATTTTGCCTTAACTCCTCCATCTTTTATTTTAATTTCAATATAATACATAGGTCATCTCCTTTAACCTCACTTTAAGCCCTTCAAATTTTATTTAAATTATAAACTAGTCTATACCCAGATTTTCAACTCGTATTTTTCTTTAATTTAACGATTTTTTCAATGTCTAATTTAATTCTTCTAATATTATACGAATAATATTGTTCATGAGATGCAAAATACTATTCATATTCTTAGGAAATTACTGTTTATACCTCAAAACAGTATTAATATTGACACCGAAATTTTTGGAACGTTATAATTCTTTACTTCTTAAGAAATTTTGTTTTTAAAATTTACCTGAGTCGAATAGTTGTGGATATTGTTGTCTCATCACCTCTTCACTTTCCCAAGTAGCTTCCTCAATATTATGATTTTTCCACAAAAATTTCACAAGAGGATTTATCTTGTTTCCCAGCTCTTTGATTTCTCGAGCTAAAATTTTCACCGGTTCCTCATCGTATGTTAAATCAGGTTGAATATCAATGGTCTCAGTTGTAATGACCTGTAAGGGATTGGATCTGTATCTCCTCAACATCGATACATGGAACACATTATGAATTTTAGCCAAATCTGGTGGCAGAGCTAATCTATAGGCTACTAGACCAATACGCTCGATGACCTCGTATGGACCAATAAACCTCGGACTTAACTTTCCTTTTTTGCCAAATCTCAAGACTTTTTTTCGTAGAGATACTTTGAGAAAGATTGTCTCCAACTTCATACTCAATATCTTTCCTCTTCAAATTTGCATACGACTTTTGTCTATCTGAAGCAGCTTTCAATTTATCATTGATCATCTTCACCTTTTCTCCTGTTTCTCTTATTAATTTCGAACCCACTAATTTATTTTCACTAAGTTCGGTCCAACAAAGAGGAGTTCCACACTTCCTTCCATAAAGTGCCTCATATGGTGTCATCTTAATACTTACTTGATAGCTGTTGTTGTATACGAATTCAACTAACGAAAGATATCTTTCCCAATTGCTTTCAAATTCTAACATAGCTTATCAACATATCTTCCAACACCTACATTCAATACATATGTTTAATTAGAATTCTCAAGATTAAAAAAGTTAAAAAAATTCACAAAGAATTACCAGAAAAACTCTTTTAGATTGTCCATTCGTTTGAGGATCAAAAGTTGTATTGGAATTCAATCGAGTACCCAAGGCCTCGTGTAATTTCTCCCAAAACTTTAAAGTAAATATTGGATCTCTATCGGAAATGATGGAGATAGGCGCACCATGAAGTCACACTATCTCATTAATGTACAACTCTCTGTACTTTTCTAACGAATAATCAGTTCCCACAGGCAAGAAATGAGCTGACCTTGTCAATTGATCAACTATCACCCAAATAGCATCATTTTTCCTCGATGTAAGTGGTAAACCAACCACAAAGTCCATGGTAAGTCAATCCCACTTCCATTTGGATAATGCAATTGGTTGCAACAACCTTGATGAAACTTGATGCTCGACTTTCACTTGTCGGCAAGTTAAGCATCTAGTCACAAAGTCAACTACGTCCTTCTTCATACCAGGCCACCAATAATGAACCTTCAAGTTATGATACATTTTGGTACTACTAAGATGCATACCGCAAGAACTATCATGTGCTTCTTTAAGAATATATTTTTTTCAACTCTTTATTGTTAGGAACACATAACCTCCCTTTAAAATATAAGTACCTCGCTATTCAATTCAAAATTTTTCGCTTTTCCCTTTTTAATTTGTTTGCATAAAGTCACCAACTTCTTATCTTTTTCTTGTACCTCTTTCACTTGTTGAAGTAAAGTCGGTTTAACTCTCAATTCAACTACTATAGCTCCATCATCAATCATTTTCAAATGTGCATTCAAAGCCAAAAAAGATTTGATTAGCAATTACACATTTAATCGATTTACAACACTTAATTAGTAATTAAAACTTCAAGTATTACCTGATAAAGATTTTTTACTCAATGCATCAGCTACCACATTTGCTTTTCCGGGATGATAGTCAATAATGCACTTGTAGTCCTTAAGCAACCCAATCCACCTCATTTGCCTCGAATTAAGCTCTTTTTGAGTAAGTAAATATTTTAGATTCTTGTGATCGGTATAAATATAGCACATTTCACCATATAAGTAGTGTTTCTATATTTTTAGTGCAAAGATTATTACTGCCAACTCCAAGTCATGAGTTGGATAGTTCTTCTCGTGTGATTTTAATTACCTAGAGGCATAAGCAATCACCTTTCTTTATTGCATCAAAACACACCCTAGTCCATTAAGTGATGCATCGTTATAAATCACAAAACCTTTTCCTGATTCAGATTATGTCAAAATAGATGCCTCAATAAGAACTGCCTTCAATTTTTCAAAACTCTCCTGACATTTGTCACTCCATTCAAATTTAGCGTTCTTATGAAGTAACTTAATTAATGGGGAAGCTATAATCAAAAATTTCTTCACAAATCGTCGATAATAACTAGCCAATCCTAAAAAACTTCGAATTTCAATTGTGTGCTTAGGTTGCTTCCAATCTAAAATAGCTTTAATCATCTTAGGATCAACTCGGATCCCTTCAACAGACACAATATGGCCCAGAAATGCAATCTCACCCAACCAAAATTCACATTTGCTTAATTTGACATATAATTGTTTCTCCCTTAGAATTTGCAATACAAATCTTAAATGTTTATCGTGATCTTCCTTGGTTTTGGAATACACAAGGATATCATCAATAAACACTACCACAAATTGATCTAAATATAGTTTGAAAATCCGATTCATCAAATCCATGAATACTACAGAGGCATTTGTGAGTCCAAACAGCATAATCAGGAACTCATAATGTCCCTATCGAGTCCTAAATGCAATTTTAGGGATATCAGACTCCTTTACTTCCAGTTGATAATAACCTGATCGAATGTCAATCTTTGAAAACACATTAGCCCCCTTTAATTGATCAAACAAATCATCAATTATCGGCAATGGATATTTATTCTTAACAGTGACCTTATTCAATTGTCGATAATCCACACATAGTCTCATTGTTCTATCTTTCTTCTTAACAAACAATACAAATGCTCCCCAAAGTGATATACTAGGGCGTATAACACCCTTATCTAATAATTTCTGTAGTTAGACCTTCAATTCCTTCAACTCGATCGGTGCCAAACGATAGGGAGCACTGGAAACTGGTGCAGTGTAATGCATTACTTCTATAGCAAATTCAACCTCCATTTCAGGCGGTAACCCTGATAATTCTTTAGGAAATACATCTAGATATTCTCTCACTGTAGGTATGCTCTCCAATTTAGGAACTATTCTTGTGTCGAGTACATAAGTGAAGTAAACTTCGCAACCCTTTATCACCATTCTCATAGCTCTAGTAGTGGATATGACATTGGAGAAACAATTAGATCTCTCTCCAATGACGATTATCTCTCCATCAACAGAGTTTCTGAGTGTAATTCTCTTTAAACTACAGTCCACCATTGCTCGATGTCTAAGCAGCCTATCCATCCCAAGTATTAAGTCGAATTCATGTAAAGAAAGTTTCATGAGATCTGCTGGAAATTCACAACCTTGTACTTTCAGGGGACAATTTCTATATACCTTATTCACAACCACACTTTGCCCTAACGGGTTTGTTACTAAGACATCAAACTTTGTTAATTCTACAAGTAACTCTTTCTCTTTTATAAGTGCAATACAAATGTAGGAATGAGTGGAACTAGGGTCTACAAATGCATATATAGGAGAATCAAATAAAGAGAAAATACCAGTGATGATGTCAGACGTATCATGTTCCTCTCGTGCGCTAATAGCATTACCACGAGCTGGTGCTCTTAAATCAAATCTAGCCATAGTCCCTTTTGCAACTCTCTCACTACCCCCTGTATTACCATTGTTACCTAGCCCCTTACCTCTCTGTGCTATGGGAGTGGGCCTTTTAGAATTTACAGAGGTAGAATCTATTATCTCAAGACAATTTCTGAAGAAATGTTCTTTTGAGCCACATCTGAAATAGACTCCTTGAACCTTCCAACATTCTCCCTAATGTCTCTTACCACACCGATCCCAATTTGACAACAATAAACTCCTTGAACCACCCATACTTGGTGCAAAAGTTGTCTGCTACCTAGGCTTAATGGTAGAACTAGTTTTTTGCCTTTGTCCTTGTTTTTTAGTATGGGTAGGTGCCTCTAACTCTCTTAACAGATGGAAATTGTACGAAGCTAACTTGCCCTAAACCTCGCTTTGTCTGTTTCTTACCTTTTTTTCTCTACTCTTCTTTTATAACTTGCTCCACTTTTAGAGCTCTCTGAACAAGGGTGGAAAACTCTTGTATTTTAAAAGCTAGCAGGTGTAGTCTTATGCCATCTCTGAGGCCTCTCTCAAATCTATTACACATGTTTGCCTCAGTAACTACGAGTTCTTTCGCATAGCTACTAAGCCTAACAAATTCTTGCTCACACTTTGTTATTGTCATGTCATTTTGCTCTAAATACAAGAATTCCCTCTTCCTTTCTTCCCGAAACAACTCACTGATATACTTCTTTTGAAACTCTGCTAGAAAGAAGTCCCAAGTTAACTGTGCAGGTCGTACAACATGAGTCACGGTATTTCACCATTGATAAGCTTCCTCCTTAAGCAATAAAACTGCACATTCTAGCTTTTCTTTCAATTTATAGCACAATTGTTGCAAAACTCTTTGTGTGTTCTCCAACCAATATTCGGCAGTAGAAGGATCATCTCCTTTTTTCACTCGGAATTCTTGGGCTCCATATTTTCGAATATTCTCCAAAGGAGATCGATGGCTAATTGAAAATGTCTGAGTCTGCGGATGGCTACAATAAGCTTTTGGATCATTTCGGTCATGGCCTGGAGAAATGCCTCATGTCCTAGCCCTCCTAGCTCAATCGTTCCAGCAAGAACCTGAGGTAGCTACTGCTCAGGTTTTAGCTCATTTGCACCCGTCAATGCATGACAGTCAATCTCCTAATCCACTGCTCCTCGAAATTCGATCGACATCTTTCAGTCTATATTCAACAATTAAACACATCCAAATTAGAGTCGCATCACATTTTTATCACCTAGAATCATAATTTATGTTTTGATACCACTAAATGCAACACTCTATACATGAATAATCAAGATCCAAGTAGAGAATGTCATATTTGATGCTAAAGAGCATCTACGACTATAATCCAAAATTAATCACGCACTATAATTTTTGTAAAGTTTTGCCAAAATTTCCCCTACAGTTACACTAAACCTCTTCCAAGAAAACTAATCCCAAACACTTATATTTATCACGTATACACAAATACTCTTCAATGTTCTTGGCATCTCAATCTCACAACTCAATTACCATATGAAATACTAAAATATTTCATATCATATCGAAGTCTAATAATACCAATTTTAGTTATAAAGCTTCTAAGATATTCTCATGATTTTATCAGCTAATAATAACGTTATACATTCATTTAACTAACTAAAACTTATATACATGCCAAAACGCCCAAAATATATATACAAGATAAAATAAGAGTGACTTGAATATCCACCTGTGCCGATGTATGTGACTCCGACTTGCGCAAATACAGTAATATTATCTTCACTGCTCCTATCTACTACCTACACATGGAAAAAAAAATCGAAGGCGTTAAGTGTTTTTATGCTTAGTGGTGCTCAAATGATTTTAACTTAATTTATTAAACTATTTTACAACATCCAAATATAAAGGAAATATATATAAGAGAATAATTCATAAATCACATTATAAAACTTTCAAATTAATATAACAAAAATTTAAGAAAATAAAATACTAGATAAACCCAAACCCATAATTCTCTTGAAATATTTCTTATTCGTAAAAATATATAACAATAACCGATTCAGCTCAAACTTATATAACACGTTTCTCATTCAAGAATTAAATTTCAAGAATTTATACAAATATCAGTGTTCGATAGCCCTTAGTAAACTCCAGATACACGAGATGTAATATAAATTTCACCCACGTACACACGGCATTGTCCACAATGAGACTAATGGGCTGATGTAGCACACCATAATAAACCCTCCACCTACACACGACACTCTCCACAGTAGGGTTAACTGGTCGGTGTAGCAGACCATACTCAACCAGTACTATGCGCAACAGGACTAACTAACAAATTTATTCATTTGAATAACAGGTACACGTTTATAATTCCAAATTTCACCAATCATTTGTGTAGCATATTTTCAAAATACCTCAAAATGCATTCAAAACTATGATCTAATAAGTACACATACATATGTAAACTCAAAATGCATTCAAATAATCAAAATTCATAAAAATCAATGTTTTAAAAATCACCATTCTTCACAAAAATCATATAACAATATTTTAAAACTTTCATCTTTCAAGAATATATATAATATATTATATTAACACAAATCATTCTTTTTATTAATTAAATCTTTTTTTCATGTTCTAGTAAAATGATAATGATAATAAAATTCAAGGAAATTAAAATAATGTGAGCACATACCAAAATTAAGCTATACTAGCTTCAATTCCTTTTCTCCGCTTCTTTCTTTAAGCTTCCAGCTTCTCTTTTCCTTTGCTCTCTTTTCTTTTCTCAACTTCTTTCTCTTCAAAATAGCCACCAAATCATGTAAACAATCTTGGTAAAAGAAGCTTTTGTGGGTGAATTTGTGTAGAGAAGTGAGAATTTGGTGGAATAATGGAAGAAAAAAAAATAGCAAAACAGATGGAGTGCTCTTTCTCCAAAAACCCATACGGCCAAAATGAAGAATGAAGACAACTTCTTTTTCTTTATTTTTCTTTTTCCTTTTAATTCCTTAAAAGATCTTAATGGCTAGGATTGAATTGGAAAACATTAATCCAAGGGTTGGGATTAGTCCCAACCAAAAAATTATCTCATAATATCATATCTTTTATTCATTCAATACTCAAATGACTATAGTGCCCTTAAAAATATCTGCTTCTATGTTTTAAGCTTAAGGGTACAATAGTTTTTTTAAGTTCACCTTTTTCCCCACCGTTCACCACCTTTCTAAATTTATAATATCCTTGAATTAAAAAGTATTTTTTTTCCTTAAATTCTCCGTCTTTTACATCAACTTCAATTTAGCCCATCCTCACTTTAAGCCCTTCATAAATTTTTCCAATTCCAAACTAGTCTATACCCGATTTTCAATTTGTGTTTTTCTATAATGTAATGATTTTTTTTCCTATGTCTAATTTAATTCTCCTAATTTATACGGATAATATTTTTCACGAGATGCAAAATATTGTACGTATTTTATTGCGTTTTATCTATTGGAATATCCCCGCCATCGGTCAGGGAGCTGCTTATGGTGGATTATAGTTTGTCTGCTTTAAATTAGGGTGTTCTTTTATCTCGTTGTTGCTGTTTTCTTTACTAAAAAAAATATTGTACATATTCTCGGAAAATTTATTATGGAGTTTGGACTTTTTGAGACGTTAAGACTTTGTTTCCTTTTATCTCTGTTTTCATGAAAATAATGAGCTTCACTATCGTTGAATTAAATAAAGATAGTGATGAAATCTGAGGGATCGTTTTTTAAAATTACACCTTTTTAGTTGTTATAAATTAAGGGTTGACGTTGACAACTTGGTTAGATCCATTGGGCTTCTTTAAGATCCTAGTGTATTTAGCCCAATGATGGAAACTCAGTTTTAGAGGTTATCTCTTGCTGTTAGTATGAACTATATTTATTTGAATTTAGAGGTTTAGTTTTACCATAAATCTTGCTATTATCTTATTTAGAATGAAAAATGCTTAGATTTTCATGCCCTGCTGTTGCAAACGTTTGACGTTACTTCGATTCATGTGCGACTCAATTTTTCTTAAAATTTGCATGTATTTAGAGGAGGATATAGATCATATTCTGACTTTCAAGTATAGATGATCATATTTCAATTCCTACTTTGTGAGTATTTTCTACTAATGTCACTATGTAATTTAATGCATGGTTTAATAAACTTCACCTACCCTAACAGATCGGATTGTAGAATTCGAAATTCAGTTACAGTGATCGAAATTACAAATAAAATCAGTTAGATTAAGTTTGAACCCCACCCACATTTCTTGCGAGTGAAGAACTTTCAAGGGGGATGACCAGACCAGACCATCCATCACCGGCAAAGTTAAGACCGTGACTTTTGTGCCTTTTGACTTTTTCTTTTTTTGAGAGTTTCAATTTTTACCAAACTTTCAAGGTCAAGGGTCAACAGTCAAGCCTTCACATTATTGACAATAGGTATCACACAATTCATGGCTCCTATTATTAAAATAATTAAGTGGATTTGAATTCGCTTATATTTAAATATTCTTTTTTAATTTTAAACCGTTGTCTCTTTATATATTGGCCTCACCACATCATGTCAGTTTCTTTTTTTAATTTCTTCAATTTTATTTTTTGCTTGGCTTTTTTTTTAAAATCAAACTTGTGTCGTCAATGTGTTAAGTGACATCATTTTTTTTAAAAAATATTTTTTTTGTATTCATATAGTATTTGTTTGATATTTAAAAAAATAGTTGTATTTTTTTATGTGGCGCCTAACAGGTTGGCGCCATCTAAGAACATGATAAAAAACGACCCATTTTATAATTAATCTAGATTTTATACTATTTTCTTAATTAATTATTTTTATATTATTTTAATAAAAAAATCTTAAATTCACCCATGTTTAAATAAATTGTTTTTGATATATTTGACCAAAAATAAAATAAAACTAACATATTTATTAATTATTATTGTATTTTTATTAGTGACAACATGAGGTGGGATACATGAGTCTCCATTTTTTTTGTTTTTTCACATTTGATTGGATTGAAGTGTGAGAAATGAATTTTATAATTCCTTATCCCTAGCACGTGGATACCTGACTTTTGTCAACCGTTCCTTTTTTTTTATTACCAGATTTTTAAATTTTGTCCTTTTGCTCTCTTTTTTTTAAGAATTAATCTTTGTATTTATTTGATTTAAACTAATATTTAATTCATAATTCTATTAAAAATTAAATTTAAATTTTTACGTGTTTGATAAATTATTGAAAATTTTCATTCCATTAAAAATGAAAGTTTTTAACATTTAATATTTTAAATGTGTTTGATAATTATTTTAACTTTTTACTTAATATAAAATTTTTAACAAAAATAAAATGTTTGAATAAGATAAGTAGGTAGTTAGTACAGTTGTTCATGGACTGGGCCACCCGACCAAGCCTGAAGGCTCGCCCAAAAATTGGGAGGACTTGAACAAAAATATAAGTTTGAAATATGGACTTAGATAAAAAATGAGGCCCGCTTTCTAAACGGGTCGGGCCTCGGGTAAGTTTTTTTTGCCCGAGCCCAGATACCTTAACAAAGTATCGGTACCTTTCACAAAAGTATCGGTACCCTGCTTAGTATTGATACTGTTTTAAGGTTCGATGTTTTGAAAATTAAAGAAAATTTACTTGAGTATCGATACCCTCCCCAACGTACCGATACATTCTCTATTGTATCGATACTATAGGCTTTAATACGGATTGGGCCTTGGCCCAAATTTTTGTTAGGGCCCGACCCTGCCCATAGACAACTCTAGTAGTTGATTTTATTTTATTAAAAATTAAAATAAATTATCAATTTTTTTAAAAATGAGATATCCAATTTACTATATTTATCTTTCTTTCAAAACTATCCAAAATAATATAAAATATTATATTAATAATATTAAAATTAAAAAATCAATAATCTTTAAAAATCAGTATTTACTTTTATCAAACAACGTAATTATATTCAAAACTTAAATTTATTATTTTACCAAACAAATTTTTAATATAAATTCAGCACTTATAAAATTTAACAATAAAAATCCAATACTTAACACAGCCTAAGATAATACTTATTTAGATTTAAACCTGCATGGTATTCTTATCAATTGGGGTTTAATTTTTAAGCTAAATTAGTAACATCTCCTTTTCTTATAATTATGATTTGATCTTCGGCTATTCTTAAGGAAGTTCAAATAAGACAAATATTTTAATCCAGTATTGAGGTATGTCATCAATTTTAATATTTATATTAAATTTCTTTTCAAGTTTAATATCACGAGTTAATCGAGTAATAACTTAATTGGGTAATGTCAAAATTACATTTACTTTGCAAAAATAGATAATTTTTTTCATTTATATATTTTGTATATAAAAATATAAATACAGTCAACTCTCTCTATGATAGTCACTAGCTATAATAGCATTTCATTATAATAGCCAAGTTTATAGAAGAATCGATTTTTTATGTTTTATTTTAACCTTCTATATCAGCTTTTCGCTTATAACAGTAACATCCATAGTTATAAAGTACGTTAGTTATTAAATTAGTTATCTATAACAGTATATGGTCTAAATTTTTAAGTAAAATAATAGCTATTTCATATAAGCAAGTCTATTAATTATCATTTATTAAATAAAAATGATATTAATTAAAATATTATTTCAATAAAATGATTAAGTTTCACGTGAAGGAACATATTAATCATATTTTATTAACTCGAAATAATATTCAATAAGTGGAATTAAATATATCAATTCTAGAAACTATGAAGCTCCCTAATTAAATATTTTACTACGAGTTTGAAACATCATAAACTTATAAACTGATTACTTGAATTTAGTAACTCATTATAAATTAATTAATTTGATTTGATAACTCATATTGATTAATTAAACTCGTTAGATTTATGAATTTTATAATTAATCACGTGAAAGAATGTAAAATAAAATATGCATAAAAGCAATAACACATGTACCTGTTAGCTTACATCGATTATCTCTCTATAACAGCATGTTGTTAAATGTGTATAACAACCACCTCTCTATAAGGGGCAAAATCTGGACAAACAAATTAGGTTATTATAGAGAGGGTTGAGTGTACACTACACGTAACAGGATTTGAATCAACGCCTTTATAATTTTCAATATTTACATTTTACCATTCAACTAAAGTCTCATTTATTATTTTTATCAAATTTTTAATTATATTTACTATACAATTCTAAATTTTACTTTATTATATGTGTACTAAAAATGTTAATGAGCTAGGTGGAGCTTAAGTATGATATATTCACTTTATGCTTGTCCAAGCCCATCTCAATCCGATATATGTACCTCAAATTTCGCTCAAATCTGCTTATATTTGTAATTAACTAACCTAAACTCATTTAAAATAAAAATATTCATATCATTGAATTTAAATAAAGTTATGATGGTGTTAAATGTTGAATATCACGATTAATTGTACGTTGTAATTTAAAATAATGTTAACATGAGAAACGATGGGAAATATGAAATGAGAATTAGGGGTTTATATTTCAAAACATGGAGCACAGGTTATATGGTGAAATTGATGGGTTATTTGCTTTATAAATAAAGAGACGTGTGCAAATAGCCAAAACAGTTGGTCTCATATTTATTTAATGCTAACAATATGAGATAAAATAAAATAATAATTGTTCTTGGCTTTGGGGACAAGCAACTTGCGGCTGGCTAAAGGTCCACACCACACTGTCCCATATTCTTTTCTTTTCAACTCATGCTTACAGTTTTGTTCCTAAATATTTTTTCTTTTTCTTTCTCACCATGTCATTAAGAAATTCTTTTACTTTAATTCCATTTTATTCCCTACTTGTTGACAACTAAGAAGTTGATTTTTTTAAAATTTTTGTGTTATATAAACATTAAGCAATTTTATTGTTTTTAATTAAATTTTATCGTTAAATCATAAAATTTAATAATTATATACATGAAATTGACAAAAATTATCGGTCCAATAATTATATACAACAAATTAACGATTCATATTTACGTGTTTACAAACGGTTGAATTAATTTTTCAATTTTCGTAAACTAAAGAAATGAATGGAAATTTATAATTAAACTTTGTTGTTCAACTATAACTATAATTAAATTAAATATTAAAATACGTGGTTGGGCTAAAAATTAAATATAATTTATAAAAAAGAAACTCGAAATTATCCCAAGCAACCTTACATATTTTGTTGTGGAATTATTATAAAATAAAATTAATTTTCGAATTTTTTAAATTAAAATAGCTACAAATTGTTGAAATTTTAAAGTAAAAAACTAAGTGGAAACATTGGCATTTGGAAATTTGTTTCTAACTTCTAAATCTTCAATTTGTTTTTTTTTTCTTTTTTCTTTTTGGAATCTGTTTCATTATGGGCATTCCAAAAAATGCCATTGATTTATGGATCATCCTTTTGTTGGATATTGCCAAAAAAAGTTTATTGAGGAGTATTATTAAAGTATTTTAAAAATGGATAGAAAATCCACATGATAGAAAAGCTCATACTAGCTTTTAATAATAGAAATGAATTAAAGATAAAAAAAATTAATTTACCTATATTATTTAATTGAGATAAAATGTAATTTGACATCTAATACAAATATTTTCATTATATTTTTTTAATAATCATTTATTAGATACAAGTGGCACCAAGATAAATAAAATCTCCTAAGAATAATGTTTTTTTTTTCATTAATTATGGAGTAACGAATGAGAAGATTTTTTGGTCTCCCACATGACTAATTTCTCTCTATCTTATTTCGTAAAATATAACTTATAATAATCATAAGAAAATCTAACTTGCAAAAATAATAATTTTATATTATGTCTAATGTCTAAAAATACTTTTTAGATATATATTTACAAAATGGATAAATGAATGAAAGAATTTTAAAAATGGATACAAAATCCACATGATATTATTGTTTAAGCGGCTAATTTCGCTGTTGCTCTTCTCACATTTTACTTTTTTTCATGTTTACGAAATTTTCAATTCTTTTGTATTAGTAGAGGAATGTTGGTAATACAAAATGACATATCTCATATTGCGCGTGTTTCTTTTTGAATAAACTTTTTGTTGTTTTTCTTTATATATACATATATATACTTTTAACAATTCTCAATTTCTAAGCTGTTACAATTTTTAAAAATCAATTTTTGGTCGTTGTCTTATGGTCGTTTTTGGCCATTGGACTAACCCTACAAACTATCGTTTTGCCCCCTTAGAATGTCCTATAAATTGCTCATATATTCATCTCATTTCATACAACAATACACAACAACAACCTATCTTTTCTCTCATAGCTCTCTGTTTCTTTTCAATATATTTTCGATTAGTTTTCTATTTATTTGACAAGAGCAACACCAATTTCGTTCCATCTTTTTTATTTGGGTGTACGAATATTGAAATACTATGTTAACCTTGGGGGGCAACGTCCACTATATAATTACATCGATCAGGACGATTTTGCTTCTAAAGCAATGATTCTTCCACGACACAGCTATTGTTTCATTTATTTACACACGATTTATTTATCCAGTTAGTGCTAATGATTTTGTTTTGTAATAGTATATTTCCTACACCAACTAGGTAGTTTACCCAAAAGAGAAAAAAAAAAGAGAGATTTGTAGATTTAAGTTTTGTGTTATTCCATATTTGTTCTATCAAACAAAGATGTAGGATAGTCAAGGACTTCAAACATAAATAATAAAATCAGACATGAAAGATATAAAAATTAATTAATGAATGAAATATTTTGTAAAACCTATTAGGCTTGGAAACTTTTTTAGATTTAAAAACTCATTTTATATACGAATAGATATATTAATTTCATAAATATTTTTAGGTTAAAATATGTCATAAGTCTATGTACTCTTTATAAATTTAGAAATTAATTCTTATATTTTATTTTTGGGAATTTTAACGGCGTTAATAATCAGACTTAAATTTTGAAATATAAAAACTAAAAAGACTAATTTCATAGAAATAAAAAAACATAGTAGCTAAATTTCAAATTTGTGAAGAATATAAAGATTTTTTTTTATATATTTTAACCTTATTTCTATAAAATAATAATTGAATTAGTGATATAATTAGATCAAACTCAAGCTTTTTACTCGGTCGAAGCGATACTTGAAATTTAAAACTCAAAATTAAACAGCGTTTTATTTTTAAAATTAGAATTAAACTGAATTTAATGAATAAGTTTAATTAAATCCCAATTTAATTAAACTTGAAATTTAAAGCTCAATTAGGTTTTATTTTTAAAGTTCGAAAACTTCTCAATGCCTTAAACTAATTGACTATCGCTCGTTGTTTTTGGTCTCGACATCGAGTTGGAAATTGAGTTTTTAAATGTACATGTTAGAAATTTTAAAAATAATTCAATTGGTGAACTACTACAAAAAGCATTAATATATATTTAAATTCAACTCTTTTAATAAATCAAAATATTCTTTTTATCTCGATTCAATAATCATCGAATTCCAAAAACTAGTTTATAAGCATGGTATACAATATATGCTCGACTTTTAAGTAGTTATGTCTGAATCGGACCGAATCAATCAAATTGAAACTAATTAAGATATCGATCTGGTGATAAATATAAAATTAATTGATTGACGAACTAATACAGACGAATTCAACCTAATTAAAAAATTTGTTGAGCTGATGTATAACCAATTTTTAAAATTTTTATTTTTAAAATTTTTAAAATTTTATTTGTTTTGAACAATCCTAATCAGTCCAACTGAAAATTGATGGTCAATTAGTTCAACCACTTATTCAGTTCCAAAAAAAGTTAATAGGATAGCGAAAAATTGAAATTATGCTAACAAATGAATAAATGAATAAAAGATTGGTTAAAATATGTTATAGGACCTCGTACTCTTTTAAAATTTAAAATTTAGTTTTTATACTTTTATTTTTAAGAATTTTTTTTTCTTTTTCAGATTTTAAAATTTAGGTTCAATTATTAATATTGTTTATTTTTTTGTGCGACATTTTGAAATTAAAAAAAAAAGTTCACTTGGGAGCAATGTAACTAAAAAAGGACGTCGTCATAAACCTAAACTTAACAAAATAATCTTAACAATATTAGCAATTTGACTTAAATTTTAAAATTTGAAAAGTAAATGAACTAAATTCCAAAATATAAAAGTACAGAAACTAATTTTTAAATTTTAAAAAAAATACATAGACTTATAATATATTTTAATCCAAAAGAAATAAACATTTTAAAAAAGCATAAATTTTCAAGTGTTTTAAATTATACTAGAAAAATCTTATCACACGCATATGCGTGTGGAAACTATGAATTTAGAAAACAAATGTGTATTTAAAAATAACATATAATAAATAATAAAACGTATAATTTGAAATTAATTAATAATAACATATAAAATATGTACGATGTTAAAATGAAAAAATTAGGTTAAAATTATTTATCATAGTGTTATCATTAATTTTTGTGTCGGTATCTAATTAACTTGTGACACCAACTTAATCAAATACATTAATATATACATAATTGATGTTGGTACTAAAATGTATATAATAAAAATTGAAATGTATAAAAATATCAAAATAAAACTTTAATAGAGTTATAAATTAAAAATTTTATTAATGTAATTGGTTTGAGTTTAAATTTTATTATAAGTATATATTTATTTATTTTTTTAATATAATAAAATAATATTTTATAATTTTTTAATCGAAATATACTAATTTAATTAAATTTGATTTGTAAAATTAAAAAAATTCGCTATCCATCTACTTCATCGCGTCTAGAAGGAGGGTAAGTTGGTATTTTCAGAAGAAGAATAACACACGTCATCATCTCTCTTTTTTCTAGAAGAACGAAGCAGAGTTCAGTTCTCAGACCAAGTCCCTCTCGGCATCCGCACTCCAACGAAGACCCAGCTGTGCCTTCCCACGTGTATAACTCACTCTCACCTTTTCACACGTGACTAATACTTACCCATTCATTAACAGCACCTTTACATATTTTATATTTCATTCTACTTATTTATATCACTAATATTTTCGTGTTTTATTATATTGACAAACATGTCCTGATATTATTGCAGAGAGTGCATTTTTGTCCCACTGGTGATTTTTGTAAACCCTCCAAAAAATTGTTAATTTTATTTATTAGATGTGGTTAATTAAATGTCTATGACGTAACATGGTTACGTGATATTATATCTTCATTTATTATACTTCAAATTACTGTATTAGTCTGTTAAATGTAAAAATTAATATTTTAAAGTTATAATATTTTTTTAATATAATGATTTGTTTGAATTTTCAATTTATAAAAATATCTTTTTTAGTCCTTAAACTTGAATTATTTATCAAATCATTCCAAAATAGATAGAAAAAATAATGATGTTAACTTTTCTGACACGATATTCATATGGCAGTCCACATGTATACCACACTAGCAATTAATTAATTTTTTAAAAAATAAAAAAAAAGTTTAAAAAATTATATTCAACATTAAGTTGGTGTTGAGTTAATTTAAAGTGTGCATGGTAAAACTAAAATGTATAAAAAAATATTAGAATTGAAACTTTAGTTAAATGGTAAATTTAAGGTTTTGCTAACTCAATTGACATAAGCTCAAATATCATCATATGCATATTTTTATTATTTTAATAAATAAAAAAGATTAAAATACCCTTAAATAAATCATTTATTTTAAATGTAAAGGAACAATAAAATAATTTTTTGGTTGATGAGTGATACCAACTTAATAAAAGACTTAATTTGTAGTATAGATAAAATAGAACAATTACTGCCACAATAATTACACATTCATTCAATTACTTTGCGATATTCAAGCACACTCTTAAAAATAACACATCATATTTTAAATTAGTATAACATATTTAATTAAATTTGCTTCATAAAATTAATATTTAAATGATAAATTGTTTTTTCGGGAGCATTTTAAAAGTGCATTATTTCAAAATAATTTTTTTTTTTGAAAATTATATTTTTAAACAGAAATAGCATCTAAATCTAACTCTCAACATAAATAAAACAATCCTCTAAAATAAATTAACGCTTACAATCATAATTAAAGAGAGTGTGATATTAGTATATTGACCTGAAATTTAAATTAAATATGATTAATTAATAGATATGTAATTATTAAAGTAAAAGATTAAAAAAGAAAAAGAATAGCACTCCTCGGTTTTAGACTGCGGAGACCCTTTCTTTATTCCCAAGTTCCAACTACCATAAAACGCGGTCCAAAAATCCCCAATAAAAATGCCATCTTTTTTCATTAGGGTTTCTCCATATCCCTCTTTATTTCTCCCCAAATTTTCAATCCTAAATACTCGATCCAATTGAAACCCAATTTTGATTTTTTAATCATTATTCTTATTATTTATTCCATGTGATCATGCCCGCGACGGATTATCAAGGAACTTCGTCACCGTTGACAAATATCGGCCGTTCGTTATTACCAGTGAGGAGGGATCAAGTACACGCCATGGAATCGCCGATCGGTGGATCGGCGTCTAACGAGGCGGAGATCGAGTCGTTTCAAAGGCAAGTAGCTGACAGATTTCACGATTTAGCTTCTGTCCCTTCCGATGAATTGCTTTCTCTGCCGTGGATTCGGAAGTTGCTCGACGTTTTCCTCTGTTGTCAAGAGGAATTTCGGGTCATACTTTTTAACAACATAGCTCTAGTGAAGAAGCCGCCCATGGACCGTTTGATCGCCGATTTTTACGAGCGTACTGTCAAGGCGCTTGATGTTTGCAATGCGATTCGCGACGGGATTGAACAGATCAGGCAATGGCAGAAGCTTCTAGAAATCGTTCTTTGCGCTTTGGGTGATAGTAATGTTGGTTATCAGAGAAGTCTAGGAGAAGGGCAATTCCGTCGCGCGAGGAAGGCGTTGATAGATTTAGCAATTGGGATGCTTGATGAGAAAGATTCAGGTCAAGCCCTGGCTCATAGGAACCGTTCCTTTGGGAGACACAACACTAGCGGCAGTCACTCCAAGGATCATCACCATCGATCTTTGGGTCATTTCAGGTCATTGTCTTGGAGCGTTTCAAGGTCTTGGTCTGCCGCCAGGCAGCTCCAGGCAATTGGGAACAACTTGGCTGCGCCACGAGGGAATGAGGTTTTAGCCACCAATGGACTTGCAGTGCCTGTTTACACAATGGGTTCTGTCTTGTTATTTGTAATGTGGGCATTGGTGGCTGCAATTCCGTGCCAAGATCGTGGCTTGCAAGTTCATTTTAACGTTCCCAGGCAGTTCCCATGGTCTGCTCCAATACTTTGGTTGCACGAGAGGATTCTGGAGGAGTCAAAGAAAAGGGATAGGAAAAATGCTTGTGGCCTGTTGAGGGAGATTTATCAGATGGAGAAGTGTTCTCGGTTGTTGGGTGAATTGGCTGATTCCGTGCAGTTTCCTTTGAGTGAGGACAAGGAAAGGGAAGTTAAGCAGAGAGTGAAGGAATTGGAGCAGGTTCTTGATGCATTGAAGGAAGATTTAGAACCGCTGGAAAAGCAGGTTAGGGAAGTGTTCCATAGGATTGTTCGAAGCCGGACTGAAGGGCTTGATTCTTTTGCAAGGGGACACAACCCTGAGTGAAACCTCTCTTGTTGTGTTGGTTGATTTACACCATTAGTGTCAAATGTGCAACTTGCAAATATGTCTGTTTTTGGCTTTGGGGAACTCATGTATCATGAAGATGAAGATGGATAAAAGGGTTTGAGGTATGTACCACAAAAAAAAAAAAAAAGGGTAAGAAGGAAAACCATAAGAAAATAGAGATTTGCTTGTATTTATCACCATATATCAGTGTAAAGAAAGCAGGATATGTAGTTGGATCTTTGGTCCTGATGTTGTGTTCATCTTTGTGTTGTTATATTATAATCAAATTTCTAAGTAAATCTGCAATCTTGGTTCTGTAGTTGATTTTGTGTTCAAAATTTTTGTCTACTTGTTAATGCTATATGTATACTTTTTTTTTGTTTTTTGTGCTTCTTTGTTCATATTTCTGTCTCTTAGATGCAATAATAAGATAGTAAATGAAATAGTTCCTTTATTTGCTAAGCTCTTGTATGATGGTTTCTGGGATTTGATTCATTATATGATCGACTCCCGGCTTATTGCGATAGGGAAGATAATTAAAGATTTAAAAGGTAATCGGTCTCCATTAAAATTCTTCTTCTTTTGCAAAAAAACCGAGCATGGCTTTCTAGATGGACCTTTGCTAGAATTCCCCTCTACTCTGGTGGATTTCTCAAATGTTATATAATTTATAATAGTTTTCTCAAAAATTTGTGTTCTTAAATATCTTCATATTCAGCGCTAGCTAGAATTTGTCGGTACTTGTTTTTGTTTATTGGCTGGCAAATGAAGTGATCTTATTTATGTGCACTTTCAAGAACAAGATCTATGGTTTCAAGTCAGTTATTTTCAGCCATAAACTTCATGTGAAAATGACTGGGCAATAAGTTATATCCTTAAAAACCCAATTATACCCCATGTGTTTTTCAAGTTGTTAAAGGCTGAAAAAGACTATTAAACAGCATGTTCTCATTGTAGAAATCAACTTCTTTTCTTGACTTTTACTGCAGCTACCTCATGATGAAGCTCAAGTATGGCCATAATTTGTTAATCTATTGTGCTTTCAGGGCCTAACTGGCAAAATCCTTGACGTGAATCACTTTTTGTGGAAGTCATATCTGGCATTCTGCTTGAGCTATTCTTCATTAAACTGTGAAAAGAAACTTAAAACTCTCATCAATCTGATTAAATATAAGCTTATCTAATACTCCCATTATTTTTGACAATATCTTCTGTTATTGCATTAACTGCAACTCTTTCCTGCTGATGATCTATAACTCTTTGCCTCCTCGCAATCTACGCTTTTGTTTTGACAGCTAAAATGCAGGCATGTCCAGGCTGGATTTCTTGGAGGGGAAAAGCAAAGAAATAGGCGTTTTCGAAAACCATGTTAGAACTGAGTTTTTAAGTTAACAACCCAATTTAGCTGGTCTAATTCTAACAATGGCTTTTGGTCATTAGTTTCTTGGCTGACACAGAAGCCGAGCATTGCTCTCAACCATGGCCGCTGAAGAGGTTTGGGCATGGTAAACCAGAGCTTAATGAAGCCTATCACGAAAGAAAGGTAATGGGAGCTGGGGTTCTCTTTGTTTCTTCTATCCTACAAATCCCTATTGTTTCGGTTTCGGTTTAGGTAGCTGAAGTTGAACACCTCCAAAAACTCATAAATTTTGAAGGAGACGTGTACCTAACCAGGTTTGGAAACCACAAGAGTCATATTACTTGTCTGCAAAACTCAGGGGTATCTGTTATAGCTTTTTCAGCATCTTGATTATATAAAAGGATTCTGACAAATGGTTCTGAATTATTAAGGGAAAAGCTGCAATATGATTAATCGTTTCAATAGTGTGTAAAAGAGCCCAGTCAGTGGTACTGTTTTGAGTTTTTCACTCTTCATTATTGGCTAATAATTCAGTATTGACAAGACATTAGTCTCAGCTTTGCCCCCACTCCACTCTAACAACTGATATAATTCAAATGCCATTGTTGCCTCATTGAATGCATCAAATCCATGGTTCATATTCTTTTCTCATTACACCTGCCTTTTACCTCTTCATTGAACAAAAGGATGAAATAGAGGAATGGGTCGTGGATGTCGGGATTCGAATCCTAAACCTGTTTAACACCGCTCTTAGTATAAACTGTACGAACCAACTGAGCTAAACCTTGGGTTCAAGCTGTTCATACCATTGGAAGACAATCTGTTATGTATATCAGAAACAACAAGACGATGAGAAGAAGAGGCATCATATGGATTCAATCAAGCCTCTTTTTAACTCCTCATTTTCTCTAAAGCATTTGTGTTCGAAACCTATACTCAACACATCTGAATATGAAGCTATATCCGATACTTATTCAGATATGAACTCGAGTAATACATTCTCGGTAAGTAGCCATTCCATTGAAATGGAAAAAATGATATCTTCTTGCATGCCAAGCTCTTAAGATTTTTTATTTGTTTACTTCATTAGTTCATTCTATAATATCTGGAACAGCTCTGAATCATTAAGTATTTAGGTCTAAATATGGTTGGTTGACAGATGGTAATGAAATCCCTTCATCATTGGTGCAATGAATTTAATGAAACATTTACTTCAACAACCAGGATGTTCCTACACTGTGTCAATCATTCTTCTAATCTTTCATTCCTTGGAGCATTCTGTTTTTCATATCTGCTTCGTACTGGAGATTGCTTGGATCAACAAAATTAATTGTTATGATATTTTTCTATGTTAACAGAGGTCTGTACTTATGTTACCAGGACAAAATGTGAGCTTTGTATACAGGTTAGTGGGGATTAGACGTGTTGATCCGCCGGGCGAGCAACCCGATAACTTGTCCAAAATCTGGGAGGATTTAGAAAAAGATATTAGGCTTGAAAATTAGTATTAAGCAAAAAATTAGGCCGTTTACAATATAGGCCAGGCTTGAGGCTTAAACATTAAAAGTTCGAGCTCGACCCGACTAGTTTTCTATGTTTATAATATATAATACATAAAAAACTAAATATATAATAATATGTAATACTATAATGTAAATTTTTTTAAAAATGTTAAGATGTCCATATATAAAAATTTAATAAATGAAAGAACTGAAGTTATTAAATAGTAAATTTAAAATAAAATAAATATTTTTAAAAAATAACATGGGCGAGCCTAAAATTGTTTGGATTAGTCATTTTCAAATATAAGCGTGCTTGGGTAAAATTTTAAACTCATATATTGGGTTGGGTCAGACTTAGAAAACTATAAAGTGTGTTAATATCATATTTAAACCTGACTCATGAACACTTTTCATGGGAAGATAAAATTTTATATCACGATAGCAGAGATGAGAAAAATCAAACTATAAGTTCTATTTGGGGAGAGCAAAGTATTTCTTTATTGTTTATTCAGTATAAATATATAAAAGATTTAAGTACCACAAATATCAAATGATGAAATTAAATAAATCTAAAATATAAAACACTTACGAGTCATATAAAATATCTTTCTATAAATTTTACCAATACAATTCATTATTAAATAAACTCAAAAGAAATAAGAAAAACAAATCTATAAATTAAATAATAACATTACGTATATAGCAATCAAATCATGCAATGACTCCAAAATAAATAATAAAATTTTAATTTTAAAATTCATTTTTTATTACCCAGTACAGGCGAAAATCAATTGGTACGCATCGGTATGATTGGTATCAACCAAAATTTAAACTAACAAATAAGTTAAATGATTAAAGCCACACAAAGAATAAATCCAAGTTAAATGATGAAATTCAAAAGATAAATATTTTCTGAAATGATTTAAATCATTACTTGGTTTCTAATATTAGACGGCTAACGTATCAGAAACCAGTAGTAAAGTCTAGTTGTTATTGCCACTAAGATGAATTTTAGTACTTGAATTATAATATTAGATGGTTAAACATAGATGAATAAATTTTAGAATTATATATGAATTTTGATTCAATGTGCAATCTAATACTTGAATTTTAATTTGGTGCAATTATATACATGAAACTTTTAGTGTGATTTAAACGGTACTATATCAATGATTGTGTTAATAATTTGTGAGAATTGGGTCAAATTAAAATTTTCATGTATGCATAAAATTAAAGTCCATGTATAAAATTGCACATTAGACCAAATTTAATGTATAGTTTTGAGATTTATCTCTGGCTAACATATTTGAAACTAGTAGCAAAAATGGGTTTTTTTTTTCCTCATGAGTTCAACAATATAAACAACCTAATATTAGAAGTACTCACCATTGATGAATCCCTTAATCCATTTTAATTTTTGATGAGCTAGAACACTAGAGAAGACACGTATTTCTATAATATTGTTGGCGATATTTCTTGAGGCAACACTTCATTTTCAATTAGCTCTTCAATTTGTGACAATTCATCGAACAAGATTTCATATTTTTGTGCCTCAGTTTCGAAGTTTCTGCTCAGATTGTTAAGTGAAAACTCAAATATATTATTATGCTTTTTTTGTTTCCAAATCAACAATATCGCAGATTTCATTGATCTTGGCACCTTTATTCATTTTAACTATGATGACACAGTAGAGCTCCTATTGTCAAGATCTTTTTGGAGCCATGCTTTAATCATTATCTTCATCCAAGATATCAATAGTTGTTTGAGCTTTCTTTCCAGTATACTTATCTTTCCCATAGATCAAGGTGAGGGAAACTTTTCATCCTTTAAGCGCCAGCATTTTTGTAGCTCTACCAAAAGTAAAAATATAAGGATAGTAGTAAAAACTCCTTAATTAAATATCAAATACAAACCAAACATGATAAAACATTTACTAATGCTCATTATAAATTGATAAATATTGCATGGTATGATTACTGTTACGCATGCATCTCACATAGGTTGTTCTGTAGTAACCATTTTCCTATTATTATCCCATCCAAATCCATTATTATGATGTCTATAAATCATATCATCTATTCCTTTTTTAAAGCCTCAAATCTATGCGAGGCTTAGCTTTCAATTCACATCCAAAATATTTCTCTTCTATCATCTTTACCAAATTTGGTAAATAGCCTTACCTAAAACCATAATCAACATTGTATATTTCAATGTTGTATAGATTCATCGTGCATGAAATAACTTTAGAGAGTCCTCGATTTCATTCCAATATCATTGTGTACCTTTGAACGATTGACTCATAAATTTATCATGATTTGGAATCTTGTTCTACCATTAGTCTTTAAACAAAACAAAATGATAAAAAAATGTCGCATGAGGATAATACTGAAGAAACAAAATTTTCAAAGTTAAATGAAAATATAATTCATTAGACGATTTCGTATTAAAAGTTTCAATTTAGTGCAAAATATACCGCAAAAACCTTAACGGAAAGAGTCATACAATTACAGAGAGAAAAATTGCAGAATTATAATGAAAAAAATAACCATGTAAGATAACATAGTGAAGCTTACTTTCCTTCTCTTGTTGCCCTTCATTAATTCGACATTTGATTAGCAAGTTGGGATCTAAAATTTGCCTATTCATTAAAGGCTAACTAAATCTATTTCTATATTTCTGATGGCATTCATTTCATTCATTTCTAACGCACTTAAGTCTCCCTCCATTGGATCCACTTGCATTTCTCTTCTTATAAAGTTGTGTAGAAATCAAAATGTAATGATGATTGCATTTTGGGTTTTAAAGTGGTAAAATGCAAAGACTTCTCAATATCACCCAATGTAGTTTGGTGTAGCCAAAACATCTTTCTATAACATTGCATGCAAAAGCATGCTTTATATTGAGAATATTTCAATAATAACAGGTTGACTGTTAGACCTCCACTCACTTAAGTGGTAGCATTACCCCCTAAAAAGGGCTAAAAAACCATCACAATTAGTATCCCTTGCATCAATAAAGTAATAGCCAAGGACGAAGCTAGAAAATTTTTCTTGGGGGGCAGAATTAAGTTTTATACTCTTATGAGAGCTAAAATCCAATTTCACAATTTTAATAGCTTATATATTTATGATTTTTAAAAGATTAAATCAAAACTTTATCATTTTGAGGGGGCCAAAGTGTAATTTTACCTTTTACTAAATTAAAATCTTGTAAGTTAAAGGGCCAAAGTGAAAATTTTCATTTTTAAGGGGGTCCGAGGCCCCTAGTAATAGCAACCTTAAAGTAAATAAACATGTTATAAGCTCTACTGTAACAACTCGATTTCTAGTGGTGCAAGAAATTATAGGTTCGGGACCCCATTTTCATAAATTGAATCCGTAAATATTAAATAAAGGTAATTACAAATTTATTATATAGGTCAATTGAATTTTGGATAGGTAACTTAGCCAAACTAGGGATTAATTGAGGTTTATGGACTAAATTGTAAAGTCCAACCGTTATATATTTTTAATTAGAAAATGACTTAAGGTCTAAAATAGCAATTATACCATGCCAAGGTGGGTGTTAGTGGCTAGTGATGTTTATATGGATTGATTAAATAAATTAAATTTAATTAAATTGTAATGACCCGAAAGTCAGTGGTATCAAAAAATGCAGTTTCAGAATCCCATTTTCGATGTTTGATTTTAATTACAGTTTGGTCCCTTAATTATTTCAATTGGATAGTTAATTAAGGTATAATGACTAAATTGTAATAGTGGTAAAGGTTAATCACTATGAATTTTTAATTAATCGGAGGACCGATTGAGCAATTTGGACCACTTTAAAAGTTTCAAACAGTGGTGGATGCTTTTCATCCACTAAATTGATTAATTAAAGTTAAGATTAACTTAATTAAGATTTATTAAGTTAAATTAGATTAATTAAATATTAATTAAGTATATAAGCTAAAAAGTAAAAGAAAAAGAAACATTTTGCTCATCTTTTCTTCTCCACCTGAAACCAGAGGAAAGAAAATAAGGTTTCAAGCTTCAAACTCTAGGCCTAAAATTGGTATGTTTAATTTAGTCATTTTCTTGTAATTTTTATATTTTTAATGTACTGAGAGCTTGATTTTGCTAGCCCGTGTATCAATTTGTAAAACTGTTAAAGTTTTTAAAAGTTTAAATTGATGCATACTTGATGAAATTGGTGTTAATTTGTTTGATTTTAAGCTTAGATATGAAAAAGGACTAATTTGTAAAGTTTAATTGTTAATTTTTGAACATAGGGACTAAAATACATAAATTTTGAAATTGGTGTAATATTTCTATAATTATAGATAATAGAGGGCTATAGAAGGATGTAATTGAGATCGATTTTAAAATCAAAGCTCAAATTTGAAAGATATGATTATATCGATTTTAAGGACTAAATTGAATAGTTTGAAAAATATGTATGACTTTGTAATTGAATGTGATTTGGATAGAAATTTGATATTATATCATTATTGAATTATTCTTTGTAGTTAAAAACAATGTAGGATTGTCGAAAGGGAAAGGAAATGTGAGAGTTAATGATGAGTGACAAGAGCTTTCGGTTTGTATTTCTACGACCTAAAACCAATTTAGTTGCTGCATATTTGTGATATATTGCATTATATAATATTGAGGTAAGCTATTAATAGTTATTATATTGAAATTCTATGGTTGGAATTGAAATCCGAGACAATGACTAAATTGAATAGAATAGAAAGTTGCATGACTTAATTGATACAGGAAATTGGAATGTAATCGAGTTGAATTATATTATTTTACATGATGATTTAATGTGACTTGAACTATGTGACGATATTGGAAATTGGTTACTCTATTAAATGTACAGGTTTATACTTCGAGTTAATTGATGATGCATTACAGTGCCAGTTTGAGGTGCTGATTGATTAATTTGAGTTTTCGTCTTGAAAATCCAAGTAAGGTTAATAGGATTATATTAATGTGATTTGGCATTGGTGATGTCTAGTTGAATTGGTATATTTTGGCATATAGGTTTGAGATGTTTGGTACATGAAATTACTTGTTTTAGTGTAGAATGGCATAAGTAAGGTTAGTATGAAATGATTAGATGAATTTGTGATAATTGGCATAGATTTGTCGAAGTTTGAACGATGCTTATGTGATGAATGTTTTGATGGAACTTCATACTTTTGGTATGGCCAGTAAGATTCGGGACCCATTTAATTACTGCATTTTTATGTTATTTTGCATTATACATTTTTGAGGTAAGTCATTGATGACTATTTGAGCTTATTTGGTGTGTTTGAGATTAATATCCAAGACATGGATTAAATTGAATAAATTAAAAAAATTTAGAATTTACTTGATATTTGATATTTGACATGGAATTAGGTTATATGAGTCTTGAAATTGTGATGTGTTGGTTAATAGGTTTATAACGAATGAATTGCCTAAATGATATATGAAATGGAATTTCAATATGCGAAACGATTGGAAAATGAGCCTGAGGGGCTGGTTTAGTAGTAATGAGCCAATAAGCTCGAATATTATATGGAATGAGATAAAAAAGAAGAAGAGATATATGGGTATATGTGTGCTAAAGATGAAAAATAAATGAACAAGGATATAACTAGATATGGTATTTTGGAAATGAATTGAATGGTTTATGAAATGATTGTGAAATTGGTAAACTTGTATGCATAACTAATGAGTTATTGTGTAATTTTGATTATATACTTGACATAGTAAAAATGAAAGAATTGTACAAGAGTCGGAATGAGATTAGGCTAGGAATTGTATGTAAGCATGTTGCATAAGTTTAATTATTTTGTTTGAACCATAGATTTACAACTGAGTGTTTTACTCAACATACGGTTTGTTTTCCCGTGCGCAGGTTAGGTTTAATTCGAGTTTTCGAGCATCGAATTTAGCATCCAAACAACGATCCCGTGCTCAATAGAGTTTGTTCATTTATGCTTTCGCTAAACTTGACAAGTACCGATTAGGTTGAATCATGCTTAAATTGTTAACTAAAAAATGGTGTGTGTATGTATATAAATTCGGTTAAGTTGTTAAATTTATATATGTGAATAATGCCTTGAATGCCATGCATATATTGACTAAGTAGATGATTGATATGATATATGTATGTGTTGGAAGGTCAATGATATGGCTAATGGAGTATGCATGTTTGGAACTTAGGTAAATTACATGAGCTAATTGATTATATGACATGAATAAGTAGTAGTATATAGCAAAATGATAAGTAATGTTTAATGTATGCATATGAGGGTTGAATGCTTATTAGTGATGTTTGGACATTGGACGTTTAGATGAAATGATGGTTAGAACTTTATATTTTATGATTAGAAAGTGTTGAAGGTTTATAATTACTATTCATTTGGTCAATTATAAGGTAAAAAAGCGGTTGTGTTTTGAATTGCTTGAAATTGCAAGTTTGTGAATGAAATTTGCAAAAACAGTATGTGACGTCGCGACGTTATTCAAACGTCATTGCCATAAGAAAATTCCTGGAATGTCACGTTAAGACAAGGAACCCCATCGTCTCAATGAGGCCAAACAGTGAGTGACTCTTATATTTGCATGATTGACACAACGACGTGGTAATATTGATGTCATGACGACAACCTTGTGTTCTGAAATTTTTACAATTCAATCCTAATTTGATCTCGGATTAACTTTAAAGTTTTCGTAAGCTCGTATAGGACCCCGAGAATGTATATTTATTATATTTTTTGTCTATGCCTCTTATATTTGCATGATTGATGATATTCATATGTATCTAAACTGATCGTAGTTGCTTCGGCAACGAATGTGGCACACTATAGCTCGGACTTGACAATTGGGTCGGGTATAGAGTGTTACACCTACATTACAATTTAAGCCTTTTACCTTAGAAAATGTATATATAATTAACTTTAACCATTAGGCCTACTAATTGTATGTAACACCCCTTGTAACACCCCATACCCGAGTCCAAGGCTAAGACTGGATACGAGACATTACCATGCTTGAACTCACTTAAACATGTACTTACGGGCTGTAAAATTTTGTTCCGAAATAGAAACTCTTCTTTCTTAGTCAAAACGTACATATCATGGGCCTATGAGGCCTTAAACACATATCCGGGAACTTTCGGAATACAATTGGGAACTTTTCCTCAAAGCAGGGTCACACGCGCCCATGTGGCTTGGGGGCGCGCCGTGTACCCTAAGACACGTCCATGTCTCCCCCAACCGTGAGTCGACACTAACTAATCTCACACGGTCTTGACACGCCCGTGGACTGAAACCGTGTGCTATACCTTGATATCTTGACTTGTTCACAGTAGGGCACACGCCCATGTTCTAACCGTGTATCCCACACGGTCTAAAGAAACGGCCGTGGGATTATCCCGTGGTCTATTCTGACTTAAGATACAAAGGTGCAGGGTGCACACGGCCTAGACACACGCCCGTGTGTCCATCCGTGTGGGCACTTAGTGTAACACCCCATACCCGAGTCCGAGACTAAGACTGGATACGAGACATTACCATACTTGAACTCACTTAAACATGTACTTACGGGCTATAAAATTTCGTTCCGAATTAAAAACTTCTCTTTCTTAGTCAAATCAGACATTTCATGGGCCTATGAGGCCTCAGACTTATGTCCCAAAACTTTCAGAACTCATCTGGAAACTTTCTCTCCAAATAGGGGTCACACGTCCGTGTGACTTGGGACACGCCCGTGCACCCCTAAAACATGTCCGTGTCTTTCACCCGTGGTGGATACTGGAAAATTACACACGGCCTGGACACGCCTGTGGCCCCAAACCGTGCCTAAAACCCCAGCATTCTGCCAATGCCCCACGGCCAAGGCACACGCCCGTGTGACTAGTCCGTGGTCTATTCTGACTTAAGATACAAAGGTGCAGGGTGCACACGGCCTAGACACACGCCCGTGTGTCCATCCGTGTGGGCACTTAGAGGCTATTTACCAAGCCAATTGCCACCCTGAAATCAAGACCAAACTCATGCTCAATTCAGCAACTCAAGTATTACATCTAACATGAACAAGGATGCATACTTCATTGATAGATTAAAACATACATACTTAATCATTCATGACTCATCTCTTTGGCCATATACAAAAGAATACTAAACTTGATAGCCAACACTTTGGCTAGTTTTAAAACATAACTCAAAATGAAATGTTTCCTATACATGCCATACTTAATATAAACAACTTGGCTATACCAAAATAGCGATTGATAGTGTACTCCGAGCTCCGGTGACGATGATCCACGAGATTAGCTAGGCGGGACTACATGGAAAGAAAGAATAAAGGACGTAAGCATTTAGATTAGTAAGTTTGCACGTAATTCTCATAGCAACATATTTGCTTAACATTAACCATTCATCATAAACAATGGCATTATGAATCTCAAGTATTTAAGCTTACTTACTTTTACTGATTCTTACATATCTCATGGTACTTACTATTCTCATGCTCGTACGGTAAACAATATACCTGTATCACTTGATCACATAGATCAGTATACTTTACTATGATAAGTATAATCTCAACTTCATCATTCATATCATGAATAATACTCTTAACTAGCATAACTTGATAATAACTTTACTTACTTAACTTTCTTACTATATTATTTGATCTTTACTCTCTTGCCCGATGAATTTCTATGAATAACCGAGGATACTGAATCTCATCCCACATAACTCGATGCCAAAGCCATATCCTCTATATGGTCTTACATGGGATCTCTTATCTTGGTATTGATGCCATGTCTTGACATGGACTTACTCAAAGTCTTCCTTGTGTGTTCCCTTGGGAACTTACCATTGCCATGTCTTGACATGGTCTTACTTTGTATCTTTACTCATGAACTGGTCAATGCCGAGCCTTGGCTTGGACTTACATGAAATCTTTCTTGTTACTCACCAATACCATGCCTTGGCTTGGACTTACATGTAATCTCTACCTCATGGTAGCTTTTCAATGCCAAAACTTGTCTTGGACTTACATGACATCTTTGCTTGGAGACTCACCAATGCCATGCCTTGGCTTGGGCTTACATGGGTCTTCATCTCATAATAACTCTTCAATGCCAAGACTTGTCTTGGACTTACATGATAACTTTCTTGGTTGCCGATGCCATGCCTTGGCTTGGTCTTATACGGACTTTCTTATCTCGTGTGGTAGATCGAGTATCCTAAGTAATTCAACTTCAATCGGGACTTTCTCATGCTTAATCTCATTAATTTCTTTATTTAACATAGCAATAAGCATTTCTATGGTAATAATGTACATTATACTAAGCAATTCAATGTTAATAATCATAAAGCTTAGAAATCATACAAACTTACCTTAATATACAAAAGTATGTAGATATGCAATTTAGTCCTCGACTTTGTTCTTGCCTCGGTTTCGATCCGGGCTTCGTTTTTCTTGATCTATAATAATAATTAGATCATTTAATACTCATATTGACTAAATTGACTCTTAACTCATACTTTGGAAAAATTACTATTTTGCCCAGAAACTTTCTCATATTTACACTTTTGCCCCTAGGCTCGTAAAATGATTCTCATTTAACTTTCTTAAACATCATGCTTAGTTGATTCATTTTCTCTACTACAACAATCATCAATTCTCACTATTTCTAATAAGTATGACCAATTTCATAACTATTACAAATTAGTCCATACTATCATTTTTCATAAAATTCACTAAGGAAAAGATGTTTATCTAACATCAAACTCCCATAATCTTCCATAAGATATCATTTTACATGCATGATACACATGGGTAGATTTTTGAACATGCTTCTTAGCTCATCTTATAGCTAAAAATAGCTAATTCATAGTACGAGGACTCCAAAAATACGAAGAATATTAAAAACGGGGCTAGGATGACTTACTTGCAAGCTTCAAAAATTTGAAGAACCCTAGATATGGAGTCTCCCAATTTTCGGCACAAGGAAGAAGATGAATGAAATTTTTATCTTCTTTTTCCCATTTTAATCATTTAATTGGTAAATGACCAAAATGCCCTTCTCTTTAAAAATTTACAATTTACTAACTCATTTCCATTTTTGTCCAAAACTTATAAATTGGGAAAATTGCTATTTAAGAACTTCTAGTTAATATTCTAAAGCTATTTCATACAAAAAGCTTCAAGAAACTCATATTTTGCAACTTTTACAATTTAGTCCTATTTGATCATTCTATGTCAATTTCACAAAATTTTTACATGGAACTTTAGTACTATCATGCAAACATGTCATAAACCTTAAGAACTCAATTTACTAACTCAGATTTGTGGTCTCGCACCACTATTTCGACTAGACCCTAAATCGGGCTGTTACACTTAGAGGCTATTTACCAAGCAAATTTCCACCCTGAAATCAAGACCAAACTCATGCTCAATTCAGCAACTCAAGTATTACATCTAACATGAACAAGGATGCATACTTCATTGATAGATTAAAACATACATACTTAATCATTCATGACTCATCTCTTTGGCCATATACAAAAAGAATACTAAGCTTGATAGCCAACACTTTGGCTAGTTTTAAAACATAACTCAAAATGAAATGTTTCCTATACATGCCATACTTAATATAAACAACTTGGCTATACCAAATTAGCGATTGATAGTGTGCTCCGAGCTCCGGTGACAATGATCCACGAGATTAGCTTGGCGGGACTACATGGAAAGAAAGAATAAAGGACGTAAGCATTTAGCCTAGTAAGCTTGCATGTAATTCTCATAAAAATATATTTGCTTAACATTAACCATTCATCATAAACAATGGCATTATGAAATCTCAAGTATTTAAGCTTACTTACTCTTACTGATTCTTACATATCTCATGGTACTTACTATTATACCTGTATCACTTGATCACATAGATCAGTATACTTTACTATGATAAGCATAATCTCAACTTCATCATTCATATCATGAATAATACTCTTAATTAACTCTGACTAGCATAACTTGATAATAACTTTACTTACTTAACTTTCTTACTTTCTCATTTAATCTTTACTCTTTTGCCCGATAAATTACTATGAATAACAGAGAATACTAAATCTCAAAACACATGTGTCTTGATGCCAATGCTATATCCTTGATATAGTCTTACATGGTATCTCTTACTTGATATTGATGCCATGTCTTGACATGGGCTTACACGAAGTCTTCCTTATGAGTTCCCTTGGGAACTTACCATTGCCATGTCTCGACATGGTCTTACTTGGTATCTTTACTTGTTAATGCCGAGCCTTGGCTCAGACTTACATGAAATCTTTCTTGTTACTCACCAATGCCATGCCTTGGCTTGGACTTACATGGGATCTCTATCTCTTTATAGATTTTCAATGCCAAGACTTGTCTTGGACTTACATGATAACTTTGCTTGGAGACTCACCAATGCCATGCCTTGGCTTGGGCTTATATGGGTCTTCATCTCATAATAACTCTTCAATGCTAAGACTTGTCTTGGTCTTACATGATAACTTGCTTGATTGCCGATGCCATGCCTTGGCTTGGTCTTATACGGACTTTCTCATTTCATGTGATAGATCAAGTATCCTAAGTAATTCAACTTCAATCGGGACTTTCTCATGCTTGATCTCATTGATTTCTTTGTTTAACATAGCATTAAACAATCTCATGGAATTAAAATATATTCTACATTATACTAAGCAATTCAATGATATTAATCATAAAGCTTAGAAAACATACAAACTTACCTCAATATACAAAATGTGTGTAGATATGCAATTTAGTCCTCGACTTTGTTCTTGCCTCAGTTTCGATCCAGGGCCGTTTTCTTGATCTATAATAATAATTAGATCATTTAATACTCACATTGACTAAATTGACTCTTAACTCATACTTTGGCAAAATTACTATTTTGTCCCTAAACTTTCTCATATTTGCACTTTTGCCCCTAGGCTCGTAAAATGATTCTCATTTAACTTTCTTAAACATCATGCTTAGCTGATTCATTTTCTATACTATAACAATCATCAATTCTCACTATTTCTAATAGGTATGACCAATTTCATAACTATTACAAATTAGTCCATACTATCATTTTTCATGAAATTCACTAAGGAAAAGATGTTTATCTAACATCAAACTGAAACACCCCAAACCCGGCCCACGAGCCTGAATCGAATCTGGTATGTTCCTTAAGTAAACCGGTTTCAAATTCTTTTGTTCCTTAGGAAAAACTTGTGCGATTTTAAAAAAAATATTGTTTGGGTTGGGCTTGTGTTGAAAACCAATTCATCTTATATTGAAATCCATTAAATAAGGTGACAAAACGATTTAGGGTTTATTTTAAAGGAAATAAATTTTAAACTTAACTTTAATTGAAAATAATTCGTAACATAGTAATTAAAAATAAAAGTAAAGAAGTGTAACTTATGGCCTTATTACATCAAGTAGAAACCCAAAATAAAATTCTAAAATACTTAAATAAATTTAAATATCCATATTGAATAAAACTTCAAAGTGAGCATGGCCATCCCTAAGCTTAGCGAACCAGGTCCATTATTGAACGTCACTGAAAAATGTTCCCAAGCGGGTGAGTCAAACAGACTCAATGTGTACACGACACTAAATCATAATAGAATCGGGCATATCACATATTACACATTCAAAACATAGAATACAAGGTTATGATGCATTCCCAAACCCAAACCTAGTTGTCCATCCGCTACACACCCCGTGCACGCGGTCACACCGTGGGACTACTAAGTCAACCCTCCATCCGCTACACACCATCGAAGGCGATCGCTGCGATCGGCGTGCTCATCGCCCATATAAAATTGGTGGCATAGCCACAGATAATTGTGTCATGAGACACCACATTCGAGATAATGTAACCGAAGTTACCACATTCAGATAATGTGACCGAAGTCACCACATTCAGATAGTGAGACCGTAGTCATCACCTTCACTTCCCCTTTTTCATATATCCCGAATGACCCATATTATTCATATCATGCATATCATACTTAAATTCTCATTCTTATAAATTTTCACATGTTATAAATAACATATTTCATAATCCTAGTGGAAGTAGGAAACGTACCTGAGTACTTTGTACCATATTATGGTACCTTAGCCACATTCTTATAAACATGCATATATTACATATTACCATAAATCTTATTAAAAGTTAGTGTGGGGTACACACCTGATTCGCTTAAAATTTCCTTGAGATCCCGAAAAGCTTGATCTAATGCTTAGATCCTTAATCCCTACATTGATTTATCACTTATTACCTTAATAAAAAGCCATTCGGCCAAAACTCCAAATCCTAGTAGGATTAGTATTCTTACCTTGTTGCCGATTGGAACACCAACAAATCAGAAAGCTGTTACTTGTTTCACTAGGAATGTGAAAATCCCTAAAACCTTACGTTAGACTTAATCTTAATCATCAAACATAAATCAAGGCCTTTGGCCGAATATTCACATGTCTTACCTTAATCTTAGAAATCCCGAATACTCCTCCTTTTAGTCGACTACTCGATAATCTCGAAAGGTCCTTCCATATTCGGTAACCATAATATGTATGGGGTTAGATTATCTCTCGGCTAATCTAAAAGAAAAGAATGGGAATCAAACTTGTTCTTACCTTTGAAGAAATCGACAGCACCTATGCTTGAAGCCCTTCCAAGATTCGGCTTTTGATGGATTGGAAAAGAAAAAAAGGAAGAATAAAGATGGAGGATTAGGCTATGGCTTCTAATGGAGAGGAAAATATTCGGCTAGGTTCCAACAATTACTTAATCTCGACTTGACAAAAGAAAAGAAAGAAAAGAAGAGAATAGAGCACTAAGAATTCGGCAGAGAAAGGAGGAAGCACAAATTGATGAGTAGCCCTCCTTCCTTCCTTTTATAGCCGAAATTATCATCTAAGGAGTCCCTTACTTGGCCACCACTCCTCTATCGATAACTTTATCCTTTAATTATCACTTAAAATAAAAGATAATTCAGCAACTATCCTTACTTAGCGAAATTATTAAACTCAAAGTCCCTTACTTGGCCATCACTTCTCCCTTATTTTCCTCTTTATCTCTTTATTCAAATTAAAAGAATTTAATCCAATAATTATCTCTTGAAAATAATGATAAATAAATCCCTTATTTATCCACTATTTATAAAAGAATAAAAGCTCCTAATTTATAGCCATGTGCCGTCCACCTCTCTGCTCCTTATAGCAAAATAAAATTTCTTTTATTTGCTTCCCATGTGACTCGAACTTAGGCCCATTCCTCTTGCATATGGCGCCATTTCCATAGGCCTTAAGTGGCATCTTTTGGACCACTTTTCCAAGCCTGTTTGTGTGTCAAATTTCACAAACTTTTTCTTTTAAGGCCACCTTGCCTTAATTTCCCCTTTTAAACCTTAAAACTCGTCATTTCTAGGTCATTTCTAAGTTTCCAAAAATTTTCGATCGGCTCTGTAAACTTGACATTTCCTTACATTTCCAAGACATTTCCTTACATTTCCATGACATTTCCTTACAAGACATTTCCTTATATTTCCAAGGTTCTAAAAATGTTCACTTTCCTCTTTTAAACTTAACATTTCCAGGTTTCCAAAAGTGTTCAAAATATATTCATAACACATAAGATATGTCATTTCGTACAATTAAACCAAAAATGCATAGGACCTTTTCAGGATGTTACTGATTCTACCCTCCTTAAAAATAATTTCGTCCTCGAAATTACTTATTAACGAATAATCGTACATCTTAACTCACACGCACTACGCTTATCTGCGCGCACTCGATCTTAATAGAACCATCATACTTTCTAGGCACGATCTCTAAGTTCACGTCCCCTAGAACTCATTTCTAACGTCACGATTTAATCTGATTAAAAAGTTTTATGCATCGAAATTTTGTTCCATCGATTATTCGCGAACGTTTTATGAAAAGAGATGTTGTAAGTAGTTCTTTCGATCAACCAAAGTTTCTAGTTCAAGTTCACTACTCTAACTCGAGGAGTCACATTCACATTCATAAGCGAGAGACACATTCATTTTTCCATGAAGTCACATTCATTCACAACATCATTCACTACACTTTTATGGCCATTCCATCCATTTCCCTACCAGAGGTAATTTCGTCATTTTCCTACAAGGGTATTTTGGTAATAAATCGGGGTCAATTCGAAAATATTTTTCAAATTAGAGGTATTTCAGAATTTACAAAATCTACAGGTTATTTTGTTTTCCAAATCGAGGTGTTGCAAAAATTTTAAATCGAGGTTATTTGGTAATTTTGGAAGTCGAAGCGATTCAGTAAATTTTCCAAATCAGGGTATCTTGTTATTTGTAAAAAGAAGTTTTTGATATCTTTGTAAAGTAGAAATATTGTAGCAAACATCGAGGGTATTTTTGAAAATCTTAAGAACTAAGGATATATTTTAGTAATTTACAATCTGAGGGCATTTTTGTAATTTTGTAAATCGGAGATATTTTGGAAAAAATTTCACAATAATCTTTTACTACAATTAAAAGGGTAATTTAGGGATTTTAAAACTAGGAATTTTATAAAAGCGCATGGCTAGTCCCTTTCGGGTTTTAATGATTGGTTTAGCAGTGAATAAGTCCTCTTGGTTAGGGTGAGCAGTTTACTACGCACTGTAGGATTCGAGTAAAGAGGAGGTGAGTCACTAGGACTGCTTAAATACCAAGCTCTTACTGAATCCACTCCTAGACATCGCGCTGTGATTTGCCACACACCTAGCTCGACGACTTACTTCACGAGGTTTGTTTAATAGTCCTTAAGTCTTATGCATGTGTTTGAGTAAACTAGTCCTAGGGTTCAAGTTTCTATCATGCTATTCTACGTTCCATTCCTCTTCTACCCTTCCATAATTCATAACATAAACCACATAATCACACAAATGGTTGGGGTACTTACAGTGGTGCGGGTCGGAGATCGAGGTGCCATGCCGAGAAAAACCCGCTCATTTTCAAAAATACTTTCATAAAACTCATTTGGGCTCGATTTGAAAACGTTTTGGGCCTTAGCCCACAGGCCAAGAGTTTAAAACCGGGGGCTCGATACCAAACTAAAACACCCCAAACCCGGCCCACGAGCCTGAACCGAATCTGGTATGTTCCTTAAGTAAACCGGTTTCAAATTCTTTTGTTCCTTAGGAAAAACTTGTGCAATTTTAAAAAAATATTGTTTGGGTTGGGCTTGTGTTGAAAACCAATACATCTTATATTGAAATACATTAAATAAGGTGACAAAACGATTTAGGGTTTATTTTAAAGGAAATAAATTTTAAACTTAACTTTAATTGAAAATAATTCGTAACATAGTAATTAAAAATAAAAGTAAAGAAGTGTAACTTATGGCCTTATTACATCAAGTAGAAACCCAAAATAAAATTCTAAAATACTTAAATAAATTTAAATATCCATATTGAATAAAACTTCAAGTGAGCATGGCCATCCCTAAGCTTCCATGAACCCGGTCCATTATTGATCGTCACTGAAAAATGTTCCCCACCGCAGGGTGAGTCAAACAGACTCAATGTGTACACGACACTAAATCATAATAGAATCAGGCATATCACATATTACACATTCAAAACATAGAATACAAGTTATGATGCATTCCCAAACCCAAACCTAGTTGTCCATCCGCTACACACCCCGCACGCCGGTCACACCGTGGACTACTAAGTCAACCCTCCATCCGCTACACACCATCGAAGGCGATCGGCTGCGATCGGCGTGCTCATCGCCCGTATAAAATTGATGGCATAGCCACCAGATAATTGTGTCATGAGACACCACATTCAGATAATGTAACCGAAGTTACCACATTCAGATAATGTGACCGAAGTCACCACATTTAGATAGTGAGACCGTAGTCATCACCTTCACTTCCCCTTTTTCATATATCCCGAATGACCCATATTATTCATATCATGCATATCATACTTAAATTCTCATTCTTATAAATTTTCACATGTTATAAATAACATATTTCATAATCCTAGTGGAAGTAGGAAATGTACCTGAGTACTTTGTACCATATTATGGTACCTTAGCCACATTCTTATAAACATGCATATATTACATATTACCATAAATCTTATTAAAAGTTAGTGTGGGGTACACACCTGATTCGCTTAAAATTTCCTTGAGATCTCGAAAAGCTTGATCTAATGCTTAGATCCTTAATCCCTACATTGATTTATCACTTATTACCTTAATAAAAAGCCATTCGGCCAAAACTCCAAATCCTAGTAGGATTAGTATTCTTACCTTGTTGCCGATTGGAACACCAACAAATCCCGAAACTGTTCCTTGTTTCACTAGGAATGTGAAAATCCCTAAAACCTTACGTTAGACTTAATCTTAATCATCAAACATAAATCAAGGCCTTTGGCCGAATATTCACATGTCTTACCTTAATCTTAGAAATCCCGAATACTCCTCCTTTTAGTCGACTACTCTGATAATCCCGAAAGGTCCTTCCATATAAGGCAACCATAATATGTATGGGGTTAGATTATCTCTCGGCTAATCTAAAAGAAAAGAATGGGAATCAAACTTGTTCTTACCTTTGAAGAAATCGACAGCACCTATGCTTGAAGCCCTTCCAAGATTCGGCTTTTGATGGATTGGAAAGAAAAGAAAAGGAAGAATAAAGATGGAGGATTCGGCTATGGCTTCTAATGGAGAGGAAAATATTCGGCTAGGTTCCAACAATTACTTAATCTCGACTTGACAAAAGAAAAGAAAGAAAAGAAGAGAAGAGAGCACTAAGAATTCGGCAGAGAAAGGAGGAAGCACAAATTGATGAGTAGCCCTCCTTCCTTCCTTTTATAGCCGAAATTATCATCTAAGGAGTCCCTTACTTGGCCACCACTCCTCTATCGATAACTTTATCCTTTAATTATCACTTAAAATAAAAGATAATTCAGCAACTATCCTTACTTAGCCGAAATTATTAAACTCAAAGTCCCTTACTTGGCCATCACTTCTCCCTTATTTTCCTCTTTATCTCTTTATTCAAATTAAAAGAATTTAATCCAACAATTATCTCTTGAAAATAATGATAAATAAATCCCTTATTTATCCACTATTTATAAAAGAATAAAAGCTCCTAATTTATAGCCATGTGCCGTCCACTCTCTCTGCTCCTTGTAGCAAAATAAAATTTCTTTTATTTGCTTCCCATGTGACTCGAACTTAGGCCCATTCCTCTTGCATATGGCGCCATTTCCATAGGCCCTAAGTGGCATCTTGGACCACTTTTCCAAGCCTGTTTGTGTGTCAAATTTCACAAACTTTTTCTTTTAAGGCCACCTTGCCTTAATTTCCCCTTTTAAACCTTAAAACTCGTCATTTCTAGGTCATTTCTAAGTTTCCAAAAATTTTCGATCGGCTCTGTAAACTTGACATTTCCTTACATTTCCATGACATTTCCTTACAAGACATTTCCTTACATTTCCAAGGTTCTAAAAATGTTCACTTTCCTCTTTTAAACTTAACATTTCCATACATTTCCAGGTTTCCAAAAGTGTTCAAAATATATTCATAACACATAAGATATGTCATTTCGTACAATTAAACCAAAAATGCATAGGCCCTTTTCAGGATGTTACACAAACTCTCATAAACTTCCATAAAATATCATTTTACAAGCATTTCACTATTGGTTAGATTTTTGAACATGCATCTTAGCTCATTTTATAGCTAAAAATAGCTAATTCATAATACGAGAACTTCAAAAATATGAAGAATATTAAAAACGGGGCTAAGATGAACTTACTAGCAAGCTTGAAAGATGAACAAACCCTAGCTATGGGGTTCTTCAAATTTTCGGCACCAAGGAAGAAGATGAATGAAATTTTTATCATCTTTTTCCTATTTTAATCATTTAATTGGTAAATGACCAAAATGCCCTTCTCTTTAAAAAATTACAATTTACTAACTCATGTCCATTTTTGTCCAAAAATTATAATTTGGGCAAATTGCTATTTAAGGACTTCTAATTAATATTTCTAAAGCTATTTCATACAAAAAGCTTCTAGAAACTCATATTTTACAATTTTTGCAATTTAGTCCTATTTGATCATTCCATGTCAATTTCACAAAATTTGTACATGGAACTTTAATACTATCATGCAAATATGTCAAAAACCTTAAGAACTCAATTTACTAACTCAGATTTTTGGTCTCGCACCACTATTCCGACTAGGCCCTAAATCGGGTTGTTACGATTCTCCCCATTTTAAGAATTTTCGTCCTTGAAAATCTTACCAGCAAACAGGTTTGGATACTGGTTTCTCATGCTCTTTTCTGGTTCCCACGTAGCTTCTTCTATTCCATGTCTTTGCCACAATACTTTTACCAGGGCAATACTTTTATTTCTTAGCTGCTTGACTTCCCGAGCTAAAATCTTAACTGGCACTTCACCATACGTCATGTCGGGATGAATCTCTATCTCTGACGGGGTAATTACATGTGAAGGATCTAATCGGTAGCGTCGCAACATGGACACGTGAATCTTTTCTAACTCTGATGGCAAAGCCAATCGATAAGCTACCGGCCCAACTTTCTCGGTAATCTCATACGGTCCAATAAAACGTGGACTCAACTTGCCTTTCCAGCCAAATCTGAGAACTTTTCTCCATGGTGACACTTTCAAGAAAACTTTATCTCGACTTGATACTCTATCTCTTTTCTCTTTAAGTTCGAATAGGACTTGTCTATCCGATGCGACTTTTAAACATTTTCGTATCACTTTCACTTTCTCTTGACTTCTCTAACGAAATCAACCCAGTGAATTTGGTTTTCCTTGAGTTGATCCAAAATAAAGCGTTCGCACTTACGCCCATATAGAGCCTCATAAGGCGCCATCTTTAAATTCAATGAAAACTATTATTGTAGGCAAACTCTACCAATGGGAGAAACTTTTCCCAAGCGCCTCGAATTCAAGAATACAACATCGAGCATATCCTCGAGTACTTGAATTAACCTCTTTGACTGACCGTCAGTTTGAGGATGAAAAGCGGTACTAAAGTTCAACTTTGTACCCAAGGCCTCTTGCAACTTCTTCCAAAATCTGGATGTGAACCTCGGATCTCTATCTGAGATAATTGACAACGGAACACCGTGAAGCCTTATTATTTCAGACACATACAAGTTTTCCAACTTGTCTAGTGAGTAATCAACTCGTACAGGTAAGAAATGAGCTGACTTCGTGAGTCTTTTAACTACAACCCATATAGCATCTTTCTTGCTCGGAGATAATGGTAAACTCGTTACAAAATCCATAGTAATACGGTCCCATTTCCACTCAGCCTTTACTTGCTGACAAATCAAGCATTTGGAAACAAACTCTGAAATATCTTTCTTCATTCTCGGCCACCAATACTGTTGCTTTAAGTCATTAAACATTTTGGTACTACCCGGATGTACAGATAAACATCCGTTATGTGCCTCATGCAAAATTCTCTGAATAAGCTCGTCCTTTCTCGGTACACAAATTCTATCTTTGAACATTAGACTTCCATTAGGACTAATCCAGAAATCAGACTCAACATCTGTCTCGCACTGAGCTCTCTTGACTTGCAATTCACTATCTTCTTTCTGAGCCTCAAAAATCTCTTGGAGGAATACGGGTCTAGCTTTCAACTCAGCTAGAATAGAACCATCAGTGGATAAAGTCATCCGTGAATTTATTGCCCTTAATGCAAATAGGGACTTTCTACTCAAAGCGTCGGCGACCACATTCGCCTTCCCGAGATGGTAGTCAATGACCATCTCATAGTCTTTTATCAACTCTAACCATCTCCGCTACCTTAAGTTCAACTTTTTCTGCATCATCAAGTACTTTAAACTTTTGTGATCGGTGAAAATCCGACATCTCTCACCATATAGGTGGTGTTTCCATATCTTCAATACAAAGACTATGGCAGCCAACTCTAGATCGTGGGTTGGATAATTCTTCTCATGAGGTTTCAGCTGCCTTGAGGCATAAGCAATCACTTTTCCTTCTTGCATAAGTACACAGCCTAATCCATTTAAGGATGCATCGCTGTAAATCACAAATTCTTTCCCTGCCTCAGGTTGTACTAAAACTGGAGCTTCTGTCAACATCGCTTTCAGTTTCTCGAAACTTTTTTGGCATCTTTCTGTCCACTCAAACTTCACATTTTTCTGTAACAATTTAGTCATCGGGGTTGCAATAATAGAAAACCCCTTGACGAATCGTCTATAATAGCTGGCTAGGCCTAGGAAACTTCTAACCTCAGAGACATTCTTCGGTGGCTTCCAGTCCATAATAGCCAAAATCTTACTGGGGTCTACTCGAACTCCTTCTCCCGAGACAAAATGTCCCAGAAATCTTACTTCCTTGAGCCAAAATTCGCTTTTACTAAACTTGGCATACAACTGATTTTCTCGTAGAATCTGTAAAACTGTCCGTAGGTGCTCAGCATGCTCATTCTCATCTCGGGAATAAATCAGTATGTCGTCAATGAAAACGACTACAAACTTGTCAAGGTATGGTCTAAAAATGCGGTTCATTAAGTCCATGAATACCGCAGGAGCATTGGTCAAACCAAAAGGCATGACTAAAAATTCATAATGCCCATACCTTGTTCAAAAAGCCGTCTTAGACACATCTGATTCCTTTACTCTAAACTGATAGTATCCTGATCTCAAGTCTATTTTGGAGAACACAGTGGCTCCTTTCAATTGATCGAACAAATCATCGATCCTAGTCAATGGGTACTTGTTCTTCACCGTCACTTTATTAAAGTCGGCGATAATCTATGCACAATCTCATGGTGCCATCTTTCTTTTCACAAATAAACCGGAGCACCCGGGGAGAACAACTTGACCTAGCAAAGCCTTTATCTGTCAACTCTTGCAAGTGTGACTTCAGCTCCTTTAACTCCGTTAGAGCCATTCTGTAAGGAGTAATAGATATTGGTACAGTACCGGGAGCCAGTTCAATGCCAAACTCAATCTCTCTTTCGGGGGTAGTCCGGTAATTCTTCGGGAAAAACATCCACGTACTCACATACTATCAGTCTCGACTCAATCTTTAACTCTGTTTCTTTATCATTCATCACAAAGGCCAAATATGCCTCGTCGCACTTTCTTATGTATCTACTGTGCCGTTATGTGAAAAATCATTGCCGGCGATTTACTTTGCTCATCTGATTCTATATGGAGAATATCCCCATTCTCACATCTTGTCTCGATATATTTCTTCCCACAATTAACTATTACATCATGAGTGGTCAACCAGTCCATGCCAAGAATGATGTCAAACTCATCAAATGGTAGCAACATAAGATTTGCTTTAAAGTAATGACCTCTAATCATTAATGGACAATCTTTACATACTTCATCAACTAGCACACTCTTGCCTAAAGGATTAGACACCTTAATCGTAAATTCTGTAGAATCTATAGGCATATTCATACTGGATACTAGTTTCATACAAATGTAAGAGTGTGTGGATCTGGGATCTATTAAAGCAATAACTTTAACATCATGAAGAGAAAAGGTACCCGTAATAACATCAGGAGAAGATGCCTCTTCGCGAGCGCGAATGGCATAAGTCCTCGCTGGCGCCCTACCCTCGGGTCTCGCAGCCTACTCTCTAAAGTTACCCCTTCCACTTGCCCCACTTCCTGGGCTCCTTTGCGGTCTTCCTCTGACTACACTCCCGGATCTCGGGTTCTGAGCTCTGTCTTCTTTCATTGTCTCTGGACAATCTTTTATGTAGTGGTCCTGGGAACCACATCTGAAACATGCATTTTCATGTGCTCGACATTCTCTAAAATGACATCTGCCACACTGTGGGCATTCGGGTCTATCCAATCGGATGTTCCCCACACTTGCAAGCGAGGTTGTGCAGTGCCTTACTTCCGAAATCGCTTACTATTGTCCTTCCTTGAAAACCCAGTGGAAGTAGCCGATCGGGTGGAGAAATCTCTTGACTTCTTGGATGTGGATTGGAATGACTTATTCCACTGTCTCTTTTTAGAGTCACGAGACTCTATTTTAGAATTTCTCTTCTCCTTTACTAGTTCTTCGGCTTTACAAGCCCTCTCTACTATCACAACGAATTCTTTCAGTTCTAGGACAGCAACAAACAATTTGATGTCCTCATTTAGCCCATCTTCAAATCTCTTACTCATGATGGCCTCGGTGGACACGCATTCTCGAGCGTATTTGCTGAGCCGTACAAACTCACGTTCATAATCAGTCACAGACATCTTGCCTTGCTTTAACTCTAGAAATTTCTTTCTTTTCTGGTCTACGAACCTTTGACTGATATACTTTTTCTTGAACTCTTCTTGGAAGAATTCCCATGTGACCTTTTCCTCGATACCCACAGACACCAATGTGTTCCACCATTGATAGGCGAATCTCTTAAAAGAGAGACTACACACTTCATGCATTCCTCGGATGTGCATGACAACTCATTAAATACGATGGTATTTTCTAACCGAGTCCAGCTTTTTTGGATCATCATCTTTTCTAGCCCGAAATTCTTACTCGCCCATGTTTCGATTCTATCAGCTGGAGGTTTCTCTCCTCTTACCACCTCTACTACTTGAGGGCTCTTTGGGATAGGTTGAGGAATAGGTGGGGGTGGAGGGTTGCGCATTCGGGTTCGTACGAACGAACTCCGTATACCATGTATTCATCATATGGAGAAAGGCTTCTCTAGCCTCTTCTCCTCCTTCTTGACTCACCGTAGTGGGTCTATTCTCATTCTCGTTCGGCACCGTCCCTTTAGCGGGAGTCGGCGCGTTACTTTCTACGTCATCCGCCACTACTAAATGTATAAACATGATTTAAGTCGTCAGGAGTCGTCACACTATCATTATAAAAACATTCTTACGTATGGCATGTATAGCTAGACTCGTGCTCGTGCTATGTTAGTCCTAGAACCGACTAAACCGTAGCTCTAATACCACTAAATGTAGCACCCCATACCTGAGTCCAAGGCTAAGACTGGATACGAGACATTACCATGCTTAAACTTACTTAAACTATGAGGCCTTAAACACATATCTGGGAACTTTCAGAATACAATCGTGAACTTTTCCTCGAAACAGGGGTCAGCTTGGGGCACGCCCGTGTACCCCTAAGACACGCCCATGTCTTCCAACCGTGGTCGACACTGACTAATCTCACACGATCTTGATACGCCTGTGGACTGAAACCGTGTGCTATACCTTGATATACTGACTTGTTCACACGGCCGGAGCACACGCCCATGTTCTAACCGTGTATCCCACACGGTCTAAACAAACGGCCGTGGGATTAGCCCGTGGTCTATTCTGACTTAAGATACAAAGGTGCAGGGTGCACACGGCCTAGACACATGCCCGTGTGTCCATCCGTGTGGGCACTTAGAGGCTATTTACCAAGCCAATTTCCACCCTAAAATTAAGACCAAACTCATGCTCAATTCAGCAACTCAAGTATTACATCTAACATGATCAAGGATGCATACTTCATTGATAGATTAAAACATACATACTTAATCATTCATGACTCATCTCTTTGGCCATATACAAAAAGAATACTAAGCTTGATAGCCAACACTTTGGCTAGTTTTAAAACATAACTCAAAATGAAATGTTTCCTATACATGCCATACTTAATATAAACTACTTGGCTATACTAAAATAGCGATTGATAGTGTGCTCCGAGCTCCGGTGACGATGATCCACAAGATTAGCTTGGCGGGACTACATGGAAAGAAAGAATAAAGGACGTAAGCATTTAGCTTAGTAAGCTTGCATGTAATTCTCATAGCAATATATTTGCTTAACATTAACCATTCATCATAAACAATGGCATTATGAAATCTCAAGTATTTAAGCTTACTTACTCTACACGATTCTTACATATCTCATGGTACTTACTATTCTCATACTAAAAAGAGTAACAAGATACTGTATCACTTGATCACATAGATCAGTATACTTTACTATGATAAGCATAATCTCAACTTCATCATTCATATCATGAATAATACTCTTAATTAACTCGACTAGCATAACTTGATAATAACTTCACTTACTTAACTTTCTTACTTTCTCATTTAATCTTTACTCTTTTGCCCGATGAATTACTATGAATAACAGAGGATACTAAATCTCAAAACACATGTGTCTTGATGCCAATGCTATATCCTTGATATAGTCTTACATGGGATCTCATACTTGGTATTGATGCCATGTCTTGACATGGGCTTACACGAAGTCTTCCTTATGAGTTCCCTTGGGAACTTACCATTGCCATGTCTCGACATGGTCTTACTTGGTATCTTTACTTGTCAATGCCGAGGCTTGGATCGGACTTACATGAAATCTTTCTTGTTACTCACCAATGTCGTGCCTTGGCTTGGACTTACATGGGATCTCTATCTCTTTATAGCTTTGCAATGCCAAGACTTGTCTTGGGCTTACATGCTAACTTTGCTTGGAGACTCACCAATGCCATGCCTTGGCTTGGGCTTATATGGGTCTTCATCTCTTAATAACTCTCCAATGCCAAGACTTGTCTTGGTCTTACATGATAACTTGCTTGATTTCCGATGCCATGCCTTGGCTTGGTCTTATATGGACTTTCTCATTTCATGTGATAGATCGAGTATCCTAAGTAATTCAACTTCAATCGGGACTTTCTCATGCTTGATCTCATTGATTTCCTTGTTTAACATAGCATTAAAAAATCTCATGGAATTAAAATATATTCTACATTATACTAAGCAATTCAATGATATTAATCATAAAGCTTAGAAAACATACAAACTTACCTCAATATACAAAATGTGTGTAGATATGCAATTTAGTCCTCGACTTTGTTTTTGCCTCGGTTTCGATCCAGGCTTTGATTTTCTTGATCTATAATAATAATTAGATCATTTAATACCCACATTGACTAAATTGACTCTTAACTCATACTTTGGAAAAATTACTATTTTGCCCCTAAACTTTCTCATATTTGCACTTTTGCCCCTAGGCTCGTAAAATGATTCTCATTTAACTTTATTAAACATCATGCTTAGCTGATTCATTTTCTCTACTATAACAATCATCAATTCTCACTATTTCTAATAGGTATGACCAATTTCATAACTATTACAAATTAATCCATACTATCATTTTTCATGAAATTCACTAAGGAAAAGATGTTTATCTAACATCAAACTCTCATAAACTTCCATAAAATATCATTTTACAAGCATGTCACTATTGGGTAGATTTTTAACATGCATCTTAGCTCATTTTATAGCTAAAAATAGCTAATTCATAATCTGAGAACTTCAAAAATACGAAGAATATTAAAAAGCGGGGCTAAGATGAACTTACTAGCAAGCTTGAAAGATGAAAAAACCCTAGCTATGGGGTTCTTCAAATTTTCGGCACCAAGGAAGAAGATGAATGAAATTTTTATCATCTTTTTTTCTATTTTAATCATTTAATTGGTAAATAACCAAAATGCCCTTCTCTTTAAAAATTTACAATTTACTAACTCATGTCCATTTTTTTCCAAAAATTATAATTTGGGCAAATTGATATTTAAGGACTTCTAATTAATATTTCTAAAGCTATTTCATATAAAAAGCTTCTAGAAACTCATATTTTGCAACTTTTGCAATTTAGTCCTATTTGATCATTCCATGTCAATTTCACAAAATTTCTACATGGAACTTTAATACTATCATGCAAACATTTCATAAACCTTAAGAACTCAATTTACTAACTCAGATTTGTGGTCTCGCACCACTATTCTGACTAGGCCCTAAATCGGGTTGTTACAGCCCTAACCCGTATCCGTTGCCAGACTAAGGTTAAGAGGCATTACCGGACATATCGGAACATTTTACTCTCATTTCACAATATCAATCATACAACATCATTTCATAATGATTCATACACAAATAGTCCCTTTAGAAAGTCTACGAGACCTTAAACATGCTTTAGAAAGGGTTCGTGACCAAACTGATCTCATACGGAAACTTTACGGAACTTAGAAAATTTTTCTTTCAAAACAGGGCACACGTCCGTGTAGCTAGGCCGTGTACCTCACACGGTCGTGCCTTAGACCATGTCTTACCCCGTGTGCAACACTAACTAGGGTCACACGGCTTATCACACACCCGTGTGTCTGGCCCATGTGCAAGTCTGACCTGCTTCGAATAGGGACAGTGAAGGACACAATCGAGGCACACGCCCGTGTGCTCACCCGTGTGGGCAATTATAGGCCACTTACTAGGCCAGATTTTCACCCAATTTGGGTCATCCCTATATGTTCAATTCCAACATCAAATAACATACAAATCATTCATCATCTCAAATACCAAATCAAGAATGAAACATACCATTTCTATTTCGCCAAAGCATACCATAATGGCCATTCACACAAGACCATATATACACATCACATACACCATTTTCACATAGCAAAATATATACCAAAATCAATCCATTATCAAGCCATATCACATGGCAAGATTTATACATCTCAAAACATTCCACAACCTCACTAGCCTATACATGCCATATACCATATATACAACTTTCCAAAAGGTACCAAAATAGATGTCCGATAGTGTGATTGAGTCGCTGACGATCCCCGAATTCAAGCTAGCTTTAAATATCACTGTAAAATAGAGAAAGACTTCACACAGTAAGCTTTAAAGCTTAGTAAGTTCGTAATATAACACATTTAGCTCAACAATTCAAATTCAATATGCAAAATTAACTAACACTTAGTTCAATTCACATTACTACTCAATCTCATCCATGTCTTCTACTCACTTTCATACCATATCTATAGGTTCATATACAAGCATTCATAATGCTATTCAATCCAACTCTTTTCATCATTCATTCACATAATATTTCATCTATCTCATACACAATATCATCAACCACATAGGTTCTGTACATACCTGTACCATCACGTATTTGTCTATCACATTTACCACTTCAATGCTCAATGCCATAATTCATTCGATCCTCTTTAAACGATCGATGTACTCGCACACTTAGTGCCAATTAATTAGCTGGAGCTATAATAATATCGCACACTTAGTGCCATCAAATTAAACCGAATTTGTCACGGTATCGCACACACAGTGCCAAATAATGCAACCGATGCTTTCTTTATCTCGCACACTTAGTGCCATTCATCACTGTAACGATTCTATTTACGCACACTTAGTGCCACATATCTTCGAACTCACATTTCACATTACCAAACTCCACAATCACATTACCGTTCATTTCATCACATAGGAACATTATTTAAACAATACGTATTATACACGAACTTACCTCAGACGTAGAAACAATGATACTAGTCGATCAATCGAGCACTTTGTTCTTGCCTCGATCTAGTTCTAAATTTCTCTTTTCTTGATCTATATAATATCAAATTCAACTCATTCAATCTTATCTTCATCCAAAACAATCCACAAACACATAGTTAGGGCATTTTACACTTTAGCCCTCATAATTCCATATTTTGACATTTTAATCCCTATTTCACAATTACACAAAATACACATAATTTACTCACACCCAAGCTTGGCCGAATTTCATGCTAGTCCCTAGCAGCTCTTATCTTTCATTTTTTTCACATTTTAACCCTTTAAAGTTTCATTTTCACAAATTAACCTTTAATAATCAATTTCATCAAAAATTCCAAATACAAAACATATTTATCATTCATCAAGCTTTCATATTACACCAACTATGAACACAAAGCTCACATATTCATCAATGGCACATCTCCAATTCATCATCAATTTCAGAAATTCAAGCATGGGCTTTATAGAACACAAAGCAAAGATCACAAAAACATAAAAATCATCAAAAACCAATCAAAGAACATACCTTAATCACCCAATTTCTTAGCCGAACCCTAGCTTGCTCTTATACTTTCTTTCTTTTCTAATTTTCGGTAGTGGAACATGAATAACAGATGAACATTTGTTTTCTTTTAATTTAATTAAACTTATTTCATGAATTACCAAATTAACCTTAATGATTTCATTCAAATTCCACTAACATAAACCCATTTTTGTCCATCCAAGCTATTAATGGTCTAATAAAAACATAAGGACCTTTCATTTAGTAAGCCATGACAATTAAGCACTTTTAGTAACTAGCACACAGCTATTGCATTTTACGCAATTAGGTCTTTTTTCACAAACGATAAAATTTTCACACAGAACTTTCACACATACTTTATCACATGCCATAAACGTAAAAAATAATATTAAAATATTTCTCTGACCTCGAATTTGTGGTCCCAAAATCACTGTTCTGACTAGGGTCTAAACTGGGCTGTTACATTGTATCTTGGAGGGCTCTACAATCAACAACAGAACCTTCTCAACTAGGAAAAACATACACAAATTGCATATTAGGTTCACAAATACATAACATGTATGTAGCAATACCATTTTTCCTTGCCCTATATCTAGGTTTTTCAATTAAAGTAACTCGAACCTAGATGTGTGTCCCATTTAAAGCTCCTAAGCAATTTTATCACAAGAACTATTAAATAATGTAAAAATTAGTATAAACATTTATTATTATTTTCCATATATCATTAAAAATACTAAATGAAATTACCTTGAATCGCTTGAATATGTCATCCTAACATTCTTCTGTAATAGGCTTAAGTCTTTTAATTAAAATATCATGAATCTAAATGACAAAAGTTAACACCATATTAAAATACTTTCGACGTTCTTACTATTACTACCAAACCAATCCTTACAAGTTTGGTTCTTTATGTGGTGGGATAAGATAAAAAGAAACACGATAACTTGTTCATCAATTTCCATATGTTTTGTAGGTTTTAGATGACCTACAGTTCTTTGAAGTTCATGCAATTAAAAAAAGGCAGGTTTAGATATCCTAGGTTGTCGAGTACAAGTTTGTTCATCAAAATAAATGAGTGACATAATTGCTTCTATTTTTCTATGGTAATTTAGGTTATATTTCTCCCATAAAAAGACTTCTCAAGTCCCTTTCAATTTCAATATTGAGCAAATTGACACATCTAAAAAATCAGAGCAATTTAATCATTGTTAATTTTGAAAGTAAGCATTCAGGGGCAATTAATCACAACATTAATGTTTTTCATCAATTTTACATTGTTTAATTTTTATAATAACAAATTTAACCCTAAAAGTTTACACATTCTGTTTATTTGTATATTTGAAGTTCAAGATTTTCATATTCTTTTTGAATTTTTAGATTTTTAAAAATTTTATGCATTTTTTATAATTAGGAACAAATTAACAAAATATGTAAACATTAAGGCTCAATTTGTTATTACATCAATTAAAATTATGTACAATTGACAAAAAGCACTAATTTTCATGATTAATTGTCTTGAGTTGCTCATTTTCAAAAATTATAGGTATTAAATTGCTTTGATTTTTGGATGGACCAATTTATTTAGGGTTTATTACTATAAATAACACAACCGTTCGTATTTAGAAATTTTTAGTTTTTTCCCTGCAACAAAAACGATTTCTAAACCGATTCTTGTCAACAATTGGTATTAGATCCCACTAAAATAGTCTCATAAAAAAAACTTTACAAATATCCTCATAAAGTTCAGAATAAATCAAAGATATCCAAGATAATTCTTCAAACTAGTCAAAACAATCTCTACAAAACAAGGGATCCGCTTTTCTTGATCCAGATTAACTCTGTAACACCCCTAACCCTTATCCGTCGCCGAAATAGGGTTACGGAGCATTACCAGAATTTACAGATCAAATACAAACAATTTTATATCATTTCACATTCATATAATAAACCTGTAATAATCAATCATATCGTCTCTTATATGAGACCTCGAGACTCAAAACATGCATTAAAATCAATTTGGGACTAAACCGGGTACTCAAAGAATTTTTCGCGAAACTTCAAAAAATTTCCTAGGTGTAGGGGACACACGGCCAATTGACACGCCCGTGTCTTAGGCCGTGTGGGCATTCGAAATAGGGGACACACGGCCTGGTTACATGCCCATGGGGTAGGCTATGTGTGACACACGGTCTAGACATACGCCCGTGTGGACAAAATAAAGCCATTTCCTAGCCTCATTTGTCACCCAAATTTACCATTTTCCTGCACCAAAACATACCAAGTACAATTCAATCATTCTAAGCATTCAAATAAGCAAAATTTCATCATTTAACATGGCCTATCATTGCATGCATACATGTTTACTATCCTACCTTGGTTCAATTCATGTGTTAAACATGACTTGATCAACTACTTAACATATACATATGGTTACCATAGCATAACATTACAAGTATATCAAAACAACCATTACTAGCCATTTCAATGGCTAGATTACAAGCATCATTTATATTTAGATGCCATTATGGCCAACATATCCTATACATGCCATTATAACCATAATTGATTTACCATACTGTGCCGACATAGGCTGATGGATAGTGTGAGTGATCTCTGCCGAGCTTCCAATCCAACGAGCTTCCGATTTACTCTAAAACAGGGGAAAATAAAATGGGGTAAGCATAAAATGCTTAGTAACTTCGTATAACATGGTACTTAACTTACCATTCATTCTATTTTGAGGTAACTATGTAAGGCATATTTAATCAATTTGACCTCAAGCCCTACACATATCCTCATTGCCCTTGTTAATCATGTATTCCATAATAACATCAAAACATATATGGGCTCACGACAATCATGTTCCCATGCACATATGCTTTCCACAACATGTATTCATTTAACATGTATAGACATCTCTTATTAATACAAGTATAGCTTCATAGTAATTCTTTTCGAGTTTAGATCATTTCATGGTAGGAATTTACTCATTTTATTTGAGTATTAAGGTCGCGCAAGCAGTAGTACATTCAATGTGTACGGGTCTATGATCAAGGATGAACACTCTCATCAAGTAATTTCCATATACAAATATCATCTTATTGTATTCCATGTAATATTCTTTTCATGTCATATTTCCATATTATATGTATCATTCCATGTCAATTTGTTTTAAATTCATCTTTGCTCTTGTCGAAACTTTACCCGTTGAGTTTATTCGAAATATCGATGGATATACAGGTAGTACACTTGAGGTGTACAATTCCATAATTCGTCAATTCATATTCAGTAGTACCTTTTAGGTACACTCTCGAGCCACATATCATACAGCAGAATTACCAGTCTAGGCTAAATTCTAGTTGTAACATATACTCTAAGGGCTTTTTCGGATTACCATTCTAGGCTAAATCCTTTATATGACAAAGAATTCCCTATAGAGTCCATTCTGGATTACCAGTCCAGGCTAAATCCAGTCAATTAGGATTACCAGTCCAGGCTAAATCCTAATTGAAACATATACTCGAGAGGCTCATTTCGGATTACCCATCCGGGCTAAATCCATTCTGCAACACATGCAGTTTTATCAGGGAAATCACATTTATTCATCGACTTACATTTATTCAAACGGGATTTAACATTTATCAGGCAATTGTCGGGTATGTGATCATTTCATACATCTTTAAAACCACATAATTCATATGATAATATTCCACATCCATTCCGAGCATAAAAGCAACATTTCCATCATTTACCCTTTTAACTTCTATCGGGCATTATCAATTAATTAGAACATTTTTATTTATCGGGCTTGACTGAATATGTAATATAACAGCCCAGTTTAGACCCTAGTCGAAACAGTAGTTTCGGGACCATAAATTTGAGGTCAAAGAAATAATTTAATATTATTTTTAGTGTTTATGGCATGTGATAAAGTATGTGTGAAAATTCTGTGTGAAAATTTGATCGTTTGTGTGCTTAATTTGCAAAAAGGACCTAATCGTGTAAAATGTAAAAGCTGTGTGCTAGTAGTTAAAACTGCTTAATTGCCATGGCTTATTAAATTAAAGGTCCTTATGTTGTAAATGGACCATTGGTCTAATGAATGGACATAGTTGGACATGAGTTAGTGGATTTTAAATGGAAACATTAATGTTAAATTGGTAAAATGATAATTAAGTTAATATTAATTAAAACAAAACATGAATTAGTGGCATTTGTGTTCATCTTTGCCGAAAATACAAGGGAAAAAGAAAAGAAAAAGAGTTTTAGGGTTCGGCTAGAATTTGGCTTGATTGAGGTATGTTTTTGTGATCGTTGCTTCGTGTTCTCTTAAGCCCATGCCTAAATTTCTAAATTTGATGATGATTTTGAGATGTGCCATTGATGAAAATGTGAGCTTTGGGTTGATAGTTGATGAAAAATGAAAGATATGTGTTGGGTTAACATATTTTGTGTTTGGATTTGTGATGAATTTGAGTATTATGGACTAAATTATGAAAAAGCAAAATGGAAGGGTTAAAATGTGAAATAAATGTCAAATATGGGCCGCTAGGGGTACTATGGTACTTCGGCCAAGCTTGGGTGTGAGTAAATTATGTGTATTTTGTGTATTTGATAAATAAGGACTAAAATGTCAAAAGGTGAAATTATAGGGGTTAAAGTGTAAAATGCCCTAACTATGTGTTGTAGATTGTTTTGGATGAAAATGTAATTGAATGAGTTGAATTTGATATTATATAGATCAAGAAAGGAGAAATTCAGACTTAGATCGAGGCAAGAACAAAGTGCTCAATTGATCGACTAGTATCGTTGTTTTTACGTCCGAGGTAAGTTCGTGTATAATACAAATTATTTAAATAATGTTCACCTGTTATGAAATGAATGGAAATGTGATTGTTGAGTTAGGAATACGAAATGTGATTTCGAAGATATGTGGCACTAAGTGTGCGTAAATAGAATAGTTACTGCGATAAATTGCACTAAGTGTGCGAGATAAAGGAATGCATCAGCTATATTAGTTGGCACTGTGTGTGCGATACCGAGACATCTTTGGTTTAATGTGATGGCACTAAGTGTACGATACTATTGTAGCTTCGACTAATTAAATGGCACTGAGTGTGCGAGTTCATCGAATGTTTGAAGTCAATCGAACGAATTGTGGCATTGGGTATTTAGTTGTAAATGCGATATATAAATACGTAATGGTACAGATATGTACAGAACCTATGTGGTTGATGTTATCGTGAATGAAATAGATAGATGATTATGTGAATGAATGAAGAAAAGGATTGGATTGAGAAGCATTATAAATGCTTGTATATGAACTTATAGTTGTGGTATGAAAGTGAGTAATGGCCTTGGGTGAGATTGAATGGTGATGTGAATTAATCTATGTGATAGTTAACTTTGTATATTGAATTTGAATTGTTGACTTAATTGTGTTATATTACGAACTTACTAAGCTTTAAAGCTTACTGTGTGAAGTCTTTCTCTATTTTACAGTGTCATTAAAGCTAGCTCGGATCCGGGGATCGTCAGCAACTCAATCACACTATCGGACATCTATTTTGGTACCTTTTTGGAAGTTGTATATATGGTATATGGCATGTATAAGCTAGTAAGATTGTGGAGTGATTTTGGTACATATTTTGCTATGTGATAATGGTGTAAGTAATGTGTAAATATGGTTTTGTGTGAATGGCAATTAGGGTATGTTATGGTGATAATGAAATGGTATATTTCATACTTGATTTGGTAGTTGAGAATGGTGATTGAAATGTATGTTTATTGATGTTGGAATTGAGCATGTAGGGTTGACCCAATTTGGGTGACAATTTGGCCTTGCAAATGGCCTATAATTGTCCACACGGGTGAGCACACGGGTGTGTCTCGCCTGTGTCCTTCACTGTCCCTATTTGAAGCAAATCAGACTTGTACACGGGCCAGACACACGGGCGTGTGATAGGCCGTGTGACCCGAGTCAGTGTTGCACACGAGCCAGACACACGGGTGTGTGACAGGCCGTGTGACCCTAGTCAGTAGTGTACACGGGGTAAGACATGGTCTAAGGCATGGCCGTGTGAGGCACACGATCTAGCCACACGAGCGTGTGCCCTGTTTTAGAAGAAAAATTTTCTAAGTGTCACAAGGTTTTCGTATGAGATCGATTTAGTCCCGAACCTTCTCTAAAGCATGTTTAAGGTCTTGTAGACCTTCTAAAAGGACTATGTGTGATTGATTATTTATGGTATGATGAAGTGTGAGACGTGATGGTGTAAATGTTATGTTTAGACCGGTAATACTCATAACCCTAGTCCAGCATTGGATACGGGATAAGGGTGCTACATGTAATCCTTTCATATATATATATATGAAATTTATACAATTTACATAATCACAATCAAAACAAACATATAAATAAACATAATTTAGTTACACGAACTTACCTCGACAAAGGTTCGTGTACAAACATCTACTAATTCGATATTTTCCTCTTTTTCCTCGTTCTAACTCCGAATTTGGTCTATCCGGGTCTATACGAGTAAATTTTACATCAATTTCACATATCTCATATTTATTTGGACTCAATTTACAATCAATTTCACCATTTTGCCACTAACTTTTCCATAAATTCCATTTTCGTCCCTAGGCTCGGAAAATGAAACTTGTGAAAATTACTCCCTATTCCAAGCCTAACCAAAGCCCCATTACAAAATTTACAGCACATGTATTCATAAAATTTCAGAATTTTTCCTTTAATTTCACAAGTTTACATTTTAGTCCCTAAATCATGTTTTCATCAAAAATCACTTTGTAAAAGTTGTTTATCAATCAATAATCTTTCATTTTCTACCAAAAATTTCCAATTTCCAACATATAAATCCATGACCCATTTTTCATACCTTGATAACTTTTCAAATTAATCCCCCAAATAGATAGATTAGGCTATCCCGATTCTAAAAATATAAAAATCATTAAAAACGGGACTTTATTTCATACCTTATTGAGCTTGAAAAGTTTTCATCCTCTCTCCTAGGGTTTCCATGGAAATATTTGGGGAAGATGATATGAAAATGTTTTCTTTTTCATTTAATTAAATTGTCATTTAACAACTTTTCATCTTTCCAATTTAGTCCTTAGCCTTTTTTAATTTTTCCATGGATGAGTCATACCAAAATATCTACATACTTTCTTTAATGGTCTAATTACCATATTAGGGCATTTAGTTTTGAATTCCATAGCTATTTAATCCTTATAGCTACTAGAATTCAACTTTCGCATTTTATGTGATTTAGTCCTTCTCGTAATTAAGCACTAAATCGACAAATTTTTTGTACCAAAATTTTCACATGTCATATCTATCATAATACAGACCATATAATAAAATAAAAATAAATTTTATTTTCGGCTCAGATTTGTGGTCCCGAAACTGCTGTTCCGATTTCACTGAAAAATGGGTTGTTACATACAGGGCCGAAACACACGCCCATGCGTTAGGCCGTGTGTCACATACGGCTGAGACACACGCCCATGTCTCTACCCGTGTGGACAAAATAAGGTCATTTCCAAGCCTTATTTCTCACCCAAACTTGCCTTCTACCTACATAAACACTTAAACATATTCTCAAGCCAATCCAAGACATTTAAACCAAGCCAAAATCAAGTCTTATGCATGACATATCACTTCATAAATCTATATATCTAAACTTACCTATTTGACCAAAAATGCATACTTAAGAAGTTTATTATCAATTAACCATACTAAACACTCATATCAAACATGACATTATCTCATAAATTTACATCAAAACACATTCATTATAAGCCATACCAAATGGCTACTTACAACCAAAACATTTATACGCCAATATTGGCTATTTAAACCTATACATGCCATTATAACCAAAATTAATTTACTATTTATACCGAAATGAGCCGATGGATAGTGTGATGTGTCTCCGACCAGCTTCCAACCTTAACGAGCTTCCGAGCTACTATAAAACAGAGGAAATAAAACAAAGTAAGCATTTAATGCTTAGTAAGTTCGTATAACAGGAAATAAACTTACCATTCATTTACATTTAAGGTATGCATACAAAATGCATCCAAGCAATTTGGCTAATATCCTAAACACACAACTTCATCAACATGTTTGTTATGTATTTCATGTGAATATCAAGAATCAGGGATGAGCTCATCAAATATCAAATTTCCATGTGTTTTTAGGTGTATACAGGTAGTATCTCATTTAGATTTCACCTTAACTTATATCAGAACTTTATCCATTGAACCATTTGAAATATCGATGGATACACGGTAATACACACGAGGTGTATGAATCAGTAATTCGTCAATTCATATTCGGGAGTGCTCATTAAAGCACATAATCGGGAAGCCCTCTCTCGAGCCATATAATGGGAAGCTTATGTGAGCCATGTAACAGAAAGCTTATCCAGGCTGTATAACAGGAAGCTCATAAGAGCCATAATCAGGAATCTCATGCGAGCCAATAACGGGTAGCTCCGAAGAGCCATTAATCAGGAAGCTCCGGATAGCCATATATCGGGAAGTTCAAGCGAGCCATATCGGGAAGCTTCGGAGAGCCATTAATCAGGAAGTTCACAAAGAGCCTTTAATTGGGAATATCACGAAGAGCCATATAACGGGACGCTCATAAGAGCTGCGGTGTGCCCACAACACATGCAGGATTACAACCGATCGGGATGCTCCGAAGAACTATTAACGGGAAGCTCGCAAGAACCATAAAACGGGAAGCTCGAGAGAGCCAAATATCGGGATGCTCATGATAGCTAATAACGGGATGCTCTTTCGAGCTATGGTGCGTCCGTAACATATGTAGGACCATAACCAATTTGGGAACCCTATATCCATCGAATCTCATTTTGTAACAGCCCGATTTTGGGGCTAGTCGGAACAGTGGTTTCGGAACCACTAATTCGAGGCTGGGGGAATTATTTTTAATATTATTTTATGTGTTATAGCCTGATTATATGAGTGCATGAAAATTTTAGTGAATTAATTTTAGTGATTGCATGCTTAAGTTTGAAAAAGGACTAAATCGCATAAAGTGCGAAAGTTTTGTTCTACAAGCTAAAGGTTTCAAATAGCTATAAAACCTTAAATTAGAGGTCCTTAATGTGCAATTAGGCCCTTAAGAGAGTGTTGGCCGGCCATAGGGGACAAGAAAATGCAAATTGGTCAAAGTTGGTGGAATTAGGTTGATTAAATTGATGAAATAAACATCTTTTCATCTTCTTCCTACAAACACCGAAAATTTTAGCAAAGAAGATCTTTGGAAAGCTTAAAATTTTCAGCAACTTAAACCTTTGCAAGTAAGTGTTTTTTATGGTCATTTTTTATAATTTTTGTACTTTTGGAACCCCTATAGCTTAATCTAGCTAATGAGGGGGACTATTTTGCAAAATGGTAGAGTCTAGGGTTTTTCCATGAGAACATTAGTATTTTTTGCTGAATTTTTATGGAAGAAAATGAAACTTGGTTGTTAAATAAACAACTTTTGTGAAAGGAGTTTCTATGAAAACACCTAAAATGGACCTTTTTGTAAAGGTTATAAAATAGGTAGTAAATGTGTGAAATAATTGGATTTGTGAGTTGATATAAGCTTAAAATAGATTCGGCTAGGCTTGGTTAATGAGGAAATTTGATGAAAATCGATTTACGAGCGTAGGGGCAAAATCATAATTATGTGAAAGTCTAGGGGCAAAATGGTAATTTTACCAAAGTAGAAATTTTGAAATGTCTTGATTAATGTGGTGATTAAATAAGTGAATTTTTCATTATAGATCAAGAAAAACGGAGTCCAGACCTAGACCGGGGGAAAACCAAGCTAGTAGACTAATTCAATCTAGTCGCTTACTTTTTGTATACCGAGGTAAGTTGTACGTAAATAATACAAAATTATTGTATTTATGCATTAAACAATTGATATTGCATAAAAAAATTTATTATTGCTATGAATATGCATGACGAAAGTTGATGTGATATACTCCCGGTTGAACCTTAGGAATAGATTGGATATCCAAGCCATGACATTTGAGCGATATGTGTGCTAGTGTAAGACCATGTCTGGGACATGGCATCGGCCACATTATGAACAGCCAGTGTAAGACCATGTCTGGGACATGGCATCAGCATTGATATGTGTGCTAGTGCAAGACCATGTCTGGGACATGGCATCGGCCACATTATGAGAGCCAGTGTAAGACCATGTTTGGAACATGGCGTCGGCATTGAGACAAGAGCTAGTGTAAGACCATGTCTGGGACATGGCATCGGCCTCGAAATGTAAGCCAGTGTAAGACCATGTCTGGGACATGGCATCGGCATTTTACCCTCTTGTGTGAGGCTTGTCGGGTATCCTTTGGTATTCCAACTGGTTCAAAGGGTAATTTAGAGCTTGTGTTAAAAGTGAGAAAAGTTACGACTATGTTGTAAGTGATACAGGTACCTATATGAAAATTCATGAGAAATGAACTCGAATTATGTTGTATGATTAGTAAGGGTGAAAATGAGTAAGTTATGCTTTTAATCATTCGTGAATTTTGTGCAAGTTTATAAGATGACATGATAATTGTTGTTAATTATTTACATGCGACTTACTAAGCTTTATGATTACTCCCTCTCTTTTCCATTTTCTTATAGTATCGCCAAGCTAGCTCAGGGATCAAAGGACGTCAGAGGCTCAATCACACTATCAATCTAAACATTTGGTATAGTTAGAATTATTATTTTGAGTATGGCATGTATAGGGACTTAGTCTTTGTCAAGTGTCATATTGTTTTGGCCAAATGTGTTGGCTTGTCTTGAAGATGAATTCATTTTGTATAAGGCCATGGATGATGGCTAATACTTGTTATTGATATGTGCAAATGATGATGCTTTTCATGATTGAGTAAATTGCATGATTGGATTGACAAAGTATGTGATAAGTTTAGCATGTGAAAGGGGTGTAGTAGCCTTGATGTGTGTAAGTCATTGATTGTGGCTTATGTTGGTGCAAATAAGGGTGGCAAAAGGGCTTGGTAAATAGCCTTGTTTGTCCACACGGGTAGACACATGGGCGTCTGTCTAGGCCGTGTGTGACACACGGTCTGCCCCATGGGCGTGCAGATCAGCCGTGTGTCCCCCTGATCCCTAAGTTGGCAAAACAGAATACCCAATAGTAACCACACGGGCTAAGACACGGCCGTGTGTCTCAACCGTGTGGAAGACACAGCCATAAGACATGGGCATGTGCCCAGGTCGTGTGAAGTCTGTACTTGAATTTAGGAATTTAATTCGCCACACGGCCCTAGGACACGGGCGTGTGCCTTGGCCGTGTGACCTTATTGGGTCGATGACGTCAGAAACAGAATGTCAAGGTTTTTACACACGGGCGGAGACATGGGCGTGTCATGACTGTGTGAGGGACACGGGCCATAGACACAGGCGTGTGCCCCTGTTTTTAGTGACATTTTCCAAAGTTTTCTAAAGAACTCGGTTTGGTCCCGAACCGATTCTAAAGTGTGTTTTGGGCCTCGAAAGCTCATATTAGGGATTTTATGACAAAGATTGAAAGGTTTTAAATTTGAATGAAATCTCATAACTCGAAATTGTTTGTATGCATGATTTAAGAAAGGTAATGCCTCGTACCCTGTACCGGCGTCGGGTACGGGTAAGGGGTGTTACACATTTATCCAAACGGGACTTATTATTTATCGGGCATTATCGGATATGTGATCAATTTCATTTATATGGTATTTATACAATTCGCATATACAACATTAATTTCAAACATATAAATATACATAATTTAGTTACACGAACTTACCTCGACAATGTTCGTGTATGCAAAATCTACTAATCCGACACTTTTTCTTTTCCACGATCTAACTCCGTATTTGGTCTATCCGGATCTAATTGAGCCAAAACAACTTGCTTGAACTCAACACCCAAAAACTAGGGTTTCCATGTCTTTTTATTTGGGAAAGATGATATAAAATGATGATATTAGATATTTATTTTATTTATCATCTTTTATTTATTTACTTTCCAATTTAGTCCTTTTCTTTTCTTAAATTTCCATGGATGAATCATCATACTTATCTACTAATTCCTCTTAATGGTCTATTTACCATATAATGACCTCCAACTTTGAATTCCATAGCTATTTGATACTTATAGCTACTAGAACTCAATTTTTGCATTTCATGCAATTTGGTCCTTTTATCAATTAAACATGTAATCGGTAAAATTTTCTTAACGAAATTTTTATACAATATTACTATCATGCGGTATACCATAAAATAATATTAAAATAATTTTCCTTCTGGACTCGGATTTGTGGTCCCGAAACCACTGTTTCGATTTTACTGAAAACGGGCTGTTACAAATTCAATCTTTAAATATTTTTTGCTCCACAAGATGTATCTTCAAATATGGGCCAACTCACATCCACAAAATCATCTAAGTCATTGCCCAACTGATTTTGTTCAAAAAATTGCCAACTCCAAGTAAGGTAAGTTATGTGACTTGCATAGTGCCAAGAGCAGTGTGCACTTCTTATGACACTGCGTGAAACACTGCTCACATAACTATATCAACAATTATCTTTTTCAAAGTACAACAATGCTTCCATATTTAAAGAATGAATCCAATTTCAAAAAGTAACCTTTAACCCATCTTGATTTGCCTAAATCTCATCAACTCAAATACCCTTAATATAAGGATATAAAGGATAGAGAAGAATTTTCATAAAGTTAACCCATATCTTCTTGGATAGCATATCTCAGTATATAAGATAAGTAGATCACATTAGGATCCTTTAAAAGTTATCTTGCTTGATTCAATTTCTTCTCCAATAATAATCACGAGATTGACTGTAAAAAAATCTTCAAAAATATGCAAACTGTTGGGATCCAGTGCTCTCGATGTAGTGATTTTGTCTATGTACTTATAATTTTTCAAACAAATTGGTTTAATAAAATATCCATCAGTATGATTAATATCTTTTGTATAATGTCCTCAATGGTTTTTACACACAAAGCAAAATGAAATCAAATATTGGTTCATTGATTATCTAACATTTAAACTAATATTGAGCAACATTACGTGGTTGGATCATAATGCAGAAATACTTATATTAGTAGATAATATAAACATATCCTTAGTCTAATTGGAATTGAGCAAATTGATTGAAAGACTAATATGTTGCCTATTAAGTTCAATTAGGGATATACCTTATCTTGGGTATCGAAGCGAATAACTCCTAGAAGATAAAGACATAGATGTGACTAACAGGACTGACAATACATCGGACATGACGCAAGTAGAATATATTATAGATCCCGTTTATGGATTTATTCACTTGTGACATTTATAGTGTGACATGCCTTAATCCTAAGTGGATGATAAACTATGTATGCGTGACTCGTATACTTTGATATAAATGAAAGAGTGAGTTCAAATAGGTAAGGAATCGAAAGTTGATACGTTGGGTATGCAACTTCTGCACAATGTAGCATCATTCCACAACAATGAAATTTATAGCATAGTAAAATGTAAATGATATCCTCTCATCGACATTACATGATAAATGGAAAGTAACGCGACCACAGTTCATTTGTCTTAGAGATAAATGATTTAATTACTATTAGTTAGTAATTGACTTTTACAAAGCATTTTTTGTGAGAACAATGAAAATAACTTCTTATTATTTACTTGTTTTTATATACTTTCATTTTCATTTTCCAAAAATATTTTTAAAATTTTCAATCAAACACGTTATTTTTTTAATGTTTTTCAATTTAAAAAAAAAACTAAAATAATCTCTATTTCCTAAAACCAAATGCAATCTTAATATTTACAATTCGTTCTTTTATTACAAAATTATAAAATTTCATCCCTAATGTAAAACCATCCAAAAACAACAAATTTTGTATAGATTGATAAATGAAAAGGGAAAGGAAAAGAGAAAAGGCAGAAAAAAGAAGGAATGATAAAGAAATTCAAATTAAACTTTATTGAAGATAAAAAAAAAAAGGTGGCAAAAAAAAGGCAAAAGAAAAAGTAAAAGTAGAAGTAATCAATTGCATGGCAAAACAAAAAGACCTAAAGTGGCAAATGATTGCCAAAGTAGGGTCTGAACTTTGGGGTGCATGCAGACATACCCCTTTCACATTACAATACCTTCACTATAATAATCATAAATATTAAAGCTAATTTTATCCTCTAATCACTCAAATTAATTCAATTCTACAACAAATTATATAAATATATATATATATTAAAATTTACAACAAATTTGGGCAACCATTCTTTTTCCCCCCTTTTTACAAAGCTAGGAAAGCCATGGAAAATAGAGCCATTGGAGCTGTTAGGATCCCCACCAATGCCTGCAATGCAACTACTCCTATCAACTTGGTGAACAGAGAGAAACATAAATATTACAAATTCCACTTTGAAATGTTGAAATATAGGCTTAAACCTTAGAAAAATATATATTAATTTGTAAGTGTTATCTATAAAACTTTGAAAAGAAATTTTAAAAAATAAATAAAAATATGATGTTAAATATATTTAAAATTAAAAGATTATTTTTTTTTCATACGTTACATCTAAATTATCTACATATGTATAGAAATAATCTTTTTTAATTTTTTTGACTATGTTTGTTTGTCTTTTTAACCTATCATATTCATGTAGATCATACATTAGGTATAAATGTGTTGGTAATTTAATTTCTTTTAAATATTTCTAGTCTTATCCAAACTGTATTTAATGTCTAAATTAACAATTAAGATAATTAAAGGGGGATTCATGCATTTAACAATAAATTAGTTTTTCTAAACTTGAATATATTTTTGGATAAGAAGTTTATATAAAAATTGTCTATAAATCTTTTTTATGTGTATTGAAAATAATAGTAGTAATAATCCAACAAGTACGAATAGTTATGAGATAAATGATCGTTGTTCATGAAAATTTTAGAGTCTTCTTTCTTTCTTTCTCCTTATTTATTGATTGATTGATTGAATAGAAAATCACAGACTATCATTGAGCAAGCATTTAAAGGTACAATGCAATGCATTGAGAGGGACGAATTGTACCTTTCCGCCATGATCAGAGGTTGGCAAAGGTCGAATAGTGGCAGAATCAACTTCACCAGTCGGCAATGGAACTGCAGGGTTACTGTTGATAAAAGGGATGCCCTCTCCACCTTTATCCGGCACCAGTGTTGGTACTGCAACCGGTGAGCTGGCACTTGGTGACGGTGAAACCGCCTGGCGAGGCCGAAATGGCCATGGGTATGTTGGAGATGAAGATGACACCACTGTTCCACCGGAAGTTGGTGCCGGAGCCGCTGCTGGAGGCAATTCCGGTGATGGGGTTCTCTCATTTTCTGCCGGAGTGACTTTTATGGAGAGCTTTTGAGAGCCTCGGCATGTTTTGAGAGTGCCATTGTTGAAAGCAAAGTAGAAGAAACCAGTGCGAGAAGGGTGCCACTGCACATTGTATAAACAAAGTCGACCGGGAAATTACTTACCTTTTCGTTTTGGTTTAATTATGGTTTCGGTCCCTATAGTATACTCAAATCTAGGATTAATTTTTATACCTTAATTTTGTTAATTTAATTCTCTACTTTTATAATGTTAGTTAGTCCAAAAAGTTAACTTTGTTAACTCTTCTTATTAAAATGATAATGTGGATTTTTAAGAGCATATGGTAATAAGAATCGGGTCTAAACCCTCTCCTTTATTTATTTTTTTTTAAATTTCATTACTCTCTTTCAAAAATTAATGTCAAGATTCGTCATAATTTTCTTAACAATACTGCTTCCAATACCAAAAAAAATCAACATAATAAATTGGAAGACTGTTTTTTTAAACCATATCAATATTTTAACAAAAATAGATAGCAGGATAACTATTTGGACTAACAAATGAAATTAAAAGTAACACATGAACTAGATTATGTTTTTCAAAATATAGGGATCAAATCTCAAAATTAAACATACTAAAAGGATCAAAACTAAATTTAATATTTTTCTTTCTTTCTCAATCTTGAAGACCAATTATTAGTTCAAAAAAAAAAAAAAACATTTGAAGACTAATTTATAAATGCTAAATGAACAACTAGTTTCTAAGACCAATAATTATGCAAACAAATGGTATATGGAAAGTGAGATTACCTCATAGGAGGAGGAGTTGGGGTTGGTAAGAAGGGAAGCTTGAGTGAAATTGCAGAGAATGAAGGCATTTTTGTTTTGGAAAATGTAGAGCTTGTACTGATACTTATGCTTGAAAACTGAGTAAATATACAACCAAAAAAAATTAAAACAAAAAAAAAAACCCCCAAAATATTAAACTTGTTGTTGGAGTTGATGGTAGCAGAAGAAACACTTACTTACTGAGTCTCCAACATGAACAGTAGGGTTTTCCCAATGTGAAACGCCACCCACCATGATTGTTGCAGACTGTGAAGGCAAGAAGAATTGGAAGAGGAAGATTAACATGGAGAAGAAGATTCTCTCCATTAATTTCAGATATTAGCTTTAGAAGAGAGACAGTCCTTTGAGTGATTACTTAGAGCATTTCATGGGGAGGAGAGTTTGGAATTGGATGACAGACAATGAGACATGGGATATATTGGAGCTAATTGTGTTGTGTTAGGGTTTTTTTTTTTTTTTTTTTTTGGTATTATTTTAGACAGTAAAAGGTAGCATCATTTTGTTTGTGGAAAAAACTTACCTCCTTCACTTTTTTTTTTTTTACCTTTTAAAAAAGAGAGAAATAATGATTGGTAAGAATGTAGATATGATATCATATTCCAATTAATGTGTATTTATATGGTGTTATATCCAAAGATAAAAAGAAAGGCAATTGGCAAATGGAAATGGTACAAATGATGGGGTTTATTATTCTAAAATGATTAGTTGAGTGATTATTTTTTTCTTCAAATAATTATTTTAATATTTCCAATAGTGTAAACTTTGCTTTACACCCTTTTAGATTTTATATTAGTCGAGGTCTGATAATATAATGTATCATTTCTTTTTACTGCCAACAGAATCAAATTTAATAATACAACACTTTTTATTAAAATATTGCTAATACGGATGAGTTGAATTGGATATTTATTAGCACTCTAATCTTATTTTAAAAAAATAATTTTAAGGTTGATTAAGTTTTAATTTTATTGGTATTGGTATTATTGTTAGTGCAAGAAGATGTGAGTTGGAGTGCGCTGAAACATATTATCCTTTTATTTAAGAATTAGGGAGGGACTATAGAATATGAAATTAATGTTAAAAAAAAAAAATCAATCCCTAAGATTTGTTTGGGAAATTCTGAAATCTGATGGAATGAAATCAAATTCAATGCATTAAAATATGGTCAAGAAACAATTTCTTTTTAACAGTCAAAAAGCAAGAAATCACTTTAATATGAGGTAAAATGATCCGTCAATTTCACACCCTAAGATTCTGAGTGTCAACTTCAATTTTAAGACAGAAAAGTATGTATTGTTGGGTTCCAATTAATATACTTTCAGTTGATTTCATTCCATATTTGGTTTTTAACTCATTTTTAGTGTTTTTTAGTTGAATTACAGAGTAAAAAGATTAAAAATATGATTTAAGGTTGTATATACTTTGAATATTTAAGGTTGTATAAACTATAAAAATAGTCACTTTTATTTGTTTCATATTATATTTTAGTTATTTATGTTTGAAATGTTACGTTTTAGTCACTTACGTTATCGTTTTGTTACGAAGTGGTCACTCTACCGTTAAACTCCGTTACCTCCGTAACCGCGGTCCTACGTGGTAGTCCAAATGGGTTTTAAATACCAACTTAGATGTCCTACGTGGCAGTCCAAATTAAATTTATTTAATTAAAAACTTATTTTCATCCCAGCAACTGGACATCCAAGTTGGCATTTAAAACTCATTTGGACTGCCACGTAGGACTGTCGTTAGGGAGGTAAGGGAGTTTAACGGTAGAGTAACCACTTCGTAACAAAACGATAACATAAATGACTAAAACGTAACATTTCAAACATAAGTGATTAAAATGTAATCTGAAGCCAACTAAAGTGACTATTTTTGTAGTTTACCCTATTTAGGATTTAGTCTCCTGCTTTTACTTTTAAGAATATAATCTTTCTATTTTTTAGATATAAAAATTCAGGTTCAATTGTTATCACTATTAAAATTTTTCTATTAAACTCATTGGTATGACCATTTGAAATTTAAAACAAAAAAAAACATTTGATAGTCATGTAACAAAAAAAAAACAACATTGAAAATGCTAATATGAATTTTTTGTTTCTTAAAAACAACTATTCGAACTTGACATGGTAAAATAATTCTTTTTATTGAAACAGTGTTCTTCAAAAAAAGTTGACGTTAATATTTTGATTGAAATAGTTAACAATATTAACTATTTAAATTAACTAATGATATTATAAAAGTAGAATGACCAATTATATTATAAATTAAAGTATGTAGATTAAATCTCAAGTTTCAATCTAGCATAGAGGCTAAAATTGAAATTTGGCCATTGTCTTATAATGTCAGAAAAAGCAAAAAGCAAGGCAAACCTAAAAGAAGTGGGAAGTTTGATCCCTTAGACATTCAAATTATATATATCCACGTAACATTTTTAAGGGTTAATGCTCAATTTGGCCCCTGAACTATACATGATTTCCCACTTGATACTTAGACTTTTTTCATCTCAGTTTGATACTTAAACTATCATTTCATTTCTTGGTTCAATCCAATTTTTGTAATAAGATTAAAAAAAACTGAATGACATGTGCCACTAATTAAAATGTGTCATGTGACACACCCAACCAATCAGAATGTGGCACATGACATTTAGGGGGTGTTTGGTTCATTGAATGTAACATTACGGCCCATAATGTTACATTCCGGAATGAGACTATAGTGTTTGGATTTCAACATTCCGACTATCCCGTAATATCACATTAGGGACATCCCGTAATATAGAGTGTGATCTCATTACGGCCCATTTCTTAGGTAATCTTAGATTACGAGCATAATATTAAATTTTGGACCAATTTGCCCTTTATTTTTATTAATCTAATCAATTTAGACTTTTTTTTCTTAAATAAAGTTTAAGACTAATTAAAAACAAAAAAAAATATTTTTTTTAGTAGTGAACCAATAGATATCATACATTACAATTATAATCATTATATTTTATTTAATAATTTATTTATTAATACATTAATTATGGTTATAAATATAATTATGGTTGGTGTTGCATTTACTTTTATAATTATGATTTATAAATTTATTTCAACACAATATATTTACTTATTAATATATAAATTTTAATAAAAAGTAAGAATTGTAATAATTTATCATATCTTTATGGAAATTGAGACTAAAAATATTAAAGAAATTAAACTTGTTAAAAAAAATCATTCTATAACAAAGAGAATTGAGTAAAATGTGATTCTAGGTAATCTTGCATTCCATCAATTAAATACCTAAATCTTACATTCAAGCTAAATGAACAAAACAAGATAATCTCACATTCCACTAGTAATATTACATTCCCGTAATCCTATTACGGAACCTAAACTAAGATTAGGCAAATCAAATGCCCTATTAAGTTTTTTTTTTTTTTTTAGTACAAGGGCAAAAACATAAACGAGGAACAAGTTAATGCCAGAGAATATTAGAATCACTTGTCGAGGTTTGCATTGCCGCTCTCTAGATGAGAAAGTCCATCGGATGGTAACCTTTTTGCACCCTTAGGCGGATCTACTTTAAAAGGGAGCAAATGTCTTCCCATAGCGGTTTTCTAACTTCTAGTGAACAGCGGACTGCCTAGAGATGATTGAAGCCTATTTTTTTTCGGTTGTTATGATATTTCCTTGGGTAATTTGGACAGTTTCCAATTTAACCAGGAGATGTTAGAAAAGAACTAGCCTATCGTGGAACTTAGAGTCCATATGAAGAGAGAGGGGTTGAATTTCTAGCCCTGTTATTCCAATGGCTCCCGCAAGTATTCCCGTGCTATGGTTGACCATAAAGTAAAGTCCAACGCTGCAGCTACTCCTAGCATTTAGGTAGGCTTCATCTCAGGAGTTCGGTTGACATTAATTGCCAACTTACTATCGGGCGAAGTATTGGTGTCTACTTGTTTTTTATTAGCAGCAAATGGATATGTTACTGACAACCAATAATAGCTCAGACATTTTAAAACTTTGGTAGGATTTGGTTTATACCAAAAAAACATACATGATTTTTGTGCTTCTATATCTGCCAGACAGTAATCACATTTTTCTTCACGAAATCCACCGATCCATTCTATCGGCAACCAAGATCATTTATCCACTATATCGCCCGATCGCCGAGGTGAGGAATGTTAGTGCTATCAACTCATATCTCAGGATTCGATCCAAACCAAAAAGCGCGTGCAAACGTGCATGTGTAGAGTAAATGATCCAAGGTTTCCTGTTCAACGTGGCACATTGAGCATGTGTTGTCAAGGCCTAGTATCTTCTCTACTATTTTTTTTATCTAATTGGCAAGCATCGATTGATGATTTTCCAAAGAAAAATTAACGATTTTAAAGGAAGCTTGATCTATCAGAAAGCTCGCCAATTAATCAGAGCTATCAGGCTAGGTTGAGATTTCAGGTGTTGGAGGTGTAAGAATCTGTACACTTCCTTAACATTGAATTCCCAAGTATAATTATATTTACATACAAAGCGATCTCTGGAGTTCAACACTGAGAATACCCTGGAAGATAGTTCAAGTGCCCAAGATTCATGCAACTGCTCTCAGATTATAGTTGGATTCCATGATAAATGACCCTATGGACGTATGCTCGTAATCAGCAATCCTGGTAGATTTTGCTTAGTATATTGTATGGTGAACTATCGACATTCGGTTTCAATCCCCGAGCACAAATATCTCGTCCTCAGAAGATTCTCTTCAAGTCCGATAATCGGTTGATTTGGCTATTACCTACAAAAGAATTCTCTGCATAAACCGCAGGGGCGAAGCCAGGACAATTTTTTAGGTGGGGCAAGATGAAATTTTAATTTTTTATAGTTTATATCTTTCTAATTTGTAAAGGATTAAATCGAATTTTTATAATTTTAGGGGGGCCAAAGTGCAATTTTACCTTTACTAATTTAAAATTTTAAAAAAATTTCAATGGCCTAAATAGCAATTTTACCTTTTAGGGGGGGCCCGGGGGGGCCGGGGCCCATGCCAGTCCCACCTTGGCTTCGCCCCTGCATAAACCCCTGTGGGTTATTAAGTATGCTCCCTGCTTGCTTAGCTAGAAGAAGGGCATCATTCAGTATCTGGGATTGACGAATTTCGAGGCCACCGAACTGCCTAAGTCTGCATAAATGCTCCCATTTACCTAGGTGTAATCCACGTTTAAGAGGATTATGTCCCCACCAAAAGGACTGTACGATTCTGCCAAATGAATTGAGTGTCGATTTTGATGCCTGAACATAGGATAGAGGGCTTTTTTATTAAAGTAACCCAAATAAATAAATAAATTATCAAAATAACCCACCTTTTTAATTAAATACCAAAATAATCCAAAAGCTACAGTAAATTTAGGTGGAGCCAAATTAAATGGCTCCACCAACTTGCCACGTCAGCATAGGGGATTAAAAAATATTTTTTTGGTGGAGCCATTTTAAATGGCTCTACCTGTATAAAATACAAGGGAAATACTGCAAAATCTAAAAAATTGGAGGCCTTTAAAATAATTTTCCAAATTTTGGTGGAGCCATTTGAAATGGCGCCACCTGACACCTTTTTTTAAAAAAAAAAATTTGTCTTTTTTTTTTACTTTTTCGGGTATTTGAAAAGTTGAGGGCCTAAAAAGTAATTTTCCCTTTTTTGGTGGAGCCATTTGAAATGGCGCAACCACCCCCTGACACCCTTTTTTTTTTGGCTTTTTCTTTTTTTTTACTTTTTTATTATTTTATTATTTTATTTTGTTCATTTAATTTATATTATTAATTTTAAAAAATTTGTAATGTATATTTAAAATGATTTATAATATATTTTTAAAAATTTTAAATACTATTTTTAAATAATTTTTTTACTTTAGATATATATATTTTAATTATTTTAAATATTATATTTTTTACTTTTTTTTAGTTTTTGAAAAATTTAGAGGGCTTAAAAGTAATTTCCCTTTTTTTGGTGGTGCCATTTGAAATGGCGCCACCACCCTCCTACACCCTTTTTTTTTTTTTTGGCTTTTTATTTTCTTTTTTACTTTTTTATTATTTTCTTATTTTATTTTGTTTATTTAATTTATATTATTAATTTTAAAAAATTTGTAATGTATATTTAAAATGTTTTATAATATATTTTTAAAAATTTTAAATAAATTTTTTAACTTTAGATATATATTTTTTAATTATTTTAAATATTATATTTTTTACTTTTTTCAAATTTCTGAAAAGTTTGGGAGACTTAAAAGCAATTTCCCCTTTTTTTGGTGGAGCCATTTGAAATGGCGCCACCACCCTCTTACACCCTTTTTTTTTTATTTTGGCTTTTTCTTCTTTTTTTACTTTTTTTTTATTTTGGGGGACTTAAAAGCAATTTTCCCTTTTTTTGGTAGAGCCATTTGAAATGGCGCCACCACCCTACTGACACTATTTTTTTTTGTCTTTTTCTTTTTTTCTTTTATATTATTTTATTGTTTTATATTATTTATTTAATTTATATTATTAATTTTAAAAAATGTATGTTTAATCTTGTATTAAACTGTATGTTTAATCTTATATTAATTTTACATAGAATTTTTTAAATTAAAATTTTTATTTTTTTCTTATTTTATTTGAATTTTTATATATTTTCTTATTTTAGTTGTTTATTTAACTTGGTTGTCAAACTCGAAAATGGGTGGCGCCAAATTATTTGTGTCGAATCGAAAATGGTAAAATTGCTATAGGGCCCCTATACTATCAAAAATCACAGTTTTTGGTGGAGCCATTCTTTATGGCTCCACCTCTTGGTTCTCTTCTATATATAGAGTGGTATATCGATGTGTTAAGTAGGAAAGTTAAAAATATCTCATTAAAAATGAATAATGAGGTGTTTTTGGTGTATGTTGTTTTTTATGGTGAAATTGTAGAAGGTGATATTGGCTGTGTATTTCAAGGTGGGCAAAGAGTAGGTTTGCGATTCAAAAAAAAAAATGTGAAGCTAGTAGAAATGAAAAGGAAGATCAGTGCGAAAATAGCTATCCGTTGTGGAAGGGCGATATCCAAATTATTTTACAAGTTCCCAATCTCTACAGATCCGTTCAAATTTTGTGTGATGCAGCTGTTAGATGATGATGACTTGTGCACTATGATGGAAATATGGTGGTCGACTGGGAGTGAGAACCCTCAACCAGTTGAATTATTTGCGGAGTTAGCAGACTTAGAGCCTATTGAGAATGTTAGTCCAATAAGTCAACATCACGGATTTGACTTTGATCTTAATGTTGGATGGACAGACCAATTAGAATGCGGTGGAACCTCGCAGATACCCGAAATTCCTAATTATGGTGGGAGTTCATACAACAACCCTACTCTCAATCCCCGTCTACAAATACATCCGGAGGTGATAATAAGCACAGAGGCAAATGTCAGAGAAATAACCAATAATGGTGAAGATTCTGATCAAGACGTTGAAGATTTTAGTGACCCCGATGTTGATGAAGTTCCGGACGATATCGATGATGAAGGCCCGGAAGAGGTTGAAGATGTTCACGGCCCTTCATTCAGTAACCCAAGTCGTGCCATTATCTTACGAAATGAATTTGGGGGCGACATGTTGAACGTAGATCTAGATGCAGCGCATGCATCCGAGTTTCCTGAGTACACCGATATAGTACCTGCTCATAGATTGGCGATAAATTCACAGTTCGAGGAGTTATTCGTTGGGCAACAGTTCGAGAACAAGGCGGACTGTGTGTTTGCCATCAAACAATACAGTATGAAGTTGTCGATTGATTACAAGGTTGTCAAATCTACACCGACATTATATGTTGGGGAATGTTGGAGAGCCGACGATGGGTGTGGTTGGCGAGTTCGAGCTGCATTTATACAGAGGACTCAATAGTGGCAAATACGTAAACTAGAAGGGCATCATACATGTAGTGTCACACGTATGTCTCAAGACCACCGGAAATTTGATGCCAAAAGTATTTGCAACTGCATCATGCCACTAGTGAAAGATAGTCCAATCATTCCTGTGTCAACATTGATTGCAGACATGCAAGCTCGATTTTAGTATAGAGTTCCGTATAAGAAAGCGTGGTTGGCGAAACAAATGACCATGCAAAAATTGTACGGGGACTGGGATGAGTCATACAATGAACTTTAGGGTTGGATTTCAGCGATGGTGGAGTACATCCCAGGAAATATCGTGGACTTGCAAACATTGCCTTATAAAGGCCCTACTGGACAATTGGAACCGGGGAGAAGAGTTTTCCGTCGACTGTTCTGGACTTTCGATCCATGTGTTAGAGCTTTCCCCCACTGCAAACCACTAGTACAAGTTGATGGAACATGGCTTTATAGAAAATACACACAAATACTTTTGATTGCGGTTGCACAAGACGGTAACGGAAATGTACTACCGATCGCTTTTGCCATCGTAGAGTCAGAGAACTCTGAATCGTGGGCGTATTTCATTCAGAACTTACGGAGACATGTTGTCAGGCAAGACAACATTTGCATTATATCCGATAGATCGAAGGGTCTTGTTGCTGCAATTCGACAATCTGAGGTTCCATGGAGGTCTGTCTACTGTATTCGTCACATCGCTGTCAACTTCCACAATCAGTACAAGAACAAAGACTGGCGCAAACGAATTGTGAACATGGGTAAATATATCGTATTTAAATTCGTATTTCTAATTATTTCGAGTCCATTTCCTAATTCGAATAGTAACATAACTTAAAATTGGAATACATTCATAGGATACGAGCTGGAAGCACACCGTTTCAGACATAAACTAGCGAGGTTAGAGACTGATATGGTGGGGTCCAATCCTTCTCTCAGACAGTGGTTAGGTAGCATGGAGCCGTGGCAATGGGCTCAATGTTTTGACGAGGGGTACCGATATGGTCAAATGACAACTAACCTCGTTGAGGCTATTAACTCCGTCTTGAGGCGTACGCGTCACTTGCCAATTTCAGCGATTTTTTTAGCCACTTTTTATAGGCTAGCAACCTTAATGCCAAAAATGGGGTTGAAACAAGCAAAACAGTTAGAGGCAGGACACGCGTACGTCGAAAAAATTAGGGATGCCATGAAAGAGAACGCTGAAAGGGCTAGGTCGATGAATGCAGAACTATATTCCTGAAATTTGGAAACTTTTCGAGTGACAGAGTACATCGGTCGTCGGTCGGGAATCCCGCCATGGTCATACGGAGTTGATCTCCTAAACAGACGATGTGAGTGCGGGATGTTCCAAACACTACGTTATCCGTGTGCGCATGTGGTTGCAGCGTGTGCTACCTACAGTTTGAATGCCGAACAATATATCGACAATGTGTACACACTTGAACGTACGTTGCGTATTTGGGGTAATGAGTTTCCCGTATTAAGAGATGTATCAACATGGGAAGTGCAACCGCCTGTGTTCGATATGTTGCCAGATCAGTCACTACGTAGGAGAATCAAAGGTAGACCGACAACAACGAGGATTCGGAACGACATGGATATAAGAGAACAAGTTGATCCAAAACGTTGCACCATATGTAGAACAGTTGGCCACAATAGAAGCAAATGTCCCCATGGAAACGTCTACACTGGTCAATCTTCACGGTCTGAAAGAAATTAAATGTTGTACCTGATGTTTGCATTTTATGATCTCTTAGAATTAAAGTTTTTATTATTTAGTGTTAAGTTTTTACTTAAAATTAACAGTTGCAACTTTAAACACTTTAAAAGACATCATAAATTATGTAAAAACAAGACTAATATATAAGTTGTGGAACCCTAGACTAATACAAGAAATACGACATAACACTTAAAAATTAACATAGCTTTAAAAGACATCATAAATTATATAAAAACAAAACTAATATATAAGTTGTGGAACCCTAAACTAATACAAGAAATATGACATAACACTTAAAAATTAACATAACTTAAAATTGGAAAGAGTCGGGAGTGGTATCGCTCGTTCGGGGTATAGCGATTCACGGGCCTTCGTTGACGGGGTGGACGTTGGGGTGTAAGGTACACATCAGGAATATCGGCAGCTGGATCAAACGTGGCCTGAGGCGGGGTGGAGTACATGTTATTACCAAACATATCAAATGATATCGGTGGTTGCTCTAGGTGAAATGAACTCGAACCGTCTATGTCTGGGTGAAATGAACTCGAATCGCCTATGTCTGGGTGAAATGAACTCGAACCGCCTATGTCTGGGTGATATCATGCAAGAAAATAGTTAAAAATGAATAATAACAATTAAATAGAGATTAATATCATGCAAGAAAATAGTTAAAAATGAATAATAACAACTAAATAGAGATAAATATTTTAAAGCAGTCAAAACACGTTCAACATAGTAGCGATTAGCAAGAAAAAATAAGAAACTAAAACGATTTTTTATTTCAATTATAAATAATTTTACTGTTTCATCGATTATCGATGATGTGTGATCCGTATTTGCTCCAGAATACATTTTGATATCTGTACAATATAAAAAAAAACATAAATACAACAATTATTACATTAACTATAAAATATAAAAATACAATATAAGTATTTACCTTTTCTCTCAAATCTCAAATTTCAATCGGTGGGGGACCAAGCCCCACCCTATATATAATACAAAATTTTGTATATTTATTTTTAAGTTTATTAATAGTCACATCACTAACATGATGTGACTAGTTATAATATATATATTTATTTTTTAATTCATTCTTTAAATAAAATAAGAAAAAAATTAAAAATTTTATTTTAAAAAATTCTATATAAAATTAATATAAGATTAAACATACATTTTAAATATTATAAAACTAATAATTTCAAAAGTAATTTGAACAATAAATTTAAAATTTATAAAGAAATAATTTCAAAAATATATATCTAAAATTTTAAAAAATAATCTAAAAATGATATTTAAATTTTTTAAAAATATATTATACAACATTTTAAATATACATTACAAATTTTTTAAAATTAATAATATAAATTAAATCAATAATATAAAACAATAAAATAATATAAAAGAAAAAAAGAAAAAGACAAAAAAAAATTGTGTCAGTAGGGTGGTGGCGCCATTTCAAATAACTCCACCAAAAAAAGGGAAAATTGTTTTTAAGTCCCTCAAAATAAAAAAGTAAAAAAAAAGGTGTAGGAGGGTGGTGGCGCCATTTCAAATGGCTCCACCAAAAAAAGGGGAAATTGCTTTTAAGTCCCCTAAACTTTTCAGAAACTTGAAAAAAGTAAAAAATATAATATTTAAAATAATTAAAATATATATCTAAAGTTAAAAAATTTATTTAAAATTTTTAAAAATATATTATAAAATATTTTAAATATACATTACAAATTTTTTAAAATTAATAATATAAATTAAATAAACAAAATAAAATAAGAAAATAATAAAAAAGTAAAAAAGAAAATAAAAAGCCAAAATTAAAAAATTAAAAAAAAGGTGTAGGAGGGTGGTGGCGCCATTTTAAATGGCACCACCAAAAAAGGGGAAATTACTTTTAAGCCCCCTAAACTTTTCAAAAACTAAAAAAAAATAAAAAATATAATATTTAAAATAATTAAAATATATATATATAAAGTAAAAAAATTATTTAAAAATAGTATTTAAAATTTTTAAAAATATATTATAAATCATTTTAAATATACATTACAAATTTTTTAAAATTAATAATATAAATTAAATGAACAAAATAAAATAAGAAAATAATAAAAAAGCCAAAAAAAAAAAAGAAAAAGCCAAAAAAAAAAGGGTGTCAGGGGTGGTGGCGCCATTTGAAGTGGCTCCACTAAAAAAAAGGGAAAATTACTTTTTAGGCCCTCAACTTTTCAAATACCCGAAAAAGTAAAAAAAAGAAGACAATTTAAAAAAAAAAAGGTGTCAGGTGGCGCCATTTCAAATGGCTCCACCAAAATTTGGGAAATTTTTTTAAAGGCCCCCAATTTTTCAGATTTTGCAGTATTTCCCTTGTATTTTATACAGGTGGAGCCATTTAAAATGGCTCTATCAAAAAAATATTTTTTAATCCCCTATGCTGGCGTGGCAAGTTGGTGGAGCCATTTAATTTGGCTCCACCTAAATTTACTATAACTTTTGAGTTATTTTGGTATTTAATTAAAAAGGTGGATTATTTTGATAATCAATTTATTTATTTGGGTTACTTTAATAAAAAAAAAAGCCTAGGATAAAGTAGAGGGGGAGTGACGCAAGAGTTGACCTGATTAAAGTCAACTAACCAACGACAGATAATAGTATGCATTTTCATCCCGCTAATTTGGCATATGCATGGGATTGATATGTTGAAAGAACTTGTTCTTCTTGTTCATAAAACCCAAATGGATTCCGAAATACTTACTAGGGCATTAATATTTAAATAACATATTTGACTTTGGCTGACCATTTATCCACCATTGATATGACCTCGGTTGACTATGTTGACCCACCATAATTTTAAATATTTTTCATAAATATCAATTTTTAAAAACATATATATTTTGTTATTTTTTAAAAATTTAGAATAGTTTTGAAATCTATTTTTTTATTTTTAAAATTTTTAATGTTAATTTTTTTTTTGTTTTTTAATTTCTAGGCTTTATTTCTTAGTTGAACTTTTTCTCTCTTTCTTTTTACATTTTTATTTATTCTTTTTTGAATTTTTAGGATTTTTGAAAAAAATTAAATTTGATCACAAATTTGCTAGAATATATATTTTTGAAAATCTAAGTTTTTTTTTTAATTTTCTAATATTTAAATACTTTTTTTATAAAATTTTCCATTTTATATTTTTTTAACTTTTTAAAATTTATATTTATATGTAAGAATTTTATGAAAATTCATTTTTTTAAAAAATATATTTTTATTTTTAAAAAAATTTAAATCATTTTTTATATATTATATGTGATATTTTTTTTTTACTTTTTTAATCAATATAAAATACATCATATTAAAAAAAAAAGTTGACATTCTAATAGCGCCACATGGATTTAGGTAACGAATGATAGTTTAAATGAGACAAAAAAAATAAGTACCAAAATGAGAAAATAAATACAATGCATAGCATTTTAATTAAAAAATTAATTATATTAATTATTTGAACAATATTATAAAAAATATAGGAATCAAAGTTAAAAATTAAAATATAAAAATTAAATGACCAAAATTTGTTTATATTATTAAAAAGAAGTCGCCAAAAACACGTGTCAAATGGAGAAAGGCCCTAACAAATTTGAGTAGCCTACTCCCAAAGTAGTTGCTTCGACTTTGGTCACTCTTTATTAATCGGTCAATGTATTTCATACCAAAATATTACTGTACAGAATATTTCAACTTTAAAGTTGTGAGGAAGAAAAACCCTTAGTTGCTCATGAAGAAAATCTTCTGGATTTTCTTTATAAAAAAACAGAAGAAAATCTTCCTGATTTTCTGATCCCAATGATATCATATTTTCCATGATAACTTCAATAGGGAAATAAAGGTTTATTATTGTTTTTTTTTTTAAAAAATAGATATAACAAAAAAACTTTTCTTTAGGTGCGCCTCCCCTCTTTTCTTTTCGACCATCGGGCGATTGGCCATCAATGTCTGGCTTCTTTTTTTTGCTTTCGATTTTTTCTCCCTTCTCTTCCGACACATAGTCTATTATGGACTTTGCTCCCTCTCTTTCGTCGACCATTTGAGATACTTGTCTCTAACCGCTTGTGATGACTCCTCCCCTTTTGTCCAAAGCATCGAGCTTGATCCGTTTGGCTTCCTCTCGCATCCCCAATGTTTTGGCTGCACCTTTACCACTTTGGCCTCCTTGGTTTGAAACGTGAAGGCTGATGTGATGGCCACGACCTCTTCCCTCCAATCGCCGATTCTTCTTCAAGCCAAGGTGGTCATACTCATTGGTGCTTTTTTACGGGTTACTGTGACATGACTTCCTACCAAAGGCATTACATGCCAATGGTAAGTACATCCAATCCACCTCGACCTCCATCTTCCAACCTCCCTTATAAATCTCCTCCATAGTGGCTAGGTTTTACTTGCTTGGTATTTTAGGGTTTGTTAGAACTGAGCTCTCACCCATTTTATGCCGGTTGGCTTACTCGTTTTTATTTGAGCTTTTTTTGGGTTTTTTTTTTTGGTTGTAATCAAGATATCCACCGCCGATAGTAATAATTAATCCCCTTGCCGCAAGTATTCTCCAAAAAGATAAATGACTACCTATAATATGTTACATTCCCACAAGCAGAGATCAAACCCCCAACCATATAATTAAGGAATGAGGTGAGCAATCATACCACACCTCACGATTAGGGTGATTTTCATATTTGTACATGTTCTCTTATGAGAATTCTACCGTATTTTGAACAAAAAGAAAAAAAGGGGATTATTGATTTGTTTCTAAGGACTCGTAATTAGAGGTGTGACAAAATGAACCGGAACCCATAATCCATTAAAAATACCCAAACCTACTTGACTGTCACCTCTAATATAAAATTAAAAAAGAGCTGTCCGAAGAAAGCCTTTATCAAACACTTTGCATCATTCATGCACATAATTTTCATCAAGGCATCAGAAATCAAAAGCTCTAACTAATAATATAAACAGATCATTACTGACCTTTTCTAAATTCTTGTCAAAAGGGCTGCCGTAAGTTGTCACCACATAAATACAGTACACTATTCTAGAATCCTTTGCTCCTTATTGCACATGCAGCTGCAGGAGGAACAACCCATCATTACCTATATAAATCAACTTAATGCCTCCTCCCCTACAATCCTTTGCCACAAAATCTTCTATTCAATAACAAGGAATTTTTCCTTCAGTTCCAATCACTTTATGTTTGTTTATAGACGAAGATGAACCACAACTGCTCTAGACAACTATCAGCTTTAGAATAGCTATTCAAAAGAAGATAAATTTAATGGTGCCCCCTTCTATTACCCCATTCCTTTCCTCCCCTACGTCAGATTAGGTATTTTCCCTTCTGCCTCACTCAAATATCAAGAAAATAATATCTACCACTGCAAAGATCGAACTCTACGTAGCATACGCGGTGGTCTTCGCTGCTCCACAACTGGAACCACCTTCTCCATAAGCTGCAGTACATATCAACATGATAAGCAACTCCTATAGGAACTTAATAGGCACAGCTTATTGCAGTATTCTCTGTCATCCATAATTGCATTTCTCACTCAGGTATTGTTTGAGAACTCAACTACTAAAGCCAAGTTACATATAAGAGGCTAAAAAACAGGCCAAGTTCAACCAGAAATAAATACACTTCTCTTGCATATTTAAATCAAATTATGCTACTTGTTGGAAACAGAAAAGGTAGACATTCTTAGTTCTTTAAGTTCCTATTAACAACAGGATCCTAGAAATTTAGTGCAATAGATTATTCTTAAAAAGTTCCCTCTTTAATATCCCATTAACATATTGATTGTTCCAATTACGCTCCAAACTACTTTATTTGACCAATCCCATTGAATCTGATTAACCATTAATCTAAAACTTAATGCTGTCATAAAAGCAGCGGTTCATTACCTGCTTAAATCGTTCCTTAGTTCTCTCAGCCTGCAAGTATTTAATTTCAGTTAGACAAATACACATAAAAATCCAGTGAAGTGAAGGACCGTTGCAATGCATTAACATAGAAGTTACAGTACAGTCAAATAGAAAGCATGAAGCATTAACTTACTCTACAAGATAGTTGTCCTAAAATTTAAAACATTGTAACTAAGAAACAAAGGACAAAAAGAAAGCCTAAAATCTAAGCTGCTAGGAATTGAGACACAGGACATGAAAACAGAAATATATAAAAAAACAAGATGGTAAAAGATAAAACTAACTTAGTTCCTTCAAAGCAATTGTTTTAACAAATTATATATGAGGCATAACAAGAGCGAGAAATGTCCTTCTCTGGGTAAAATATGATTAATGAAATGAGCATAACTGCAAGAAATATCATGCATTGAATGAATTTTTCATTTTTAAGTGTGGTTAATATAAGTGAGTTTCTATGGATGCAAGTTTGCATGTGTTTAAATAATTGGCCCTGGCAACATACTCAAGTAACATAATACAAGGAGAAACTAGAAGAAATGGAACATAAAAGACAATGGTGGAGGAAGCCAAAACTTAGCCCTATAAATAAAAAGCAACAGCCGGTCATTGGCTAAATTGAGTATATGCAACAATGGCAATCCAGGGAATTCAAATTCAAGCTATCTTCAGCGCCAAGAATTGAAGCAGCCCGTAAATGGGTGAATGCATTTACAGTGAATCTAAACATTTTAAGTTCTTGAAAATGCTAGGCTTCTAAATTTAAACGCATGAAATAGTGTAGGATGCACCCATGTGCCTATATAAAGGACCATAGTCTATAAACACAGTATATAGCAAATAAATAAAATTTTCTATAGTATATATAAAAGAAAAAAAATTCTAAAGAACACATGAAGCTGAAAGATGATGTAAGACTGCCAAGTGAGGGAACACCACAAAATGAGTATTACTTACAAGTAACTTGGAAACTCATATAGTGAATAATCACTAACCAAATCCAACAAAGGCCATGGACATAGAGGCCAAGGAAATTAAAGTAGAATCAAAGAGATCACTGTGAAACTTATTGTTGCTAGATGCATCAAGCCACTTAGACCCAGCAATGCTAAAAAAGGAAAGAAAAAAAACAAGTATAGTTATTACCAACTTTGGATGTTTGGAAATAAAAGTTGAACAAAACAAAAGCTCCTAGCTTTAAAACAAAATCCTTCCAGTGGCAGATAATGATGGTGTCTCTACTAGATGAAGTTAATTGCAACTACACAGAGAACATGCGATACACAATGAGTTTGAGATTAAAAAAATTTCCCACCTTTAGTAAGGAAAATTAACCATTCTTATTATTATTTGAAATCATAAAACCAAAGGTGATCAAAATTGAGAACAAAATTCAATACCTTTTCTTTCAACAGCCATTCATTCTCCTCTTCCAGCTTCACAGCTAATGATTCCAATTCAACTTGGTATGCCTGCAATTAAGAGAGAAAAATAAAACACCAGTTTTTTTTTTTTTTTCGTACTTAGGAAAAAAAAGCTAATAACATTGCCAAAATTCAATCAAAAGAGATCAACCAATTTAATACCTGCTTCCTTTCCCGAGACCGGGCAGCAGATTCCCTGTTCTTAATCATCCTTCTCTGGCGCTGCTGGGCAGCCTTGTCCAACGGCTCCATCAAAACCCCTCTTCCTCTCTTCCCTCTCCCTCCACCCCCTCCACTTCCAATAACTTCCATCCCGTTCCCCAGTCCAATAATTGACCCCTCCATCTTATCCAGAATTTGAAACGCACCCCCTCCCACCGGATCAAACGTGTAGACTCCACCACTCAATCTATCCGGATGCAACTTAACCTCCGCCGACGCAACGGCCGCCGCTTCCTCCACTGCACCGGCCTTCGCCAAGAAATCCTCCAAAGTCATCATCTCGTCGGGCACCTCCTCCTTCATCGTGATCTCTTTCCTCTCGCCGGATACAATTTCCCTCCAAACCTCGTCTACACTTTTCGCCACGTTGTTATTACAATCCGCGACGGTTTGAACCTGAGGAACTTCGGGATTATCACAGACCGAATTCGGAATCGGAGCGTCGATCAAAGTTATGGAAGCGTCAACCAGAGTGGTCTCCGTCGACGGAGCGGCCGAGTAAACGTTTCGGAGGATGCCATCGACCGTCATTGTAGAGCTCAATCTGTTTTCGTTATCGTCGTTGGTTTTTTGATCGGTGAAAAGTAGGGGTTTTGTAGAGGAAGAAGTAGTAGAGCGTCGGGAAAGATCCGAATTTCGCGAATTTGAAGTCGACGACGCCATATTCGGCGGCGATTTCTCTCTTTACCGAGAGATTCTCTCGTGGAAAACTTCAGTCTTCCCCGAGATGTTGAGCTTTTATCTAGGGTTTGGTGGATATTTGGGGATTTTGAACTTGTCGTACTTTTTGGGGTTTTGGGTTTGTTATTCTGTTGGGATCAAGGAGACTAAAGAGCGCGTGCGAGGGCGAGTGGACCAATTTTCCGATCGAGAGATGTTTGACTGGGCTTGTTTTTTGGGAGGAACGGTAGATGTTAGCGTTACGGAGGTTGTGAGTTTAGGGGGAAGTCACTGTCCATTTTTTTATTGTTTTCCTGGTTGCATTGATGAACTGAGATTACGTGTCGCAGTTCATTCGCTTGCTTATAAGTTTTGGGTCAGAATTGCTCGTTTATTTTAATCCAATTGTTAGCTAAACCAGGCCCGTTTGGGTTGTATCATCCAACACTTTAGGGTAGTAGTTTTAGTTTACAAAGTGAGCTTTAACTAAACAAGTAGCAAATCATTAAAAAAAGTTAAATTCTACTATTAGCCCAAGTACTTTACGAGAATTATGAATTTAGTTCCTATATTTTAATTTTATCAAATTTAATCTTGTTCTTTTTGAATTGGTCAATTTTAGTCTTTATACTTTTTAAAATTTGAAATTTTACTTTTGATCCAAACAATTGTAGTTAAATTATTTTGGTTAAATTCAATTACTAGCAGTAGTGGATCTTAGGACTAAGTTTAAGGGGTTTAGTAAAAATTTAAAAATTTTAGGAAGAGACTTAAAAAAATTGGAGGTATGGTTGAATTTTAATTTTTTTTTAGATTAATGAGATGTAAGCACACAATTTTGCTCGGGCTGGAATAAAAACCAAAACGAAAAAATAAAAAGTCCAATGTCCAGTAAAAAACTCGTAACCCATTTACACCAAAACCAAGCCCAAACAGACAAATTCTACCCAAACTAACCCAAATCAAAGCTAAACCCCAAGACCCAAATTACATGGCCCAATGGCCCAAAAATCTTAAGCAGCTTTTGCGATGGCGGGGTTTACGGAACCCTAGGCACCATAGCGACCAGCCTTGCGCCCATTCGCGCCATGACCACGGGAACCTCGATTAGGCGCGATTCGCGCAAATCCCCATCGCCGCATTTTTAAAGTCTTCTCACCGCACGAAAAAGGAAAAACACCAAGCAAAAGGAAACAAATCGCAGCAAAATGGCAAAGCAGCAGGAAATACCTTTTTTATTTTTTATTTTCAAGGCTATAAAAGCCTGGTTATTTTGTAACACAAAAAAAAAAAAACACACACACACAGAATCCATAAAAAATACAGAAATAAAAAAGCAGAGGTGATTTCAAACGTTTTTTTTATATTTTCTTTATTTTTTTAGCTTTCTTTTCTTTTATATAACAGGGTTACAATATACATATATATATTTAAAAAGAAAAAAGAAAACTTTTACCTTTTTTTGGGGGATTCCGGCCACCGTGCACGGTGGCCGACGACGGCGGCTGATGGCGGCCGGAGACTCGCCGAGGAACTCACCGGAAATCGCCAACAAGAGAAAAAGAGGAGCCTATCTGTTTTTTTTTTCTGAAAATAAAGGGGAGACTGATTTTTTCTTTAAAAAATTGCTTTTATAAAGGGCCGAAAATGGCGCCGTTTAGGGCCTGTCTCAGTGGCCTCAAAACGGCGCCGTATAGAGACGACCCGCGCGTTGACCCGACCCGCGCGTTGACCCGACTCACTCCAGGGATCCGCGTGTTTTCTAAAATTGGGCTATTTATGCCCGTGGTCCTTCCGCATTTTTCATTTTTTTAATTTCATCCATTTTTTTTATTTTTTGAATTAACCCTAAAACTTACATTTTATTTCAACTTGATCCCCGAGCTTTTTATTTTATATTTTTAAAAAAATTAATATTGAATTGAATTATTTTATCATATTATTTTAATTTGATTATAATATAAAATTTATATATATATTTTTTATATGTTTTAATACTATATATATTTAATTATTATTTTATATATTATTTTACTTAGTTTAATAATCTATATATTATTTTAATATTTATATATTATTTATTATATTATATTTTTAAGTATTATATTATATTATATATTAATTTTAAAATTTTTGTATAAAGTCTATTATCATATATAATTTATTTTATTATTTATTACATACAATTTTTATGATTAGTATATTATTTATTATATTATATATATATTTTAAAATATTATATTATATAGTATTATGTTATATTATATATATTATTTCTAATTTTTCTTATTTATAAAGTATAATATTATATTATATGAGATATTTAATTTATGTTGTTTTTATTATATACGTAATTTTATGATTAATATATTATATATATGTTTTTATATACTATTTTTTTTATTATATATAGTTATTTATACATGTGTTAAATTATTAAATTATATATATTTATGATAGGTTTTTACTTTTAATTTTTGTTATTATGTATATACATTAAATCATTTGAAAAATCATCATATTCTTTTCGATGTTTAAATATGTTATTTTTTTTATTTAATTTTGTTATTTCATGAAAATGTCAATTATTGTCATATTATATGTTTATTTATATTCTTTAGATTGTTTATTATTGTTTAGCATATTCTATTGTATATTCATGTTATATTATCCTTTTATTATTTATTGTTAGTATAATTTGTATTTTTGTAAAATTGTTATTTGTATACTCCGACCAATGTTTTATAAAATACCTTTCGAATCAAAATATTTATTTCAAATGATTTTCAAAATACGGTGATATGTGATATTTGAAGGATTTCGAGAAGAATTTTGCCTAACTTATTGGGTTCGATTTTTCTCGTGAAACTTTAGGTATTACCTATCACTTCTTTCTTAAAAACTAAGATTTACCAATTTCAAATCAAAAAACCTATTCTTGGGAATTCAGATTGTTGTGCCCTAACTTATTGGGTTCGACGTTCTACGTCTCGAAGTAGAAATTTTCTAAAATAAAGACGTGCTTAGTTTCAAAATAAGATGCTATATCCTAACTTACTGGGTATGATGTTCTATTTCTTTGAGATAGGTAAGTCTAGGCTTTTTTTTTTTCAAATAAAAGGATCATTTTCTAAAATTTTTCAAAGTTTCAACATTAGGACATGATTTTATTGATTAGGTACCAATTTTTGGGTGTTATGAGGGTGCTAACCCTTCTTCATACGTAACCGACTCCCGAACCCATTTTTCTTATTTTTCGCAGACCAAAATCAGTATTTTGAAATAAAACGTTTTTTTAAGGTGATCCAATCACACCTAAGTAAAAAAGATTGGTGGCGACTCCCATTTTCATTTTCTAAAGTCGATCCCCGTTTTCAAAAACCGGTTTTTAAAATGGTTTCGACATGAGATTTTTCAAAAATCAATATTTCCCAAAATTTTGAGGGACCAAGGCACCACTAAGCCTCTAAAAGGATCCCCTCTGATTAGTAGTTTTATATCATGCACATAATTATATTTGATCCATATTCTCCAATTAGCTCATTCTAAAACGTACATTTTTTAATTTGAAATATTAATGACTATCGTTAATCAATTAATTGAATTTTTAGTGAGCAATATGTAGAAGTAATAAGCTTACATGATCTTACACATGTGATAACATGTTTGGCACATCAAATTTTGGAAATAGCAAAACTTAACTTAAATAATTTAACATTTATCATTTGGGTTTTGTCTGGTATCTTTCCGAATTTTGTCCGGTTCTTCGTCCTCTGTGCATTATTTGATTAATTTTATATACCATTGTAGTTGGTTGGACATATATTTATACTTGTACTTGCAATTTGTACGTACCATGTGTTGTAATTGTATTGTCTTGTATCAATGAAACTTAAAAAACATTTATTGATTGGTGATAACTAAATTTTTTTAAAATTACATAGGCTAAAAATTACCAAATTAAAGTACAAAGACTAATTGTGAAATTTAACCTTAAAAAATCAAAATGTTATGTAAATATATACTATTATTTAAGATATTGACTAAGTTGGTGTAACCCTTAATCGGGTCACCAACTCGATTAGAAAAATTACGAAAATACCATTTCTTAATTAAAATAAGTTATATTATTCGAAAGTACTTGTTGATACCGAATACAACAAGAGAAGAGGGTAATGAGGAGGTCAAGGTGGGGTAAAGGAGATCGATTCACCTGTAGAGGCCAAGAAAAAATACAAGGACAAGTGGATCGAGAAGATAAGTGCTCAGGGTAACTTTAGGGTATTAAAAAGGTCGATCCCATGTTCATTGTTTTCTAAGATATTCATGGGAGGGATCCCCTTGTTCGTGGGTATCTCGGGTTGAGATATACATTTAGCCTCGTTAAATGCGTAATGAATAATCATTGGCACATATTTATTGGAAAAAATCCAATTTGAAAACGATATTTTGTCACAGCCAAAAATTAAAAATTTGAAAACAAAGTTGGTTTATGATATTTATAGCAATAAACTTTTCTCGAAAAGTGTTTGTGTTTTGTGCGAGACGGATCCTTGACGTTCCCGGCTTTCAACCAAACGGTCTTCTCTGCTATTCTCGTACCAAGAATTGCTTCAAGTGTGGGCTCAAACAATCACGAATCAAACACAACCAAAAATAATTTTCTTACTTTCAATAGAAAAGTAAATCTCTATTTATATATAGAAACCGGTAGAATTGTTATTCCCAGAAAAAAAAAGAATTTATACTTATAAAATAAATTCTCACTATTTTCAAGCAAAATAATAATATCTCAAAGTTGTGTTTTTTAACCCTACCAGTGCCATCTATTTATAGGGAGAGATAAAAGAATCCTGGTTAAATGAGTAGAATACAAATAATACTTATTTGATAGAAAAACTAGTCTCCTTATTCTACTAGGAGAGAGGGGTGGCACACCCTAGTTAAATATACTAGAGTTGTCAGCCCTCGTATGTATTATGAGGGGTTTGGGCCTTTCTTGTATTGAGTCTAATTATATATGTTTTTTGAACTTTTAACCCCAACACTTTATAATTTAATCCAACCCAATACATATTTTTCTATTTCTCAAAATAAATATTATTTATTAAATTAATTTAAATAAATTATTTTTCTAATTAAATAAATTTCTCAGCCCAATTCTAAATCCGTTAAAGTCATGCCAACTTTATTGTCAAATAATCTATGAGAAACTATATTTAATTTTTATATTCAACGAATTCATGATGACCAACTATTTTAATTTCATTTTTCGAACTTCAATTATTTGGTTAAATTCTAATTCGAAAAACTTAAATTAATTCTCAGGTCATTTCCATACTTAATGAGAAGCCACATTCGTTTCCAAATGTAACCCATTTCTCTATCTTTATCATTTCTATCCATTTTTGTTCATTTGATTCTATATCAATTTATTTCTAGTTTCAACAAGCTAGCAGAGGGACCGATTGGACATATGTAATTAGGGCTTAAATGATTTATAATTAAGTTTCAACTTTTCGTCTATTAATTATAAACTCAGTTAGTCAAGAAGTCATTCCACTATATTATTGTGACTGAGCTCTCCCTAATTACATACCGTTACGAAAACTACTCATTCAGTGCTCGTCCAATGACATTGTCATAAGTGTGTTACCCTCATGGAATATCCTTAATCACTTTGGGATAAACTCGTTCTCCTAATATGATCCTATTTTATCTCATGGTAACCATTACATCTTCCTTCATGAAAAGCCAGTTACTATCAAATAATAATTAAATCATTTATCACAAAGGCAAACGTCCTGTAACCAGGTTTACTTTTCATCTATCATGTAATGTCAATGAGAGGTAATGTCAATGAGAGGATACCATTTACCTATTTCTTGAGTTATGAATTCCACTATTATGAATGATAAAGATATATTAAAAACATGTTTAGGTTCATCTATTAATATAAATTGTCTTTCCATATTACGATCCAACCACGTAATATCGCTTAGTATTAGACAAACGTTAGATAACCAATGAATTAAGATTTGCTTTCATTTTGCTTTGCGTGCAAAAACCATTGAGGATAATATATAACGGGTAATAATGTGATTGGTGAATATTATTATTAAACCAATTTGTTCAAAAAATACAAGTGTACATAAACGAAAATACTACACTTAAGGCACCAGACCCAACAATATTATGAGACTCTATTAGTACGAGATAGTTAAGCCTACATAGCCTCCTTATTTCCTTAGAAGTATATCACATTAGGATATCATTCACCCTTAAGCTTGGGTGGATGGTTTCATTTGAGGTAGGATGGGTAATCATACTTAGGAAGTCAATGTGGAGTCAACGGTGCCTTTTGAGCTGACACGTAACTAAAATAAGTTGGTGAGGCTCTCAATCAAGTCACTCACTCAATTAGGAAAATTATGGACATGTCATTCCGTAATTAAAATAAGTTATATTATTCGAAGGTACTTTAGTATTTTTATTTAAAAAACAATTAAAATATGCACATGGTAGAATTTGAACTCAAACCAATTACATTAGTAAAACTCTTAATTTACCACTCAACTAAAATTCTATTTTGATATTTTTATACATTTTAATTTTATTATGCACACTTCATTACTTCCATGAATTATATATCGATATACTTACTATTATTTAAGCTCCTAACTAAGTTGGGGTCACCCTCTACCAGGTTACCAACTCGATTAGAGAAATTACAAAAAATGTCATTTCATGGTTAATATAAATTATATTATTCGAGAGTACTTTAATCTTTTTATTTAAAAAATATGAATAAAAATATCCATGTGATGGGATTTGAACCCTACCCAGTTGTATTAATAAAACATTTAATTTACTATTAAGCTAAAGTTTTATTTTGATATTTTTATACATTTTAATTTTATTACACACACTTTATTACTTTAAAAGTTAACTCAACACCGACTCAGGATTGATGACAACACAATGATAAACAATTTAATCTATTTTTTAAATTCTAATATTGTGCATATTTCATGTGTTGTTATTATTAATTATCTTCAAGCCATACGTTTTATTATTTATTATATGCTATTTTTAAATATATACACTTGTGTTGTATATGTAACACCCCATACCCGGCCTCGAATCTGGAGAAGTTACATCAACTCATTTGAAAAACCAATTTAAAATCTAACTTAGAAATCGTATGATCTGAAATATTAATTTTAGCTGATTTCATACGAGTTTTAGAAAAATCTCAAGTTTGAAAATACTTATTTTATAATAAAATCACTTAATCATTTTCTTGGTTTAGCAGTGGAAAAATTTTCAGAGTTTAAATTGAAAACTAAATTTTTAATTTGTTAATTTGAATGATTTTGCAGTTTTACGTTTAAAATACTAAAATCCGGCAAAACTAAGCAAAAACGAAAAACAAATTTACAATCCAAAATATAAAAAACGACCTAATCATAAACCGATTTATTTATTTAACCAAAAATTCAATCCGAGCTCCCGTACGTCGTTTGATCCTAAACTCACTGTTTACCTGAAAAGTTAGAGATAAAACAAAAGGGTGAGCTATAATGCTCAGTGTGTAACTAAAACTCAAACTGAGATCACACACAATACAACATACAAATCAGGAAGTCATAGAAAAAATTCATAACGATTAATCGTACAAAACTAAAAGTGCATGATTAAGCCAAAGCAGTATTTTTCAAAAAATCATAATGCAAATTTTTCAGAAAAACTTCCTACCCAACTCCGCTACACACCAAAATAGAGTTCCACAGAACTTATCCAACCAAATTACACCAGCAGAATGGTTGTGTTCAATGCCACCAAAGATTGCAGCCCAGCTGCTAGAATAAACAGTGGTCAGGCCACTAAAATTGTAGACAAGCTGCCAGACAGAATTGTGGATAAACCACCAGAATGCGCAGATCATTAAACTGCCAGAATCTTCCTCCTTTCAACATTATCCCAAAACCCCATGCAACATTTCATGGCATGCACATACAGAATCAGAATGATAAGCATGTAGGACATGCTGACGTACAACAATAGAAAACAGAAGGCATGTGAGTTCACGTTTTGTAGAACATATTTAACAAATCTTATAAAAACACATCAGTTTTGCCATGAAGTCACATGCATGGTTATATAACAGATTCATAGATATACACATTATCATATTCTGACATCACATGCTCACATCCAAACATAGCAACACGGAACATACCATCAAAATTAATAGAACACGGATAGTACATGTATAAACCACACACCTTAAATGCATCTCATACAAAAGCATATTATTAGATACATTGTTTTCAGGTCTTATTTAAGCTGTACGGACCCTACGGAGAGGCTAATTACAATTTACGGATCAAATCAAGTCCAAATGGAAATTTTTAAAAAATGGGCCCACACGACCCAATTGGCCAGCCTGAGTGGTTCATACGGCCCAAACAACCCAGACCGTGTGGCGTCAATAGTCTAATTTTCGACTTTCTGTCATTCATTGTTTTTCTAGTTTTTCGATACACACTTGATCATTTTTCGATGCAAATCCAACCATGAGAATTCCAGAAGCCTAAAACGACATCCAAAACGACTAATTAGCACAAATTATCAACCTAAATCACTAAGAATCCAAATACAAATTCGGCCACAACCGTCAACTCTTAGGCCTTAACCAAAACATACTAGCCATCAATTAAAGGTTTTGAGCAACCTAACAAAACAACGATTCAAAAATTCCTTAGCACGCTAGAAGATTACGCGTCTCCTGCCTCACGACCTTCTCCTAATCGGATCCGAAAACAGTTAAATAAAAAAACCCACAATCAACCCACCATCTTCGCATACTAATTGTAATAGCCCAATTTTGCCTGGCCCAAACAACAAACAAACAAATAAAAACCCTAAAGCCCAAATACATTAGCCCAATAGCCCAAAACCTAAACAAAAAAGAAAACCCTAATTCCTCTAAGCCTCCAACCGCCGCCGTTCATCTGCCTTTGCCACATCAATTGGCACGCCGCCCGACGTCTACCCTCCTTTCACCGAAATCGCAAGGTGTGGTTTCCCATCGCCATCGACCGCACACAAATGCCTGCATAAAAAAAGGAAAAAAACAAAACAGAGAAAAAAAACAAAAATAAAATGTATGATATTCGGCTATAAAAGCCAACAAAAAAACAATTTTGTATCATCAATCAAGAGAATACAAAAAAAAAAAAAAAACAAAAGTTTAAAAAAGTTGTCCCATTTACTGTTTTTTATTTTTTTAGAACATATATATATAAAAAGAAACGATTTTTTTTTTTGTTTACCTGCACCACCGTTGTTGGTGGTCCCTTCTGGCTTGAAAGGCTTCTGAATCCCTAGAGATTCGCCTAAGGCCGCGTCAAAAAGGGGGAAGAAACCGAAAGGTTTCTTTTATTTTGTTGAATTTTGACTGAACTTTTAGGGATTTTAACCCCAAATCGAATTTCCACGTGAAAAGGGGAGTCAAAAGGAAACTTTTTCAATTTTTCGGCCACCGGAGGAGGCGGTCGCCGTCGCCGATGACCGATGGCCGCGGCGAAGGCTCGCCGAATCTCATGGCCGGCCTAAGGATGGCTTGAGAAAAAAAAAAGGGAGAAAGAAAGATTTTTTTTTTAAACAGGTTGCAAATGAATTTTTTTAAAATATTTTTTTACTTATATAGCCCACTTGAAACGACGTCGTTTTGGGCTTAGCTTCAGATGTCCAAAACGACGTCGTTTTAAGGACTAACCCGATGACCTGATCCGGATCTATCCAGCATTCGAGTGTTTTCAAGGGGAGGGTCTAATTGTCTTTTCGGTCCTTCCGCTTTTTTGCCCCTTTTTATTTTCATCCTATTCTTTTTTTTATTTTTTTAAATTTTACCCCATAATTTTATTTTTTTGCAAATATGTCCTTTAACCCACTGTTGAACTAAGGAGATGACATGGGGTTGGGATAATTTCCCTTTTAGTCCCTATACTTTTCTATTTTATTTTAATTTGATCATTTATGTTCTGTTTTTATTTTTTTAATTTATACTTTAAATTTTATTACACTTTTAGTTCAGTCCCCTGCTTATTTAATTAAGTCCCTGTACTTGCTATTATTTTAATTTTTACCCTTTTAAGTTGCATAATTTATGTTTTTGCCCTCGAATTCCTGATTATTTTATTTTGGTCCTTTATTTTTAAATGTTAATACTATTAGTACTATTTTATTTTGGATATAATTATATTATCATCATACCTTTTATATTATTTCACTGTTATTATCGTTATTATTTTATAGTATTATTAATTGAATAATTATTATTATTTTTTATTATTGTATTCATTATATTATTGTCGTTTTATTTTATTATTTATGTTGTTATTTTACTAATGTCATAATTTTGCCATCATCATGTATTGTAAATATTGCTACATACATTCGTATGTTTTTCTACGCAAACGCATGAGAAATAATTTAATACTGAGGCAATATTCTTTATTTCGGGAATCTAAGGGATCGTGCTCCTAACTTATGGAATATAACTTTCTCCTTGAATCGAAGTAATCGAATATCCCATTTAAAATGAAAACACATAAGGTTTAGGTAATAATTAAACGATGAACGTTCTTATTTTCGAGAATTCGAGATTTTATGCCCCAACTTACGGGACATGGCTTTTCATCTTGATCGACCCAAAATAAGAAAACCTACTCATTAAAATTTAATTTAGACGTCATCAAATAACATCATGCAAAGAGGGGATCGTATCTTAAATTTTCTTTGAATTCTCAATTCTCAACACTAAGATATCAAGTAATCAACTAGGTATCAATTTTGGACGTTATGAGGGTGCTAATCATTCCTCGTACGTAACCGACTCCCGAACCCATTTCCTGAATTTCGTAGACCTTTTAGTAAATCTAACCTTTTATTAAAATGATCAAATTTCAAGGTGATCCAATCACATCTAATAAAAAAGATTGGTGGCGACTCCATCTTTGTTTTTAAAATAAAAACTCGATTTCCAAAAAGGTTTCAACATCAATAATTAAGGAAAACAAACTGTAAATACATACGAACCAAGCAATTAAACTACGCACCATCACACGAAAGGAAACTAAAGAGGTTGACGGTAATGAACTACTCAAAATAAAAAATAGTCGCAACTAAGATAAAGCAAGGAAAAAGAAAATTCCACAGCAATTGAATGGTAAGTTTTCAAAAGAACCACAGAGAACTTTTTGATAGAAAAGAGAAACCAACGTGAACAGAAAAATGAGAGAGAGGAAAAGTAGGGAGAAAATGGACAACAATTTTTGAGGAGGAATTTTAGGAAAACCCCAAAAGATATATTTTTTTAAAATAGATAAATAAATAAGCATAAAAAATATATAAATAAAATAAAGATCCCAATCCATCAAATTCACTCACTGTTGAATTCAAACTCAACCCAAATACTTGCCACATGGATGACACAAGAAAAAAATTGCAAAAATATTTCCATCTTGCATGCACAAGAGATCAAACACAAAACCTCTAGGTAAATTAATAAAACCTTATCACTGAACCAACAAGTTTATTCTATTATCAATTGAGCAAAAAATAAAACAAAAGTCAAATGTTCAAGGATAAGAATTGGCCCTAAATAACAAAATGTAAGGAAAATGGTTCAAACTCATAATCTCTTATACACAAACACAACACTCAACCACTGAACCAGATCAAATTACTTGACAAAAATTTCGAAATTTTAACCCAAAAATCAAGGCGTGCCCATTCTTAGTTTCACTAACCAAATCTCTTCTGACTTGATTTTTGGGACGTGACAATATAATTGTAGTTTCCACACGCATACACATATGATAGTGATTCTAGTTATTATAATATACGTAATATTTTGTAATACGATATACATAAAATATTATCTTACTAATTATGAAATGATTTGTGTAAAATAAATTATTATAGATTAATTTCATAATATTTTGTGTAGCATTAATACAAAATACATTATCTAATTAATCAGTTTATTACAACTCACATACTATTTTGTATAATAACACAAAACTCATAAGGTTTTGTGTGGCTGTATAAAATATTACTTTATTACACTAATTATTAAAATTTGAAAGTAATGTTATATGTTATTATGCAAACATTTACCTTATTACAATAATTATTATATATCTTATGATGTTTTATGTAATATGAATTACAGAATACATTATAATAATAAAAATATTATATACTTAATACAATTATTTAATAAAATTTGATAATTAATTTTTAAATAAAGTTTTCTTTTTTAATAATAATTTTATTATAGGTTCTTATTATATATGCTCTTTTTGATATAATACTTAAAAGTACCCATACTCCCTCTCCAACTCTTAAATAGGAGAAGAATGCACATCAGCGCACTCAAATTCACGTCCTCCTACACTGACAATAATGTCAATGCCAATCGAATTATTACTCAATTAACCATTTTCAGTTAAAGTTTTAAATTTATTTTAAACAAAAACTTACACATATGCATAAAATTGGATGTGAGCAATGTTTCATTGCCTATATATGAATCTCGCTTATGAGACCATTTTAAATTTTATTATCAAAATTTATTAATTTTGAATTTAATATAAAAGAATTTAAAATGATTTTAACCAATAATTTTGTAAGCTCCTCATAAGCCAAAAATATCAATTACATGTTAATGTACCAATTCTATATTTCTTTTCCTTTTGATTTAATTACCCTTTTTTTAATAATCTCATTATAAGTTTTGATCATATCTTTTTTTTTAACACAATGTCTAAAGCTAGGTATAGTCCCTCCCCAACCCATAAATAGGAAGATAATGCATTTCAGTGCACTCGAATCCATGTCTTTCTGTATTGACAACAATGCCCATACAAATCAAATTAAGACCCAATCGACAACTTAATTACCAATCATAAAATTAAAAGAAAATAGATAATATAAAATGTTATATTAAAGAAGTTACAACATAATAATTGATGTGGATAAAAAAAAAGGCATAATCTATATATTATATAAAATTAGCTCCTATTAAGAGTTAATATAGGTATTTTAGGTGGTATAAAAAAATTAATAGGGATATTTTAGGTAGTATAAAAATTAATAAGGATAATTTAGACATTAGAAGTTAACAAAGTCAATTTAAGTATTTTGTAAAAAAATAATAAATTTTTACTCTGAAATTTTTATGAGTTTCATTTTTTTTAATTTTAAAATATTGTGCAATTTTAATTTTATTGTATTATTTTATTCTCAAGATTCATCATTGAAAGTGAAAGATATTGGAGTAATATATTTTTTATTAAATATTTTTTATATAAAGTTGTCGATACCAACTAAGTTAAGAATAAGTGAATTTATTAAGTATTTTTTTAATAAAAATTATTTCTTTCCTAATGATTACATGAATTTTGAGTTATGATACGACTTTCCTACGTTTGGATTGCATGCGAATCAACAAGTTTCTTCTTATTTGAATTTGAGTTTCACCCTAATTGGATTTGATATAATAAATTTTATTAATATAATATAATTAGGGTTGTAAATGAATAGAACATTCGACGAACCGTTCAATTTTGGTTTGTTTTCTAAGCTAAATAAATGAATATGAACAAGATTTGGAGCTTGTTTATTAAATAAATCGAACACAAACAACGCTTATTATGTTCATTTATATTCATGCATAAGTTTGTTTATGTTAATTTAAAACTCGTTTATTGTTTAATTATTATATTAATAAAATTTATTGTTTGTGTGCTTATTTTACTTATTTATATTATATATTGATATTTGATTATTTTACATCTCAAAAATATATATGCTTATTTATTTATTGTTTATTATTCATAGAGATTGTTCATAAATATGTTCAATTATATATTCAAGAATATGTTTGTTTAGCTTAAAACGAACGAAAATAAACATATATAATTTTAGATAAATGAACATAAACAAATCACAAACAAGTTTAAAAACAAACAAACGAATATGAACATAGATTCGTTCATTCAAACTCGGTTAATTTACATCCTATTTCTAATATGATAATTGTGTGTTTTTTTTTTCTTTTTTGTCGAATGCAATACTTATATTTAGCAAAAGTTTAACATTTTTTATACCTAAAAATACTATATTTTTTAATATTTAATTCATATTTTAAAATTAATTTGATAAAACTTCATCATTAATTAATATATTATTGATTATTTTTTATTTACTTGAAAAAAATAACCATTTAGAAATATTCAAGAAAAAACACTTAAATTTTATTAAATAATATTCAACACCCGTGAAATAAAATTCATTTTATTAAAATAAAGTTTAAAAATTCATGTAGGAACCCAATTTTGACCGGGCCCATGTAACAAACCAAGACAAAAATAATAAAAAAATAATAAATGTCCAGTTTATTACAGTCCAATACAAACCCAAAAAACAATTAAACAGCCTAATACATTACAGCAGCCCAAAACAGATTACATAGCCCACTAACCCAATTACAATCCATTACACCCGAGCCCAACCCTAGACCCAAATTCACACGGCCCAAAAGGGCCCAATGCTTAAGCGAAATCAGAAGCCTAGGGTTTCTGAAACCCTAGGCGCCGCAAGTTGTAACATCCCAAACCCGGCCCAAACATTACGACCGAATTTGGTTTGCTATAGAGAAAACAATTTGAGAACCATTTTAAAACCGATTTAAGTTTTGTCGAAAATCTTTCAACTTCCAGTCTCTTGTTAAAAACCATACTTAGTGTTGTTTAAAAATATTTATTAAGTCGAGTTGTTTATAGTTTTCAAATGTACCCGACGGTACTTTAAAACATTTTTCGTTTGATTTGGAAAAACATGTGAACTCATTATTAACATAATTAAACAGTTTAAACAAATATTCAAAGCATGTAACAATAATAAAACAATTCTAGGAGGCCTTATTACAACTCAATTAAAACAAAACCAACCATAAAAATAAGATTAAACAAAATCCAAGTTCATCTATTAAAATGTCCTTTGCATGGCCACCTCGAGTCCATCGGCTCCATCTCGCGATCTACTCATCCGCAAAATGTTAAAGGAAAGGGTGAGTCACCAAGACTCGAGTGTGTAATCCCCACCCGGTAAGATAACTCATACACAAGTCATTAATAAACATGCACATGCAACCCAACCTAACCATCCATACTCCTTTTCTACCCGTGTGGTCAAAACCACCGGTGGTCAAAACCACCGATGACTTAGAGTCACAAATCGATGATGGGGCCAACCCATCGTGTGGTCAAAACCAGCGACGACAGTCCATAATTCTTCCCCTCCTCTCATCAATCCCACCATCACATGCTTTTATAACAATTTTCATAAATCATACCGTGGCATTTAATCATCATGTGATGGCATGCAAATCATATATCAAAAATCACAAATTAGGGGACTTACCGGAATCCATGTTTAAGCCCACAAACTAACCACAACCAAAAGATCTAAGGCAAATAATAATGACATGTAAATTAATAAAGTGTGTATAGAGATCTTACACACCTATTTACTAGCAATCCCGAATATACTAGCAAAATCCAGAGACGTTGTTCCTTCCTAGATCTCCTGCACCTATATTCGGCCAACTATGGGATTAGTACTATGGCCTATTCGGCCAAATCAAATAAATCTAAAGGGGTTACCAATTGAACCCAAACCTCACCTATTTGCCTCTAAGTACTCACTTGGCACTGGTTTCTAAACCGCTTCACTTCCTACAATCGGCCATCATCATTATTAGTAGCCCTTGGCTTAATCGAATCCCAAAAGAATAGATCCTTACCAAAACCGATTTACAGGGATCGAGGCTTGGATCGAATACTTCATAATCCCGGGTACCTAAATAGAACCGATTCTATCATTGATTAGCCAAAAATAATTCACTTTTCTATTAACCAAGTCGTCAGAGAGAATGGGACATGGAAAAGAGTTTCGGCATACTTACCCTTGCTTTAATATTCGGCCAAGACTTGAAAATATGGAGAGGGGAAATTCGGCTATGGCTAGGGAGTAGGTTCGGCTAAGGTTGGTTTCAATATCAATCAAGGCTTGACTTTGGGTGAAAAATAAAAGAATGGAGAAGAAAATATGGGAGGAGTTTCGGCCAAGGTTTTAAGAGAATGGAAAAAGAAAACCAATAAGGAAGGGTTGAGAATTTCGGCTATTTGCATAAATGGCTAAAAAAAAATCAAGAGGGTAGATGGGTGCTTATAAAGGAATTCGCACCCCCTCCCCTTATGCTTGCCGTCCAAAGAGTTTAAACTCTAGCCAAATCCTTGCTTTTCTCTAGGCCACTAATTTGATTTAATTCAAATAATTTGAATTAATCCCAAACAATAACCCAATAATCCACTAATATCTTCTTTATCTTTTATTATCCTTAGAATTAATAATAAAAATCCAATTTAAAAACTAATTATTATCCTCATATTATCCCATCAAATAAAATAAAAACAAGGAATCCATGTGCTTGCCAAAACTCCAGCCGAATGCTCAACAAAGAAGCAAAAACCATGTGCAGGCCACTCCACTTTCACGCCAGCAAAATAAAATAAAACCCACTTGCAGCTGCTGGGATTCGAAACCAAGACCCCACTGCAGCCCCCCTCTTCCAACGCCCTTGCCAACTCTTCCAGCCCGACTTTCATGCCATAAAGCCACACCATTTAATTTTAAACCTTTTCTACTCCAGCCCATAACCGCATACAAAAATAAAACATGCAAGATGCTGCTCCAGCCCCTCGAACCCGCGACCTGCCTCTTCTAGACTCTCAAGTGGCGACCCAAGCCACTCCTACTACCTGGGCTTTGATGCCAAGATCCTTCACGAACTAATTTTAAGGCCTTCCTCGCTAACTCCAACGCCCAAAACAAAAATTGAAACGCCACTTGCTGCCATCGTGCCTCGAACCCAGGCCCTTGCAACACCCTTAGACGCACCCAGTCCAATTGAACCAAGCCTATTCCTTGTGTCACATTTTCCCAAATTTTTACTTAACCCCTATCTCGCCTAGCTTCCTCCTTTTAGACACTTAAAAGAAATTTTTAACACTAGGTCAAGCCTAACTCGGGGTTAATTCTAGACCCTTAAATATGTCAAATAAATCCTAGAATTTTAACCCATCAAGTACACACATGGGAAATTAGCTAAGTTACAAACAACCCCTAATTTGGGGTGTTACACAAGTGCCACTGACCACCAGACCTCTCTTCACACATGATCCGCGCTGATCCACCGGGACTTCTCGCTCCCAACCTGCAAACAAGGAAAACCACAGCAAAAGGAAAGAAACAAATATGGACAGAATATATTTCCTCTTTTATTTATTATTTCGGGGCTATATAAAACCCCCAAAAATCTGTAAAACTACACGAATATACACAAGATACAAAGATACACAAAAAAGTACGAAATCAAGAAAATCAAAAAAGGGTTTCCTTTTATTTTTTTCTTTCATTCCGAAATCTATCCGTTTCCTTTTTCTTTATTTATTTTATTTTAGTTTTTTTTTACATACGAAGGCTTTAAATATTAAAAAAGGAAAAAAAAAACTAACCTTTTGGAACTCCGGCAAGGGGAGAGCATTCTAAAGGCTCTCAATTTTTTTTTTTGCTAAGATGAAGAATGATTTTTTTTAAGAATTTTTGGTTTTTATAACTTTTTAAAATGGCGCCGTTTTGGAGTTGGCTATAATGGCCTAAAACGACGTTGTTTCTTCTTTGAACCCGCGCGCTGACCCGACTAGCTACAGGGATCCGCGTGTTTTTGAGAAATGGGTTATTTGCGCATCAAGCCCTTCCGCATTTTTATTTTCTTTTAATTCAGTTTTTTTTTAAATTATAATTCGCCCTATTAATTTTCTTGCTAATTCATTTTAGTCCCCTTGATGCTGCGCGTTTTGAGATTGGGGGAATAATTTCCCAATTAGTCCTTATTTTTTGGGGCGCGCTACAATTCGGTCCCTTTGCCTCATTTTATTTCTGTTTTTACTCTAAAAACTTTATTTTTGCTTTCAATTTAATCCTTTCTATCATTATGGCTATTTTATTATTAAAATCAATTAATTTAAATTCTTCTTATTATTAATATTAATATTATTATTTTAGTATTACTATTATTATTATTATTATATTTATTATTATTATTTTCCATATTATTATTATTATTATTATTATTATTTTCTATTATTATTATTACTATAATTATATTTATTATTATTACTATTATTAATTTTATACTATCTTTATTATATCATTTATTTTCTTCTTTTGTATTTACTCATATCATTTCAATTATCATTTTTTTATAATTGTTATTATTATCATAATTATTATTATAATTTTCATTTTGTATTTTTTTATTCTTTCCAATTATTATTTAAACTTTTATCAATTTTCATTTATTGTTTTATTTATTATTAGCATGTTATTTTATTCATATTGTTGATTCTTTTTGATTTCATATGTAAAGTTTCATGTTTATTTCGTAGTTTTTTATCTTTTGTTATTTACTACTTTATATCTTTTATTCTTTATTTGTTTATTATGGGCAATTGACCCATAAATACCAAAAAATAAAAAAATTTACGGAAAAGGGCCGGAATTGGGAAAAATTACGGAAAAGGGCCGAATCCCCCAAAAACGCGGCCACGTAAGCGCGTTTTTGGGGCGGGAGACAAAAAGCGCCTGCTTTAGGCGTTTTTGTCCACGTCATCCAAAAACGCTCCCACGTGGACGCGCTGGCGGCGTGGACAAAAACGCTTCGGAGGCGCGTTTTTGGTCCCAACGATCAAATTTTTTGACCGTTGGCTCCCCAACAGTCGAGAAAAAAAAACTATAAACCCCCACCCTTTATTCTTCACATTTCAATCCTTTCTCAATATTCTCTCAATTTTCTCTAAATTTTCTCTCAATTTTCTCTCAATTTTCTCTCAAGGTCCTTGAAATTAACGCTCAAATTTCAAAATAGTCCTTTACTATTTACTGAAAAAGCCCTTAATTTTTTTAAGATATTTTTATCGGAAAATTTTAAAGCCGATTACAATGGTTGGGAATTACTTCGCCTAGGCGAGAAGCACATTGCCGTCGAGCAAATAAAAATGGTAAGTTTTAATTTTAATTTTGAAATATTATTTAATTTTTATCCAATTATGTAATTTTAATTAATTTTGAATTTTATGATTTTTAAGCGATCTGTAGATCGGGTGTTGGAATGTTATATTCGCAACATGCATGATCCCCATCGCCGTTGATCGAGAATTACTGCGTGAAGCGGGTTTTGGCATGTGGCCACGATAGGCCGAGGGTTCAAGTTGGAGCCGCCTTTGATCGGTAGCGTTGATTGAGAGGTGAAGACCAGGAGACGCACACTTTCCATTTGCCATGCGGAGAGTGTACCATCACCTTAGAAGATGTGCGATTCTGATTGGGATTACCGGTGGGCGGGCGGTAGTCACCGGGTCCGTAACATCTCTCGATTGGATGGCCGTATGCTACGAGCTTCGGGTGCCATTCGGATAGAATTCGAGGAGCTCGGATCGATATGGCGTGGTTACGAGACACATTCCGCATGGCGAAGCGAGGATTCGATGAAGTAGAAAGAATACGGTATGCTCGAGCATACATTCTTCAAATAATTGGAGGCTATCGATCGATGCTGGGACCTCTCTAGAAACCTCGTCCACCCGAGATGGCTCACGAAACTTGTTGACTTGAGCAGCCGGTGAATTGAGTTGGGGTCTGCCGTCTTTATCGAGGTTATACCGAGAGATGCGTGGCGCGACGCCGAGTAAACAAAAAATCGGAGGTTGCCTATCACTACTGCGGTCATGGGCATGGTTTCGATTTCCATTTTTACGTCCTCGACTCGACCACCATATTCATTCCCACCGATAACGAGGTAAATTTAATATTATATTTTACAATTATGTCGTATATTTATAGTATAATTGTATGCTAAAAGTTTATTTAATTAGGTGGAACCATCCGTGAATCATGTTGGAATACCGAAATCGCTTGAGGATATACGGCTCTGTTGGACCAAAGGTCGGAATCGAAGTAAGTTTCAAATTTGTTATTATAATTTAGTATTTCGTATGTAGTGTCTAATATGAGGTATATGTCTAAAATTTTTAGTAATGTGAATATAGTTTGAATGGACACCGCATTTACGACCCGAAATTGCGTGCGATAATTGGGAGGAGTTCCTCCAAAATCCGAAGCGGTTGGCACGTAAAGGTCCCATTGATCACCTACTCGACCGTGGAGATGCACCAGGGCGATCGGGTTATGCGGCAATTTGGATTCGGCGAACGGATTCCCGTACCACCGGAGGTGCTCGATGATGAGCACAAAGTAGACTTACGGCAAACACATACGAATTGGGCAAGATTTTGGTCGAACATATCGAGGCGTGGGAGAAGCGATATGACTATATACCCGACCGAGAACCGATAGTCGTCCGGAGTTAGCATGCGTAGCCGGAGTACATGCCATGGTTTAGGATCCATGGCAAGCCATATCTATTGTCGGAAGAGAGAGGCGGCGACAACTTCGAGAGCGAAGGGAGCGTCGAGGCCTTTACACCCAATGAGAAGGGGTGATGAGGCGGGCAATCATCACCGCCGACACGATCCACCGGCCCAAACAACAGCGCTTACACGATCCACCGGGCCCATCGGTTCAACCGACAACACCGGGCCCATCACAAAGATCTCACCGTTCATGCGGTGCGTACCTCTTCCCCTTATATGTATCCTCCTAACCCATATATGTTTGATTTCCTATTCCTAGCCCAGTTGGAGTGCATGGCCGGTTCGAGCCGCATCGACTACTACTCCACCGCCATCCGATGGTGAGGCCGACGTCGCATGTGGGTTCAGAGGAGGCGCATCGGGAAGCACTTTTTTCGCCAGCTCGCTGTTCGGGATGCGATCACCCCGCCGTGGTTTATGCAAACACCTCGGCGTCAATATTTTATCGAGTGGGTCACCATCGCAACATCCGTAACTGCGGACCATCTGCCGCCGGAGAATCGATTCCCGCCCGAGGTTCCACAACCCCGCCGAAGCGGAAGAAAGGAGGAATCAAACACAGAATCGCCGCCCCTCGTGTGTGGCTTTGGTTCCCACCGGCATCAAGCACTAGAATTTTTAATTAAGTTTTTTTTGTAATTAATGTTTAATATATTTAATAAAATTTGAGTTTAACTTGTTGCCTTGTCATTTAATTTTTATATTTGTTTTACTTATTTTAATAAAATTTGAGTTCAAATTGTTGCCTTGTAATTTAATTTTTTTAATTTGTTTTACTTATTTTAATAAAATTTGACAAAATAGAATTGATTTTTTTGTAATTAATGTTTAATATATTTAATAAAATTTGAGTTTAACTTGTTGCCTTGTCATTTAATTTTTATATTTGTTTTACTTATTTTAATAAAATTTGAGTTCAAATTGTTGCCTTGTAATTTAATTTTTTTAATTTGTTTTACTTATTTTAATAAAATTTGACAAAATAGAATTGATTTTTTTGTAATTAATTTTTAATATATTTAATAAAATAAAAGTTATTGTACAAAAGTTAACCGTTTTCCTCAGAAAAATAGATATTACATAGCTTCCATGAGACAAAACACCTAAGAACACGGTCAACTATTCCGACTTGGACACGAGCGAGATGTATGCCCCGGGTTCCTACACCATCCGCACAACCGAGCTTTGGTTGCTTGTTTCTCGGATATCCATATTGTTGCGTATTCTAGGCGAGCAAGGTCGACCTTTTGGTTTGCGCCTCAATTGTCTATCCGGTAATAGCTTATACGTGTGCAAGCGATACCAAGGGCCACTTTACGTTCATCCGGGATTGGTGGGAATACGTGTCTCCACACGTTGTACATGTTTTGTAATTTATACACTTCATCGACATATCTCATTGGATCAAGACGGAGATTACGACAAGCCGCAAGTACATGGGCGCATGGGTAACGAAGTGCATCAAATTTCCCACAGTCGCAGGTCCTATTTGTCAAGTGTACACGATAATGGCCGCCAACAATACCTTGGTTCGGTTTGTCAAACTCCGTGACACGAAACCATAGGTTGTCGCGATCGTGACACACTGTGTGCATGGTGTTCGCTTGTGCCTTCCCACGGTTGATTTCTTGCAAGACCTTCGGGCTCCATACATGGCCTCCTTCCATCCGCCTCTATAAATCGCCGCTCTTCTGGAAATAGTGCCGCTAACCGAAAATATGTCTCTCGCACGACTGATGTAATGGGCAGATGACGGGTTCCTTTCAGAACAGAGTTTATGCATTCGGCAAGGTTTGTGGTCATATGCCCATATCGTAGGCCGCCGTCATATGCTTGTGTCCACTGTTCCAAAGGAATGTTGCGCGGTATCTTGCGCCTTGGCGTTATCGAGCGCAAAGCGCCAAAGATCTCCGAAAGCGGTCTTTATTGATCTCATACCACCGCCAATATACGTTGATAGCTAATATTACATACCACTCTTCAATTGCAAATAAATTGAATTTTTCAAAAGAAATTGTATTAATAGATATTTCATACCCATATCGATCACTTGTTGTCTCTGTCTTTTAGATCGATGTTGCCCGTAGTAGTTGGATGCGACATGCCTCGAGGCAATATCAATGGTGTGTGCGATGCCATACGCTTCCTGGCGTTCTATTGCGCGCAAGTATTCCAGGCCCCGATCCGATATAACGCATATGTCGGGTTCGGGGCAAACATGCCTCCTTAACCTACTTAGGAAGAAGTCCCAATCATCGGTGACTCTCGGTGTTATTGCGAATGCAATCGGAAGGATTCTCCCACATCCGTCTTGTGCCACACGACTAGCAATAGCCGATGGGTATATCTACCATACATAAAGGTACCGTCAATTTGTACCAATGGCTTACATGGTATTTAAAGGCATCTCGGCATTGCTTAAATGTCCGTAAGCAGACGCTTGAACACCGCGCATCCACGGAGCGCACGATCGTTGTAGCACGCGAGTTCCGTTTCAAGGTCTCGTCATCTTTTGCTGGGACATATCTATCCAAAGACTGACACCACCGCCACACTTCATTATATGAAGTGTCCCACCCACCGTGTAACTTTTCTAACGCTTCTCGCTTGGCTATCCAAGCCTTTTACGAAGAGGCGTGTACCCCAATTGGCTACGAATACGCCAATTAAGGTCGGCGCACCGTAGTATTTGGATCGGCCTTCAACATCGGGATTATCATGTCACCAACATCTACGAATCCATCCTCGGATGATCTTGTGTTACACATGCCAACGAAGTACGTTAAACAATGCAATATTACATATTATTACCGTTATTGAAATCATCGAACACATAGTGATCTTTGCACTGAAGCAAGACATGTATGTCGACCTTTGTACTTTTTAATCTCCACAACCCTGTCTTTTTCTTCAACGACGCCATGATTTTCCATTGACATGTGCCATCTTGCATCGCGCACTTCGCTTCTCGAACTTATCGAGCTTGATTTAACCACCGTGTAGTTAACCCCGTTCTTAATCTTTGATTGTTTCAATGCAACAAGAAAATTATTCTTGTTCGCAAACCGTTACCAACTTCTAATTCGTCGAATCAAACGATGTATACAGACGGCCACGCGTCCGGTGTGTTAGTTCAGAAACTCCAATGCATCATCATGAGATAGATCGACATTATGCATGTGGCCGAGGAGGAATGCATACCCGAATAGTGGATATTCTTCTTCTTCGCCCGAACCGCCTCAACGTCTTGGTACAATTGGAGCGGGCTCCGGTTGAGAAAATAATCCAACCACGCGCACGTCGGGCCACGCCCCGCTCGAGGTGGATCCACATCGGATTCATCGTCCGACCCTCCATAACTCCGCAACAAGCGAGGGCCTCGCCGGTGGATGTCGTCGGGAGTTCATCATCCCTCCTTAAACATCTTTCGCATCAGATTCCAATCGTATGTGGATTGCCAACCACTAGAACTTGCCGGCGCCCCCGAAGACGTATTTCTATCATCGGACGTCGATCGACGGATATGCATGTCCCATCCACCAACCGAGTGTCGTGCGGGGTTATGTTTTCCATACTACGACCGCACACGGGCACTACGTGTTTGGCCTCCCACTTACTACAGTGTCGGCTTGGGGTCGTGTATTCCTCGAGCAGCAAGTACATGTCGAGGTCGCAGCAAGATCACTTAGAGATGAAAATTCTACATATACCTCCATATAGGGTGATCCGCGGCAATATGAGTCTCCACCATTGCCTCAAAGCCCCGAGCACCTTTGATGTCGAGCGACTCATATCTCACCGGATCAACCAAGCGCAAAACCTATACTTAATACATCGAACTTTCATTGGCGTTGTTCCAAATATTTTACGCCTAATTCTTTTTGCGAAGTTCAACCAAATCGATGTTCGATTAAAACTCGATCGCTATTTGTGTTCTCCGATAAGAAAACAACGCCATTTTCGGTGTCACGAACTTCACCGTCGTAGTAAATAAAAGATTAATATCGTTCACTCATTTTCAATTTTTTCCCTTTGCCTCAATTTCCTTTCTCGCTAACCGAGAATGAATTTTCACCGATTTATAGCCTAATTTTGCGGAGGCTATCAGTATAAAGCGCGCGTCCACGTGGGAGCGTTTTTCATTACGCATCTTGACAAATGCGCCTGCTGAGCGTTTTTGCCACTGCTTATTCGTAAACGTCCCCTCAAAATTATTTCTCGTAGACTCATCGTAGCAAAAACGCGCCGTCCGCTAAGCGTTTTCCGTAACGCATATCTTGTTTTTGGCGGTGTTTGTTGTAAACGTCTCTCAAAATTATTTTGCCGGAGACTATTGGGCCAAAAACTTCAACACGGTAGTAAGGACCAAAAAGCGCCCTGCTGGCGTTTTTGTCCACGCCGCAAAGCGCGCCCACGTGGGAGCGTTTTTGGATGACGTGGACAAAAACGCGCTTAAAGCAGAGCGTTTTGTCCTCGCCCCCAAAACGCGCTTACGTGGCGCGTTTTGGGGATTCGCCCTTTTCCGTAATTTTTCCCAATTCCGGCCCTTTTAAAGTAAATTTTTTATTTTTGGTATTTATGGGTCAATTGCCCGTTTATTATTTTTATTTTTTCTTAGTATAGTCATTTTATTTCCTGCAATATTCGCTATTTTATATTATTATTTCTTTAATTGTTTATATTAGTATTAATTGTTAATATGATTTTTAATTTGGAATTGATGTTTTAATATATATATGCCATATCTACTCCAAAACCATTTGTTTTATAAAACACATTTAATTACATTTACGCATTTTATTCAAAGGCTTTTAAATGCAGCGATATATGATATTTGGGGACTTAGAGAGAAATTATACCCTAACTTACTGGGTTTTAATTTTTTTCGTAGAACTTAAAATATCAAGTATCCTCTTTTTTAAGACCTATAAGTTTTAAATAAAAACTTATTCTCGAGAATTCAAAATTGTCGTGTCCTAACTGACTGGATATGACGTTTTGTTATATTGGGATAAGGATTTCAGAAAACAAGGCAATGTTTCGTGTTTGGAAATTCGAGAAATTGTGCACTAACGTGCTGGGTTTCGATTTTTCGTACGTCCAAATAACTAAATATCTTTTTAATTTCGTGTTTTGGGAAATTAAGGGACGATTTTAGTTTTGAGGGTTAAAATGTCACACCCTAACGTACTGGATGTGATATTTTATCCTTTTGGGACAAAAGAGTCTTAATATTCCAAAACGGATTATATAAACATTTTTTAAAAGAAATTGTATTTTAAAATCTTTTCAAATTCTCGACATAAGGACATTATTTAATCAATTAGGTACCAATTTTTGGGCGTTACGAGGGTGCTAATCATTCCTCGTGAAATGCGTGAATCGACTCGAACCCGTTTTCTTGTATTTCGTGGACCAAAATCAACATTTTAAAATAAAATGTTTTATAAGGTGATCCAATCACACCTAAGTAAAAAGGGATTGATGGCGACTCCATTTTTTTTTTTTTTTTTTAAAGTCGATCTCCGTTTTTATAAACCTTTTTAAAAATGGTTTCGACAATCCATATAGAAGAATTAAAAACCAGTCTGATCCGAACCAAATTATCATAGATAATCCAAAACGCCTTAACTGAAACGAATTGAACTCACCGCTATAAAGAAAACCCAATGTTAAACATTTATGTAAATTTGTTGACTTGAAAAAAAGTAATTACATGTATAAAATTAATAAAAATCACTAATTCAACAATTTATACCTAATAAATTAAAAAAATATCAATAAATTGTTTACTTGATCAACTTTTAAACTAATGACAAATTAATCTAACTTTTGAAATTTTGTAAAACATAAGCATGAAATTGAGAATTAAATAAAAAATGGTGGTAAAAAGTTAATTTAAGAAAGAAAAGGGGGGGTTTTATGTAAATTCAATTATTTAAAGCATGTTGTAAATATAACATAGCAACTAGGGTTCCAGTCTCTTCAGTGACCAAGCAGCAGCAGCCGCAGTGCAGGAGTCTCCCAACGCAGGTCACCTTTCTCTCTGATATCTGATCTCTCCCATTTTTTTTTCTCATTCATCTTCTGTTTGCTTACTTCTATATAGGAATTCTGGAGGAACGTTAAAAGGAAAATAAAAACTTAGCTTTTTCTGTAGGAAAATAAATTGCTGTCACTTTGAAACTCTTAGTCATTTGATTTTAATTGTTATCTTTATATACATCAAAATGAAAAAAAAATAACATGGGTTTGATTAGATTTTATTTTATTTTTGTTTTGTTTTGGGTGGTGAAGGAGGGGAAGAATGTCTCACAGGAAGTTTGAGCACCCAAGGCATGGTTCCCTTGGATTTCTTCCAAGGAAGCGAGCTTCTCGTCACAGAGGAAAAGGTATATTGTATTCTTTTTCATTTTGACAGTTTAATAATGAATACTGTAATTATCCTGCAACATTATATTTGATAACCTCCTGTGTTGAACTATGTTATTCGGACTTGGGGTGATATGGTTACGGGTTTGGATACTGTATGTTTTTGGTATGGATATGTTGGAGTATGATGATGTTGTTTTTGATTGGTGCAGTGAAGGCATTCCCAAAGGATGATCCAAGCAAACCATGCAAGCTTACTGCCTTTTTAGGGTACAAGGCTGGTATGACACACATTGTCAGGGAGGTCGAAAAACCCGGATCTAGTAAGTTCATTTTTGATTAAGATAACTCCCATTTTCATCTGTATTCTTGAGCTAAATTTATGTCCTTTAATTTTGTATAGAGCTTCACAAGAAGGAGACATGTGAAGCTGTTACAATCATTGAAACCCCTCCTATGGTTATTGTTGGAGTTGTTGGCTATGTGAAGACACCACGTGGTCTCCGCTCATTGAACACCGTCTGGGCTCAGCATTTGAGCGAGGAGGTTAAACGTAGGTTCTATAAGCATTGGTGCAAGTCCAAGAAGAAGGCTTTCACCAAGTACTCAAAGCAGTACGAGAGCGAAGAAGGGAAGAAGAGTATAGATGCTCAGCTTGAAAAGATGAAGAAATATGCCACTGTTATTAGGGTCTTGGCCCACACCCAGGTTCATGAGTTTTTCGTTTCACTGGAATTAATTTGTTGTACATGTTTCAAGGTGGACAAAATTTGCTGACAAAGTGCATTTACAGATTAGGAAAATGAAGGGATTGAAGCAGAAGAAGGCACACATAATGGAGATCCAAGTCAATGGTGGAACAATTGCGGACAAGGTTGATTTTGCATACAAGTTCTTTGAGAAACAAGTCCCCATTGATGCTGTTTTCCAGAAGGATGAAATGATTGATATCATCGGTGTTACAAAGGGTAAAGGTTACGAAGGTGTTGTCACTCGTTGGGGTGTCACACGTCTGCCCCGTAAGACCCACAGAGGTCTGCGTAAGGTTGCTTGCATCGGTGCCTGGCATCCTGCTAGAGTCTCGTTTACCGTTGCCAGGGCAGGTCAGAACGGATACCATCACCGTACCGAGATGAACAAGAAGGTTTACAGAGTTGGCAAGGTTGGTGATGAGACTCACTCTGCTATAACAGACTATGACAGGTTAGTACATTTGTCTAATTCCATCTGATTCAAAGTTGTTTTCAATGTCTTTGTATGGAATGTTTCAATGTTTTCTGTTCGGATTTGCTTGATATAATTGCTGAATGTGTTGATGGTGTTTGTTTTTAATCAGGACTGAGAAAGATATCAGCCCCATAGGTGGCTTCCCTCACTATGGTGTTGTGAAGAGTGATTACTTGATGATCAAAGGAGGCTGTGTTGGACCTAAGAAGAGGGTGGTTACGCTTCGCCAGTCTCTGATTAACCAGACATCTCGTGTGGCTCTCGAGGAAATCAAACTCAAGTTCATCGACACCTCCTCGAAGTTTGGGCACGGACGGTTCCAGACAACACAAGAGAAACAGAAATTCTATGGTCGGCTCAAGGCATAATCTTGGAAAAACCGGTCGGAAATTCATGGTTGGATTTTGTTTTGCTTTTTATCAATTTGATGAATGTTTGAATTTGCTGAGTTGGTTCAGTTTTTGCGTTATAGATTGTTTCTAGTTTTGAACCAAATATACCCAATATTGTACTTGTTTTAATTTGCCTGTTTGCACTTCGATCAGAAAGAAGAATGGCCTTTTTTAGGTAAAATAGGATTGCTTGTGAACTCGAACACTGGAGTATTAACAAGTAATCAACCATCTAAACCAACCTATCTTGGAAATGAGGGTCTTGAATGACACATTAAATCCAATTTAATATTAAGAATTAAAATATATATAAACAATGAGTAGGCTCAAGGTTACAGAAAATAGACAATCAAATGTTATTTTAGGGAAAAACAATAGCTTTGATGTGTATTTTAGTCTTTAAACTTGGTAATCAATTAAACGTGTCAGGTTTAAAAAATTCATACAAACTAGGTAAAACTCCAAAATTAAGGTTGTTTAATCTAGTTGATGAGCATGACTTCTACGAGATCTTTTATTAGATCTTTTATATGCTAGATGTTTCGAGTTTTAGTCTTTCTATTACTTCCATTTTAGCAGTTGTCATGCATTTGGTTCTATGAGTTTAAATTTTTTCGAGACGTTTTCAATCAATAAATTCACCATGGCTAAATAGGAAATAAAACCTGATAATAGTAGACTTGCTACGGCTACATAGTAAACGAAATTAAATTGCAGACAATATTAGACTTGTTAGAGTACGTTTTATAAGAAAATTTTCTCTCAACTCTATCAAAAGCCTAATTACTTGAGCAAGTATCGAGTTCACAAAGCAAGAGTACCTTATCCGGTACTTATCTAGTACTTAAAAAGGCGAACCTATGTAGAGAGAGAGAGGGCGGTTACAATTGCCCCCAGTTGAAAAGGGGGTTACAAAATCACCATCCTTAAGATAAGACCGAGTGCTAGGTAGAGGTTCTTCTGTCTAATTTGTAGCGGAGTTATTCTATTGGTGTAAGTGGAAGTTTTCTCAAATTTCAAAATTTTTAATTTTCAAAATTTATAACCGATGACTTGATTGATAACTTGATGACAAAGTGTCATTTGTGGAAACATGTGTTAACTGTTACTTGATCCATGCACGTGATCAGAGTGGTAATGAAGCGTGGGATATATGGTAGTGTTTGATTGGTTGTTGCAATGATTACTTGTGAAAAATACATGAGAGTTGCGCATATAACGAGTGTGAAGGAATTGGAATCTTCTATAAATAAGGGCCTTGTTCCATTATTCTACACTTCAAAAAAATTCCTAGCCATCTAAGGATTCCCTTGTTTTTAACTCATCATTCCTCGTTTTCATTTTTCTATCTTTTGTAATATTTATTCTCTCTTCTTTCTTTTTCTTTTTTTTTTCCTACTGGTAGTTTTTTGCTTTTACTAGTCTTGGTCTTATCATAATGTACTAGTGTCACGGGGCTAGATCTTTTGTCTCGCGATCCGTGCGGCCTTGCGATCTTCCAAACTCACCTAAGTCAGCCTTTACTCAAGTGAGGATTCCTTAAGAACTTCTCCAAGGCACCAATTTGTATAGCGGAAGCAAACTATGCCAAAAGAAACCACAAAGAACAACAGAAAGCCATAGAAAGAACGCACACAGAGTGTTTGATTAAATGCTCTCTATATTCTCTTATTCACAAAGAATAATGAAACAATGAACGGAGTGAGTACAAATGAGGGGAAGGCTCTCTATTTATAGTTGAGCTCCCCAAAATCGACGGTCAAGATTAAATTACATCAACGGACGAGATTAGCCTATCACTTAATTTTAGGGATTTACAAGATTACATTAAATCATATCAAATCTACTCTTTACAAGATATGATTCCCTATCAATATTTAAAGATTAGTTCCCATACTTATCAAGATAGTCTAAGTTGCCATATCTTCATTATCGGGCCAACCGGGCTTCAATCTGACAGGCTTTTCCAACAGCTTACTGAATCGGGCCAGCTCCTGCGGGCCAAATGATCCCCATCTAAATAATAGACCACCATTGGATGCATTTGGTGCGATGGTCACGGGCTTTGGACTTTGACCCGTGACATTCTTCCCCACCCATTCTCGCAATGCCCTCGTTGCGACTTCGAAATGTCACTGACTTGATTCGCCTCGGTCTCGTATAGATGCCTTAGCTTTTTTCTTCCTTCGAAACTTTTGCCTCGGCTTACGTCGCTTCTTAACTCAAACCGTCCCACTTGTTTGTACATCTTGATGGCAAGAAGTCACGTCTCTCTCTTGCCTACATTCTAATTTGCCTCAAACAGAATCCTCTTGATTCACAATACTTGGCTTCGCTTTGCCCACAGTCTATCGGCCTCATTGCTCAAGAACTTTGAAAGGGCCCCTACGTTCTTGCCAAGTCAACAAGTTAGAACGCAAAACACTATCAGAGTGTCGAGAATGTACCTTCCTCATTGCATTTACTCGGGTCAACTGTCCAACTTGCATCACTACTTTCCCCGAAGTTTGATGCACACCCAACCTCTCTCATGGGTGGTAGTCCCTCCGATGTGTCAACAAAAATGAGCCTCATTGATCTTAGATTCAAGGTTTGCATCGCAACTTCTTCCTCTGAATCCGATGCCAAACTCACCTCTTTCATAGGTGAAAGCCTCGCCGACGAATCGGTCAACTCCGTCGCTTTACTCAAATTGAGCCTCATTAGTCCCAGCTTCACTGTTTTCATTGCAACTTTTTCCCCTAAGTTTGATAACAAACTCACATCTTCCTCATGTAGAAGCCCCTCCGATGACTCAACAAGCTCCGATGTTGCCTTTTCTTTGACCACAACTGGCTTGGATTGCTTTGGACAGTTCCACAACTCATGCGGACCACGACACAAGAAGTACTTTACTCGCTTCTTTTTGCTTCTCTTTTCTCTCTTGGCTTCGGCTTTTCCTTTGCTCGAACCAATCTTCTTGGACTCCTTGTCTGCTCCATCGTCCCATTCGATGACAAACTTCTTCAGACACTTCAGCAACCTATGCGGACCATGACACAAGAAGCACTCCACTGGCTTCTTCTCATTTTCGGCCTCCTTGGCTTCGACACCCCTAGTGCTCGAACCAAGTCCCAAGGCCTTACTTATCGGCTTCTCTTTCTTAGAAAGCACAGATTTTTTTAGACATTTCTTCAACATGTGTGGACCGTCGCAAAGAAAACATTTCAACTTGTCCCTTTTTCTGTTGGGTTTCTTCTCCCCAACTTGTAGTTTCCCATTACCACCATTGTCGCTGTTGCTATTGCCATTAACAACATCTTTCTTGTGATCCTTTTCACATACGCCCCTTTTCTCGAACTTGGAAGACCCAAGCTTGTCTTTCCCTAGACCAAGCTTGACCACGGACTCTGCTACCGTCATGGCTTCTGATAGCTTTTGGACACCTCTTTGTTCCACCTCCTGTCTGACCCACGGCTTCAATCCATTCTGAAAAGTAAGCAATGCTTCTTTCTCGGTCATATCTGAAACTTGGAGCATGAGTTCCTTAAACTCTCGAACATACTCCCCTACTGTGCCCCGTTGCGTTAACCATTGCAACTTTGCTCGAGCTACTTCCTCGGTAAATTCTGGATAAAACTATTCCTTCAATTCACATTGGAACTCTTGCCATGTCACAATATCACTTTGCCTTTTATCTGTGGACCTGCCTCACCACCATAAAAGTACAATATCAGTAAGAAATATTGAAGCAGTGTTTACCTTAACCGTATCATCTGTGATGCCTTTGGCACGAAAGTAGTTTTCCATCTTCCACAAAAAAATTGTCCACATTGCATGCAGACCTTGTCCCCACAAACTCTTTCAGCTTCGGGACATCCTCGTAATTGAGTGCTGTACTTGACACTCCTTTCTCCACGGCTGCTCGACACAAGGCCAACTCTCCCTCGAGTTCCTCTATTCTTGTGCTCAAAGCCTTCGTCGTGGCCATTATTTCATCCTTCAAAACCATCACCATGGTCTCGAGAGCATCGTTCCTCTCATTTAGCTTCTTCTTTTGGGAATCTAGCAACTCTTGTACATTATCCCTATTAGAAGTGAGACACATGGTCACAAAGTCCTTGGACTGCTCCCACAAGTCATCTATGCGTGTCATCTATGCGTTCACCAAGCACATTGTGTGACTCCTTCGTGTCTCTCATGGACTCCTCAAGTTTACCCACATGTTCCTCAACAGTCGACAACATCTTCCTAAAATAGACTGGTCTTTTAGCCCATCTTTGTTCGAACTCTTTTTTTGATATCGCAACGGTGCTTTCGCAACCAATAGTTCAGATACCACTTGTCATGGGGCTAGATATTTTGTCTCGCGATCTTTGCGACATTAGGTGATCCGTTCTTCCAAACTCGCCTAAGTCAGCCTTTACTCAAGTGAGGATTCCTTAAGAACTCCTCCAAGGCACCAATTTGTATAGCGGAAGTAAACTATGCCAAAAGAAGCCACAAAGAACAACAAAAAGCTACAGAAAGAACGCACACAAAGTGTTTGAGTAAATGCTCTCTATATTCACTTATTCACAAAGAATAATAAAATAATGAATGGAGTGAGTACAAATGAGGGGGAGGCTCTCTATTTATAGTTGAGCTCCCCAAAAATCGATGGTTAAGATTAAATTACATCGACGGACGAGATTAGCCAATCCTTTGATTTTAGGGATTTACAAGATTACATCAAATCATATCAAATCTAATCTTTACAATATATGATTCCCTATCAATCTTTAAAGATTAGTTCCCATACTTATCAAGATAGCCTAAGTTGTCATATCTTTATTATCTGGCCAATCGGGCTTCAATCTGACAGGCTTTTCCAACAGCTTACAGAATCGAGCCAGTTCCTGCGGGCCAAATGATCCCCATCTAAATAATAGACCTCCATTGGATGCATTTGGTGGATGGTCACGGGCTTTGAACTTTGACTCATGACACTAGGTGAGACTCTTTCTTTTTATTTAACCCTCATCTTTTTGTGTTTTCTAAAAGTGGAGGAAAGGTTTGTCAATATGTTGGTAGATTATGCCCATTGTCTTTACCAAAGCTGGGAGTACAAGAGTATAAAAGGTGCAAGATAATGGGAATAAGGGGAAAGGAAGAGTTTGGATTTTGAGGACCTAATGAAGGTATTTTTTTTTTACTTCCTTTTAACATTTTGTTTATTTGAAGGCATGTTACTCTTATCTTGTTGGATTTCTTACTTGTGAAGGTGAGCGAATTTCACAAAGTGTTCAAAACTTCTATTATAAGCATCAAAGATGATAGTAATCGTTCTTGCCATGGAGGTAAATTTTGGTCTTTTAGTGTCAGAATTGATAGGAGGTCACTTACAAGAAAGTTGCACATAGTTTGAAGGGCCAATGCCCTTCAAAAAGACAACAAAAAGTTGTTGGAAGGAATGATGTTGAGGTTGAAATTGCGTAACCTAATAGAGGTGCCGATAGAAAAGTGATGAAACCTTCCTATGGTGTTTCGCCACTGGTTCCTTTGAGTGAGGTTAGTACCTTCGTTGTTGTTGTTATTCCAGTTATTACCTCCACTACATCAACTCTTATTGTTATCTAAATTCCAACTTCAACTTCAGTTGCATCGTTACCTTCATCTTCATCAACAATCATTTCACCTCCTGCTTCTACTCTAACCTGTTTGAGTGAAACTCTGTTAGAAAAAATCTGATTTGAAAACGGTTTTTTTTACAGCAAAAAATTAAAAATTTGAAAACCGACTCGTTTTGTGGTATTTATAACAATATACCTTATATTGAAATTGTACCTATGTTTTCAGATAAGCGGATCCTTGATGTTTTTCGGCTTTTAACCAAACGATTTTCACCACTATTTTCGTACCACGAACTGTTTCAAGTGTGGGCTCGAATAAATTGAATCAAAACACAGGACTAGAAAAAGTTTTCTTTTCTTTTTAGGGTGAAAACGAAAATTCTCTCTTCTTTAATAGAAATCAATAAAATTGTTATTCTGGAAAAATATATTTAATAGTTAAGAATAAATTCTCTATTTTTCGGCAAAGTAACAATATTTCAAAGTTGTGTTAATAGCTCTACTGGTGCCATCTATTTATACGAAGAGAAAGTAGAGCCATTGTTGAATTGTAATGGTTTATTTCAAATACAAAAAAAAAAAAACTTCCTATTTAGAGTGAAAGTATGGTGGACAACACACCTTAGTATTTCTACTAAGGTTGTCGTCCCCTTCATGTTACATGAGGGGACTTTGAGCCTCTCTCATATCAGGTTTAATTACAAGTATTCCTAGGGCTTCAACCCAGTACCTAGGGCCACTCTGATTTTGTTTTTCTATTTCCCAAAATAAACTTCAATATATTTATATTAAATAATTTTCTTATCCCAATTTTACCTTTTTCAAATTATGACAATTTGATCCCAAGTAAAATTTCGAGAAAATATGTTTAATATTTCACCACTCAAGTTTATTTTCATTTTCGGGTTTTAAAATAGCTAAAAAACATAAACTTATTTTTCCAATCATTTCTGAGTAATCCATGTACATTTGCAAATGAATCATTTCTCATTTTCATTTTGAGAAAATCACATTCATTTCCAAATGGTTCTATTTCTCCATTTCAGAGAAAACCATAATCATTCCTGAATGTTTCTCATTTCTCATTTTTTATTCATTCCGTTCATTTAGATTCAAACATGCAATTCATTTCTGGTTTCAACGAGCTAGCCGAGGGACCGATTGGACATATGCAATTTAGTCATGAAGTATTTCCTTTATAGTATCATAACTAAGCTCTCCCTAATGACATACCATTACGAAAACAACTCAATTAGTGCTCGTCTAATGACCTTATCATAAGTGTGTTACCCTCATAGGATATCCTTAATCTCTTTGGGATAATATCCATTCTCCCAATTTATCTCATGGTAATCATTACATCTTCCTTCATGAAAGGTCAATTACTATCAAATAGTAATCAAGTCATTCATCACAAAGACGAACAACCCATAGTCACGTTTACTTTTCATCAACCATGTAATGCCAATGAGAAAATATCATTTACCCATGTTTTGGGTTATGAATTCCATTATTGTGAATGACGACGCTACATACTGTAGAAGTCGTACACTCAACGCACCAGTTTTTGGTTCATTATCTATTTGAACTTAGGCTTTTACTTACATCGAAGTGTACGAGTCACGCATACAGAGTCTGTCATCCACTCAAGATTTAGATATGTCACACTATGAATGTCATAAGGGAATAAATCCATAAATGGATTCAAGATCTATTCTTGTTGGGTCCAGTTCACTATACTGTCAATCCAATCAGTCATATCTATGTCTCTATTTTCTGGGAGTCATCCACTCTGATGCCTAAAACAAAGCATCTTCCCAATTAGACTTGATAGACAACATATTAGTCTTTCAATTTCCGATTAGACTGAGGGCATGTTTAGGTTCATCTACTAATATAAGTTGTCTTTTTGTATTACGACCCGACCATGTAATACCGCTTAGTATTAGTTAAACATTAGACAACTAGTGAGCAATATTTGCTTCCATTTTTCTTTGCATGCAAAAACCATGTGAGGACAATATACAATGTATTAGTATAATTCATGAATAATTTTATTAATAAATTTGTTCAAAAAATTACAAGTATACTTAAACGAAAATACTACACTTAGGGCACCAGATCCAACAAACTCTACTTGCACCAACATTTTCTTTCAAGGTAGGTTAGTTTGGCACTTTGATTTTTGTGTTTGAATTACAAGTTTTTTACTTTTATATTTTAATAGTTTGTTTCTATTTTGCTCTTGTAAGTACTTCTCAACCAGTATTCAACTCACCTCATCATTTTTTATCTAATAACACCACTAAGGTTGTTGCCAATAACATCTTTACTACATTGGAGAAGGGGAAGAAACTTTTAGGGTTTATCCTCAACTTTCACAACTAACATGTTAAGCTTTTTAACTAGCACGATGCAATATATCAATTTCCTCTAAATTCAGAGGAGGCCATGGCTTATTTAGTAGGGAGTATTACTATAAGGTTGAAGGATATTGGTGCCTTTCACCTTCTAAGGAATTTTATAGTTTCATCGGCTAGTTATTTGGGGGAGAATATGTTAGAGTGTGAATACGGTTAAAGTGTGGTTGCATTATCTAAGAAATGAAGAAAATTTTTTGCGTGAAAGAAATGCATTAAAGTTTTTTATTGACAAGGTGACTGAAGAAGCAACGAAATTTAAAAAGTTATCTATGGATATCTCCACCAAGGAAGCAAAGCTAAAATCCACCCATAATTTACTGAAAACTAACCATGATAACTTGAATAAGAACATGGTTGTCTTGGAAATGCAAGTAAATGAATATAGGAAAAGGGTGGATGAGCATGCTATGGAGGTTGCAACTTTAAAGAAAACACGAGGCCAAGTTGGCAAAATTGAAAAAAAAAATCATGAAGCTGAAGTAATTGCCATGAAAATAGAGTATGAGGAACCCTTAGAGGAGGCAAGAATAAACTTGTGGAGAAGAAGAGAGTTAAACAAAAAAAAATGCTACTAATGATAAGGAGATAGTGTAACATCCCTTACTCGAATTGAACCAATACATCTCGAGTAAGGGATATCACATTTGAGCACAAAGACTACTCAACTTAGAAAATCATGTTAAAAATTTCATTTTAACATATTCGAGCTTGTTTAAAGTGATTCAAGTCATTTCTAGGATTTCTTTAAATTTTGGTTGCATTCAGGAGTCATTTGGGACCTTTTCGGAGCAAATTAGGGTAAACAGGATCAATGTTGTGACATAAACATTAGAAAATGAATGTTGTGACATTGGGGGAAAAATACCCCAATGCTGCAACATTGACTTGTGGTGTCATGACATTGAGACCAAAATTGCCCAATGTTGCAACCTTAATTAGTGAATGCCACAACATTTTGGACAGATTGCCTAAAACATTATTGAAACACTTAAAACTAAATCAAAACTATCTCCAATCATTCCATGACATTTCTAAATATTTTTATAACTCAAAATATGTCAAAATATTATTGACAAACCTCATATAACACATATACATATATATATCAACCCGAGAAAGATCGTTCCAAGGTACAAAATATTTGAATGGTTCTAATCTTATGTACATGTCACTCTATTACCAAAATATAAGTTCCATACACATTAAATTCTTCTTTGGTGTTGAGATAAGGATGAGTATGGGCATTTCAAAGGAAGTCTTCAATTGATCCATACCTACACTACACGTTTAAAACAACACGTTAAACTTGTGAAAGCTTAGTAAGTATTTAAGAATTCAAAACTTACCTTTGAGTTCAATTAGATAATTTAATGAATAAATAAATATAATTAATATGATTACAATAATTATACCAAAGATAAAGATAAAGTACAGAATAGCAACAAGGTTAATTAGCACATTTTTATTTACCATACTTTCATCACTTACTTATCATTCATGTAACATACCTTATCCATGTAACAACCCGATTTTGACCCTAATCGGTATAGTGGTTTTGGGACCACAAATCCGAGTCATAAAAATATTTTAAAAATTATTTTCAGTGTTTATTATGTGTGAATTTGCTTGTGTTAAATTTTTGAGTTTTAATTTCGTTGTTTGAGTGTCCGATTAAATAAAAGGGCTTAATCGCATAAAATGAAATTTTGATGGTTAGTTGTGAAAGTACCTAATCGTTGTTGTCTTTTTAATATGGAGGATTTATGTTGCAATTAGGCCATTTTATTAAGTAGTGGACGGCAACATGCTTATATTATATGTTTTGTTTTTATATGTTAATTTTATAAGTAAAATTTATATTAATATAATATAAAGTTATAATATAATAAACAAAAACATAAAATGAAAGCCATTATCTTCCATTTTGACCGAAACAAAGAAAAGAAAAGAAAGAAACTAAGGCTAGGGTATTTGACCATAACCAAGTTTGATTAAGATATGTAACTAGCTCGGTTTTTGATAATTTCTACGTTTTTGTAATCGTTGCTTCAAATGTTACAAGACCCATGCTTGAATTTTTGAAATTGATGATGATTTTGTGCTATGCCATTGATGGTAGTTTGTGATTTTTGTTGTTTGATGATAGAATATGGAAGATATGTTTTGAATTAACATGTTTTGTCTTTGGATTTTTGATAATTTTGAGTAATTTGGACTAAATTGTGAAAACAAATTTTTGAGGGACTAAAATGTGAAAAAAATGAAACATATTGAAACACCCCACACCCGGCCCACGAGCCTGGACCGGATCTGGTATGTTCCTTAAGTAATCTGGTTACAAAATTCTTTTATTACTAGAGGAAAACTTGTGCGATTTTTAAAAACTATTGTTTTGGGTTGGGCTTGAGTTAAAAACCCATTTATCTTATTTTAAAATCCAATTAATTAGGAGGAAAAAAAAACAATTAGGGTTTATTTTTAAAGAAATAAATTTTACTTAACTTTAATTGAAAATAATTCGTAACATAGTAATTAAAAATAAAAGTAAAGAAATGTAACTTATGGCCTTATTACATCAAGTAAAATCCCAAAATAAAATTAAAATACTTAAATAAATTTAAATATCCATATTGAATAAAACTTCAAAGTGAGCATGGCCATCCCTAAGCTTCCGCTTGAACCCGGTCCATTATTGATAGTCACCTGAAAAATAGTCCCACAAGCAGGGTGAGTCAATGCAGACTCAATGTGTACACAACACTAAAATTCAATAGATCAGGCATACATTTTTCATATCCAATACTTATTCATATAACAGATAAAAATGATGATGCAACCCAAACCCAAACCTAGGTGCCATCCGCTACACATCCCCGTACCAACCTGCACACCGTGGGGACTACTAAGTCTACCCTCCATCCGCTACACACCATCGAAGGCAGTCGCTGCAGTCGACGTGCTCATCGTCCATATAAAATTTTGTGGCATAGCCACGGATAATTGTGTCATGAGACACCACATTGAGATAATGTAAACGAAGTTACCACATTCGAGATAATGTGACCAAAAGTCACCACATTCGGATAGTGAGACCGTAGTCATCACATTCACTTCCCCTTTTTCATATATCCCGAATGACCCATATTATTCATATCATGCATATCATACTTAAATTCTCATTCTTATAAATTTTCACATGTTATAAATAACATATTTCATAATCCTAGTGGAAGTAGGAAACGTACCTGAGTACTTTGTACTATATTATGGTACCTTAGCCACATTCTTATAAACATGCATATTTTACATATTACCATCAATCTTATTAAAAGTTAGTGTGGGGTACACACTGATTCGTTAACGAAGTCCTTGAAATCCCGAAGAACCGATCTACCGATTTAGATCCTTAACTCCTATATTCGGCCAATCATTTAAACACATTAATAAACCTTTTGGCTTTAAAACCAAATCCTAGTAGGATTTGTATCAAAACCTACCTTGTTGCCGATTGACTTAAGAATCAAGTCCCAAAACTTTGTTGTATTCCTTCTTGCATTCGGCCCAATCATTAAAACACATCAAAGGTTAGTTTGGCTTTTGGGAATAAATCCAAATACTTAAAATAGGCTTTGGCCGAATGTCTTAAACACATACCTTTGTGATCTCAAATCCCGAAAAGTATCCTTGCTTTCCTAGGGATGTCGAAATTCCTATAATCACATGTTAGGTTTAATCTAACATTAAAACTTAAAACAAGACCTTTGGATCTTATAGTTTCTTACCTTAGATCCGAAATATTCCACCTTATAGTCGTGATTGTAGAAACCCGAGAGATCCCCTTAATACTTCAGTCGACTGCTTCCTTGCTTAGATTCACAGGGAGATTCGGCTATGGCTTCTAATGGAGAGGAAAATATTCGGCTAGGTTCCAACAATTACTTAATTTCGGCTTGACAAAAGAAAAGAAAGAAAAGAAGAGAAGAGAGCACTAAGAATTCGGCAGAGAAAGGAGGAAGCACAAATTGATGAGTAGCCCTCCTTCCTTCCTTTTATAGCCGAAATTATCATCTAAGGAGTCCCTTACTTGGCCACCACTCCTCTATCTGATAACTTTATCCTTTAATTATCACTTAAAATAAAAGATAATTCAGCAACTATCCTTACTTAGCCGAAATTATTAAACTCAAAGTCCCTTACTTGGCCATCACTTCTCCCTTATTTTCCTCTTTATCTCTTTATTCAAATTAAAAGAATATAATCCAACAATTATCTCTTGAAAATAATGATAAATAAATCCCTTATTTATCCACTATTTATAAAATAATAAAAGCTCCTAATTTATAGCCATGTGCCGTCCACCTCAGTCTTCTGGAAGCAAAAATAAAACCTCCTTTATTTGCTTCCCAAGTGACTCGAACTCAGGCCCATTCCTCTTGCATATGGCGCCATTTCCAGAGGCCCTAAGTGGCATATTCAGGCCACTTTTCCAAGCCTGTTTGTGTATCGAATTTCACAAACTTTTTCTTTTAAGGCCACCTTGCCTTAATTTCCCCTTTTAAACCTTAAAACTCGTCATTTCTAGGTCATTTCTAAGTTTCCAAAAATTTTTGTTCGGCTCTGTAAACTTGACATTTTCTTATATTTCCAAGTTTCTGGAAATGTTCACTTTCCTATTTTGAATCATTTCCAAATCATTTCCATCCATTTTCATACATTTTCAGGTTTCCAAAAATGTTCATTTCTAACTCATTTTCATTCATTTCCGGGTTTCCAAAAATATTCAAAATTTATTCTTAGTACATAAAACATGTCACTTCGTAGAACTAAACCGAAAATGCATAGGCCATTTCCAGGATGTTACACATATGGACTTGTATGGAGCTAGTGAATATTCGGCCTAAGCATAGCATATGCAAATTTTGTGTATTTTGTGTTTTATGCAATAAGGACTAAATTGTAAAAAAGTGTGAAATATCAGGGGCAAAATGGTAATTTGCCCATTTATGTGTTTTTGGATTCAATTGAATGAATATGTGGTTAAATTAGTTAAATTTGAATTTATTCAGATCAAGAACAGAAGAAAATGGAATTAGATCGGGGGAAGTCAAAAGTAGTCGAATAGTCGATTACATCCGTCGATATCCGAGGTAAGTCTATAAGCATTTAAATGTTGTTAAACTTGAGAATATATAAATGTTATATGATGAAATGAATTATTCGATTATATATGAGTTTGGCCGAATGTGATTTGAGATAGGGAACTATGTTTCGAGCTCGTTTTGATCGAGATTCAATGTCCGAAAGTCCCGTACGAACCCTAGGAATAGATAGGATACATATGTCATGACATAGGATTCCGTTATGTGTTATCGTGTAAGACCACGTCTGGGACGTTGGCATCGACTTGTGTATACGTGTAAGACCATGCGGGGACGAGAGCATCGTTATGTGATTACATGTAAGACCACGTGCGGGACATTGGCATTGTACGATATGTTCGACTATCCGAGTATCCTTTTTAATTTGAACGGTTCAGCGGGCAATGTTAAGTGAAGTCCAAATGTAAAATCGAATTAAAAGGCTCTCGGTATGTACTTATACCAAATTGATAAAATAAGGTAAGTCGGTTGTTGAATTGATTGTATAAATGCTAAAGTTATAAATGTGAACTATGTGTATGCATATGTGATTGTGTATATTCAGTCAAATGTGGTATAAATGATTATAATAGTGAGATTTATATAAGTTCATGTGTATTTGTACAACTAGCCATATGGTATGTGTATGAGAGATTTAAATGATAACCTTGTATTTGAAAATGTGTATATTCGACCTTGTTAATTTAGTGATAATATATAATAGTTGTTGTAATAGCCAATTTTGGCCCAGGTCAAATAAAACCAATAAAAATAATTTAATAGTCCAAATAAAAACAACAGTGTCCATTTACAAGCAAACCAACCCAATGTTGGCCCAAATAAAACTAAACCCGGAGCCCAACTAAACCCTTATCAGAAAAAAGGAAAACAGTATCAAGCCCTAGCCCCTAAGTGTTCCAATATTTGAATCGGCTCTTCCTCATACGATAAGTCTGGCCTTAGCTCTACTTCTTCGACAGGTACCACATGAGACGGATCCGATCGGTAACGACGTAGCATTGATACATGGAATACGTCGTGCATCTACCGCAACTCTGGTGGCAACTCCAATTGGTATGCCACTGCTCCAACTCGCTTCAGTACTCGATAGGGCCCTATAAACCTTGGGCTTAACTTCCCTTTGTGACCAAACCTCATCACCTTCTTAAGGTTGTCAAAGCTCTTCTATTGCTTATCAGACCATTCAAAGGGTACTTCCTTCCTTAGTAACTTTGTCAAAGGCGCGGCTATTGACGAGAATCCTTCCACAAACCTTCTGTAATAGCCTGCCAAACCTAAAAAACTTCGGATCTCAGCCACGGACCTAGGTGGTTTCCAATCCAACACTGCTTCGATCTTCCTAGGATCCACTCTTATTCCTTCTGCGGATACCACATGCCCTAAGAATGCCACCTCCTTAAGCCAAAATTCACACTTGCTGAATTTGGCATAGAGCTTCTTCTCCTTTATACTTGCAAAGACAATTCGGAGGTGTTCATCATGCTCTTCTTCGGACTTGAGTACACCAAAATATCGTCGATGAACACAACGACGAACCTATCCAAGTATGGTTGGAAAACTCGGTTCATCATATCCATGAACGCGGCTGGAGCGTTTGTCAATCCAAACGGCATCACCACAAACTCAAAATGGCCGTATCTTGTCCTAAAAGCGGTCTTATGGATATCTGCCTCCTTCACCTTCAACTGGTGATATCCCGACCTTAAGTCTATCTTTGAGAATCTCGACCCTTTCTTTGGTGATCGAACAAGTCATCGATCCTTGGCAAAGGATACTTGTTCTTGATGGTCAGCTTATTCAACTGACGGTAATCTATGCACATACGCATAGTTCCGTCTTTCTTCTTTACAAACAGAACTGGTGCTCCCCATGGAGACACACTGGGTCGTATGAACCCACGATCCAACAACTCTTGGATTTGAGCCTTGAGCTCAACTAACTCCTTTGGCGCCATTCGGTATGGAGCGATTGACACAGGAGCTGTTCCTGGCAGCAAGTCTATTCCAAATTCCACCTCCCTATCTGGGGGTATTCCTGGTAATTCCTCTGGAAATACATCTTCAAAGTCTTTCACCGTTCTAACTCCACTGACACCTTCTTCCTTTCCACCTAACGCACTTACGAAGGCTAAGAACGCCTTGCACCCTTTCTTAACCATTTTCTCAGCCTTCAACGCCGAAACTACGTTGGGGCGTGTAGTTTCTTCTCTCTCCGATCATTACTACTACTTCATCCTCCGGGGTCCTTAGTTCCATTCGTTTAGCCGCACAATCCAACACGGCTCGGTGCTCTACTAGCCAGTCCATTCCAAGTATAAGTTCAAACTCCCCGAAAGGTAGTTCCATTAAGTCAGCCCGAAAGTTCACTCCCTGAATCTCTAGGGTACATTAGAAAAAGATCTTATCCACCACTATAGTTTGGCCTAATGGGCTTACTACAGTTATCTCCCTATCAGAAAGTTTAGAGTCTAGGCCTAGTGTTTCCACTACACTACATGCAACATATGAATGGGTCGAGCCCACATCAATTAAGGCATAATAAGGCTTGCCATAAATAAGGAAGCGTCACCGGTTATAACATCCGCAGCGTCGTCCGTCCTCTCTACGGCGAACCGCATAAACCAAACCCGATTGCCTTGCCTCAACATTAGCGGCGCCTGCCGCCTGTGCTCCACGTCCTCTGCAGGTGCACGTTACCTCGATTACTTGAACCACGACCTCGTTGAGGTTGCTGTCCTCCTCTACCAACCTGACTAACATTCTGAGCGGCTGGTCGACTTTCATCTGGTTTCTTAGGACAATCATTGAGCATATGGTCTTTGGACCCACACCGAAAATATCCTCCCGTCTTTTTCCAGCACTCCCCTAAGTGCTTCTTCCCATAATGTTCACAAGGACGATACTGCCATCCTGCACCAGCTTGCTGATTTTGCGGCCCATCAACTCTAGTCCTCTTTTGAGCCTTCCCAGACGATCCAAAACCTCTTTTGGGCCTATTTCGATCCACAGTCTGCTTTGTAGAATCCTTGATTCCTTTAGCCACTTTAGCCTTTTCTACCAAAGCAGGAAACTCCCGCTCCTGATACGGTGCTATCAACAATCTCAGATCATCTCTTAGTCCGTCCTCAAAGCGGACACAGCGCTTATGCTCAGTTGCCACTACTCCTCGAGCATAGCGGCTCAACCTCAGGAATTCAGCTTCATATTCTGCAACGGACTTGTTCCCTTGAACCAGCCCCAGAAAAGCCTTCCTTTGCTCATCTGTATACCTGGTTCCCACATATTTCTTCTGAAATGCTTCCTTAACATATTCCTAGGTCAGATCCTCAGCCGTGGCACCATCCCGAACAGTCAACCACCACTGATATGCTTCATCGCGTAACAGTGCCACCATTCCTTTTAACTTCTCCTCAGGGGTCAAGTCAAGCTCATCCATGATGCGCTCTGTTGCTTCCAACCGAGATACTCGGTGACCGGGTGCCACACCCGATACCCCACGAAACATTTCGGCTCCATTAGCTCGAAGGCTGCTCAGGCCACGCACTTACGGGTTCTGAATTTCCTCCCGCACTGACCACAAACTCCAAAACTCGCGGCCACACTGCGACACAAAGATCTTCTCCCGTCTGAGCTTGCTGCTCAACACCCACAGCTGGGGGTGGTGGTGGCGATGGTATCTCGTTTTCAGTCCCTTGACCCGATCTAACGGGTTCTGGCACCATCATCCTTCCTCTACCTCATCCACGACGACCACGTCCTCTAGAGCTCATTTCTAACGTCGTAATCTGATTAAGAAGTTTTATGAATTAGTCTTTCTTTCACTTGTTTACCCGCGAAGAAGTTTTATGAAAAAGAATTTAGGAGTGGTTCTTTCGTATTCATACATGCACACAGTCTTTCCATTCATTCGTACATCCATCAAATAATTATGAACTTTCGTTCATTCAGAGAAAGGTTGTAGTTTTCATTGTTATTATTTTTCCACTACCTGGGTATTTTCGTAACTGTCCCTCACTGTGGGTATTTTCGTAATTTTTCAAAAGGAAAAAGTTCCTTGGTGATTTTGTCATAAAGTATTTTGGTATTTTTAAATTAGGGGTATTTTGAAAAATTTTGAAATCCAGGGGGCATTTCGGTGATTTTAGACCTCGGGGTATTTTGGTGATTTTTTTTTCTCCAAGCGGGGTAAATTTGTAAAATCTTATAAATCGGGGATATTTCAAAGGTTGCAAAACTTTGAGGGTTTTTTGAGAATTGTACTTTTCAAAGCGGTGATGTTGCAAAAATTTTAGAAATCGGGGTCATTTTGGTAATTTTATAAGTTAGGGCAATTTTGAAATTTCCAAAATTCAAGTTATTTTTGATAATTTGCAAATTAGGGTTTTTGAACATTGATAAAATAATGAAATTTTGGCAAAACTGTTGGGTAGTTGGTAATTTTATAAACCAAGGGTATTTTGGTAATTTTACCACTAGGGGTACTTTTGTAATTTCACAAATCAGAAAATTTTTCGAGAAGTAAAGATAGTTTTCGCAATTTAAAAGAGTAATTTTAAGAGTTTTAAAACTAGGGTTTTGTTGTTTTAAAAAAACACGGCTAGTTCCCTTTCGGGTTTTAGTCATTGTGTTTAGCCTATGACCGCGTCCTCTTGGTCAGGGTGAACCAAAGCTACGCACCTGGCAGGATTCAAGTGGAGAGGAGGTGAGTCACGCGGACTGCTTAAATACCAAGCTCCCACCGAAACCATTCCTAGACATGCGCACAGAGGTTGCCACACCTACTGAGCCCTCTGGGTTAGGGTGAACCGAAGCTACGCACCAGGTAGGATTCTTGCGAAGAGGAGGTGAGTCACTAGGACTTCCGGATCCAATCCTAGACATGCGCACAGGGGTTACCACACCTTAACTTAGTGACTTAGCCATGGGTTTGTTTAACGTTCCTTAAGTCTTATGTGTTTGTGTTTGAGTAGACTAGTCCTAGGGTTCAAGTTCCTACCATGCTATTCTACGTTCCATTCCTTTTCTACCCTTCTAATATTCATTACACCTAATCACACAAATGGTTAGGGGTACTTACCTGGTGGACTGCGGGTCGGAGACTTAGGAGCCATGCCAGAAAACCTGTTTATTTCATAAAATCCTTTCAAAAAGCTTACTTGGCTCGATTTGAAAACGTTTTGGGCCTTAGCCCACAGGCCGAGAGTTTAAAAACTGGGCTTTGATACCAAACTGAAACACCCCACACCCGGCCCACGAGCCTGGACCGGATCTGGTATGTTCCTTAAGTAATCTGGTTACAAAATTCTTTTATTACCAGAGGAAAACTTGTGCGATTTTTAAAAACTATTGTTTTGGGTAGGGCTTGAGTTAAAAACCCATTTATCTTATTTTAAAATCCAATTAATTAGGAGGAAAAAAAAACAATTAGGGTTTATTTTTAAAGAAATAAATTTTACTTAACTTTAATTGAAAATAATTCGTAACATAGTAATTAAAAATAAAAGTAAAGAAATGTAACTTATGGCCTTATTACATCAAGTAAAATCCCAAAATAAAATTAAAATACTTAAATAAATTTAAATATCCATATTGAATAAAACTTCAAGCTGAGCATGGCCATCCCTAAGCTTCCGCCGAACCCGGTCCATTATTGATAGTCACCTGAAAAATAGTCCCACAACGGGGTGAGTTAACAGACTCAATGTGTACACAACACTAAAATTCAATAGATCAGGCATACATTTTTCATATCCAATACTTATTCATATAACAGATAAAAATGATGATGCAACCCAAACCCAAACCTAGGTGCCATCCGCTACACATCCCCGTACCAACCTGCACACCGTGGGGACTACTAAGTCTACCCTCCATCCGCTACACACCATCGAAGGCAGTCGCTGCAGTCGACGTGCTCATCGCCCATATAAAATTTTGTGGCATAGCCACCAGATAATTGTGTCATGAGACACCACATTCAGATAATGTAACCGAAGTTACCACATTCAGATAATGTGACCGAAGTCACCACATTCAGATAGTGAGACCATAGTCATCACATTCACTTCCCCTTTTTCATATATCCCGAATGAACCATATTATTCATATCATGCATATCATACTTAAATTCTCATTCTTATAAATTTTCACATGTTATAAATAACATATTTCATAATCCTAGTGGAAGTAGGAAACGTACCTGAGTACTTTGTACCATATTATGGTACCTTAGCCACATTCTTATAAACATGCATATTTTACATATTACCATCAATCTTATTAAAAGTTAGTGTGGGGTACACACCTGATTCGCTTAACGAAGTCCTTGAAATCCCGAAGAACCGATCTACTGATTTAGATCCTTAACTCCTATATTCGGCCAATCATTTAAACACATTAATAAACCTTTTTGGCTTTAAAACCAAATCCTAGTAGGATTTGTATACTGAAAACCTACCTTGTTGCCGATTGACTTAAGAATCAAGTCCCAAAACTTTGTTGTATTCCTTCTTGCATTCGCCCAATCATTAAAACACATCATAGGTTAGTTTGGCTTTTGGGAATAAATCCAAATACTTAAAATAGGCTTTGGCCGAATGTCTTAAACACATACCTTTGTGATCTCAAATCCCGAAAAGTATCCTTGCTTTCCTAGGGATGTCGAAATTCCTATAATCACATGTTAGGTTTAATCTAACATTAAAACTTAAAACAAGACCTTTGGATCTTATAGTTTCTTACCTTAGATCCCGAAATATTCCTCCTTGTAGTCGCAGTTGTAGAAACCCGAGAGATCCCCTTAATACTTGATCGACTACTTCCTTGTTTAGATTCACAGGAGATTCGGCTATGGCTTCTAATGGAGAGGAAAATATTCGGCTAGGTTCCAACAATTACTTAATTTCGACTTGACAAAAGAAAAGAAAGAAAAGAAGAGAAGAGAGCACTAAGAATTCGGCAGAGAAAGGAGGAAGCACAAATTGATGAGTAGCCCTCCTTCCTTCCTTTTATAGCCGAAATTATCATCTAAGGAGTCCCTTACTTGGCCACCACTCCTCTATCGATAACTTTATCCTTTAATTATCACTTAAAATAAAAGATAATTCAGCAACTATCCTTACTTAGCCGAAATTATTAAACTCAAAGTCCCTTACTTGGCCATCACTTCTCCCTTATTTTACTCTTTATCTCTTTATTCAAATTAAAAGAATATAATCCAACAATTATCTCTTGAAAATAATGATAAATAAATCCCTTATTTATCCACTATTTATAAAATAATAAAAGCTCCTAATTTATAGCCATGTGCCGTCCACCTCAGTCTTCTGGAAGCAAAAATAAAACCTCCTTTATTTGCTTCCCAAGTGACTCGAACTCAGGCCCATTCCTCTTGCATATGGCGCCATTTCCAGAGGCCCTAAGTGGCATATTCAGGCCACTTTTCCAAGCCTGTTTGTGTGTCAAATTTTACAAACTTTTTCTTTTAAGGCCACCTTGCCTTAATTTCCCCCTTTAAACCTTAAAACTCGTCATTTCTAGGTCATTTCTAAGTTTCCAAAAATTTTCGTTCGGCTCTGTAAACTTGACATTTTCTTACATTTCCAAGTTTCTGGAAATGTTCACTTTCCTATTTTGAATCATTTCCAAATCATTTCCATCCATTTTCATACATTTTCAGGTTTCCAAAAATATTCAAAATTTATTCTTAGTACATAAAACATGTCATTTCGTAGAACTAAACCGAAAATGCATAGGCCCTTTCCAGGATGTTACACATATGGACTTGTATGGAGCTAGTGAATATTCGGCCTAAGCATAGCATATGCAAATTTTGTGTATTTTGTGTTTTATGCAATAAGGACTAAATTGTAAAAAAGTGTGAAATATCAGGGGCAAAATGGTAATTTGCCCATTTATGTGTTTTTGGATTCAACTGAATGAATATGTGGTTAAATTAGTTAAATTTGAATTTATTCAGATCAAGAACGGAAGAAAATGGAATTAGATCGGGGGAAGTCAAAAGTAGTCGAATAGTCGATTACATCCGTCGATATCCGAGGTAAGTCTATAAGCATTTAAATGTTGTTAAACTTGAGAATATATAAATGTTATATGATGAAATGAATTATTCGATTATATATGAGTTTGGCCGAATGTGATTTGAGATAGGGAACTATGTTTCGAGCTCGTTTTGATCGAGATTCAATGTCCGAAAGTCCCGTACGAACCCTAGGAATAGATAGGATACATATTTCATGACATAGGATTCCGTTATGTGTTATCGTGTAAGACCACGTCTGGGACGTTGGCATCGACTTGTGTATACGTGTAAGACCCTGTCTGGGACAGTGGCATCGTTATGTGATTACATGTAAGACCACGTCTGGGACATTGGCATTGTACGATATGTTCGACTATCCGAGTATCCTTTTTAATTCGAACGGTTCAACGGGCAATGTTAAGTGAAGTCCAAATGTAAAATCGAATTAAAAGGCTCAGGTATGTACTTATACCAAATTGATAAAATAAGGTAAGTCGGTTGTTGAATTGATTGTATAAATGCTAAAGTTATAAATGTGAACTATGTGTATGCATATGTGATTGTGTATATTCAGTCAAATGTGGTATAAGTGATTATAATAGTGAGATTTATATAAGTTCATGTGTATTTGTACAACTAGCCATATGGTATGTGTATGAGAGATTTAAATGATAACCTTGTATTTGAAAATGTGTATATTCGACCTTGTTAATTTAGTGATAATATATAATAGTTGTTGTAATAGCCAATTTTGGCTGAGTCAAATAAAACCAATAAAAATAATTTAATAGTCCAAATAAAAACAACGGTGTCCATTTACAAGCAAACCAACCCAATGTTGGCCCAAATAAAACTAAACCCGAGCCCAAGTAAACCCTTATCGAGAAAAAGGAAAAGCGAGATCAAACCCTAGCCCCTAAGTGTCTCGGTAGCCACATGCTAGCAGCCTAGGCTCGCCTTGGCGGCCAGCGCGCGCGATTCGTCCGTCGGCTCCACATCTCGCATGCCTCGCTCGTGACTGCAAACAACAAGCAAAGAACAAGCGACCAAACAAAAAGCAGAGAGGAAAACGACAAAAAACACAAAAACAAAGCAGAAACAGACAAACTCAAATCTGTAAAAATTGGTTATAAAAACCAAAGCAAAAACATTGTAAATCGGCTTCTTTTTTACGAACTATCATAAATAAAAAAAAACATCAAAAGGTTGATTCCTTTTATTTTTATTTTCTATCATTATTTACTATTTTTTATTATTATTTTATTTTTCTTATTTCAAATCTTTACAAACAAATGAAAAACAAAAGGAAAAGGGAAAGGAATTTACCTAAGTCGGTGCCGTTCCTTCGTCGGAACCCCTTTTGGTGCCAAAATCGGGCTAAAGGGGGAAGAGGGGCTTGTTGTTTCGGTGTTCGTGGGAGTTTGGAGGCGAAATCTTCGAACGCCTCTTGAAACAGGGCTAAAAGCCCATCTCTGCGCTCGTCGGCCACCGAGCACGGTGGTGGTGCGACGAAGCGGTTGGAGAACGACCGAGCGTCGGTAGGAAGGAGAGTGGAGAAGCTTCAAAATTTTAGTTTTTTTTTTCTCTTACGAACTTAGATTGAAATGAAGCAGAATAAAAGCGTAATGCGAGAATAAAAAGGGTTTTAAACTTTGAATAAAACAGCGCCGTTTGGATACAAGAGAAGCTAGTGCATGTCCCTTTAAAAGGGATATTTGCGCGACGAGTCCCCTCCTCTTCTGGGCGCTGTTCAATCGGATCCCATTTTGCTTTTTTTAGTCTTTTTAAATTTTGCCCCATTATTTTATTTCATTTTCAATTTAATCCGCGCCTGGGCCATTTGAAACATCACGCATTCAGGGGCTGGGTTATTCACCCATTTGGTCCCTGCGAGTTTAGGCGCGTGTTGTTATGGTCCCTATTCCTCTTCTACTTTAGTTATTTGCATTTTTAGCCCCTGATTTTTATTCTGATTTCAATGCAGTCCTCGGTTTAATTTATTTTATTATTCATTCATCAAATTTGTGTAATTATTTTCCGTTTGAATTAGTATTAGGTGTTATTTATTTTAGATTACTTTAGATATTATTTATTTCAGATTATTTCACATGTTATTATTTTGAGTTGCTTTATGTATTATATTATTTTTAAATTGTTATTTGGGTTGCTATTTTGAATTGTTTTTTTTATTTTATTCATTTTTAAAATTGTTTTGTATATGATTTGTTTTAAATTTCTTTTATACATATTATTTATTTATTTTTTACGCATTGTTTATTTAAAATTGTCTTATTATTTATTTTTACATATAATGTTTGTTTTAAAACCTTTTATATATTATTTGATTTTGAATTTATATATTGTTTATTTTGTTTAAACTTTTGGACATATTATTTGTTTTAAATCTTTATATAAAATTACTTAGTTTAAACCTTTTTCATGTATTATTTATTTTGTATTTTTTAAATTCTGTTATTATTATCTTATTTCAATTCCTTTTTATAAATTATTTATCTCAAATCATTATTCACTTTAAATTGTTTTTTTATTTCATTCTTCTTTGATTATTAATGTTGGCACTTAAATGATGTATGTCGCGAAATTTTCTCGAAATATTCCTTTTAGTATTTGTATCTTGTAATTTATTGGTGTAACAATTTTATTCACAAACCATCATTTTCAAAAAATGCATTTCGTTTTAATTACTACATTTTATTCAAAAGCTTTTCAAAATAAGGCAATACTCGTATTTGGGAATCTCGAGGAGATTGAGCCCTAACTTACTGGGTTCCAATTTTCCTCATTGAATCTAAGTGATCGAGTACTCTTTTAAAATCAAAATGTATAAATTTTAAATAAAAAGCTTATTCTCGAGAGTACAAAGTGTTGTGCCCTAACTTATTGGGTGTGACATCTCGTTACCTCGAGATAAGAATTTCTAAAAATGACAATATTCCGTATTTAGAAATTCGAGAGATCGTGCTCTAACTTACTGGGTTTCATTTTTCTCGTTTAATCTAAATAACTGAATATTCTTTTAAAATTAAAATATACGTGCTTTTAAATAAAATGTGAGCTTATTCTCAAGGATTCGGGATGCTGTGTCCTAACTTACTGGATGTGGTATTTCGTCACCTCGAGATGAGATGGTCTTTTATGATTATTCCAACTCATTCAAGTGTTTTAAAGTCAACGTTAATAAAAATGTTCGTATTTTTAATTTGTTCTCAGTTTTTAACTTTCGACATTAAGACACTAATTAATCGATTTGGTACCAATTTTGGACGTGACGAGGGTGCTAATCCTTCCTCGCACGTAACCGACTCCTGAACCCGTTTTCTCGACTTTCGTAGACCAAAAATACCGTTTTAGTAAACCATAATGTTTTATTAAAACAAAGGTGATCCGACCACACCTAATAAAGATCGGTGGCGACTCCCATTTTATTTTCGTTTTGAAAACCTTAGTCGATTCTCGTTTTACAAAAAAATGGTTTCGACAGCTTGGCGACTCTACTGGGGACCAATAAGAGAGTCAAGCCACGAGTTGATTACTTTTTATCTTTTTGTAGAAATTTGAAAACTCGGTTTAAATGTACGATCCATTTGTTGCATTTCATCCTTTACGATATTCGTCGTTGTGGTTTATAATTTCTGTGTTGGTTTAAGTTTTGGTGTCTTCTCCACATTGCATCACATGATCGGTCGATTTTACCCTTTTAAGTGGGAGTGAGAAACTACTCCTTCGTGAGGTCTTCACCTCCATGCAGGATAGTGGATCACTTTCGGGATACATCTGTACCTATATCTTCGTGAGATTTTCATCTCCGTGCAGCCATAGGGAAATGTATTCTCCTAAACTGAACTCGGTCTATATGAGCCTATAATGGGTGAAGATCGAGGAATCTGCCGGTTTGGGTACATTTACTTTAGAACCGAACCTGATATAGCAAGCCCTAAGAGCCCACATTAGGTAGAACCACGCCAAACCCTAGTGGTTACCCGAGTAGGTGCTTTATTTCTTGCTTGCTTTAAGCTGTGTGTGAAGTACTGACTTGTTTTGTTTTATTTTGATCGAATGGAATTTTCATCACACTTAGTTCACTTTCGTGCATCATATTGCATAATCGTCAGATTTTTACCCTCTTAAGCGGGAGTAAGAAACTACGCCTTCGTGAGGTTTTCACCTCTGCATGGGCTAGTGGATTACTTCCGGGATACATCCGTACCTATGTGCTTCTTGAGATTTTCATCTCCGCATAGCCATAGGGAAATGTATTCCCCTGAATCGAACTCGGTCCATATGAGCCTATAATGGGTAAGGATCGAGAAATCTGCTGGTTCGGGTACCTCTCTTTAGAACCGAACCCCATATAGTGATCCTTAAGAGCCCACCTTAGGTAGAACCATTCCAAACCCCTAGTGGTCACCCGGATAGGTACTCTATTTTGTTTATTTCTCCTGTGCTAACATGTTTTGTTTTGTTTATGATTGCATCGCATCGCATCATCTTAGAAAGGAGGTGTTGATTCATATTCAATTGCTAAATAGAAGAGTTTGCCATAAGGAAATGGGTTACTTGATAAAGTGGATTATAATACGGTCGTTCGAACATAGTCCAAGTAAACAACGAGAAAGGGCTGATAGTCTGCAGAAGAATACAAGACTTTGCTCGAGGATTCAAGCTGACAAGGATTATTCGAGAGTCATCATGTCTCAATTTTCTTAAAAAGCTTATGAACATCGCGAAGGATAAGTGAGTGAAGAGGGACGGCCTGGACCAAGCAACAACAAGCTAGAAGAGGCATCTATTGAGAAAGTTCACGTGACATGTCCATAACATCTGGATACGAAGAAAAGGATTGGTGTTTTCACCTGGACTATGATGACAAAGCCGTATATGCAATCCGTTTTATGTAAAGAAATTTATTTTCTAGAAAAGTTCTTCTAATGGAATTGAATTCAAAATCAACGCCTCTCTTTCTTTTTGCATTCATTCCATGCATTTGCATTGCATTTCATGCATTTTCCTTACATCATATCACATGCATTAAAATTTGTAGAGAGACCCTAATTAGGTGAAATTATTTCAGTTAACCTAGAAGACATAGAACAAAGGTTGGAGAGATTAGAGCAAAGGCAAATACTGATGCAGGAGCAATTGGCCGAAATCCAACAGGATTTGTGAGAACAAATGAATGTGCTGAGTCAATTAACTCATTTACTAGTGGGAAGGCTTAAAAAAGGGGGTGACCCAGTGGTCGATAGTGTGGATGATGATGAAAACATCGTTTATTCTCTAATAAGTGTCTCGGCCCAACCAGACTTGCCTCCGCAAGGGGCACCTGTCATTATCAAACCCCAATGCCAGATTAATACCTCGGCACTGTTGAACTTCCCGATGGGCTCAGATTTTAACCCAGAGGATGATCGAGCCAAACCGGTTGTACTGACAGAAACAAAAGAAAAAGGAAAATGGACTTTTAAAGCCCTGAAGAAAAAAATAAAGCGAATAGTACAAGAAGGTGTAACAAGGGCTATTCAGAGCCGATTACAATAAGCCAGCCAAGGACTGTAACTACCAGCCGTCAGGTCTCCCCAAGACAAGAACCCGATCCAAAACCGAACTCAGAAAAACCCCAGTTCGCACCTATCCCAATCACGTATAGGGAGTTGTACCAAATTTTGTTTGAAGCACATGTTGTATCCCTTTTTTACGTGGAACCAGTACAGCCTCCATACCCTAAATGGTACGATGTGAACGCCCAATGCGAATACCATGCAGGAATTACAGGGCACTCGATGGAAAACTGTACCGCTTTCAAGAAATTAGTCAAAAGATTCATCAAAATGGGCATTGTAAAATTCGATGATCCCTCTGATGCAGAAAATTCGTTACCCAATCTTTCAATTAAAGGGGTAAACATTGTAAGTTCCATGATAGATGGGGCATTAGATCAGGAGTACATCAAGTTCAGGGCTCTAGTACAAAACCTGATATTGGGGAAACTGAACATTAACGACGTATCTGAAGAGTGAACCGATGAATCAAAGTTTTCGAGCCCTTACATACTTGGGAGTGTTTTGAACAACTGGACTGTGGAAGAGATCCCTGTATTTTTAGAACTGGTTTCGAGTAATGTCCAAAACGCGCTTATTGCTTAAAGCCTCGGAGCAATAAGAACCTTTTTGTGAAATAGGCTTATGTTCCAAATCTATATTTTCAATGAAAATGCATTTTTGTGTCTCACTTTGAGCAAATATTCTTTTATTCATTTATTTCATTCATGTTCATAACACATAAATAATTATCCTTAGATTCATTTGTCCTTTGAATATTCTTTTGTACCTACAACAGGTCCCTAGATATCAACGACATGAGCCATGCTGCTACTGACTCAGAGTCTACTTTTGAGCTAGATATGTGTCTAGAGGGATCTCAGAACTTTGAAGATGACAGAGATTATGGCTTATCTACCTGATTCGTTAAGAATGGTAGGGCAAGATGAAGAATAGATCCTACCTTACAAAGGGTCAGTGCACATTGCGAGCCGAGGAAAGAGAGCCTAGCTCACCACAGAAATAAGGCGAGACATCGTTTCAAAGATGTTTTCGCGTGATCATATCAAGAAACGCCTGAACTAATGAGACGTGGGTATGCTGTTAAGGCTGAGAAAATTCTAGAAGACGTTCATAAGGGTATTTAAAGATCACATTCACGATAGCCAAGCTAATCATAAGATTTAGATTCTGCTAGTCTATCATAGGAAGGGATTGCATCAATTATGCCGTGAATGCCAAATTTATGAAGACAAGATTCATGTACCTCCTTCATTTCTTCGTAGACCTCATCTATGTGGGGCATGGAGTTTATTGGGACGATCTCGTCGGAAGCTTCTAGCAGGTATTAACTATTTCGCTAAGAGGGCGGAAGTAGCTTCGTAGGTCAATATTACAAAGTCGATAGTCATCAGAACAAAAAAAAAAGGGTCAAAAGATCACATTTAACAACACAGTGTCAAAAGTTTGTGGTCTGTTCCAAGGTCATGCAGCAAAGGCAAAAAAAAAAACAAAATAAGGATCATTAGGAAGATGACCTAGACTATTAAAGATTGGCATAAAGAAGTTACATTTACCCTCTATGCTTATCAAATATTGGCCAAGAACTTCGCCGGGGCAATGCCTTAATTTGTGGAATAAAAGTATTTTGTCTATTGAAGTCGACATTCTTTTTTCGAGTCTTGTCAAAACTGAAGTTGGAAAAGGTAGAATAGATTTAATCCTGATATGATCAGTTGAATTTGAAGAAAAATTCTAAAAGCTATCTGTCACGGTCAGATAATGAGAGCTTACAACAAAAAGGTTCGCCCTAGAAAATTTCATGATAGGGCTTCGAAGAAGATTTTTCCCATATAAAAGGGACTGCAGAAGAAAGTGGGTGCCAAACTAGGAAGGACCTTATGTAGCAAAGAAGGCTTGTTTTAGGGAAGTATGGATATTGACCGAGATGGATGACAATGACCTGCCCAATCCAGTGAATTCAAATTCAAAGAAAAAGGAAAAAAGAAAAAGGAGAGGCCAAGGCGAAAACCCGCAAAAGGGCGCATTGAGACCAAATGGGGTTTGAGTTGAAAACCTGAGAAGGGCTGCTCAAATTTTGATCAAAAGTGGGGCATACAGCAGTCTTGCTATACCTGAATTAACAATAAAGAAGTATGTTGTGTCTTGGGGTATCGACAAAGTATCCCGGATCCCCTAAATATATATTGAGCTCAAAATGATCCTCAAGAGGTTCGTACAGAGAAGCTAAGGCTGCGACATCTGGGGCACCTAGTTTTCATCTTACCCATATTGAATTTGCTATCTTTGATTACTTTATTCTTTTTAAGATATGCTCCCAATAAATTTCATTTGTTATCTTGATTAATTCATTCTCGTTTTGTGTTTTGATATTTTGATTAATTTATTCATTTCAAGCTTGCTCTCAATTAATTTCCTTCGGATCCATTGTTATGATCTTTTTCAAGCATTTTGCATTGAAATAACGATTAGTGGACTAACAACACTTTCATAAAAGGAGTTTTGCATATTACTTTGGAAGCTTCTGAATAATACAAGAACCTGAAACAGGACTGTTGTTTAGAACTCACCAAGTTTAAGGTTTGGAAATGTTGGAGAAAGATGATTATCTTTTTGGATTTTTTTATTGGTTGAACAAAAGACAAGACATTTCAACCCAAGTGTACAAGGGGATCATTCTAGGGAAAAGGAAAATGATACTCTGCATTCATGCAAATATCATGCATACACATTTGGTTAAGTCACCCGGAGAGTGATCAGTTGATCGAACAAGTTACAGATCCTACACCCTTGAGTGCAATGGGATGGGTTGAAGTTGATACAGATCCTATAGCCATAAGTCGCAGTAAGATGGTTTAAAAATGGTACAAATCTTATGTCCCCAAGGTACAGTGGAATGGACCTTGAAGTTACATTGAGGCAAGTCATTTGAGCAAAATATGGTTGTTTCTTTGAGTTTTTTGGCAAAGGTACCAGCCGAGCGAGATAGCGGCGTAATACGTCAGCAATAAGACTCTGATGGACGACAAGCAGTGACAACCCTAAGCATCAAAAAGGGATCATTTCATTTTTCGCTCATACATCATCATTCAAAACACATTTTGTTAGGAGCATTCGATTCATTCTGATCATTGCATCCGAATCATTGTAAAAAAAAATCATTTTAATGACATTCGGCACTCATACGAATGTCGTCCATAATACATTTAGTAAGGAGCATTAGATTTATTTCGATCATTCCATCCTAACCATTTTGCATAAGCATAAACACATAAATTTGATTTTACGGGACATGTCCCCTAAAGGACGGTGCTGTAACATCGGTGAATTCACATATCTTGCCTTTCTGAGCGAAGCGGATCGAAGATACCAGTCTGGCATCCTTGAGTTTGCAGTGGAGCAGGTCGAAGATAGCAAATTTGGATTTCCTGAAGTTACAGGAGCAGATCGAAGATAGCAGATTTGGCATTCCTGAAGTTGCAGGAGCAGATCTAAGATAGCAGATTTGGCATTCCTGAAGTTGCAGGAGCAGATCAAAGATAGCAGGTTTGGCATTCCTGAAGTTGCAGGAGCAGATTGAAGATAGCAGGTCTGGCATTCCTGAAGTTGCAGGAGCAGATCGAAGATAGCAGGTCTGACATTCCTGAAGTTGCAGGAGCAGATTGAAGATAACAGATCTGGCATCCCTGAGTTTGCAGTGGAGCAGATTGAAGATAGCAGATCTGGCATTCTTGAAGTTGCAGGAGTAGATCGAAGACATCAGATCTTGTCTCCCTGAGTTTGCAGTGGAGCGGATTGAAGATAGCAGATCTGGCATTCCTGAAGTTGCAGGAGCAGATTGAAGATACCAGTCTGGCATCCCTGAGTTTGCAGTGGAGCAGATTGAAGATAGCAGATCTTGCCTTCCTAAGCAAAACAAATCAAAACCCACAATTCTTATCTCCTCGAAGTTCCAGTGGAGTAGGTTGAGGCTACAAATCCCTTCTCCCTGAGTTTACATTGACGATCAATCCTTATTTCTTTGAAGTTTCAGCAGAGAAGATTGAGGTTACGAATCTCTTCTCCCTGAATTCTTCTCTCCTTGAAGTTCCAGTGGAGTAGGTTGAGGCTACAAATCCCTTCTCACTGAGTTTACGTTGAGGATCAATCCTTATTTCTTTGAAGTTTCAGCATAGAAGATTGAGGTTACGAATCTCTTCTCCCTGAATTCTTCTCTCCTCGAAGTTCCAGTGGAGTAGGTTGATGCTACAAATCCCTTCTCATTGAGTTTACGTTGAGGATCAATCCTTATTTCTTTGAAGTTTCAGCAGAGAAGATTGAGGTTACGAATCTCTTCTCCCTGAATTCTTTTCTCCTCGAAGTTCTAGTGGAGTAGGTTGAGGCTACAAATCCCTTCTCCCTGAGTTTACGTTGAGGATCAATCCTTATTTCTTTGAAGTTTCAGTAGAAAAGATTGAGGTTACGAATCTCTTCTCCCTGAATTCTTCTCTCCTCGAAGTTCCAGTGGAGTAGGTTGAGGCTACAAATCCCTTCTCCCTGGGTTTACGTTGAGGATCAATCCTTATTTCTTTGAAGTTTCAACAGAGAAGATTGAGGTTACGAATCTCTTCTCCCTGAATTCTTCTCTCCTCGAAGTTCCAGTGGAGTAGGTTGAGGCTACAAATCCCTTCTCCCTGAGTTTACGTTGAGGATCAACCCTTATTTCTTTGAAGTTTCAGCAGAGAAGATTGAGGTTACGAATCTCTTCTCCCTGAATTCTTCTCTCCTCGAAGTTCCAGTGGAGTAGGTTGAGGCTACAAATCCCTTCTCCCTGAGTTTACTTTGAGGATCAATCCTTATTTCTTTGAAGTTTCAGCAGAGAAGATTGAGGTTACGAATCTGTTCTCCCTGAATTCTTCTCTCCTTGAAGTTCTAGTGGAGTAGGTTGAGGCTACAAATCCCTTCTCCCTGAGTTTACATTGAGGATCAATCCTTATTTTTTTGAAGTTTCAGCAGAAAAGATTAAGGTTACGAATCTCTTCTCCCTGAATTCTTCTCTCCTCGAAGTTCTAGTGGAGTAGGTTGAGGCTACAAATCCCTTCTCCCTGAGTTTACATTGAGGATCAATCATTATTTCTTTGAAGTTTCAGCAGAAAAGATTGAGGTTACGAATCTCTTCTCCTTGAATTCTTATCTCCTCGAAGTTCCAGTGGAGTAGGTTGAGGCTACAAATCCCTTCTCCCTGTAGTTACATTGAAGATCAATTCTTATTTCCTTGAAGTTCCATTGGAGTTGATCGAAGCTACAAATCTCTTTTCCCTGAAATTACATTCGAGCGAATCGAAGCACTAATTCCTATACCCCTGAAGATGTAGAGGAATGGAATGAGGCTGTTCGAAGAACAGAAGCACCAAAGAAGTCGAAGACTCAGTGAGACTGGGTAAAATTGGCTTTTTTGAAGTCTTTGCTCAATTCTCGTTCCACGACAACGAGCAAAGAGGGGAAGCTGTAATAGCCAATTTTGGCCCAGGTCAAATAAAACCAATAAAAATAATTTAATAGTCCAAATAAAAACAACAGTGTCCATTTACAAGCAAACCAACCCAATGTTGGCCCAAATAAAACTAAACCCGGAGCCCAACTAAACCCTTATCAGAAAAAAAAAGAAAATAGTATCAAACCCTAGCCCCTAAGTGTCTCAGCCGCCACATGCTAGCAGCCTAGCGACTGGCTTTGCCACGCGTTATTGCGCATTCGTAAAATCAACTCCACGCCTCGCATGCCTCCGCTCGTGACCTGCAAACAACACGCAAAGAACAAGCAGCCAAACAGCAAAAACAGAGAGGAAAATGACAAAAAAACACAAAAACAAAATAGAAACAGACAAACTCGAATCTGTAAAAATTGGTTATAAAAACCAAAGCGAAACCATTGTAAATCGGCTTCTTTTTTACGAACTAACATAAATAAATAAAAACATCAAAAGGTTGATTCCTTTTATTTTTATTTTCTATCATTATTTACTGTTTTTTATTATTATTTTATTTTTATTATTTCAAATCTTTACAAACAAAAGAATAACAAAAGGAAAAGGAAAAGGAATTTACCTAAGTCGGTGCCGTTCCTTCGTCGGAACCCCTTTTGGTGCCAAAATCGGGCTAAAGGGGGAAGAGGGGCTTGTGGTTTCGGTGTTCGTGGGAGTTTGGAGGCGAAATCTTTGAACGCCTCTTGAAACAGGGCTAAAAGCCCATCTCTACGCCTCGTCGGCCACCGAGTACGGTGGTGGTGCGACGGGCGGTTGGAGACAGCCTGAGCGTCGGTAGGAAGGGAGAGGGGAGAAGCTTCAAAATTTTAGTTTTTTTTTTTCTCTTCTGAACTTAGATTGAAATGAAACAGAATAAAAAATGGGTTTTAAACTTTGAATAAAACGGCGCCGTTTGGATACAAGAGAAACCGTGCATGTCCCTTTAAAAGGGATATTTGCGCGACGAGTCCCTCCCTCTTGCGGCGCTGTTCAATCGGATCCCATTTTGCTTTTTTTAGTCTTTTTAAATTTTGCCCCATTATTTTATTTCATTTTCAATTTAATCCGCGCCTGGGCTATTTGAAACGTCACGCATTCAGGGGCTGGGTTATTCACCCATTTGGTCCCTGCGAGTTTAGGCGCGTGTTGTTATGGTCCCTATTCCTCTTCTACTTTAGTTATTTGCATTTTTAGCCCCCGATTTTTATTCTGATTTCAATGCAGTCCTCAGTTTAATTTATTTTATTATTCATTCATCAAATTTGTGTAATTATTTTCCGTTTGAATTAGTATTAGGTGTTACTTATTTTAGATTACTTTAGATATTATTTATTTCAGATTATTTCACATGTTATTATTTTGAGTTGCTTTATGTATTATATTATTTTTAAATTGTTATTTGTGTTGCTATTTTGAATTGTTTTTTTATATTATTCATTTTTAAAATTGTTTTGTATATGATTTGTTTTAAATTTCTTTTATACATATTATTTATTTATTTTTTACGCATTGTTTATTTAAAATTGTCTTATTATTTATTTTTACATATAATGTTTGTTTTAAAACCTTTTATATATTATTTGATTTTGAATTTATATATTATTTATTTTGTTTAAACTTTTGGACATATTATTTGTTTTAAATCTTTATATAAAATTACTTAGTTTAAACCTTTTTCATGTATTATTTATTTTGTATTTTTTAAATTCTGTTATTATTATCTTATTTTAATTCCTTTTTTATAAACTATTTATCTCAAATCATTATTCACTTTAAATTGTTTTTTTATTTCATTCTTCTTTGATTATTAATGTTGGCACTTAAATGATGTATGTCATGAAATTTTCTTAAATATTCCTTTTAGTATTTGTATCTTGTAATTTATTGGTGTAACAATTTTATTCACAAACCATCGTTTTCAAAAAATGCATTTCGTTTTAATTACTACATTTTATTCAAAAGCTTTTCAAAATAAGGCAATACTCGTATTTGGGAATCTCGAGGAGATTGAGCCTTAACTTACTGGGTTCCAATTTTCCTCATTGAATCTAAGTGATCGAGTACTCTTTTAAAATCAAAATGTATAAATTTTAAATAAAAAGCTTATTCTCGAGAGTACAAAGTGTTGTGCTCTAACTTATTGGGTGTGACATCTCGTTACCTCGAGATAAGAATTTCTAAAAATGACAATATTCCGTATTTAGAAATTCGAGAGATCGTGCCCTAACTTACTGGGTTTCATTTTTCTCGTTTAATCTAAATAACTGAATATTCTTTTAAAATTAAAATATACGTGCTTTTAAATAAAAGGCGAGCTTATTCTCAAGGATTCGGGATGCTGTGTCCTAACTTACTGGATGTGGTATTTCGTCACCTCGAGATGAGATGGTCTTTTATGATTATTCCAACTCGTTCAAGTGTTTTAAAATCAATGTTAATAAAAATGTTCGTTGATAAACTGAAATAGTAACATATTTTAATCCCACATTTAGCATGCTTTTGGATGAATTATCCTTATTTTATGTAATTTGGTGCTCTTAATCCTTTCTTTTCATGTTATATACTAAGGAAAGCACCAGGGGATGAAAAAAATGCAAAACGGGCTTAAAACGGGATAAATAGGCCAAAGCATGAAATCGAAACGGCCTGGACCAAAGATCATACGGCCGTGCCTCCTTAAAGATCTCGAACACAGCCTGGACCACGATTTACACGGCCGTGCCTCATCAACGAAGTCCACACGACCTGGCCACGATTCACACGGGCATGTGCCAGAGGCCGTGCCCTGCCGCGGCCAAGAGAAGTTTTACTCGGATTTGGATGCTTGGAGGTAAAGAAACACACTCCAAAGTCTAATTAAACCCCCAATTAAGAATTGCACTCAAATTAGGATACTTGGAGGCCAAGTAACACATCTCAAAGCTTATATAAACACCCTAGGGGGCAACTTAATCAGGGAGTTCTACAGGCCTCTCGCGGGGCTTTTGTCAGGTGGTTAGCTAGGCCAAGGAGCCGAGCCGAAAAGGTCAGATTTGTGGGAAACACTCGAAGATAGCCAGTTGATCCATCTCCAGAAGCCAGAATTCTACTCAAGACGGAGGATCTCTCCTTCAATTCCTTCAGGGAGTTTTAGGGATTTCTTATGTTTTGTTTTATCTTTTCTTCTGAGATGTTTTTCTTTATTATTATGAACTAAACCCTTCAGATACCTGAAGGGGGATGAAACTTAGATGAATCTTTTTATTGTTTTCTGAACTATATGATAAATACTTGATTTGTTCTTAATTATGTATGCTTAATTCTTGTGTTAATATTTCGCGGATATTAATTCAAGTTGAATGTGCTTAAGTGGTGGAGCAAAAGTCCCTGCTTAAGAGTAGATCTAGCATAATTAAGCAGAGTTGATCGCGCGCCTAGAGATAGGGTGACGAGATTTTGCCGGATTAGGGTGAAACCTAATATGGGAAGTCCATAGATCGATTTACTGCTATTCTAGGGGGTTATTAATGGGAAAGAGATTTCAATTAATTAACCTAGGGTTAGATGTTATTCGACTCGAGAGAGGGTTTAATATATGTTAGGGAGTCCTACGGATCAAGTCAAGTGAATAAATCGTCTAGTTCAGTGTTAGATAACAAGTGGAGTCTAGGTGGATTCTTCCTAAGGGTATCGTCTTAATCAACTGAGTTTTTCCAAGTATTTCCCCAATTCATTCTTTTTGTCTTTGCCTCTTTAGCTTAGTAATTAGTTAATTTAGATTAATAAACAGCTTCACTTATTTTAGGCTAAATAATAGAAAGAAAGTTAGTATTAGTACTTTTAGTTCCTTTGGGTTCGATAATCCGGTCTTGCCTAAGCTATACTACATGCTCGATAGGTGCACTTGCCTCAATCGTTGTCATAGTTAGTTTCCAGGTTTGATCATTATCTTTATAAATTTTAAAACTCTGACTTCACAGCGATCAAGTTTTTGGCGCCGTTGCCGGGGAACTAAAATATTAAGAAAGCTTAATTTTTATTACTTTAGCCATTTTTTTATTACAATTTATTTTCATTATTATTTTTTATTTTTATTTTTATTTTTACTTTGCTAATTTTTCCTCCATTTGCTTTTGGCAGATAATTTTAGAGAAGATGTCATTGAATAACTATCAGTGGCAAGTTACAAGGACAAGGCCAGCCAAAGTAGCCAGTGTCTTCAACCTCGACGTAGTCACCAGGTTATCTAACCAGCTAGAGATGATGAATAAAAAGTTTGATGGTTTGCAGGTACACCCAATAATGTAATATGACTCAAATCTAGGAGGCGTGGCGAATCCTGAGTACCCACCCTACGGATATGGCATGGAGAACGAACAAGTCCACTATATGGGTAACTATTCTAGACCGCAAAATAATTTTTATGATAACACTTATAATGCAGGTTGGAGGTACCATCCCAATTTCTCGTGGGATGATCAAAGTAGCCAAAGACCGGAACTTCCTCCAGATTTTCAACAACCACCTCACCAACAGGAAGAGGAGTCGAACATTGAAGAGATGCTAACAAAATTCATGGCAGCCACAGATAACCGTCTCCAAGACACTGAAACCACCCTTAAGAATCAACAGGCATCAATTAAAGGGATCGAGAGCCAAGTTGGGGAACTCACTAAGACGGTTGGACAAATTACTAAGTCGGGTTAGACAACTTGCTAAGTCGATCTCGAGAACTACCACAAGGAAGCTTGCCAAGCAACACTTGAAACTAACCCGAGAGAGCAAAATCAAGCCATTTACGATAGTGAAGGGTTAGACGAACCAAACCCAAGGGAAGAACCTGTGGTAAGTGAAGGTTAGGTTGAGGTGTGCCATGATATACCAAAACCGGTAATTACAGAGTACCAACCTCGTGTGCCATATCCCGATGCAATAAAGAAAGATCACACAGAGGAAGAATTTGATGAACTCACACTTCGTGTAGATGACGAAACAATCACTCTTCAAGCTCTTGACTCAGCTAGGACATTGAGTAATAAAGGTACGAACGTTAATTCTATTGATAACCATTTGGTTCAACCTTCTTTACAGGAAGCATCACGAAGTCACCTAGCTGAGCTAGATCTTAGACCTCGTACCCATATAGAAATAATTCATGAAGAACTAAGGCTTCAGGTCGATGAACTAGACGAGTGGAAAACACACTTTAAAGAGAAACTAGGAATACACGAAGCGAAACCGAAGGAAACCCCAGACGAGCTGATAGGAACAACAAATCACTTCAAAATAGGGGATCATGTATTGTTGAATAAGGAAGACCCTCAAATCACTAATTCAAACCTCAAGAAAAATGAAGAAATCACTTTTGAGGTACTTAATGTCTTTCTATACGGCACAGTCGAGGTAAGCAATCCTAAATTCAATACTTTTGAGGTAAACACTACTCGACTTAAACTATGTATCAAAAACCGAATTGATCGCATGAGAAAGGATTTTCACCTCCTCAAACCACCATGACCATACGAATGAGAGGTAAAGTCTAGCTTAAGACTATAAATGAGTGCTTCTCGGGAGGCAACCCGAGCACTAACCCCATTAATTTTTACATTTTTTTTAATTCTTCTTTTACTTTTATTTTTCCTTTTTATCACCTAACTATAAACTAACCAAAGTGCAGATTTCCAGACCACATGGCCTTACACACGGCCGTGGCCGTGGCCGTGTGGCCACCACAGGAAGGTACAAAGGCGGGGGCAACCACCAGATCCATAATTTTTATTTAACCCCCTTCTTCCTTTTTCTTTTCCAGTTGTTTTTCTTTTTTCATTTTCCATTATTTACTTTTATTTTTATTTTTATTTTTATTTCTTTTAATTTGCTTTTATTTTCTTTATTAATTTCTTATTATTATTCATTCCATTTAGATTTAGCTTAGGATACAATAAAATTAGGACGGCTGCTTCGAGGACTCAAACGGTTCGAGACGCTTCCTCACGTTCACCTCCAATCCTATCCGGTTTCTTTTCATTGACTTCATCCAAAATTCAAGAAGTTTCACTTCTCTCCCCATCTTATGATTTTATGAGTATTTTGCTATTATCTATCTTTGTACATTGAGGGCAATGTACATTTTAAGTGTGGGGGGGATAACTATAGTATTATTTGAAAATCCCTGAATTATGCCTTGCTCTAAAGTAATTTCCTCATATTATGATTAGAATGAAATTTCCTTTGATTTATGATTTTTATTGATGTGTTTTGGATTAAGTCATTGATAACTGTGCATTGATGATTAAATTTGAAGGATACTAGAGAGTCAAACATGATAAGTCTATTTTTCAGAAATAAAAAAAAATTTTAGGATGTCTACCTGAATTTAAATATTACTTTGAAGTTTGAAATTTACGAGGTTGACATCAAAATACCCATAATTTTTGTGAGATTTTGAGCCTTATAGAGCATATATCCTTTTTCTTGCTCACTTTATTGATTATGAGTGTGTCAACATTGATTTGTTATTCTAGAACTTGCATCGATTATACACGTCGAGACCACACCTTTGATTTGATATACAAAGATGATGAAGGCACCTAGGATTTAACCCACTTACTCCACTAAAAAACCTACCTTCATAATTAACCCCTAGTGAACCCCGTTGAATCCTAACAACCCTTTTTATTGACTTACCCGCTAATATTAACCCAAAACCCTTTTATTTTTACCACCATTCCTTTTAACCACCTTTATGTCGAGATTTAATTTTGAGCAGTTGGCTAACTATGTTCTTTATTTCAGTTGTAAAAGTTCTTTCCTATTATTATTTGACTTGTTCTAAAAAAAAATAAAGTATATCCATTATTAGTTCTATAAATTAAGTGAGCTTACAGTTCAAATCTTGAAGAAAAAGCTCGTATTATTAGTAATGAAGTTTCAATTGATGTAATTACTTTTATTTAGTTCATTGTTTCTGGTTAGGTAATTTGTCAGGTCAATCTCGATTCTAACCTTCTAATTCAGCCTTTATCCACACCTTTAACCCAAGCCCCGTTACAACCCTGTTAAAGACCTTTTGATTTGTGTATCATCTCATTATATAGTGGTGGAGATTTGATTTTCATGCAAGCCTATGGGATTAACTTTTCATGTTGACTTTTGAGTGCTTAATTCTGAACCTTAAACACTTTGAGTGATTTGAGTGAATCTTTAGTGAGGATGTCAATTCTTGTCGGTTTTGAATCAGAGGTAATTATTTAGATGAGGGGAAACGCCTAGGTTTTGTGCTACAAATGTATGACTTAGATTGTTTGAATCTTTAGGACTCTTTGAGTTAAATTATCCATGTATAAATTATCTATGAATTATGATAAGATATTGTTGATAGGAATTATGAATTATAGAAAGTTCGTTTTAATTATGAGTTGAGGACAAGCAAAAGCTTAAGTGTGGGGGTATTTGATAAACCAAAATAGTAACATATTTTAATCCCAAATTTAGCATGCTTTTGGATGAATTATCCCTTATTTTATGTAATTTGGTGCTCTTAATCCTTTCTTTTCATGTTATATACTCAGGAAAGCACCAGGGGATGAAAAGAACGCAAAACGGGCTTAAAACGGGACAAATGGGCCAAAGCATGAAATTGACACGGCCTGGACCAAAGATCACACGGCCGTGCCTCCTTAAAGATCTCGAATACGGCCTGGACCACGATTTACACGGCCGTGCCTCATCAACGAAGTCCACACGACCTGGCCACGATTCACACGGGCGTGTGCCAGAGGCCGTGCCATGCCGCGGCCAAGAGAAGTTTTACTCAGATTTGGATGCTTGGAGGCAGAGAAACACACTCCAAAGTCTAATTAAACCCCCAATTAGGAATTGCACTCAAATTAGGATACTTGGAGGCCAAGTAACACATCTCAAAGCCTATATAAACACCCTAGGGGGCAACTTAATCAGGGAGTTCGGCAGAAGCCTTCTGCCAGGGCTTTTGTCAGGCTGTTAGCTAGGCCAAGGAGCCGAGCCGAAAAGGTCAGATTTGTGGGAAACACTCGAAGATAGCCAGTTGATCCATCTCCAGAAGCCGAAATTCTACTCAAGACGGAGGATCTCTCCTTCAATTCCTTCAGGGAGTTTTAGGGATTTCTTATGTTTTGTTTTATCTTTTCTTCTGAGATGTTTTTCTTTATTATTATGAACTAAACCCTTCAGATACCTAAAGGGGGATGAAACTTAGATGAATCTTTTTATTATTTTCTAAACTATATGATAAATACTTGATTTGTTCTTAATTATGTGTGCTTAATTCTTGTGTTAATATTTCACGGATATTAATTCAAGTTGAATGTGCTTAGGTAGTGGAGCAAAAGTCCCTGCTTAAGAGTAGATCTAGCATAATTAAGCGGAGTTGATCGTGCGCCTAGAGATAGGGTGACGAGATTTTGCCGGATTAGGGTGAAACCTAATATGGGAAGTCCATAGATCGATTTACTGCTATTCTAGGGGGTTATTAATGGGAAAGAGATTTCAATTAATTAACATAGGGTTAGACGTTATTCGACTCGAGAGAGGGTTTAATATACGTTAGGGAGTCCTACGAATCAAGTCAAGTGAATAAATCGTCTGGTTCAGTGTTAGATAACAAGTGGAGTCTAGGTGGATTCTTCCTAAGGGTATCGTCTTAATCAACTGAGTTTTTCCAAGTATTTCCCCAATTCATTCTTTTTGTCTTTGCGTCTTTAGCTTAGTAATTAGTTAATTTATATTAATAAACAGCTTCACTTATTTTAGGCTAAATAATAGAAAGAAAGTTAGTATTAGTACTTTTAGTTCCTTTGGGTTCGACAATCTGGTCTTGCTAAGCTATACTACTGTTCGATAGGTGCACTTGCCTCAATCGTTGTCATAGTTAGTTTCCAGGTTCGATCATTATCTTTAAAAATTTTAAAACTCTGACTTCACAGTGATCATTTGTATTTTTAATTCGTTCTCAGTTTTCAACTTTCGACATTAAGACACTAATTAATCGATTTGGTACCAATTTTGGGCGTGACGAGGGTGCTAATCCTTCCTCGCACGTAACCGACTCCCGAACTCGTTTTCTCAAATTTCGTAGACCAAAAATACCGTTTTAGTAAGCCAAAATGTTTTATTAAAACAAAGGTGATCCGATCACACCTAATAAAGATCGGTGGTGACTCCCATTTTATTTTCGTTTTGAAAACCTTAGTCGATTCCCGTTTTACAAAAAAATGGTTTCGACAGCTGTTATATATTTGCTTATGACTTACTAAGCTTAAATATCTTACTCTGTGTGTGTGTTTTTTTTACCTCTGTTTTATATATTTTTGATTCACGTTACGAGCTCGGGGATCGTCAGCAAAGCCTATCACACTATCGACAGTTTTTCAGTATTTTACTAAGTTGAATTTGGGCTTATGGCATGTATAGCATAGATGGAATCTTTAAGTTTGATTTTTGTGTATGTATATATATATAGCCATGCGAAAATGGCTTAATCTTGATATTAAGGTTTATGTGTATTCGGTCATGGCATTAGCTTATTATAGAAGTATATTTCGGGGTGTGTTTATGCATGGTTTTATGGCTTGATTTTTATGCTTGAGTTCGACTATGTCTGATCATGGTTTAAGCTCATTCTGGTAAATATGATATATGATATGCATAAATGGTATTTTTGATTTCGTAAAGTGATTTATATTCATATATGTGATTAATGATTTATAGTTTTGACTTAGTTTATAAGGTAGATGATTAATACTTGATGAATTATGACAAGTGACATATAAATTGATTAAGTAATGTTTATGTTATACGTTCAAGTTTGGTTTTATATGTTCTTGGTTAAATGCTTGATGTGTTTGGTTTTGATGATTCGGTTATTTTATAAGTTTATTTGGTATGAATCATAACTCGAATAATTAGTATCTTGAGCATATGTCTTGAATGGTTTGTCATGAATAAATTATGAATTAGTTCTTACTAGTAAATTTAAAACATAGTATGTATGCTTGTGAGATTTTATTATATGATTTGGTTAAAAAGTATGAAAGAGCATGATATATATATTCGGACATGATATAAGCTTATTTTGAAGTCGTGTTTATGTTTTAAATTGGTTGAGAGATAGGTTTCGGTTGTGATATGATGTTGGCTTTGGGGATGTATGTTTTGTATAAGTATTGGTATGGGAATGATATATGATATACCTATATGTTTAATCATGATATGTTAATTGAAGTTATATACATATTTATATATGCGCATATGTCATAGTTGCTAATGTATTGAGTTGGTTGAGTAAAGATAAGTTGGTATATTATTTAGACTTACTAATATGCTAATAAATTAGGTGTACTATGAATTTATTGGTTGTGACTGAAAATGATGATTGGTATATTAGTAAAACAAATGTGAATTAATAGATGAGTTGTTTGGATGTTCGGTTATGGCTTAAATGGTTTATTCATAGGCACAGATTTGTAATGGAATAACATGCATGTTTTTGGTCTTTTAATTGATATATGAATGTCTTTTAAATGAATTTTAATTAATAAATAAGGTTCATACAAAATTCGGGTAATAATAGTTAAATGAGTAATGCATATTCGAATTAAGCTTTTATAGTATATTGGATTAGCCGAATAGAGGATGAGTTAATTTGTATTGTGCACATATAGTTTATAATTGAAAGATTAAATTGATATGTTCATAAGTGCATAAATTGTGATAAGATATGGAGTATATTTGGTTTTGAAATGAGGCTTGTTTATGAGTAATATGTATATAGATATCTATATGTTTAATATGCCATGTGGATAATTCAAATTATTTAATATGCTAGCCGAATAGTTCATGAAAAATATGGTTTAGTAAATGTGGGTTGGTTTGGTTAACGAATTTATAAGTTGAGTATACTATGATTTGATTATGCTATTTATTTGAATGGTTTAAAATAATTAGGTAAAAAGTGTATATGACTTTGATATTTAAAATTTTATACTTGACTTATTATTGAGGTTACTATTGCCGAATATACTTTGGTTATAAGCTGTGTGATATCGAATATTAAGTTAAATATATGCATTTATCTATGTGACTGATTTACGAAGCATGAAATGCAATGAATGTCTGTTTTGAGTTGTGTTATGTACGATAATGCCTCGTAACCCTAATCCGACGACGGATACAGGTTAGGGGTGTTACAATCTAACCTAATCATCGGACCCGAGGTGTGAGATGTCACATTCATTACCGAAGCTACTACAATTTTCTTACGATAACTAAAAGAAAAATTATACAAGCAATTTAGTTTCAAAACTTAATTAAACATGATTTATTCAAATCCGGGTTATAATCGAGCTTACGAAAGCTTTTATTAAACACTAGTAACAAATGAGGGACTAGAATGTAAAAATTTCCAAATATAGGGCTAAAGTCGCGACATTGAAGGATTTGAACCTTATATTTGGTACATGCTATATATTTGGAAATTTAGGGCTAAACTCACCTTAGGTACATGCTAGTTGATATAAACATAACAAAATCTATACCAAATTTGCTAAGTCGAGAATTGAGTCTTGGATGTTGTTGCACTTTTTGAAACCTAACAATACCTGCGCGTGAAAATAAACAAAATTGTACGTTGAGTAGTAGAGCTCAGTGGTGCTAACATGAATTAAAGCATTAACCAAATATAGCAAAATGCCAAATACTGTCCAAGACATATTTGCATTTCTTGTCTCATGAACCTAATATCACACTTTGTGCTATTTATCATGCCATATGCCAACATTCAATTCATATACCATATATTTCAATTTCAAGAACAATAAGCATATCACAAGGATCATTTTACTTTCTCGTTTCATTCTCAAATCAATTGATTCGTTCTATATCTATATCGGCCTTTAGGGCTCATTTTAATCGGTTCGCATGATCTTTCACATACCATCTTTTGTTACTTAAACATTAATACACAAAATTCACCATTCCCTATTAGCATTTTATATCAAATGTCACTTAACAAGGTATATGATTTATGATCCCCATTAACCAGACATAGACCCATAATGGATACATGAATCATCCAACCATCACATTAATATATTTGGAACCTAGTGCCTCTTCGGTACGTCTGAAGTATAATTTTCTCTCCACATCTCATCGGTATAAACCGAAGTAATGTGTGCTCCACACCTCATCGAAATGTCTGAAGTAAAATATTCGCTCTGCAACTCATCGATATAAACTGAAGTATAGAAACTCGCACACTAATCCTATGACATGTCAACTATGCCTGACTCTTCTTGAGATCGTTAATAAGGTAATCAATGTTTTAAACATATTTATATGTTTCATATATCAACGTTCAATACATAACCAACTCATTTCATGCTCAAATAATTTCATACCATTACATATCATCACTATGTTTCAATTTTATAAATGACAATCTCACATATCACATACATATCAAGTTTCATGCTTTTGCTTATCTTCTACATGTTATATACATATGAGTTCACAACTTCAATTTAACATATTCATACAAAATCATCATATTCATATCATCATTTATACTATCATCACATCTTTCATCAATTAACAATTTCAATTAAATATCAAGTCTTAGGTAAACTTACCTTTCATGAGACAAAGCACCAATGTCATCGTACTCAATTTAGTACTTGGTTAAACTATGAACTAAAACAAGTCATGAAAGTACAAATCAAAATAGCTACTCATCTATGGCCCTCGCCTTTCCTTTTCTCGAGACAGTGGCGTCGCCTTTAGTTATGTACGATAATTTGATTATAAAAATGACATTAGTTTCATACAAATGCATGAAAACTCAACAATTCAACATAATTTGCATTTTATTCATTTTATTCCTTGTATCCGAATTACTCATATTTTTCGATATTTAGCATCGAATCAAAATCTAATTTTATATCTATTCACTAGGGATCTCATACTCTCAATCCATAGCTTAATTTTCTAATAAATTTTATTTTATTCAATTTAGTCTTTAATGTTATAAAATTAATTATAGGGCTTGGTTGAGTTTCTAATCAAATCTATCACTTTTTACTACATTCTAACTTAGTCCTAACATAACTCAAGCTTACTAACCAACAATCTCATCACATTCAAGATTAATTTCATCAGTTATACATTAATGGTAACTTGATATATACTTAATAATTTGAAAATCTAAGACTTGGGTCTTTTAAATCAAGATTAAAAGACCATGAATTCATAAAATTGTACAAATAAAAGCATGGATACCTTGTATATTTTGAAATCAAAATTGGAATATGGAAACAAAGTTTATGTGTCTTCCTTCATTAGCTTGGATGGCGCAAATAAATGAAAAAGATGGACAGTTTTCATCTTTGTCTACTCACATATATTCTATAATTAGATTAAGGAATGTAATTAAGCTTAATTAACTTTACTTTTTAACCATTAACCATGTTTAATCTAATGATTAATTTTTCTTAACTAAAATCGAATGAATGACCATCACTTTCCACTATCCAAATTAACTTAATGGTTAAATAACCATTGAGTCCCTTGGCTAATTTCTATTCAAGTCCCCAAGTATTTTCTAAAACTAAAACATTCAGCAGTGACTGAACTTTTTACAATTTAGTCCATGTACTTTAATTAACGATTTTCTTAATTAAGTTACTTGACCGTTTACTAATATATTTTCATACTAACTTCAAAAATTCTTCTATTATAATCTCACAGACTTGATTTACGGAATTGGATTTCGAAACCACACCTTCTAACACTAGCTAAAATCGGGTCGTTATAATTCATGTACTACCCACTTTGCCCATTGTAGACTCGAATGAACAAGAAGGATATACGGAATGTAATCATGAAGTACATAAGCATGTAAGTTCTAGATTTTCATGACACTAGAAGTGTTAAAGCACGAGCACCGAAGTGCTAAATTCAAAAGCACACTAAGGGAATTCCTAATGGCATGCCATCTATATCCCACAAGTTCAAGACTTGTCTACATAGGCTTTGACATTAGTATAAACTCAATTTACATCTCCGTTACAATTAGATTTTCACAATTTCATATTCATACAACAATTTTCAACACTTTACAATTTAGTTCTTTACTCTACACATATAATCACACCAACAATAATCACATCTATTTATCGCTTTCTTGAATTTAACACTTATTATTATGTTATATATATTTTAAAACCTTAACAATTAACATTAGAATTTTTAATAATACATTACTCATAAAATTTTAAGATAAGAAAGAACTGTAAAGTACTTGCAAATTTTATCTAGACTATACTTCCTTTTAAGTTTTGTCTACTTGTTTCTCCTTGTCTTCACTTCTTTCATCTTGTTCATTGTTTTTCTCTTCATTCCATATCAATTTCATAAAATATGAGAAATCATTATACTTGATTCATAACACTTTCATGCTCAAATAATTGAAATAAACATGATACTATTACTAAATCATGAAAATATTACCTTAGATCTTTAGTTTCTCACACTATCTATATTTTCTCTCTCCTCAAGCATAAACACTTCACTTCTGACTTGAAATCTATGCTTTCTAGCTTGTGGGTAATTTAGTTTAACTAAATTTCTCCATGAAAATTTGGTGATTTTTAGCTTGGAAGTGCCTTTAATGATGATGGAGGATGAAACTGTAAAAGAAAGAAAACTTTTCTTTCTTTCTATGGTGGTGATGTGAAAGGAAGAATAAGATGGAGAACTTTCTCCATACTTCTTTTAGAATATCTCTAATATAATAATAAAATTAAACAAATTAATATAATATGTTATGATGATAATAATAATATAAAATAAAATATTTTAACTTAATAACAAAAAATCTTTCCATCATACTTATCCACTTACTCTTGGTAATAATTCTCTCCATGTCCTTACACTTTTCACCACTAATTCATTTTAATCCTTTTTATACTTTAAATTTCTCACTTTCACCCTTACACTTTGCAAAACCTTACGATTTAATTTATACCTTGGATTAATATCTCTCAATATACCAATCTTTTGAATTTTCACAATTCTCCTACTACCTTCTATACTAACACTAATAAATCACATTTTATTTATTCTGAAAAATTCGTCTCATAATTGCTCAAAATAACATTGTTACGACTAAGGGAATTTTGAGGACGTTATAGATATAGGACCTAGAGAAACAATTAGCAAAGAAGTATCAATTAAACATGAATATCATTGCTACTACTTTAGAGGTGAATTGTGTGGTGCCTTACATTTAGAAGGGTACCATTTTGGCAATTTAAGTTGTACGGGGTCCACTTGGTATCGGTGGCATAAAGATTGGTGCTTATGAGGGAATTGAATTAAACTTTGACTTTATGATTTCCTTTGGTGAGGCATGGGAGAGATTTAGAGAACATGTTCACAATAAAATAATTGTCTCACTACCACCCCTAGATTGAATCATGAGAAGCTTCTAAAGCCGTTGAAAAGGGGGACGATGTAAAGCCCCTATCAAACCCTTAAGCAAGGCTTTCATAGCTAGAGGATTGATGAATTCATTAGTTATTATAGTGACCCCATGATCAAACCCCATTGGTCCTCCGTGTCTAACAACTAGTTTTTTCTACACTTTCAAAACATGTGCTTTTACACTTCGAAAAGCTATTTTCCATCCCCAGCGATCATAAACGGTCAAAAACTCATTCATTAGTATAAATACACCTAAACAAAACTTCAAGAAGTATGAACCTCATATACAAGCAATAAATAGATTGAGAATACAATAGTGATTTAATTCTTTACCTTCTGTATTGTACATAAACATCAATGCTTTATTGTATATCTTTGTACAAGTCTTGTTCTATATTCTAGAGAGCTTAAATTTTGTAAACACCACACTGTAAAAAGATTTTCTTTGTTTATACTTTAAAACATTTTGTAAAAGAAGAGATTTTTAGTTTAGCTTTGAAAGCTAGAGTGGTTCTATTTTAACCATTGTAAAAGAGAGAATGAGAGGTTTCTATCTAAACTTAAGAAAAAGAGAGGAATGTAAATGTTATACATTGTCATTGAAAGGTAGCAATTCACGTTAGTGAATTAGAAAATTTCCTTGGTAAGTAAGGTTAAGGCTAAGGTTAAGCTAGAAGAAGTAGCTAATTGAAACCAAATTTGTATAAATTGTTTCTGTTTAATTTTTCTATCCCTTTCACTCCTTTAGGAAAAGTTTTTTTAATTACCAATTCACCTCCTAATAGTAAAATATGCTTTAATAAGACTTTTCAATATTACATTCCACCAAAAATGTTACTTTTATAACAAGTTTACCATTTTTTTGGGGGGGTTAATTTTGCCTTTAAACCATAACATATAACATGCTTTAGTAAAAATATGTATTGCTCTTTTTCATGGCACTTCAATTAAAAGAAAAGCTCTAACTATTTATTTCTCCTCCTTGATTTTAATTCTTTTTTTAGAAATGAGATATGTAAGTATTTTAGGAGAGAAATGGTAATATAAAATTTGACAACTTCAACCTTTGCTTAGTAAAAAAAAGCAAATGAAATAAAAATGATTTAGTAAAATATGCTTTTACGTAATCTCATATGTTGTCAACTAATCAACAAAAATTTACATTCTAGCCAAACGAATCCAATAAGGCACTATAAACATACTCAATAATGTGCTAAGTAATTTTACCTTCCATTAACTAAACACTTGCTATAGGTGATATCATATTAGGGTAAACTACATTAGTAGTCACCTAACTATGTTTTTTTTGTCACCCAACTATGAAAGGATACAAAATGGCCACCAAACTTGGTCGACCAACTATGAAAAGTTACAAAATGATCACCCAATTATTCAAATTTTTTTTTTGTTGGTTACTAGCTGGCTAACATAAAAATAGGAACACCTAAAAGTCCAAGATAGTTGGGTGACCAAAAAAGACAAAACCGAATAACTGTGTAACTATTTTGTAACTTTTCATAGTTGGTGACCAAAAAAGAAAAAAAAAACATAGTTGGGTGATTACAAATGTAGTTTACCTGTCATATTATTGATTTGATGTCATCTTTTTCCATCCAAATATGATAATGTCTCAAAATAATTTTTTTTATCCAACCATGAAGATATGATACTTGAATGTAAAAAACCCCCAAGAAATTTTACATTTTGTTGATACAATGAACCAACAACGAAGGGACAATGAATAGAAGGTGGGTGGTGACTATGAAGTTGGTTCACGTGTGATAAGTAGAGAGTCGGAAGAGAGAGCTTAAGGGGGAGGAGGAGGAGGAGAAAGGCGAAAGGAGAAAGAAAGGCGAAAGAACACTAATTTATCAAGTGGGATGCTTAGGGAAGAAGAAAGATCCTTTATATCTCGAGTTTTGAGGTATAATAGGGGAGGTCCCATTGTCATGTAATGCCATATCATTGACAATATGAGTGGTAGGCTACTCATGTGGTCGGCTAGGTGACAGGTTCATTGTGTGTTAATTTTCGTAAATCGTTGTACTGTATGGTCCTACTATAGCTTCTCATTTCCCTTTAATGAGGTTGTATGAGGTCATTATACCTTGGTGGTCTCTTAATGGTCCCCATGGGGAATCCAACAGCGGGTGACCTCTTTATAGGTGGCGAGAAGTATGTGCGTGATTGGTTATTGGTCACCACTAAAGATACAAGGTGGAGGATCGTCAATGGGTGCTTGCAAAGTCATTTCTCATATTGCCATGTGTTCAAGCTAAGTAAGGGCATAACACATTCCATGAAGTAAACACACATCATATATTTTACAAGGATAATTTTTTGAAAAACAATTTAAATGCATTTATATGAAAAAACAATGCACACAATTTTACTTTATTTTAAAGTTATCATTATATACTGCTTATAATTTACAAAATTTCTAGTTAATATATGTAGTTCGAAAAAATACAAATTAGGGTATGATTTGAAAATTCAATTTAGAATGGGGGTGGGCCGGGGAGGGAAGAGAAGGGGGGATTAGGGCGAAAAGAGGAAAGTGGAAAACAGGAAAGAGGATAGGGCAAAAATAAAAACATGCGAACAAACACTCTCTCAATTTCTCTCTGATTCCCTCTCTTCTCTTCTCTTCTCCTCTCCTCTTCGATTCTTTCCTTTCCTTTCCCTCCACTTTCTCTCCAATTTTCCTTTCTCTTTCCCTCTCTTTCTCAGGCAAGTTCTCTCTCTTTCTCTCTGATCTCACTGTGCTTTTTTCCTTTTAACTAAAATATAACGGTCCCTTTTGTTTCCAGAACCAAACATTCAATACTAATAAATCTAGATTTTTGCATTTTACTTTCTCTCTTCTTCAGATTCGAACTTAAAACTTAAAAGCCTCCGTCTTTTTTTATTTTAAAATTTTCTTTTCCCTTTCTTCTGATTTCTTAGCAATCCAACAGAGTTTCTGTTTAATTTTTTTTATGCTTTTTTACTTTCACAATCTTTCTGATATTTAGAAACAAAAAACACATTGATTTATTAGTTTTTTTTAATTATTTCGCATTTAATATGTATGATTTGACTGTTAGATGCTTAATTTTAGTGAGAAATTTGTGTATTTTCTTTTGCTTGTACTTTGGATAGAAATGCATTGTTTTATTAATTTTTTGATAGGAAAGTTGATGAATAAAAGATAATTGATAGTGTTTTGAGTTTGTTACAGGTCCTTGCAAATGGCGGAAGCTTCTAAAGTCATTCATGTTCGCAACGTTGGCCATGAAATTTCTGAAGTAAAGCCTCTTTTCCTTTTATAGTTTACTCGTTCTCTTTACTACTAACTTCTACTGAGTAATCAAAATGTTGTCTTTTTGACTGATCATGATTATTTTTGGAGTGTATGCTTTCAATAAGGCAAACGAGTAATACTTTATTGTGAACTAAATGTAAAAAGGTTAAAAATTATTGTGCATTTATGAATTTCTGTTAAGAGAATTACTATTTTAAGTGTTACATAGATTCGGCACTTCCAGCCAAGTCTACCATCTTGACAAAACATGACAATATGTTCACGATACGTGTCGGACGATGTGGTTGCAGTATCGATTTGCCTTATTTTCCTCAAGCAAATCAAACTTGGATAATAGAAATAAACTGACTGGAAAGGGCTAAGATTTGTGGCTTGAAGATGGAAAGAAATCATTGGTCTTATTGACATAAGGGTAAATATAGAAAGATTATTTATATAATAAATTATATTTTCAGTTACGTTTTCATAAGATGTATCTGTAAACTTGTATCTTGCTTTTGGTCACCTTTTAGTGACTTTGTTAGCCTAAAAGGTTGAGCAAATAACGAATTAGACCCTTAGACATTCCCATACTGGATACCTATACTTGAGTCCATGTAAAATAGGCTGCAATGAAAATGCATAGGTTTTTATTAAGTGTAATTGCACTGCATATTCTTCAATGATTTACATATATCATCTGACGTATCTCCTTTTGTTTGTTTCAGAATGATTTGCTTCAACTTTTCCAGCCATTTGGAGTGATAACAAAGCTTGTAATGCTCCGTGCAAAGAATCAGGTTTTTACTTTGCTCGTGATAGATTTAGCTGTTTGAACTTGAAACTTTACCTGTACCTATGATGAATATATTTATCGTTTAGGCTCTTCTCCAAATGCAAGATATTCCTTCAGCCATCAATGCAATGCAGTTCTACACTAATGTTCAACCAACTATCAGGTATAAAAGTATTTTATTTGCTTTTTCTTGGGCTCCTTGTTTCCAAATCTTTTGCATGAGTTTGTAATGGTCCAGGGGGAGGAATGTGTATGTTCAATTCTCATCACATCAAGAACTGACAACCATGGATCAGAATGCTCAAGGACGAGGTGATGAGGTTAGTAGATTAGCATCTTATCATATTGTGGATGCGAAACATACTTATTGAACCATATGGAGAAAAATGTTTAAAATGAAGCCATTTGTGTGGGACCAATTGTATTTGTAGCTTTTGGAGTAGCAAAGAACATGTTATGTTTTTTCTTTTTTAATTAATTGTCAGTTATTGTCTTTGATATATCTTTATCTTTGACAACAAGGATCATTCAGTAATGTTGATTTGAAGTTTCCATAATAAACCAAGCTTATTGGGATAACTGTTGCACCATATTTAAAATACAGAGAGTACATATGGTGCAGTAAAATGACTATGGGGAATATTTTAACCTGAACAAAATCTATTGCAGATTGATTTTCTAAAGTTGAGTATGTATAAAATGTGGCCTTCTGAAATTCAAAACAGTCTTGAAATATGCTGCTGGGAAGTAAATTGATTGCTGTGGAAAAAATACTTTATTCTAGATTATTGAAAGATTGATTATTTTCATAATATACAAGGTGGAGCTTTTTGTTATTAACCGAGTGACTTGGGAAAAGGAGCTATGTTAGTTAAATTCCTACTGGCAACGTTAGTGGTCGTGTACGCTGGGATGAAGCCAAAAATTTTTTTTTTTGGATAGGGGGGGTTTCCCTCCCCCTCTCTACACCCCTGCATGTATGGGGTAGTAGCTGTTTGATCACTAGGATGCCTTTATAAAGTTCATTTTGTGCCATATGTGTTAGTAATTCTGCTGTCATGTTGGTAATATGCAATCTGTTTGTGTTTTGCTTTCTGTCGGACATTTTCTTTACTAAGTGCTATATATCTCACCTTTTTCTGGTCGATTCAACAAGATTTCTTATTTGTTTGGATTTTCTTCTTCTTTTTGGATTTTAAGCCTTTAATTTCAAAGTGCAACTAGCATTTCAACCATTTTAGTTGAAGTTACTTTGGGCATTACTCAATTGTGGATTATTGAGTAATATCTTGTGTATTTTAATTTTTAGCTACAAAAAGATCACGGTCAATCCTTTGTCCTGTTAGCTCTATGCATTATACTATCCAACTATAGGGTGAATAATATCTACGTAATAAATGTCTTTGTTGCACAAGTAACCTCAAGTTCATACATATGAAGTAACTAGAACAAATCTATTTTGGCTTTCCTTTCCTCCTCTCTGAGTTTCCTAGGTTTTTATAGTCCTTCCAATTTCAGTGTTTTAAAGGCCTTTTTACTGCATATTCAGGGTTTGTTTCTTCATTCATTTAATCTTTTCTTTATCTGTGCTTCTTTATTATTCTCTTCTCATCTCTTCTCTATCTGTGCTTCTCCATTTATATTCCTCTCTCTTCTGTCTCTTTGCGGGTCTGCTATTGGGCACACTTTGGATGCACAGCCGAATCGAATCCTCCTGGTCACAATCCATCATATGCTTTATCCTATTACTGTGGAAGTGCTACACCAGGTTTTCTCACCTCATGGATTTGTGGAGAAGATCGTCACATTTCAGAAGTCGGCTGGTCAGCTTCAAATTTTCTCTCTCTCTCCTGAACTCTTATACAATATATTAAGCTGCCTACTGAACTCTTGCACAATATATTTATGTTGATACCAGCTTACTAGGAAATAATTTCAAAGCTATGAAGTGTCTACAGTTGCAGTTGTTTTTGTGAATATGCTTACCATACATTTTAGATAAATTGTCATGAAAGAACTACTTTGAATAAACATTGTGTTCTTTTTTATTTAGTCTTTCCTCTCTTCCTCATCCTATTATTGCAAATCTTTTAGGCTTTCAAGCCCTGATCCAGTATCAAGGACGCCAGAATGCTATCTCAGCTAGAACTTCTCTTCAGGTATTTTTAATTGTATAAACCTGTTATTCATTTTTCTATGGTAAGCTCTTTTAATTTTAATTAGTGGTTTGCTTTCGTGGGAAATTTAATTTCTTGATGTTTTGCAGGGCCGTAATATTTATGATGGCTGCTGCCAGCTTGATATACAGTTTTCAAAGTAGGTTTATTCATCCAGTTCCAGTCATACCATTATTTGTGTCTACGGCATGTGGGCGTGGAAGTTCATTTGTTTTGTTTGATTATGCTCTATTTTTCTCCTGTCTGATAGATTATACTTCTTAAAAAGCCATTGTTATTATTAAGTTGCTATTGATTTTCTTATTTCAGCCTTGATGAATTACAAGTCCATTATAATAATGAGCGATCAAGGTATGTTAGTAACCACTTGCTTCTCTTTTATATCTTGTCGACATTTTCATTTTGGTGCTACTTACATTGTATCCTCTCTCTCTCTTGCCAAGGGATTTCACAAACCCAAATCTCCCAACAGAACAGAAGGGCAGATCATCACAGGTATAATCAATTTTTGCAATGTCCTTCTAACATGAGATTTCTAGAAGTATATGTGCATCTCCACAACTGTTTTTGCAGCTATTTCCTTCTTGATTTTAATTTGCATATATTTTTAAATGCAGCATCCTGGGTATGGTGATGCAGGAGGTATGTATGCCCGAGGCTCTTGTAGCTAGGGCAGGTGCTTAATTTGGTACATGTACATAATTTCTTTATTGTTGCTCATTATTTGATTTTTCCTTGTTGACTAATAAATGTTGGTTTTCTTCTGTTTCAGTTGGATTCCCACAGGTGGGTATTGCTCAGTTCATGGTCTGAATATAAATGAGACAGTTCTTTCTGATCTTGGGGGTATTATCATCCTTTATGTTATTCAGCCACAGCAGTCAAGAGTGTCTGCCAGCTAACCTCTTTGTTTCTCAAGTTCTTTGTTTCTGTAGGAGTGATTAAACAGACTTCTTTTTTCCCTGCATGGCAAATGCTACTCAGCACCCATATACTTTTTGTAGCTTCGTTTTGTGGCAAACTATTAGAGCATGCATTATATTCTAGTCTTGCCAATAGAAAGGCATTTGATCAAACTTGGATTGTGGATATTATTTGGGCTCATATCACACACATCTATGTTTCTATTTGGTATGGGGTGTTACTAGATTCTTTAACTGGGTCAAGTTTGCTGTGAATTGTGAATTGATTTTGCTGAAGGTCTTTATTTTATCTGTAAAATACTACCACATTTAATGATTGCATTTCCCTCTTCTCCATGAAATATAGATGGCTAATGCAGCTGCAATTGCAGCAGCTTTTGGAGGAGGTTTGCCTCCAGGAATAAGTGGGACAAATGATAGGTGCACAGTGCTCGTTTCCAATCTAAATCCTGATGTAAGCTAGTTGCTATCTTCTTTTTTTTTTTGGTTGAATTCTCGACTCTTCCTATCATCAAGCTTGACAATTAATATCTTTTTTCAGAGAATAGATGAGGATAAGCTATTCAACTTGTTCTCACTCTATGGAAACATTGTGAGAATTAAACTTCTACGTAATAAACCAGATCATGCTCTTGTTCAAATGGGTGATGGCTTCCAGGCTGAACTGGCAGTACATTTTCTCAAGGTTTGGCTTTTGAATCTCTTGAAATGTTGTTCTTGGATGTTTAGTTCTCTTAAAGAAATACTATTAAGCGGTTGGTTTTAGGTTGAACACTTACTGGGTACTAACACACTTGAAAAATCAGGGGGCCATGCTATTTGGGAAGCGATTGGAGGTCAATTTTTCAAAACATCCAAATATAACACAGGGAACTGATACCCATGAATATATGAACTCAAATCTCAACCGTTTTAATCGCCATGCTGCGAAGAACTACCGTTACTGCTGCTCCCCAACAAAGATGGTTCATCTTTCTACTTTACCTCAGGATGTAACTGAAGAGGAAATTGTGAACCACTTGGCGGAACATGGCACCATCGTTAATACCAAGCTCTTTGAAATGAACGGAAAGAAGCAAGCCCTTGTTATGTTTGAAAATGAGGAGCAAGCTACGGAAGCCCTTGTTTCCAAGCACGCAACCTCACTTGGTGGGTCAATAATTCGAATTTCATTCTCTCAGTTGCAGACAATAAGAGAGAACTCACAGTAATAGTTTGTCGGTAAGGAACTGCGATGATACTGGCATTAAGAATTCATTATCACCCAGGATATTTTATATCGGGTTGTAGGTTCATCTTTTTATTTCTTGTTTCGTTTAACGTTAAGTCTAATTACTTTTATGGTGCTGGATACTTTGTTTTATTTTCCGGTCTTCATATGACTAGTTCATGTAAGGTATGCCACTTAATCTCTCTAGGGTCTGAAAATTTCTGGGTAGATTTTTTATTATGCGGATAATGGTCAGTTTTGAGGAAATAGGGAGAGAAACATTAGCTGAAATTGCATGATCTTTGTATCATTGTGTTGTATATTTGTAAGCCAGGTCAACTGGTCCATTCCTGTTTGTATCCGTATGCCATACCAGGACGCGTTTTCGTTCAGTCATTAAGATTATTTATTCTTCGAGTTTGTTGCTGCCCCTTCGCTGAATCCCTCCCTCCCATCTCCCTCTCTCCATGGACAGTTATGCATTTCATGATATGCTTGGCGATGCTTGCAGATTCCTAAGCTTGCTTGCTCACTGTGATGGTTCCTAGCTATGTATTTCATGATACACCTGTGCAAGACAATTATGCATTTCAGGTAGCTTCCTTAATGAAAAATCTATTGGTAAATGACTTTCCAACTAAACCAGTTGAAATAATCTTTTTCATCTAGGGTTTTCCTCTTATCTCTCTTTAAACCAGCCGCTAGGTATTAGCAGTCATCCATCCTGCTTCAGGCCTAGTGTTGCTCATCTCTCCCCTTGCTTATCTCCTTTTCTCTCTTTCTTTTGGGTTTTAGCGAAATAATCTTAGGATCTAGCTACCATCTTCACCCTCTTGACCCTCGGTCATCAAGCTGTGGTAGGCTTGGATTTTGTTTGATCTGTGGGTCATTTTCACGTCGGCTAGGAGCCTCTGTCTCCTTTCTCGTTTTGATGGGCTTTTGTTCTTGATCTTCTTCTCCGGTAAGGCCTATCTGCTTTATGTTGATGTGGCATCGTTGGCGCCCTGTGCTCTCGTTGGTATGAATCATGAGGGAGCATCGGAGTCTATACACTAGAACAAAATTGCTACGTAAATATATTAAATGTGTTTAACATGCTTTTATCCCTAATTGCTACGTAAATAGGTGTTTGGATAACACGTGTTGCGGTTCAATTGGATGCTTTCAACGTATTGGAGGCCTTTTTTTTCCCACTGATGAATCATCCTCCGGTAGATAAAAAGACCATTAGTCAGTCAACTTTTCTATTTTAACTTCTCATATTTTACTTTTTTTTTCAATTTAAAAAATGGTAGCTTTCATACCTTGGCCTGGAATGAGTTTTTTTCCCCTTCAATAAGAAGTAAATATACAAGAAAATATAATTTATTTATTACTGTTATATAAAATACACAAATTTGTTTTTATAATAATTTAATAAATATATATTAAAATTGGTATAAATTAATCATAAATAAGAAGTTATATGATTAATAAAAATAGATGCAAATATATTTAATATCATTAATACAATTATTATTTAACAATAACATAAATATAAATTTAATATATTTTTTATTATTCAACATGAAATATAACATTTTATTATTTATTTTACATAAACAAATTAATGTAAGAACTTGATACATGCATGGATGGGGTGAAATTTAATAAATTCCATTTACTGAAGCTGTCAATTTTCAAGTTTAGAAAATCAGCAGACTTGCGACGACTTTCTGGATGAGATCCTGACATTTTTGGGTTTAGATGTCTTCATGGCGTTAGAAAATCTATCTCTTAGCTTTGAAACGCACTTTGAATCACTCGATTTTGAGTTCAAGAGCTCAAGTTATGACCGTTTGAGTGAAGACTGCGCGAGCAGAATTTTTGAACGAGATTATAACGAGAATTACAAGTGTCGGGCTTTTAATTTAACTTTAAATCACATCGGGTTCGGGTTTTAGGCTTAATTTTTATTATATATGAGCTGAATATTGTATTTATAAGCTCTTATTATTTTATAACTCCGAATTTTTTATAATTATTAAGTATTTTAAGTTATTTAGGAGTTGTTGTTTAAAATTATTTGTTGTTGTTTAGGTTAATTAGAGTTCTAGTATTTTTATTTAGATTTATTTAGCTAGTCTATATAAAGGCTTCTTCATTGTTCATTAAGAAGACAATTGGTTTTCATTAATAAAATTTTCAACTCTGCGAGTTTGTTTCTTTGTGTAAAAATTCTTTTTTGTGATTTTTAGAAGTAGTTTTCTTCTCGATTTTCTTAAAGGAGTCGTGAGAATTCATTCATTCGCCCTTCAATTTGTCAAGGTTTATTTTTTAGAGGGTTGATTAGAGCCATTAATTAAGTTTGTTGGGATTTATATCTCAAATGGTTCAATTAGACATTTATCCTTCTATCAATCGGTTTATTGTTTCATCTTCCATTTTGCTTTAATCTATATTTTCGCTATTTAGTTATTATTTTGAATATTTATCCTTTTTTTAATTTTCCTTATTTTCTATGTTATTTGCTAAATTTGTTTGGCTTCTTCCTTTCGGATCACATTCGCTTTGTGTAGGGAGACAATTTGTTTTCTTTAATAAAGTTTTTAACTCTGGGAGTTTGTTTATTTGTGTAAGATTTCTTTTTTCTTGTGATTTTTAGAAGTAGTTTTAAACAAAACTTTTTTATTGACATAAAACTCCTAAATAACTTTAAAATACTTAATAATTATAAAAAAAATTCGGAATAATAAAATAATAGAATAATAAGAGTTGATAAATACAATATTGGGCTCATATATAATAAAAATTAAGTCTAAAACCCGAATTCAATATGATTTAAAATCGAATTAAAAGCCCGAAACTCATAATTCTTGTCATAATCCCGTTCAGAAATTTTGCTCGCGCAATCTTCACTAAAACGATCATAACTTAAGCTCTCGAACTCAAAATCGATTGATTCAAAGTGTGTTTCGAAGTTAAGAGATATATCTTCGAACGCCATGAATGCATCTCAACTTAAAAATGCCAGAATCCCATCCAGAAAGTCGTCACAAGTCTGCTGATTTCCTAAGCTTAAAAATTGACAGTTTCAGTGAATGAAATTTAATAAATTTCACCTCGTCCATGTATTAGAACTTAAATAGTTATTATTCATTCTCACGCCATGATTGCAATTACATTTGAATCCAAATATATATTTCATCACTTATTTTAATCTCATCACTACAAAACTACAATTACATTTGAATCCAAATATATATTTCATCACTTATTTTAATCTCATCACTAAAAAACTCAATTTTCCTATCTTAAATGAAATTCTAACTAATCTGACCGAACCCAACTCTAGAATGTTATCAGATAAAGAGTCTCAGCCGATTCGTGGGGTCAAGAAGATTCTATGTTCTCAACTCTGTGTGTCCTCTCTACCAGAAAATGATGCTTATGCCATTTTTTTCTTTATCTAATAAAAACCCTCCTCTCTCATGTAGCTATGCAAAATGCAGCATTAACCAATGGCAACAACAATAATCTCACTCAAATCTCTCAATCTTAATCAGTTGGAACATTCCTCGTCATTCACCAAACGGAAAACACCCATAAAAACATGAACAACAACTTCTACTCCAACGTATAGTAAAAAACGTATTGTCATGGAGTGCAACTGCAAGGGGCTTCAAAACTTGGCCATTTTCTAAAACTCTCTTCAGAATCACTTCCTTTCATCCCAAAGTTGAATTACCGTCAAATATGGCCTCCGTGTCACCGATGCTGCTACAATGTACGTTGTTTCCACAGTCCTTGTAAGTAAGGTCAACAAAGACCTCGTTCACATATCCTATCTGGGTGGTGCTGCCGTGGGACTCTCGGGGATCAATGGTGACGGCCTGGCCTCGTCCCAATGCATCTCAACCGGGTTTCGTCCCAGAGGTTGCAATCCTCGAACCCGTGCTCAACAGCGGGCACATCCCAGTGATTGCTTCTGTGGCAACTGATGAGTCGGGATAGCCTTAAACATCAACGCCGACACGGTGTCTGGCGAGGTAGCTGCCACATTGGGGGGCAGAGAGTCTGATCCTGTTGAAGACCCTGGGAGCTTTGTGAAGAAGATCAATGTAAAAGAAGAGAAAAAGACTATCGAAGAAGCTATCCTTCTGATAATTGGTTAAAATTTTAGTGTCTCAGTCTATTTCAGCCTACCAACAACCTTAAATTTATATTATCTTCTTTAAAAATGAAATACACTTATATAATTAAATAATATCCACACGAATAAATACAACACCACTGGATTGAATTTTAGCTCAATTGGTATGGATATTGTTGTCAACGCAGGACGAAATAGATTGGAGTACGCTGAAACTCATTATACTCCTATTTATAAATTGGGGAGAGACTATGGATAGTTCTAAACATTGTGTCCAAAAAAAAAATATCAAAATTTATAATGAAATTATTTAAAAAAATAAAAAAAATCATAATCATGTCCATTCAAAAAATCTATTTTATTATTAAAAAATAATAAAATATTAAAAAATATATTTTTAATTGATATTTTATATATTTTATAATTAAAATTAAACAACCGAAATACAAAACAGTCGGTTGGTTGTTGATACTACAAAAATCAACTCCAGGAGCAAAGTTCAAGTATAACAAGTTTTGTCTTTAACTACACTTCCATTGCGTTGACCAAAATTATAAAAGTCAATCAATCATTTATTATTATAAAAATATATTGTTTGATTACTCAGAAATTTCTTTATTAAAAATATAAAAATGGCATATATCGATTTAATCTTAACTTAATCGATATTGTTGTTATTGTAATAATAAAAATATAAATTCAAGTATATTTAAGTGTGTTTTTTCTTCCGATTTAAGGATGAGTAAAAGTTTTAAAAAAAAATATTGGTGTAGAAAATTTTTTTATTTCAATGATATGTAATTATAATTTAAATCTTGAGATTATTTGACTTCTATTACTTTCATTATAAAAGTTTTTATTACAATTGTCGTTTTACTTAAGAAATCCAATAATTGTAATTTTAAAAATAAAATAAAAAACCATTTTTTTTAAAAACGCTTAAATTTTTAAATAAACTTAAAAAATACTTATTTAAATCCGCTCAAAAAGAGGGGCAATTAGTGGCTTTGGTCCCTCAAAGAAGGAAAATTCTTTACATAGCCCTTTCAATTTTAAAAAAAAATTATAAATTAATATAATGGTAAAATTATACTTTGACCTTTAAATTTTTTTATTCTTTTTTGACCCCTTAAAAGAGTTTTCTAGCTTTGCCCTTGGAACCAATGAATAGCACAAATTTTGGAGAGACCTTATATTATCATTCAAAGAGTAAATAACAATTTTATTTTTGAAAATTTTAAAATTTTAAAATGAATTTTAAAATTAATTTTTTTTTAAAAAAAAAATTGAAGACCTTGAAAGAAAATTTCTATAATTCTTGGAAAATTTTTAAAATTTTATGACATTTTATTGAAAATATGAAAAGAAATATATTTTTTAGAAAATTTTATGTACTTTTAAAGATAAAGAGCGAACTTGACAAAAAAAGTTATAAACATTAAATATTAAAAATATTAAATTTCCTTTTCTTTTATAATTTGCACGTCAAGACTAACAACAAAATTGGATGATGCTATAAATTGGACCAAGATTGCTAAATTAAAATAAGTATATGGATTCAGTATGAGCACCAAATTTTAAATTTTGTTAAAAGTATAGATATCTTTAACATATTTAAATCTTGGCGCAGTGATAAAATTACATTTTAATTCTAGCATTTTATTATATTACTTTTGATGTCCCAAACTATTTAAGATAAATTATATATATTATATAATGAAAATTTTTCAAGCATTCTCAAAATAATTTTAAGGTTTGAAATATTATTAAGAAATCTTTTCTAAGTGGGGTAGCTAGGCGAAAGGGTGCAATATGCCTACTAGCGCATACGTATTGAACCCTTTTAGTAAAGGGTGCAATACTTGTCAAGCAAAGCTTTTGTTTGGTATTTCTCATTACTTAGGTATGGAACCCCTACTCAAGAGGTACCAGACCCATGATGAGGAGATACCACACCCCCCCAACTCAGGTGTAGGTGTTATACTCGTGACTCAACCATCAAATAATTCCAATACCTATGCTCCCGCAATTGCATTTAATGTCCAAATTAATTCTTCTAACGGCTCTAAATCATCCCTAAGAATCATAAATTTCTACAAACTTATTCCTTAATATAAATACAAGACACAAGAGATGGGCATCCAATCATAGAAATCTAGAGAAAAGCCTCAAATTCTTTTTTTTCTTCATTTTCTCTTATACATATATCTTAGGTGCTTATTGTTAAATCCTTTTATCATTCTCATTTCTATTCTTTGAGAGAGAGAGTTAACATTTGTAAACACACACCTTTAAGAGCTCTTCATTGTATACATCTTTTCTTTGTATTGAAAAAGTTATTTGAAGTTTTGAGGTATAAAACCTTAATGCTACGTTTGGTAGGAGTATTTTTCTTATGCATGTTTTAGTAATAAACTAATTCAATTGGTAATATTTAGTCACTCACATGACTTATTTTTAGGAAAGAGAAAGAAAAAATTTTCATTTATTTGGAATATGTCTTATTTTTTATAAGAGTTATTATCCGTATTTCTAATTTCAAGTTTAAATTTATACTAACTATTATAATAGAGACGTAATCAACTTTCCACACGTAATTATACCAGCAACCAAATGAGGCATAAGTGATTTATAAAGGATTAAAAGCTAAAGGGTTTTAGGTAGGGAAATGTTTTTATCTTAGTCTTGTGAAAAAGAATCACTATGAATCACATTGTCCAATCTTGACTTTCCTTTCCTTATTATTGAGAAATGTTTTGTAAAAAAGACAAGAAAATCAAGAATAAATATTTCAACAATGGAATAAAAGAACCTTCACAAATAGATCTAGGATGATGCTATCTAATTTTAGAGTATAATACAATAATAATAAAAGAACACTTGTAGGGGCGAAGGCAAGAAAGAAATTTTAAAATTTTATGGGCCAAAATGAAAATTTATCATTATTATTTTATAATTCATAACTTTTAGAGGGGTTTAAACACAATTTCACATGGAAAGCAAGGCCTTACCTACCCCTAGGCCCACTTGTGAAATTTATATTACTCCATTAACATTCAACATAATAATAATATTTAAGTTTTTAGCAACAATTTTTTATAATAATGGTAAACATTTGAAACCTTAAATCACATTTAAAAAAAAAATAAAAGAAAGCGCAGTAAAGTAATCTAAATAAATGTAATGGTAATTTTCAAAATTACTATCATAAAAAAAATTAATTTTATTAATTTTAATATTTTCAAATTATATTTATTAACAACAAAAGTTAATTTATTATTAACAACATTTAATCTATTTATTTTTAATAATGCTAATTTATTTATTTTAAATATAAATAAATTAATGTATTTATTTCAAAATTAATATATAATTATATTATAAAGTTTAAATATTTAATATTATTTAATTTATAATATAAATTAAAATTTAATTCAATAATAGTTAAAATAAATTTAAAATTAAATATTTTAGATTTTATAATTGGACAAAAATTAATATAAAATATAATAAATAAATAAAAACATATATTTTTTTTCTTAAATACATCTTTTAACTTTTTAAGAAAAATAGTATCTCATCTTTATTTAAAAATATCGTATTCATAAAAGAAATTTTCAAATTAAAATTAAATTCTCAACAAACATACTAAATATGTGAATATATATATATATATATATTGGTAGAAAATAACAGGTTTTAAGCGATTACATTAACAAACAATCATTGTACTCGCATTCCTATCAGCATGCAGTATTCCTTGAATTGAACTCGATGGATTCATGAATAGTAGAAGTTTGGATTCACTATTATTCACGAATTTAGTCATTTGATTCGCAAACATGTTCTGCGACCTTTATATGTCAAATTCTTATTTTTCAATTATGTTTGAAGTGGCAACTAATTAATTGCAGTTCGACTGAACTACTAGAATTAGCTCCACCAGCTAACAAAGTCTACTAAAATAGCATTATCACATTGAAGTTCTACATGTCTGAACCCTTTCGCCCATGCTATGTTCAAACCTTCGTATATAGCACGTGCTTCAATCTTAAAAATGTAATTCTTATTCACCTCTCTGGAAAACCCACATAACCATCTCACATCCATATCTCTAAACACACCTCCCACCTATGTTTCTTAAAAGACATATTCTCTCACTAAGCAAATTAAATTTCTTAAAAAAGGAAAATCTTTTTATCGATGAAAACTCTAAAAAAAATCAATTTAGCTCATATCAAATTCGAAAGTTAATTGCTAAAAATAATAAATTATATTAATTTTAAAAATGAACAGCCAAAAATAATTAATCATGTCATTCACGTTTTCAATTTATTTATCCTATGCGACAAAAGAATAATTATTAATAATAAGGAATCCACATGTCTAATTCATTTTGGACTAAATAATTTAAATTTTAACCCTTAATTTTCACTATTTATGTTATGAGATTTAAATTTTAAATTTTTGTTATTATTAGGTGAAAAATAGGAGTTAAAATTTAAATTAAATGAAAATACTGTGATTAATTATCTTTAATTACTTAATTTTGAAGTTAATAACAATTAAATTACTTATTTTTTAGGGGATCAAATTATAAAATATCAAAATTGAGAGATTTTTTTTATCATTTAAACTTTAATTTAAACACAAAGATAAATAAAAAAAATATTGTTAAGTGTGAACATTTCATTTAGTCAATATCCATCATCTGCCTTTTCTCTCTCTCTTTTTTTTCTCATCAAATTTATTATTTAAAAAGACCAAACGTTTTTGCCAAAAGAATAAAACCCTATAAAATAAATACATAACGTTTTAAATATTTTTTCTCTTAAAAAAGCGTTGAATACTGAAAGAAAAAGTAAAAAAAAAAAACGATTAATACCACAAAAATAAGTAAATAAGGAAAATATAACATTACAATTATTACATCGTAGTAGTTGTCAACTAAATACTAATTGAGATTAATATAAACAGTGACGGATCTAAAAATATGACTTAAGGGATAGGGGTAAAGTTAGAATTTTTTTTTTGTGGGGAGGGTCGGAATTAAAGTATATATATATATTTTATGATAGTAAAAATACAATTTTTTTATTTTAATAGTCTATATCTTTATAAATTTTAGAGGATTAAATCAAAATTTTATCATTTTTGAGGCTAAAGTATAATTTTACTATTACTAATTTAAAATTTATAAATTATAAAGGGCCTAAATGAGTAATATCTAGAGATTATGAATTTAATGAGTAATATCTTCTTAAGTTAAAAAAAATATATGATATTTTTAAAATGTAAAAAAATATTATTATATTTTAGTTTTGAATATTTTTTAAAGGTGAATATAATTGATACATTAGCAATACACTTTTTTAACCTTACAAGTAGAGTTACAAATTTGCTATGTGTCTCATTTCTTTTACTATATCTAGCATGCACTTGTCATCACCCCAACTACCTAGCAGCATACTAAATGTTTTTCCTTTTTATAATTATTGATATTTATTTTAACGGGTGGAAATTAAATTTATTGAGCTTATAATATCAAATATCACGCTGTAAACGCTATAAGAAGATTGTACGTCCATAATCTATCTATACTATATATAAAAAGATTGATTAAGTTAATGTCACAACATCATGTATGACATTACTAAAATATCATCACTAAAACATAAGTTTAGATGAATTTTCATTCTTTTATATAATAATTGAAAAACATTATTTAAGAATTAAAGAGGAGAATAATATATTTATTTATATATTTTTAATATAAAATATTTCGTTGGATCCACATGTTAGGTGTGAATTTTATAAAAAAAAAATATTAGTTGTCAATAAAATCACATTTTATCGTATAGTGGTAAATTAAATTTGTGGAGAGTGTGCTACTTTAGTGGCAGCTCATGATCAAAAAATCTTCAGCTTTTTTAATTCCTAATCCACGTATAAAACCCTCTCTCCTTCATTTGTTCATACAAAATTCTTCATTTTTGTTTAAATAAAAAAAATAAATCCAAAGATTACATTGGTTTTCACGTATTTTACCCAACAAGGTGGCGCACCAAAACAGGTCAGGTGAGTTCGTCGGGTTTCCACCTGTCGGAGATGGCGGTCCCGAACAACAAGAACATGATAGCTGCCGACAAAGACAAGCAGAGGATAGGGTTGAATCATCAGATAAGTTTTTTGGATCACAAAGTCATCATCAAGCAACCGAGATGTCTGCAATGGTGTCTGCCTTGACTCATGTTGTCTCTGGCCAAAGATTTGCTGCTTGGGATTGTTACCCTTCTAACATGGACGCCACTTGTTTCCAACATACACAAACTGGTTCAGCTTCTGGTCTTGCTCCATGCAAGATTGGTCAAAAAAGGGGCCGTGCAGAAGACGTTACTGCTCATTTGGTTCAAACAAGCTCTCATGCCCATTCATCATCTCCTGCAACTTCTGGTATCTATGATTATTTTCTATCAAAACCCTTTTTTATTACATGTCAAAACTCGAAGCTGCAATGAAACAGTATTATTTATTCAGTCTATCTATCCTTTTTTTTTTTTTGAACAGTAACTGAAGAAACTGAAACGGCGGCAACCACATCAATGGAAACTGCAGGTGAAGCAGCGGCAGAGTCCAATGAAGAAACCGGCGAGCCGAGGAGAAGATACCGAGGGGTTAGGCAAAGGCCATGGGGGAAATGGGCGGCGGAAATACGCGACCCTAACAAAGCAGCGAGGGTCTGGCTTGGTACATTCGATACGGCTGAAGCGGCCGCCAGAGCCTACGATGAAGCCGCGTTGAGATTCAGGGGAAACAGAGCAAAGCTTAATTTCCCGGAAAATGTCAGAGTTGTTGTTCCTCAACCAATGCAGAGTTTTCCAACCACCCAAACACCAGTTTCTAGTTCTCAAACAACCCATTTTCCATCATATTATCAATCCCCACCTACTGCTGATATGCTTAGAGATTATTGGCAATACTCTCAGTTACTGCAGAGCTGTAATGATTTCCATGAACAACAAGCTACAAGCTTGGTGAACCAGATGATTCAATCATCTCAATTACCCAATGTCCAACCGCCATTGTTATCTTCTTCTCTCTCACCACCTTTGCTTTCATCACCATCATCTTCTGCCTCTGCTTCTTTTCCTCTGCTTTTTGGTGACCAAATGGGCATTTCAAGGCCGCCCATTAATCAAACTCAGGCTAGTCAATCAGATTTTCCGATGCCGCCACCGCCATGGTCTCATCCTGGTCATCATTCTTCATCCACTTGTTAAAATAAGTATATCCCATTTTTTTATATACAAGAAGAAATAAATAATTTTATCGTTTATTAAAAACGAGAAGTTAGTGTTTTATTTCGATTTGTAAAAAATTGAACTTTTCATAAAATACAAGAATTAGATTTGACAAATTAAAGCAAAGAAATTAGCTCTTCAATTTTGGCATAGTAGAACGATGAAATTATTAATTAAGACAAAAAAAAAAACAAATTTTTAATTTTATTTGGATTTTTCCCCTTTATTTTATTTTTCTAACTTTGAATTTTTCAATCATTGTTATTGTAAAAAAAAATTAGGATAATATGGTCTACTTTCTATGAATTATCCAAAGAAAGATGTAGAAACAAACACCTCTTTTCCTTTGCTTTACACCCAAAGGTAGGATACTATTTTTGAATAACATCAATAGGTCACTTTGCTTGATAACATTTTTAATTCTATTATCATCCTTAACTAATCCATTCACATTAAATTTTCGAAATATTCAAATTAAGATTTAATTGACTTGAATATTTATTTTAAAATTGTAAAAACAAAATAGATATTATAAAAAAATAAGTTAGTTAATAAGATAGTAAAACCTAATGTTTATGTATAAAAATCAAAAGCATAGAAACATGATCAAATTCTGTGTGCGGTCCACATATTTAAATATTATATAGATATAAATGAGTGCACGGAAAATGTAACAAAATCAAACGACATAAAGCTAACAACTTAAAAGAAGACAATATATTAATAAATAAATAAATAGTGCTCTAAACTCTAAAGTGTAAGTATGGGATGACATTAACTTTAAATCAGCTTCTCAACTCATCCCATTTTTATATTAACCACTATTTATTAAACCCTTAATTAAATTCATCTCATCCTCGCTATTAATTCAATTAAAAAATTATGAAAATATATTCGAGAGTATTTAGTCTTTTCATTTCAACGAAAATTGATTAAATTATGCATTTGATGGAATTTGAACTCACGCTAATTGAATTATTAAAACCTTAAATTTATCGCTTAAATCAAAACTTCATTTTAATATATTTCATACATTTTTGTTTTAATATACACAATTTATTATCTACATCAGTTTTATAATTAGTTTCAAACGATATGTTTTATTATTTACTGTATGTTACTTTTAAACAAACATTTATGTTTTAAATCTATAATTTCTATACGTATATGCGTGTGATAGAATTTCTAGTAAAACTTTAACAGTGGTAGTAAAACTTTAAAATTAGTTTAAGTTGATTATACTTTATATTGAATTGTATTAAATTCCAATGGACCCCATATGTAGAAAAAGGATTATATGAGACTGTGATTCCACGTCATCTTTATCCCTTTTCAATAGGAGAATGACAAATCAAATTTTTTCTCCTGATTTTTAGCATTTTTAGTTGGATTTGGATTTTTTCAAGAGAAAAAAGCTGAAAATCAAGAAGAAAAATCTGATTTGTCATTCTCGTGTTGGAAAGGGATAAGGATGACTTGAAATCACAGTTTCATACAATCCCTTTTCCCATATGTATTATTTATTATTTGTAATTATAACCTCCTTAAAAAATACTAAAAATACCAAACTTAATTTTTATTTATAAAAAGATTGAATAATTAAGGAAATGTATTGTTTCAGCCCCTAATGGATTTTAACTGTCTCTTTTATTTTCTCAAATATGAAAAGATTAAAATGGTTTTATGTTAGATTTTCATTTGAATTTTAAGTTATGATATATTTGTTGGGTGTTTATATTTTTTAAAATAGCTCGAGTTTGAATTATCATTGTGCCAACGAAATAAAAAAAAGTTAAAAATAATTATTTTATATATTAATAATAGAAGTTCTTAATTTTATAAATAGAATTAAGTAATTATCAAATACTTTTATTTAAGATTTAAAACTAAAAAATAAATGAAGCACGACTTTAATCCATTTGTTTATGTAATTAAAAAACTCCAAAAATATATAACTTGAAGTCATAAATAAATAATTCTGAACATGATTACTCTCAAGTCTCAAATATTATATTTATATATGTATTTTTAAAAAAATGGTGCTTTTTTCATTTCTGAAGTCAGCATACAAGATGGAGTCATACGTGACGAGGAGGGCTCAGTACGGATGATATAAAATGTTGGGGAGTGGGACCCACAAGGACACGTGTTAGTCGTTGAACCTAATATCGAGTAATGACGTCAACGTGAGATAGTCAACATTAAGATGCGTGCCCAAAAACAGAGACGTGTTAACCTTTGAGATAACGAGTCTTTTAAGCTTAAATAATCCTTATTACTATTTTATCTAGTTTGATTTAGTAAACTTTTTTTTTTATACTTTTTACATATTTTTGTATTTTTCACATGTTTTTGTATTTGGAAATAGTAGTTTTAATACATTGATACAAGGAGGAGGGGTATGTTGAACTAGACTTCGTTACGAAATATGCGGGGTGAATGTTTTCAATAGAATGAGGATACTGTTAAAAATATAACGTCAGTAATGACAATATATCGCAAAGAAAAGAGAAATAAAAATTAAAGAACACACAGATTTTACGTGGAAACCCTTTCGGGAAAAAAACCACGGGCAGAGGAGAAGAAAATTCACTATGTCAAATTCGAATAATTACAAGAGGAATAGACTATGTCTATTTATAGGCTTGTAAAACCATATTCTAATAGGAGTGTAGTAAGATTGAAACACCTTATTCTAATCAATATCAAATAGATAGAGTTTAATAAGGTTTAAAAAACCTTATTTAAAATAAAATAAAAGAAGTGTAGTTCTATAGGGATTCTTCTTTTATTTTATTTTACCATTGTATTTTATTTAAATAAGGATTCGGGTCACTTAATTCTAACAATCTCCACCTTGACACGAATTCTCAATGAACAAGTTTTTCATCGCGAACTCTCAACGAACAAGTTCCCCACCTCTTCCATAAAACCCCTTAAGGGTTTAACTTCAACAATGAACACCAATCAAGTCTAACCAATGCTCAAACTTGGTTATAGGAAGTGACTTAGTCATCATATCTGTAGGATTTTCATTAGTACTAATTTTGCTCACAACAATATCACCACGAGCAATAATATCACGAACAAAATGATACCGAACATCAATGTGTTTTGTTCTCTCATGAAACATTTGATCTTTTGTAAGGAAGATGGCACTGATTGTCACAAAATATTGTCTTTGATTTGAAGGTCTTCATTGAGCTCACTAAAGAGTCCCCTCAACCAAATAGCTTCTTTACAAGCCTCGTAATCGCCATGTACTCGGCTTCGGTGGTAGACAAAGCGATCAGTAGTTTGCAAAGTAGCTTTCCAATGATTGCACAACCACCGATTGTAAAGACATAACCAAAGTGAGAGATCTTCTTCTATCAAGGTCTCCAGCCAAAATCAGCAACAACATACCCAATGACTCCATCTCTAGTTCTTCCAAACTGTAAGCAAACATCGTAATACCTCGTAAGTATCTTAAAATCCATCGAATCGCTTTTCAATGTTCTTTCTGGGATTCGCCATGTATCCGCTAATCGCATCGATCGCATATGATAAATGCGGACGTGAACAAACCATTGCATACATGAGAGATCCCACTGCACTAGAGTACGGAACATGTGACATGTACTCAATCTCATCATCTGATTGTGGAGACAAAACCGATGAAAGTCTGAAATGGGCTACTAAAGGAGTACTAACAGGCTTAGCACTCTGCATACTGAACCTGCAAAGAACTTTCTCAATGTACCCCTTCTGACTTAGGTACAATTTACTTGTTTTTCTATCTCTGAGAATCTTCATACCAAGTATCTTACTTGCTAGTCTCAAATCTTTCATCTCAAATTCTTTACTTAGTTGGGCTTTGACCTTTCTTATCTCTCCTTTATCTTTTGCTGCTATCAATATGTCATCAACATAAAGAAGTAGATACACAAAAGAACCATCACTGTTTTTCTTAAAGTAAACACAGTTGTTAAAACTACTTCTTTTAAAATCATGAGAAGTCATAAATGTAACACCCCTTACCCGTGCCCGAAGTCGGGACCGGGATTGAGGCATTACCTAACTAATCTCACTTTGACATCTTAAAACGGGCTATAAAATTTCATTTAAACCCATCACTTGCACATACTCGGCCTAAGAGGCCCTAAACATACTTTTGAGAGGTATCGGGACTATTTCGGGGACATTTACACGTTCGAGAAACTTTTCAACAAAACAGGGGTTGCACGCCCATGTGAGTCTAGGGACATGCCCGTGTGCCCCTAAGACATGCCCGTGTCTACCACCCGTGGTCGAAACTGACTAATTTCACACGGCCTTGACACGCCCGTGTGCCAAACCTTGGCATTCTGACTAATCCACACGGTCCACACACACGCCCGTGTGTTTCAACCGTGTGGCGATTTAAATTCCAAGTGCATGGTGCAGACTTCACACGGCCTGGGCACATGCCCACGTGCTAGCCGTGCCGCTCACACGGTCTAGACACACGCCCGTGTGTCTACCCATGTAGAAAATTAGAAGGCTATCTACCAAGCCCTTTGCCACCCTACATTGAAAACATACATACTCCAATTCCATTCAACGTAATTCATGACCCAAAGACACATCTAAATACTCAATTCAACATTCATACACAAGGGCATACACTTCAAGAAAATCACTTTCATTAAACAAATGAATTTGCCAAGTATTTGCCTAACTTAAGGCCATTTACAAAATGACTTTAGTAACATGCATAGCCAACACTTTGGCTAACAATTACAACTTAACAAAATACTCAAGTCCTATACATGCCATACTCAAAATAAGTCTAAATTGTTATACTAAAGTGATGTCGATAGTGTGATTTCCGAACTCCTACGTCCACGATCCTCGAGTTATCTTGGCAATACTACAAGGAAGAAGGGCAATGAAAGGGGTAAGCATAAAGCTTAGTAAGTTTGCATGAATATAAATAGCAACAATAAGCTCATAAAATAATCCATCCATGATATTAACTAATCATACACAAATCATAGGCATCTTACCATACTTACTCACAATTGCCCTTATTTAGCACATACCATGCCACATGTCGTAAACGTTTCTTCGTGACTCATTCACGAGTACCTGTATTCACTCATTCATATGACTTTAGTGCAAATCTCATTTCTACTTCTAAACTCATCTACTTATCCCTTTAATCACTAGGGATAGTCAAAGACGTATATTCGACGTCGTTCATGTAGAGACGAAGCCAATGCCACATCCCAGAGGTGGTCTTACATGGAGTTACTTCTAAACGCCAATGCCATATCCCGGATATTGTCTTATATGGACTTTCACATCAAGTATCGATGCCATATCCTGGATATGGTCTTATACGATTTCTCAACTCAGTGCCGGGGCCATGTCCCGTGCATGGTCTTATACGGGACCTTACCTATTTCATATCTCGATGATAGCATTTTCATATTCACATGGTCCACTAGGACTTCAACACCTCATTCAACATCAATTTAATGGAGTGTCATGCATCAATATGATATCAAGCATTCTCAATTATGCTAACATAAATATTGCATTAATCACATACAAACTTACCTCGATTCCAAAATAAGCTAACTCGTCGGTTTAGTCCTAGACTTTGTTCTTTCCCCGATCGAGGCGGATTCTCGGTTCTTCTTGCTCTATAATAGAAATTTAGCTCATTTTAATCACCTCATTAATAAAAGCATTTCAATAATCATGCTTAGGCAAAATTACTATTTTGCCCCTAGGCTTTGGCAAAAATGACCATTTTGCCCCTATGCTCGAAAATAATTCTAATCACATTTCTACCTTCCATAAGCCTAGGTGAACATTTAATACTCTTATAGCTATTATCAAAACTCATCATTTCACATAATTACCACAGTTTTGTAACCTTTTCATCAAGGTCCAATTAGGTGTTTTCATGGCAACACCTTTCACAAGAGTTGTTCATCTAACAACCAAGACTCATTTTCTCCCATAAAAATGCAGCAAATAACTATAATAGCTCTCATGGAAAAACTCTAAATTTTTCACCATATTGCACAATAGTCCCCTCATTTGAAAGCTTAAGCTTTAGGGGTCCCAAAAGTACAAATATTTTCAAGAAAAGATCACTAGAACACTTACTTATGAAGAGAAGAGTGTGCTAAAATTTTGAAGCTTTCTTCCCTCTATTTGTTGCTAATTTTAGGTGGAAGAGTGAAAGAGAAAAGATGATATCTTTTCTTTCCTTATTTTATTAATACTAGTCAAATTAGTCCACCTACTATCACCAACTTTGACCATCATTGACAAATTTGTCTCCTATGCTAGTCTATGGCTGGCCAAGCAAGTATTGGGGGTCTAATTGCCTTTTAAAGACCTCCAATTATCAATCTATGGCTATTTGGTACCTTTAGCTTATAAAATGGAACTTTCGCACTTTATGCGATTTAGTCATTTTTCACGGTTATACATGAAATCGCTAAAATTAAAGCACCAAAATTCTCATGTACATATATTATCATGCTTTGACTCATAATATAACCTGAAAATGAATTTCTCAAATCTCAGATTAGTGATCCCGAGATCACTGTTCCAGCTAGCCCCTAAATCGGATTGTTACAATTCTCCTCCCCTTAAAGATTTTCGTCCCCGAAAATCTTACCGGTAAAAAGGTTGGGATATTGGTTTCTCATCAATTCCTCGGGCTCCCATGTAGTCTCTTCTATTCCGTGCCTTTGCCATAAAACTTTCACAAGGGCTATACTCTTGTTTCTCAACTGCTTGACCTCTCGCGCCAAAATCTTAACCGGCTCTTCACCATAAGCCAAGTCCGGTTGTATCTCTATCTCTGTTGATACAATGACATGTGAAGGATCTGAACGGTATCAGCGCAACATGGATACGTGAATAACATCATGAATCTTTTCTAGTTCAGGTGGCAAGGCCAACCGATAAGTTACTGGTCCTATCCTCTCGGTAATTTCATAAGGTCCGATAAAGCGCGGACTTAATTTGCCCTTCCGGACAAATCTGAAGACTTTCTTCCAAGGTGATACTTTCAAGAACACTTTATCACCGACTTTGAATTCTATCTCTTTCCTTTTCAAATCTGAATAGGACTTCTGCCTATCTGAGGCGACTTTTAGACAATCACGTATCACTTTTACTTTTCATCAGTTTCCTTAACCAAATCGACCCCGTGTATCTGTTTCTCTCTGAGTTTTGACCAATACAAGGGCGTGCGGTACTTTCGCCCATACAATGCCTCATAAGGCGCCATCTTCAAACTTGACTGAAAATTGTTGTTGTAGGCGAATTCCACCAACGGTAAGTATTTCTCCCAACTACCTTGGAATTTTAAAACATAACATCGAAGCATGTCCTCAAGTATCTGGATTACCCTCTCTGACTGCCCGTCGGTTTGTGGATGGAAGGCTGTACTGAAATTTAATTTCGTGCCCAAGACTTCTTGCAACTTTTTCCAAAACCGTGACGTGAATCTCGGATTTCTATCCGAAATGATCGACAACGGTACACCATGGAATCTTACTATCTCTGACATGTACAAGTTTTCCAATTTATCAAGCGAATAGTCGACTCGTACTGGTATAAAATGGGCTGACTTTGTGAGTCTATCAACCACTACCCATACTGCATCTTTCTTCTTTGGAGTCAACGGTAAGTCCGTCACGAAGTCCATGGTAATACGGTCCCATTTCCACTCAGGAACCATAATGGGCTGAAGTAAACCCGAAGGTACTTGATGTTCAGCTTTCACTTGTTGACAAATCAGGCATTTCGATACAAACTCAGAAATGTCTTTCTTCATACCAAGCCACCAGTACCATTTCTTCAAATCATTGTACATCTTCGTGCTGCCTGGGTGTACATTCAAACATCCGCTATGCGCTTCATGCAAGATTTTATGAATAAGCTCATCATTTCTGGGTACACAAACCCTATCTCGAAATGTCAGACATCCATCAGGATTTACCCGAAATTTTGACTCTACGCTCGACTCACATAAAATTCTCTTGGCTTGCAAACTGTTATCATCTTTCTGAGCTTCACAGATTTCTTGGAGAAACAAGGGTTTAACCTTCAATTCGGCTAAAACGGAACCATCATCCAACAAGGTCATCTGAGTATTCATGGCTCTTAGTGCAAACAATGATTTTCTACTCAAAGCATCGGCGACTACGTTCGCCTTTCCCGAATGGTAGTCAATTTCCAACTCATAATCCTTAATCAAATCTAACCACCTTCGTTGCCTCAAATTCAATTCCTTTTGAGTCATCAAATATTTTAGGCTTTTATGGTCGGTGAAAATCTGACACCTTTCACCATATAAATGATGCCTCCAAATTTTTAACGCAAACACAATTGCAGCCAACTCTAAATCATGAGTCGGGTAATTCTTCTCGTGCGACTTCAATTGCCTAGAGGCGTAAGCAATCACCTTACCCTCTTGCATGAGTACACAACCCAATCCGTTCAAGGACGCGTCACTTTAAACCACAAATTCTCTTCTCGGCTCAAAGTTGTACCAAAGCAGGGGCCTCGATCCAATGATGTCTTCAATTTCTCAAAACTCTGTTGACACTTTTCTGTCCAATCGAACTTCACATCTTTTTTGCAAAAGTTTAGTCATCGGGGTAGCTATCATGGAAAACCTCTTGACAAAATGCCTATAATAACCAGCTAGGCCTAAAAAACTCCTTACTTCAGTTACGCTCCTCGGCGGTTTCCATTCAACAATTGCTGAAACCTTACTCGGGTCGACTCTAATCCTGTCTCTCGAGACAATGTGTCCCAAAAATCTCACTTCCTTGAGCCAAAATTCACTCTTATTGAATTTGGCATACAATTTCTCTTCTCTCAGAACTTGCAGAACTGTACTCAAGTGCTCGGCGTGTTCGTTCTCATCTTGAGAGTAGATCAATATGTCGTCGATGAAGACCACGAAAAATTTATCTAAGTATTATCGAAAAACACGATTCATCAAATCCATGAAGATCGCAAGGGCATTCGTTAGACCAAAAGGCATGACCAAAAATTCATAGTGGCCATACTTAGTCCTAAATGCGGTTTTCGGCACATCCGAGTCCTTGACTCTCAGCTGATAGTACCCTGACCTCAAATCTATCTTGGAAAACACCATGGTTCCCTTCAATTCATCGAATAGATCATCGATCCTCAGCAACGGGTACTTGTTCTTCACAGTTACTTTGTTGAGTTACCGATAATCTATGCATAGTCTCATAGAGCCATCTTTCTTCTTCACGAATAAAACGGGAGCACCCCACAGAGAAAAACTCGGCCTTGCAAAACCTTTATCTGTCAGCTCTTGCAACTGTTCTTTTAGCTCCTTTAACTCAGTTAGAGCCATTCTATAGGGAGCAATAGAAATAGGGGCAGTACTCGGAGCTAACTCAATCCCAAATTCGATCTCTCTAACCGGGGGTAGTCCTGGCAACTATTCTGGGAAAATATCTAGGTACTCGCATACTATGGGTACCGACTCAATTCTCAAATCAGTCTCTTTAGTGTTCAACAAAAAGGCAAGGTAAGCCTCGTACCCCTTTCTCAAATACTTTTGAGTTATTGTGGTTGATATCACTACTGGTGATCTATTTGGCTTATCTGATTTAACACGAATAAAATCCCCATTTTCACTTCTCAACTCTATAAGCTTCTCCTCACAGTTCACAATTACCTCATGAGTGACTAACCAATCCATCCCAAGGATGACGTCAAACTCATCAAATGGCAATAGCATAAGGTCAACAGGGAAACAATGATTCTTAATCATCAAAGGGCATCCTTTGCACACTTTATCTACTAACACATGCTTGCCTAGGGGATTAGACACTCTTATGACGAATTCGGTAGACTCTATAGGCATGCTCATGCTAGAGACTAATTTCATGCATATGTATGAGTGAGTGGATCCCGGATCAATTAAAGTTATAACACGAGTATTATGGAGAGAAAAGGTACCCGTGATTATGTCGGGGGAAGATGCCTCTTCACGAGCACGAATGACATATGTCCTCGCCGGTGCTCTACCCTCGACTCTAGCGGCTTGCTCTCTAGATGGATTCTTACTACCCATCTTATTTCCCAATTTTCTCAGTGGTCTTCCCCTAGCAGTACTTTCCGATCTTGCATACTGAGGCTTTTCTTTCTCGCCCACCTCGGGGCAGTCTCTAATAAAGTGGTCTAAGGACCCACATCTGAAATAAGCTTTCTCGTTAGCTCGACACTCACCAGAATGGCACCTGCCACACTGAGGGCATTTCGATTTACTAGGTCGGACGTTGCCCACACTAGCAACTGATGTGGTCTGCCCTTTCGACCCCGAAAATTACTTGCCTTTACTTCGGGTTGAAAACCCCACTGAAGTGACTGATCGAGTAGCGAAATCCCTCGATTTCTTAGATGAGGATTGGTGAGACCTATTCAGTTGTATCTTCCTCGAGTCACGAGACTCATTCTCAGCTCTTCTCTTCTCTTTAGCCAACTCTTCGGCTTTACAGGCTCTATCTACCAACACTACAAATTCTTTTAGTTCGAGGACTCCCACGTATAAACGGATATCTTTATTTAATCCATCCTCGAATCTCTACGGGACCTTACCTATTTCATATCTCGATGATAGCATTTTTATATTCACATGGTCCACTAGGACTTCAACACCTCATTCAACATCAATTTAATGGAGTGTCATACATCAATATGATATCAATAATTCTTAATTATGCTAACATAAATATTGCATTAATCACATACAAACTTACCTCGATTCCAAAATGAGCTAACTCGTCGGTTTAGTCCTAGACTTTGTTCTTTCTCCGATCGAGGTGAATTCTCGATTCTTCTTACTCTATAATAGCAATTTAGCTCATTTTAATCACCTCATTAATAAAAGCATTTCAATAATCATGCTTAGGCAAAATTACTATTTTGCCCCTAGGCTTTGGCAAAAATGACCATTTTACCCCTAGGCTCGGAAATAATTCTAATCACATTTCTACCCTCCATAAGCCTAGGTGAACGTTTAATACTCTTATAGCTATTATCAAAACTCATCATTTCATATAATTACCACAATTTTGTAACCTTTTCATCAAGGTCCAATTAGGTGTTTTCATGGCAACACCTTTCACAAGAGTTGTTCATCTAACAACCAAGACTCATTTTCTCCCATAAAAATGCAGCAAATAACTATGATAGCTCTCATGGAAAAATCTAAACTTTTCACCATATTGCACAATAGTCCCCTCATTTGAAAGCTTAAGCTTTAGGGGTCCCAAAAGTACAACTATTTTCAAGAAAAGATCACTAGAACACTTACTTATGAAGAGAAGAGTGTGCTAAAATTTTGAAGCTTTCTTCCCTCTATTTGCTGCTAATTTTCGGTGGAAGAGTGAAAGAGAAAAGATGATATCTTTTCTTTCCTTATTTTATTAATACTAGTCAAATTAGTCCACCTACTATCACAAACTTTGACCATCATTGACAAATTTGTCTCCTATGCTAGTTTATGGCTGGCCAAACAAGTATTGGGGGTCTAATTGCCTTTTAAAGACCTCTAATTATCAATCTATGGCTATTTGGTACCTTTAGCTTATAAAATGAAACTTTTGCACTTTATGTGATTTAGTCATTTTTCACGATTATACATGAAATCGCTAAAACTAAAGCACCAAAATTCTCATGTACATATATTATCATGCTTTGACTCATAATATAACCTGACAATGAATTTCTCAAATCTCGGATTAGTGATCCCAAGAATAATGTTCCGGCTAGCCCCTAAATCAGGCTATTACAATAAAGGAATCAAACCTCTTGTACCACTATCTTGGTGACTGTTTCAAACCGTAAAGGGACTTTTTCAGCAAGCAAACATAGTCCTCTTTTTCTGAGACTGTAAAACCATCTGGTTGTTGCATGTAAATATCTTCCTCAAGTTCTCCATGCAAAAATGCAGTTTTTTCATCTAACTACTCAAGCTCCAAATCATGCATGGCCACAATACCAAGCAAAGCTCGAATCGAACTATGCTTCACAACTGGGGAGAACAAATCTGTGAAGTCCACTCCTGAAATTTGACTGTAACCCTTTGCAACAAGCCTTGCTTTATATCTGGGTTCTTCAACTCCTGGAGTCCCTTCTTTCTTTTTAAACACCTATTTACAACGAACAACCTTTTTACCTTTAGGAAGTTTCACAAGATCCCATGTTCTATTTTTGTGGAGTGATTTCATCTCCTCTTGCATAGCAAACATCCACTTTTCTGAGTCTTCACAGCTAACCGCCTCAGATAATTAGACGGCTCTTGGTTTGCATCTATATCTTCAGCCACATTTAAAGCATAAGCAACTAGATCAGCCTCAGCATACTTCTTTGGAGGTTTAATTTCTCTTCTAGTTCTATTTTTGGCGTTAGAGTATTGTGGTGAAGAAGCAACTCAATTCTCAATTTTTGTACTGGCTTGAGGAGTCGACTCTGTATTAATCTGATACTCACCTACTTTTGATTTTCTTTATTGGAAGAGTCTTTAAGAGATAAGTTAGGTAGCATAGCAGTTTCATCAAAAACAACATCTCTGCTAATCACAACTTTTCTATTTTTAGGACACCATAACTTATACCCTTTTACACTAGCTTTATAACCAAGAAAAACACATTTAATGGATCTCGGTTCCAATTTTCCATTATCAACATGAGCATACGCAGGACACCCAAAGATCTTTAAATCAAAATAATTAGCAGGATTACCGGACCATACCTCTTGTGGAGTCTTTTTCTCAATGGCAAGCGGATGGAGATCGGTTGATCAAAAAACATGCGATGAGGTCGCCGCCCAAAACGACTTTGGTAAGTTGGCATTTGACAACATACATCGAACCTTCTCCATGATCGTTTCTGTTCATTCGTTCGCAACGCCATTTTCTTTGTGGAGTATGATGAACTGTCAAGTGTCTCACGGTCCCTTCTGACTTGCACAGTTTATTAAACTCATCAGAACAAAACTCTAAGCCATTGTCTGTGCGAAGGTATTTCATTTGTTTTCCCGTCTATTTTTCAATCATAGTTTTCCAAGACTTAAATGCAGAAAACACATCGCTTTTCTGCTTCAAGAAGAATGCCCAAATTTTTCTGGAAAAATCATCAATAAAAGTTAGCATATAATTAGCTCCACCTCTTGAAGGCACTCTTGATGGCCCCCACAGATCAGAATGAATGTACTCCAACGTTTCCTTCGTGTTATGGATTTCTCTGGTGAATCAAACTCTCTTTTGCTTCCCAAAAACGCAGTGCTCACAGAACTTCAGTTTGCAAATTCCTTGCCCATCAAGAAGTCCTCTTTTGCTCAATTCTGCCCTGCCATTCTCACTCATATGCCCTAGGCGCATATGCCAAAGTTTAGTAATATCATCATCTGACAAGGAAGAGGAAGCGACAGCTGCATTACCAATAATAGTAGAATCCTGCAAAACATATAACTTGGTAGTGTTTCTCTGCCCTTTCATCACAACGAGGGAACCTTTGGAAATCTTCAAAATCCTACTTTCAGCTGTGTATTTGTTCCCTTTTGAATCAAAAGTACTTAACGAAATTAAATTTCTCTTCAATTCTGGAACATATAAATGCGTTACTAAGTATTACGACAACTCCATCAAACATCTTAACTTTAATTGTTCCAACACCTGCGATTTTACACGAAGCATTATTTCTCATCAAAACAATACCTTCAGACACTGTTTCGTAAGTTGTAAACCAATCTCGATTGGGACTCATGTGGAAGGTGCAGCCTGAATCAAGTATCCACTCCTCGCTCACTTTAGAATTATTGTGAGCGACTAGAAGTTCACCATCATTTGTAGTCTTCTACAACATCAGCTTCACCAGAATTTTTTGGTTGTTTTCCCTTTTGATTCGCAGCCTCCCTTTTAATCTTATTCTGTAGCTTACAACACTCAGATTTAATGTGCCCTTTCTTCTTGCAGAAGTTACAAGTTTTACCTCTGTTTGAAGACTTCGATCTACCCTTAGATTTACCGCGAGGATTCCGTTTCTGTGTCTTTCCATGATCATCATCAGCATTCCGATCTTGTCTCCCACGAACAATGAGACCCTCTCCCTGAGAGTCGGGTTTAACCACAAGATGCTTCATCTTATCATACGAGGTCAAAGAATCATAAACCTCATCAACTGTGAGAGACTCGTGGCTATATAAAATCGTGTCTCTGAAGGTTGAATAAGACGGGGGCAACAAACAAAGTAGAATCAACCCTAGATCTTCCTTATCATACTGAACCTCCATGGCCTCCGAGTTTGAGAGAATTTCTTTAAACACTGTTAAGTGTTCGTGCACAGACGCACCTTCCTTCAAACGATGAGCATAAAGATGTTGCTTCATATGCAACTTACTGGTTAGAGTTTTCGACATACATATTTGTTCTAGCCTCTTCCATAATGCAGCAGCAGTCTTCTCCTTCATCAAATCCTGCAAAATTTCGTTAGACAAATGTAGATGTAATTGTGTTAACGCATTTCGATCCTTGCGCTTCTTCTCTTTCTCCGTCAATGTCGAAGGCATCTTATCTACCCCTAGCAGGGCTTCCTTTAAATCCATCTGTGTAAGAACTTCCTGCATCTTTATCTGCCACAACGCGAATCTGGTGTTACGATCCAACATCGGAATTTTATACTTCAAAAACGCCATTACTGTGATCGAGATGAAAAACTCGAAAGCTCTGATACCAATTTGTTAAAAATATAACATCGATAATGATAATATATCGCAAAGAAAAGAGAAATAAAAATTAAAGAACACACAGATTTTACGTGGAAACCCTTTCGGAAAAAAAACCACGGGCAGAGGAGAATAAAATTCACTATTTTGAATTCGAATAATTACAAGAGGAATAGACTATGTCTATTTATAGGCTTGTAAAACCATATTCTAATAGGAGTGTAGTAAGATTGAAACACCTTATTCTAATCAATATCAAATAGATGGAGTTTAATAAGGTTTAAAAAACCTTATTTAAAATAAAATAAAAGAAGTGTAGTTCTATAGGGATTCTTCTTTTATTTTATTTTACCATTGTATTTTATTTAAATAAAGATCCGGGTCACTTAATTCTAACAGATACCTGTGATGAAATATATCCTGTCATTCATTCTAACTTGATGGTATAGAATGGTTGAACCCACATGGTGTTTAGTGACTAGCGACATCACATTCCTAACAAAAGCTTGAAACTCTGGGTACCGAATGACTTGTGCTTGTTCGGATGGTGGTGCCGAAAGATAGGATTTGTGGATTACTTCTCGGTTCACTGCCGGCTAGCTTGTTGCTCAGGTGTCCTTCTAGCTTGTCATAGTCCTTATACAGATGAGGGTATAACAAGTAGTTTTTAAATTATTTATCGAAATAAATAATTTTTTAAAATAAATTTTTAGGGGTAGTGTGGAGTTTCGTTTATTGTATTGAGTTGCGAAGGTTTCCAAACCATAAGGGAATTGGGATAATTGTTATGGAATTATTAAAAGACCTCGAAACCCATAGTTGTCGAGTTATATATAATTGATATGCATTTAAGTTTTTAGTGTTGGAGAGCTAAACCTTAATAGTACAACAGGAGCTTAACACCTATGTATGTTGAGTTACGTATAATTTAATGCATTTAATTTTGATCGTTTAGCAGTTTAACCCTGATAAATACAAGAAGACAATGAGACTTACGAATGTCAAGTTCTTCTCTAATTAAAATTTCAACCATTTGGGAAACCTAAACATAATAAATGCATTGAATGGAATTCAACATTCACGGGTTTCAAGCCCTTGAAAGTATAAGCATGGATGTTGTTTATAGCATCAATCCCTTCTCATCCATTATCTTTTTCATAGGTAAAAAAGTAAAAATATATTTATATTTAACTTTTAAAATGTATACCCACATTTAAGTTTTTATAATGTAACTTATATATATTTAATATATTTTTAGATTTAAAATAAATTTCATTAATTATCATAAGCTTAAATAGATCTAAATTAACATTCATAAATATGCAACTGAATAAATAAGTTCTTACCCTATTAGTATTTAACTAATTGATTATTGTCATCAATAGTTATTTTGTTAACCATAAATTATTATTCGTAGTTTTGGTGGACACTATATTGACTGAAGACATTCAAGTAGTACTCTTGAGGGAAGTAGCCAAGGAGGCATACATATTGGGAAAGGCCTACATGACCATTACTGTTGGAAAAATCTGGTTAAGAAAACAGTTTTCAGTTACAACGGAAGTTTAAAAATTTTGAAAATTGAGCCAGTTTGTGATATTTATAGCAATAAACTTTTTCCAAAAAGTAATCGTGCTTTGTGCGAGACGGATCCGAAACGTTCTTGGCTTTGAACCAAATGACCTTCTCCATTATCCTTGTACCCTTGTATCGTGTCAAGTTAAGCTTGAGCAACACGAACCAAACGCAAAACAAGAAACAATTTAATTACTTTTAGTAGGAAAGTAATTCTCTCAAATAGAAACTAGTAGAAATTGTAATTCCTAGAAAATATAATTTAATTTCACTACTTTCCAGTAGAATAACAATTTATTTTTACTACTAATTTCATCTATTTATAGGGAGAGATAAGAGAATCTTGGTATAACACAAATAATATTTATTTAATAAAAAATAGTCTTCTAGTCTAACTGTAAGGGGGGCAACACACCTCTCAATTCCCTTAGGGTTGTCGCCCCTCATATCTTTATGTGAGGCAGATTGAGTCTCTCACGTATTGGTTCCAATTATATGTGCTTCCTGGACTTTAACCCCAACACTTTATAATCTAATCCAACTAAATATTTGTTTTCTATTTCCAAAATAAATATTAATTAATTAATCAAATTAACTAAATTAATTTTCTAATTAAATAATTTTCTCAACCCAATTCTAATTTCATTAAAGTCATGGCAAGTTTTATTTAATCCAAACATTGAAGGTAAGGTTTGTAACAAAATCTTTCATTATTTCAATTTTTAAAATAAAATATCTTTCTATTCCAATTTTTTATCTCATTTTTTTTGGAAATTTCCATTGAAATATGAAGATGATTATTTGAGTTTTCTTAAATCTAATCACTTAATTTCAACAAGGTAATGTGTTTTTTTTAATTATAATCTTTTATTTCAATCATTAGAAATTTATTTCAACAATCTTTCTTCATTCAAGTTTTGTAATGTGCTAGAGAAAACTTCGATTTTGTGGGTTTTTTTGATGTTTTTAGGATGTCTTCTTGATGATTTTAGTTTTAGGATCGTATTAGAACAACAAAATTTAGATTTACTTTGAGTTTAGATTAGGTTTTTGAGAGATGCCAATAATGAGCTCTAGAGAGAGAAAGGTTAGGAACTTTCAGTTTTGTTGGGGATTAGTGTTGTTCTAGAGAGATTTAGGGTTTCTAAACTTAGTTATAATGCTAGATTTTAGTTTTTGTAAGTTTAGATTAGATTTCTCTTAAGTGGTTCTAATAAGCGAAAAAGTGTTTCGCTATATCAAATTGCATCTCATGACAAATTTAGGAGTTTTAAATATTGGAATGTGATTTTTTTAACTTGTTTATTGTTTTGGATGTGTTATTGTAGCAAAGGAGGTGGTCGAGTCATCTAAGGCTAAAAGGAAGAAAACGGTTATGGAGGCTTAATGAATTCAGTTTGTTCTTACTAAATTCGATTTTTCAATATATGTTTGATTAAATAAATAAGCTTAGGGTTGTATTGTTAATTATATACTTTTGTAGTTAATTGATCTAGTGGAATATGAAACTTGTCTTGTTGATTGTCTATTGAAGTGTTTTGTGATTATACATATTTTGCTATACGAGTATGGTGAATGCTATGAATATAGAAATAATCTGAGTTTTAAATGCTAAGATTGATGTTTATTGCTTTTATGTGGTGTTGAAATAATAATGCCTATTAAACAAATTGGAAAAGCTTCGAGTATAGTTGGCATGCTATAGGATATTTGTGTTTTGGAGCTTATATATGGCATTTGTGTGCATGCTTATAATGTTTGAGGAAGTTGTGCCTATACATGCATTGGAGTATTGCTATCATTTTTGGTGCTTGTGTGTAATATTTTGGAGTCTCCGGGGATTATCAGTGTATCCATTCTTTATTTCTAAATTTGGTTAATAGGGGAAATCGAAAATGTTAATTCAACATATCAATGCCTTGTTTGTTTGGAATAATGATGAATATGACATTCAAAGATCAATATCTCAATGAGTATGCAAAAGATTTCCTATGCTTCAACAATTTAATATGTGCTTAGGTTTCTACGCGTCCAAATGTTGCATACATTATTGTGAAATGTAGATATTTGAGCAATTCAGGTATGGATAACTGGAAAGCAATTAAATGATTCATACGTTATCTTCAGAAAACAAAACAGTACATGTTCATATGTCGAACGTCTGATAAGTTAAAGATCGTTAGGTATTTAGACTCTAATTTTGATGGAATATGGATGCAAAATTGCCAATAGGCTGCAAATTGTGGCAATAAATGTTAGTCTTGTATTCTAATAACAATAGGAGGACATCAACGTCAATGCACATAAACTTGAAATTCATTATTGTTAAAGTAAGGGTTTAGATTGGTTAGATGTCTATAAAGCATATTGGGATAAGCTTCATGATTGCAAGTCCATTTACTAAGAGACTACCACCCAATGTTTTTATGGTCACACTGCTTATATGTGTGTAATGTCATTTCTGGATGTTCATGGTAAGTGGGAGTTTGTAATTTTAAATGCTTTTTTGTTATAAAAACATTTTTGGTTATTTCAGTTTAAGGATATTTTAAGATTATTTACTGCATAAATAATGTTTATTTGGTTTATTCACATTTTGATTTTGGTAAGGTTTGATCTCACTAATGTTTAAGGAGGACTAGTTGAAAATAAACAGTTTTATATCACATTGCATGTAATTTTCATTCTATACATTCATACTTGATCTATATCATTTGGTTGTGTTAATATATGTGATTAGGGATGAATTTAGTTATGATACATGTAATAAAAATCGCCTTGGTTCTATGTTAACATAATTAATGGACAAGATTGTTGGAAATACCTTTTGGTCATGATAGTAAAGTTTTGACCTTATAAGGTTATATAATGACATGTAATTATAAACTAATTAGTACATATACATAATGTGTGTGGTCCAAGTAAGAGATTATTAGATAATATGGACATAACATATATATTTAAAAAATTACATTTTATTATTTACTATTATAAAAAGATTAGCTCAAATAAAAGTGACCTAATTTGGTTAAAACTTAATAGGCTTCAGTTATTAAATAGAGAATGAGTCGAATATGTGCAGATACTCTAGTAACTAATTTCTAATTGATGATGGGTTGATTAGAAATTAATGTTAATATGCAAAAGTCATATATTGATATTATAGTCCCCAAATTACACATACATAACTTTTCTGACATCTCATCTTTAGAAAAGACAGAACCATTTTCTCTAAAATACTTGTGTGCTAATTTGAAATATCAAAACATAATACTTGAAGAATTCAATATATTGATGGATTCAAGTACGCTTTTGCATCTAGTTTTTTTTGTTCTTAATGATCTAACATAAAAAAATCCTGATTTACGATTTTAAATTTTATATCAGAATTTCAAGGTTCTAACATTCAACACTTGTACCGAGATATTCTTTAAAAAATCGTATTATAAAAAATAATTTAAAAAAAAGAGTACCTATGCTAATATCCGAATAAAATGAATACATATACAATATTTAGGTAAACTAAAATTATAAAAAAAATATTTACGATAAGAAATGGAAACTTCAAAAGCATAATAATTTAGACTTTTTCACTAGTTAGTTTTTTAATAATAAAAAATAGTTTTTTTTTCTTCCTAAAATTATGTTAAAATAAGTTTGGTACAATCGTTTTGACACGTGATCTAATGGTTTTAGTTCCTTAAAACATTTTTTTTCACTTAAAAAAAAATTTAATTTACCTACCATTTCCTACCCTTTTGGGGAAACGAGAAACTTTTTTTTTTTTTTCATATCTTTTATTTGTATGCATAATTGTTAATGGACTGACTATAGAAATTTTAACTATGGTTGAAATTTAGTTATGTGTGTTTAAATTTTATTTAAAAATTTTAAAATAAATAAGATCTGTAATAAAATCTTAATTTCCTTGAACTAATTATTTCTAATGTTCACGTATCAAATAATTACTAAATTTTTTGGCCTTCTAAAGAATTAATTTTAACCCTTCATTTAATTTTTTTGTCAAATCATCTCAAAATGAATGGAAGAATTAATGTTCAGTATGCATGTGGTTTGCCGTGTAAATGACACGTTAGTATTTAATTAATTTTTTAAAATTTGAAAATATTGAAAATATTTTTTTTTTGAATTTATAAATTTATAAAATTAATTAAATACAAACGTGTTATTTACGCGGCAAACCACGTATATGCAACATCAAAAAAGTTTAAAAAAAAACGTTAATTTTTCGTTCATTTTAGATGATTTGATAAAGAAACGTATGTTTAAAGACTAAAAATGTAAAAAGTTAAATAAAAGGGCAAATAAATTATTATGCATTTTCTTTATTAATATCAAATTGGGAATTTGTACAAATGTGACATAACATTCCTTTTTAGGTTCTGGTAGATGGATATTTTTCAATTTTTTTTTTAATTGAGAATATCAAATTAATGAAAAGCATATATTATTTACCGTTTTACTCTAATAACCATGAAAAATATATATTGAAAAAAAACACCATGGAAAAGTATTGTGATGTTAATGGTAAATGATTTTCTTAAAATTTTATTTTTTATATAAAAATAAAAATAATTTATTTTTCATATTTTAAAGTTGTATTAAATGATAGCTAATGGCACCTTAATTAAGTCGTAAGGATAATATTCGAAAACTTTGAGATAATAAATTTGAGTTAAATTTTATTTAAATTACGCGTAATTTTATTTTAATTTTAATTTAATTTAAATTTTACTATCAGTGGGCCCAATTTATTATTATTGTTTTGTTTATATTTAAATATATTTAAGTACAAGATAATTAAATACTTTACACGTCTTTTTCTATTGGTAACAATCCTATGCTAATCTAGTTAAGGACTCAATCGGCGAAAAATATTCTTTTTAATGAAACTTTACCAAATAATGTCCAAAAGTCATATAATAAACTTTATCTTATCAAAATAAAGTCCAAAACCCAAAACCAAATTTAATATAAAAATAATAGAGAATTGAATTGAATTATCACGGACGGTCGACCAAATTAAACTAAACTCAGTCCTGATATTTTTAAAAATTATAATTAATATATGAATATTAATTTAATACCAAAAATATTATTATTATTTGTATAAAAATATATTAATATTTAGTTACTGTTTATAAGCACCTAACAACCAAAACCTAAAAAATAAAAAAAGAAGTGATATTTGGGATGATGGAGCATTGGATGCTTAGGTGAGGTTAGGTGGCTTTGTCTCTTTGTTTTTAGGGTTCAACTTTAACCCCTCCCTCTATTTCTCAAATTCTCAACCCCATGTTAAAAGCTAGGTAAGTTGGGTACCACTAGGTTAGATTTTTTTTTAATGAATTCTCGGTATTACGAGTTAATCATACACCAATCTGATTAGAAAAAATATTAATAAGAAATATTTTTATGTAAAATACTTAAATGAATATAAAAGATAAATATATAGTGAACCTTTTACATAAATCTTTTAAAAAAGTCTACTCTTGGAAAGATAAATGTATGATTAGTGGTAAATGGAGTGGATGGAAAAGAAAGAAGAAATATAAGTTTGTATTAGTTATAAAATGGAAATGACAAAAACCAAACATTTTAATTGATTTTAGGTTAGAATGAAAAGAAATGGTCCAGAAATTTGGTTTAAATGCAATGCCTACCCTTTTTGCTTTATTATTTTTGACAAAGATTGTGTGGTCTCTTAATCAGAGTTTGAGGTCCTTTCCTAAATTAGTGGAGTTCAAGCTTGTAGCTTTAAATCAAGTCAGAGGCTCCATTTTGTGTTATAACTTAGTTTTCTATCCCATCATCATTCTTTTATTGTTGTTTTTTTTTCAAGTATATATATTATATCGACAATTACGATCAAAATTAATCATTACAGTTACGAAATTAAATAATTAACTCAAGATTAACTCGTTATAGTATTTTGAACTTAAACCTTAAAGTTTCTAAACTTATTGTTTATCATTAAGCTTTTCGAGTTTTATTATTATTATTATTATTATTATTATTATTATTATCTTGAATTAGTTATGATTTGTGATGAGATATTTGAAAATGATAACAACCTAACTGGTCCAATTGGTATTGAGGATGGGGATGGGATTTTGTTTTGGTACTACAATCTCAATGTTAAATTGATATTTTTTAAATAAATAAAGATTTTATAATTAACAGTCGGTGTATTGATTTGGGCACAAAATTGAATTGATTTTGAATCGGTTTTTGAGTGAATTGTTTTAAACGGATTTAATCGAATTAAAAAACATGATTTTCTTTTTTTAAATTATGAATTTAATAATTTATTTACTAGAGCATTTTATTATATTGCAGGAGAAAAAAAAAGCTTTAGCAAAATTCCACATTGTATGCCCATCACTATGTGTATGTGCTATCCACAATTTTGAAAATGAATTTATTTACTTTGAATATTAGAATTCAATTATTAGTGGTTTTTTATGGTATCTTTGCAAAAGACCTCTTGCAACCAAATGTAAAGTCTGCTACAATTTGTAGGATGTTGTCTACTTCGACCTATTAAGACCTCACAATACTTTTCCCCAAAAAAACACCATATGTTGAATATTTTAAAAAAATATATCATGACTAGCATAGCACCATGCCATCATCCCCCTAACAAAACTCTCTTGAATCCACATTTTTGTATCTATTGGCTAGTAGCTAACATGATACCCAGCAACATAGTTGAGTCTGCCTTTCTAAACCCTCTACACCCGACCCAACTCTGCATGCAGGATAATGATATATCATCACATCACATGCTTATTACGTCCTTTAGATTCTTCTTCACTTTTCATCCTTGACCTCTTCCATGGTGTTAACTCTTTAAACACTGCAGATGCTTCATATCTTTCCTCTTTCATCATCTGATTGAGACTGCTTCCTAAACTTCATGTATTGTGGGACTCCTAGGACCACTAACAACCAGTCACATTCAATTCTAATTCACCTGACTCTCCCCTGTTCTTCATGCTATTTATTAACAAAAAAAGAAGAAGAAGAGGTTTTCAATAATTTTCAAGTTTGGAGCAGTAAAAATAATATCTTTACAAACTGAAATTAAAAAAAAAAAAAAAAAAAAAAAAACCAAAACTAGACCTTCCACCAAACGTTGCATATCATTCAACAATACAAAGAGAGGGTAAAAGTAAGACAACTATTCACTTATCTTCTCATAACAATTACAAAGACACATCCAAAGACACTAACCGCATACCAATTCATGCAGTGGCAACTCTATACAAATTAACCCCATCATTGTCGACCTTCTTTCCCCGTCATATAGCTTCTGCTTTCCGTCACTTTGGAATTGGAAAGCACATCATCGGTTGCGATTTCCCAACTACCGCTTCTCCTTCCCCAACTCGAGTGTCTAGTTTCGGATCGAATTGTAGGAGCTCGATGATCAGAATCCAGAATAGCATCAACCTCCAAGGCGGTATGAGCAGGGCCATTGCTCCCTCTACTGCGGATGTCCTCATCAATTTCCTCGATATTACGTCGCTGGGAGATCTTCAATAGATCTTCACCGATCTCTAGATCATCCTCTACTTTGGGACGTGGATCACCACCGCCTAGATCTTCAGCTTCTGCTCCCTGAATACTTTGTAAAGTAGGCCTTGACACCTCCTCTCGAACAAAAGCCCGGAAATTGTTCTTTGAGGGCTTTATCTTTGTGCAAAATACTTCAAGAAAATTACTTGGACAACCCAGATTGTAAACATTGATTCTATTGTCAGCCCTAAATCGGAAATTTTCATATGTCGTCTGGAAAACATAGAGGCACCTTAGTCAACAACTAAACACTTGTGGGATGAAATAAAACAAAAATGAATCTATGCTCCTTATCACGTGAAATTCAAATCTTGCCAACATGCATTCTATTTCCAATTTTTAAAAAAAGCTAGATTCAAGGCCTAAAACTTACTATTTTATTTCTTGGAGGACTTTCCCATATTTATTTACAAAACTCTGACAAGACAGGAGGGCAGGAAAAGCTATGTAAGAACTTGGGTCAATTTTTATCATACTTGATTCAAACTCTTATGTGCCTTTCAAAAACAAAATCAAGCTCTGATTTGTACTAACTAAGATCAAGCACAACATAAATTGTCCTAGAGCAACCAAGAGAAATTGACAGACCTGGTTTGTTGAGATGAGGTACAAGTGAAACCCGGTAAGCCCGCCAACAAACCACAGTGCGATGAAACAATATGCCATTAGTATGACAGATGGCGGAGATTCCTTCATTGCTTTCCAAACTGTTCCTTGGTGATCATCCATCAGAACCTTGATGTACAATGCTGACATGGAGAATACATAGATGCAGAGAAGAGTTGCCGAAGAAACGAACATAAAGAAATACCGGTAATTTCGCTGCTCAAATACACAACAGTTAGCCTCCTAACAAAGCACTGCTTGAGAGAAGCAAGCAAGAAGCATTCAGAGCAATATTAATAAACAAACTTATCAGATAAAAGAACATACCAATCCAATACATTGGCCCACCCAAGGACAATGGTGATCAAAACGCTCCACACAATTGTTGCAAATGGAACAGTGGGAGCAACGGGGAGGACGATAAAGCATGCACGTGTCACAATACTTCACCCGTACATGAACCCCATTAACCATAACTTCCTTGGTTCGAGGGAATTGGAGGCTGGGTGTTTGCCTACCCCCAACCTCAGCTGAAACAGAAGAATCATAGCGGAACTCCTCCTCTGGTGGATGTGAATTGCGTGGTATGATTCCTGGGTCCCGGGCTGATGTGAGGAAAAGAAGAAACAACACCTATCAAAATAAATTGTCCTATTAAACTTAACAGCAATTTAGGCAACCCAAAAGGAACAGTTGCCAATGATAAGAGACTAGAAGTTATCCAAAAGGTCTACAACTTTATAAATGCATTCACCATATGAAATCAAGTCGAGAAATTAGAAGAGGCTCTCCTAAATATTATCTAGATCTGAGAAGGCCAACCTTCTATGAGAACTCAATTTCCAGCACAAAGTCAACAAATTGATCTAAATCAAATGAAAGGGTTCCACCATCTATTCTACCAAAATATATTTTAAAATTTAGAAGATCGATTATTTTCTGAATTGAAACATAAAAGTTTCTTTACTCTAAATTGTGACAATTTATCTTCAATAAATGCCCATGAGAATTTCATTCAATAAAATTATAACAGAATGATAATTTCCGAGAAATCCTATCATTTTGGTACTCAGTGAAGTTCATAAAGTTCTTAGAAAAATGGTTTAACTGCTGGCATTCAGGGTGATCAACTCAACAGTAGTTGTTCTAAAACCTCAACAAAGAACACTCATGCAAGAAGTAAAAGGTGAAGACTTACATAGATAGTAAAGACAATTGCTACAGCCAGAATTGCATATCCCGCATTATATGGAGAAAATGCATGCCGAAGATGCCTTGCAACAAATACACAAAAGATAATAACAGGAACAGTGATCAGCAATAAGGTAACGAGCAGAGACTTAGCATCTGGCCCGAATATCAGCCTCCCACCAAGGATAAACTTCTGCAAAATGCAAATAAAAGAGGAAATGAATGCTGAATGATCATTCCACAATCAGTCTAGACGGGAGAAAGTAAGGATAAAATGAATAACAACGGATGAGCTATCAACCTACCACATTTCCATATTTTAACATTGTTAGTCTAAATATTTCAAAAAATTACATCCTATTATTCAGTTTTGGTCCTAGTCAAACTACATCCATGCATCCTAAAGCACTCTTCTAAGTTTCACATTTATTCAGTTTTGGTCTTAGTCAACCTACATCCATGCATCCTAAAGCACTCTTCAAAGTTCTAACTTTCATTTACCTCCAACCTAAGTTTACTAATTAATATTATTTACAAATAAAATGTCCAAGGGCATCATCTTGAAATATACTTGGTAAGTTTAACCATGACCAGCACAAAGTATGAGGACTTAAAAGTAGTTTCTTGCTGTAAATATGTAATAACATGAAACTTGTAACTGCTTCCCTCTACATATCCACAATAAATCAACATATGTATCTAAAAAATTACTCCTTTAACATAACATCTACTTCAAGATCCTGATTAATTAACTATCAAATTGGGGGTAAGGCGTGAGGGGCTGATATTCTATGTTACTTGGACTCGGGCATGAGTGCCGGATATGGGTATGTCCTCAACATGGGTATATGGTTATATTTGTTTGAAGTTTTTCTATGTCTTTGGAGAATTCTTAGAGGTCATATCCTCATATCCATGAGTCAGACACGAGTGTTGGACATGGGTACTTCAAGAAAAATAAAGAGTCCGAGTAACATAGTTGATAATTAAGCATTATATCCAAGTTTGTTTGTTTTTTTTTCGCTTCAATGTATAAGTTGAATAAATGCTTTACCCTTTTTCAATGGTATTCAATAATTATGAATTTTATAAAATTTCAGAAGGGGAATAACATCAAGTGCGATGAAAGTAATTATTAAGCAAGCAAATTTCCTACAGTTGAGCATTTAGATCAATACTTTGCTTTTACAAGTCTTCACAAGTAGCAGAAGGGCTCCTAAAGAACCAAAAAGGACAGGGATATAACCTTTGACATGTACTCAGAGCAGTAGGAATAACAAAATCTTCTCGTAGTTCCTATACTAACCATATGATCGCTATAATTATCTTAACTTTCTCTTAGTCTATAAAACATTTATCTGCCCCTGTGAACAACAGAAAAGGATTGTCGGGATACTAGAAGCCCCATGACAATAGTTGAAATCCTTATGCACAAACAAATTCACATAACTTTTTCCAAAAGTTCAAAGCATAATTTCCATTTCGAAATCATCTTCTATAAAATAACGTGCTAACCATATGCATTTGTTTTATTTATAGATATCATATTATGATCAGATAACACTAAAAATATGTAAAAAAAGGAAACCAAGCACTCAAAGGAAGACTCTGAAAGGAACTAAATAGGGTGTTCTGATCATCTACTAGTAAAACACAGTAATGGTAGTATCACAATGAATTACAAAGCAAGTTAAACAGCAAGAGAGGCTTACAAGGAATTGACCTATAACTAAGGAGTCCATAAACCTTCACTAGTAAATATAATGTGGCCATCTTTGAACAACTTCACTACTCTACAAAGCTAAAGCTGGACCAAACAAGGGTATGGAAGAAACATTACCACAACTACCATATACAAGTTCCTTAAAAGACCAAAAAAATCATGGTCATGGGGCTTCTGGAAAAGGTGCAACACAATGTTTCACAACTTTTTTTAATCTTGTTTTTCCTGGAGGATAGGGGTGCTAGGGACTGAAAATCTGACCCATAACTTCCAACAAATGTAGTCATTCCTCTCACAAAATCGATCACAAACTAGAACCACATTACTCATTCTTCTACCATTAAACAATACTTTTGCACTGGTTCCTGCACAAAAGCATTCCTTTTGATCTAGAGATCGCTGCATTAATAAAGTAACAAGTATATCCAAGCAGTCACCAAACTTGGAAAAGCAACAGCTTGATTATTAAGGTTTCAAATTAGGGAGAAGTTAACACGAACAGAAAAGAACCTGTCTCATTTGATCTTCCACATTTGCAAGAACTTAGTAACATTATAATTATACTTACTTCAACTATGTCATTTCTCTCAAAACATTGGGAGATGAGGTTCAAACCCTTAATAACACATAAAAGTAGTGCTAGAGTTCTCACGACTGATACAAAACACGCATGGCACCCTTCAATGCAAAAATACATTAGAACCAACCATGTATCAAGCATGGACTCAGTCTACTTTCCCCAAAGTAATTCGGCATAAAAGCACACCAACTCAACCTAAAAACTGTAAGGCTATATTCCATACCTCTAGTCAACAATCCATAACTGACTGTTACTCAAAGCCAAAGATTTTCCTCCATTTGGTCATAAAGAGTAAATAACAAATGCTTCACTAACATTAACCAAGCTCTTTGCCTAACTTCATAAATGCAAAACAAACAGTCCCAAAAAGTAAAGAGTTCACCATTTTCTCCATGCTTTCCCCCATTTTCTCATTATCATTAATTCATAGCACCAAAAATCCAACTAGCAGGAAAAAAAACTAGTAAGAATTGTCAACTGATTAAAAAAACCCAAAACCTAAAAACCCTACTAATAACTAAACCAAATTAAAACTAACTCATTTTTCTACAAACCAAACAAATCTAACAAATACCCAGATACCAAAACCGTGCATTTCAATAAAAAAAATCGACAAAAGTTTAAAAACAAAAAAAAAAAAAAAACACTGAACATCCTTACATTACTTCCTTTCCAAACTTCATACACTCTCTTTTCCATTAGAGAAACTTCAAAGCCTCTTCTTCCCTACTGTAGCTTATTTGAACTAGGCTTGAACTGAGTTGGGAGGATTTGAAACTTGTGCGGGAGTTTCAGTTCATTTTAAATATATATATATATATATATTTTCTATTTTTGAAAAAAAAAGACAGAAAATCCCAAAAACCTCTCCTCGCGAAAACCTTCACAAGCACACACCGAAAGAATCGTACTCAATTGGACGATGATTGAATCCGTAAAACGCCTGTGTTGAACCCTCTTACTTTTAGGTATTTAATAACAAAGAATAATATAATAAATTAATTCTATATAATAATGTTTTGAAAATACAACTAAATTTATTTTGCAAACTCTGTTTGTCTTGGCTGATGTTGCGTCGTTTTATCATCTTTTTTGTAATTGAAAGTGAACTTTTTGGGGTTAGAATTGTCCAGCTTTGAGTGGCCAAGATGAGGTGGCGTCATCTTATTGGCCTTTAAACGACAAGTATACCACGAATTTTCTTCCTTTTTATTTATTGAAGTCATCGAAAACTGTAAAGGAAGAATCTAGTACTAAATTACTGCGTTCTGCCCAAATATTTACTGCAGCTAAAATATTTCGTTTTTTATTAAGTTATTTGAGAATATTTTAATTATTGTATATAAAAATTAAATTAAATTTCAAATTTCAACACAGACAAGAATATTTAAATATTACAAGGTTTAAAAAGAAAAAGTATAACCCGCGAGGGAGTTTTCTGCCGGCTTGCAGAGGAGATCCAATGTGAACCAAATGGAACGTTAGTATACTTAGATTTTGTTGCCCTTGCTTTGTGGTTTAATTGTAAATTTTATTCATTTAATTTACAAATCCTGAAAATAGCAAAAGGCGGAGACTAAAATTAAAGATATTCCGACTTTTGATATACATTTCGCTTATTTTCTCGTACAGTTTGAATCTCCCTAATAATAGACCCATCTCTATATAAAATTTTAGTAAGGAGTTAATCTCTCTGTTTTAATGTATCAGAATTTGATTGTTTTACTTAATGAAAATAATTGGCAAAAATTAATAGTTTAATTAATTTATATTAAAAAGTAATTAAAGATAATGTAAGTATTTGGACCAATTAGATTCTAAGGAATTATCAAATTATATGAAATGAGGTATCAATTTCAAGCTTCAAAACACCTTGTCTAATCATAAGCTTCAACATTGCCAACCTTTGGTCCATGGCCACCCAAGAAACTAAAATTGGCCCAAAATGGTTGTTCAACCCTACTCAATTTCATCACCTTGATGAATAAAATAATCAAGACTCATATTTTATGTAACAAATTGATGATTTTCCATTTGAGAGGTCAACTGAAGCATCAGTAAAGTGACAAAATTTTCAGTTGTTACTAATTTCATGTTTAATCTCTAAATAACAGACATGTTTTTGTCACTTTACCAATTTATATTAAAAAATGTAATTAGTAGATATTTTACAGAACCGACGTGTTTTGTCACCCATTTCTTTAATTTCTAATGTAATAAAATTTTAATGCTATGTTTGGTAGGAGTATTGTTTTAGTATATGAGTTAACAATAAACTAATTAAATTGGTAGCATTTAGCCACTCTCATGACTTATTTTTAGTAAAGATAATAAAAAATTTTCGCTTATTTTGTACAAGAGTTTTAAATTTGTAGTAATTATTCTTTATTCTATATTTAACTATTGTAATATATATGTAATAAATAAGTGTTTTCCTCGCGTTATTATACCAATAACCAAATGTAGCATAATTGTTATTGTTGATACAGTGATACAACAAGGAGTGAGTATAGAGGAGAGGGTGGTGGTTGTTGTGGAGGTCGGTTCACCCAGTTGGGACGGAGAGCCAAATGTTATGGCGAGTGGTGGAGAAAAGAATGTAAAGGTTGAGGTTCCAAAGAGTGTTGGCTTAGTATTCTTGGAGAGTCGATCATTTCTCATCAATCTTAGAGGTATATATAGGTAGGGGTCTCGTATAAGATGGTGTTAATGTGCTGGAAAGGATATCTTCAATAGAACGAGGATGTTTGTAACAAGACAAATTTTGTCATTCATTTTGACTATGATGGGATAAAACAGTTGAGCCCATATGATGTTTGATCACTAACAACTTCATAACTTCATGTTCCCAATAAAGATTAGGTCATCCGTTGATCCCAAAAAGGTGAGCTCGCAGGTAACCTTTCAACTTTCTTATTGTTCAGGCGTTTTCTTGGCTTGCCACATATTCTAGCCTAGATAATGGTATAACAATTATAATAACAACGGTGTCAACTGAGCTAAAGTTCAATGGGTAAAATTTTTTTTATTTGTTTGAAGCTACTTGATTTATGTACAATAAGAGTATGTACTGATTTGGCTTAGGATCTTTTATTATTATGATAGCTACTATTCTATTTACGGTTAGAAAATTGTTTTTTCTTACATTTAGATACCTAAAATTTAAAATTCAGTTTTCACCCTTAAAAATAAAAAGTTTATAATTTAATCTTTTAAAAATGATAATCTTTTACATTATATCTCTCTCAGAAATTTATTATTTAAATCCGCCTTCAAAAAGTATTTTGACTTTGCCCTCGATAAACACTCAACCTTTACTTTTAAATTAACTTTTCAAGTCAAACATAAAAAAAAAAAAAAAAAAAAAACCTAATTTTTAGTTTTTGCAAAAGCCTACTTGGATGAAAAATTATAAATTAACCCTCTTAATTGCTTAAAAAAGTGTTTAAAATCTACATTTAAAATTATTTAAAGTTTATATTTTATATATCATAATATTAATAAATTTAAATATAATTTAAATTAACTTATTATTTATAACCTACACATTCTAAATTTCCAACAAAAGTTTTCGACAACAATATTAAATGCTTGAAATCTTAAATTAGATTTTTTTTTCACGACAATTTTACACAAACATATTTCAAAAGCATTGTTTCAAAATCAAAACTTAAAAAAAAAAAATTAGCATTATTTATAGGGTGAAAAATTAAACAAAAAGTTACATTCAAATGCTTTCCGCTTTTATAAAAGAGCTATTTAAAAATTAAGTTACTCGCCTAAAGGTTTATTTGAAATCTGAGAGAATTTGAATAAAAATACTAAACTCAAAATATGAGCTTGCGCAAAAATTAAACGTTTTAAAAATAGCCAGAAACTAGAATTCAACCCAACCCAACATAATATTATATATATATATATATATGTTTATTTAATATTTTAAATAGGGAAGGGGCCCATTTACGCCGGTATAAAACATAAATGGTTTTACATTCTTTTGTAACTTTTTATACGATTAATATTTTAACAATCCAACCATTGAATTTATCAATGTATCTATACTTGGCATGCATGCATATTTTTGAACGATCCGATATCTCTATCATATCGATCTAGAATATTGTCTATATTAATATACATTTAACGGTTGAATTTTTTTACATAAAACAAATAGTTAGAAAATTTTAATTTATGCCAGACTTGACATGCATGATCTACATGAAAGGAGAATGAAATATTACGGTTGAATTGTTAAAATATAATTATATAAAAAATTACGGAAAGATGTAAAACCATTTAAATTTTATATCGATGGAAGTTTATCCCTCCCTTTTAAATATATTATATTTTTATATACATTTATAAATAATAGACCCAAACTCCTGATACCCATATTTTATACTGCCATATCTTCTTAATGATGCAGATTTTATGGAACGAAGTTCCCACTCGAAAATTTAAACCGACAAGAGGTATTAGACAGGGTTGCCCTCTATCTCCTTATCTTTTTGTCTTGTGTATGGAATGGTTAGGATATAATATTCGTACTGCTATAGACTCTAGTGATTAGTGTCATATTCTGCTTTCACGATTGGGACCTGTTTTATCTCATCTTTTCTTTGCAGACGACTTAGTTATTTTTTGCAAAGTAGAGTTGGAGCAAGCACAAGTACTTAATAGGATTGTGGAACGCTTCTGTGGTTATTCTGGACATAAGATCAATGCTCAAAAAAGCAATATTTTCTTTTCTAATGGAGATGGGGATGCCTTAAACAATCAATTTGCGAGATCCTTGGGTTTCAAAAGGTTTAGAATCTTGACTCATATTTGGAGGTGCTTATTCTCCACGAAAAGGTCACCAATAGTACCTTAAGCTTTGTGGTGGAAAAGGTTCGACATAAATTACAAAGTTGGGATGCTAGACAGTTGTCCTTAGTTGGTAGAGTTACTTTGGTTCAATCTGTCCTTATCTCAATACTTTGGTTCAATCTATCCTTATCTCAATTCCTAATTATTTTATGCAATTATTGATGATTCCTAAGGGAACTTGCACAGAAATTGAAAGAATGGCCAGACAATTTATTTGAGGTTATTCTAGACGATAGAAAAAGATGGCTTTAGTCGGGTGGGAACCCATCTGTTAGCCTTGGTCTCGTGGTGGTCTTAGTCTTCGGTATTTGAAAGATCAAAACACTTCGTTTCTGGTGAAGATTGGGTTCAATTTGGCTTTTAATGATAGTGCTCTTTGGGTCCAAGTCTTTTATGCTAAGTATGGTTGAAAAGAACAACTACCGGATAGCATTACTCGAAGTAGATGTTCTTATCTTTGGAGGGCCCTTTCAAAGGTATGGCTATTATTTCGAGAAATTTTGGCTTGGTCAGTAGGAAATCGTAATGGCATTCATTGTTGGAAGGATTCATGGATTCTGACAGTAGGCCCTCTAATTATGCAAATTCCCACTCACACTAATCTTGCCTTAGATTGCCTTCTTAGTGGAATGGTTACACAGAACGAAGCTTGGAATCTTGATCTTTTTTGTGTTTGGCTATTAGAAGATGTCGTCAGACAGATAGTAAGTATTCCTTCCTCCCACTCATCGTTGGGATCGAATAGGATTATTTGGGCTCATACGGCGATAGTGTCATTTTTTGTTCGAAGTGCCTTTTGGTCTTTAAAGGAAAGTACTTGGAATCCTGAAGATGACTTCTAGAAGAACACGTGGAAGTATCCAGGGCCTTAGAGAGTCAGATATTTCTTGTGGCTGGTTTCTAAACAAAGATTGCTTACTAATATAGAGCATACTAGGTGAGGAATAGGACATGATAACTTTTGTTCTTTTTGTGGGAACAAAACAGAGGATATCTTACATGTGCTTCAGGATTGTTCGACAACGAAACAAGTGTGGATGTAGATTGTCCCTTTGGATCAACAATGCATGTTTTTCTTTGAACCTTTACAGGTTTGGTTAACTTCTAACATTCTTTGTTACAGGATGTTGCTTAGGCGAAGGATAACTTGGTCTTGTCTTTTTGGGTTAACTGCTTGGCATATCTGGAAGAATATGAATCTATTTATCTTTCAAGGTATCTCTTGGAATGCTCTTGAAATTGTTAAAATTTCTTATAGTTGCGCTCAACAGTATGAGTTCAGCCATAGTGGGTTCAAGCAAAATAATCATCCTACTGGTGCTCGAGCATCCTCGACAGACAATTGGGTACATCTTTTCACTGATGGCGCAGTTGATAGAGGCTTTAGAAGTGTTACTGCTGATGGAGTGCTGTGAAATCAAAATGGAAGCTAGATCTTGGGGTACAATCACTATCTGGGAAAGTGCTCAGTTTTCAAGATTGAACTATGGGCATTCTGGATGGCATACTTATTCTACTAGCAAAGGTTTGAACAAAGCCACGATTCAAACCGATAATCTGGAGGTGGTTAGAGCCTTGCCTGATGGTATGTTGGTGGATGCGGGAATTACTGTTATTAGGAGGGTACAACGGATTATGAGAACTGAAGGTCATTGGCTTATCATGTACATTCCTAGAGAAATTAATCTTGTTGCTGACGGTTTGGCTAAGTTGAGTTTAGAGTGAAAGTCAAGATTATAGGTTTATGAAGACGCCCCTAATGAAGTCTTAGAAGTGCTACAAAAAGATCAAGCTAGTGGGGCTTTTGAACATTTTAATTTGATGTAATTACTTTAGTTTGTTTTATCAAAAAAAAAAAAACCTAAACCCATATTACAATTCTTAAAATTTAAAACCTTTAAAGCATGAATTTCACCTAAAAAAAGAGGCATTTTCATTTTCAGCTATCAGCCTTAACTTTCACCTTTAACTTAAAAGCATGAGATATTTGTTAATTTGCCTTTTTTTTTGTTTTTTTTTTAAATTTTAATCAGAGCTTTTAGGTTCAATCAAAACCAATTTTTAAAGATAATTAAGTATTGTGAAAGGATAATATAATTGTTGGCAATATAGAAAAAGTGAGAAAGAGAGAAAATGCAAAGTGTTGAAACTTGTTAATGCATGGGACCTTGAGAAGAAGAGAAAATATATATAATTAAATTGATGATAAAAGAAGACATACGGGGTAGATCAAATCCTAGATTCAATTATGTTTTTGTATTCTTTTGACAGTAAAATCTTTGGTTTGGTTTCTTTTACCAACCCCACTATAAACATCTTTATAACTTTAATAATTGAATCAACAATGATTACCATGCATTGCTTCCATCCAGGTTAATCTTCGCGTCACAAAGCACCCATCATAATTATAAGTTTTGATTATATCTGTTCTTTTTGACACAATACTTAAAATTACTCATAGTCCTTCCCCAACCCATAAATAGGAAGATAATGTGCTTCAGCGCACTCGAACCCACGTCCTCTTACATTAACAACAATGTTCATGCCAATCGAACTAAAACTCAATCGTCAACACATTTGATAATTTTAGTTTGCTAAAAGATGTTGAAAAACATAAATATATAACATATTTTGAATTATATATTCAACATCTTGAAAAAGGTTTAGTCAAAAAAACTTTGGTTAACATTATGTTTAGTGTTGGAACTTTTAGACAACTAAATCATTCTCCCCTAATAAAAAAAAAAATCAGCAAAACACCCTTTGGTACACATATATGGATTGCATTGCTAAAAATCTAAATTCTTGTATATATAAATTTTTACATGATGATTAAAATTTAAAGAGATACATGCTTTTTTTTTTTGTAAAATCTTGATTGAAGTTGATATTGAAAAAAATCATTAAACAGAAATAAAAAAATAAAGAAGAAAAAGGAATAATTTTTTTTTATTTATTTACACAAAATGATTGTAAATGACGATATTTAAATTTTATATCTATTGATATTATCTGGTACAGAATGATCATATAAATTAATTAAACTAAACTCATTTTTAAAGGAAGAAATATTTAACCAATTTTCACCCAAATATATTACAAGAAAACCCAAATGATCAAACTTTGTAATGAAAGAGTAGACTCTACTCCCAAGTCCCAATTTGATTGGGTTATTTTCCCTTTCTTTTAATGGAGGAAATTCTTTCCTCTCTGATTTCCAAACAAAATTATACAAGATGAGAGGATTAAACACTAAAAACATCTCTAGTTAATCACATACCATAGCGAACATCGGTGAACTTGCTCTTGATCCACTTAAAGCTGTTCCTAACACTTGATTTAAGCTTACCCTCCATTGTAAACACGTTGTATGAGGCGATCCTCTTCTTCCTCTTAAGTTCCGGGTCATTCGAGGCCGCGAACCCATTACTCTTGCTGCACGGCCCGTTGAAATTATATGAACTCGACCGGTTTTCGAACTCGAATTCACCTGACAAAGATGAAGAATAATATTGAGGCAATGACTTGCTCTTCTCCATACCTTAGAATAGCCCTTTTGGTATAGTAATATAGCAAATTAAGCTCAATTGTTGGGTGTCTTGATGGCATTTATATTAAGGGGGAAACATGTAAGGTAGGTGCACGTCAAATTTAACCCACTTGATTGGATTCGAATTTATAATATTTAATTTGTGTTTTTTTTCCTTTATTTGAATAAAGAAGAAACTGGAGTGGATGATGAATAGAGTGTGGTGGCAGACCATGTGTGATGTTGAGAGGGATGCATTGGAAATCATGGTGTCGGGGGAAGAATCATGAGAGCCATTGGTTGATGGGGCCTAGTTGTATGCAACATGGCATGGCACCATTGAGTTCACGTGGTTCAGACGGTCCAATTTAGCTCACCAATTGGCGGGGTTGGGGGGACCTTTAATTAATTTTTGTTTCATATTTTAGCGTTTAAAGCGAGAGATATTGAACTCATAACTTAGAGGAAATTAGTTTGTAGTGGAGTTATGAGTCATCTTCCCATTCCAATTAATCTCTTATTTTATTTTATTTTTATATAAAACAAATCCAAAAAGAAAAAGAAAAAACCCAAGTTGAATCATAGATTTTACAATTATTTTTTTATCCACATTAATCAACTCAATCAACATTGATATAGGAGAAGATAGGGATACACATTAAGCAATTTTCTGACTTCGCTCATAGACGTTGATCAATATTGTAAAAACGAGATCAATAATCGAATTGATTAGAGTCTCTTCATCTATTACTTAAAAGAGTCAGCGTCGGTGAAAAAATGAGATTGAATTGGGTCTAGGTATGGCATCAGCTTTGCCTTTATAAAAGTGATTGGAATCATCTTCCACTTTATGCTAATATTGGTGGCTTAGTGATATGTGGGGCTTTGTTGTTTTCATGGCCATTATCTTGACTTCACCCTATATTTGCTTTTTTATATTTCATAAATAAATAAATTCAATTTTCAAATTGTCACATTTGCAAGGTATTGAAACTCAGATTTATTAAATATTATTTTTTAAAGATGATTTAATGAATAATTTATCATCATCATCATCATCACCTTCACCTCTTGATGAGCATGCATAAAACTAACATTCAATCGTCCATTGGAGTGTCCAGCTTGCACGCTGAAAAAGAAGATTTAAATATAAATTACAAGTTTATATTAATGTACTACATTTATCATTGAACAAAATATTTAAAACGCAATAATTCAATTTTCATGTAAAATAACTTTAATTATAATGTGGGTGGTAAATAAAATAATGTAATAATAATATTTAAAAATAAAATGAGGTTTTGGTTTAAATGTTAAAATTATAGTCTCGAGTTTAAATTTTATTATTTTTGTATTTTTCAATATTTATATAAAAGATGTAAAAGGATAAAGTCGCCCTTAAAATAATATAATTTATTTTGTAAAGCGATTGTAGTTTAATCATTACCAAACTAAATTAATACCTGATTGACTCACGACACCAACTCGATCAAAGACTTAATATATAATATTGAAGTACTCTACCCTTATTTCATATCTACTTAACACTTGTTAAGTACATGGTGTTGGTAATGTTAAGCGGATAATCCCACATTGGTTCAGAAAAGACTTCTAAGAATGTTTAAATAAAGCCTTACCTCTTACCTTAATTGAGTAATTGGGAACACATGTGTGTTTTGTCATTGTTGTTTGGCTTGATTTGTATTCATGTTAACACGTACCACATGTGTTTTTTTTGGATAGAAACCTGCGTGTTTTATTATTTTACCCATTTAAAAAATAATTTAAATAGTATGACATTCTCCTCATTTTACAAAAAAAGAAAACAACAATCTCATTCTCCTTTTCTCAGCTCGCTTGTTTTCTTTTCAGTTATCTTTTTTGGTAAATTTTTTTACCAAATTTTTAGTTTTATTTTTCGACCTAATTTTCCAATTCGTTTCCCGAAGAGCAATAACAATTGTGTTCTACCTTCTTTATTCGAGTGTATGAATATTGAAGTACTGTGTAAACCTTAGGAGACAACGTTTACTACACGATTATACTGATGAGGAGGATTTGTTTATAAGGCAGTGCTTCTTCCACAGCATAATGATTATTTTTATTGATTTACGCTCAATTTATATTTCATATAACGATTTTGTTTTGCGATAATATATTTTCAACACATGAATCCACGGCAATAAGAGGATATTAATGTGAATTGAAAAAAAAAAAAATGAAACATTCAAAATTTGAAGAAATTTCGAGGTAAATTGGTTCCCTTCGCGCGCCAACCCAAAGTGCGACAGGTGGGCGCCAATGCGCTATAAAACAATGCTTTCTAGGGCCATAATCTGGCTACTCCGGTGCGCCACTCCAGCGCTAGGGCGTCGATTATTTCAAAAAAAAAAAGGATGGAAACACGAAATTATTTATTTTAAAAACATCACTGCTTCAAAGATGGAATTTTTGCAATTTCTCCAATTACCCAATGTTGAAAACAGCCCCATAACACCAAAAATTCATCAAACAAACATTAAATACATCTACCATTTATATGAAATCCTTAAAATTAAAAAAACCATAACAATAAATAAAACTATGAATTTTTATGCTAAAAGAAACAATCCAAATCACACCTAAAGATTTTACAAAACCTTTACTCATGACACTACTTGGTAGAAACATTCAAACAATATGAATCATACAACCAATAACCCGAGATTTTTAGTAAATCAATAGATAATGATAGACAACTTACTTTGATCAATTGGAGAAGCTCATAAAGTGATTAAGATGTTCTAAGTCTAGATACGTTGTTTCTGCTCTTGGATAAGGAAGGAAGAAAAACCTACGACCTTATTTAGGGACCATGACTCCTTATAGCAAATTAGGTTTGTATTTAGTTATGGGCCCATCAATGATAACTAAAGTATTATATGATTTCTAAGCATATTAAATCCATACCAAACCAAATGATATTTCTATAAGCCCTATAAACTTCAATACCTTATTAGATCAAATAACTAAACACTTACAATTGGTAGCAACCTATGCACAATTATATTAATATACGAGTCCACTAAATTAGAAAATTGTTAACACATATGTCACTTTTTTAATTGTATTTATGAAGTATCAAACAATTCTTTTATTCTGAATTTGAAACCATTAAAGCTTTCAATAACTTGAGCCCCGATGATTGATCCATTGGTCAATAGCGTTCACCTTAAATCCATGTCGTGGAATTGAATCACAAAATTTGTTCGCTAGTGATATAAGTAGTTGTGATATAGCTATTACGAGGCTAGAACTTTAGTCTCGCAAATCGCGCAACCTTTGGTGATTATTTAACTTCAAATCCGCCTAAGTCAACCTTACTCTCAAAAATGAGAATTCATAAAGGAAATTCTCCAAGAAATCGAAATAAAGCGGAAGCAAACTCAAAACAATGGAGCAACAAAAGAACTGAAAAAACCACAAGAAAGTAATGCACACCAGGTGTTTGCGTAAATGCTCTTAAATATATTCAATAACTATGAATGAAGTGATTACAAATGAAGGGGGATGACTCTATTTATAGTTGAGTTTCCTTAGATCCAATGGTACATATCGAATTACATTAATGGATGAGATTAGTGCCTATCTATAATATGAGAGTCCTAAGAGATTTAAACTCTATACATCTTTATCCTTTAGGATTTACAATAATTATACTGGTAAAAATACAATACATTTTAATCAGGATCCAACTAGATGGGCCTTGTGTAATAGCCTGATTTTGGGGCTAGTCAAAATAGTGGTTTCGGAACCACTAATTCGAGGTTGGAGAAATTATTTTTAATATTATTTTATGTGTTATAGCATGATTATATGAGTGCATGAAAATTTTAGTGATTGTATGCTTAATTGCGAAAAAGGACTAAATCGCATAAAGTGCAAAAGTTTTATTTTACAAGCTAGAGGTGTCAAATAGCTATAGAATATTAAATTAGAGGTCCTTAATGTGCAATTAGGCCATTGGGAGAGTGTTGGCCGGCCATAGGGACAAAGATGAGACATGGTCAATGGTTAGGTGGGTTTTGGTGACTTAATTGAATAAAATAAGATAAAACAAAGAAGCTATCATCTTTTTCCATTTTTACTTCTTCTCCCACCAAAAATATCATCAAGAGAAGGGGTTTAGAAGCTTGAAAACTTTCAGAAACTTCAACCTTTACTAATCAAGAAGAACGTGGAATCCACCTTGACCGAGGAAAAGGCAAGGTTTCAGACTAAATTGTAAATTGACATATTTTGTATCGAGGTAAGTTTATATGTAAATGATACATCCTTATTACGTATGTTTTTACATATTAATGCATTGTGTGAATGCAAATGCTTATTATTGAGATTTATTAAAAATGATAGAAGTTGAGGAAATTCTCGGATGAACCTTCGGGATAGAAAAAAATGATACGGATAAAATCCATGTGTCGTAACCATTTTTTGATGAAACTGGTAAACGACGCGGTCGACTCAATTTTTGAAAATGAAGAGGAAGGGAGTCGCCACCGATCTTTATTTGGGGAAGATCGGATCACCTTTGTTTTAATAAATATTTCAATTTACTAAAACAATGTTTTTGGTCTGCGAATTTTGAGAAAATGGGCTCAGGAGTCGGTTACCTGCGAGGAAGGATTAGCACCCTCGTCACGCCCGAAATTGGTACCAAACTGATTGATTGATGTCCTAATGTTGAAAACTTTGAAATGGTTTGAAAATAGATACTTTTATTTCCAAAACTTGGAGGAATTGGAAGAGACGTTAAGGCTCTCTTATTTTCAAGAGATAAAGTATCATGTCGATGAAGTTAGGTCGCGACACTTTAGACTCTTGAAACTAAGCTCGCCTTTTAAAAACTCGATTTTTATTTGGAGAGGATATTCCGTCATTTGTCGAACGAGAAACCGAACCCAGTAAGTTAGGGCTTGTCTTCAGAAGGTCCAAATTAGGAATATTGCCTCTATTTTAATAAAAAACTTATCAGAAATATCTAGATGTAAGTCGGTGAGTTAGGCGCGACATTTCGAATATCCGAGATTAAGTGTTTTGTTTAAAAATTTAAATTGCGATTTCAAAGGGATATCCCGTTATTTAGCTTTAAACAAGAAGAAGCGGAACCCAGTGAAGTTAGGGCTCGATTCACTCGAATTGCTAATACGGAATGTCGATTTAAAAATTGAGATGTCGAGAAAAATTAGCGCGAAAATGTGAAAACATGATGTTATACGCGAAAAGAATAATAAAAGGACACATACATATACGTATAAATAAGGAGGATATATAATATATTGAAGGCATTACGTATAGTAAAGGTAGTAGAAATAACGATGAAATGATAACAATAATAACATGATAATGATGATAATATGATGTGATAATAATAATAATCTAATAACAAATCATATAGTATAATAATAATATAGTAGTAATAGTAATATAACAAAAATGATAGAAAACAAAAAATAGTAGAACAATGATAATAATAATGGTGGAAATAAAAGTGGAATAGAGAATGATGATAAAAATAACATTAATAATAATAAAAATAATAAAATGATAATAAGGTTAATCATGGTAGTAATTAAGAGGTAGATAAAATATATATACAAGGGGACAAACAAAATATATGTGTAAAAACTCTAATATGATAATAGTAATAATAAAGATATAACTAATAAAAATAGGATGATAATAATAATAAATGCTAAATAATAATAATAATGATGATATAATAATATAGTAATAATAATATAGTAATAATAATAATATAGTAATAATAATAAGATAAAAATAATACAAAGACATAATATAATTTAAATGTAATAATAAGATTAAGATGATTAATAATATATGTATAAAAAAATGACGATGGTAATAATAGAAAGTAATAATAGGAATACTTAATAATGATAGTAGTTTAGTAATAATAATAAAATAATAATAATAATACTAATAATAATAATAATACATAATTAACCAATGATAAAGTAAAGATATTAAATAATAATAATTGCAAAATAATGAAAACAGGCTAAATCGAATACTAGGGAAAGTAGAAGGACAAATCATAAATAAATAAATAATGAAAAGATTAAGTGAAGCACTCTTGAAATGGAAAGGGGCTAAAAGGTAATTTACCCGTTTTATCAAACGCGTTCAAATAAGGAATAAATTTAAAGTGCTTACAAAGTTACAGGCAAAATTAAAAGAACAGAAAATCTAATTTTAAAACACGAAAATGCGGAAGGACCAAAAGGGAAATTACCCCAATCAACAAAAACGCGCGGATCCTGCGGTGGGTCGGGTCAACGCTTGGGTTATAGAAGCGCGAAAACGACGTCGTTTGGGGCCCTTCGAATCGAGCCCTAAACGCCGTCGTTTTGAAACCTTTATAAAACCAAAATTTTCCTCTATTTCTTCATTTCAATTTGTTTACACAAAAAAAAACTCTTTTGTTTTTTTTTTTTTGCGGGGGTTGGTCTCGGTGCCGCTCTGGCCGTCCACCCATGCTGAGCTCGTCGCCGGCCGGCGTCGTCGTGCACAATGGTCTGACTCCGATCGGTAAGATTTTTTTGTATTTTTATTCCCTGTAGAATATACTAACACATCTTTGGAAAAAAAGGAAAAGGAACGACTTTCAAAATAAAAAAAACCACCTTTTTCTCTCTATTTTTGGGGTGTTTGGTTCTTTGTTTGGTGCTATTTTTATGTCTTGGATGTTCGAATCTTTGTCTCTGCCTCTATTGAAGATCGAAAAAGGATCGAATCTCGATATTTAGTGAATCTGTTTTTATATTGATCATCCAAAAGAAAAAAAGGCCCTCTACATGAAAATCAATCGGCTTTTATAGCCGATTACTGCTATACATTTTGCTTTTCTGTCTTGTCCTTTTAAATGCTCTGCTGTGAGTCAAGTGGAGGGCGGTGGAGGGTCGGCGGCCGGCCGTGGCGGTGGAGCGGACGTCTTGCCTTGAGGCGAGTGGGGCGAGTCGAAGCTTGAGAGGGACAGAGGCAGAGGCGAGTGCAAGTGGGTTAGGGTTAGGGTTGTTTGGGTATTGTGGGCTTTAATGGGTTTGGTTATTGGAGTCAGTAGTTTTTGTAAATGGGTTTGGGTTTATTTTTGTTTAATTTGGGTAGTTTGGGTTTTGGTGTTGGGTCCATTTCTTTTTCTTTTTCGTTTTTTCTATTCTCTGTTGGGTAGGGCAAATATTGGGTTTATCTGTTTGCCCCTCTTTGCTCATTATCGTGTAACGGGAATAGAGCAAAGACTAAAAAAGCCCAATGTGGCTTGCCAGCCGAGTCTTGACTTCTCGGTGCTCTTCTTCAAGTAGCCTCATCCCGATCCACTTCATCTTGTTGCTTGATCCACTTTCTGTGACCTTGAAAGATGAGATTTGTAGTTATAATGGATTCAATCCCACCTACTACAACTCAGAGGTATGGGATTTGTCGCTTTAATCCGCTCCACTTCGCAATTCGGTGAGATAGGATTAATTACTTGATCTGCTCCATGCAAACTCGGGGAGACAAGATTTGGCGTCTTCGATCCGCTTCCCCGCAACCGGGAAGGTCAAATCGCTATTCTCAACTCGATCCTGCAAGCTCGGGGATCACTAGGTGATGCCTTCGATCTGCGCTTCCGCAACCGGGAAGGTCAAATCTGCTATCTTCAATCTGATCCCCGCAAACTCGGGGATCACCGCGGTGATGTCTTCGATCTGCTTCCTGCAACTTCAGGAATGTCAAATCTGTTATTTTCAATCTGATCCCTGCAAACTCAGGGATCACCAGACTGATATCTTCGATCTGCTTCCTGCAACTTCAGAAAGGTCAAATCTGCTATTTTCAATCTGATCCCTGCAAACTCAGGGATCACGGATCGATGTATTCGATCCGCTTCCCGCAACTTCGGGAATGTCAAATCTGTTATTTTCAATCGATCCCGCAAACTCGGGGATCACCGGTGATATCTTCGATCCGCTTTCCCGCAACTTCGGAAAGGTCAAATCGCTATTTTCAATCGATCCCCGCAAACTCGGGGATCACGGTGATGTCTTCGATCCGCTTCCTGCAACTTCGGGAAGGTCAAATCTGCTACCTTTGATGATCGCTCCTTTGCAAACTCAGGGAGGTAGGATCTGCTATTCTTTAATCTGTTCTGCCATAGTGTCCTTTTGAGGACATAACCTGTAGAATGAGTACATGCTTATGCCTAATGATTAGGATGCCATGAGTATGATGAGTCGAGAATGTTATAAGTGCGATTTCCCATTTGAGGTGTTATCGTCTATTTATCCAGTCAAAGTTTCATCTTCGTTTCCTTTGCGAGAACTGTTTTTCGTATGAATGACTTGCCCATGTGGAAATTTCAAGGCCCCTTTCCTTTAGGTTTCGGACACAGTGCGCATTGACTTCTAAGCTGTCTTCCGGGAATCACAACTCCTACTCGAAGAGTACGGAGACTTGGTTTGTTTTTGGATTCGTTCCACGGTGACTTAGGGTTTTGAATCTTTCCTTGTCGAAAATTGGCCCGTCACCTTTCCGGGTGACTAGGTAATGTTATTCACCCGTCACGATTCTTGAATCGGGCGAGGAAGTTTGAAGAAATGATTTCCATTAAGACCCTCTTTCTCCAATGTCTTTAATCTATGTACGTGGAAATTCTAAACAATTGTCCTGTTTGAGTTTCTCGTTTTATCTTAGAGATTCCCAAAGTAATACGTAGAACTTTCTTTTGTGAAATTATCAGTTCATCAATTATTATTTTAATGCAACATGTTTATGAATGACGGGTAACAATAGATTGACTTCGAAGAGAGTCAAAAATGAATTATCAACGATTTGATTGGGAACATATCCTTTTTTGCGAAAAAGAATCCAACAATGTGCAAGACATAAATCAAATGCCCTAGACACCGCCGATTGGGCTTCTATACCAACTTTCATGATTTCGCTTTAAGCTTTAGCGTGTGTTAGAAGACTCAAAGTACTTTGTTGATGCCCCAATATGCAACGTGCTTCCTCTTCTATTGATTCTAGCGCCGCAAGGTCGCCACGTGTCTATTCAAAATTCGAGCCGCCCTTTTCGGTTTTCAACTCAAAAGCCCTTTGGCCCCAAGGCGCCTCTGCGGATTTTCACCTTGGCCTCTCCGGTTTTTTTTTTTTTTTTTGAAGGCTCAAAGTGCCCTTCATGGGTTTTTACCTTGGCCTCTCCGTTTCAAGCAAAGTACTTTTTAAGCGAATCCGAATTCACGGGATTGGGCAAGCTTTTTCCGTCCATCTCGGTCGAGAATCGGTGCACCTCCCGAAAGCTTTCTTTACCACATACGGCCCTCCCGGTTTGGCATCCATTTTCCTCTGTAATCCTTTTGTATGGGAAGGATCTTTTTCAAGACGAGGTCCCCTCATGGAATTCTCTCACGAACTTTCTTGTCATAAGCCGCATCATTCGTCTTTGGTACATCGACCATGACGAATAGCCCTCAATCTCTTTTCTTCAATTAAATTCAACCGATCATATCGAGCTTGGATCCATTCGGCCTCATCGCTTTTTTACCGACAACACTCGAAGAGAAGGTATTTCCACTTCAATAGGTAGAACCGCTTCCGCCCCGTAGATCAATGAGAAAGGTGTCGCCCCAAAGAGAGGTTCTAACGGATGTCCGATAAGCATAGAGTGCAAAAGGCAACTTCTCATGCCGGTCTCTATAAGTCTCGACCATCTTTCCCACTATCCTTTTGATATTCTTGTTGGTCGCTTCCACGGCCCCATTCATTTTTGGACGATAAGGCGACGAATTGTGGTGTTTGATGTTGAATTGACTACAAACCCCCGCTATCGTGCTATTGTTTAAGTTCGATTGCATTATCCGATATGATCCTCTCGGGCATTCCATATCGACAAATGATCTCTTTTTCAAAAAGCGACTAACCGCTGATTTAGTGGCGTTAGCATATGAAGTCGCCTCTACCCATTTTGTGAAATAGTCAATAACTACAAAGATGAACCGATGTCCATTGAAGCCTTGGCGATATCGAGCCAATGACATCCATGCCCCACATGGAAAATGGCCATGGAGAAGTCATAACATGTAAAGGTGATGGGGCACATGAATCTTGTCTCCATAAATCGACATTTATGACATTTCTTAGCATAGTTGATCTGATCTCCTCCATAGTGGACCAATAATATCCGAACCTCATTATTTGTTCGGCCATTGTGAAACCATTAGCATGAGTTCCACGGACACCTTCATGGACTTCTTCCAAGATTAACTTAGCTTCTATGGCGCCCACACATCTTAGCAAAGACTTGATCTTTTCTTTTCTTGTATAAGACTTCTCCATCCAGACGTAATCACAAAGCTAGTCTTCTCGGCGTCTTTTTATCGTTCTCGATCGATTGATCCGGGTATTCGCGATTTTTCACATACCGCAAATATATCGTAGTACCATGGTGGGCCGGCTTTCTCTCCTTCCTCGACATTGTAGCAATGGGTCGGGTCTTGATGAATGCTCATTTGTATTGGTTTCATATCTTCGCTTTCATTTATTCGGACCATGGAAGCGGGGTGGCGCAGTATCGACCATCCGATTCTCGTCCCCGGGTAGGTAATTGAAAGTGATGTCATCGAACTCTCTCGATCAATTTTTGGGCCAATCTTTTGTAGATAACCACTTTGGATCTCTGGTTTCCCATTCTCCTTTGAGTTGATAGATTACCAAGGTAGAATCTCCATAAACTTCTAATACCACGATTCTACGTTCGATAGCGGCGCGGAGACCCATGATGCAAGCAGATTCAGCCATATTATTAGTGCAATCGAAATCCGGTTTGCAAGTGAATGGATAATAGTCTCCTTTTGGGGACATCAGATCGCCCAATTCCATTGCCCACGGCATTTGATGCCCCGTCGAAATTCGATTTCAAGGATAGTCTCAAGGCGCCTTCTTCGATTATGCGCCACGTACATTAAATCTTCATTAGGGAAATCAAAATCTAAGGGCTCATAGTCTTCAAGGGCTCTCTTGGCTAGAAAGTCCGCTATTGCACTCCCTTTACCGCCTTTTGGTTTACATAAACGATGTCAAATTCAGAAAGTAGAATCGCCATCCGCCATTCTTCCATTCAAGCGCAGATTCCATCATATATTTAAAGGATCTAGCTTTGAGATGAGCCATGTCGTGTGATACGGCATATATTGCCTTAGTCTCCGAGTTGTCCAAATTAAGGCACAAGCACAATTTCTCAATTGGCGGGTACCTCGCTTCACATTCGGTAAATTTTTTACTAAGGTAGTATATTGCTTTTTCTTTCTTCCCCGACTCATCAGTGACCAAAGACACATCCCATCGAATTATCAAGCACCGTCAAGTAAAGGATTAATGGCTTGTGCGGTTGAGGCGGCATTAATCTGGAGCATGGGGACGGTATTGTTTTACCTTTCGAAGGTCTTTCGCATTCTTCATCCCATGTGCCTGGGTTGTGTTTCTTGAGGAGACGGAATATGGGGTCACACTTCTCGGTTAGTTGTGAAATGAACCGGGCGATGTAATTTAGCCTTCCTAAGAAACCTCTAACTTCTTTTTGGGTACGTGGTGGAGGTAATTCTTGTATGGCTTTGACTTTATCCGGGTCAACCTCAATCCCCTTTTCACTGACTATAAACCCGAGTAGCTTTCCGGACCGAGCTCCGAAGGTACACTTTGACGGGTTAAGCTTCAACTGGAATTTTCTCAGCCTCAAGAACAATTTCCTCAAGACCTGCACATGCGCTTCTTCAGTTCGGGACTTGGCGATCATGTCGTCGACGTAAACCTCAATTTCCCTGTGCATCATGTCATGGAATAAAGTTACCATGGCTCTCGATATGTCGCCTCGCATTTTTAGCCCAAATGGCATTACCTTGTAACAAAATGTTCCCACATGGTTATAAATGTTGTCTTGTCCATGTCCTCGGGATGCATCTTTATTTGGTTGTACCGAGAAACCATCCATGAAGGAGAACAACGAATAGCCCGGTGTATTGTCTACCAAGGTGTCGATGTGAGGCAACGGAAGTTGTCTTTCTGGGTGGCCTTGTTTAGGTCTCTGTAGTCCACGCACATCCGTATTTTCCAGTCCTTCTTGGGGACCAGGACAATATTAGCTACCCAATTCGAGTACTTAACTACTTGCAAAAACCCGGCATTAAATTGTTTCTCGACTTCTTCCTTTATTTTTAACAAGACATCCGGTCTCATTCTTCTGAGCTTTCGTTGGATTGGCTTGCATTCTTCTCTTATGGGCAACCTGTCATCGCGATCTCAAGTGCTTAGTCCAGCATATCTTGGTATGACCATGCGAACACATCCTTGAATTCATGGAGTAATTCAATGAGGTTTCACTTGGTTTCGCAACGATAATATGGGTTCCAACCTTCACTTCTTGCCCCTCTCCTAGGTTCACCATTTCTACCGACTCTTTATGGGGTAGGATGCGCTTTTCTTCTTGCTCTACCATTCTCAACAAATCTTGAGGCAAGTCGCATTCTCGTGTCATTTTCAAAATCCCGAGATTCCTCTCAACACATTTCTTGCTTAAAGCAGACTTCGAATCAGAGTATCGTTACTCATATCATTGATGTCTAGAGACTGTAATGGGTATCAAAGGGTGTACAAAGAACAAATGAATTTGAGGACAACTATTCACGTGATATGAATGAGAACGAAGAATAAATGATAAAAATGTAAAATGAGAGAATATTTAGTAGAATTGAAGACGTATTTCATTAAAACAAAATATCCAGAACATGAGCCTATTTCACCTAAAGAAAATCTCATTGTTTCTAGGCTTAAAAACAACAAGAGTGTTCGAGTATTACTCAGTATCATCTCTAAAAACTACAGAAACTCCTCTTCATCCAATTGTCTAGAGTGCTTCCAGTTCATATGTGCGAATGCCCGATGATTTCCTTGATTAGCCACCTCATCGTGTATAGCATTGATGTGGGGATATTCGTCTCTAGAAGATTCTTTCCGGGGGTAAATTACTCCTCCCGATATGAAGGTCCGAGATATGTGGGGAATGTCATCTGTTCCCACTTAACGCTCTTCTCCGCTCGGGCCTTTCTCCTTTCTCGCTTCTTTTCCATTTCCTTCCTCATTTGTTTAGTATCCGGTTTAAAACCTAAACCAAAGCGGTCTCTTTTCTCCTTCAAAGATCGGTCTGGACTTTCCTTGGAGATATCGCCCAATCCTCTTCCGGCGGTGCTCCCCTTCCCATCGTCAATTGTAATCCCATCTTGGTGGTTTTGGATAGCTTGGGCACCGGAACTTCACTTCCTCTGCGATGAACGTCGCATTTACGAACTCTAGGGATCGGAAGGAACATTCGATAGCTTCTCATTAGTTTCTAGGTACGGCGCTTGGTCACGTAATCGCCGCTATGATATCTTCTTGGCGTTTATAGTTACCAACCGATTTTCTGTTACCGATTTTAACCACGTGCGGCGATGAGGTACGGCCCCGCCGAATGAATCCATGGCCTCCCAACGAGCGATTATACGAGGGTTTGATGTCCATGACCGTGAAGTCCACCTCGTAAGTGTTAGGCCCTATCAATAAAGGTACATCTATTCTCCCTGTCACTCTTCTTTCAAGGCCGCCAAACGCTCTCACTATGTTCGCATGCTTTCATGTGAGAACCGCCTATTGGCAACCTCTCGAGTGTAGCCAAGTGGTAGGACATTCAATGCTGACCCATTATCTATTAGCACGCTTGGCGAGTGTACCCTTTACGGGTAGTTATGTGCAAGGCCTTCGTTGATCCCAAGCCTCCAAGCGGATTTCATCATCATTGAAGTAGATGAAATTGTCGGCGCTTATGTTACTAACGAGACGGTCTAACTTGTTGACGGATATATCCTTAGTAACATAAGTCTCATTTAGTACTTTCATCAATGCTTCGCGGTGTACCTCGAACTTAGAAGTAGGGCTAACACGGAGATACTGGTGGTTATGCATGCAGCTTGTTCCACCACGCTATATTATTTGTGTTTCAAGAATTTCAAGAATTCTTTGGCCTCTTCCTCTTTACGGGCTCATTGATAGGGTTTCGGTTCCTTTTTCGCCCACTCAAAGACTGATCTTCGGTTTCATTGGTTCTTCCCTCTTTTTCCAGGATTATAACGCTCCCACTACGGCGTATAGAACCCCTTCATTCGTGCCCTCCTCAGATCAAGCTAGTGGAGCTTTACGCCGGCATCGTCACATTACAATTATAGTTCCAAGGTACCTTTTTACTATCTTTGTAGGGAAAAGAAGCGAGTTTCGAATTATAATTTTCGCCTTCCTGTGGCCCGCCTTCCGTGTTTCGCGAAATGATGATTCTCGGATAATTAACTCCCGACTTTGTCAATTCTTCCTCGGTGCAAGCGCATACATCCTCTTCCTCTCGCTCCTTTTTCATAAAACTCCAATTCTTTGTTGTCAATAAGACCTTGCACCAAAATCCTAAACTCTCAGCGCATTCTTGAATCTCGTGTTCATTCGCCTTATGGAGTTCGCAGTAGTTCTTTATATCCCTCCCTTTTCCGCAAGATCTGAATCTATCAATCCTCTTTTGCCATTTCCTTCCGGACTATTCGTAATGGGGTTTTCTACCGTGACATCCTTCTTAATCTTCCTCACCCCTTCCTCACCAATCGCGTTTACCCTCTCTCCTCGTGATTGGGCGGTGGGTTCCCCTTTACCATGTCGCCGAGTGTTATAACCCCATCTTTATTAGCCTCTCGACTACCTTTTTAAAGGCGAAGCAATTCTCTATCGAATGCCCTCTATCCCCGCATGGTAATCGCAGATGAGCGTTAGAGTCGTACCACTTAGGTATGGGGGCCGCAATGGTTGCAAATAGAACGGGACAGGATGTGCTCATTGAATAAAATCTGGTATAACTCTTTGTACGTTATCGAATTGGAGTAAATTGAATCTTTTCAATATTCGGTCAGTTCCCGATTCCGTCTTGCAGTCCTTGTTGTCCAAAGATGAGTCGCTTTGGTGATTAAGTAGTGATCGCCTTCGAGTACCCTTATTGTATGTACTCACGTTATTTACTTCACCATCTTTCTTCTTAGGAGCGGTTCTTCTAGTGCTCTCTCCCGCCTCGATCTTACCGCCTCTTATAGCATGCTCGATCATCTCTCCCGCCATCACTATGTCGGCAAAGCTTTTAGTCGCACTCCCTATCATATGGGTTATGAAAGGGGCCTTCAGTGGTATTAATGAAGAGCATGGTGGTTTCCTTTTCTAAGAGGGGTGGTTGGACTCGCATGGCGACCTCTCTCCACCTTTGCGCATTATGTCTCAAACTTTCATTTTGTCTTTTCTCCATGCCTTGCAAAGTAATTTCATCCGGTGCCATGTCCGTGACGTGGGTCAGTAATGCTTCGTAAATGCTTGAGCCAAATCTCTCCAAGAACTAACGTTAGCCCGACTAAGTTTGGTTATACCATCTAGTGCTGCATACCACCAAACTTTCTTGGAAACAGATGGATTAAGAGTTGATCATTGCTCACGAGTGACCATTCGCTGCAGAACATGGTGATGTGGGCTTCAAGGGCACTAGTCCCACTATATTTTTCGAATTCCGGCATTTTAAACTTATGAGGCAGTACCAAATCGGGAACTAGACTTAAATCTTTTGCGTCGATCCACGATGATAATCGATACTTTCGCGCTTTGAATTTTTCCCTCCACCATTTGCAACGATCCTCCGGCTTGTTTTGAGGATTCTATTCTCGACCCCATTTTCATCGCATCTAGGCTCTGTACAACAGATTGCTGGGCTATCTCCCTGGTTGGGACCCAGAGCCCACGTGATAGCTCACGGGAGGTCTAGTGTCATCCGCCTTCTGCTGGGCCTCGATCGTAATTGATGGCCTTTGGAGATATTCCTCGAGCAGGGGCTCTTGAGTGCGGCGGGGTAAAACCAGGGGGCGCCTTTCGCTATCCTCTTCGATCGGAGGCATTGGACCTTCCCTTTGTCCGTTACTCCATTCAGCATTTGGGCCATCTGTGCTATCATGTTTCTCTGGGCCTCCAAAGATTTGGTCCTTCATTTCTCTTTGGAGTTTCAACATTTTTCGTTGCATTTCTTCCTGCATTTCTTCTCGGAATTGTTCGAACCTCCGATCCATTCTCTTAGTTTTTGCACGTGTTAAAGTAGTGATGTTCCGCTTGCATTTTCTCTTTTCACTTTCTTTTCTCTCCGATAATTTTAGCTAATTAGACCCCATTTTTTATAAACTTAAATGCATGTAATGTGATGCAATGCAGATGCATGAATGCAAAAAAAAAAAAGACATCGATTCGATCAACTTCATTTTAAAAGACTTTATTAGAAGGCAAGATCCTTTACATAAAGCGAACTACAAATATGCTTTCGCCTAAGGCCTAAAGTTTTAATTTTCCGAGCAAAGAGGTTAGCTCTTGACTACGACCGATTGCGACTCATATTTCATGCTCAACACATCTACCAGGTCCGCCAAAGTTTGTAGATGATCGGCTACCTCTCGAATCTGAACTATCGCTTCGCCCATGAGGTAATCCCGATTTCTAACTTGATCATGAGAATAGTGAAGTTCTTCTTCCCAACGCCTTCTCTTGTTTCCGTAAGCTCAATCCAAGTTCACAATGTGTAATGTCGATTCCAATTCTTCAATCTTACCCTTCATTTCCTCGATTTTATTTAGACTTAATTTAGTTCGCTCGAGTTGCAACTTCGGTAGTGATACTGAGGGGACCGCCCAAGCTCGGCCACCCTAGCTTTTAGCCCTTTCTTTTCTTTTTGGCTTTTCGCCATATCTTTTCTTAGAACCTCATTTTGTGTTTGCATTTCCGGAACTTTTTCTCCCAACCGCTAGCTTTGGCCCTTTCTCTTGATCTCGCGTCGCCATTGCTCCGGAGTTTTTCCTAATCCAAAGATTTTTCATTGTCGACGCATCTTCTTATATTCCGTCTTCAAATCATCTCGGTCTTCCTCTATTTTCCCTTTCTCCTTTCTTAATTTTTCAGCTTCGACTTTTGTCCATCTACGCCTAACTTGAGGAGCATCTTCTCTTCTTCCATCTCTCTATCTTTCTTTCGAGTTCGAACTCATCCTTTCAAAATCTCGTTTCGCGATTTCTAGTTCTGATGGGACTACTCGCAAATATTCCTCTCTTGACCGAGCGCCTTCTAGATTTGGCTCGGGGATGTTATCGTTGATCCTCCTAGTCCTCCATTCTCTGTACTCCGAGGTCATCATCGGGCCTATGGATAACCTCTTCATTCTGTGGACCTGATTCCAGGCACTAGAGATCTCTTTAACCTTTTTCTTATAGCTCCCCCCTTCGTATGAGAACTCACATTGAGCCAACCCATATGTCGTTGGTACAAACTGTCTTGAATTATATTGTCTCAGGACCAAAGCAGAGGGGCATATGCAGTGGCACCCCAAATTCCCAGTAGAGGAACCCAGTCGAAGCTTCCACAACGATAAAGGATTTGGTCGGTAACCAACCACGGAGCTTTCCAACCGATGTCATCTTCTTGAAGGTTTTGGAAGAGCGCGATCCAATTTTCTTCGGACACATCCTCTCTTCTAGGTGTAGTCTGCTATTTCTTCTAGCGGAGAGTAATTCTCTGTCATAAATCGATAGGACACTTTCTCACTTTCCAGAAGTGACTATGGAACCAAGCCAATAACAAATTTGCAAGACATCCAATAAACTCGCCTTCACCCATTCTTCTCGCATGCATTCAAGGATCTAAACGTTTGGCTAAGATGGCGAGAACATGTGTGACCCTTTGTCTAATCGAATTTGAATAAATCAATAATCGCCGCCGATATGCCTTAAAGCTTTTGGAAATATTACGCACCGTAAAACACTGTGGCGTAAGACGTCAATCCTTTTCTTTGCATCGGGATGTGCCAAGATCAAGTCTCTCAAACATATCCAGGGTATGCATTTACCTCCACCTTTCTTTTGCATTCTGGCTGAAACCCATTGTTCGCTCATTCCGGTGATGTTCATCAATTTCTTCGCGAAGGTTGGGCCATTAACTGCTTTGGAATAAGCTTTGTCGTCCTGAATTCTTGGGCAACGTAACAAGGTCGTATATTCTTCTACCGTGGGGACCAGATCTACCTTCCCAAAAGAGAAACAGCTATAAGCAGCATTCCAAAACTGGGACATTGCTCGGAATAGGTGCTTATCTATTTTGACATCAAGCAGGTAAGGCAGGTCACCGTAGGTACCATAGAACAGTTGCTTCGTCTCGTTATCCCACTGAGCCCAAATTTCTTTCAACTCTTGGAGCTCGTTCTGTGTGATACTGATATTGGTAAAGTCCCGTAGCTCCGACACATACCCCTCAACTATGCTATCCCCTTTTTCTATTTGGCATTGCTCGGACCACGTGCGGACGGCCGCATTGTCTTCCACTTTATCAAGGAATTTGCTTTCCATAACCAGCTTTCTAACTCTGAACCGACCGTGAATCGATGCCTCTTAAATATGATATGCACAAAGAAAAATAAAACACAAAAGGTTAGTACCATGGAATACAAAGCAAGTGAAATAAACAAACACCTATCCGGTAATTACTAAGGTCCGCAAAGTTCAGCTGGGGTGGGTTCTTAGGCTCTTTACATGTGGTTGAGTTCTAAAGTTCGAGGTACACAACCACAGATTCTCGATCCTCACCCATTATAGGCTCATACGGACCGAGTTCGGTTCTGGGAATACATTTCCCATATGGCCATGCGGAAGTGAAAACTTCACGAAGACATAGGTACGGATGTATTCAAAGCGATCCACTAGCCCATGCGGAGGTGAAAACCTCACGAAAGCATAGCTTCGCTCCCACTTAAAGGTGTGACCCTAATGGTCATGCAATGCAATGCCAAAGTATTCAAGAGATCAAATATAACATTGGAAATGCATTTAAAGGAACACGAATTTCGAAACCATTTTCCAATCTTAATTACAAGGACAAAAATCGATCAATCAATGGCCTGACTCTCGCGAATAAGTTCCGGTGGAGTCGCTTAAGTCGTCGTAACCATTTTTTGATGAAACTGGTAAACGACGCGGTCGACTCAATTTTTGAAAATGAAGAGGAAGGGAGTCGCCACCGATCTTTATTTGGGGAAGATCGGATCACCTTTGTTTTAATAAATATTTCAATTTACTAAAACAATGTTTTTGGTCCATGAATTTTGAGAAAATGGGCTCGAGTCGGTTACGTGCGAGGAAGGATTAGCACCTCGCCACGCCCGAAATTGGTACCAAACCGATTGATTGATGTCCTAATGTTGAAAACTTTGAAATGGTTTGAAAATAGATACTTTTATTTCCAAAACTTGGAGGAATTGGAAGAGACGTTAAGGCTCTCTTATTTTCAAGAGATAAAGTATCATGTCCAGTAAGTTAGGTCGCGACACTTTAGACTCTTGAAACTAAGCTCGCCTTTTAAAAACTCGATTTTTATTTGGAGAGGATATTCCGTCATTTGTCGAACGAGAAACCGTAACCCAGTAAGTTAGGGCTTGTCTTCCAGAAGGTCCAAATTAGAATATTGCCTCTATTTTAATAAAAACTTATCCGAAATATCTAGATGTCGAGTCAGTGAGTTAGGGCGCGACATTTCGAATATCCGAGATTAAGTGTTTTGTTTAAAAATTTAAATTGCGATTTCAAAAGGGATATCCCGTTATTTAGCTTTAAACAAGAAGAACCGGAACCCAGTAAGTTAGGGCTCGATTCACTCGAATTGCTAATACGGAATGTCGATTTAAAAATTGAGATGTCGAGAAAAATTAGCGCGAAAATGTGAAAACATGATGTTATACGCGAAAAGAATAATAAAAGGACACATACATATACGTATAAATAAGGAGGATATATAATATATTGAAGGCATTACGTATAGTAAAGGTAGTAGAAATAACGATGAAATGATAACAATAATAACATGATAATGATGATAATATGATGTGATAATAATAATAATCTAATAACAAATCATATAGTATAATAATAATATAGTAGTAATAGTAATATAACAAAAATGATAGAAAACAAAAAAAATAGTAGAACAATGATAATAATAATGGTGGAAATAAAAGTGGAATAGAGAATGATGATAAAAATAACATTAATAATAATAAAAATAATAAAATGATAATAAGGTTAATCATGGTAGTAATTAAGAGGTAGATAAAATATATATACAAGGGGACAAACAAAATATATGTGTAAAAACTCTAATATGATAATAGTAATAATAAAGATATAACTAATAAAAATAGGATGATAATAATAATAAATGCTAAATAATAATAATAATGATGATATAATAATAATATAGTAATAATAATATAGTAATAATAATAATATAGTAATAATAATAAGATAAAAATAATACAAAGATAATATAATTTAAATGTAATAATAAGATTAAGATGATTAATAATATATGTATAAAAAATGACGATGGTAATAATAGAAAGTAATAATAGGAATACTTAATAATGATAGTAGTTTAGTAATAATAATAAAATAATAATAATAATACTAATAATAATAATAATACATAATTAACAGCAGTAAAGTAAAGATATTAAATAATACTAATTGCAAAATAATGAAAACGGGCTAAATCGAATACTAGGGAAAGTAGAAGGGACAAATCATAAATAAATAAATAATGAAAAGATTAAGCTGAAGCACTCGCGAAATGGAAAGGGGCTAAAAGGTAATTTACCCGTTTTATCAAACGCAGTTGCTCAAATAAGGAATAAATTTAAAGTCATACAAAGTTCTGGGCCAAAATTAAAAGAACAGAAAATCTAATTTTAAAACACGAAAATGCGGAAGGACCAAAGGGAAATTACCCCAATCAACAAAAACGCGCGGATCCTCCGGGTCGGGTCGGGTCAACGCGCGGGTTATAGAAGCGCGAAATGACGCCGCTTTGGGGCCACCGAATCAGCCCTAAACGCCGCTGTTTTGAAACCTTTATAAAACCAAAATTTTCCCTCTATTTCTTCATTTCAATTGTTTACACAAAAAAACTCTTTTGTTTTTTTTTTTTTTTTTGTGGGGTTGGTCTCGGTGCCGCTCTGGCCGCCCACCGCCATGGGCTCGTTGCCGGCGTCGCGTGCACGTGGTCGAGCTCCGATCGAGTAAGATTTTTTGTATTTTTATTCCCCGTAGAATATACTAACACATCTTTGGAAAAAAGGAAAAAGGAACGACTTTCAAAAAAATAAAAACCACCTTTTTCTCTCTATTTTTGGGGTGTTTCATTCTTTGTTTGGTGCTATTTTTATGTCTTGGATGTTCTGAATCTTTGTCTCATCGCCTCTATTGAAGATCGAAAAAGGATCTCAACTCGATATTTAGTGAATCTGCATTTTTATATTGATCATCCAAAAGAAAAAAAGGCCCTCTACATGAAAATCAATCGGCTTTTATAGCCGATTACTTGCTATACATTTTGCTTTCTGCCTTGTCCTTTTAAATGCTCTGCAGTCAAAGTGGAGGCGGTGGAGGGAGTCGGCGGCCGATCGTGGCGGTGGAGCAGACGTGGCGCGCAGAGGGCGTGGGGCAGAGTCGGCCGAGGACAGAGGCGCAGGGTGTGCAAGTGGGTTAGGGTTAGGGTTGTTTGGGTATTGTGGGCTTTAATGGGTTTGGTTATTGGGTCTGGTAGTTTTTGTAAATGGGTTTGGGTTTATTTTTTGTTTAATTTGGGTAGTTTGGGTTTTGGTGTTGGGTCTGTTTCTTTTTCTTTTTTCGTTTTTTTTTCTATTCTCTGTTGGGCCGGGCAAATATTGGGCTTATACACCATGAATGAGTAAATATTGGTGGGCTGTGTGCAATACCACCATAATTATCATTGTTGGTGGGCTGTGTGCGATACCACCGTAATTATTATTGTTGGTGGGCTGTGTGCGATACCACCGTAATTATCATTTTTGGTGGGCTGTGTGCGATACCACCGTGTGAATTATTCATGGTGGGCTATGTGCGAAACCACCGAGTATCTTATATTGTTCCGAAGTGTTCATCGAGAAACTTGTTTAAGTGAAATTACAAGTGGCTTTGTGGTGATAAGTGCATGTAAATGTGAGCAATGCTTTATGATATGTGTTTGGGATGTGGTAAGGTTTGAAATGAGTAAGTATGGTTATGAGGATCTGAATTGTTTTTATTTAGTATGTAATGTTCTTGATTGATAAGTATGTGGTATGATGTTTATTGTTTACATATAGACTTACTAAGCTTAAAGCTTATTCTATTCTCTTTTCCCTTTGTTTTATAGTGTCGAAGAGCCAGCTCGGGATACGGAGATAGTCGGAGGATCACCCACACTATCCATACATTTTGGTATAGTTAGATTTAGCATTTTGAGTATGGCATGTATAGGGACTTAGACTTAGTTGAATGTCATATTGTTTTGGCCAAATGTGTTGGCTCATTCGAAGATGAATTCTTTTGTATACGGCCATAGTTGATGGCTCTTTCTTATTAATCTATGAAATGATGAGGTTATTCAAAATTCATGAATATACAAGTTGCATGGTTGATTGATTAGTTTAATTATGCATGAATGAGTTGGTGGCTTGATGTGGTTTATGTTTGTACATGTTGGGGTGGTAGAAAGTGCTTGGCAAATAGCCTTGTTCTTGTCCACACGGGTAGGCACACGGGCGTGTGTCTAGGCTGTGTGCGACACACGGTCTGCTCCATAGGCATGTGGTTTGGCCGTGTGTCCCCCTGCATGCTAAGTTGGCAAAACAGAATGCCCAGTAGTAACCGCACAAGCTGAGACACGGCCGTGTGTCTCGACCGTGTGGAAGACACGACCATAGGACATGGGCATGTGCCCAGGCCGTGTAAAGTCTGCACCTGAATTAAGAATTTAATTCGCCACACGGTCTAAGGACACGGGCGTGTGCCTTAGCCGTGTGACATTTATGGGGTGATGACGTCAGAAACAGAATGTCAAGGTTTTTACACACGAGCGTGTCGTGGCCGTGTGAGGGACACGGGCCATGGACATGAGCGTATGACAGGCCGTGTGAAAACCCCTGTAGGTTCGAAATGAGAAATAAATCTACATGGGTGTGGAACACGGGCATGTGATATACCACACGGGCGTGTCCTTTCTTCCACACGAGCGTGTGGACTGTTTGATGAGAATTTTTCTAAGTTTTTCTAGATAACTTTTTAAGAATTTGGTTTGATCCCGAACCATTCTTAAAGTGTATTTTGGGTCATATAGGCTTGATTAAGGGGTGATATGTATGTTTATGAAAAGTTTTAAATTTGAGCGGAAAGTCATGTCTTGACTTTGTATGATTGCTCGTGTACAAGTCTTGTAACTCTTCGTACCCTATTTCGGCGTAGAATACGGGTAAGGGGTGTTACATTTAGTGGTATCAGAGCTATGGTTTAGTCGGTTCTCAGACTATCGTAGTGTGTGTGAGAGTCTAGCTATACATGCCATAAATATAGTATGATAGTGTGGTGACTCTTGACAATTTTAAACTGTGTTTTCATATAGTAAATGGATCCCGACCGAGCTGCTACTGATGATGCTGTTAGTAATGCGTCGGCTCCCGCGCAAGGGACCGCGCCAGTAGAAAGTAGACCCGAGACTTTGGGTTAAGGAGAAGAGGCTCAGGAAACCTTTCTCCACATGATGAGTAACTGGTATACTAAATTTGTTCGAGTAAATCCTAATGCTCAACCTCCTCCACCCCCTCCTAAACCTCAGCTGGTTCTCGTAGTTCCTCAAGGTATAGATTTGGTAAGAATGACTAAACCCCCGGTCGATAAGATTCGAAAACAAGGGGCTGAGGAATTTAGAGCCAACATAGATGATGACCCCGAGAAAGCAGAGTTTCGGCTCGAGAATTCTATGCGGGTGTTTGATAAACTTTCTTGCACGCCCAATGAATACTTGAAATGTGCGGTATCATTACTGAGGGACTCGGCATACCGCTAGTGGAAAACATTGACATCTGTAGTTCCGAGAGAGAGTGTGACATGTGATTTTTTCTTAGAGGAGTTCCGAAAGAAATACATAAGTCAACGGTTTATCGATCAGAAACGGAAGGAGTTCCTTGAGTTAAAGCAAGGTAAATTGTCTGTGGCAGAGTATGAGCATGAATTTTTCAGACTCTGTAAGTATGCTCAAGAGTGTGTGTCTACTGAAGCTATTATGTGTAAAAGATTTGAAGATGGGCTGAACGAGGATATCAGATTGTTAGTCGGGATTTTAGAGTTGAAAGAATTCGTGGTATTGGTCGATAGAGCTTGCAAGGCTGAAGAGTTGAATAAGGAAAAGAGAAAAGCTATGATTGAGGCCCGAGATGCAAGGAAGAGGTCGATGAGTAAGTCGTTCCAAACCCAATCAAAGAGGTCCAAAGAAACGAACCCTCGGACGACTGCTTCAGCTGGGTATTCACACCGAGATCGTGGTAACACATATTCGGGCTCTAGAGTTCAAGCCACATTGATGGCAAGTGTGGGCAATGCAAAGTCAAATAAACCCGAGTGTCAGAATTATGGTAGACAACATATTGGGGAGTGTTGGGGAAATAATCAAGCTTACTACATATGCGGTTCACTAGACCACTTTATTCGGAACTGTCCTGAGATAGATGAGAAAGACAGAAAACAAGAAGTGAGAGTAAGTAATGCCCCTTCGAGGGGTAGACCACAAAGGAACCCGGGAAGTGGGGCTAACAGTAAAGGTGCGCCTAGAGATTCTGCTGTGAGATCAGAGGGCAGAGCGCCTACAAGGACTTATGCCATACGAGCTCGTGAGGATGCATCATCCCCCGATGTGATTACGGGTTTATTTTCTCTTTACGATACTAATTTCATTGCTTTAATTGACCCCGGATCCACTCATTCTTTTGTTTGTATGAATTTGGTAAATAGTAAGAAATTACCTGATGAATTGACTGAATTTGTGATTAAGGTGTCAAATCCTTTAGGCAAGTATGTGTTAGTAGATAAGGTTTGTAGGAATTGTCCTTTGACGATTCAAGGTCACTGTTTTCTGGCTAATTTAATGTTGTTGCCATTTGACGAGTTTGAGGTTATAGTGGGCATGGATTGGTTGACATTACATGATGCTAGGTAAATTGTAGACATAAAACTTCTTTTAGAATGAGGTATGGACACTATGAATTTCTTGTGATGCCTTTCGGTCTAACTAATGCACCAGCTATGTTTATGGATTTGATGAACCGAATTTTTTGGTTGTATTTGGATAAGTTTGTAGTGGTGTTCATAGACGATATATTGATTTATTCCCGAGATAAGGTCGAGTATGCCGAACACTTAAGAACGGTATTGTAGACTTTACGAGAGGAAAAATTGTTTGCTAAGTTCAGTAAAAGTGAATTTTGGCTTTGTGAAGTCAGATTTTTGGGACACATAGTTTCAGGTGATGATATTCGGGTTGATCCGAGCAAAATTTCGACGATTGTTGATTGGAGACCACCAAAGAATATATCCGAGGTTAGAAGTTTTTTGGGCTTAGCTGGGTATTATCGATGTTTTGTCGAGGGATTTTTGATGATTTCGTCCCCAATGACTAAGTTGTTGCAAAAGAATGTTAAGTTTGAATGGACCGATAGATGTCAACAAAGTTTCGAGAAGTTGAAGACACGATTGACTGAAGCGCCGATTTTAGTACAACCTGAGTCGGGAAAGGAGTTTGTGATCTATAGTGATGCGTCATTGAATGGTCTTGGTTGTATGCTGATGCAAGAGGGCAAAGTAGTAGCTTATGCCTCGAGACAGTTAAAACCACATGAGAAGAACTATCCGACGCATGATTTGGAATTGGTTGCAGTCGTTTTTGCTTTGAAGATTTGGCGTCATTATTTGTATGGTGAAAAATGCCGAATCTTTACTGATCACAAAAGTTTGAAGTACCTGATGAACCAAAATGACTTGAATTTGCGACAACAGAGGTAGCTCGAGTTATTGAAAGATTATGAGCTAGTGATCGATTACCATCCGGGGAAAGCGAATATGGTTGCGGATGCCTTGAGCAGAAAATCCCTGTATGCTTTAAGAGCTATGAGTACGAGTTTAGCATTGTTTGATGATGGTTCTATATTGGCCAAGTTGAGGGCTAGACCATTATTTCTTCAGCAGGTTTGTGAAGCTCAAAGGAATGATAGTGAAATGCAAGTTAAGAGAGCTCAGTGTGAATCGAGAAATAACTCTGATTTTCGGGTTGGTTCAGATGATTGTTTGATGTTTCGTGATAGAGTTTGTGTATCTAAAGATGATGATTTGATTCGGAAAATTTTATATGAGGCACACAATGGTTGTTTGTCAATACATCTGGGAAGCACAAAAATGTATAATGATTTGAAGAAGTTGTATTGGTGGCCGGGTATGAAAAGAGATGTCTCCGAGTTTGTTACAAAGTGTTTGATCTGTCAACAAGTAAAAGCCGAGCATCAAGTACCTTCGGGTTTACTTCAGCTAGTGATGGTTCTCGAGTGGAAGTGGGACCGAATCACGATGAATTTCGTAACAGGGTTACCTATGAATCCGAAAAAAAAGATGCCATGTGGGTCGTCATTGATAGATTAACGAAATCAGCTCACTTTATACCGGTACGTGTTGATTACTCACTTGACAAGTTGGCTGAGCTGTATATTTCCGAACTTGTGAGATTACATGGAGTGCCTATGTCCATTATCTCAGATAGAGATCCAAGATTTACTTCGAGGTTTTGGAAAAAGTTGCAAGAAGCCTTGGGTACAAAATTGAATTTCAGTACTGCGTTCCATTTGCAAACCGATGGTCAATCCGAAAGAGTGATTCAAGTTCTCGAGGATATGCTCAGATGCTGTGTTTTAGAGTTTGAAGGTATTTGGGAAAAATATCTACCTTTGGTCGAACTTGCCTACAACAACAGTAATCAGTCGAGTATACAGATGGCACCGTACGAAGCATTATATGGTCGCAAATTTCAGACTCCATTATATTGGACTGAGCTTAGTGAGAAGCAAATTCACGGGGTTGATTTGGTTAGAGAAACCGAAGAAAAAGTGAAAGTGATCCGTGATAGTCTAAAAGCTGCTTCAGATCAACAAAAGTCATACGCGGATTTGAAAAGAAAAGAAATTGAGTTTCAGGTGGGCGATAAAGTATTCCTGAAAGTATCCCCGTGGAAGAAAATATTGAGATTTGGTCGAAATGGCAAATTGAGTCCGCGATTCATAGGGCCATATGAGGTTATTGAAAGGATTGGACCAGTAGCTTACCGGTTAGCTTTGCCGGCGGAATTAAAGAGAATACACATGTTTCATGTGTCGGTGTTGCAACGATATCGTTCTGATCCTTCGCAAGTGATTCTTCCGACCAAAATTGAGATACGACCGGATATGACCTATGAAGAGGAGCCAATTAAGATTTTGGCTCGAGAGGTTAAACAGTTGAGGAATAAAAGTATAGACTTAGTGAAAGTGTTGTGGAAAAAACATGGTGTGGAAGAGGCTACGTGGGAACCGGAAGAAGCCACGAGAGGACAGTACCCAAACCTCTTTATCGGTAAGATTTTTGGGGACGAAAATCTCTAAAGGAGGGGAGAGTTGTAACAACCCGATTTTGGGGCTAGTCGGAACAATAGTTTTAGAACCACTAATTCGAGTTTGGAGAAATTATTTTTAATATTATTTTATGTGTTATAGCATGATTATATGAGTGCATGAAAATTTTAGTGATTGTATGCTTAATTGCGAAAAAGGACTAAATCGCATAAAGTGCGAAAGTTTTATTTTACAAGCTAGAGGTGTCAAATAGCTATAGAATATTAAATTGGAGGTCCTTAATGTGCAATTAGGCCATTGGGAGAGTATTGGCCGGCCATAGGGACAAAGATGAGACATGGTCAATGGTTAGGTGGGTTTTGGTGACTTAATTGAATAAAATAAGATAAAACAAAGAAGCTATCATCTTTTCCCATTTTTACTTCTTCTCCCACCGAAAATATCATCAAGAGAGGGGGTTTAGAAGCTTGAAAATTTTCAGCAACTTCAACCTTTACTAATCAAGAAGAACGTGGAATCCACCTTGACCGAGGAAAAAGGCAAGGTTTCGGATTAAATTACAAATTGATATATTTTGTATCGAGGTAAGTTTATGTGTAAATGATACATCCTTATTACATATGTTTTTACATATTAATGCATTGTGTGAATGCAAATTCTTATTATTGAGATTTATTAAAAATGATAGAAGTTGAGGAAATTCTTGGATGAACCTTCGGGATAGAAAAAAAAATGATACGGATAAAATCCATGAATGAGTAAATATTGGTGGGCTGTGTGCGATACCACCGTAATTATCATTGTTGGTGGGCTGTGTGCGATACCACCGTAATTATCATTTTTGGTGGGCTGTGTGCGATACCACCGTAATTATCATTGTTGGTGGGTGTAAAGATACCACCGTAATTATTATTGTTGGTGGGTGTGTGCGATACCACCGTAATTATCATTTTGGTGGGTCAGTGTATGCGATACCACCGTGTGAATTATTCATGGTGGGCTGTGTGAGAAACCACCGAGTATCTAATATTATTCCAAAGTGTTCATCGAGAAACTTGTTTAAGTAAAATTACATGTGGCTTTGTGGTGATAAGTGCAGGGTATAAGTGCATATAAATGTGAGCAATGTTTTATGATATGTGTTTGGGATGTGGTAAGGTTTGAAATGAGTAAGTATGGTTATGAGGATCTGAATTGTTTTTATTTAGTATGTAATGTTCTTGATTGATAAGTATGTGGTATGATGTTTATTGTTTACATATAGACTTACTAAGCTTAAAGCTTACTCTCTTCTCTTTTCCCTTGTTTTATAGTGTCGAAGAGCTAGCTCGGGATACGGAGATAGCCGGAGGATCACCCACATTACCCACACATTTTGGTATAGTTAGATTTAGCATTTTGAGTATGGCATGTATAGGGACTTAGACTTAGTTGAATGTCATATTGTTTTGGCCAAATGTGTTGGCTCATTCGAAGATGAATTCTTTTGTATGAGACCATAGTTGATGGCTCTTTCTTATTAATCTACGAAATGATGAGGTTATTCAAAATTCATGAACATACAAGTTGCATGGTTCATTAATTGGTTTAATTATGCATGAATGAGTTGGTGGCTTGATGTGGTTTATGTTCGTACATGTTGGGGTGGCAGAAAGTGCTTGGCAAATAGCCTTGTTCTTGTCCACACGGGTAGGCACACGGGCGTGTGTCTAGGCCGTGTGCGACACACGGTCTGCCTTATGGTCGTGTGGTTTGGCCGTGTGTCCCACTGCATGCTAAGTTGGCAAAACAGAATGCCCAGTAGTAACCGCACGGGCTGAGACACGACCGTGTGTCTCAACCGTGTGGAAGACACGACCATAGGACATGGGCATGTGCCCAGGCCATGTGAAGTCTGCTCCTGAATTAGGAATTTAATTCGCCACACGGTCTAAGGACACGGGCGTGTACCTTATCCGTGTGACATTTATGGGGTGATGATGTCAGAAACAGAATGTCAAGGTTTTTGCACACGGGCTAAGACACGGGCGTGTCGTGGCTGTGTGAGGGACACAGGCCATGAACACGGGTGTGTGACAGGCCGTGTGAGAACCCCTGTAGGTTCGAAATGAGAAATAAATCTACACGAGTGTGGAACACGAGAATGTGATATGCCACACGGGCGTGTGGACTGTTTGATGAGAATTTTTCTAAGTTTTTCTATAGAACTTTTTAAGAATTTGGTTTGATCCCGAATCGTTCTTAAAGTGTATTTTGGGTCATATAGGCTTGATTAAGGGGTGATATGTATGTTTATGAAAAGTTTTAAATTTGAGCGGAAAGTCATGTCTCGACTTTGTATGATTGCTCGTGTACAAGTCTGGTAACTCCTCGTACCCTATTCCGGCGTCGAATACAGGTAAGGGGTGTTACTCCTTGAGTCTCTTCCAAGCAATAGGCCAACCCTTTCGAGCCGAATGATCCCTAGGGAACATGAAGGGTCTGAAATGTGCGCATTAGTTGCAAGCTGCAACTCAATCTTGTGATCTACCTCCCTCTTAGGTGGTAACTTAGGCAACTCGATATGCATCACATTTTGAAAAGACTGTAATAGGTTTACCACTTCCTTTGGAATCTCAATAATGGGTTCAATAAATTTGTCGATTATCAAGGTTGCTAACTAGGAAACTTCATCTCTGTGTACTCCATTAGCAAACTGGATTGCCAACAATACATTGGTTCCACTTTTCTCATCACGACTCACCGACACAATGCATTATTATTGATAAGTATCCAAGATACATATGCAACCGACAAAAGGAATCAACAGAGCATTAGTCTTGTCAAAGAATTTCAAGCCATGAAAAAAGTTGTAATTATCTAACTGAATTACCTCAAAGTCATCCTTGCCTTTACAATCCCTTTTTTGTAGCTTAACTCCTTGTGCTATTCCTATAGTTAAGACTTCTTTGGAGTTAACAATCTTAATCTTCTTAGCTAATTTGCTAATTGAGAGACCAAGTTTACCCACGACTTTCTCCGATATTAACAAATTAGATGCCCTTGTATCAACAAGAGCACTATTCCTTTGGCTTGATATGTTGATGTCCACAAACATCAATCCTTTTTGCTGGCGATTCCTCTTCACTTTGCAGAATTGAGTATCATTAATCCAAGCTTAAATAGCCTACCTTCCTTAGGATCTACTTCCTCTTCTTTACTGATTACGGTGAACTTGAATCTTTGTTAGAAGTCTCGCACCCTAAATAGACCACAACATAAGAAGCATTGTATCTTGCTCTTCTTTTCCTTCGAGTTGTTGTTGGGTTTCCCCTTCCCATTTCGTGGTTTCCCATTAACACCATTACTATTTTTATACTCAATCTGTCCCTCTTCATCTGCCCCACCATTGCCTTTCTCCTTGGCCTTGAAAGGCTCGAACTTGTCTTTCCTCGAAACAAGCTCGATTAAGGACTCTGCCATGATCATGGCTTTGGAAAGTTCTTGGACCCCTTGACGTTCCAATTCCTACTTAACCCATGACTTCAACCCATTCATGAAAAAGAAGAATGTCTCATTCTCACTCAAATCAGTGATTTGGAGCATCAGGTCACTAAATCCTTTTACATACTCCCTAACTATGCCTTGTTGCGAGAATCAATGCAACTTAGCCCAAGCTTCCTTCTCGGCATATTGTGGGTAAAATTGCTCCTTGAACTCTTTCTGGAACTCCTCCCAAGTCCCAATTTTGGTCCCACCTCACTTTTCATTTTGGACCTACGATGCCACCATAAAAGAGCGACATCAATAAAATACATAGAAGCAGTATTTACCTTAGCATCATCATCATCTTTAATGCTCACGGAACAGAAGTATTGCTCCATTTCCCTCAAGATGTTGTCCACGAGGGATGTGGATCTTGCCCTCTTAAATTTCTTCGGTTTAGGGACATCAATCTTATGGCTCGGTGTTGCACCCAACACCTCTTTACCCACAACAACTCTGCACACAACGAGCTCTCCCTCGAGCTCCTCAATTTTCATGTTCAAAGTCGTCACTATGGCTTCGTTTTCTTCCTTCATAGCTATCATCCCAGCTTTGAGAGCCTTATTCTTTTCCGTCAGCTTACCCACAACTGTATTGAGGAGCGCTTGCAACGCGTCCATTTCGGAACTAAAGGCCTCCGCCACATATTCCTTGAGTCGCTCTTTCATCAGGTCAAACTCATCAGCGCGTCCCTCAACTACCTCGAGTGTTTCCTTCACTTCACCCATGGATTCCTCAAGGTTGACTACTCAACCATCCAAAGCCGACAACATATCCCTTGATCTGCTATTTTCCCTACCTCTACCACCATGGGTCTCCGTCGAAACATTCTGCTCGTCTGCTCCTTTCGTCATCTCAATTAACGCCTTCGAACAGTGACTAAGATACCAAACACAAATTCTAAATTGCTTTTAATATTTTATTTTATCTATAATGTCCCAATCCCAATTCCCAACTCAATATTTTTCGACAACTTTCCAAAACTCACCAACTTCACCTGCGGAAAGAGCACAACAACTTACTTGCAATTATGCAAAGAAACATCAAAGTTAAATTATTATATTGATGTGGTAAGGGAAATGATTAGCTACCAGCTAATTTCCTTAATCATCCACTTTTGATCAGCCAATAATTACATTTTGATGTAAAGAAGCTTGAGACTTGTTATTTTCCCTTCTCTTTTAATTAATATAAAAAAATCATCATTAATCTCAACTTTTGAGCTAGTAATAATTTACTCGTGTCAAGATCAATGTAAATATAAAAGAAAATCACCACAACAGTGAAGTGAAATATATATGTTTTTGGTGACTATTAATTTCATTCGTTGCAAATGTTGCACTTTCTCTAACAAGCTTTTATGGTGACACTATTCATATCGCTAATTGTGATGCCTTATTTTCTCATTTGCTATTATATACTTTCTACATTTATTTGTAAGTAAATTGCTTGTTATGGTTCAAATATTTATATATTTGGAAAAATCAAGATTGAATTATCTGATCATGGAAATTTAGATACTATATATATATATATATATATATATATATTTATTTATTTGATCATTATATATGGGGGCAAAGTGAAGGGTAGGAACTGGCTTTAGCTTAAATGAAAAGGTTTTATTTATTCCTTTCAAATATTAAAATGAAAAAAAATTAAGAAAATGAAAATTTTCAAACTTCTCAAAAATTAATAATTTAATTTAAGTTTTTTTAACACAATTTTTCAACTCTTAAAAATCAAGAATTTTATCTCAATTCCTATATAAATTCCTAGCTTTACCTCTTAATATATAATCCACAACTGTTGATAATTGTTGTATATAAGATATATTAGATTATGGCATGTCTATGATGCGGGTGAAAAAATTATATAATAAATTTATAAAAAAATTGATATGAAAGTTAAATGTGGTTTTGGCTGAAATAATAAAGCTGATAAAAGAAAGATTTTGAGGTCTTAAGTTTAAATCTCATTACGTGCATGTATTTTTTTTTTAAATTGTATGTAAAAAGACAACAATACCCTCAAAATTATATTTTTTGTTTTATAAAAATATTAATCTTTTAATAATTTCATAACTAAATTAGAACTCGGTTGAGAGTGACATTAACACAAGCAAAGTTTTAAATAATAATGTACATATATTTACTGTTGAAGTCGCTACGTCAACCTCTTGTTTTCGGAGTAGCGACACCACCCTATCGAAGTCTGGACCCAGAGCTTTTGCCTTTGATGTTGTGACGCTAGCCTGATAGTTTTGGAAAATTTTACATTTTAGTCCTCAATCGGTCTCGGGTTATCGAAAGAGCTTTCGTAAGATGTATTGAACTTAATAACTTGTATTAATTGATGAATTGAATTGCAAATAAGATCGTAGTTGTTCTGGGAACGAATGTGACATCTCGTAACTCGGACATGACGATCGAATTGAATATGAGATGTTCCATTTAGTGGTATCATATATTTTATTTAAAAGAAACAGGAAGAATATTTTATAGAAAAAACTAAAAACAAGAAATTAAGAATATCTTAGCAGTATATATTTCTTAGGGAACATGCTTTGTAGTTTATACTTCGCCGGAAATTGTCGCAAAAAACAAGAAAAGCATAAAACCGGTGGCCAACAAAACCCTAATAAAGCCATATAAGAAAATCTAATCTTTTCCAAGATTGTCTCTCTCTCTCTCTTTTTTCTTGGATTTTAATTTTGAAAAAAATAATGTCAAAAAAGATTCCATGCAGAAAAGTAAGCAAAATCAAATCTTCTCATTTTGGATGAAAAAGCTGAAGCACAGTAATATGAATAAGGCAAGTGGCCACCTTGCATGATAAAAAGCCATAATTTTGCCACTACTTTAGATTGGCTTCGCATGCTTTTGGTATATAGAATATACTATTGATTTCATTTATATACAATATAATATTGGTGGGGCAGATCTTTAAAACTCCCCCCCACATAAAATCAAATGATTATCATTTTTTTAAAAAAAAGTATGTATCATCTTATTTATTGTAGTTATGGAATTTAAAAAAAAATTATTTTGTGAATATGAAATAATACAATGATATATTCGAGTTTGAATCAGGATCAAATTATAAAATTTTAGGGAATTAAAACCAGAATTATATTCAATTATTAATTTTTGAAACGATGGAAAATGTAAGGGTTGTTTTTAAACAAAGGAACTAAAAAGCTTAAATTTATTTTATAATTTTTTAGAGGCCAGAAGTGGAATTTGCTCATTTAATCAAGAGGTCATAGCCCCTGCTTGCTAGAGGTGTACATGACTTGAGTAGCTTTCTCAACTCAATTTGTTCCACTAGTTTTTGTTTGTGCTTTGACTTAGATTTTTCAATCTCGATAGAGCTAGGCTTGACCCATTTTATTGATTAAAAAAAATTAAAATTAGTTATTTGGACAAACCGATCGAGCTTAGACCTAGGCTTGAAATATTTTTTTAGAACCAACCCTCAGCACAACTCAATCCACGGACAATTTTATTGCCGACTTTGGCTTTGTCCCTAGATATATTATGACTATATGCCAATTGAGTTTACCGACACTCTTGCTAGAACAAGAAAGTGGTTATTATTTGTAGAAGGCCCATTTTGCCCGGGCCCATCAACCAATTTTAAAACAAAAAAAAAACAATAAAACCAAAATAATAATTAAAAGTCCATTTAACAGTTTCTTTTTACAAGGCCCAAATAAGCCCAACAAACCTAACCCCTACCCAATTAATGGCCCAATCCTGAAACGGCCCAGATGGCCCAAATGTTGGTTTCAGAAACCGAAACCCTAAGAGCAGCGCCGCAAGCAACTCTCCATCCGCACGTCCCACCTTACACGCTTGCCACGTCCGCTCGTACGGCCTCCGTACAGCCACGTCCCCTCCATACCTGTGCAAGGGAACAAACGACAACAAAAGAGAGCATTGTATTTTTCTTTTTCTTTTTTGTTTTCGGCTATAAAAAAGAGGCCAACCAATGTACATTTTTTTACGCACACAAAATACAGAAATATAGAGAGAAATATATAGAAAGAAAAAAGGCGATTTACCTTTTCGATTCACTAGGTTCTGGCTATTTTTTTATTCTTTGATTTCGCTTTGATTTCCTTTTTTTTGGCCTTAAAAACAAAAGAAAGAAAAACATACCTAGAGGTCGTGTCGCCGGAGGCCCTACGCTGTCGCGAAATCGGACTTGAAAAGGGGTCAAATACCCTCTTCTCTCAGCTTTCTAGGCTTGGGAGGTTAGGCTTCCGAAACCGCCTTAAAGCGGGGGCTAAATGGCTCCTTTTTGCGCAACGCCGGCCACCGTCCACGGTGGTGGCACGGCGGACAGACGACGGAACCCTAAGGCCAGCCAAGGGAGGGGTTTTTTAAACTTGAGAGGTTTTCTTTTAGTTTTTTTTAGGAAAGGGTTTTAAAATGAGGTTTTTTTTAAAAAATTGATATATAAAGAGATGCGACGTCGTTTCACCATAGCCCTTCTGCTGCTAAAACGACGTCGTTTTGCTCAGATCCGACCCGCGACCCGACCCATACCGCCAAGGATTCGCGCGTTTTATTTAAAAAGGGGTTATTTGCACGCGAGGTCCCTCCACTTTTAAGGCTTATTGCAATTCGGTCCTATTTCTTTGTTTTTCTTTTTTTTTTAAATTTTACCCTGTAGTTTTTCATTGTTTCAATTTAATTCAGTCTGTGCGCTGCGTTTTGGATATTTAAATATTGCTATTTTAACCCCTGATTAGTTGAGCGCATTTTAATTTAGTCCTTAACTCTGTTTAAATTTTTTATAAAATAGCCTGTTAATTTTATTCTTATTGCAATTAAGTATTTTTTTAGTTTATAAAATTTATTCATCATTCATTTGTAGAAGCTGTTTTAATAAATTATTTTTAACTCTTTTATTGATTCTACAATGATTTAATTTGTTTTGTCTTCTATTTTTATATGCTTTTTTTATCTATTATATAAATATTTAATTCTATAATGTTCTTTTGTATATTTCTTTGTTTCAATAATTTGTATAATATCTAATTTAAATACTCTTATGTATTATTTTATACACACACATATATATATATATATAATTTATACTAAAACTATCTTACTTATTGCATATATTCTTAATTTCATATAATTTTATGTATGTATTTCTTTTTAATCTATATATATATTTCATTTTAAATCTATATAAATATATAATTGTTATTTTAAAGATCTTATTTTAAATTATGTTTTATTTATTTTCAACACCTCCCTACATTATTATTTTTATATATACATATGTTATTTATATTATATATCATTTTTAAATCATTTTGCATATCACGTATTTAAATTTCAAATTGTATATTAATTGAACTCGTTTATGTAGTATTATATGTGTTTGTAATAGGCTTTGAATTTCTTTTAGATTTTTTTTTTTATTATTCATAAGATTTTTAATATTACCGTTAGCATTTTACATGATGTTGTTGTGAGACCATTATCGTTATGTTTATCTTAATGTGTTCTTCCATGAAATTATTTGTTTTTCATAATATCATTGCCACATATTATTATTCCGTGCTTACTACTATACTTCATTTTTATCGTCTTGCTGTAATCGAGATTACCAACTTGTTCAAATATTTTTTATCCAAACAAACCAAATAAAATACTTTATAAGTCGATTTTAAAATCGCCCATTTAAAAATTCCTCAAAACAAGGCAATATTTCGTGTTTGGAAATTCAAGAAATTGTGCCCTATCGTGCTGGGTTTCGGTTTTCCGTTTGACCAAATAACCAAATATCCTTTTAAAATTTTGTCCATGTTTTTTAAAAAACAAGGCAATGTTTCGTGTTTGAAAATCCGAGAAATCGTACCCTATCGTGCTGGGCTTCGGTTTTTCGTTTGTCCAAATAATTGAATATCCTTATAAAAATCTCAATGCATGAACTTTGGAAATCATGAGAGGATCTCGGCATCGAGGGTTTGAAACGTCATATCCTATCGTGCTGGATGTGATATTTTATTCCTTCGGAACAAGAGAATCTCAATATCCAATTCGAGTTATTTAAAATTTTAATCGTTTCAAACTTTTCGACATTAGGACATCAATTAATCAATTTGGTACCAATTTTGGGCGTTGCGAGGGTGCTAATCCTTCCTCGTACGTAACCGACTCCCGAACCCGTTTTCTTTTTGAAATTCGTAGACCAAAATTAATTTCTTTTAAAAATAAAACAAAATATTTTATAGGTGATCCGATCACACCGAAACAAAAAGATTAGTGGTGACTCCATATTTTTTAAAGTCGATCCCCGTTTTTCCACAAATAAAAAAATGGTTTCGACAGCTTGGTGACTCCGCTAGGGAACTGGTTGAGAGTCAGGCCATAGATTGATTAATTTTTGTCCTTTTGATTGAAAATTTGGAAAATCGTTTGAAAAATAACGTTTCTTTGGATGCATTTGTTGGTAGAATACTCTTGCATTGCATTGCATGACCGTTGTGGTCATACCCTTTAAGTGGGAGAGAGAAACTATGCTTTCGTGAGGTTTTCACCTCCGCATGGGCTAGTGGACTGCTTCCGGGGTACATCTGTACCTATGTGCTACGTGAGATTATCATCTCCGCATGGCCATAGGGAAATGTATTCCCCTGAACCAAACTTGATCCATATGAGCCTATAATGGGTGAGGATTGAGGAATCTGCTGGTTCAGGTACCCATTCTTTAGAACCAAGCCGCATATAGCAGCCCTATGAGCCTACCTAAGATAGAGCCACGCCAAACCCTAGTGGTCACTCGGACAGATGTTCTGTGTTGTTTATTTCTCTTGTACTAACGCATTTTCTTTTGTTTTGATTGCATTGCATTGCATCATCATAGAAAGGATGTGTTGATTAATATTCGATTACTAAATAAAAGAGTTTGTCATAAGGAAATGGATTACTTGATAAAGTGGGTTATAATATGGTCGTTCGAATATAGTCCAGGTAAAACAACGAGAGAAGGTTGATAGCCTGTAAAAGAATACAAGACTTTGTCCGAGGATTCAAGCCGAAAATAACTATTCGAGAGTCGTCACGTATCAATGAGCATCGTTGAGGATAAGTGAGTAAAGGGTCGCAGCCTGGATTAAACAACAAGAAGCTAGAAGAGGCATCTATTGAGGAAGTTCACGGGACATGACCATAACATCCGAATACGAAGAAAAGGATTAGTGTCTTCACCTGGACTATGAGGACAAGACCGCATAAGTAATCCGTTTTATGTAAAGAAATTTATTTCCTAGAAAAGTTCTTCTAATGAAATTGAATTCAGAATCAAAGCCTCTCTTTCTTTTTGCATTCATTCCATGTATTTGCATTACATCATATCGCATGCATTAAAATTTGTAGAAAGACCCTAATTAGGTAAAATTATTTCAGTTAACCTGGAAAATATGGAACGAAGATTGGAGAGATTAGAGCAAAGGCAAATGCAGATGCATGAGCAATTGGTCGAAATTTAACAGGATATGCGAGATCAAATGAATATGATGTGCCAGTTAACCCAGTTACTAGTCGGAGGGCTTGAAAAAATGAAAGGCCCGGTGATCAACAATGGGAGCGATAATCTTATCTATTCCTCAGATTTTACTCCAATAGGCGTCTCGGCCCAACCAGACGTGCATCCACAAGGGGCACCCGTCATTATCAAACCCCAATGTCAGATTGATACCTCGGCACTGTTGAATTTCTCGAAGGGCTCAAGTTTTAACCCGAAGGATGATCGAATCAAATCAGTTGTTCTGGCAGAAACAAAGGAAAGGGGAGAGTGGACTTTAAAGGCCCCGAAGAGGAAGGACAAAGATGTGAATAATACGAGTGGGTATAACAAGGGCCATTCGAAGCCGTTTATAGTAAACCAGCCAAATAAGGCAGTTACCAGTTATCTGATCTCCCCAAAAGAAGAACTAAATCCAAAATTGAACTCAGAGAAACCCCAGTTCGCCTATTCCAACGACATATAGGGAGTTATACCAGATCTTATTTGATATGCATGCTGTAGCTCCTCATTACCTGAAACCAATGCAACCCCCATACCCCAAATGGTATGATTCGAATGCTCAATGTGAGTACCATGCCGGGATTACAGGACATTCAATAGAAAATTGCCTTACTTTTAAGAAGCTGGTTGAAAGATTCGTCAAAATAGGAGTTATAAGATTCGATGATCCCTCTGGTGCAGAAAATCCGTTACTCAACCATGCTGTTAAAGGGATAACTATTGTGAGTACCATGATGAATGGGGGCATGAGATCAGGAGTATGTCAAGTTCAGGGCTCTAGTGCAAAACCTGATACTGGCGAATTTAAGCATTAATGATATATTCGAAGAGAGAACTAGGGAATAGACTTTTCCAAGCTTCTACATTTACGTACTTGGGAAGATTTTAAACAATGGGACTGTGAAGGGATCCCTGTATTTTAGAGCTAATCTAGAGCAATGTTCAAAACATGCTTGTTGCTTTAAGCCTAGAAGCAACAAGAATCTTTTTATGAAATAGGCTTGTGTCTAGAATTTTTATTTCAATAAGATGCATCTTTTTAAGCAAATATTTTTATTCTTTACATTTCATACTATACATTCTTTGGTTTCTAGAATATTCTTTCATTCTTTATTCATGACCATACCATACAAATAATCATCCTTAGAATCATTTATTCTTTGGAATTTGCCTTCATTACCTACAATAGGTACCCGGATATCAATGACATGAGCAACGTTGTTACTGACTCCCTTTTTGAATGAGATATGGGCCTAAGGGATCTAAGGACTTGGAAGATGACAGAGATCGTAGCCTATCTTTTGATTTATTAAGGCTGGTAGAACAAGATGAAAATAGACTCTACCTTGCAAAAGGTCGGTGGGACGTTATGAGATTAAGAAGGGGCAAATATCGAAGCATAATTCACCACAAGGTGAGACATCATTGAGCTATTTTCAAGAATTCAAGATGTTTTCGCACGATCATATCAAGGCACGCTAGGCTATCAAACGTGGGTATCTTTGTTAGGATTGGTGTTTAAAGAACCCATGCTAATGGTTCTACAATAGTCAGGCTAATCATGAGGTTTAAGTACTGCTGGTCCACCAGAAAATGGAGGTTGCATCAGTTATGTCGGAACGCCAGATGGATGAATATAGACTTACGCGCCTCCTCTATGTCTTCACAGATTCCATATATGTGGGGCAGGGACGTTATCAAGCCAACCTCCTCAAAAGCTTTTAGCCAACATCGATTCATATTCGAGGTCATTGGTCACTCCACCAAAAGGGTGAAAGTCGCTTCTTATGCCAATCTTATGATGTCGAAAGTTATCAAATTCCAAAAAAAAATAATAATAATAATAATAATAGAAGCCAACAAAGAATGCCAGAAAGGATCATGTTTAACAATGCATAACCGCACAATGTCAAAAGTTTATAGTCTGTTCAAAAATTAGACACCATATCAGTGCAGCAAAAGCAACCAAAAAGAAAAACAAAAGATCATAAAAAGACCGAGACTTGTAAAGATGGGCATACCTTCTATGCTTATCAAACGTTGGCCAGGACTGTTATCGGGGCAACACATTTCTCATTGGTTTTGCCCATTGAAGTCGAAATTCCTTTTTCCGAGTTTTATTAGAACTGAAGTTGGATGAGGCAGAATGGATTTCATCCCGATATGACCAGTTAAATTTGAAGAGAAAAGGTTGAAAGATATCTGTCACGATCAGATGATGCGAGATTACAAAAAATAGGTTTGCCCTAGAAAATTTCATGATAGGGCTTTTCCATGCAAAAGGGACTTCAGAAGAACGTGGATGCCAAACTGGGAAGGACCTTGTGTAGCAATGAAGGCTTATTCTGGGGAAGCATAGATATTGTCTGAGATAGATGGCAAGGACCTGCGGTGAATTCAGATTCAATAAAATGTCTTCCAAGGAGAAAAACACACAAAAAAAAGGGGGAAAAGAAAGAAAAAGAAGAAAATTGAGAGGCCAAGGTGAAAACCCGCAAAGGGCACTTTGAGACCAAAGGAGATTTGAGTTGAAAACCCGAAAAGGGTGACTCAAATTTTGATCAAAAGTGAGGCATACAGCAGTCTTGCTATGCCTGAATTAACAATGAAGAAGTATGCTACATCTTGGGGCATCGACAAAATACTCCGGATCCCCTAAACACATATTGAGCTTAAAATGGTCCTAAAGAAGTTTGAACAGAGAAGCTCAGGCTGCGATATCTGGGGCACCTAGTTTCCATTTTACCCATTTTAAATTTGTTATTTATGATTATATTATTCTTTTCAAAATATGTTCACAATAAATTTTCTTTGATTGCATTTGCTATCTTTGCTTAACTTATTTATTTCGAGCTATGCTCCTGATTAATTTCCTTCTTGTCTATTGTTATAATCTTTTTCAAGCATTTCGCATTGAAATAACGATTAGTGGACTAATAACACTTTCACAAAAGGAGTTTCGTAAATTACTCTGGAAGCTTCTGAATAATACAAGAACTTGAAATAGGACTATTGTTTAAAACTCACCAAGTTTAAGGAAGAGTCTAAACTGAGACTATCTCTTCGGATCTTTGTCAAAAATGGTGGTTGAACAAATGACAAGATATTGCGTCAGTAATACAATCTTGACGAAAAATGGGCAATGTTAACCCAAGTGTGAAAGGGAATCATTCGCAAGAAAAAATGATATGCATTGATTCATACGAGCATTATGCATACACATCTGGTTGGGTCACCTGAGGAGTGATCAGTTGATGGAACAAGATACAGACCCTATACCCCCGAGTTATAGCGGGATAGATGGAAGCTGATACAGATCCTATAATTTTGAATAATAATGTGATTGATTGAAGAAGAAACAAATCCTACATTTTGAAGTCGCAGTGGGATGGATGGGAAAAGATTCAGATCCTATACCCCTAAGTCGCAATGAGATAAACCCTGAAGTTACTATGGGGCAAATCTGTTGAGCAAGATATAATCATTTTCTCGGGTTTTCTGTCGAGAATACCAGCCGAACAAGATGACAGCATAATACATCAGTGATAAAACCTTAATAAACAATGAGCGATGGCGCCTTAAACTTTTTTATTAAAAAAAAAAAGATCATTCTCATGAAATTCTGCATTCATTCAAGACACATTTAGTTAAGAGCATTCAATTTATTCTGATCATTGCATCTTAATCATTGTAAAAAGACCATTCTCATGACATTCTGTATTCATGCAAATGTCATCCATAATACATTTAGTTAGGAGCATTGGATTCATTCTGATCATTGCATCCTAACCATTTTGCATAAGCATAAACACATAAAATCGATTTTACAGGATAAGTCCCCCAGAGGACGGTGTCGCAACATCGGTGAATTAACAGATCTTGTCTCCCTAAGTTTGCAGTAGAGCAGATCGAAGATTTACAGATATGGCAATCTTGAAGTTGTAGGAGCAGATCGAAGACATCAGATCTTGTCTCCCTTTCGTTTGCAGTGGAGCAGATTGAAAATAGCAAATCTTGCCTTCCTAGGCGAAGCAGATCAAAGATACCAGTCTGGCGTCCCTGAGTTTGCAGTGGAGCAGATTGAAAATAGCAGATCTTGCCTTCCCGAGCGAAGTGGATCAAAGATACCAGTCTGGTGTCCCTGAGTTTGCAGTGGAGCAGATTGAAAATAGCAGATCTTGCCTTCCTGAGCGAAGCGGATCGAAGATACCAGTCTGGCGTCCTTGAGTTTACAGTGGAGCAGATTGAAAATATCAGATCTTGCCTTCCTGAGCGAAGCGGATCGAAGATACCAGTCTGGCATCCCTGAGTTTGCAGTGGAGCAGATTGAAAATAGTAGATCTTGCCTTCCTGAGCGAAGCGGATCGAAGATACCAGTCTGGCGTCCCTGAGTTTGCAGTGGAGCAGATTGAAGATAGCAGATCTTGCCTTCCTGAGCGAAGTAGATCGAAGATACAAATCCCATCACCTCGAAGTCCCAGTGGAGTAGGTGGAGGCTACAAATCCCTTCTCCCTGAGGTTATTGAGGATCAACCTTTATTTCCGAGAAGTTTCAGTAAGAAGATCGAAGCTACAAATCTCTTCTCTCTGAATTCTTATCACCTCAAAGTCCCAATGGAGTAGGTGGAGGCTACAAATCTCTTCTCCCTGAGGTTATTGAGGATCAACCTTTATTTTGGAGAAGTTTCAATAAGAAGATTGAAGCTACAAATCTCTTCTCTCTGAATTCTTATCACCTCGAAGTCCCAGTGGAGTAGGTTGAGGCTACAAATCTCTTCACCCTGAGGTTATTGAGGATCAACCTTTATTTCCGAGAAGTTTCAGTAAGAAGATCGAAGCTACAAATCTCTTCTCTTTGAATTATTATCACCTCGAAGTCCCAGTGGAGTAGGTGGAGGCTACAAATCCCTCTCCCACGATTATATTGAGGATCAACCCTTATTTCCTTGAAGTTTCAGCGGAGAAGATTGAGGTTACGAATCTCTTCTCTCTAAATTCTTATCACCATGAAGTTCCGACGGAGCAGATTGAAGCTACAAATCTCTTCTCCAGGATATTACATCGAATTGGATCGAAGCGCTAGTTTCCATGCCCTTGAAGATGCAGTGGGATGGAATGAAGCTACTCGGAGAAGAAAAGCACTGAAAGAGGTCAAGATTTGGCAAGACCGGGCAAAATTGGCCCTTTTTGAAGTCTTTGCTCTATTCTCGTTACACGATAATAAGCAAAGTGGGGCAGCTGTAGAAGGCCCATTTCGCCCGGGCCCATCAACAAATTTTTAAACCAAAAAAAAAATCAAAACAATAAAACCAAAATAATAATTAAAAGTCCATTTAACAGTTTCTTTTTACAAGGCCCAAATAAGCCCAACAAACCTAACCCCTACCCAATTAATGGCCCAATCTTAAAACGGCCCAAATGGCCAAAATGTTGGTTCCAGAAATCGAAACCCTAAGAGTAGCGCCGCAAGCAGCTCTCCATCCGCACGTCCCACCTTACACGCTCGCCACGTCCGCTCGTACGACCTCCGTACAGCCACGTCCCCTCCATACCTGCGCAAGAGAACAAACGACAACAAAAGAGAGCATTGTATTTTTCTTTTTCTTTTTTGTTTTCGGCTATAAAAAAGGGGCCAACCAATGTACATTTTTTATGCACACAAAATACAGAAATATAGAGAGAAATATACAGAAAGAAAAAATGTGATTTACCTTTTCGATTCACTGGATTCTGGCAATTTTTTATTCTTTGATTTCGCTTTGATTTCCTTTTTTTTCGCCTTAAAAACAAAAGAAAGAAAAACATACCTGGAGGTCGTGTCGCCAGAGGCCCTACGCCGTCGCAAAATCAGACTTGAAAAGGGGTCAAATACCCTCTTCTCTCAGCTTTCTATGCTTGGGAGGTTAGGCTTCCGAATCCGCCTTAAAGCGAGGGCTAAAGGGCTCCTTTTTGCGCAACGCCAGCCACCGTCCACGGTGGTGGCACGGCGGACAGACGACGGAACCCTAAGGCTGGCCAAGGGAGGGGTTTTTTAAACTTGAGAGGTTTTCTTTTAGTTTTTTTTTTAGGAAAGGGTTTTGAAATGAGGTTTTTTAAAAAAATTTGGTATATAAAGAGATGCGAAACGACGTCGTTTCGCCATAGCCCTTCTGCTACTAAAACGGTGTCATTTTGCTCAGATCCGACCCGCGACCCGACCCATACCGCCAAGGATCCGCGCGTTTTATTTAAAAAGGGGTTATTTGCGCGCGAGGTCCCTCCGCTTTTAAGGCTTATTGCAATTCGATCCTATTTCTTTGTTTTTTTTTTAATTTTACCCTGTAGTTTTTCATTGTTTCAATTTAATTCAGTCTGTGCCCTGCGTTTTGGATATTTAAATTTGCTATTTTAACCCCTAATTATTTGAGCGCATTTTAATTTAGTCCTTAACTCTGTTTGAATTTTTTTATAAAATAGCCTGTTAATTTTATTCTTATTGCAATTAACTATTTTTTTAGTTTATAAAATTTATTCATCATTCATTTGTAGAAAATTTGTTTTAATAAATTATTTTGAACTCTTTTATTGATTCTACAATGATTTAATTTGTTTTGTCTTCTATTTTTATATGCTTTTTTATCTATTATATAAATATTTAATTCTATAATGTTCTTTTGTATATTTCTTTGTTTCAATAATTTGTATAATATCTAATTTAAATACTCTTATGTATTATTTTATACATATATATATATATAATTTATACTAAAACTATCTTACTTATTGCATATATTCTTAATTTCATATAATTTTATGTATGCATTTCTTTTTAATCTATATATATATTTCATTTTAAATATATAAAAATATATAATTGTTATTTCAAAGATCTTATTTTAAATTATGTTTTATTTATTTTCAACACCTCCCTACATTATTATTTTTATATATACATATGTTATTTATATTATATATCATTTTTAAATCATTTTGCATATCACGTATTTAAATTTCAAATTGTATATATATTGAACTCGTTTATGTAGTATTATATGTGTTTGTAATAGGCTTTGAATTTCTTTTAGATTTGTTTTTTTATTATTCATAAGATTTTTAATATTACCGTTAGCATTTTACATGATGTTGTTGTGAGACCATTATCGTTATGTTTATCTTAATGTGTTCTTCCATGAAATTATTTGTTTTTCATAATATCATTGCCACATATTATTATTCCGTGCTTACTACTATACTTCATTTTTATCGTCTCGCTGTAATCGAGATTACCAACTTGTTCAAATATTTTTTATCCAAACAAACCAAATAAAATACTTTATAAGTCGATTTTAAAATCGCCCATTTAAAAATTCCTCAAAACAAGGCAATATTTCGTGTTTGGAAATTCGAGAAATCGTGCCCTATCGTGCTGGGTTTCGGTTTTCCGTTTGACCAAATAACCAAATATCCTTTTAAAATTTTGTCCATGTTTTCTAAAAAACAAGGCAATGTTTCGTGTTTTGAAATCCGAGAAATCGTACCCTATCGTGCTGGGCTTCGGTTTTTCGTTTGTCCAAATAATTGAATATCCTTATAAAAATCTCAATGCATGAACTTTGGAAATCATGAGAGGATCTCGGCATCGAGGGTTTGAAACGTCATATCCTATCGTGCTGGATGTGATATTTTATTCCTTCGGAACAAGAGAATCTCAATATCCAATTCGAGTTATTTAAAATTTTAATCGTTTCAAACTTTTCGACATTAGGACATCAATTAATCAATTTGGTACCAATTTTGGGCGCTGCGAGGGTGCTAATCCTTCCTCGTACGCAACTGACTCCCGAACCCATTTTCTTTTTGAAATTCGTAGACCAAAATTAATTTCTTTTAAAAATAAAACAAAATATTTTATAGGTGATCCGATCACACCGAAACAAAAAGATTGGTGGTGACTCCATATTTTTTAAAGTCGATCCCCGTTTTTCCACAAATAAAAAAATGGTTTCGATGACTTAGCGCTCATTTGGGAACTGGTTGAGAGTCAGGCCATAGATTGATTAATTTTTGTCCTTTTGATTGAAAATTTGGAAAATCGTTTGAAAAATAACGTTTCTTTGGATGCATTTGTTGGTAGAATACTCTTGCATTGCATTGCATGATCGTTGTGGTCATACCCTTTAAGTGGGAGTGAGAAACTATGCTTTCGTGAGGTTTTCACCTCCGCATGGGCTAGTGGACTGCTTCCGGGGTACATCTGTACCTATGTGCTACGTGAGATTTTCATCTCCGCATGGCCATAGGGATATGTATTCCCCTGAACCAAACTTGATCCATATGAGCCTATAATGGGTGAGGATTGAGGAATCTGCTGGTTCAGGTACCCATTCTTTAGAACCAAGCCGCATATAGTAGCCCTATAAGCCTACCTAAGATAGAGCCACGCCAAACCCTAGTGGTCACTCGGACATATGTTCTGTGTTGTTTATTTCTCTTGCACTAAAGCATTTTCTTTTGTTTTGATTGCATTGCATTGCATCATCATAGAAAGGAGGTGTTGATTAATATTCGATTACTAAATAAAAGAGTTTGTCATAAGGAAATGGATTACTTGATAAAGTGGGTTATAATATGGTCGTTCGAATATAGTCCAGGTAAAACAACGAGAGAAGGTTGATAGCCTGCAAAAGAATACAAGACTTTGTCCGAGGATTCAAGCCGAAAATAACTATTCGAGAGTCGTCACGTATCAATGAGCATCGTGGAGGATAAGTGAGTAAAGGGTCGCAGCCTGGATCAAACAACAAGAAGCTAGAAGAGGCATCTATTGAGGAAGTTCACGGGACATGACCATAACATCCGGATACGAAGAAAAGGATTAGTGTCTTCACCTGGACTATGAGGACAAGACCGCATAAGTAATCCGTTTTATGTAAAGAAATTAATTTCCTAGAAAAGTTCTTCTAATGAAATTGAATTCAGAAACAACGCCTCTCTTTCTTTTTGCATTCATTCCATGCATTTGCATTACATCATATCACATGCATTAAAATTTGTAGAAAGACCCTAATTAGGTAAAATTATTTCAGTTAACCTGGAAAACATGGAACGAAGATTGGAGAGATTAGAGCAAAGGCAAATACAGATGCATGAGCAATTGGTCAAAATTTAACAGGATATGCGAGATCAAATGAATATGATGTGCCAGTTAACCCGGTTACTAGTCGGAGGGCTTGAAAAAATGAAAGGCCCGATGATTAACAATGGGAGCGATAATCTTATCTATTCCTCAGATTTTACTCCAATAGGCGTCTCGGCCCAACCAGACGTGCATCCACAAGGGGCACCCGTCATTATCAAACCCCAATGTCAGATTGATACGTCGGCACTGTTGAATTTCTCGAAGGGCTCAAGTTTTAACCCGAAGGATGATCGAGTCAAATCGGTTGTTCCGCGAAACAAAGGAAAGGGAGAGTGGACTTTAAAGGCCCCAAGAGGAAGGACAAAGATGTGAATAATACGAGTGGGTATAACAAGGGCCATTCGAAGCCGTTTATAGTAAACCAGCCAAAGAAGGCAGTTACCAGTTATCTGATCTCCCCAAAAGAAGAACTAAATCCAAAATTAAACTCAGAGAAACCCCAGTTCGCCTATTCCAACGACGTATAGGGTGTTATACCAGATCTTATTTGATATGCATGCTGTAGCTCCTCATTACCTGAAACCAATGCAACCCCCATACCCCAAATGGTATGATTCGAATGCTCAATGTGAGTACCATGCCGGGATTATAGGACATTAATAGAAAATTGCCTTACTTTCAAGAAGCTAGTTGAAAGATTCGTCAAAATAGGAGTTATAAGATTCGATGATCCCTCTGGTGCAGAAAATCCGTTACTCAACCATGCTGTTAAAGGGATAACTATTGTGAGTACCATGATGAATGGGGGCATGAGATCAGGAGTATGTCAAGTTCAGGGCTCTAGTGCAAAACCTGATACTGGCAAATTTGAGCATTAATGATATATTCGAAGAGAGAACCAGGGAATAGACTTTTCCAAGCTTCTACATTTACGTACTTGGGAAGATTATAAACAATGGGACTGTGAAGGGATCCCTGTATTTTAGAGCTAATCTAGAGCAATGTTCAAAACATGCTTGTTGCTTTAAGCCTAGAAGCAACAAGAATCTTTTTATGAAATAGGCTTGTGTCTAGAATTTTTATTTCAATAAGATGCATCTTTTTAAGCAAATATTTTTATTCTTTACATTTCATACTATACATTCTTTGGTTTCTAGAATATTCTTTCATTCTTTATTCATGACCATACCATACAAATAATCATCCTTAGAATCATTTATTCTTTGGAATTTGCCTTCGTACCTACAATAGGTACCCAGATATCAATGACATGAGCAACGTTGTTACTGACTCCCTTTTTGAATGAGATATGGGCCTAAGGGATCTAAGGACTTGGAAGATGACAGAGATCGTAGCCTATCTTTTGATTTATTAAGGCTGGTAGAACAAGATGAAAATAGACTCTACCTTGCAAAAGGTCAGTGGACGTTGCGAGATTAAGAAGGGGAAAATATCGAAGCATAATTCACCACAAGGTGAGACATCATTGAGCTATTTTCAAGAATTCAAGATGTTTTCGCACGATCATATCAAGGCACGCTAGGCTCTTTCAAAGCGTGGGTATCTTTGTTAAGATTGGTGTTTAAAGAACCCATGCTAATGGTTCTACAATAGTCAGGCTAATCATGAGGTTTAGGTACTGCTGGTCCACCAGAAAATGGAGGTTGCATCAGTTATGTCGGAACGCCAGATGGATGAATATAGACTTACGCGCCTCCTCTATGTCTTCACAGATTCCATATATATGGGGCAGGGACGTTATCAAGCCAACCTCCTCAAAAGCTTTTAGCCAACATCGATTCATATTCGAGGTCATTGGTCACTCCACCAAAAGGGTGAAAGTCGCTTCTTATGCCAATCTTATGATGTCGAAAGTTATCAAATTCCAAAAAAAAAAATAATAATAGAAGCCAACAAAGAATGCCAAAAAGGATCATGTTTAACAATGCATAACCGCACAATGTCAAAAGTTTATAGTCTGTTCAAAAATTAGACACCATATCAGTGCAGCAAAAGCAACCAAAAAGAAAAACAAAAGATCATAAAAAGACCGAGACTTGTAAAGATGGGCATACCTTCTATGCTTATCAAACGTTGGCCAGGACTGTTATCAGGGCAACACATTTCTCATTGGTTTTGCCCATTGAAGTCGAAATTCTTTTTTCCGAGTTTTAGTAGAACTGAAGTTGGATGAGGCAGAATGGATTTCATCCTGATATGACCAGTTAAATTTGAAGAGAAAAGGTTAAAAGATATCTGTCACGATCAGATGATGCGAGATTACAAGAAATAGGTTTGCCCTAGAAAATTTCATGATAGGGCTTTCCCATGCAAAAGGGACTTCAGAAGAACGTGGATGCCAAACTGGGAAGGACCTTGTGCAGCAAGGAAGGCTTATTCTGGGGAAGCATAGATATTGTCTGAGATAGATGGCAAGGACCTGCAGTGAATTCAGATTCAATAAAATGTCTTCCAAGAAGAAAAACACACAAAAAAAAGGGGAAAAGAAAGAAAAAGAAGAAAATGGAGAGGCCAAGGTGAAAACCCGCAAAGGGCACTTTGAGACCAAAGGAGATTTGAGTTGAAAACCCGAAAAGGGTGACTCAAATTTTGATCAAAAGTGAGGCATACAGCAGTCTTGCTATGCCTGAATTAACAATGAGGAAGTATGCTACATCTTGGGGCATCGACAAAATACTCCGGATCCCCTAAACACATATTGAGCTTAAAATGGTCCTAAAGAAGTTTGAACAGAGAAGCTCAGGCTGCGATATCTGGGGCACCTAGTTTCCATTTTACCCATTTTAAATTTGTTATTTGTGATTATATTATTCTTTTCAAAATATGTTCACAATAAATTTTCTTTGATTGCATTTTCTATCTTTGCTTAACTTATTTATTTCGAGCTATGCTCCTGATTAATTTCCTTCTTGTCCATTGTTATGATCTTTTTCAAGCATTTCGCATTGAAATAACGATTAGTGGACTAATAACACTTTCACAAAAGGAGTTTCGCAAATTACTCTGGAAGCTTCTGAATAATACAAGAACTTGAAATAGGACTATTGTTTAAAACTCACCAAGTTTAAGGAAGAGTCTAAACTGAGACTATCTCTTCGGATCTTTGTCAAAAATGGTGGTTGAACAAATGACAAGATATTGCGTCAGTAATACAATCTTGACGAAAAATGGGCAATGTTAACCCAAGTGTGAAAGGGGAATCATTCGCAAGAAAAAATGATATTCTGCATTCATACGAGCATTATGCATACACATCTGGTTGGGTCACCTGAGGAGTGATCAGTTGATGGAACAAGATACAGACCCTATACCCCCGATTTATAGCGGGATAGATGGAAGCTGATACAGATCCTATACTTTTGAATAACAATGTGATTGATTGAAGAAGAAACAAATCCTACATTTTGAAGTCGCAGTGGGATGGATGGGAAAAGATCCAGATCTTATACCCCTAAGTCGCAATGAGATGAACCCTGAAGTTACTGTGGGGCAAATCTGTTGAGCAAGATATAATCATTTTCTCGGGTTTTCTGTCGAGAATACCAGCTGAACAAGATGACAGCATAATACATCAGTGATAAAACCTTAATAAACAATGAGCGATGACGCCTTAAACTTTTTTATTAAAAAAAGGGGATCATTCTCATGAAATTCTGCATTCATTCAAGACACATTTAGTTAAGAGCATTCAATTTATTCTGATCATTGCATCTTAATCATTGTAAAAAGACCATTCTCATGACATTCTGTATTCATGCAAATGTCATCCATAATACATTTAGTTAGGAGCATTGGATTCATTCTGATCATTGCATCCTAACCATTTTTCATAAGCATAAACACATAAAATCGATTTTACAGGATAAGTCCCCCAGAGGACGGTGTCGCAACATTGGTGAATTAACAGATCTTGTCTCCCTAAGTTTGCAGTAGAGCAGATCGAAGATTTACAGATATGGCAATCTTGAAGTTGCAGGAGCAGATCGAAGACATCAGATCTTGTCTCCCTGTGTTTGCAGTGAAGCATATTGAAAATAGCAGATCTTGCCTTCCTGAGCGAAGCAGATCAAAGATACCAGTCTGGCGTCCCTGAGTTTGCAGTGGAGCGGATTGAAAATAGCAGATCTTGCCTTCCTGAGCGAAGTAGATCAAAGATACCAGTCTGGCGTCCCTGAGTTTACAGTGGAGCAGATTGAAAATAGCAGATCTTGCCTTCCGAGCGAAGCGGATCAAGATACCGATCAAGCGTCCTTGAGTTTGCAGTGGAAGCAGATTGAAAATATCGAGATCTTGCCTTCCCGAATGGAGCGGATCGAAGATACCACCGCATCCCCGAGTTTGTAGTGGAGCAGATTGAAAATAGCAGATCTTGCCTTCCCGAGAAGCGGATCGAAGATACCGATCAAGCGCCCCCGAGTTTACAGTGGAGCAGATTGAAGATAGCAGATCTTGCCTTCCTGAGCGAAGTAGATCGAAGATACAAATCTTATCACCTCGAAGTCCCAGTGGAGTAGGTGGAGGCTACAAATCCCTTCTCCCTGAGGTTATTGAGGATCAACCTTTATTTCTGAGAAGTTTCAGTAAGAAGATCGAAGCTACAAATCTCTTCTCTCTGAATTCTTATCACCTCAAAGTCCCAGTGGAGTAGGTGGAGGCTACAAATCTCTTCTCCCTGAGGTTATTGAGGATCAACCTTTATTTTTGAGAAGTTTCAGTAAGAAGATCGAAGCTACAAATCTCTTCTATCTGAATTCTTATCACCTCGAAGTCCCAGTGGAGTAGGTTGAGGCTACAAATCCCTTCTCCCTGAGGTTATTGAGGATCAACCTTTATTTCCGAGAAGTTTCAGTAAGAAGATCGAAGCTACAAATCTCTTCTCTTTGAATTATTATCACCTCGAAGTCCCAGTGGAGTAGGTGGAGGCTACAAATCCCTTCTCCCACGATTATATTGAGGATCAACCCTTATTTCCTTGAAGTTTCAGCAGAGAAGGTTGAGGTTACGAATCTCTTCTCTCTAAATTCTTATCACCATGAAGTTCCGACGGAGCAGATTGAAGCTACAAATCTCTTCTCCAGGAAATTACATCGAATTGGATCGAAGCGCTAGTTTTCATGCCCTTGAAGATGCAGTGGGATGGAATGAAGCTACTCGGAGAAGAAAAGCACTGAAAGAGGTCAAGATTTGGCAAGACCGGGCAAAATTGGCCCTTTTTGAAGTCTTTGCTCTATTCTCGTTACACGACAATGAGCAAAGTGGGGCAGCTGTAGAAGGCCCATTTCGCCCGGGCCCATCAACCAATTTTTAAACCAAAAGAAACAAAACAATAAAACCAAAATAATAATTAAAAGTCCATTTAACAGTTTCTTTTTACAAGGCCCAAATAAGCCCAACAAACCTAACCCCTACCCAATTAATGGCCCAACCCTAAAACGGCCCAGATGGCCCAAATGTTGGTTTCAGAAACCGAAACCCTAAGAGCAGCGCCGCAAGTAGCTCTCCATCCGCACGTCCCACCTTACACGCTCGCCACGTCCGCTCGTACGACCTCCGTATAGCCACGTCCCCTCCATACTTGCGCAAGAGAACAAACGACAACAAAAGAGAGCATTGTATTTTTCTTTTTCTTTTTTATTTTCGGCTATAAAAAAGGGGCCAACCAATGTACATTTTTTTATGCACACAAAATACAGAAATATAGAGAGAAATATACAGAAAGAAAAAATGTGATTTACCTTTTCGATTCACTGGGTTCTGGCTATTTTTTATTCTTTGATTTCGCTTTGATTTCCTTTTTTTTCGCCTTAAAAACAAAAGAAAGAAAAACATACCTGGAGGTCGTGTCGCCGGAGGCCCTACGCCGTCGCAAAATCAGACTTGAAAAGGGGTCAAATACCCTCTTCTCTCAGCTTTCTAGGCTTGGGAGGTTAGGCTTCCGAATCCGCCTTAAAGCGGGGGCTAAAGGGCTCCATTTTGCGCAACGCCGGCCACCGTCCACGGTGGTGGCACGGCGGACAGACGACGGAACCCTAAGGCTGGCCAAGGGAGGGGTTTTTTAAACTTGAGAGGTTTTCTTTTAGTTTTTTTTTTAGGAAAGGGTTTTGAAATGAGGTTTTTTAAAAAAAATTGGTATATAAAGAGATGCGAAACGACGTCGTTTTGCCATAGCCCTTCTGCTACTAAAACAGTGTCGTTTTGCTCAGATCCGACCCGCGACCTGACCCATACCGCCAAGGATCCGCTCATTTTATTTAAAAAGGGGTTATTTGCGCGCGAGGTCCCTCCGCTTTTAAGGCTTATTGCAATTCGATCCTATTTCTTTGTTTTTTTTTTAAATTTTTACCCTGTAGTTTTTCAATGGTTTCAATTTAATTGATCACATGTACTGCGTTTTGGATATTTAAATATTACTATTTTAACCCCTAATTATTTGAGCGCATTTTAATTTAGTCCTGAACTCTGTTTAATTTTTTTATAAAATAGCCTGTTAATTTTATTCTTATTGCAATTAAGTATTTTTTTAGTTTATAAAATTTATTCATCATTCATTTGTAGAAGCTATTTTAATAAATTATTTTGCACTCTTTTATTGATTCTACAATGATTTAATTTGTCTTGTCTTCTATTTTTATATACTTTTTTATCTATTATATAAATATTTAATTCTATAATGTTCTTTTGTATATTTCTTTGTTTCAATAATTTGTATAATATCTAATTTAAATACTCTTATGTATTATTTTATACATATATATATAATTTATACTAAAACTATCTTACTTATTGCATATATTCTTAATTTCATATAATTTTATGTATGTATTTCTTTTTAATCTATATATATATATTTCATTTTAAATCTATATAAATATATAATTGTTATTTTAAAGATCTTATTTTAAATTATGTTTTATTTATTTTCAACACCTCCCTACATTATTATTTTTATATATACATATGTTATTTATATTATATATCATTTTTAAATCATTTTGCATATCACGTATTTAAATTTCAAATTGTATATATATTGAACTCGTTTATGTAGTATTATATGTGTTTGTAATAGGCTTTGAATTTCTTTTAGATTTGTTTTTTTATTATTCATAAGATTTTTAATATTACCGTTAGCATTTTACATGATGTTGTTGTGAGACCATTACCGTTATGTTTATCTTAATGTGTTCTTCCATGAAATTATTTGTTTTTCATAATATCATTGCCACGTATTATTATTCCGTGCTTACTACTATACTTCATTTTTATCGTCGCATTGTAATCGAGATTACCAACTTACTCGTTCAAATATTTTTTATCCAAACAAACCAAATAAAATACTTTATAAGTCGATTTTAAAATCGCCCTGTTAAAAATTCCTCAAAACAAGGCAATATTTCGTGTTTGGAAATTCGAGAAATCGTGCCCTATCGTGCTGGGTTTCGGTTTTCCGTTTGACCAAATAACCAAACATCCTTTTAAAATTTTGTCCATGTTTTCTAAAAAATAAGGCAATGTTTCGTGTTTGGAAATTCGAGAAATCGTACCCTATCGTGCTGGGCTTCGGTTTTTCGTTTGTCCAAATAATTGAATATCCTTATAAAAATCTCAATGCATGAACTTTGGAAATCATGAGAGGATCTCGGCATCGAGGGTTTGAAACGTCATATCCTATCGTGCTGGATGTGATATTTTATTCCTTCGGAACAAGAGAATCTCAATATCCAATTCGAGTTATTTAATTTTTTTCGAAAAAACGGAATTTCAAAATCGTTTCAAACTTTTCGACATTAGGACATTAATTAATCAATTTGGTACCAATTTTGGGCGTTGCGAGGGTGCTAATCCTTCCTCGTACGTAACAGACTCCTGAACCCGTTTTCTTCTTGAAATTCATAGACCAAAATTAATTTCTTTTAAAAATAAAACAAAATGTTTTATAGGTGATCCGATCACACCGAAACAAAAAGATTGGTGGCGACTCCATATTTTTTAAAGTCGATCCCCGTTTTTCCACAAATAAAAAAAATGGTTTCGACATTACTCCTTTATTTTCAAAAACTCGTATACATTGAAATTGAAGTCTTATCCATTTGTAGATGGAGCTTCAATAGCAACTGGGTCTAGAGGGAAGTTATGAGCATTATGTCCATGCATAACTTCCATACCAAGGTTAGCTTGATTAATAATATCAACCCAAATATTAATTACACTACCTTGACTATTAACTACAAATTGGTTAAAATTGAAACTATTTAAATTGAAAGTCATAGTGTTAATACCTAAAGCGATGAACTAGATACCTACTACATGCTAAGCAACTAAGCCCAATTGACACCATTATTATTGCAACCATTAAGAGGATGTGTGTTTGAACGCGCTTAAGTAGTTTTTTTTCTCTAAATTAAGGGTTGAGAAGGGTTATGAGTACAAGTAGACATTGTATAAAGGCATAATAACTTATTTGGCCTCCAAACTTTACAAAAAAAAAAAAGAATTCATTTTAGCCATTCATTTTTTTTGCCTCTTTTAGCTCTTAAACTAGCGCTTTTTGTCAAAACACCCCGAAATGGATGAAAAAGTAACGATTGTTAACTTTGCTGCCATTAATTACATTTTTAAAAAAATTCCAAAATTTATAGAATATTATTAGAAATTTTATTATTAAATAAAATTTATAATTTTTATGCTTTTTAATAATTTTTAATTTTTCATTATAAGTGAACAGTCACACCAAACAAAAAATATGGATCACGACTCTCGTTTTCTTAATAAACCCCAATCTTTTAAAAATAAGCATTCCCCCATAACTTTGCAAATATCGTGGAGTTAAAAAGGGTTTCGAAAAAGTGCATACTAAGAAATAATATGAAACCGAAATTTAAGCATGGTAACATATCATCTACAACAAATCATGGCATTACTAAGTACTTCTAATATCCAATCATTACATGCAATTTAATGCACTTCCATAAAACATAATTTAGGCATATCTTTATTCTCACATTAGACATCATCTTCAATATTCAATTCATTATTATTCTTTTTTTTAATAACATATTGATTGGGCTTTTATTAATAACGCAAAAGCAAACAATATCCAAAACCTAACAAAACCAGTGAAAGAAGCCCAAATTTGAAACAGCAAAACAGAAATAAAATCTAGATATTTATCAGAACATCAACAGCCTAACTTTAAATTAAAAACCAACCACCGACACTGCTACCCAATCAAAACGCTTTGAAATCTGTCAACACTCTCTCACTTCATAATTTCTTTCTTGAATGACGGATTTGCATTTCTGAAAAGCTATTTCCCATTCTAGATATTTCATTTCTTTGCTTTTCCTTTCTAAAATTGCTGTCGGAGATCCCCTTTCAGTCTGGTTCGCGCACCGATTCTCGTAGCCTCTCGGTTCTCGCCAGCGTGCTCAAACCGCTTCTTCGAGTAAATCCCTTCTTTTCTCCTTAGAGATTCTGTTGCAATTTTGTGGGCGAGGATATTCGCTGTTCTTGATATGTGCTTGAAAACAAAACGTTTAGATCTGTGTGCCATCTTTTTAATGTCTAAGATATAAGCTCCTATCATGGATCTGTCTTGATATCATTTCGCATTTTTGATTATCGTTAGGAGTCCCCTTCGATAATAACCTCTGGCCATGTATTCTCCACTCCAATCTCAACCGCTTTTCGGCATGCTAGTGCTTCGGCAGCAAAAGCCGAAGGGACCCCTTTATGGATTTCAGAACATGATAACAAAATGGACCCTTCAGTATTCCTTACTACGATTCCAGAGGCCGAAATATTGTTGTGCCCATCGAAAGCTCTATCAAAGTTGATCTTAACAGATTCTCGAGGTGGGTGACTCCAGCTCTGCATTTTTCCTATTTTTGTTGTTTTTTTTCTTTCCAGACCATCAAGTTCTGCAATGTAACTTATTATGAAATTTTCGATCTCTGTTCCAGTACTAACCTTCTTGTTATGTATTCTTGAGTTCCTATCACCCCAAATGGCCCATAGTGCGCAGCAAAAGATACGACATGTGTGCAAGTTGAACTGTTCAAAAACCCAGATAAGCCACTGTTCAAAATCTCTATTAACATTTAGTAACACGTTCTGAAGTAACAATGTTGTCCATATTTCCATCGTGATGGGGCACTCTCGGAAGAGGTGATTGATCGTTTTTGACTTGTTCCGTCTGCATCGTGGACATCTTGGATCAACAACCGACTTCTTGTATTGCAGATTTACTTTTGTGGGCAAGAAATTCCATGTAATTTTCCATGTTGTGATCTTTATTTTTTTGTCGGTAGATTTAGGAGCCATAGTTTCTTGTAGAGTTTTCTGTCATTTGGTTTGTAAAGCATAAGCTCTAGGGTTTTCATCGATGATTCTGTAATAGTTTATAGGCGCTGCGCATCGAAAAATTCCCGAAGCTTCACCTTCCCACGCCAAGAAGTCCTCGTGTGGGTTGCTTGCCAACGGAATTCGAAGGATTCGATCAGCATCTTCCTCGGCAAAGGTATATTTGATTAACTCCTCTTTCCATTTTCTCTCATTACTATCAATCAGCAAATGAACACAATGATCACGCATCGAATCAATCTCTGATGATAATCTGAAATTAAAAGCATCTGGAATCCATGCATCATAATTAATAGAGATATTATTGCCTGTACCAACACGCCAAACTAAACCTTTCCTCAAGACGTCTTTTGCAGCCCATATACTCTTCCAAGTGTAAGAGCTGGAGTTTCCCAATCTAGAGTTTAAAAATTGATCGTTTGGAAAATATTTAGCTTTTAAAACTTTTGCAACTAAAGAATCCGCATTATTCATAATCCTCCAGCCCTGTTTCGCTAATAGAGAAGTATTAAATTTTGACATGTTTCTAAATCCCATACCTCCCTCCTCTTTAGATCTGCACATGAACTTCCATTGACACCAGTGTAACCCTCTCTTATCCTTACCATGCTGCCACCAATATTTCGCAAAAATTCTCTCCAACTCCCCACATAGAGACTTTGGTAGAAGAAAGCATGTCATAGCATAAGTTGGTATTGCTTGAAGTACTGACTTGATGAAGACCTCCTTCCCTCCTTGTGATAGATACCGTGAGCTCCAATGACTAATCCTTTGGTTGATCTTATCTTTTAAATTTTGAAAAGACGTTTTCTTCCGTTTACCCACCACATTAGGAAGTCCTAAATACTTCTCGATATTTGTAGAGCATCTCGTCCCCAAAACATCCGATATTTCTTCCTTAGCCCCTTTCGAAGTGTTTGAACTGAAGAAAATTGTTGATTTATTGAAATTCACACATTGGCCCGAGCATTGTTCATACTGTTTCAAAATGTCTTTTAAAAAAATCGCTCGTTCTTTAGTGGCTTCCCCAAACAGTAGGCAATCATCCGCAAACAAAAGGTGTGATATTGCTGGTCCCCTTCTACTTGCCTTAACTCCTTTGATAGTCCCTTCTCCAACTGCCTGTCTAATTAGGGCTGAAAGACCCTCACTACAAATCAAAAAGAGATAAGGGATAAGTGGGTCACCTTGTCGTAATCATCTGGTAGGATGGAAAATTTTGCCTCTATTTCCGTTTATATTCACTGTATAAGAGACTGTTGAGACACATTTCATAACTAAAGTTACCCAGCTCTCGGCAAAACCCATTTTAAGCATCACATTCTTCAGTTAACTCCATTCAACTCTATCATAGGCTTTACTCATGTCAAGCTTAACCACCATAAACCCTTTTTCCCTGAACGTTTCTGATGCAATGTATGAAGAATCTCATAGGCAATCAGCACGTTATCTGAAATTAACCTTCCTAGAACAAAAGCACTTTGAGCACTATCTATGCACTTTCCAATAAAATCTTGAAGTCTGTTTGCTATTGTTTTTGCCACTAGTTTGTATAAGATTGTGCAAAGGCTAATAGGTCTGAAATTAACAAGATTTGTAGGGTTTGGGGTTTTTGGGATTAGCACTATATCTGTTCTGTTAGTAGAATTGAAATCCTTCCCTTCATTCAACACTTCAAGATAGAAAGCCTCAACATCTTTTCCCACAATGTGCCAATATTTTTGGAAAAATAAAGCTGGAAAACCATCATAGCCTGGTGCTTTGGTGGGGCCCATCCCGTTAAGAGCTTTCTGGATTTCATCCGCCGAATATTTTGATAGTAGAGCTGTATTAATTTCAGAGGATATATTAGTATCAATACCTCCTAGAAGATATGAGAAATCTCCCACTCCTTTCGACGAGAACAAATTTTGAAAATACTTTGAGGCTGTTTCGCTAATTTCTAAATCATCAGTAACTTCCTGTCCTTCCTCAGATTCCAATCTATTGATTGTGTTTGTTCTTCTTCGAGCTGAAGCATATTTGTGAAAGAATGCTGAATTTTTATCTCCCAATTGTAGCCAGTTTGCCCTTGCTCTCTGTTCCCAGTACATTTCATCTTTATCAATCTCCATATTTAATCTAATTCTGATATCAATAATTTTTGCCATTGTATCATCATTTCTCTCTCCATCTAATAGAATTCCCAAATCCTTTGTGAGCTCCTTCTTCAACCCATCTCTTCCAATTTTAATTAGGCTTGCCCATCTTGTCAAACAGGTTTGTAATCTCCCCAACTTTTCAGAAATCGGTCCGTTTCAATTCATTATTATTCTTAAAACATCATTTAAAATAAAATTCCTATTAATCAAACAAAGAAATGTAAAATGGATACACGGATAATCTCAAACGCCTAAAATTTATGCATTGTCCTCGTAAAGAATAACAATACTTTGTTACGTGTAATAACACAAGTTCCAATTAAACACATCAAAATTATTCAAATTATAACAAAATTTCCCTCCAAACATCAACACTCCCAGACGCATCAAACTAACCCATCAATATCTTATGACATACTAATTATACTCGAACACATTCCAAATTATTTAATAAAGCTATTTACTCTTTAAAACATATCTTAATAACCATCTCAATGATATGTTAAAATCACCCAAAAAGCATAAACATCAAGTATTACAAGAATAGTATTTCAAACTTTCAACATTAAATATTGGACCCAATTAATTTATAACTAAAGTCAAATCCTCAAGCAAAATATTTATCTAAAAAACATAATATCCTAAGCAAATTGACTTAAATTAACATATAAAGTAAAATCGAAAATCTTAAAGAGTAGAAACCGATACCAAGTATGCTTCTGTTACTTTCTCCTTCCACTAGGCTTTTTAGGTTTCACCATCTTTATTAGAAAAACATTAAAAATAAGGTAAACTATAAAAATAATCACTTGTGTTTATCTCAGATTACATTTTAGTTATTTATGTTTTAAACTTTACGTTTTAGTCACTTACATTATCGCGTTATAACATTTTAGTCACTAAGGGTGGGTTTCGATGGGCGGTAGGGTGCGGTGCGGTGCGTTTAGCTTACTTTTTGTCTCACGTTACAGTATCGCTACAGTATCTAATCTCACTGCCACTGCTGTTTTTACATTAATCGCATGTAAACGCACCGCCCATCCAAACTTACCCTAAGTCGTTAATTGCTGTTAACGATGTAACTATAAGCTAACATGGCACGCTAAATCATCATTTCAAACAAAAATTTTAGGTTAATTTATACAATTAGTCCTCATATTTTTTTCGTTTTGGACAATTTATTTTTTTTCTTTTATGTTCTTTTAACTTTCCATTTTTTTCTTTATTTTCCATTCTCTTCTGCTTCTCCCTCTGTTTCCTCCCTTCTCCATTTCTTTTAACATAGTTTTTCTATGTTTTCCTTTTCTTAAAACTAGCCCCTATACTTTTTATTTTTTTTGAACAATTTAATTTTTTTGAGTAAGACGAAAACCCAATTTCGTTTCTTAAAACCATCCATCTAAACTCTAATATAAGCCCTCCTAAACCAAAATCTAATGATCTAGCTCAAAATATACAACCCCTCAATAAACTTAAGATCACTCAACATTCTTCTCATTTTTAAAATCTCACTCTACCTCAAAATTCACAAAATCTTTACAAAAATCTATTTCTTATCCTATGATAATATAAACTCATAAGCATTAAAATCTAACTAGATCAAAACATCAAAAAATTAGCAAAATTCCAACCCAAAATCCAACAAAAATGGTGAAAGATACGGGAATTCCAAGTTTTAAGGATCGAAATCTCAGAAAGAGTTAGAAATCATTTTTACTTTGCTGAACTCAATTGAATTTCATCAAGAATTAATGAAAAATTGCTTGTAGAAATTTGAGACAAAATGTGCAACTATCATGAAAATGGAACTAACTCAACCGTTCCCTTATTTGGTCTTTTTCAAATGGTCTATTTGCTCTTATACCCTTGGGCCAATCACCTAATAAGAACCTCACCTCTTCCTAATTATAAATATATATATTTTTTATTTTTTAGACATTTGCCCCAACAATTTTGAATCTCTTACAAAATAGTCCATATCTCAAAAATTCTAACTATCTAATTATTACTAATTTATGAACAATTATTAATTATCACCCACTAATTATGAATCATAAAATCGACCCGATACTCGTTCCTTGAAGCATTTCAATTTAACTCCCTGGAACATGTCGAATTATCAATTCCGACGCCAAAATCAAACATGTTTTACATCAGAAAATTTCGGGTTGTTATATTTTGAGTAGTTTTGGAATAGTTTTTCTTGGCTTAGACTTTTCTTTTAATTTCCTTGCATTTTCCTTTTCGGTTTTTTAAGAACTATATTAGTTTATAATAAAAAAAATAGTTTTTTTAATTTCTTGCAACTTGCACTTGGTCTCAAAGAACTAGGGATTGATGAGGAAAATGCATGAGATTAAGCTTGTGCTTCACCAACCATGAGCCATTGTAACATTATTAAGTATCTCTTAACCTTGTTTTATTATTTTATGTTTCAAAGGGGTTAATGGTTTTGCATGCTTAATATCTATGTCTAGCAAAATTTGTCATGTGGGTAATGGTTTGAATATGTATGTGAGGTGGTTTTAGGCTTGCTAGTTGACTATGAATGTGATATACTTGTTAATTACGTGGGCTTAAAAGCTACTTAAATGTGACGATTTTAAGTGTAATTAAGTTTCGAGAAAACATATGAGGTGACTTTTAGTTAACTAGCTAATTAACAAATTGAGCACCATACATCGAGAGAGTTGATATATGTTAACTTGAAAAGTGAGAACTACAAGTTAAAGGTGATTGCCACATTCAAAACGAATCGAGAGAGTGTTAGGATGTGAGGATCGTATTGCCACACTTGTTAGCTACCAATTAAGCTTAGAATCACTAAAGTAGGCTATTCACTACTTTATCATCCAAGTAGTAGTAATTTATGATTACATTTTAGAAAAATGAGAAGTTTTCTTTAACAATAAATAATTTATTTTTAAATATTATAGAAAAAAGTTGTATTGTGTAGTAATTATTAGCAATAATATCAAAAGATCAATCCCAAATTGATAACCTCTATAGTAGCATATCGATTGAAGTAATAATGAAACTTCAATAGGTAAATATGTACAATTAATGTTTTTATTTTAAAATGAGACCAAGGGCTACCGAGGTGTGATGACATAAACTAGTGTGATTCAAATTCAATATTTCTCTTCATTCATTTATCTTTTGGTTGGGAATGCTCAATAGCTTGCCAACAGATGATAGATTACTCTATTGGGGGAATGAATATCGATAAATTAGGTTTGCTTTGCAAGAGAGAATGAGAGTATCGATTTTTATGAGCCAGGTCGAGTCTCGGTTCTAAAAAAATATTTTTAGTTTATTTAATTCCGCTCAAATAATTAGTTTTATTGTTGAAAATATATTATTTAAATTTAATTACAAAAATATAAATTTATTTATTTTATATATTTTTATTATTTCTAAACAATAAAACAAATCAGATCAAGATTGAAAGCCTGTTCTAAAATGAGAGTGTCGGGATGACTTCTTTTCATTTGCAGATGCTCAAAACTAAGCTAGTAGCGAGTATTAGAGCTTTGTGAGATTTGAAGACAAGCTGCAGACCTGGAACTAGAGGTGCAATGGGTTCTTAGGCATGCATTAAAGGTAAAGCTTCGATTATGATAATTCTTCCTATGGCTTGGATTACATTGAAAAACAACAGACTGTATTAATAAAAGAACAACAAATGGTGAAAACGTAATACTAGAGCATAGTCTTTAGATAGTTTCGACAACGTTACGAGGCTTAAAATCAATAAAGATAGGTATGGTGAATCTGTAATGCTTGGAAAGTCCATTTGAATGCACAATGAGATTAGTTTTAGTGAGCTTAAAAACATCAATGTCAAAGAAATAAATATTTAGATTTAAATGCAGATGAAAAAATATCATTAAGATATTATTAGACTAAAAATTGCATTTAATAAAAAAGTTAATTTTTTTACCAATATCACAGAAAAACTTTTTTTTTTTTTTGAAAATTAATGTGCTTTCATTTTTACTTAGCTAAATACAGAGGTGGAGACAAGCTTTAGACACCCCAATATGGTAAAAATATTTTTTAATCTTTAAAAATTTTGTAGATACAAATTAATATAATGATAAATTTATATTTTGACTCTTAAAATTTATTATTCATTTTTAACCCATTAAAACATGTACTACCTAGTTCCTTCTGGGTAAGTCCTCAACTTTCCTAAAAAATAAAATTTCAACATATCATTGTTCATTTGCTTCAAAAAAAAAAAAAAAAAGAAGAGAGTGAAAATGACAATAACTAAAGAAAACAAAAATATTAGGATAAAAAAGATGTCCCTTATTCTCATTGACCTCAAACATATATATAGATCCAAGACTCCTATTAGAAATAAACTATATCTGTACAAATCAAGATTTCCTATACAGAGTAAGTTACCAAAAATACAGCAACTAATATAGCTAAAGATCCTAGAATATCATTCCTTTAATTGCTGCACAAATTATGTTGTTCGAAATTTCCTTAACACCCCCCCCTCAAGTTGGAGCATGAAGATTTGAAATGCCAAACTTGCCAAGAAGAAACTGAAATTAATTAGTGCCCAAAGCTTTAGTGAAAATATCATCAAGTTGGAGAGAATAACACACATGAGCTATTTCAATATTCTCGTTTTCTATCTCCTCACAAATAAAATGGCAATAAACTTCGATGTGTTTCGTACGCTCATGATATAGAGGATTTGCTGCAATATGTAAAGCGGATTGACTATCACAGTACACACGCATGGAACCAAAATGACCGGCACCAAGAAATAGCAACAAACCCTTCAACAATTTAAGTTCACAAGCTGCAGTAGTCATTGACTGATAGTTTGCTTTGGTAGAGGAGCGAGAAACTGTCTGTTGTTTCTTGGTTTTCCATGAAACATGAGATTTTCCCAAACGAATAAAATAACCTGTCAAGGAGCGTCTTGTCAAGGGACAACTCGCCCAATCTGAGTCACAATCAGCATACAGATTGAGATTAGAATTTGCTCGCAAAAGAATTCCCTGTCCAGGATTACACTTCAAATATCGTACTACTAGTAATGCTTCTTCCCAATGAGCCTTCTTTGGTTGCTGCATAAATTGAGCAAGAATATGGACACAGTAACTCAATTCAGGTCGTGTAATAGTTAAATAGATTAGTCTTCCTACCACCTGACGATATTGAGCGGGGTCATGAGCATCCTCCCCTTCTACAAGAGTAAGTTTATGATTCTGCTCAAGTGGAGTTTTTGTTGGCTTAGCTCCCAGCAAATTGACCTTAGAGATGATATCCAAGGCATACTTTTGTTGACAGAGAAAAATCCCTTCAGCATTTCTCGCCACCTCCATGCCCAAAAAATATTTCAACCGTCCCAAATCCTTCATATGGAAACATCTGCTCAAATACTACTTGAATTGTTGCACAGCCTTAACATCATTACCTGAAATAATGAGATCATCCACATAGGCAATAACATGTATTTGCACGTGTCGTTTGCGGAAAGCAAACAATGAATAGTTTGAGCAAGATTGATGAAAACCATACTCTTTCAAATAATCTGCTAGCTTAGCAAACCAACAGCGTGGTGCCTGGCGCAAGCCATATAAAGTCTTGCAAAGTCTACACATTTTTCCAGGACTTCCAGAGGCAAAACCTGGTGGCATTTTCATGTAACCTTCCTCATTCAAATCTATGTGCAAGAAAGCATTTTGCACATCCATTTGATGCAGTTCTCAGTTCTTTGCAATAGCCACTGCGAGAAAAGTACGTATAGTGGCCATCTTTGCAGTGGGAGCAAAAGTTTCATTGTAGTCGATACCCTCTTTTTGATTATTGCCAAGAACTACCAATCGAGCCTTGCATCGTTCAATGCTTCCATATGAATTATATTTTATTATGTACACTCACTAATTGCCAATAGCCTTTTTTCTAAAGGGCAAGTCTTCCACCGTCCAAGTCTCATTATCTTCCAAAGCTTGAATCTATTTTCTCATAGCTTCTCGCCATCGTTCGTCTCTCACTGCTTCATTATAAGTTGGTTCTGAACCTGTAGTGATGCTTGCCAAGAAGACCGATGCTGTAAAGAAAACTTATCATAATTGACAAAATTGGCTATGGGGTAAGACATACCTGATGAAAGGATTGGAGAGATGAACTCTGCGAGGAGATGAATCTCACATTATTTGTCACATAATCCTTTAGACGAGTGGATAATTGTTTAATCATATGTCCTCGACCCAATTGGTGTTCTACAAGCACACCCTCTCCTTCTGAATTTTCTTCCCTGTTTTCGACAACTATGTCTCCAAAATTTTCCTCACCAGTAAGACTATCTTCAAGAGGCTTCTCGTTGTCCAATAGCTCTCGCTCTTCTTTAAAAGTTTCCTAATCCTTATACATGTTAGGCCTATCTATAATTCTAGTGGAATTATCACTTGCAAACACATGTGTAGCATATTGTTAATTATGACTCCTATTTCAGTCAAATTTGAGAAGTAATATTCTAGTTAAACTCTGTTTAATTGTTTCAATCAAACACTGATTAGTTAGATTATTTTATTATTATTTGACCTATGAATTTAGCCTATAAATAGGCTCTTTTACAACCTTAGAAAATACACCCATTAGATATTAGAACTCAAAACACATTTAGAGAATTTTGTGTTTAAGTTTTGAGGGTTCTTTGTTTTCAGGTTTTTGGGGTTTAGTTTTTATCTCCATCTTTTGTACTCTTTGTTCTGTTGCCATTATAGTAAAATTATCTTTGCCCGTGGTTTTTTATCCTCTTTGGAGGGGTTTTTCCACGTTAAATTTGTGTGCCCAATTTCTCAATTTATTCTGCTACTTTTACTTGTTCGTTGCTTAATCGGGTCGATCCTAACAAGTGGTATCAGAGCTAGTTCAATTTTCATAGATCAGCCCATTCAGATATGTCAGCAACAAGGTTTGAAATTGAGAAGTTCGATGGTGAGACAAATTTCAATCTGTGGCAAGTTCGGATGATGGCAATTCTAGTTCAAACCGGCTTGAAAAAGGTTGTTACCGGGAAAAAAGCCTGAGAATCTAAATCAAACAGAATGGGAAGAGCTTGATGAAAAGGTTTTGTCTGCAATCTAATTGTGCCTCGCGAATACGGTATTGCAGGAGGTATTCATGGAGAAGACCTCATCTGCCTTGTGGAAAAGGTTAGAAACTCTTTATGCGACTAAGTCTCTGGCTAACCATTTAGTGTTGAAACAACGTCTATTTACATTTCACATGAACGAATGTGAGCTTCTTAGAGATCACATCAGTCAATTCATTACTCTTTTAAATTATTTAAAGAATGTTGAGGTTCATATTGACGATGAAGATTAGGCTATGCTATTATTGTGCTCTTTACCCCCTTCATACAAGTCTTTCAGGGAGACCCTGATTTATGGCAGAGACAAACTCTCGCTCGAAGATGTGAACGGTCATTTGTTGAGTAGAGACAAACTCGACAATGAGCTTCATTTGGATAGCAAGACAGATAGGCAAGCTTCCGTTTTGATAGCATCAAAGAAACGAGACAAAAGGTGTCGCTATTGTAAAAAGTTAGGTCACGTCAAAGCAGATTGTTATAAACTGCGAAAGAAAAGAGCTACTGAGAGTAACGAGGAAGATGTAGCTGGTGCTAATTTGGTCGATGAAAGCGGCGATGATTTCTTGTTAGTGTCAACGAGCGATAACTCCAAGCTCACGTCCGAGTGGGTCCTAGATTCGGGATGTTCTTTCCACATGTGTCCTAATAGAGAATGGTTCTCCACATACAGTTCGGTTGAAGGTGTAGTTGTGTGCATGGGAAACGATTCATTGAGTAAGGTAATTGGTATTGGTACTGTTAAAATTAGGATACACGATGGGACGATTAGGACACTCTCAGATGTCAGGTATGTACCTGATTTACGAAAGAATATCATCTCCTTGAGTATTTTAGACTTGAAAGGATGCAGAATCAACATCGACTCGAGCGGCATTAAAGTATCTCGTGGAGCTCTCGTTTTGTTAAAAGGTAAAAGAACTAATGATCTTTATATTCGGAAGGTTCTACAGTGACCGGTGAAATCGGACGTCCTAAATGCATTATAGAGTCGAAGTCAACTCATTCAGAGCGGAGGCAACTTGGTCATAGGAGGAGGAAAAGGTATGACCGTTTCGTTGAAGAGAGGTTCTCTTTTGGATGCAGGTTTTGAAAAGTTAGGGCTTTGTGTTCGTGAAAATCAAACCGGGTTAGTTTTGATTTGATGATTATGTACAAGTCGAAGGCTAGAAATCTTCCGATTTCTAAGCCGCAGATTCGACTCGATTAATTCCTGCATGGTTGAAGATAGGCTCGTGGTGGGCTTTGGCAAAGATGGCATTGTGGAAATATGAGTCAAGGTGGAGATTTGTTAATTATGACTCCTATTTCAGTCAAATTTGAGAAGTAATCTTCTAGTTAAACTACATTTATTTGTTTCAATCAAACACCGATTAGTTAGATTATTTTATTATTATTTGACCTATGAATTTAGGCTATAAATAGGCTCTTTTACAACCTTAGAAAATACACACATTAGATATTAGAACTCATAACACATTTAGAGAATTTTGTGTTTACGTTTTGAGGGTTCTTTGTTTTCGGGTTTTTGGGGTTTAGTTTTTATCTTCATCTTTTGTACTCTTCGTTCTGTTGCCATTATAGTAAAATTATCTTTGCCCGTGGTTTTTTATCCTCTTTGGAGGGGTTTTTCCACGTTAAATTTGTGTGTCCAATTTCTCAATTTATTCCGCTACTTTTACTTGTTCGTTGCTTAATCGGGTCGATCCTAACACATATGAAAAATTTGTTTCTACAAACATCACATCCCTTAAGACTAGATACTTGGAAGTTTCTAAATCATATATTTTCTATCCTTTCTTATCGAAAGGGTACCCCACAACAACATACCTACGACTTCTACTGGAAAATTGATCCTTATCTCTAAGTCGTTTATACACATAACAAAGACACCCAAAAGTCCTAATATGATTATAGGAAAGGGGCTGTCCAAAGAGAATTTCATAAGGAGTTTTTCCCTTCAAAACTTCAGATGGTGTTTGATTGATTATCCAGCGGTAAGAATGCATTCATCCCAAAAGTCAATTGGCAAGTGTGCCTGAAACATCAAAGCTCTCGCCACATTAAGTATGTGACGATGTTTTCTCTCGACACATCCATTCTGTTAGGGAGTTCCTACACAAGAAGTTTGATGCAATATGCCATGCTCATCCAAATATTCTCTCAGATAAACAAATTCATTGTCGTTATCACTCCTAATAGTTTTCACATCCTTCTCAAACTATCTTTTAATCATAGCAATGAAATTCTTAAGAACACAAACAACTTCATGTTTTCCTTTCAGCAAATAAATCCACACAGCACAAGAACAATCATAAACAATAGTAAAAATAATAATTAGCTCCACAAGAAGCTAAAATTCTATAAGGTCCCCATAAATCACAATGCATTAGATCGAAACAATCTTTAGCTTTATTGTGAATAGAATAAAACATCTCTCTAGTTTGTTTTGCTTTAAAACAAACATCACACATAAGTTATCACTACTTTTACTAGATTTATTTGTTGCAGAAATCAGATCTAGCATCTTATTCGACGGATGAACCATTCTCTTATGCCAAAGGTCAAAGTCTGCAACTCTAGAAGCTTTACAAGCATTTTTCGAAACCACCTCGTTAAGATACAACCCTTCACGTTGTTCACCCACTGCAATCAACCTTCTCGTATTTCGGTCCTGTATAGCACATATTTTGTTAGTGATTTTGCAACACCCATTTAAGTCTTTAAGAAGTTGTGAAACATAAATCAAATTGTATTTTAAATTAGGCACAAAAAGAACATGTTGCAACTTCAATATTTCTTCAAGATGCACCGTTCATTCTTTTAGTGTTACAGTTGCTTCACCATTTGACAATCTGACTGAACATGGGACAATGTCAGGTAGATCTCTTAGACAAGCCCTTATGCCAGTCATATAATGGGAGGCCCTGAATCTATTATCCAAGACAAAATTCCTTGCTTACCAGTCAGCCTTTCAATAGATACAATCTTCTGTGGACTCAAAATTCCCAGCAAAATGCTCCATTGTTCATCATTCAAACCATTAAGCCATTTTTCTATTAGAATCTGTGACGCTTCCGTGACCACTCTTTATTGGAAATGTCTGAGTGACATTTTCTCGTGGTACACCACCCTTATCACGTCCCCACCATCATTTCACTTATTCCCACTTCCTCGTCATGTAGCACTAGAGTGAGGTCTATTTCCCCACTAATCTGGATATCATATCAACTGAAATCAAATACCCGAGTCATGTCCCTCACGGTTGCAATGCAAGCAAACCACAGTTTTGCCCCCTGAATTTCGTCTGCTAGCCTAAATTGCAAAGCTCATTGGGTTGCCCTTCTATTCTCTTGTTCGTGATATTATCCTTACTCGTTCTTATTTAAAAACCATTGTGTCGAAACCATTTTAAAATCGGGTTTTGAAAATGACGACCGACTTTTAAAAAATGAAAATGGTAGTCGCCACCAATCCTTTTAGGTGTGATTGGATCACCTTGTAAAACGTTTTATTTTAAAACATTTAATTTTGGTCCACGAAAAACAAAAATGGGTTCGGGAGTCAGTTACGTATGAGGAAGGGTTAGCACCCTCATAGCGCCCACAAATTGGTACCTAATCGATAGAATCATGTCCAAATGTTTGAAGTTTAAAAGTATTTAAAAATATGATTTCTTAAAGAAACTTCGAGCAATTTAAGTTAAAATTTGAGACTTTCTTGTTCCGAAGGAATATAAATATCACATCCAGTACGTTAGGACATGATATTTAAGAACCTTCGTAATTAAAATCATCTCAAGATTTACAAAACTTGAAAAAGGGTATTTAGTTATTTAGCCAAACGGAAAATCGCAACCCAGTACGTTAGGGCACTATTTCCCGAATTTCTAAATACCAAAACATTGCCTTATTTTAAAAACTTTAAATAAAATATAGTAATCTTGTAAAAATGTATTCATAAAACAATAAATAAATAACAATACAATGGCAATCATAAATAAATAATGAAAGAATATAGGCAAGTAAAATATATACATAAAACCCTAAATATCAAAATAGAAATTACTAAATAAATATGAAAATTTTCATGCAAGATTAATAATAAACAAATAAAATAAATAAATAAAATTACATACTTATATGATATAAACAATATAAAAAATGTATTTAAAAAAATAGTATATAATGATTTTAAATAAATATGATATAAACAATATAAATGAAATATGTTTTTCAATATAAATATAAATAAAAATATGATATAATATAATGCTATACAATGTATAAAATTTTTAAAATATATAATATAATAACTAATATATGAAAATAATATGTAATTAAAATAATATTAAACAAAATAAATAATATATATATATAATACCTAATCATAAAATTATATACATAATATAAACAATATAAATAAAATAGATTAAATAAATTTTATATAAAACAAAGTTTTAGAAATAATACCTAATATAATATAATACTATATAATATACAAATTTTAAAAATATAATATAATAAATAATATACCAATTATAAAATAATAGTATTAAACCACATAAAATAATAATACATATAAGGTTAACATATATATATATATATAAATTTTATACTATAAACAAACTAATATATAAATAATAATATAACATTTTAATTCAATATAATATTAGAATAAAACAAATAAAAAAGGATTAAAATGAAATAAAATCAAAATTGCGGTAAAATTAAAAGCAAAAAAACAAAGAAAGAATTTAATTGCAAACAGTTAAAAAGGCGGAAGGGTTAAAACGCAAATAACCCTTCCGCTTAAAAACACGCTGTGGATCCCTGGAGCGGGTCGGGTCAATCGTGAGATCCTCGCTTAAAAAAATGTCGTTTTGGTCATTATCCGCCACACCAAACGGCGTCGTTTCTTAAGCCTTATATAAAGTGAAAATTAATGAAAAAAACTCATTTTATCAGCCCCTTTAAAAAAAAAATAGAAACCGAGCTTTAGAAAGCTCTCCCCTTCCTCTGCTTCCGTCTAGATTCCGGCGTGGGTTCAGGCGATAGGCCACCGTGCGTGCACCCTACGCGCCACCACTAGCGCCGTCACTTGCGGCGGCCGAAAATCCAAAAGTTTCCTCTTTTCAGCGCGAGTCAAAAGGTAGTTTTTTTATGTATTTTTGAAACAGTTTTTTATAGAAAATGCGTAGATCGAAAAGAAAAAATAAAAAAAAAGTCGAAATAGAATAAAGAATCACCTTTATAAGCAAATTTTTGTTTTTATTTCTCTGCGTATGTGCGAATCTCCCTTTACATGTTTTTTGTAAGGCATTATATAGCCTTTAAAATAAAAAATAAAGAAGGAAATACAGATTGGTTGCCATATTTTGCCATTTCTGCTGCGATTCTTTCCTCTTCTGTGTAGGTCGAAGGCGGTGAAGGCATTATCCGTGCGCGAATCGCGGCGGCGATGGGGGCTCGTGCGTTGATGGCGGCGTGGTTCGCGGCTTGACGAGAGCTGGTGGCTACGGCGCGACGATTGGGTTCCAGCCTGGGCGCGAGGAGCGGCGTGACTGTTGGGATATTTGCTTGCGGCGCCTATGGTTTCAAAAACCCTAGGCTACTAAATCTGCCTAAGTTTTGGGCTCTTTTGGGCCGCCTAGATTTTGGGTCTGGGTTAAAATCTGTTGGGCTAATTGGGTAGTGGGTCGGTTTGGGTTTGTTTAATATTTGGGTTTGGCTGTAATGATTTTTGTAATTTGGGCCATAAGGACTTTTGTAATCTGGACTGGAAAAATAGACTTTTTTTATTTTTTTATTTTGGGTTTGGTTTATGTTAGCCCGGTAAAAAATGGGCCATTACAGCTGCCCATCTTTGCTCATTGTCGTGTAACGAGAATAGAGCAAAGACTATAAAAGGACCAATTTTTACCGGTCTTGGCCGAGCCCCGACTTCTTGATCCTCGCTGACTTCTAATTCGAACTGCAACTTCAACGGCATTGGAGCTTCATCTTGATTTCAGTGAGTTTGATAGTTTCAACTTCATGAAGGCAGTATCCACTATCTTTTGATTTGCTCCACTGCAAACTCAGGGAGACCAGATCTGATATTTTCAATCTGATCCCTGCAAACTCAGGGATCACCAGACTGATGTCTTTCAATCTGCTTCCTGCAAAGCTCAGGAATGCCAGATTTGCTATCTTCAATCTGCTTCATGCCAGATTGGTATCTTCGACCTGCTTCTTTCAACTTCAAGAATGCCAGATCTACTATCTTCAATCTGCTTCCTGCAAAGCTCAGGAATGCCAGATTGGTATCTTCAACCTGCTTCTTGCAACTTCAAGAAGGCAAGATCTGATGTCTTCGATCTATTTCTGCAACTTCAGGAATGCCAGATCTGGTGGTCAAATCTGTTCCACTACTGCTTAGGGAGACAAGATTTGTCATTTGATCTTGGTCCACTACTGCTTAGGGTGACAAGATCTACAATCTTTGACCTATTCCACTGCTGGTCAGGGAGATAGGGCCGGTGGCTTAAATCTATTCCACTACTGCTTAAGGAGACAAAACTTGCAGTTCGATCTTGGTTCCCTACTGCTTAGGGTGACAAGATCTACAATCTTTGACCTATTCCACTGCTGGTCAGGGAGATAGGGCCGTGGTGGCATAAATCTGTTCCTCATCGCTTAGGGAGACAAGACTTGTCGTTCGATCTTGGTTCCCTACTGCTTAGGGTGACAAGATCTACAATCTTTGACCTATTCCACTGCTGGTCAGGGAGATAGGGCTGGTGGCTTAAATCTGTTCCACTACTGCTTAGGGAGACAAGATTTGCCGTTCGATCTTGGTTCCCTACTGCTTAGGGTGACAAGATCTTCAATTTTTTGACCTATTCCACTGCTGGTCAGGGAGATAGGACTGATGTCTCTGATCTGCTCCTGCAACCTTAGGATTGTCAGATATGCTATTTTCAATCTGATCCCTGCAAACTCAGGGATCACCAGACTGATGTCTTCGATCTGCTTCCTGCAAACTCAGAATGGCAGACTACTATCTTCTACCTTGCTACATAACCTGTAGAATGGGTATATGCTTATGTCTAATAATTAGGATGTCTTGATCGAAATGTATCAAATGCTCCTAATTAGACATGTTATGATGTATGAAGATGATTCCTATTTCAAGGATTAGAATGAAATGACCGGAATGAATCAAATGCTCCTAATGAAATTTGCTATGATACAAGAATGTTATGAGTATGATTCCTATTCTAGGTGTTATCACTCATTTGTTTTTCCATTCTTGTTCATCAATCATGTTCTTCTCAACCAGCTTGCCCCAATGTAATTTCTAAGTCAGCCTCACTTGAACTTTGGGACATGAAGTTGGTATCTCCCACTACAACTTCAGGGGAATGACATTTGATTTCTTCCATATTTCTGCTACCACTCAGAGGTAGAACTTGTATCATTTTCAATCTGTTACACCATTCCCTGGGTGTAATGACCAGATGTGTGTGTCTGCATAGATGTAGGGTATCCCGACAATGACCCCCTTTTACACTTGGATTGACCTTGTTCGTCATCTGTCGATATGGTATTACCAACGGAATTGTCTTACCCAATAAGAATCCGAAAAGGTAATCATTTTCCAATATTTTCAATCCCTTAGGCTTGGTGAGTTCTAAACAATAGTCCTGTTTCAGATTCTCATATTATTTAGAAGCTTCCAGAGTAATATGCGAAACTCCTTTCATGAAAATATTTTTAGTCCATTAATCATTATTTCAATATAAATGCTTTGAAAAAGAATACGAGAATGGACGAGAAAGAAATTATTCAGGAGCATAGCTCAGAAAAAATAATTTAATCAAAGATAACCCAGGTAATAAAAGAAAATTGATTTGGGTGTATCTCAAAAGAATAAAGCAATCAAAGATAAGGAATTCAAAAATGGGTAAGATAGAAGTTAGGTGCCCCAGATATCGCAGCCTGAGATTCTTTGTTCCAACTTCTTGAGGACCATTTTAAACTCAATATGTGTTTAAGGGATCCGGAGTACTTTGTCGATGCCCCAAGGCGTAACATACTTCCTCATTGCTAATTCAGACGTAGCAAGACTACTGTATGCCCCACCTCAAAATTTGAGCCGCCCTTTTCGGGTTTTCAACTCAAATCCCCTTTGGTCTCAAAGCACCCTTTGCGGGTTTTCGCCTTGGCCTCTCATTTTATTTTTTTTCTCTTTTTTTTTTAATTTTTTTTATTTGAATGAGTTTGAGCTCAAGGCGCCCCTTTGCGGGTTTTCACCTTGACCCTTCCCTTTCCAGGTAAAATCCTTCTTGACTGAACCTGAATTCGCCGGATTGGGCAAGTCTTCGCCATTCATCTCAGTCAATATCAATGCTCCTCCAGAACAGGTCTTCTTTAGCATCTGCTTTCTTCTAAAATCGTTTTATAGAAGAAAGGTCCTTTTCAACATCAGGTTCCCTTGTGGAATTCTCTAGGATGAACCTTTTTATCACAAGCTTGCATCATCTGATCGTGATGGATAACTTTAATCTTTTCTTCAATTAAGTTCAATCGACAAAAACGCTTCAATTCCATAATGGGTAAGATGTTGCCCCAGCAAAGGTCCTGGCCAACTTTCAATAAGACAAAGGATAAATGGTAGCTTCTTATGCCAATCTTTACAAGTCTTAGCTACCTTTCATTTTTTTTCCTTCTTCTTCTTTTTTTTTTGGCAACTTTTGTTGCACTATGATATACTGTCTGATCTTTGGACAAACTGTAAACTTTGACTTTGTATAGTTATGCATTCTTTGCTAGCATCTGATTTTTTTTAATGACTTCGACCTCATAACATTGGCATATGAAGCTACTACCACCCTCTTAGTGAAGTAAGCGACGACCACGACAATGAATCGATATTGGTTAAAAGCTTTTGACGAGATTGGCCCCATCACATCCATGCCCCACATATGAAAAATTTGTGAAGAACTGGAGTAAACACATGAATCTTGTCTCCTTGAATACGACATTTATGGTATAACTAATGCAATCCCCTTTCATGGTAGACCAATAGTGCCCCATCCTCTTGTTTAGCCCGCGTCTTAGTAGCGCAGGCATGTTATGATATAATCGTGCAAAAACATATTTGAATTCTTAAAGATAATTCAATAATGTCTCATCTTATTTCTGTGATGAGCTAGGCTACAATCTTCACCCCTTTTCTAGGTTCATAATATCCAATGACCCTTTGTAAAGTAAGGTCTGTTTTTCATCCTGCTAAACCATTTTTAACAAGTCAGAAGATATGTCACAATCTCTGTCATCTTCAAAGTCCTGAGATCCCCTAGACCCATGTCTCGTTCAAAAAGGGAGTCAGTAACAACGTCGCTCACGTCATTGATATTTGGGCACCTAGGTACGAAGGCGAACGAATCCAAAGAATAAATGATTCTAAGGATGAGTATTTGTATGATATGGTCATGAATAAAGAATAAAAGAATATGATAAAAGAATATACAATATGAAATGGAAAGAATAAAAGAATATTTGCTTAAAAGAAATACATTTTATTGAAATAAAAATTTAGGACACAAGCCTATTTCACAAAAGGGGTTCTTATTGCCTCTAGGCTTAAGGCAACAAGCATGTTTTGCACATTACTATAGATCAGCTCTAAAAATTTAGAGATCTCTTCCACAATCTCATTATTCAAAACATTCCAAGTACGTAAGAGCTTGGAAACTTCGTTCTCGATTCTCTCTTCGGATATGTCATTAGTGTTTTGATTCCCCAATTGTTAGGTTTCTGATGACTTCTTCAAGGAGTCACAACTCTCTTACCCCCTCCTTCAATTATCACTGCTCTGTTCGAATCATCGAACTTTACAATCCCTATTTTAATAAGCCTTTCGACCAATTTCTTAAATGCCATGCAATTATCGATTGAGTGACCCGATATTCCCGCGTGATACTCATATTGAGCATTCAAATCATACCATTTGGGGTACGGGGGTTGTATTGATTCCATGTAATGAGGAGCCACCACATGTTCATCAAATAGACTTTGATACAACTCCCTATATGTCATTGGAATTGGTGTAAACTGGAGTTGCTCATTACTTTACCTTGTGCCAGATTCTTTCCTTGATGAACCTTGATACCCAGTAGTCACTGTTTTTGGCTGTTTAATAGCAATCAACTTTGAGCACCCCATGCTTGTATTATCCACTTCATTTTCTCTCTTCCTTGTGGCCATTCTTTTGTTACTTTCTCCTGTCTCGATCTTTCCACTTTTTATGGCATTTTCAATCATCTCTCCTGCCATCACTATATCCGCAAAGCTCTTAGTAGTACTTCCTATCATATGAGTGATGAATGGAGTCTTCAAGGTATTGATGAAGAGCATTGTAGTCTCCTTTTCTAGGAGTGGTGGCTGAACTTGCATGGCAACCTCTCTCCATCTTTGCGCATACTGTCTGAAGCTTTCATTTAGTTTCTTCTCCATGTTTTGCAAAGTAATTCTGTCAGGCGTCATGTCCGTGACATGGTTGTATTGCTTCATGAAGGTTTGAGCTAAGTCTTTCCAGGAGCTAATATTAGCGTGGTTGAGTTGATTGTACCACCTAGACGCTGCTCCCACCAAATTGTCTTGGAAATAATGAATCAGAAGTTGATCATTGTTCACGTAACCAGTCATCCGTCTACAAAACATAGTGATGTGGGCTTCAGGGCAACTAGTCCCGTTGTACTTCTCAAACTCTAGCATCTTGAATTTATGAGGAAGCACTAAATTTGAAACCAGACTCAAGTCTTTAGCGTCAATACCATGATGATGGTCAGCATTTTCCAAAGCTTGGAACTTTTCTTCTAACCACCTACAGCGATCCTCTAACTTCCTTGAAGATTCAATTCTTATTTCCTCTCTCTCTTCTATATCCAAATCAGGGATAACGGGGTTGGCAGGGTTATCTCCTGGGTTAGATCCCGAGCCCACTTGAAAGTTCATGGGTGGTCTAGGATCAGCTTACCCCTGTTGAGGCCTAATCATGATGGGTGGCCTTTGGAGATATTCCTCAGGCTGTGTTTGTACGTGTGGTGGAGTGAATCCCCTAGGAAAGTCCTCATTGTCTTCAGCATTGACTGTGGGACCTTTTGCTTTGTCTATTGCCCCACTCAGCAGCTGGGCCATTTGGGCCATCATATTCTTTTGGGCTTCCAAAATCTGGTCCCTCATCTCTTGTTGGAGTTTTTCCATCTGGCCTTGCATTTCTCTCTGGAATTGTTCCATCCTTTGGTCCATTTTCCTTAACTTTGCTCGTGTACCGTAAGAGTGTTCAGCTTCCAGATTTTCTTTCTCTCTCTCCAACTCTCTGTTATAATTTCAACTAATTAGACTATTTCTATGGACTTAAATGCATATGATGTAATGTAATGCAAATGCATGAATGCAAAGAAAGAGAGGCGTTGATTCTAAATTCAGTTACATTAGAAAAACTTTACTAGAAAATAAATTTCTTTACACAAAACGGATCGCATACACGGCCTTGTCCTCATAGTCCAAGTGAAAACATGAATCCCTTCTTCGCAAAAGTCAAGTCTTGCAAACTTCTAATAGATGCCTCCTCTAGCTCCTTTTTGCTTGATCTGGGACGCGACTCACTGCTCCATAATACTCGTTAGCTTCTTCAAGAAAGTCGAGACGTGGTGATTCTCGATTTGTCTTTGTCAGCTTGAATCCTTGGGTAATAAAGTCTTGTATTCCTTCGCCGGCTATCAGTCTTCTCTTGTTGTGTTCACTTAGACTATATTCGGATGAGACCGTATTATAATCCACTTTATCAAAAAAAACCCGTTTTCTTATGACAAACTTTTCTATTTAGCAATCGAATTTGAAATCAACACCTCTTTTCTATGATATGAATGCAACCAAAATACAAGAAAACACGTTAGTACAGAAGAAATAAACAACATAGAACACCTATTTGGGTGACTACTAAGGTTTAGCATAGTTCTACCTAGGGTGGGTTCCTATGTTCTCTACGTGTGGTTTAGCTCTAAAGTTGAGGTACCCAAACCAGTAGATTCCTCGATCCTCACCCATTATAGGCTCATATGGATCGAGTTTGGTTCAGGGGAATACATTTCCCTATGGCTGCACGGAGGTGAAAACCTCACAAAGACATAGGTACGGATGTATCCCGAAAGCGATTCACTATCCTGCACGGAGGTGAAAACCTCACGAAGGAGCAGCTTCTCACTCCCACTTAAGGGTGTGACCACGACGGTCATGCAGTGCAATGTAGAGCAATATATTTAAAACAACATGCAATAAAAAATGATCATATTTTTAAATCAAATTTTTAAATTCAAACAGGAGGACATGAAACTATCGATTTTACGACTTGACTCTCTTATTGTTCCCCAGTGGAGTCGCCAAGCTGTCAAAACCATTTTAAAATCGGATTTTGAAAATGACGATCGACTTTTAAAAAACGAAAATGGGAGTCGCCACCAATCCTTTTAGGTGTGATTGGATCACCTTGTAAAACGTTTTATTTTAAAACATTTAATTTTGGTCCACGAAAAACAAAAACGGGTTCAGGAGTCGGTTACGTATGAGGAAGGGTTAGCACCCTCATAACGCCCACAAATTGGTACCTAATCGATAGAATCATGTCCAAATGTTTGAAGTTTAAAAGTATTTAAAAATATGATTTCTTAAAGAAACTTCGAGCAATTTAAGTTAAAATTTGAGACTTTCTTGTTCCGAAGGAATATAAATATCACATCCGAAGACGTTAGGACACGATATTAAAGAACCTTCGTAATCAAAATCATCTCAAGATTTACAAAACTTGAAAAGGGTATTTAGTTATTTAGCCAAACGGAAAATCGCAACTCCAAGAGACGTTAGGGCACTATTTCCGAATTTCTAAATACCAAAACATTGCCTTATTTTAAAAACTTTAAATAAAATATAGTAATCTTGTAAAAATGTATTCATAAAACAATAAATAAATAACAATACAATGGCAATCATAAATAAATAATGAAAGAATATAGGCAAGTAAAATATATACATAAAACCCTAAATATCAAAATAGAAATTACTAAATAAATATGAAAATTTTCATGCAAGATTAATAATAAACAAATAAAATAAATAAATAAAATTACATACTTATATGATATAAACAATATAAAAAATGTGTTTAAAAAAATAGTATATAATGATTTTAAATAAATATAATATAAACAATATAAATGAAACATGTTTTTCAATATAAATAAAAATAAAAATATGATATAATTAATGCTATACAATGTATAAAAAATTTTAAAATATATAATATAATAACTAATATATGAAAATAATATGTAATTAAAATAATATTAAACAAAATAAATAATAAATATATATATATATATATAATACCCTAATCATAAAATTATATACATAATATAAACAATATAAATAAAATAGATTAAATAAATTTTATATAAAACAAAGTTTTAGAAATAATACCTAATATAATATAATACTATATAATATACAAATTTTAAAAAATATAATATAATAAATAATATACCAATTATAAAATAATAGTATTAAACCACATAAAATAATAATACATATAAGGTTAACACATAAATATATATATATATATATATATATATATTATACTATAAACAAACTAATATATAAATAATAATATAACATTTTAATTCAATATAATATTAGAATAAAACAAATAAAAAAAAGGATTAAAATGAAATAAAATCAAAATTGCGCGGTAAAATTAAAAGCAAAAAAAAACAAAGAAAGAATTTAATTGCAAACAGTTAAAAAGGGGGAAGGGTTAAAAACGCAAATAACCCTTCCGCTTAAAAACACGCGGATCCCTGGAGCGGGTCGGGTCAATGCGCGGATCCCCTGCTTAAAACGGCGTCGTTTTGGTCATTATCTGGCCACACCAAAACGGCGTCGTTTCTTAAGCCTTATATAAAGTGAAAATTAATGAAAAAAACTCATTTTATCAGCCCCTTTAAAAAAAATAGAAACCGAGCTTTAGAAAGCTCTCCCCTTCCTCTGCTTCCGTCCAGATTCCGGCGTGGGTTCAGGCGATAGGCCACCACGCGTGTAACATCCTAAATTAGGGGTTATGCGTTTGGAGCATAACTCGAGTGATTAGTAGGCTTTAAGTGTGGTTGGATATATTTTAGGAGTTTTTGAGAACTTTAGGTGAAGGGGAAAAACTTTGGAAGATATTATAATTTTAAGTAAAAAGGGGAAACTAGGCAAGAAGGCTTTAAAAGAATTTTGTGGAATATTAGGACACAAGAAATTAATTGGCAAAGTGGCTTGAGGCGCTAAGGTGCAAAGGGAGTGCCAAGGGGAAGGGGTTCGAGTAACATGGGAAGCAGATGGGCTTTTAATTTTTTTTTAGCGTTAAAAGGGAATTGGGCTAAGAAGGCTTTAAAGAAATTTTTGTAGGCATTCTTAGCATAAGAAAGGCTTTGGTAAGGTGGCTTCCATGCGCTACTTTAAGGCTTGGGAAGGACGCCAATAAGGGCTTGGGTTCGAATCAAGGCGGCAGCAAGCGTGTTTTTATTTTTGGTTTTGGCGTTGAGATAAGGGAGCTAAGGAAAGAGGTGTTAAAAGAAGTTTTGGGTGAATCACATCACAAATGGCGCCTTGGCAAATTGGCTGGGACGTTAGCTACAGTTTATGGTTCCAGGAGGTCGCTGGTTCGAAGCTCAATGGCAGCATAAGGGGTGTTTTATTTTTTATTTTCATTTTGCAGCAGGTTGGAGAGGTAGTGGACGGCACATGGGATCTTCAAATAGATTAAGATTAAGCTAGCTTTTGTTTTTTTAAATTCATTTGGATAAATCTTTTTTTTTTCTTTTATTTATTTAGTTATTTAGTTAAGATAGAAGATAAGGGTGGCGATATTTTAATTGTTTTTGAATAGGTGATATGGGGATAAAATAAGAGTTTTAATAGGGATTAGATGGTGGCAGTTGATTGTAGGACTCTTGAGGTGTGCTATTCGGCCTTGAAGCTTTAAGGAGAGAGTCACTAAAATTTGGTTTTCTTTCTTCCATGTGTGCCGAATTTTAATAGGAGGGAGTTCATATTTTTATTTTTTATTTCTTTCCTTGATCTCTCCATTGCCAAAATTTTAAAGCCAAGAAAGTTCTTTTGTTCTTCTTTTTCTAGTAAAGCCGAATCTTCTTTGTTACCATTACAGAAATTCTTGTAATCTCTCACTTTCCTTCTTTTTCTTCCTTTCAACCCAATTCATTATATTTTTCTTGAATAGCCGAATGTGCCTTTGTTAATTAGGATATTAGCCGAATCTGTTTCAAAAGCCGAAGGTTGAAGATCTAGTTCTATTTCTTGGTTGTGGCCGCACCTAGGAGGGTGATTCGGGAAATTTATCGGTAGGAGTAAGCAACGTATAGTGCCGACTTTAGGGGAGCCTTTCGGGAATTGAAGTCATCAAGGAAAATCGACAGAAGTGTATAGCAAGCTTCGAGACTCAGATCATTGTGTCAAGAGGGGAAAGAGAAGGTCCCTACCCCAAAGTTTAAGAAAAGAGCTGTTTCGGCAGTTCGAGATTGGCCACCGGGGTGTGGACCAGCGTCAGAACAAGAAAGTAGGCAAATAGCCGTAGTGTCGCCTAGTAATAGCATCGGTATCGAAAGCGTAGTTCTCCAAGTTATAAGGTGTGTGATTAACCCACTGTTTTTCGGGTTTATGGTTTATTGTATGTGTTGTGTAAATGCTAATACGTGCAGTGGCGATTGTGAATGGTTACCCTTAAGGGGTATATCGATAATCGAGTTAGTATTATCTCGTTGATAAGAATGTGAAAGTGCCGGATGTGAATGTGATAATGCCTATAAAAATGTGATTGTTCGCGCCTTAATAACATGTGCATGCATTTATTATTATTATGCCACTATTACATGCTGCATGTGCATGGGTGGGATATGGATATGAAGGAAAGGGTGTACATTATGTACGTGGTCTGATGTTAGCCTTGTGCTACATTGGCGCTTGATGTTAGCTGTGTGCTTCATCAAGGGAGGTGTTGGCTAGGTGCCCACCTCGGCGGTTGATAGCTGTGTGCATCACCGTGGACTGAATGATATGTGGGATCACTTAGGTGATCGGTGGCTCAACCACGGCCTTGAGCAGCAAGTCTGCCAAGGTAAGATATGTGGACCACTATGTGATCGGTGGATTAGCCACGGCCTTGAGCAGCAAGTCTGCCAAGGTAAGATATGTGGTTCACTATGTGAACGGTGGATTAGCCACGGCCTTGGGCAGGGAGTCTGCTAAGGTAGGAGTAACGGATGGACCCTAGGTTGGGTTGGGCTTCATAATTGCATAACTTTGCATATTATTTTGATTTGTGGATTAATGTGAAAATGGGCTAGGCCCAAAGTGATATGTGGATTAATGTGAAAAGGGCCAAGCCCAAAATATGAATTTGGAGCAAGATGTGGAAATGGGCTAAGCTAAAGATGTGGAAATTTTGTAGTTAACTACCCTATTATATGAATGTGATATGAATATGGGCCAAGCCCGAATGTGGTAATATGTGAATATGATATTTGTTATCCGATATATGGGATAATATGTGGTTAACATGTGGGTGGAATTCAGTGGTTTAATTATACACTGAGTCCAGTATGACTCACCCAATTTTTACCAACATTTCGGTGATGCTTGGACGGGTTTGGAGTGGATACAAGGTGGCCCATGCAGAAAGATATTTTAACTAATTAAGTATTTATATTTTCAGTATTTTGATTAAGTGTTTATTGTAATAAGGCCCATTAAAGTATTTAAGTATTTTTATTAAGTATCTTTATTATTATGTTTTATTATAGATTGACAATTGTGGTATCTATCGCCAATGGGTTTATTTTCTTAAATCTGTACATAATAAAGTTTTGAATCCGGTATTTTATAACAAATAAATTTTTACTTAGAATATTTTAAGTCACAAAAAAATATTTTATTAAAGGCAACAAATTTTTAACGGTTTTTACTCTTAAGTATGAATATTTTCGAACGTGTTCCGCAGTGGCATTTCAAATTCGGTCGTAGTGAATGGGCCGGGTTTGGGGTGTTACAAAATTGGTATCAGAGCTCGGTTCAAAACTCGGCTTTGAGGGTTTTGGGTCCCAAAATGTTTTCAAAAATGGGCTTTTCAAAATATGGGCTTTTACTTCAGGATATTCTGGCATGGCACCTGTATCTCCGACCCGCAGTCCACCAGGTAAGTACCCTTGACTACTGAAGTGAAATGTGTATGTGAATGTTATAAGTATGAAGGGAACGTAGATTAGTGAACTAGGATCTGATGAACCCTAGGGCTAGTGCACTCAAACACATGCATAAGACTTAAGGACTATTAAACAAACCTGTGAAGTAAGTCGCCGAGCTAGGGTGTGGCAACTGTTGTGCGCATGTCTAGGAGTGGATTCAGTAAGAGCTTGGTATTTAAGCAGTCCTAGTGACTCACCTCCTCTTTACTCGAATCCTACCTGGTGCGTAGTAACCGTTCACCCTAACCAAGAGGACTTATTCACGGGCTAAACCAATCATTAAAACCCGAAAGGGACTAGCCATGCAGTTTTATAAAATTCCTAGTTTTAAAATCCCTAAATTACCCTTTTAATTGTAGTAAAAGATTATTGTGAAAATTTTTCCAAAATATCTCCGATTTACAAAATTACAAAAATGCCCCTGTATTGTAAATTACTAAAATACCCCTAGTGGTAAAATTACAAAAATGCCCTTGGTTTCTAAAATTACCATATTACCCTCATTTTTAATAAAATTTTCCTACTTTGTAAAAGTATTCAAAATCCATATTTTACAAAATACCAAGATACTCTGACTTGGGAAAATTACTAAAATGCCCCTGACTTCTAAAATTACCAAAATAAACCCGATTTCAAATTTTAATAATACCTTTGATTTGAAAAATATTTTCAAAAATACCCTCGAAACTTGGAGATTTCAAAATGCCTTGATTTGTAAAGATTATTTTTGGTGACCTCGATTTATTACCAAAATACCCCTATAGGAAAAATGACGAAATTACCCCTAGGGTAGGGAATGATCAAAAATGCCCAAAGTGGTGAAGTGAATGTTGTGGATGAACGTGAATGTGATTCTCTCGAATTAGAATAGTAAACTTGAACTGAAACTTTGTTCGATCGAAAGAACCACTTCTAGAAATTCTTTTCATAAAATTGTTCGCGGTTAAACAAATGGAACAAATACTAATGCATAAAACTTTTAATCAGATTAAATCGCGACGTTAGAAATGAGTTCTAGGGGATGTGTTAGATTTGTTAAGATCAGAGCGCAAAGACATAAGCGTAGTGCGGTGAGTTAGGATGTACGATTATTCGTTAGTAAGTAATTTCGAGGACGAAATTATTTTTAAGGAGGGTAGAATTGTAACATCCTAAATTAGGGGTTATGCGTTTGGAGCATAACTCGAGTGATTAGTAGGCTTTAAGTGTGGTTGGATATATTTTAGGAGTTTTTGAGAACTTTAGGTGAAGGGGAAAAACTTTGGAAGATATTATAATTTTAAGTAAAAAGAGGAAACTAGGCAAGAAGGCCTTAAAAGAATTTTGTGGAATATTAGGACACAAGAAATTAATTGGCAAAGTGGCTTGAGGCGCTAAGGTGCAAAGGGAGTGCCAAGGGGAAGGGGTTCGAGTAACATGGGAAGCAGATGGGCTTTTAATTTTTTTTTTAGCGTTAAAAAGGGAATTGGGCTAAGAAGGCTTTAAAGAAATTTTTGTAGGCATTCTTAGCATAAGAAAGGCTTTGGTAAGGTGGCTTCCATGCGCTACTTTAAGGCTTGGGAAGGATGCCAATAAGGGCCTGGGTTCGAATCAAGGCGGCAGCAAGCGTGTTTTTATTTTTGGTTTTGGCGTTGAGATAAGGGAGCTAGGGAAAGAGGTGTTAAAAGAAGTTTTGGGTGAATCACATCACAAATGGCACCTTGGCAAATTGGCTGGGATGTTAGCTGCAGTTTATGGTTCCAGTGGAGGTCATTTGGTTCAAGCTCAATGGCAAAGATAAGGGGTGTTTTTTTTTATTTTCATTTTATAAAGCAAGTTGGAGAGGCGTGGACGGCACATGGGATCTTCAAATAGATTAAGATTAAGCTAGCTTTGGTTTTTTAAATTCGGCTAGATAAATGTCTGTTTTTTTTCTTTTATTTATTTAGTTATTTAGTTAAGATAGAAGATAAGGGTGGCAGATATTTTAATTGTTTTTGAATAGGTGATATGGGGATAAAATAAGAGTTTTAATAGGGATTAGATGGTGGCAGATTGTAGGACTCTTGAGGTGTGCTATTCGGCCTTGAAGCTTTTAAGGAGAGAGTCTGCTAAAATTTGGTTTTCTTTCTTCCATGTGTGCGAATTTTAATAGGAGGGAGTTCATATTTTTATTTTTATTTCTTTCCTTGATCTCTCCATTGCCAAAATTTTAAAGCCAAGAAAGTTCTTTTGTTCTTCTTTTTCTAGTAAAGTCGAATCTTCTTTGTTACCATTAATGAAATTCTTGTAATCTCTCACTTTCCCTTCTTTTTCTTCCTTTCAACCCAATTCATTATATTTTTCTTGAATAGCCGAATGTGCCTTTGTTAATTAGGATATTAGCCGAATCTGTTTCAAAAGCCGAAGGTTGAAGATCTAGTTCTATTTCTTGGTTGTGGCCGCACCTAGGAGGGTGATTCGGGAAATTTATCGCTAGGAGTAAGCAACGTATAGTGCCGACTTTAGGGGAGCCTTTCGGGAATTGAAGTCATCAAGGAAAATCGACAGAAGTGTATAGCAAGCTTCGAGACTCGGATCATTGTGTCAAGAGGGGAAAGAGAAGGTCCCTACCCCAAAGTTTAAGAAAAGAGTGTTTCGTGATTCGAGATTGGCCACCGGGTGTGGACCAGCGTCAGAACAAGAAAGTAGGCAAATAGCCGTAGTGTCGCCTAGTAATAGCATCGGTATCGAAAGCGTAGTTCTCCAAGTTATAAGGTGTGTGATTAACCCACTGTTTTCCGGGTTTATGGTTTATTGTATGTGTTGTGTAAATGCTAATACGCAAATGGCGATTGTGAATGGTTACCCTTAAGGGGTATATCGATAATCAAAGTTAGTATTATCTGTTGATAAGAATGTGAAAGTGCCGATGTGAATGTGATAATCGCCTATAAAAATGTGATTGTTCGCCTTAATAACATGTGCATGCATTTATTATTATTATGCCACTATTACATGCCGCATGTGCATGGGTGGGATATGGATATGAAGGAAAGGGTGTACATTATGTATGTGGTCCGATGTTAGACTTGTGTTACATTGGCGCTTGATGTTAGCCGTGTGTGCTTCATCAAGGAGGTGTTGGCTAGGTGCCCACCTCGGCGGTTGATAGTCGTGGTGCATCACCGTGGATCGAATGATATGTGGGATCACTTAGGTGATCGGTGGCTCAACCACGGCCTTGAGCAAAGCAAGTCCGCCAAGGTAAGATATGTGGACCACTATGTGATCGGTGGATTAGCCACGGCCTTGAGCAAGCAAGTCCGCAAGGTAAGATATGTGGTTCACTATGTGAACGGTGGATTAGCCACGGCCTTGGGCGAGGAGTCCGCTAAGGTAGGAGTAACGGATGGACCCTAGGTTGGGTTGGGCTTCATAATTGCATAACTTTGCATATTATTTTGATTTGTGGATTAATGTGAAAATGGGCTAGGCCCGGTGATATATGGATTAATGTGAAAAGGGCCAAGCCCAAAATATGAATTTGGAGCGGTGTGGAAATGGGCTAAGCCCAAAGATGTGGAAATTTTGTAGTTAACTACCCTATTATATGAATGTGATATGAATATGGGCCAAGCCCGTAATGTGGTAATATGTGAATATGATATTTGTTATCGATATATGGGATAATATGTGGTTAACATGTGGGTGGAATTCAGTGGTTTAATTACACACATCGAGTCTGTATGACTCACCCAATTTTTACCAACATTTCGGTGATGCTTGGACCAGGGTTTGGAGTGGATACAAGGTGGCCCATGCAGAAAGATATTTTAACTAATTAAGTATTTATATTTTCAGTATTTTGATTAAGTGTTTATTGTAATAAGGCCCATTAAAGTATTTAAGTATTTTTATTAAGTATCTTTATTATTATGTTTTATTATAGATTGACAATTGAGGTATCTATCGCCAATGGGTTTATTTTCTTAAATCTGTACATAATAAAGTTCTGAATCCGGTATTTTATAACAATTAAATTTTTACTTAGAATATTTTAAGTCACAAAAAAATGTTTTATTAAAGGCAACAAATTTTTAACGGTTTTTACTCTTAAGTAAGAATATTTTCGAACGTGTTCCGCAGTGGCATTTCAAATTCGGTCGTAGTGAATGGGCCAGGTTTGGGGTGTTACAACGCGTGCACCCTACGCGCCACCACTAGCGCCGTCACATACGGCGGCCGAAAATCCAAAAGTTTCCTCTTTTCAGCGCGAGTCAAAAGGTAGTTTTTTTATGTATTTTTGAAACAGTTTTTTTTTAAATGCGTAGATCGAAAAGAAAAAATAAAAAAAAAGTCGAAATAGAATAAAGAATCACCTTTATAAGCAAATTTTTGTTTTTATTTCTCTGTGTATGTGTGAATATCTCCCTTTACATGTTTTTTGTAAGGCTTTATATAGCCTTTAAAATAAAAAATAAAGAAGGAAATACAGATTGGTTGCCATATTTTGCCATTTCTGCTGCGATTCTTTCGTCTTAATGCGGTCGAAGGCGGTGAAGGCATTATCCGCGCGCGCGAATCGCGCGCGATGGGGGCTCGTGCGTTGATGGCGGCGTGGTTCGCGGCTTGACGAGAGCTGGTGGCTGCGGCGCGACGATTGGGTTCCAGCCTGGGCGCGAGGAACGGCGGGACTGTTGGGATATTTGCTTGCGGCGCCTAGGGTTTCTGAAACCATAGGCTACTGAATCTGCCTAATGTAACATCCCGAAATTGGGCCTAGTAGGATTGGGCCCAATGGGCCTTGATTTAAAATTTTTGAGAATGGCATTAATACAAGTTAGACTTATTAGGTAAGTTATTTTGAAGGTTAGAGGGCTTACATGAAGTCCCGGGATCAAATATTAGCTTTGGGGAAATTTTGGTTTTAGGTGAAAAAAAAACCCTGGAAGTTGGCAGGTAGGCCTTAAGAATAAAATGTGGGAAAAAAATGACACAAAAGGAGTGTGTGGTGTAGTGGCAAAGTGACACCACATAAGAGACAAGGGGGTGACGCCACAAGGAAGGAAGGAGGTTCAAGTCTTGGCTTTTGCATTTTGGTTTTCTTTTTACTTGGACCTCAGAATTTGGCTATAGATTTATATTTAGTTGCGCATGGTTTAAGACACAAGAGGAGCTTGTGGCCAAGTGGCTAGCAGCTGTGGATTATGTTGCAAGGGAGCACAGGTTCGAATCTCATGAGAAGCAAGGAGTATTTATTTTGTTGTTCGGGACGGGAAGAGTTTCAGATTGAATTTAAACTCTCACTGACGAAGGATCCACATCGGAAAGATACAAAGAAGGAAGGTGAAGAGCTAGCTATATAAAGAGCATTCCGGAGGAGGGTTGACACACCTTGGAAGGCGTTTGGGCACAGGAGTGGTCGGAGCGCGGATTAACACCGAGTCCTATCGTGTGTGTAACTCTCTACTCTAGTTGTAGAGCGGCAAATGCCGAAGTGCTTGGCCACGACAATAGTAGCCATGCGAGCGTGCGAGCGCACGTGTGGGGCTTCGGACGCGATAGTTGAGGCCATAAGTAGTATTCTTGTGGGTTGGGGTCGCTGGGGCGCGATGGGCCGAAGGCCCAATGGGCCCGTGGGCCCTTATGAGTAAATTGTGCGATTGTGTAGTATATAGTGAACTAGACTAGGTGGAACTTATATACATGGCTAGATTTGTGCTAGGTGGGCCACATGAGTGTGGGCCCGAATGGGCCTAATCGAGTTTTAGGCCCAATCGTCCGGTACGACTGGAAATGGTAGCTGAGTCGCTCGGGGTGACATTTGGGCCTTTGGGAAAGGCCATTGTAGGTGCAAAATTACAAAAATACCCTTGGTGGGTAAATTACGAAAATACCCTTAGTGGGTAAATTACCAAAATACCCCTAAAGGGTATATTATGAAAATACCCTTAGTGGGTAAATTACTGAAATACCACTGAAGGGTAAATTATGAAAATGCCCTTGGTGGGTAAATTACCGATATACCCTTGGTGGGTAAATTACGAAAATGCCCTTGGTAGGTAAAATTACGGTTATACCCTTAGAGGTTGATTAGGGTGATTATGTTGTTTTATGTCTATCTGATTATGATGGTAATTCATGTTATACTTATATTTGATATATGTCTAGCATACATGACATACTGCATACACGAATTATTATGTCATATTGCATGGGTATGATGAGAGGAGGGGGAAGATTGATATCTGTGACTTTGGGTCACCAGAGGTTTGGCACCTCCAGTGGTTTGGTACCACAGTTGATTTCGTGACTACAGTCTCCAGAGGTTTGGCACCTCCAGAGGTTTGGCACCTCATAGCGTCTCGTCCCAGTGGCTTAGCACCACAGTGGGTTGGCCCCACAGTTTACATTATGGGATTGACGCCAGTGATTTGGTATTACACGATGGGTTGGCCCCATCACTACTATTCGTGACTTCGAGTCACCAGTGGTTTGGCACCACAATATTGATGGATATCGTGTCCTTGGACACCAGTGGTTTGGCACCACCAGTGGTTTGGTACCACACGGGGTAGACGAAGGAGTTGCGGATGGCTAGGTTTGGGTGCATGATATGCATATTTTCATATGAAATTGTGTAAGGGCCTGTTGGATGGGGATTTACACACTGAGTCTCGATGACTCACCCCTTAGTTAAATTTTGCAGGTAATCATTAGATCGCGGATTTGGGAGCTGAGGTGGACTCGTGGAGGCTATACATATGTTCACTCGTAAATTCGTTTCTTTTATTTGGACTTATTTTTATTTGAGTTTTGTTATGTAATAAGGCCTTGGGTATTTTATTTGGTTTCAAATTTTTCAATTTGTTTATTGCTTGTTATTAAATGATCAATATGGGATTTTCCTAAAATGATAATAAACCATTTCTTATTCAAAATTACTTAAACTCGATTTCTCACCACAACTATAAAGAATATGAGCTTTTAACGAATGCACAATTTTTAGACATTCCTTTCATGTGACATGCCGATTCGGCCGTAACGTTTAGGCCGGGTTTGGGGTGTTACAATTATGGTATCGAGCCTAGGTTCAAAAACTCATTTGTGGGTTTTGGTTCAAAAAATGTTTTCAAAAGATGGTTTGGAAAATGGTTTAGAAAAATATATATCTGCTTTTTTTTTGAAATATGGCACCCGAGTCTCCGCACCAATCCGCCTGTAAGTTTCACGATACTTTGCTTTGTTATATGTTGTATTTTGAATATCTATTACGTGTGTTTGGGTTGGATGTGATGTTCGGATATAGAGTTGATTGCGCATTGAAATATTTGTCCGCTTTAATGGTTAGGTTTTTTTAGTATGTGTAGGATTTCTAAATTCTAGTTAAAAGTATATTAGGGTTATTGGAATCAGAGAGCGCAGCGTGAGCACACAGACGTTGTAGGTTAGGTGGTACGAATGTTCTCAGAGTTGGAAATTTCGAGGACGAAATTTCTTTAAGGAGGGTAGATTTGTAACATCCCGAAATTGGGCCTAGTAGGATTGGGCCCAATGGGCCTTGATTTAAAATTTTTGAGAATGGCATTAATACAAGTTAGACTTATTAGGTAAGTTATTTTGGAAGGTTAGAGGGCTTCTATGAAGTCCCGGGATCAAATATTAGCTTTGGGGAAATTTTGGTTTTAGGTGAAAAAAACCTGGAAGTTGGCAGTAGGCCTTAAGAATAAAATGTGGGAAAAATGACACAAAAGGAGTGTGTGGTGTAGTGGCAAAGTGACGCCACATAAGAGACAAGGGGGTGACGCCACAAGGAAGGAAGGAGGTCCAAGGTTCAAGTCTTGGCTTTTGCATTTTGGTTTTCTTTTTACTTGGACCTCGTAATTTGGCTATAGATTTATATTTAGTTGCGCATGGTTTAAGACACAAGAGGAGCTTGTGGCCAAGTGGCTAGCAACGTGTGGATTATGTTGCAAAGGAGCCAGGTTCGAATCTCATGAGAAGCAAGGAGTATTTATTTGCGATGCTGACGGGAAGAGTTTTGATTGAATTTAAACTCTCATCGACGAAAGGATCCCACATCGGAAAGATACAAAGAAGGAAGGTGAAGAGCTAGCTATATAAAGAGCATTCCAGGAGGAGGGTTGACACACCTTGGAAGGCGTTTGGGCACAGGAGTGGTCGGAGCGCGGATTAACACCAGAGTCCTATCAGGTGTGTAACTCTCTCTACTCTAGTTGTAGAGCGGCAAATGCCGAAGTGCCGGTCACGACAATAGTAGCCATGCGAGCGTGCGAGCGCACGTGTGGGGCTTCGACGCGATAGTTGAGGCCATAAGTAGTATTCTTGTGGGTTGGGGCTGCTTGGGCCGCGATGGGCCGAAGTGGGCCCAATGGGCCCGTGGGCCCTTATGAGTAAATTGTGCGATTGTGTAGTATATAGTGAACTAGACTAGGTGGAACTTATATACATGGCTAGATTTGTGCTAGGTGGGCCACATGAGCGTGTGGGCCCGAATGGGCCGGAATCGAGTTTTAGGCCCAATCGTCCGGCAGACGATTTGGAAATGGTAGAATGAGTCGCTCGGGGTGACATTTGGGCCTTTGGGAAAGGCCATTGTAGGTGCAAAATTACAAAAATACCCTTGGTGGGTAATTACTGAAAATACCCCTTAGTGGGTAAATTGCAAAATACCCTAAAGGGTATATTACGAAAATACCCTTAGTGGGTAAATTATCAAATACCATGAAGGGTAAATTATGAAAATGCCCTTGGTGGGTAAATTACCGATATACCCTTGGTGGGTAAATTACGAAAATGCCCTTGGTAGGTAAAATTACGGTTATACCCTTCAGAGGTTGATTAGGGTGATTATGTTGTTTTATGTCTATCTCGATTATGATGGTAATTCATGTTATACTTATATTTGATATATGTCTAGCATACATGACATACTGCATACACGAATTATTATGTCATATTGCATGGGTATGATGAGAGGAGGGGGAAGATTGATATCTGTGACTTTGGGTCACCAGAGGTTTGGCACCTCCAGAGGTTTGGCACCTCCAGTGGTTTGGTACCACAGTTGATTTCGTGACTATGGTCACCAGAGGTTTGGCACCTCCAGAGGTTTGGCACCTCATAGCGTCTCGTCCCAGTGGCTTAGCACCACAGTGGGTTGGCCCCACAGTTTACATTATGGGATTGACGCCAGTGATTTGGTATTACACGATGGGTTGGCCCCATCACTACTATTCGTGACTTCGAGTCACCAGTGGTTTGGCACCACAATATTGATGGATATCGTGTCCTTGGACACCAGTGGTTTGGCACCACCAGTGGTTTGGTACCACACGGGGTAGACGAAGGAGTTGCGGATGGCTAGGTTTGGGTGCATGATATGCATATTTTCATATGAAATTGTGTAAGGGCCTGTTGGATGGGGATTTACACACCGAGTCTCGATGACTCACCCTTAGTTAAATTTTGCAGGTAATCATTAGATCGCGGATTTGGGAGCTGAGGTGGACTCGTGGAGGCTATACATATGTTCACTCGTAAATTCGTTTCTTTTATTTGGACTTATTTTTATTTGAGTTTTTGTTATGTAATAAGGCCTTGGGTATTTTATTTGGTTTCAGCTTTCAATTTGTTTATTGCTTGTTATTAAATGATCAATATGGGATTTTCCTAAAATGATAATAAACCATTTCTTATTCAAAATTACTTAAACTCGATTTCTCACCACAACTATAAAGAATATGAGCTTTTTAACGAATGCACAGTTTTTAGACATTCCTTTCATGTGACATGCCAGATTCGGTCGTAACGTTTAGGCCGGGTTTAGGGTGTTACACCTAAGTTTTGGGCTCTTTTGGGCCGCCTAGATTTTGGGTCTGGGTTAAAATCTGTTGGGCTAATTGGGTAGTGGGTCGGTTTGGGTTTGTTTAATATTTGGGTTTGGCTATAATGATTTTTGTAATTTGGGCCATAAGGACTTTTGTAATCTGGACTGTAAAAATGGACTTTTTATTATTTTTTTATTTTGGGTCTGGTTTATGTTAGCCCGGTCAAAAATGGGCCATTACACATTGCATATACCCTATTCAGATTGGGTAATGGGTCTATACTCAAGATATTAGTGCGCACAGTACCATAGTGTTCTTCATCCAAGCTTATAAACAATTTATGAACTCTTTCTTCCCCCCTTTTCTTTTCCAGCTCAGTAGTGAGATTGCATCTGCATCCACCACAACTACATAATGATATTTTTTCATAATTATTTAGTTCATCCCATATTGGTTTAAGCTGTCCATAGTAATTGACTATGGTCTGTCCATCTAGCTTATAGTTCGTCAAATATGACCTCAATTGCTGCACTCTCGGGCCATTCCCAATGGAGAAGCGCTGTCTTATGTCCCCCCACATATCTCTTACATTCTTCACAAGAGAAATAGTTGAACATAAAGAGGGTTCAATAGTGTTAAATACCCATAAAACAAGCATGGAATTGACTATCCACCAATCTTCAATTTTCGGCTAATCATCTGGTTTATTTCACGGTTCCATCAATGAAACCATCCTTCTTTTTGGCCCTCAACGTAGTCTACACTGCCCGTGCCAACTCTTCATAATTTCCCCCCTTCAACTGCACTTGAGTAATTATTTTGCCTTGTTATAACCCATTTTCAGTGGTGTCAGAAATAATAGTTTCGAGACCATGATTCTGACAAGTGAGTTAGTATTTTTATTATTTATTTAATATTTATGAGTGTTTATTAGAGTCGTATTAAAATTTGGTTAAGAAATTTTATTGTTTAGATAGTTAATTAAGTGAAAAAGGCTAAATCATAAAAGTTTCAAAAGTGAGTTTATTAGTTAAAAAGGGTGTTAAATAGTAAATTATTAAATCTACAGGAGTTTATGTGGAAGTTATACCATAATTAAATGGTAAATGTGGTTGGTATTTGATTTATTATATTATTATATGTTTTATTAATTAATTAAAGTAAAAGTTAAGTTAAAAATATAATAAACAAAACAAAAACATCATTTTTATTTGGTATGTTCTTCTTCCCCAAGCTGTGTATCACCATTTTTGAAGTCAAGAGGTTCCGCCAAGCCTCTTTCCTTGCATTCATGTGTTTTAAGGTCCATTTTTAGCGTTTTTTTATATTTTTGTTATCGTTTTAGTTTAATTTAGCTAGCCCGGGGATCAATTTATGAAACTGTTAAAAATTTAGGGACTTGCCATGAATGAATTAGAAGTTTTTTTTGAATTTATTTGATAGATTATTAAGTTTGTTAGTTAAATGGAAGTATTTTGTTAAGTGATTTTTGGTAAATTTAAGGTTTAGGGAATTATTATTGAAAATGGTAAAATTCAAGGAAAATATGGGTTGTGATGGACCTTAGGAAAAATCGGCTAGCTTGGTATTTCATTGATTGTGGTTAAATTTTGAGTTTCGGGTTTAGGAACTAAATTGTGTAAAAGTTAAAACATTAGGGGTAATTTCATAAATTCACATTAAAATGGGCTATAGGCTTGAATTAATTATTTTAAGCTATTTTAATTTCTTAGTTGAGTTAAATTATTATCTAGATCAAGAAACTGGTCAATCGAAATTGAATCGAGGAAAAGTGAAAGTTTCGGATTAGTTATCGACTCCGTTTCAGTCGAGGTAAGTTCGTATTTCAATTAAAATAATTCATTTTATTTTGTGAAGTAAATTGATACTTATATACATATTTATACATTGGAGATTGAATTTCTTGAATTATGAAAAGGGAAATACATGATTGAAAGATATCATGGCATTATACTCGAAAAGAAAAAGACCATGATTGAAAGATACTATGGAATCATTTCGGGATTGTGTAAGACCTTGGTTGAAAGATACCATGGCATCCTTGAAACAATGGAAAGATTGAAAAGGATATCGATTGAATGACTATTATGTCAATGTTCTAAGGTTTATGTATATAAGAAGTTTTGAACACATAAGTGAGATTAGGGATCATGTGTGATAAAATTTATTAATTAAGTTATATTTACATGTATTTGAACTTACTAAGCATATCGTGCTTACGTATCATGTATTTTGTGTAGATTTCGAGAGGTATAGTAGATCGGAAGTTCAAATCGGAGCATACACACAATCTATCTCTTACTTTGGTAGATGTTTTGAGTCATTTTGGAAGTTGGTTATGAATGGCATGTATTAGGACTTTTGGTTGGTTTGTTCATGTTGTATGTGTCTGGTACTTAATTTGGTAACATTTTGTGGTCGTGTATATATGTTTAGTACCTTAAACTAGAGAATTAGTTGTAAATACTTTAGGTCTTTTGCTTAATGTTTAAGATTATGTATATATAAGTTGTTTAGATGTGTATGAATGAAATGGAATGTTTGAGTAGTTCTAAATATATGCATTTAGGGTGATAGTTTGAATTGGAATTATGGACTCTTGAAAATAGACATAAATGGTATGGTTGGTTGGCAAGTTGGTTATGTGATTATTTTGTTCATGATGAATCTATATACAAATGAGTTTGGTGCTTGATAAGTGTTTTATTTGGTTTATTTTGGTTTATAAATTGTAGTGTCAATGATGGCACATTGGTTAGGCACCTAGGTTGATTGATTTTTGGCTTATTTTAATGTCTTTAAATGTGTTTAAATCATGTGAAAGTACCTTAAATTGAATGGTTTGGTGCCCAAGTAATTGGGTTTGATTTTGCTTGCATTAGGGGTAATTTGTGATGCACACGACCGTGTGCCACACACGGTCACACCACACGGCCGTGTGTCTTTTAAATTATTAGGTGCAGGATGAGATACACGATCTAGCACATGGCCTGTGACATGGCCGTGTGCTAAACTTCGAATGCACACACAGTCATGTGACCCTATTTCGAATACCAACACAGGCGGACACACGTGTCCCGTGTGTCCCATACATCGAATACTCACACGGTCTGGGCTTTGTCACACGGCTTGGCCACACGATCGTGTGACCCCTGTTTTCAAACTTCTTCACTTTTTCTTAAATAAACTTCTATATCTATACAAATCAAGATTTCCTATACAAAGTAAGCTACCAAAAATACATCCACTAATATAGCTAAAGATCCTAGAATATCATTCCTTTAATTGCTGCATTGATTATGTTATCCGGAATTTCCTCAACAATAATTATAAACTTCGAAGATTAAATTTTTCATTGTCTTAGTTGATTATATATTGATTTATGTCGATCTGTTTGTATGTAGCTTTGTATACGTATTAGTTTGCTACTTTCTTTGGATGAATAGAAATATTACTAAAACCAATCATTTCTGAATTTTGCTTAAAAAACCTAATATATATATAAAGAAGGAAAAACATAAACAAATTGAAAACATTGATTAATCATTTCATCTTTAGAAAACACGCAAAAGGGAAACAAAAAACCATATATATATATAATCATATGTGTTGAGGACAAATAAAAGAAGTAGTGATTGTTCACATAGTGGAGATTATACACAAAGTTATAAAAGGAGTCATGTTCTAATGGTTTAGAAGGTGCAAGTGAAACACATAAAGACTTCCCAAGGTTAAAGGCGAGTGTTTATAGGTGAAAGTGTACCTCTCTTGGCCTTGATTCTTGACATGTGTATGGCACAAGTCTCATCTTGGTTGGCCATTTGGGAATTATTATACTCCTCTAGATAGTAGTAATGAGATAAAGATGATTAGACAAGGTCTCATGTAGAAGCCATGCAAAGAATGACTCAACATTATCCACAGCAAGGTAAATCATGGGAGTTCCACGTGCAAGGGCGAAGCTATGAGGCTGGCAGGGGTCTCGACCCCCCTAAAATGTAAAATTGCAATATTGGTCCTTTGAGTTTTACAAGATTTTAATTCATTAAAAATAAAATTACACGTTAGTCCCCAAAAATGATAAAATTTTAATTTAATCTTTTAAAAATTATAAAGATATAAGTTATTAAAATTGTGAAATTGCATTTAAACTCTCATAAAAATATACAACTTAATTTTGACCCCTTAGAAAAATTTTCTAACTTCGCCCCTGTCCACGTGTTATTCGTATGCATGTTTACATGGCTCGATCTTGGTGAGGTGTTGTTAGTGGTAAGGTGACGATTGGCGAAGTTGTGAAATTGTGCCATTTTGAATCTTCCCTCCAGGCTTTGCTACCTTGTTTATATTTAAGGCGCCTTAGTAGTGTTGTGGAATTTTGGCTTTATCCTTGGTGAGAGATTTTGAGAATGTTTTTTTTTTAAATCTAATTCAATTGTGAAAGTATTTGAAAGTTTCTAAATTGATACAATACTTAGAACTACCCATAACCCATCGCAACCCTTAAATAGAAGAATAAACGCGCTTCAACGCGCTCAAGCCCACGTCCTCCTACATTGGCTACAATACCAATGCTAGTCGAGCTAAAACTCAGTCGATATTTTGAAAATGTTTTAATTGCTCTAAGACTTTGCTAAAATTGTAACAGCCCATTTTCAGTGAAATCGGAACAGTGGTTTCTGGACCACAAATCTGAGCCGGAAAGAAAATTTATTTTAATATTATTGCTTGGTCCGTATTATGATAGGATTGTTATATGAAAATTTTGATAAGAAAATTTTATCGATTATGTGCTTAATTATGGAAAGGACCAAATTGCATAGAATGGAAAAGTTGAATTCTAGTAGCTAGAAGGATCAAATAGCTATGGAATTTAAAAATTTAGGTCCTTATATGGTAATTAGACCATTAAAGAAAAGTTAGTAGATATTTTTGGTGATTCATCCATGGAAAAATTATAAAAGGCTAAGGACTAAATTGGAAATTACAAAAATTAAAAGATGATAACTAATTAAATAGAAAATATCATCTTATTTTCATCGTTTTCATCCCCAAATTATATGGAAACTCTAGGTGAGAGAAAGGAAACTAATCAAGCTTAATTAGGTATGTTTCTTGTTCTATTTTTAGTAATTTTTATATTTTTGATATCAGGATAGTTTAATTTATCTATTTTGGGGATTAATTTAAAAAGAAATCAAAGTATAGAAATTTTTCCATGGATGAATATGCTGAAAAGTTGAAATTTATGGTAGAAAATGAAAGGTTGTTGATAGATAAACAACTTTTACAAAGACAATTTTGATGAAATCATGATTTAGGGACTAAATTGAAAAGTGGTAAAACCCATGAAAAAATTCTGAATTTTTTGAAATATAAGTGTTGTATATGTTATATGAAAATTTCAGTTAGGCTTGGAATAAGGATTAAATTGCATGAATTTTATTTTCCGAGCCTAGGGATGAAATTGGATTTATAGAAAGTTTAGGGGCAAAATGGTAATTTTTCCTAGGGTATAAATTGATTCCAATTGAATATGAAATTTGATAAATTGATGATTAAATTCATGTATATAGATCCGGACAACTCAAATTCGAAGCTAGATCGAGGAAAAGAAAAAGTTTCGGATTAGTAGAATTCCTTATACGGACAATTATCAAGGTAAGTTCGTATAACTAAAATTATAAATTTACACACTTTAATTTAATGTTGTGTATGAGAATTATGTATGTAACACCTTGAATTTTGGGTTTAGAAGTTTTTGGGTTTTGTGGTTAGGGTATGAGAGAAGGGTGTGCTTTTGTGTTTACTTGTGCGCTTTGGTGTCAAAATGGGCCTGCTGGTCTAGTGATGGAGTGAGTATTAGCGAACCTTTGGGTTTCGGGTTTGATTCATTGTGTGAACTTTTTGGAAGAACATCTTTGTTCTGTTTTGTTTGTTTTGTTTTAGTTTAATATATAATTATTTTCTTATTTATTCTTATTATTATTTTATTTTATTTCTGTCTTTCTCTGGGACGTTATTTCCTGCTTCTCTGTTATTTTATTTTTATTTTTAATTTGGTCTTTGTTTTCTCTTCATTTTTCTTTCTGCCCTTGGGAACCGGTTATCGCTGCGCATATATCAAAGACTTTCGCTCCTTTTTCGTCGAAACAGGTGTGGGATTCGAACCTTAACTATTTTGTTTTGAAAATCGTTGTTTCGGCATTTCTTGAGTGTGCTTTAACTCATTGATTTGGGAGTTTAGTTGTTGAAAAAGAATAAGGAATATTGCGTATTCCGATGTACTTTTGATATTGTAAAGGTTGAGGACTGTTTGGTTGGCTAAAACGAGGTTTTTGGCCTGTTCTGAAGGAGTTTCGTGACTGCTTGGGCGACCACACGGGTGTGTGCCTATTCACACGGCCGCTTGGAATTAGGAATTAGAGTTTTCAGGTAAAATTTGGTGCCACATGACCTGGTCACACGGCCGTGTGGCCGATTTGGGGATTTTGTTATTTTTCACACGACTGTGTCCTTCGAGCACACGGGCGTGTGTGTTTAGGAATTAGGGTTAAGTGATTTGGTGTCACATGGCCTGGCCACACGGTCGTGTGACTAATTTGGGGATTTAGGGATCCCACATGGGCGTGTGTTTTGAACTTCTCACACGGCCGTGTCAGCCCTGTGCTCTATTTTAGTACAAATGGACAGAGAGTTACACGGCCTATTCCCACGGCCATGTCCCTCGTCCACACGGGCTTGTGCCTCAGTCACACGGCCGTGTGCCTCACTTCACACGGGCGTGTGCCTCAGTCACACGGCCGTCTGCCCCTCCTCATGCGAGCGTTTGACTTCCCACACGTCCTAGGAATTACCACACGGCCAGAGCACACCGGCGTGTGGTCCTAAGACACCAAATTTTAGCTTGTGTTTTTTATCTGAAAATATGTCTGTGTTTTCCGACCCTTGGCTAAGCCTTAGTAAGGGTAATTAAGTTTTCGTATCTGTGGCCAAGTGCTCTACTTATGTGTTGTTGCGACTGTTTAGAAAAATGCTTGATTCTGAATCTGGACTGTTAGGCTGTTGACGTGCCCATTATTTCTATGAGATTGATTGCATTCATTCATTTGCAAAAAGTGTTTTGGGTGGGTTTGCAAAGAGAAGGGAGACTGATTCCGATCTGATCTGGCAGTTTAACTGCAAGCTTAATTGTACAATGGTTTACCGCACTGTACGACACGTACGTCAGCTTTGCTGCGTACCATTATAAGATTTGGCAGTGTAACTGCATGTTGATAAGCCATCGTTGTCGGGCAACCCAGGGTGGCAGGTCATTGATGCCGGGCAACCCGGAATGACTTTACATGGTGTGTAGGGTTGGATGGGCCTTTCGAGGTCCTATGTGGTGTGTTTTGGTTGGATGAGCTTAATCAGCTCTTATGGGGTATGCTCAGGGGACAGAGAGGTGTGTTGGTTGGATGGGTGGGTTTTATTGCTTGACTGCTTTTCATGCGCATTGTTTGAGCTATTCAGGGTGCTTGATTATCTGACTGTATTTTGTCTGACCGAAAACACATATGACTGACTGTTCTGGGTGTAATATGGTGTGTGTTTGAGACGTTACGTCCCGTTGGGACGTTGGTCTCGAAATTACCTTCGGTTTCAGTATATATCTGTAGTTGATCGATATTGAATTGGGTATTGTATTTCTGTTCTTAGTCTTGATTCGAACTCACACTGAGCTCGTGTAGCTCACCCCCTCTTAGTATTTCCTTTTCAGGTACCTCTTCTGAATTTATGACGCTGGGCTCGGTATGCGGAGGTCTCGAACAGTCTCGGAGAAGAACAAATTATCAGTTTGTTTCTATTTGTTATATGGTTTTTGGACTATAAAATATTATTAAAACTGTGGTACAGACTTCGTTTCAAATTTTCATTCGATCATTTAATTCAGGTTTTAGTATAAGCTTAACTGTGTTTTTACTGAATAAATTTAAGCGGTTAAACAATTCGGTTTGTTGGAATAACTTGTTTTGTAAAATTTACCTACGATCACTTCGGTGATCAATGTAACATCCAGGATTCGGTCTAAAATTTTAGGCTGGGTTTAAGGTGTTACAATGTAGTGGTTATGCATATGAAAATTGAATACATGTCCGGTAATTCTCGATAAATGATAAGTTCCGTTTGAATAAAGAAATTCGATGGATATAAATGATTTCTGGTATTACATGTGGTCCTGCATATGTTGCGGACATTATAGCTCGGACAAGCATCCTGTTAAATAGTTCTTGCGAGCATCCTGACCGGTAGTGATTCTGCATGTGTTGCGCACTACCACACCTCCGTGTGAGCGTCCTGTTACATGATTCGATCGGTTGTGTTCAAGCATATAATGCGGACACAAATGCAGCTCTACGTGAGCGTCCTGATATAAGCTCTTATGGGCTTCCTGACATGGCTCACTTTAACTTCCTATTACCTTATCCGATGCTCCCTGATATTAACTCTTCGGAGTTATCTGTTAAGCTCTATGAGCTCACTGAATAAAACTCTTATGAGTTTCCTGTTTAGCCCGGATAAGTGTCCTGATACATGGCTCAACTGAGCATCCTGATATATGGCTCGAGAGTGAGCTCCCTGATTAAGTGCCCTAATGGGTACCCTTGATTATGAGTTGACAGGTTGCGGTTTTGTACACCTTGTGTGTACTACCTGAGTATCCATCGAAATTTCAATGATTTAACGGATAAATTCCCAAATTGAGAATCTATGAGATTAAATGAATTAAATCTCGAATGTTCTTGAAATTCCTGAAAATTTGTAATATGATGAGCTCATCCATGCTATTTAATGTACACATGAATTATGTAACTAACATAATTGTTGAGTGTATGTGTTTAGGCAAATTTTGCCAATTTGTTGGGAATCATGTAATTGTATGCTTATTTGAAAGAATGTAATTGGTAAGTTTAATTCTTGTTATACGAGCTTACTAAGCATTAAATGCTTACTAGGTTTTATATTCTTTATTTTATAGTGCTCGAGAGCTCGCAAAGGTTGGAGGTCGGTCGGAGCATCATCACACTATCCACTAGCTCGTTTTGGTATAAATAATAAACTTATTTTGGTATAATGGCATGTATAGGTTAACTTGACCAAATGATGGCTTGTAAATGGATGTTTTTTAATCTAGCCATTGGTATGGCTAGTGATGTTTGATTTGGTATATTACTATAAAGTTATATAATGTTAATATATATATGTGTATGGTATGGTTAGATTAAATTAAGGTAAATTATATGCCTTAACAAAAAGGTAAGTTTGGCTATATGAATATAGGTGATGTTCTATCAAACATGCTAATGTTGATTGCTTGGTTTAATGTTTGGAATTGGTTGATATATGTGAGTAAGTGTTAGTGTAGGTTGTTGGCAAATTTTGAGTGAGAAATAAAGCTAGGAAATAGCTTTATTTTGTCCACATGGGTAGACACACGGGCGTGTGTCTTGACTGTGTGTGACACACGGCCTGTCACATGGGCATGTGGTTTGGCCGTGTGTCCCCTGTATCCTAAAATTTACTAACAGAATGCTCAGAATTGGACACACGGGCAGAGACACGAGCATGTGTCTCAGCCGTGTGTGCTACACGGTCAAAAACATGAGCGTGTGTCTTGGCCGTGTGAAACCTGCACCTAATTTGTGAAAATTAAATTAACCACACGGCTTAGAACACGAGCGTATGGCAGGTCATGTGGCACAAGTCAGAGATTTCACGGGGTAAGACACGGCCTGTAGCACGGGCGTGTCCCTTGACCACACGGACGTGTGTGCCCTTTATCTAGGAAAAAATTTAAAATTTCGTGAAAAATTTTCTGAGTACTCGGTTTAGTCCTGACTCGATTCTAATATGTATTTTGGGCATCGAGGGCCCTTATAAGAGACTTTAAAAATAATTTCTGATATGAAAGTTAAAGTATATGGAATGTTTTTATTTGATTTGTTTACCCCGGTAATGCTACGTAATCCTATTTCGGTAATGGATATGGGTTAGGGGTGTTACATTTATTAGTATCAGAGCTACGATTTAGTCGATTCTCAGACTAACGTAGCAAGTATGAGTTTAGCTGTACATGACATTATATAGTTTGTGATAGTGTGATATCTCCTGACCATTAAATGTGTTTTTCATATAGAAATGTCATCTAACCGAGCTAGAGCTTAATCTGAGGAAGCTGAGAGCACTACTCAAGCTTATGTTCAACGAGCTGTATCTAGTAGTAGAAGGCCCGTATCTGAGGGCCGAGGTGAGGAGGCAAAAGAAGCCTTCTTTCAAATGATGAATGAGTGGTTTACTGAATATTTGAGAACAAATCCTACTATACAACAACCTCCCCCACCTGCTTCTCAACCGGTTCCAGAGATGCCACAAGGTACTGAACATGTTAGAATTGGTAAGCCTCCGGTAGATAAAATTCGTAAATATGGGGCAGAAGAATTTAAGGCTACTATTGATGATGATCCAGAGAGGGCTGAGTTTTGGTTGGAAAATTCCATCATGGTTTTAGATGAATTATCCTGTACACCAGCTGAGTGTTTGAAGTGTGCAGTATCGTTATTAAAAGACACAGCCTACCATTGGTGGAATACTCTGATTTCTGTTGTACTGAGAGAAAATATTACCTGAGAGTTTTTCCAGACTGAATTTAGAAAGAAGTACATCAGTCAAAGATTTCTGGATAAAAAAAGAAAGAATTTTTAGAGCTTAAATAGGGAAACATGACTGTATCTGAATACGAGCGAGAATTTGTTCAATTAAGCAAATATGCCAGAGAATGGGTCCCAACTGAGGCTGATATGTGTAAACATTTTGAAGAGGGCTTAAATGAACATATCAAGTTGTTGATTGGAATCCTTGAATTGAGGGAATTTGTGGTGTTAGCCGATCTAGCACACAAAGCTGAAGAATTAAGTAAAGAAAAAAATGAAGCAGAGAGAGAAGCTCAAATTTCTGGTAAAAGATTTATGGGCAAATCACAATCATCTGCTTCAAAGAAATCAAATAAGTACCATGATCATTCTACCACCTTTACGGGATATTCTGGAAAAGAGCGGGGCTCTCAACGCTCTAACCCGAGATCTTCATCTCCATCTGTAAACAATGTTGGAAGTGTCGGTAATCCCAAATCGAAATGTAAATATTGCAACAAATTCCATTTTGGGGAGTGTCGTTTGAGAAGTGGAGCCTGTTACCGATGTGGTTCCCTTAATCATTTTCTTAAAGATTGCCCGAAAAAGATTAAAAAAGATACTGATCAAACTTTGAAGCCGAGTAATCCTGCCTCGAGAGGCAGACCACCCCATCACCCCGGCAATGTTAGTGGTAGCCGAGGTATTACAAGGGATTCAACAGTAAAATCTGAAGCACGAGCACCGGCAAGGACATATGCTATTCATGCCAGAGAGGATGCTTCTGCACCAGACGTCATTACTGGTACATTTTCTCTACTTGACACTGATATTACTACTTTGATTGATCCTGGTTCAACACATTCATATATATATTCACAAATTTAGTGTCTGTTAAAAATTTATCTATTGAATTCACTGAATTTGTGGTTAAATTTTCAAACCCATTAAGCCAGTATGTTATGGTGGATAAAATTTTTAAAATTTCCCATTGATGGTAAAGGGTTATTACTTTTCGGCTGATTTGATGTTGTTGCCATTTGATGAATTTGATGTAATTCTGGGTATGGATTGGCTAACTCAGCATGATGTAGTGGTAAATTGTAAACAGAAGTACATTGTGTTGAAATGTCAGAATGGTGAGTTACTTCATGTTGAATCTGATAAATTAGATGGGTTATCTAATGTGATTTCAGCAATATCAGCATAGAAATATGTCAGAATGGGATATGATGCTTATCTTGCATATGTGTTAGATACTAAAGTATCTGAGTCGAAGATCCAATCAGTGCCGGTTGTTTGTGAATTTCTTGATGTATTTTCGAAGGAATTACCTGGTTTACCACTAGTTAGAGAAGTGGAGTTCTTTATAGATCTTATACCAGGGACAACACCGATATCTATAGCACCCTACAGAATGGATCCTACCGAATTAAAAGATTTGAAATCACATATTTTAAGCCCACATTTAATATGCTTTTGGATGATTTAAGCCCCAATTTATGTAAAAAGGTGCTCTTAATCCTTTCTTTTCATGTCTTATACTCAGGAAAGCACCCGATGACGAAAAAAATGAGAAACGGGCTTAAAACGGGCCAAATTGGGCCAAGCCACGAAATCAGCACGACCTGAACTTCAAGCCACACGGCCGTGCCACCATTCCTACTAGAACATGGCCTTACCACGACTTACACGGCCGTGCCTCATTCAACAGTTTCGAACACAGCCTGAAGACGATTCACACGGGCGTGTGACATGGCCGTGTCCCTGCCGCGGGAAAGAGGAATTTTACTCGGATTCGGAAGCTTGGAGGCAAAGAAACACACTCCAAAGTCTAATTAAACCCCCAATTAGGAATTGCACTCAAATTAGGATACTTGGAGGCCAAGTAACACATCTCAAAGCCTATATAAACACCCTAGGGCGCCACTTAATCGGAGAGTTGGACGGAAACCCTCTGCTGGGGGAGCCCAAAGCTATCGTCTAGGGGCATCGTGCTAGGCCAGAGAAGGCAGGTTTGTGGGGATTCACTCAGGGATAGCCAGTTGATCCATCTCAAGAAGCCAGAGTTATACTCAAGACGGAGGATCTCCTCTTCAATTCCTTCAGGGGTTTTAGGGATTTCTTATGTTTTGTTTTATCTTTTCTCTTGAGATGTTTTTCTTTATTGTTATGAACTAAACCCTTCGGATACCCGAAGGGGATGAAACCTATGATGAATCTTGTTATTTGATTATTTGAATTATATGATAAATACTTAGTTTGTTCTTAATTATGTGAGCTTAATCCAAATTTAATGTGCTTAGGTGGAGGAGGAATAGACCCTGCCTAAGAGTAGATCCAACATAATTAAGTGGATTTGATCGCACGCCTAGAGATAGGGTGACGAGATTTTGCCGAATTAGGGTGAAACCTAATATGGGAATCCACAGATCGATTTACTGCTATTCTAGGGGGTTCTTATAAGAGAACGAGAGTTCCACTAATTAACCTAGGGTTAGACGTTATTCGCCTCGAGAAAGGGTTTAATATACGTTAGGGAGTCTTACGGATCAAACTAAGTAAACAAATCATATGGTTCAAGGTTAGATAACAAGTGAAGTTTAGGTGGATTCTTCCTAGGGTATCGTCTTAATCAACTGAGTTTTTCCCAAGTTATTTTCCAATTTCATTCTTCTTTGTCTTAGAGTCTTTAGTTTAGTAGTTAATTAATTTAGATTAATAAACAACTTCACTTATTTTAGGCTAAATAATAAAAAGAAAGTTAGTATTAGTACTTTTAGTTCCTTTGGGTTCGATAATCTGGTCTTGCCTAAACTATACTACTGTTCGATAGGTGCACTTGCCTCAATCGTTGTCAGAGTTAGTTTCCAGGTTCGATCATTCTTTTATAAATTTTAAAACTCTGATTTACAGCGATCACTAGACCTAGTTTCTCACCATAGGGTACATCGGTTCTGTTTGTAAAGAAGAAAGATGGATCATTGAGATTGTGTATAGATTACAGACAATTAAACAAAGTCACAATAAAGAACAAGTCACAACAAAGTCACATATGCACAAATTAAAACTTAAACCGTCATCCATCTTAAAAATGGGTAATTTACCCATTAAGGCCATCCAATTATAATTCTTTAATAAATTAAGACCTTTAAACTAATAGCGATTTACTTTTTTAACTTTTACGATTTAATCCTTTTTGCTTTATTAACTATCGAAACGTTAAAATTTCTGAAAGAAACTTTAATACCATTTTAATAACACTCCATAAATATTTATAAAAATATTTACGGCTCGGTTTATAGAAATGAGGTCCCAATGCCTCATTTTCAAAAACCACTTGACTTAGGGTCTTACCACTTGAACTTAATTAATCATTTATATAACATACATTACCATATCAAAAACCTTTTTAAAACCATATTTGACTCTTAAATATTAAATAATAATATTTACGAGCTTACTGATTGAATTTATGGCCCTGAAACCACTATTTTCTACACCACCGAAAAACAGACTGTTACATTAAGTTGAACTATGGCATGAAATTAAATAGATGATTATGATGTGTAAATTGTGTCTTGTATATCCAACTTTGAATGTGAAATGTCATGAAATGTATTATGGTGTCAATGACGGCACATTGGTTAGGTACATAAGTTGATTTTTTTGACATGTTTGAGTATTTTGAAAGGTGGTTGTTGGCTTATAAAGTTGTGTATTTGAATGTCTTTAGGCACCTAAGAAAATGGGTGAAAAATGAGCATGATTTGGGTCAATTATGGGCATACACGGCCTGGGACAAGGGTTGTCACACGACCGTGTGTCACACACGGGTTGTCACATGGTCGTGTGTCACACACGGGCTGTCACACGGTCGTGTGTCACACACAGGCGTGTGCCCTGAGCGTGTATAGATGCAATTTTCACACAGGCTAACACACGACCTGCGACACAGCCGTGTGACCCAACATCAATTGTTACACGGGCTAGTACACAGCTGGCGACATAGCCGTGTGGCGTCATTTCGAAAGATACACGACCTGGCACACTGGTAGTGACATGACCGTGCCCAGCACCACACAGTCTGGATCATGTCACAAGGCCTGGCCACAAGGCCGTATGACCACTGTTTTGAATTTTTCTTTATTTTCCCAAAGTGTTTTGATTTATTCTGATTTGGTCCCTGAATGTTGTAACTTACTTTTAGGACTTCGAAAGCTCAATTTAAGGCCCGTAATTGGATGTTTTATTTCATTATGAATATCATATGTATTTATGGAATTTAATTGATAATTGAATGTTATTTTTTATAAAAGGTTCTGACTCATTTGGTAATATTTTGTAACCCTATTCTGGCAACATATACGGGTTATGGGTAGGATATTCGAAAGGAACAAAATGTGGATTATTCTACAATCCAAAAGATAATATGATTAAAGCTTCTACTCATGCTACTTTCATTAAGGAAAGCTACATAGATAACTTTAAGCCTCGAAGTAAAGTGGTACTTGAGGAACTTTCATGAGTTGTAGAACAATAACCAAGTTTAATTCTCTAGAAAGTTGTGGAAAGGCCTACAAACAATTAACAGTTTAAAGGAATCCACGTAGTGGGAGAGTTTCTAAGAAACCAGACTTCTTCATCTATGATGGTAGTATTTATAATACGGAAACAATCATAATCATGATGATCCACTCACTTACGAAGAGGTTATGCATGACGTTGATTCCAAACTCTGGAAATAGGTTATGGATGTCGAGATGGATTCTATGGAATCCAATACGGTATGAGAACTTGTAGACTTGCTGGTTGGGATTAAACCCATAGGATGTAAGTGGATCTACAAAAAGAAGAGAAATATGGAAAGGAAAGTGGAAACACATAAAGCTAAACATGTAAGGAAAGGATACACACAAAAAGAAGGCATTGATTATGATGAGACCTTCTCTCTGGTAGCCATGCTATACTCTATCTGCATACTCTTATCCATTGTCGATGTAACACCCCAAACCCGGCCTGGACATTATGGCCAAATCTGGCGATGTCACATGATAGTGCTTTAGAAAACATAATTGTGTTAAAACTATTTTTAGGTATCTTAGGCTATCGTCAAAATGCGTCGTTTATTTATTCATTATCCAGTTTCAAAACTTTATACATTGCGGAAGCTTTTAAAACGATTTGTAAGGTCGTACATATTTTGATAAAACCTTTGTTTATTTTGAAAACTCGCGTCTTGTCCTACTGCTAGCAGTTTATAAAATAATAATCTCAAGTTTTAAACTAAAATCCGAAAGGCCTTATTACATAAAATTTACCCAAATATAACCAAAGCAGAATTAAAAATAAACCATAAATAAGTATCCAGAATCGTGGTCACCACCGAGCCCTCCGCCACACCGATCCGTCTACTGCCGGGAATTATCTGAACAGATTAAACAAAAAAGGGTGAGTTTTCACAACTCAGTGTGTAATCCCCACAGAAATCATACACACAGAGATATCAAATAACAGACAAGATTTTCACAGTTGGGTTTGAGCCCATTACAGAAACGGTGTGGACCTTAGCCCACTCAGATACAGATTCAGACATATTACAAGGCCTTAGCCCATTTCAGACAGAATATGCAGAAAACAGAGTCCTACCCACCAACCTCTACACACCAACTCCGTCCAACCCTACATACCATGTGGGGATAAAATCAACCCACCCAAGCCTACACACCATGTTGTACCGAATGCGGCACATAATCAGAAATTTACAGCTCAGCTGCCAGATAACAGGCTTAAGAGCCTTTCAGATACTTCCTCTAATCATAATCAACCTACCCCGATGCAATGCAACATACAAGAATGACATGTTGTTATGCAATTAAAACTCATATATTCAGATCAATATACATGCTTAGTACAGAAATCAGACAGACAGATCATTCATTTAGGGGTCTATGTATTGCTTACCAACCCTACGGTAGGTCCACAGTCAACTTGGACGACCCGTGCAACCTTACAGAATTTTTTAGAAAAAGGAGCTCACACGCCCATGTGGCCCGCCCGTATGGGCCCACACGCCCGTGTGGCCCACATGGCCCAAATTGGCCTTGGCCGTGTGGATTACACGGCCTGGCCCAAAATTCTACACGCCCGTGTGGTTCACCCGTATGGGCTCACACGCCCGTGTGGCCCACTCGGCCCAATTGGTCGGGCCTGTGTCTCACACACGGCCTCGCTCGGCCCTCACACGGCAGTGTGCAAGCGCACGACCAGGCTCGTCGATCACACGGCCGTGTGCTGACTTACAGTCTTGCACACGGCTTACCACACAGGTGACCACACGCCCGTGTGGCATCGACAGTAAGGTTTTCGGTTTTTTCTAAAACCTCATTTTCTGCATTTCTGGGTACAATCCTAGTTCATTTTCGCTGCCTACGCAATCTCAAGATCACCAGCACCGCTACCAGACCGGTCACTACTTCGATTCAAATCGATGTCACGTTGATTTCAGCCTCACAAATATCTCCGAAAGCGCGTCCCAAATATGTATTACAGAAACGATTGAAAGAAGGAAGAATCGGGCTAGGAGGGAGAGCAGTAAAATTTTGGCAGGGGTTTTTGAGAAAGAAAATTGAACAGTAAATTGAGAGGGAGAGGGAGATAGCTGAATTTTACAAGCCAAACCAACTGATCAGATTCTCCCCTATCCACTCTCCTTAATTTTCTCCCTCAACCACTCCACTATCAGCATTTAACTAAAACTCAAACTCCTACACGACACTAGCAGCAAAAATATTTCCCCCTGCTCGCACAGGGATTCGAACCCCAGACCTCCAACAACCTTTACACTCCACTTAGCCACCAGACCAGCAGGCCCATTCTGTTAATTACTTACACACTTTTACTTATAAGCCTACTAACCAAAGGTAGGGCTTTATTCATAAAAACCCAAAATTTACCCAAGTTGTGACTTGAACTTGGGACCTCTCACACACACCCAGAACACTTAACCACTGAAGTAGACAGATATTTGTGTCACAAAATTAAAAAAGCCGAAATTAGGAAAAATTGGAGTGTTACAGTCGATGCTCTCGATTACGAGATTTGGTAAATGGATGTCAAGACAACATTCTTGAATGGTTATCATGATGAGACCATTTACATGGCTCAACCCACTAGCTATGTTGCCAAAGGAAAGGAGCAAAAATTTTGCAAACTGTTAAGATCCATTTATGGACTTAAGCAAATGTCTAGCTTATGGAATAAAAGATTTGATCAAATGATTAAGACTTTTGTGTTTGAGCAAAACGCTGATGAACCTTGTGTTTATAAGCGTATAAAGGACAAAAAGGTAGTCTTCCTCGTTTTGTATGTTGATGATATTCTACTTACCGAAACGATGTAGGAGAATTGTCATCTATTAAATTATGGTTATCACAACAGTTTTGCATGAAATACGTGGGTGAAGCTAGTTATATTCTTAGAATTCAAATCCTTAGTGATTGAAAGAATAAAACGATAGCTTTATCACAATCTTCATACATCAATAAGGTACTGGAACGGTTCGCAATGACCGATGCGAAGCCAGGTGCTCAACAGACTGCTTTGGGTTTTCATAATTCTTTGGATGATTTTCTTAAAATAGCGGAAGAAAGAGAGCATATGAGTAGGGCTCCATATGTTTTGGTAGTTGGAAGCCTTATGTATGCTATGCTTTGGACACGTCCAGATATATGTTTAGCCGAAGGAATAATAGATGTGGTGAAAGTAGATTCTGAATATAAACTTGCGAATTCGTTTGCTAAGACTCTTGTAACTAGGATTTTTAACAAACACATCGAGGATATGAGAATGTAAAACATGACAATTTTACTTCGCTAGGGCAAGGGGGAGATTGTCAGGAAATGTGCCCATATTGTAGTAAACATGTAATTATTTTCTATGTATTGAACGATGAATAAATAAATAAAGTTAATTTCACATTTCACTATTATGTCTTTTGTATTTCTGTGTTTCATGTTTTGCATTCATAGCAAAATTGTGACAAGTAAATATTAACTCATTGATTGTCTAAGTTCAAACTGATGATAAGCGGCACTGTAAGAACGTTTACATTGCGAGAAAGGCAACTTACATCAGTAGATAATCTAAACGAGTCCATAATCCTTTAAAAGAATCAAAGTGAGCATTTAATTCAAATACGTAGAAGGATTATTATGTCATCTACAATTCCAATTTGAGAGATGGCTAATCCTGGTCATTAGAGTAGTTGACTCCACGGGTAGAAACATAGATGTATTCATTGGAAGAATGATACATTGGACTGGACCCAAGATGAATTAATTCTGAAATCGTTTGTAAATTAATTCAGTTGTGACGTTAATGGTGTGGTTTACCTAAATCTTGAGTGATAAACCATAATTTATACATATTTTAACCCCATGCTTAGCTTATTTTTGGATGAGTTTTCATTAGATTTAATGAATTCAATGCTCCTAATCCTTTAATTTCATGTTTTACACTCAGGAGGGCTTAAGGAGTCGAAAAGAATGAGAAACGGGCCAAAAAGGGACAAAATGGGCCTATCTTAGAATTCAACACGGGCTGGACCATTGGACACGGCCGTGTGTTACAAGCAGGACTGAACACGGCCTGGATCAACGTACACGAGCAGACCACAAGACCGTGTGTGGTGAGCAGGAGCGAGCACGGCCTAAGGCTATCGAGCACGGGCGTGTTACACGGGCGTGTCCCTGCCGTATCAAAGGTTAATTCTATCCTAAAAAAGGTTACATGTGGGAAAAGAAACACGTTCCAAAGCCTATATAAACACCCTAGGAGGTGACCTAAAGGGGGGCACGGAGTAGAACGCAGAAAATACTCAAAGACAGCCGTCGAAAGCAGCTCAGAAGAAGGATCTCCATCAAGACTGAAGATCTCCCATCAAGTTCTTTAGAAGTTTTTGGGTTTTCCTATGTTTTTTTTGTTTTCCTTATTTTGAGATGTTTCCTTCTATCAGTATGAACTAAATCCCTTAAATACCTAAATGGATGAAACCTAAGACAGATCTTATTACTATTTGATTTATAAGATAAATACTTGTTCTTATTCTTAATTGTGAGTTCTTATTCTTGTTTTGATAATTTAGGTTATTGATCCAAGTCGAATGTGCTTATTCAGTGGAGCAAAAGTCCCTGTTTAAGAGTAGATCAACACAATTAAGCGGAGTTGATTGCAACCCTAGACATATAGGCTTACGAAAAAATCTGTCGGATTAGAGTCAAATCTAATAAGGGAATCCATAGATCAAGTTAATGTGATAATAGGGGTTTTAATTAGAAAGAGATTTCAATTAATCAACCTAGAGTCAGTTGTTTTTAGTCTCGAGAGAGATATTAACATAAATCAGGGATTTCTACGGATTAAGTCAAGTGAATAAATCATATGAATCAAAAGTAATAAGTGAAGTCTAGGTGGATTCTTCCTTAGGTATTGCCTATCTCATAAAGTTGTCTAAAAGTATTTTCCTAATTCTTTCGTTGTCGTGTTTAATTAGTTTAGTTTAAAAGAAATCACTCCAATACTTAGGCTAAATAATAAAAAGATAGTAATTACTAGTACTCTTGGTCCTTGTGGATACGATATTACCGGTCTTACCATAACTATACTATTAAACGATAGGTGCGCTTGCCTTTATTGTGGTCATAGTTAGTTTTGGACACATCATTGAGTTATTCATTAACCATGCGTATGTAACTCATGTGCTTTGATATAAGTGGAGGCTTATGCTCTAAAGATGATCGAACCATAGTTGGTATGTTAGGTACATGACTTGTGTATGGCATGGCTTTACTAGCAACAATGGAATTCATAGCTCAATTAAAGAGTTAATGATATCCTCTCATTGGTTTTACGTGGATTGATAAATATGGAACATGGTCATGGGTTGCTTGTTCTCGAATGAGCGATTTATCACAGTCATTTGTTAAAAGTGATCATATTAATCATTAAGAAGACACAATGGTAACAATGAGATAAAATAGGATTGTATTAAGTAAACATGTCACTTCCTGAAAATCGGGTTAGTAGAAATGAGCATTATATTGTAAGCTGGAGAGAAAAATCGAGTTTTGTGTTGTAGAAGCTGAAATAGGATAAAATAAATAATTAGCTAATAATATTAAAAATATAATAATTAAATTTAATAATAATGGTATTAATAAATGGAGAATGAGTAAAAATTAATAGAGACTAATTTGGAATATTGTTTAAAGTAGAGGTTAAATGTGTAAATTAAGACTAGTTGTTAAAAAGAGAGTTACTAGTGTTAGAGTATGCCCAAAGACCAATCATGAGATGATTGTAATCACATACTCATTTTACCTTATTTATTAATATAAGGCATTGCCATTATTATTTCAGTTTCTTTTTCTGTGTATATAAATAAACTGAATTGCAATAAAATCCTAAGAAAATATGATTATTCTTAAAAAGGTCCTTAGTCAAGTATTATTGTGGGCTTGGGCAACAATAATATATAGAGGCTACTATGTAGTTGATTGATGACAAAGAATTTTCATTGACATAGGGATGTCAAAATCAATACATGAGTATGTGTTAGAGAACAACATATTGGACTGACCCACAATGAGTATGTTTCTTGGATTATTATGTAATAGTCACAATATTACTCATAGTGATAACTATGTATATGATCCTTAGACTTGAGGTCATCATTGTCCCAACATCGTGAGTCTTATATTTTGATACAGTCAAAATGTCTATCGTAATAGGTTGTACTATAAAGACTGATGTTGGATATACCACAATCCATGTAGTGGGATATGGTTGATCAAGATAGGATTTATCCCTCCTACATAATGGGAGCAATATCTTAGGCCTTTTGATGGAGTGGGACTAGAAATGCATGGTCATGCTCGAATAAGTTGATATGAGATATCACACTTATTTGTTTATTGTATTCTACTCAGAAAATCAAGAAATATGAGATTAGACTATACAAGCGTGACTATTCCATGACTTGTGTCCAATCTAGATATTAAGGATAAAATGATATAATAGATGAAAAGATTATCACAGAAAGGTTATGTCGAATCACAACTTCTTCTAACCTGGGTGGCAATGATGCATTGCTAGATGTCACTTATAGCTTGTAATGTTAGAAACATTCTAGTATTACTACCAACGTTACAAGAGCCTAGAAGGTCACACCCTATACTTGAAACGAACAGAATCCAAATACATTTTGTATTGTATTTAGTTGTCACATGAATTAAATTAATTGTTGAATTAATTTAATTTGATAGTTAAATATTAAACACATTATATTTACAAACTTATTGTACACAAATAGAGAATATAGATAAAATTAATATATGAATTTGATTCATACAAAATATTAATTGTATATATTTTACCGAATTTATTAATAGAAACATTTATATTAATTAATTTCGGTCAAAATATAAAAGGTATGGAAATTAATATATGAATTTGATTCATACAAAATATTAATTGTATATATTTTACCAAATATATTAAAATAAACAGTTATATTAATTAATTTCAGTCAAAATATAAAAGACATGAAAATTAATATTCTTTTGGAAAGAATATAATTCGTCTTTCTAACTTTCCATTTGCTTTCTCTATTAATAAGGGAAAAATCCTATATTCTTTTGGAAAGAATATAATTCATTTTTCTAACTTTTCATTTGCATTCTCTATTTATAAGAGAATAACCTTGATTTTCCTTTTTTAATATGTGATATCAAAGAGGATAAAAGGATGATAATCCATTAGTGTGTTAAGGTTATCAACTTAATAATTTAAAAGGTCTAGCAATTGCTTTTAATTCTGTCTGAAAAGTTCAAGAGAAAGTGGTTATTCGTTTTTTACGAGGTGGACCACGTAGAGGTCGAGACGTTTTCGTTGTGGATTAGAATCGACATCGAATCAGTAGCATCCTTTCAACATTTTCAATAAAGAAGGTATATTTTCAACATTATTTCAACCCTATTCGCTCCTCATACATGGATCCTTGGCTGTGGATCACCGGAATACTTTTTTCACTACGCCACAGGGAGTACTGGCAGTCCCAACAATGGTATCAGAGCCACTTGTATGATATGGATTCAGGATTAAATTTGTTAGTTGATGTGAATGTATGAGGTACATGTTGTGTACTATGTTTGATATGCACGGTGTTTGGAAATGCATGGTTATAGCCCGATAACCCATTTAATTTATTATTTTCAAAGGTTGAAATTTTATAAATATGGCATGCATGTCGTGCCTTTCTATATTTCTCTTGTACTTCTCTTCCCATCTTACTCCCTCATATGTAAAACAAGTTTCTATAATTGTAAATTGTACAAGTTGATATGAACTAGAGGAAAAGAAGGCTAGGCTACCAAAAGTGGAAAAGAAGCATGAGAAGTGACATAAACCCTTAGATTCCCTACGGTTTTCCCATTGGCTTAGGATGAACCACCTTAGTTTTATGGGCTATAACCATTACATTTATTTACTACTTTATAATTTTCTTGTATATGATACAATTGATGATGTGTTAGCATGTATGTTATAGGATATTGATAAGATTAATTAAATGATTAAATGGAAAAATGTTGACCATTAATAGTGAGACTAATTTAATTTGAAAACCCCTCAATAAAATATTAAGTTAAGATTGTCTTCCAATATTTACCCTCGTTAAAGCCTCGATCGATACAATGTGGGTTCTGCTAAAGCGAAGTACATGTATCTATCTTGGTCAAACGCGAAGAATAAGCAAGTGATATTTGCCAATTATGATATTGGTTAATAACTTAACTACGTTACTCTAATAGGATTAGATACCTAGAGGCAAGAGATTTGGATAAATCATGAGATGATTGGAACAAAATAGAGGAGTTACATGTGATGTAATTAGCAGGTGTTGTTTATCTAAATAACCATAATCTTGAGAGTAAAGCCAAAGTTGACTTAAAAAAAGGAGAAATATGGATCCTTACCCACTAGAAAACTTTAGAGAAAGTCTTTCCAAAATTAAAATATGAGGGTTATTAATTTCGAATAAAATAGTGGGAGCCTCATCTAATAAATTCTTTTAATGATTATAATAAACTTGGTAAATGTACTCATAAGCATATTTTATTATTGTAGATTAATTACGACAAACAACACAAGTTCTTTATCATTGTGATCGGTAATTGAGAAGGACAAGTTGAATGGCTTAAACTTCCTTGACTGGTTCCATAACTTAAGGATTGTCCTCAAGCAAGATCAGAAATTATATGTCACTGAAGAATTCGTTCCTTATGAACCAACACCTAATGCCTCTAGAGCTGACAAGGATGCTTATGAGAAGCATCTTGATGACATGTTAGACATATGATGTCTAATGCTTGCCACCATGACTCCTGAGCTTCAAAAGCAACATGAGGATATGGTTGCCTATGATATGATCTAGCACCTCAAGGAATTATATGAGGGGCAAGCACATCAAGAGAGGTACGAGACCTCTAAAACTTTGCTTCGATGCAAAATGATGGGGGGAACTCCTGTGGGAACTTACATTCTCAAGATAATAGGCTATATTGAAATCCTTGAAAACCTAGGATTCCCTCTAGGTGTGGAGTTGGCCACCGATGTCATCTTGCAATCTTTACCGGATAGTTTTAGCCAATTTTTCCTTAATTTCAACATGAATGAGGTTAATAAGACTTTTCCACAGTTGCTCAGCATATTACGAACTACTGAAAGTAACATGAAAAAGGCTGGGCCTAAGCCCATTTTAATGGTCCGCAAGGACAAGGGTAAAGGAAAGGCTAAGGCTAAGGCAAAGCCTAAGGGCAATGGCAAGGCCAAGCCCAACAAAATAAAAGTTGCATTGAAACCTAAAGGGGGAATTGCTAAGGAAGGAAAATGTTTCCATTGTGGCAAGGCCGGACACTAGAAGAGCAATTGTTCTGCCTATCTTGAAGAGGTTAAGAAGGCAAAGGAAAACGGACCCGCCTATCTTGAAGAGGAACCGGTGGCTGGACCGGATCGGATCGACAGCAATTGAACCAGCTCGGGGTGCCGTGCATGCACCACCAGACACGACGGTGTTGACGGTGGCATTCCGGTGGCCGGCAGGTGGTCCTTCGGCAGTTGAGCAGTGGAGGAATCATACTCCTACTGGGACTCTATCGAATAATTTGATTTCAAATTAACTATTCTAAAAATAATATTATTTTAATAAATTTAATATTAAATTTAATTTAATACATATCTTAATAGTATTTTATTAATTTAATATTAATGTGATTATCTTAATATTAAATTAAATTTAATATTTATCTTGTAGATAATTATTTTATTAATTTAATAGATTTAATATTAAATTTAATCTAATATTTATCTTGATAAGTATTATATTAATTTAATATTAAAGTGATTAACTTTAATCATAGTTGAACTTTGTAAACTCTCCCTATATAAAGAGAGCATTGGGACATTATTTTATATACACTTGAATTTACGAAAAAGTTGTAGAGAGAAAATTCTCTGAAGAAATTATTTCAGAAAATTTCTAGAGAAATTTTTCTTATTTATAACTTGACCCCAAAGTTTAGAGAAATTGTGAAATTACTCCACTGGTAATTTTGTGAAAATTTTCTGATTCGAAGCGAGCCCACATTCGGTAGACGTGAGCTTGAGGATAGCAGAGAAGACTACTCAGTCGAAGCGTTCATCCTAGATGAATAAAAAAGATACGATTTTAATTAATTGTTTATTACTTTAGATAACACAACCAAGTTCTAATTTTGGAAAAAAATTAAAATTTTGATTTTTCCTCAAATCATTTTCCGTTGCGTTTTCGAAACCCAATTTTCCAACACTATCTTCTACTGTAACAGTTTCAAGATGAGCAGAGATCTCCTCAATCGAGATAATGTCCTCATCGATTCGTCCTCTTTCCTTCACCAGTTCATGCGCAAGCTTATTACTACTCCAGTGTGTGAATCTGAAAATGCATTTTTTGGAATGTGTCGGTCAAATGCTTGGCATTAGAGATGTAAGCATTGATCCTTAAGGTAGCATAAAAAGTTTTGATGAGGTTATTAATGACAATAGACAAATCCCCCTCCACTGTGACTTGTAGAAAAACCAGCTTTGAAGCAAGTTGAAATTGTAACATCCCCACTTTAAAAAAAAAAAATTTATGGTAAAAGTTCTTGAATAAGTGATCTATAAATAAATAATAATATAAGAAATTGTAATCATTTTAAGAGGAAATTGTCAGACATGAAAACGTAGAGAATTATTTGTCGGAGCATGATTATTTTTATTATATTTTTAAAATAAAATAAAATAAACTTACAATTGTGATTTTACAATATCATAGTGTAAACCACATGTATTAAAACTTCTAACTCTTTCTTAGTAAAAATGTCATAGTAGATATTTTTAGGTAAAAATTTTAAATTTTAACTTCAATTATTTTAAATATTTTAATTAAATAAATTTTAAAAAAAATATATATTCTTAAAATTTACTTCATTGAAGTTTTTTATAATATATATTTTTTCAAATTTTAAAAAGTAAGAGGTTAAAAGTTAAAATATTTTGACCACTAAAAAAATCAAAATGTGATCAAAGAGAGGGGATTAAGTGGTAGTATACGATGAAGCACTGACACGACTCTTCTTTTCTTGTGTCTGATTTCTAGTGCTGTCAGAAATAGCAGTTTCGGGACTACAATTCAAACGTAATAATCTGTAAATATTATTTAATTAATATTTACGAGGTATTTAAGGTCGTATTAAATTTTGGTTAGGAAATTTTATCGTTTAGATAATTTAATAGGTAAAAAGGACTGAATCGTAAAAGTTGCAAAAGTTAAGTTTATTTAATTAAAGGGACCAAATGAATAATTTAACCAATAGAGGTTAAGTTAGTGGATTAACATGATTGCTATTACATGTGGATAAGCTTAATTAATGTTAATAGTGATTAATTAAAGATTAATTAGGAAAGACTTAAAAATTACAAAAATACCTAAGTATATATATTAAACTTAAGTGAAGAAAAGATGTTAGTTTGTTAAAAATCAATCATCTTCTCCACGGTACATAAGGGAAACTAGGGTTTCATAGTTCAACTTTGAAGCTTTGATTTGTAAGTAAATCCTAGCCCATTTCTAGTAATTTTATATTTTTGAGCTCGTATTAGCCTAATCTAGCTAACCCGTGGATTAATTTGTAAAATTGTCAAACATTTTAGATTATTCCATTGATTTTTTTAGGTTGTTTTTAAATTTTTATGGAATATTATTAAGTTTGGTTGTTAGTTAAGACTATTTTGTAAAGTAATTTTTGATGATTTTAACGTTTAAGGATTAAATTGTTAAAGTGATAAAATTTCAAGGACTTGTGAATTAATCACAAATATGGGCTGAATTGGGGGTTTTTGACATTTGGCTAGGATGGGTTTTGAATAAAATTGGTTTAATTGTAAATTTTGGGCATATGGACTAAATTGAATAAAAATGAAATGTTGAGGGTAAATTTGTAAAAATTTCAAAAATGACTTAATTGCATAAAATGGCTTAATTTTGCTATTTATTTAGTTAATTGAATGAAACTATTATCTGAGATTAAGAACGTGTTGGCGATCGTGAAAAAGAAAAGGTTGCGGAGTAGTCCTTGTACTTGAGTCGTTACTGCAAATTAGTCCTGTAAGTTTCATATCATTATTTCTATATTATAAATGTATATATTCTATTTTATATTATAATTATATTCAATGATATACTTAACTATGGAATGATTGGAGAATTCATGATAAATGAAAATGGATATTAACTATCAGGGCTTGAGCCAATGATACAGACCGTAGCGATGGCTGAGATCCTGCATTTGTTGCGGATTCCCTACAGCTTGTGTAAGTAGCATTGTGAGCCGATGATTACTTAGCAGGTACTATGTACCAGTGATACAGACTGTAGCGATGGCTTGAGATCTTGCATTTATGGCTTGATTCGGTCTCTGAAATTAACTCGAACGAGTGATACCCTCTGATTACCTGAGTTGATATCTTATTAATACGTTGACTGAGGATATGATTTGAATTAATGCACTGTGTAATACTCACTTGTTGTGAGCTGTGATTGACAGGAACTTTTTTATTTAATCTTAAAATTTGATCTGTTATGTTTAATTTGGTAAGATTTATCATTTAATTTAGTGAACTTACTAAGCTTCAAGTAAGCTTACTCGTGCCTTGTCCTTTGTTTTTTAGATTACATTTTGTGATCGGGAGATCAGATCAACTCAAGGAATCACACTATTCCGAGGACTCCTTTGGTTGACTTTGTAAAGAACTTGGCTTATATGGCATGTAATAGGGCAAATGATTAAGTAGTAATGTTTCATAGCTTTGTATGGTGTTATAGCATGTTTGATGTTATGAAGTGGTAATCCTATAAGGTATGCTTGTTAAACTAAAGTAAGCTCGGGTGTTTGACCATGGAATGGTAAGTGTCATGTTTAAGCTTAGGGTGATGTGGTTCGAATATGATAGATTGTGTGTGTATGTTGGTTTGAAGGTAGTAGTTATGATAATGAATGTAGATGTGTCCTATATTTTGTTTAAATGTATGATGCATTGGTTAAGTCTTAGGTGGTTGGAATTGGAATGTTTTGGTTGTTTTTAGGTGTGGTTGTAGTCTTGTGATCATGTGTTATGAATTGGTCTAGGTTCCTATGAAATTGGTTGAAAAAAATAAGCATGATCTTGGTCACTTTTGGGTACACACGACCTAGGACACGAGCTGTCACACGGCCTTGTGTCACACATGAGCGTGTGCCCCTAGCCCATATACACGGGCTGACACACGGCCGTATGACCCAAGTTAGAAAGTTATGCAGCCCATATATACGGGCGTACCAGATCACACAAGGGCGTGTGGGATGACCACACGGCCATGTCTGGAGCCACACGATCTAAGCTCTGTCACACGGCCTGGACAAATAGCCGTGTGACCCCTGTTTTGGAAATTTTTTGTTCCAAATTGGTCCCTGATTGTTCCTAAACTATTTTATGGTCTAGTAAGTTCGATTTAAGACCCGTGAATGTATGTCCTGGTTAATTTTGAATTATTTATGAATATTGTTAATTAATTTGATGAATTGGATGCTATTGTTATGAAATGTTCAGATTTTTATAGTAATACTCCTTTACCCTATTCTGGCGACAGAAATGGGTTTTTGATGTTACAGATGCCGTATGGGTGTCTAACACAGACACATCTCAAGTACGCCATACATATGGGACACACTGAAATACGTCAAAAAAAATTGGACATGCTCAAGACACCAATGTTTGAAAATGGACACTAACAAACACAAATGATTGACAGTCGACGAACAGGTGAAGAAGAAGTATAAGTCCGCAGATGAAGATGATGAAGGATGAAGAAGCAATTGAAATGGGGAAAAGAAAGGAGAAAGTTATGGAATTATTCGAGGGTAAAAGTACAATGGAGGCCATTATATTAGAAGTCGATGTCTATTATATATAAGTAAAAGTATCATGGAGACTCTTGTACTAGTTGTTTAACTGCATTTTGGTCCCTCTGTTGGATATAATTTGTAACATTCTAGAATATACTTGCTCATTACTTGCATGTACTTATATATAATGAATGTATTAGAGTAGATGTATCTAGTTTAATGAATGTATTTAGAGCAGATGTATTTAGTAGTCATTGATGTATTTAACTAGGATACATGAATGTGTTGAAACCAATAGTCACTTACAAATACTATATAAATAGTTGTATGTGGTGAAGTATGGTAAGCGAGAGGAAAGAAGATAAATTCTAATACAAAGTGAGTTCATTTCTTTCCTAAAAGCTATTTCTCTTCCACCTCCTTCCAACAAAGTGGTATCAAGAGCTTGGTTCGATAGTGAAAATAGATGGCCAACAATGGAATGTTTCCATTTCAATTTCCTCGTCTTACAACAAACAACTATGAAAAATGGCTCCTCCGTATGAAGGCTCTACTTGGCTCACAAGATGTTTGGGAGATTACACAAAATGGTTATGATTTTCCTCAAGACGAGGCATCTTTGTCGCAACAAGATAGGGATGTCTTGGTGAGGACAAGGAAGAAGGATCAACAAGCCCTCACCCTCATCCATCAATGTTGGATGAATCGATGTTTGTGAAAGCGGCTAATGGTAACACCGCAAAGGAAACGTAGGAGATTTTGCAAATTTCTCTCCAAGGAGTTGACAAAGTGAAGAAGGTTTGACTCTAAGTATTACGAGGTGAGTTTAAATTTTTGCGGATGAAGGAATCCGAGTCAATTTTAGACTATTATTCTAGGGTGTTGGTTATTTTTAATCAAATGAAGAGATATGGAGATACCTTAGAAGATGTTCTCATTATTGAAAGGATCTTTCATTCTTTGGTTCTAAAGTTTGATTATATGGTTTGTGTCATTGAGTCAAAAGATTTAGACTCTATGATTATTGAACAAGTAATGGGTGAGTTACAAGCACAAGAAGACAAATTCAAGATGAGACAAGATGAGTCCTTAGAATAAGCTCTCAAGGCCAAGGTATCTTTGAAAGATTTCCGAGAAGAAAAGAACCAAAGAGGTTGAGGCCGTAGACGCGGGCGAGGACGACGTTATAGCCAAGGAGGACCTGGAAAAGGTGATCGTGAAAATAGCAACAATGATAATAGGATCCCATCAACTAGAAATTATGGAAGAGCGAGGGGAAAAAAAGAGATAATTATCGAAGATTGAATGAAATAAGGTATGACAAGTCTAGTTTTGAATGTCACAATTGTCACAAATTTGGCCATTTTTCTTGGGAATGCCAAAATGATTCTAACAAAAATGAAGAGAAGATCAATCTCATCAAAAATCAGCAAGATGTGGAAGAGCCAACTTTATTGCTAATAGTCAAGAATGAAGAAAGTAATGATGCAAGCATATGGTATCTTGACAATGGAGCAAGCAATCACATGTACGGATGCAAATAGGCCATTGTAAAGCTTGATGAGAAGGTTAGAGGCAATGTTTCATTTGGAGACTCTTTGAAAGTCCAAATCCAAGGGAAAGGTACCATTCTAATTTCTCTAAAGGATGGTGGTCATAGCCTTATTACCAATGTGTACTGTGTTCCTAAGTTAAAAGGTAATATTTTGAGTTTGGGACAACTCCTTGAAAGGGGTTATGAAATTCACATGAAAGATTGTTTCCTTTGGCTAAGAGATCAATATGCCAACTTAGTTGTTAAAGTATCCATGTCGAAGAATAGAATGTTTATGTTGAACCTCAAGACAATTGAAGCAAAGTTCTTGAAGGCTAGTGTGAAGGATAAAGCATGGTGTTGGCACATGAGATTTGGCCACTTGAATTTTGGAGAACTCAAAGTTCTCGGAGAAAAGAATATGGTTAAAGGAATTCCAACCATTAGCCATCCTAATCAATTATGTGAGGCATGTCTCCTAACCAAGCATGCAAGATCAAGCTTTCCGAAAGAAGCAACATCAAAAGCAACTAAGCCTCTTCAACTTGTTCATACCTATGTGTGTGGACCAATCAATCCTCCATCATTTGGTAAAAGTATTTTTTTTATTGATGATTATAGTAGCAAGACTTGGGTTTACTTCTTGAAGCAAAAATCTGAAGCCCTTGCTGCATTTAAAAATTTCAAAGCTCTTATTGAAAAGGAGAGTGGCTATGAGACAAAATCTTTAAGGTCCGATAGAAGAGGCGAATTCACTTCCAATGAATTCAATAATTTTTGCAAACTACATGAAATTCATCGTCCTTTAACGGTGCATAGATAACCACAACAAAATGGTGTAGCGAAAAGAAAAAATAGAACTATTCTTAACATGGCTAGATATATGTTGAAGGCAAAGAATATGCCCAAGGAATTTTGGGCCGAAGTTTTTTCTTGTGCAGTTTACTTGTCCAACCACTCGCCAAAAAAGAACGTAAATGGTCTAACACTTAAAGAAGCATGGAGTGGAAGAAAGCCAAGTGTTAGACATCTACGGATGTTTGGTAGCATTGCATATGAGCATGTATCCAACCAAGATAGATTAGAGCTTAATGATAAAAGTTCAAAATAAGTTTTCATTGGCTATGACTCAAACTCCAAAGGCTACAAGTTGTACAACCCAAGTAATGGAAGGATAATCATGAGCCGAGATGTTGAGTTCGATGAACAAGCAATTTGGAGGAGGCACAAGAAGAACAATCTTATGATTTTTTCCTTATTTTGAGGAAGAACAAGAAACTGTGGCATCGGTGCAAGACGTGACTCCTCCATCTTTACCTACTCCAATCTATGAAGCAACTTCCGAAGAAAGCTCGAGTGAAAGACCTTGAAAAATGAGAAGTATCTATGACTTGTATGATGATACTGAAGTTATTACTAATTTGTTTTGTCTATTTGCAGATAGTGAGCCACTTAACTTCAATGATTTCGTGAAGGACGAAAGAAAGATGGAGACTAGCCATGGATGAAGAAATAAAATCCATTGAGAAAAACAACACTTGGGAGTTATTTGAACTTACAAAAGGCCATGAAGCTATCGGGGTCAAGAGGATTTTCAACAAAAAGAAGAATGCAAGTGGAGAAGTGGTGAGGTACAAAGAAAGGCTTGTTGTTAAAGGCTACAAACAAAAGCATGGGATTGATTATGATGAAGTCTTTTCACCCATTCCCCGATTTGAAACAATTCGTTTGCTTATTTCCTTGGCGACTCAAATGAAGTGGAAAATACATCAACTTGATGTAAAATTTGCATTTCTTAATGGTTTCTTGGAAGAGGAAGTTTACATTGAGCAACTCATGGGATACAATGTCCAAGGATAAGAAGATAAATGCCTAAGGTTAAAAAAGGCACTATATAGGTTAAAACAAGAACCTCGTGCGTGGTATAGCCGCATTGACAAGTATTTGTGAGACAATGGATTTGTTAGGTGTCTTCATGAACATGCACTCTATGTCAAGATAAATGATGGTAGAGATATCTTTATAATTTGTCTTTATGTGGATGATTTGATCTTTACATGAGACAATATGAATTTAATTAAAGAATTCAAGAAGCACATGTCACTGATTTTGAGATGAGTGATGTGAGGGTCATGTCTTATTATTTGGGCCTAGAAATGAAACAAACGGATGACAACATATTCATCTCGCAAGAAGGTTATGTAAAACAAGTGTTGAAGAAATTCAAAATGCTTGATTACAATCCTATTGAAACTCCAATGGAGTGTTGAGTGAAGTTGTCAAAGTTTGATGATGGAACAAAGGAAGATCCAATTCTTTTCAAAAGTCTTGTGGGAAGTTTAAGATACTTGACATGTATAAGGCTTGATATCCTATTAGCATTTTTTTAGTAAGTATAGGAAAATAGAAAAGAAATATAAAATGAGGAATGACTGAATATTCTATTATTGATTGCTTGATTGAATCTGTACAGAAACAAGGCTTATATACATGAGTAAGTGTCAACTGCTGCTAACCAATTCTATTAACAATATACCAGATTGTATAACTGACTGCTAACAACCTAACTTACCATATACACTAACATTCACCCAACTTCTCAATAGGTAAAACTTGAAGCAAATTTTGAAAGTGAGTAAACAAAGAGACAAACAGGAGTTTTGTGAAAATGTCAGCGACCTGGTCACAGGCTGGATCCTTTCCGACAACAAGTGAACCTTGAGCAACCTTTTCGCGGACAAAAAACAGATCAAGTTCAACATGTTTGAACTTGGAGTGTAAGACCAGATTTGCAGCAACTGCTACTGCACCAGAATTATCACACCAAATAGTAGGCACATCGGCAGACGATATTTGTAGCTCCGTTAGGAGAGAGACTAACCACGTAACATCACTGGTGGCTGCAGCTAGACTGTGATACTCAGCCTCTGCTGTCGACCAAAAAACAACTTGTTGCTTTTTCGAACACCACGAAACAGGTGTATCACCAAAATATACACAATACCCGTTCGTAGATCTGCGATCATCAAAATCCAATACCCAGTTAGCATCAGCATAACCAATGAGAGATAGTCGGTCGGATGGACGAAAAACCAACCCATGATCTATGGTCTCACGTAAATACCGTAAGATTCATTTTAGGGCCACCAAAAGTATTGAAGTGGGTGCATGCATGAACTGACACACACAATTTACTGCATACGCAATATCAGGTCAGGTTAACACCACATATTGTAGCACACTAGCAAGACTTCGATATTCTGTACGATCAGCAAGACGATCGCCCTCATCTTTAGACAAAGCTGACGAACTGATCATAGGTGTGTGGACATTTTTTGCATTAGTTAAAGAACTTCTGTCAAGAAGATCCCTGATGTACTTGCACTGGCACAATTGAAGACTTCCAGTGGAGGATTGGGTGACTTTAACACCTAAGAAGTAATGAAGGTCCCCCATGTAACACCCCTCACCCGTATCCGTCGCCGGAATAGGGTTACGAGGCATTACCTATCAAATCACAACATACAACATACATTTATGCATCTATTATCAAACACCATTCAATCATAATCACATTGTCCCTTATAAGGGCCTACGAGGCCTTAAACATGCTTTAAAAGTGGTTCGGGACTAAACCGATAACTTACGAAAATTCTCGAAAACTTACGAATTTTTCAAACATACCAGGGTCACACGCCCGTGTGAACAGGCCGTGTGCCTCACACGTCTCCAGACACCCCCGTGTCCCAAACCATGTGAAAACAGGGCATACATACTAACTTGGGTCACACGGCTAACCACACGCCCGTGTGTCTAGCCCGTGTGCCCTTCGAAATGGCCACACACACCCGTGTGCTAGGCCGTGTGTTAGGCCGTGCCAATCCTATAGGGTATACTGACTTATGCAACACGGCCAAGTCACACGCCCGTGTGCTAGGCCGTGTGCCATTTAGGGGGTATACTGACTTGTGCCACACGGCCGGTCACACACCCGTGTGTGAGACTGTGTAGAGCATACTGACTTCAATTCAATCTCAACACCAGGGGACACACGGCCGTGTAGCATGACCGTGTGTCGCACACGGCTGAGACACACGCCCTGCCCGTGTGGACAAAAATAGGCCATTTGCAAGGCCAATTTGCCACATTTTCTCATGCTCACCTAAACAACCAAAATAATACCATTTCAACACATTTATAGGCAACCAAAACATGCCAATTCATATACAAATCATGCCATTTCATCTTCAACCATTTTACTACTCAAATCATAACCATAAACATACCAAAACAATATGTCATTACCAACAATTTCACCTATCTTCCCTATGCATTTTTCTCATCATTTTAACAACTAATTCATGCCACAAAATATACCAATTCATCATCCCTATATCATACCAAATCAACCATGATATATCATTGGTAAATAATCAAAACAATTAACCACTTAGCCATCACAACAATCATACCAAACATGCCAAAAAACAAGGCCATATATACATCACATATCACTTACCAAATTCATAAATTAAGCCAACTTAGATGGCCAAATACACACTAGCATGTACATCATTTACAAGCCAACTCTCATGGCTAAAATCACAACTCAAAACATATCATCTTAACACTAGCCTATACATGACATATACCATATATACATAACATCAAACGTACCAACAAGTTGATCGATAGTGTGACAATGTTCCTGATGATCCCCGAATCCGAGCTAGCTTCGATTATCTATAAAATAGAGAAAGAACACGTAAAGTAAGCTTTAAAAGCTTAGTAATCCATATACAAATAAAATTACCACATGAATCAATATCATTTTCATTAATAGGCAAATCATGAATAAGCAAATCATGAATAAGCATATAAAAGCTCACAAACCTTTCCCATTGATCACATATTCAAAATCATAAGTGAATTCATCAAATACTTCCCTTTCAATACTCGTATGAATCTCATACGTACCTGAGTCACTTAACTCATTCACACATTCTTTCTCGACTTAACTTTTCCCGTTGAACCATTCAGAATCGTTAAGGATACTCGAAAATCACATATAACTCGTACAATGCCATATCTCGGACGTGGTCTTACATGTTATCACATATCGATGCCACTGTCCCAGACAGGGTCTTATACGAAATCATATAACGATGCCAATGTCCCAGACATGGTCTTACACGTAATCACATATCGGTAATCCTAATGTCATGACATTTGTATCCTATACTATTCCTAAGGTTCGTACGGGGCTTTCGGATATTATAACCCTGTCGATTCTTGCTTGTATTTGATCATTCAGCATTCATAGCAGTTCAATGACAATTAAACATATATAATTCAATTTAAAGACATTTATTTGCATATGAACTTACCTTGTATTAGGGATAAACGGACTGGATTGACTATTCGATAACTTTTGATTTTCCCCGATCTAAATCCGATTTCTTTCGTTCTTGATCTATATACATTCAAATTTAACTCATTTTATTCATCAAATCACTCAATTCAGTCCACAAACACATATTTGGGCCTTTTTACACTTTAGCCCCTAAAGTTTCATATTTTTACAATTTAGTCCCTATTTCATAAATACACAAAATTCACACAATTAAATTCAAATACATCTAGCCGAATTTTCCTAGTACACATATCAGCCCATATTTATCATTTATTCACACATTTAACCCCTCAATTTACACATTTCATAATATAATCCCTAATTGACATTTTTGTCAAAATCACTTTACAAAATATTAAAATCTATCATCAAATTTTCATATTTTATCATCAAACATCCAAATGCTCAAATAATCATCAATGGAACTTCACAAAATCATGAACAAATTCAAAAATTAAGGCACGGGCTAGCTAGTACTAGATGCAACGATCACAAAAACATAAAAATCATCAAAAACCGAGCTAAAACAGACTTACATGCTTGAACATCAATGGTCGAACCATTCAAAGCTTTCAAAACCCTATTTCCTTTCTTACAATCGGCTTTGGAGAAGATGATAGCATGAAATGGCTTTTTGTTTTATTTAATTAAACTTAAATTTCTAAATTACAATTATAACCTTGGTTAATAAACATTTAAAACATCAAATACATGCCCATTTATGTCAAAATCCACTATCAATGGTCTAATATCATCATAAGGACCTTTGTTTTAATAAATCATAGCAATTAAACACATTTAACATATAGAATGCCACTTTTGCATTTTACGCGATTAAGTCATTTTTTCTCAAATTGAGCAATTAAACGATAGAATTAGCTCACGAAATTTTCACACATACATACTATCATGCTGTAAACATGAAAAATAATATTAAAAAAAATTTGACCTCGAATTTGTGGTTCCGAAACCACTGTTTCGATTTAGCTAAAATCGGGCTGCTACACCCCATATCTTTCAGTAAAAATTATTTATCTAATAGCTGAAAAAACTAGTTATACTGTCAGCCACACTCCCCGTAATAATAATATCATCCACATAGACTAGAACATAGATGACAGATTCGGTCGTTACACGAATAAACAAGATGCATCAGATTTGGATATGAGAAACCCAATAGAAATAAGAAACCTCTTTAATTTATCAAACCAGGCACGAGGAGCTTGACACAACCCGTATAGTGCTTTTGTTAGATGACACACTAATTGCTCACCATTTGGACCAAACTGGACATAGCCTGGAGGTTGTTGCATGAACACTTCGTCGGTGAGATCACCATTTAAGAAGGCACTGTTGACATCGACATGACGAATCTGCCAACCACGAGAGACTGCAACTGAGAGTATGGTTCAAATAGTAGCAGGCTTAACCACTGGACTGAACGTTTCCTTGAAATCACATCCAAGAACTTGCAAACACCCTTTTGCTACCAACCTAGCCTTACGCCGAGCAATAGTCCCATCAGGATTTTTCTTTACTTTGAAAAGCCACTTACACCCTATTACCTTACGTCAATGAGGAAGAGAAACAAGTTTCCAAGTGGAGTTGGCCATGACGGCATCAAATTCAGCTTGGACTGCTGGTTTCCATGCTGGATCAACAACAGCATCCTCAACCATGCATGGATCATAATCAATAGCTTCAACAGACAGAGCCTTGGGTTTAAAAATCCTAGCCTTGGACCGAGTAATCATAGTATGAGTATTCCCAAGAGGAGTAGACGTTGAAGTTGAAGGGACTAAGTCTGGGGCAGACGGACTATTCTTATTTATCGAGGTTAAGGGCCGAAACTCATCATGAGCAGCTCCCAGCACAGCCAACGAATCTTCTGTTATAGACGGCATAGGACTATAATAAGGAGTAGAGGAGGAAATACTAGTGGGACATTCAATTGTTGTAAAATGGTGAGAGGCAGTAGAATGAACAAAAGGAACATATGTGGAGACACACAAACTAGAGTTCACATTACCCACGGTAGATGAAGAAAATAATAAGCGTCGTTCATCAAAAACAACATGACGAGAAACAATTAGTTTACCATTTGGTGTGGGACGGTGATAACCTTTATGTTGAGAACTATACCCCAAGAATGTACACGGCTAAAAACGGAACCCTAATTTGTGGCTCGCGAACAGTCGCAGATACGAAAAACAATAGTAGCTAAACACTCGTAAGTGATCATAGGTAGGCTCACAACCATAAATAGCCTGATAGGGAGACTGACCATTCATAACAGGAGTAGGTAAATGATTTATGAGATGAACGGCACTACAAAAAGCATAACCCCAGTAGTCCATGGGCAGACTGGCATAGGCTAAGAGAATGAGACCAGTTTCAACAATGTGTCTATGTTTTCGCTCAGCAACTCCGTTCTGCTCAGATGTATGTGGGCAGGATAGGCGATGTAGAATCCCAAGATTAGCCAGAACAGATGTGAATGCACGATACTCACCTCCCTAATCACTTTGAAAGCTCTTAATATTCTTCCCAAACTGTGTCTTGACCATCTTTTAAAATTGAAGGAAACAGTCGACTGCCTGAGACTTACGCTTAATTAGATACACCCACGTAAATCGAGTACACATGTCAATAAATAAAACATAATACAGATTAGTACCACATACAAGCGATGCCGGTCCCCATAAGTCAGAGGCAACCAAATAAAAAATATACTTATATTCAGTAGACGAGTTTGAAAAAGGTAGTTTATAAGATTTGCCTTTTTGACATGCAATACAAATATTATCAAGACACAGTTTATTTGAGACAACTTTGCACTTATCAAGAACACTTTTAACAGTCGAGGGAGACGGATGACCAAGTCTTTAGTGCCATAAGGCAAAAACATCATCACCATCATTACGAGCCTTTAGTCTAGTGTTGTGAATAAATGGAGTAGCAACAGAAGGATCAGGCGAGACCGGAGAAAAATAATAGAGCCCATCACGAGTGTGGCCCCGCAATAAAATTTCTCGAGTCAGGATGTCCTTAACAACACAATAAGATGGATGAAATTCAAAGAATACGTTATTGTCACTTACAAACTGAGAAACAGATAAAAAATTCTTCCGTATATTTGGAATGCATAGAACATTAGACAGATGAAGGATCTTACTCTTCGTAGGTAAAATAGAATTCCCAACACACGATATTTTTGTAGGGGTCCGATCGCCCATGAGAAGAGGAGATGTACCTGAGTATGGCGTGGACTCATGCAAAGTAGTGGCTTCCCGGCATACATGATGCGTAGCCCCTGAATCAGGACACCAAGAGGAGATCCCTAGAGGCATAGGAATATAAGAATTTTCATTATCAAAATTAGACCCACATTGAGTCGTATTGACATTGGACCCGGAGGTTGTCAAAAAATTGGAGGCATAAAAATCTGGAAGACGAGGTAATCCGACGCACGGTGAGGCATTGACATCATGAACACGAGCCATCAGTTTAGTTCGCCACGGTACACCGGTCCTAGTATTTTGAAAAGAAAAATTTCTATCTGTCTCAAGCCTAACAAAGTTAGCAGTGGGCCCAACATTCTGGCCCACATTAGGGGCTGAAGGAGCCGGCCTAGTATATGGCCCATACTCACGGCCTTGAGCAATCGGCCTACTAGGTGGCACATTGGGACCAATATTTGGCCCATATTGGAGGCCCAAATCATGCGGCAAATTACGCTGAAATTGGGTGCCCAAATCACGCTACAAGTGGGCACCATATTGGGGGCAGCATAATTAATATGCGAGCCCACATCATCACCAAAAGTCCCATCCAATTGACCGGCCTAACCTTAAAGATTAAAAAAATTCGTAACCCTAGCAGCAGACGGATTTGAGAAAGAAAATTTATGAGGTTGCCTTCCCCATGCAGCGCCATAAGGAGACTCCATCGAAGCCGTCACCGTGGGTCCAAGGTACTGCCCAGAGCTAGCAAAAACAGTCAAACCACCATGCACCGACGGGCACCAGCCAAACTCACCAACACCACCATCGCGTGATCCTTGACCCATGCGACCAGAAAACCCTGGGGACATAGTCGAAGCCAGAGTAGAAGGCCCATCGTAGTCACGATCAAATCGATAGTAACATCTTTGCGCCAAATGTCCATACCAGCTGCATATTTGGCACTGAAGCCGAGTGCAAAACCCACGCCCATAAGCCAAAAAAGAAAAATGGCCACCGTGTATAGAGTCTGTCACCGGTGCCGTTGGAGCGGTTGCCACCATATTCACGTGAATTGGTACTTCATGTATCGCACGGGCTTACCGATTCTCAAACTCGAGGAGCACATCAATGAGCTTCCAAAGAGGAAGCGGTTCAGTTGAGAACGAGGCTAACGTGTGAACAACATCGTAGTCCGACGAGAGGCCAGCAAGAATGATTTCCACATTCTCTACCTCTGGTACCGCAGATCCAGACGCTTCTAACAAAGCGCAGGTGTTTTGTATTTTCGCAACATATTCCTTCACCGACATCATCCCTTTCTTGATCGAGTGGAGGTCGTGTTTTATGCAGGACAACTTCGCTCTAGTGGCAGCAGCGAATAGGCAATTTGCAGTACTCCACACCTCACATGCCGATTTCGCAGCTGTAAAAGAGGACAACAAAGAAGAACTAATCGTTGATAATAACCAAGAGGCAAGAAGCTTATCTTGCTGAACATACAACGAGGCATCAGGATTTGGAGTCAGAACTCCATCCGGAGAGGAGACAAAACGGGGCAGCACAGGTAAGGTCCCTTCGAGAAATCCGAGCAACTCATAACCTTCTATTATGAGTCGTATATGATACTGCCATTGCACAAAATTTTCATCGTCTAACTTTACTGTATCATGACGAGGGAACGTCTGAATCAAGCGCGATCCAAAGAAGGAGGGACTGCCACGATCAGCAGCGGTAGAATAAGCGGAACGAGCTATGAGTTAGCAGCAGGAAGAAGCACCAGGAGCTCAGGCGACTAATACCATGTTAGTAAGTATAGGAAAATAGAAAAGAAATATAAAATGAGGAATGATTGAATATTCTATTATTGATTGCTTGATTGAATCTGTACAGAAACAAGGCTTATATACATGAGTTAGTGTCAACTGCTGCTAACCAATTCTATTAACAATATACCAGATTATATAACTGATTGCTAACAACCTAACTTACCATATACACTAACACAGTTGGTGTAGTGAGTCACTACATAGAAGCTCCTACGTCAGCTCACATGAAGGCTGTTAAAAAGATTCTTCGTTACCTAAAAGGTACAATTAAATTTGGGTTATTCTACTCATCTTATCATGACTTTCAACTCATGGGATTTTGTGATAGTGATTTTGTCGGTGACATTGATGATAGAAAAAGCATCAGTGGATTTATGTTTTTCTTGGGAGATTGTTGCATCTCTTGGAGTTCTAATAAACAATCCATTGTTACACTTTCAACTTGTGAAGCTGAATATGTGGCAGCAACTTCTTGTACTTTTCATGCTATCTGGCTTAGAGGATTGTTGAAAGAACTTCACTTTCCACAAGAAGGAGCAACCAAAATTTGCATTGATAACAAGTCTGCACAAGCACTCACGAAAAATCTCGTGTTCCATAATCGAAGCAAACATATAGACACAAGATATCATTTTATCATGGAGCATATTGCCGAGAAGGAAGTGTAGCTTAAGTTTGTGAAGACTCAAGATCAAGTGGCTGATTTTATTACAAAACCTCTTAAGGTTAAAGTTTTCAAAAAATGCGTGAAAAACTTAGCGTAATCAAGAAAAATTCAAATTAAGGGGAAGTGTTGGATATAATGTGTAACATTCTAGAATATACTTGCTCATTACTTGTTGCATGTACTTATATTTAATGAATGTATTAGAGTAGATGTATCTAGTAGTCATGCATGTACTTAACTAGGATACATGAATGTGTTGAAACCAATAGTCACTTACAACTACTATATAAATAGTTGTATGTGATAAAGCATGGTAAGAGAGAACGAAAAAAGACAAAGTTTAATATAAAGTGAGTTCATTTATTTCCTAAAAACTATTTCCCTTTCACCTCCCTTCCAACACCCTCTAATAAAAAAATAGGAAAATTAAATTTTTGTACGTTAAATTAAAGAACAAGTTGGTCTTCTTATTAAAATTTTCATTTATTTTTACTGATAAAAATTGATCACATGCGTTAACATGAGATACATATAATACGTCAAACGTTACTATCTTATTATTTTATCAACCGCACCATTTTTACCTTTATAGAGAGAGAGAAAGGAGTAAAAGGCTGCAATGTTTTTCAATAAAACCCGAAACGAAAACGAGTAAAAACTGTAGAACATAATCTCCCATACACGGTAAAATACAAACCTCAGTCCCCCCACTGTCATACATTAAATGCTAAACAGTCACATAGTTAACATGTTACATGCTTGAATAGCTTATTAAGTGTTTAAAGGTCAGACCAAGCTTCCTCCACCGGCAGCTCTTCCACCACAGACGCCAAGTACGACTTATTATCAGCATTCCTCACCGAGCAATTAGCACGGATTTCGCCATTGTTACCAATCAACACACTCAGCTGTCCCATCTTTATCATCGACACCACAAACTTCTCGAAGAAGAGCGTCTCATTAGTGGCAAAGCTAGTAACAATCCCCCTCGTCCTGCTATCAGTGTACAAGTCTTGATCCGAGGTAAACAGCCCTTGACGGTTCATCAGGTCCACGTAATACTTATTATCGAATTTGTTGGGGCTCCTTATGTCCATCACCGTCGTGTTGGTTGAATTTACCGTGGGACATATTACCTTGAGATTGTTGGCAAAGGTTTTGTCCATGGTGGGGTCTTGGGTAGGGTAGAGCCTGGTGGTGAAAGATGTGCAATGGCTGATGCCGATGGTGTGGCCGCCGGAGAGAGCTACAACGTCGGTGGGGTCGAAGTTTTTGATGGCGAGCATGGAAAGGATGGTGGTGGCGTTGGCGAAGGGCGGTGGTAGGTTCTGCAATGTGGCGTTTACGGTGGCGAAAGTCAGTCCATCTCTTCTTCCCAATGGTATGCCATAGTCTGGACCACCTGACTGTGAAACCAAAATGGGGGGATTTTAAGTCAAAATTTCAAGCTCCATGACTATGACTTAATAGCTTGACCTTTAAAAAGAATAAAAAGTTAAATATTATAGGAGTTGGTGTGCTTCAAGGAAATTTCACACGACACATGCTTCCAACTTTGATGAAATATCTTTTGGTGACAGCAAATTACCTTATTAACTTAATCAAACATACATCTAACAACTTTAGGTATAATATAATACAAAAGATAATTAAAATATGATTCGGTAATCGTAGATTAAGTCTTAATTTAATTGATATAGATATTATTGTCAATGGAGATTAACAGAGGTTATAAGTAATTTTAGGGATTGTGTGAATTTATAATTTTAATAATAATAAAATATATTTTTAATATTTAAAATTTATTGATAAAAGTAAAATATTATTTTAATATCAATTTAATAATATAAAAATATATTCTCATCCTATTGGAAAACTTTTCTCAAAATTCATATTTATATACTATATTATATTATAAATGAAAGGTCCCCATGTACAACTGCTTTCACCTAGGCTTTAATAAATTTAGGCTTTATGACACCAAGAAATTGACCATTAATGCACATTTGGTACAATTTAAGACCTTATGGCCCCATTGTGAGAAAAAAAGTTAGCTGAGGCGTATGCCACTCACCCACACACCGCGTTCTAATTTCCAATTACCCCTTCAACAAGTAGGCTAAATTAATCAATTTTGTTTTCTTATATATACAATATCAGAGGTAAGGGGTAGGATTATATGGTTTGAACTCGAATCAAATAGATATTTAATAAGAGTTTTAATCATCGTTTTATTTAAGTCAAAAACCTATATCATCTTACATTAGTAATAATGTTCATACCAATCGAGTTAAAACTCAATCGACATTTATATTTGTAATTTAAGTTATACCACACATTTAGAATAAAAAAAATCAAAATCTTAAATTAGAAGGCTAAAGTCTAGAAGATCATTAAAAAACAATATCGTATACTAACTATTTTAAATATTAAATCCAAGCATGTATTCAACAAAAATTCGTTAATTTTTTTAAAGTTTTTTAGATTGATTTTTGTGTTTTTGTTCATTAATGTGTTTTTAATGCTTGAACTTAAATAATAAAAAAATTCGACTGAATGAAGATGACATAAAAAGTAACAGTGATTGATGATACCAAGTAAACGGAGTCACGAGCAGCAAGCGCGACGATATCAGAACAAGAGACCACTCTTCCACATGCTCTCTCGACACGGTTGCGCAGGTCATTAATGATCTCGAAAGCCTTGGCCCTCAAGCTCAGGTTCGGCGGAGCCTGTTGCTCACCCGGCCCGCTCGCCGATCCGTCCAGCAACACAGATCCGTCGCATCCCTAGTAAACATCATTGACAAAACGAATCAAAACGACGCATCCATGTTTCAATCGCTGTTTCGGATGTTTACATGGTTTTATAACGTACCTGGACAAAGCAATCATGGAAATGAAGGCGGAGCAAGCCAGCAGCTTGGCCAATGTCGTTGTCGAACACCTTCTTCAGCTGAGTTCTGATAATGGATTCGAGCTTTGGACATGAAGTTTTGTAGAAAGTCCAGGAGAGGCCACTCACGATCGGAACCGAGTTGTCGGCGGCCTCGGAGATGGATAGGTAAGGAGCAAGTAAAAGAGAAGAGATCAAAAGGAGAGCAGCGAAAGAGTTAGTAACTTTAGCCATGGATAGATTCTTGGTGTTTCTTTTGCGTCCTTGACGCTGCATGGCCTAGTCTTATTTATAGCCATTTTCAAGTCATTCATTAAGATTTAATTAATATTAGTCTTCCCCTTTTTTTAAGTTATTTCATTTTATTTATTCATTTATTTTGTATTTTTCATATCGAATTTAGTTTTCTATGTTTGGGCTTCATAGGTGCCTCTTCCAACAATGTTGAGATAATGTTATTGGTTGGCAACATGGCAAAATAATTATTTTTATAATAGTTGAAAAAATATTAATTTTATGAAAAGGATTTAATTGAATGATGTAGCATTAAATTAATAGTGTGATTGGACATTATATAGTACGTAATTCGATGAAACTGTAATTACTAGATGTACTCTTGTAATTACAAGAAATTCTAATTCTTCAATGTGTTTAAGTGATAAAATGTAATTATATAATAATTATCTGATAGTATAAATTGTAGTTACACAATTACATAATTTTAATTTCAAAAGAAAATATTAATTATTATAAAAATTGTGAATAATACTTGAGAAAAAAATTCTAAACAAGTAACAAAATCTAAAATCAAATCATTGTATATAATATGTTAGTCTAAGAAAGTATTAGACAATACAATTACTAATAAATAACGAGAAAAATAAACATCATATGCAATTTTATCTAATTATTCTAATATTCTTATTCTTTAACATTAAATATATACTCTTTGTTCTCATCAACTAGTCCTTGACCAAGTATAAATAATTAATAATTAATAATATGTATTTTAGTTATATTTAGTATACTATGCAATTTAGTAGGTAGGAAGTTATCTCTTGTTAATAAAGTTTTTTAAATTATTTAAACAAGATTAATAAAATAACATACAATTATATTTAAAAATAATATATATATCCTAAAATTAAAAATATTGTTACTGTATAATATTAATTACGTACAGTCAAGTTTGGAAAGTTATAAAGTAATTGAATTTGAATGTAATTATTTGTAATTAGCCTCGTAATTAATTCAATTCTCACTATCTTCCTAAAAATTGACAAGTGTAATTGAAATGATGTAATTATACTCAATTAAGTGAAACTCACTAATTATACTTAATATATTATAAATATGATAATGATATTTTTAAGTGATATGGCATGTTGAGTCGACACAATTTCACTCAAGCTGAACTATTACGTTTAAGCTGACGTGTTTCCATGCCTATTACCCCAAACATATTGCTGGGCATACCTATAATTCATACTCTCTCATCTTTATATGACAAACGTGGATATCAATTTCCTTATGTTTTGCTTGGAAAGTATGATTTGGGTGAAAATTTTAGATTTAGATTTAAATTTGAAATTTGAATTTCTTTGTTTCCATCATAAATAAAAAAATGTTGTATTTGAATTTAGATAAATTCAATTTGCATTTTATAAGAATTAAATTTTGGATTTTAAAATCTAAAATTGATTTAAAAAAAGTATTTCCTTCAAAATTCAAACAATAAATGATTAATTTTACTTAAAATATATCATCAAAGAAGCTTAAAAATTTTAGAATCCAGTCAAACCACCAATTTTCGGTTCAACCGATTCGATTGATCCAATCGGTTTGATTGAATAAATTATTAAAAATAAAAAAACAATATTTAAAAATAGATAAAACCGGTTCAACCAACCTGACCCCTTATTCCAGACTAATATCCCAGCCGATTCTCAATCCAATCGGTTTGACCGTGTCGGTCGGATATAATTTTGAGAACAGTAACAAAACTTCATGCATTTAATTTAATACAATATAAATATTCAAAATTTTCATTTATACCATAATTTTCACAATTTTAATTTTAAGCCCTTGACTTTTAATTTATACCTAAGTAAGTCCACTTATGCCCGGTGCAATCGATCTGACCAACTGGTCCAATCCGATTTTGTAAATAGTGGTGAAGCTTCATGTATTTAATTTAATACAATATAAATATTCAAAAATTTCATTTGTCGAAACTATTTTAAAATTTTTAGAAAAACGAGGTCGACTTTTAAAAACAAAAGTGGGAGTCGCCACCAATCCCTTTTTACTTAGGTGTGATTGGATCACCTTGTAAAACGTTTTATTTTAAAACATTTGATTTTGGTCCACGAAACAAGAAAACGGGTTCGGGAGTCGGTTACGTATGAGGAAGGATTAGCACCCTCATAACGCCCAAAAATTGGTACCTAATCGATAAAATCATGTCCAAATGTTTAAAATTTAAAAGTATTTAAAAATATGATTTCTTTAAAGAAACTTCGAGCAATTTTAAAAAATTGAGACTTTCTTGTTCCGAAAGAATATAAACATCACATCCAACATGTTAGGACATGATATTCAAAAACCTTCATAATCAAAATCATCTCACGATTTACAAAACTTGTTAAAAGGATATTTAGTTATTCAGCTAAACGGAAAATCGCACCCAACACGTTAGGGCACTATTTCCCGAATTTCTAAATACCAAAACATTGCCTTATTTTAAAACCTTTAGATAAAATATAGTAATTTTGCATTTATAAACTATTGAACATAAATATTAAAAGCAATTATAATTCACTAACATTTCATATAGACAATACAAAATACATCTAAAATAACTACACTAAAGTAATCATAAAATAATAAATAAATAAAAGGGTATTGCATGGACAAGTAAAATATATAAAGCAATATATAAAACAATAAAAAAATACTAAATAAATATGAACTTTTCATGCAAGATTAAAAAAATAAATAAATAAAAAAATTACATATATATATAATGTAAATAATGTAAGTAGAATATAGTATACAATATAAAATAAACTTAGTTTTTTCTTTAAAAAAATATATGATATAATATAATATTATATAATGTACAAAAAATATAATAATTAATATGTATAAATATTAAAATAATATGTAAAAAAATATTTAAATAAAATAATAAATAATAATAATTATGTATGAATTTTATAATATTAATAAATTAATATATATAACTACTAAAGAAAATATAGAGTTTTAATATAATAATATTTTAATAATAATTTAAAATATATATAAAAATTTAAAAGAGAAAAAAGGGTTAAATTGAAATAAAAATAGATTTTTAGGGTTAATTTAAAAACAATAAAAACACTAAATTGGACGAAATTAAATTTAATAAAATAGCGGAGGGACTGAAATAGTAATTTTCCCTTTTAATAAAAAGCGGATCTTTCCCCGGTCGGGTCAACGCGCGGGTCGCAGGGAGTAAAACGACGTCGTTTTGGCTCTAAGAGGGGTTTCCAAAACGGCGCCGTTTTGGTTGGGTATTTAAAGCCAAGTCTGCAAAAAAAAAAAATTTCATTTGAGATCAGTTTTAAAAAAAAAAAAGAAGAAAGAGTGAGTCCCCTTTTCTCTGCCTGGGCAATTTTCGGCAGAGCTCCGGCGAAGCTCCGTCCGCCGTCCGCCACCGTCGCCGGCCACCGCGCGCAGTGGCCGGAGTTTCCAAAAGGTTAGTTTTTCTTCCTTTTTTATATTTCAAGCCTTCGTATGTAAAAAAAACTAAAAAAATAAAATAAATAAAGATAAAAAGAAATCGAACAGATTCGAGAATGAAAGAAAATAAAAGGAAACCTTTTATTGATTTTTCTGATTTCGTATTTTTTTGTGTATCTCTGTATAATTCTTTTCTCTGTGTGTTTTTCTTTTTGAATATTTTCCTCCCCCCTTTTTTTACAGGTTTTGTAAGGCTTTTATAGCCTTAGAAATAAAAAATAAAAAAGGAATGAGAATATTTGGCTTCGGTTTTGCCTTGTTTCGGTGCTGTTTTTTCCTTTTTTGTGCAGAAGAGGAGATCTCGGCGTGGGCGTCTGATAAACCGTAAAAGTAACATATTCTAAGCCCACATTTAGTATACTTTTGGATGATTTAAGCCCCAATTTATGTAAAAAGGTGCTCCTAATCCCTTCTTTTCATGTCTTATACTCAGGAAAGCACCCGATGATGAAAAGAACGAGAAAGGGCTTAAAACGGACCAAGTTGGGCCAAGCCATGAAATCAAAACGGCCTGGACTTCAAGCCACACGACCGTGCCACCATTCCTACTAGAACACGGCCTTACCACGACTTACACGGGCGTGTTCCATGGTCGTGCCTCTGCCGTGGAGAAGAGCAATTTCATTCGGGAAAGGATACTTAGGGAGAAAGAAACGTGTTTCAAAAGCCTATAAATACACCCTAGGTACCAGCTGAAAGGGGGGCGGAAAGCTAGGCTAAAAGGCCAAGCCGAAAAGGTCAGATTTGGGGGAATCACTCGAAGATAGCCAGTTGATCCATCTCAAGAAGCTAGAATTCTACTCAAGACGGAGGATCTCCTCTTCAATTCCTTCAGGGGGTTTTAGGGATTTCTTATGTTTTGTTTTATCTTTTCTCTTGAGATGTTGTCTTTTATTATTATGAACTAAACCTTCGGATACCCGAAGGGGATGAAACCTATGATGAATCTTGTTATTTGATTTTTTAATTATATGATAATAACTTAGTTTGTTCTTAATTGTGTGAACTTAATCCAAATATAATATGCTTAGGTGGAGGAGGAATAGACCCTGCCTAAGAGTAGATCCAACATAATTAAGCGGAGTTGATCGCACGCCTAGAGATAGGGTGACGAGATTTTGCCGGATTAGGGTGAAACCTAATATGGGAGTCCACAGATCGATTTACTGCTATTCTAGGAGGTTATTATAAGCGAACAAGAGTTCCACTAATTAACCTAGGGTTAGACGTTATTCGCCTCGAGAGAGGGTTTAATATACGTTAGAGAGTCTCACGGATCAAACTAAGTAAATAAATCATATGGTTCAAGGTTAAATAACAAGTGAAGTCTAGGTGGATTTTTTCCTAAGGGTATCGCTTGAGTCAACTGAGTTTTCCCAAAAGTTATTTCCCGAATTCATTCTTTTTGTCTTTGCATCTTAGCTTAGTAAGTAGATTAGTTTTAGTTTAACAACCATCACTTTACATTAAGGCTAAATAATAAAAAGACGGTGAGTATTAGTACTTTTAGTTCCTTTGGGTTCGATAATCCGGTCTTGCCTAAGCTATACTACTGTTCGATAGGTGCACTTGCCTCAATCGTTGTCAGAGTTAGTTTTCAGGTTCGATCATTCTTTTATAAATTTTTAAAACTCTGATTTACAGCGGTCAAGTTTTTGGCGCCGTTGCCGGGGAACTAAAATATTAAGAAAACTATATTTTTATTACTTTAGCCATTATTTTTATTTTTCTCAATTTATTTTTTATTTTTAGTTTAATTTTAAATTTTCTAAATTTTCTTTCTTTCTTCTCCTAGCAGGTACCTCTAGTTTATGACTAGAAGGAACCCGAGAGGACTTTTAGAATACGACAGTGATATTGAAGCTACCGCTCGAAGAAATCGCAAAGAAATTAGGCGAGCCCTAAATTACCAAGGAGAGCGAGAAGACAGATCCAATCCTACTGAAGGGATGGACGAAAATAATCCTCCACCACAAGATGTGGGAGAAAATAATGCTCCTCGTACTATGTTTGATTATGCTAAACCGCATTTAACAGGAGCCGAATCTAGTATTGTTAGGCCTGCTATAGCTGCTAATAATTTTGAATTAAAGCCTAATACTATACAAATGATTCAACAGTTTGTTCAATTTGATGGTTTGCAGGATGAAGATCCAAACACTCATATAGCTAACTTTTTAGAATTCTGCGATACCTTCAAAATAAATGGCGTTTCTGATGATGCCATACGTCTTCGGTTATTTCCCTTTTCACTAAGAAATAAAGCTAAACAGTGGTTAAACTCGTTACCACGAGGGTCAATCACTACATGGGAACAAATGACCGAAAAAATTTTATTAAAATATTTCCCACCGGCCAAAATGGCTAAATTACGTAATGATATATCTTCTTTTGTGCAGATGGATTTAGAGACATTATACGACGCATGGGAGAGATACAAAGATCTCTTGAGGAGATGCCCACACCACAGATTACCATTGTGGCTCCAAGTCCAAACTTTTTACAACGGTGTGAATCCTTCAACGAGGCAATTAATTGATTCAGCCACCGGTGGAACCCTGAATAATAAAACTCCTGAGGCAGCCTACGAGTTTATTGAAGAGATGTCGCTGAATAACTATCAGTGGCAAGTTACAAGAACAAGGCCAACAAAAACAGCCGGAGTTTACAACCTTGACGCAGTAACCATGCTATCAAATCAGGTAGAGTTGATAAATAAGAAGATTGATAGTTTGTGTTCTTCCCAGGTAAATCTAGTAATGCAGTGCGACACATGTGGAACCGTGGCGAGTCCTGAGTACCCACCATACCAACCAGAAAGCGAACAGACGAACTATATAGGTAATAATTTCAGATCCAATAATAACCCATATAGTAATAACTATAATCCAGGTTGGAGGAACCACCCAAATTTTTCATGGGGAGGACAAAGAAATCAAGGAAATCAGAGACAACAACCTCCTAAAAATTTCCAAAATCAGCCCTATCCACAAGAAAAGAAGCCGAGTCTTGAAGAGACGCTGAACAATTCATAGCATCAACAGAGGCCCACTTCCAAAAGACTGAGACAACAGTAGATAATCAACAAACAGCGATCAAAACGATCGAGAGTCAAGTTGGGGAATTTATTAAGTCAATTAAATAACTTACTGATATGGTTTCCAAAATTCGATCAGCGGTTTTCTCTAAAGAAACAGAACAGGTAAAGGCAGTTACACTAAGAAGCGGAAAGGAGCTAGTCGAACCAGAGAAAAGAATGCCACCCGTAAATGACAAAACAAAGGATATGGAAATTGAGGATGTAATTCCAGTATATAAAGAAAGTAAACCACCGATCCCATATCCAGCAAGGTTGAAGAAAGAACGATTAGACTCCCAATATGGTAAGTTTCTCGAGCTTTTTAAACAAATACATATTAACTTACCTTTTGTTGAAGCCATTTCACAGATGCCGATGTACGCGAAATTCTTGAAAGAACTCCTGACGAATAAAAGGAAGCTTGAAGAAATATCCATGGTGGAGCTTAATGAAGAATGTTCGGCCATCCTCCAAAACAAGCTACCAACCAAATTAAAAGACCCAGGAAGTTTTACTATTCCTTGTTTAATTGGCAGTTTAAATGTTAAGAAAGCATTAGCTGATCTAGGTGCAAGTATTAATTTAATGCCTTATAAGATGTTTAAACGACTAGATCTCGGGGAACCAAAACCCACTAGGATGAGTATTCAGTTAGCTGATAGATCTATTAAATATCCTAGAGGAGTTATCGAAGACGTCTTGGTAAAAATTGATAAATTTATTTTTCCCGTTGATTTTGTTGTGCTTGACATGGATGAAGACATTGAGGTTCCCTTAATTCTAGGGCGTCCTTTTTTAGCTACTACTAGGACTGTTATTGATGTAGGTGGTGGTAAACTTGCATTAAGGATAGGCGATGAGGAAATTAGTTTTCAAATTTATGATGCCATGAAATATTCTAGAGACCAAGATGATTCATGTTATTTTGTTAATACCAATGACCATCTCATTCAAAATTCATTACAGGAAATCCTGCACAATGACACGATGGAACTGTGTCTCACGCAAGAAGAGAGGGAAAAAGATGAAGCTTCTGAGCTAAAATTATCATCAAAACAAACGGAAAAAGAAAGCATCGAATTTGATGACGATTTCAAACAAAAACTCTCTGTTGACGAACCACCTAATTTAGAATTAAAACAACTGCCAAAGCACCTAGAGTACGCATTCCTTGGGAAAATTATATGTTACCAGTAATTATCTCTTCAGAATTAGAACCCAAGGAAAAAAGGAGTTGATACAGGTACTGAGAGAGCATAAAAAAGCCATAGCTTGGAAAATCTCTGACATTAAGGGAATAAGCCCAACATTTTGTACCCACAAAATTTTAATGGAAGATGAGTACAAGCCATGTGTGCAACCACAAAGACGTCTAAATACCAACGTAAAAGAAGTCGTGAAAGCCGAGGTAATTAAACTTCTAGATCTTTGGGATAATTTATCCTATTTACGATGACAAGTGGGTGAGTCACTGTGCAGGTTGTCCCAAAGAAAGGAGGCATGACTGTGGTAGCTAACTAAAAGGATGAACTAATTCCTACCAGACGATTCTGAGTTGGAGAGTTTGCATAGATTACAGGAAACCGAATGACGCCACTAGAAAAGATCACTTTCCCCTACCCTTTATTGATCAAATGCTAGAAAGGTTATCGGGACACATGTACTCTTCGCTTCCTAGATGGACTCTCCGACTATTTCCAAATCCCAATAGCACTTTGAAGATCAAGAGAAGACAAAGGCGTTCACATGCCCATCTGAGTGACGTTTGCTTATCGTAGAATGCCTTTTGGATTATGTAATGCTCCTGCTACTTTTCAGCGTTGCATGCCAGCAATCTTTGATGAACTCGTGGAAGATATCATGGAGGTATTTATGGATGATTTCTCGGTTCACGGTAATTCTTTCCATCTTTGCCTTAAAAATTTAAAACGAGTCCTAATGAGATGTGAGGAAACAAACCTTGTTTTAAATTGGGAAAAATGTCACTTCATGGTACAAGAGGGAATAGTATTAGGACATAAAATTTCTAGTAAAGGGATCGAGGTAGATAAAGCAAAGATTGAAACCTTAGAAAGATTACCTCCTCCCGATTGATTAAGGCCATTAGAAGCTTTTTAGGACATGCAGGATTTTATAGAAGATTCATTAAGGATTTTTCTAAAATAGCTAAGCCTTTAACAAAATTACTAGAAAAGATGTTCCTTTCAATTTTGATCGGGAATGTTTAGATGCATTTAATATCCTTAAGGATAAACTAATAAATGCTCCAATTATAATTGCACCTGATTGGAATCTACCTTTTGAACTAATGTGTGATGCAAGTGACTTCGCATAGAGTGCGATTACGGGACAACGAAGAGGCAAGCATTTTCACCAATTTACTACGCTAGCAGAACACTAACACCCGCACAAGAAAATTATACCACCACAGAGAAAGAATTGTTTAGCGTAGTTTTTGCTTTTGATAAATTTAGACAAGTATCTAATATTGTCTAAAGTTGTCGTTACACTCGACCATTCAGCTCTTCGTTATCTTTTAAACAAACACGATGCAAAACCCGGACTCATACGATGGATTCTACTCTTACAGGAATTCGACTTAGAAATACAAGATAAGAAGGGAGCTTAGAATCTTGCAGCAGATCACCTTTCTAGACTTGAAAATCCACACACTAAAGAACTCGATGAAGGTGAAATAAATGATTCGTTTCCCGAAGAACAACTCTTTTCTATAACACATTCTGAGGTACCATGGTTTGCTAATATTGCGAATTATTTAGCAGCTAACGTCTTGCCAAGGAAATTAACACATCACCAAAAGAAGCGATTCTTTGCTGATGTGAAAAATTATTTTTGGGAAGATCCCTTTCTTTTTCGCATATGTGCAGATCAGATAATTCGAAGATGTGTTACAAAGACAGACTCGAGCAAAATCTTGGAGCATTGCCATTCAGGACCATCAGGAGGACACTACAGTGGTATTAAGACAGCACACAAAATACTCGAATCAGGTTTTTATTGGCCCACTCTATTTAAAGATGCCAATAGGTATGTTACCTTGTGTGATAGATGCCAAAGAATAGGTAATATTTCTAAACGTGATGAAATGCCTCAAACATATATGTTATCATGTGAAATATTTGATGTGAGGGGTATTGATTTCATGGGACCATTCCCTAGTTCGTTTGGAAACAAGTACATCCTAGTGGCAGTTGATTACATGTCAAAATGGGTAGAAGCGGAAGCTTTACCTACCAATGATGCTAGTGTAGTAGTCAAGTTTCTCAAGAAACTGTTTTCCCGATTTGGTACACCGAGAGCCATCATTAGTGATAGGGGTACTCATTTCTGTAATACTCAATTTGCAAAAGTCCTAAAAAAATATGGAGTATACCACAGGACAGCCACCCCATATCATCCTCAAACCAGTGGGCAAGTTGAGGTAGCGAACCGAGAACTTAAGCGCATTCTAGAAAAAACGGTTGAATCAAATAGAAAAGATTGGGCAGTTAAAGTAGATGATGCTTTATGGGCCTATAGAACAACATTTAAAACACCTCTAGGGACATCCCCATACAAACTTGTATACGGGAAAAGCTGTCATCTACCATTCGAATTAGAACACAAAGCTTTTTGGGCAATAAAATTTTTGAATTCTGACCTCAAAATTGCAGGAAAAAGAAGAATGATGCAGATGAACGAGCTGGACGAGTGGAGAACGAAAGCTTATGAGAACTCAAAACTATACAAGGAAGCAACAAAGCGACTCCACGATGCTCGTCTTAAGAGATCAAAACAATTTGAAGTAGGAGACCTGGTCCTACTATACAACTCAAGGCTTAAACTATTTTCGGGAAAGTTAAAATCAAGATGGTCAGGCCCATTTATGATCAAAACAATTTTTCCATATGGCACCATCGAGGTAACTCATCCCACTAAAGGCACATTCAAGGTAAATGGTCACCGACTTAAAATTTATAATGGTGCAGATTTTGGAGATATGAGAGAGGAGCTTATGCTCCATGAGCCTTCTTTTAGAACCGAAAACAGGGAAAGTCTAGCTTAAGACTATAAACAAGCACTTCTCGGGAGGCAACCCGAGCACTAATTCACTAACATTTTATTTTCAAATTTTTATTTTTATTTCTTTTACTCAGCATCCAACTCCATACTAACTCAGACTAATAAAAGCGCAGGTTTTAAACTACACGGTTTTTGACACGGGCGTGCTAATGGCCGTGTGGAAGACAGGGGATAAAACACGAGCAGCATCAAAGAGTCGCGGCACAAACAGGGACGAACGATTTTCCCCACACGGGTTGTGACATCAGACCACGCCCGTGCCAACCTTCCGTGCGAGGCTACTGACTTATTAAGCACGGGCTAAACACGCTTGTGGCTTATAACCCTGCGAGACTACTGACTTATCGAGCACGGGCTAAACACGCCCGTGTCTTACAACTGTGCGAGGCTACTGACTTATCGAACACGGGTAACACACACCCGTGCGACCTTACCGTGCCAACATATCGTCAATTAAAACAGCGTGCTAGTTTACCCACTCACGTGTCAAGAACCCCAAACGCACTCCAAATTTTGGAAATCGCAAAAAAGCACGGGCATTTTCAAATGAACACGGGCGTGGCGATGGACCGTGCCACCTCCCCTATATAAAATCCAACCGTCTTCCCCCCCAAAACCTAACCCTAGAATCATTTTTAAACACCCTTCCTCCCAAATCCGGCCGCACATACATTCTCCCCCACCCAAAACATCCTCCCCTTGCCTTTTCTCTCAAAAAACCATCCAAAACCGTTCATGACGCCGCACCACACCCGCGTGCGCGCGCGAAATCCACGCCCCTGCCACCGCCGTGTTAGTTCTGTAAAAACTCGCACCACCGCCGTACTCCGCCCATGCTTGATCGTCCTCCACCATCACAATCCCTGGTACCATGTCAACATCACGTACCAAACGATCAGCCCCAAGCAAGAAAAGAAAGGGGCCCGGATCATCTTCCACGAGTGCTGCTTCTGAGCTTAGACATCCATTCCTCTGATTTTCTCAGAACACTGAGGAAGAGCGTTACAAAGCACTACGGGATAGACCTCTCGGCACCGGTAGGTGCATCGATTGGGAGGCATTGGAACACGTCGGGCTCGCAACCGGTATTCGAGCCTTCATTTCAACTGATCCGTGAGAGCAGTTCTTTTCCATCATCGAGCCCATATACATGGAGCTTACCCTCGAGTTTTGTACCACCTTCAATTTACAAACTGTGATGGCACAGTTCGATGATCCAGGCACGGTACAGTTCCGTCTAGGGGGTACGGTACGTCGACTAAGCGTACCGCAATTCGGCTCGAAACTTGGACTATATATGTAACACCCCTTACCCGAGACCGTTGCCGGAGTCGAGCACGAGGCATTACTAAACTTAACTACTAATTCGGCATAAAATTTAAAACTGTCCATCTGCGTCATAGTCACTAAAATATTTATATCTGGAGCTACGGAACTCCAAATTAAGATCCGTAAATTTTCCCTGAAACTAGATTCATATATCTTTTTACTGTAATTTTTCCAGAATTTTTCATGTGGCCAATTGGTACAGTTTATTCATTAAAGTTTCCCATGTTTCACCATTCAACTACTCTAACCTCTTTTCACTATAAATCAATTTTCTCTTTGTACAGAATTTATATGGCCTTCTTGTTTAGCTCATTTGAAACTAGACTCATTCAGAATTTCATACATATAAATTTTAATCCACAATTACTTTTGTACAATTTCTAATGATTTTTCAAAGGCAGAACAGGGGATCACGAATTCATTCAGAACCAGTTTCACTAAAATTTAAATATCTCATTATTTCCATTTCTTTTGCTCACTCTATTTATTTTATATGAAAATAGACTAAAAGAGATTTCAATTCATATCTCCTTCACTTTCTAATTCCATTTCTTCTATTTTTGGTGATTTTTCAAAATCACGTTACTGCTGTAAATCAAAAACTGTTTCATTACAAAATATTATTAACTAGTTTATAACATCTTTTCTCCATCTCATTTAAACTCTATACATGCCATATAAATCTTTAAACATAAAACAAAAGCTACCGGAATTGATCGGATAGTGAGCTTTTTCTTTGTGATGATCCGATCTTCCACTTCTCTTTAATTCAATCTACATAAATATCAAACACACACAAGTAAGCTTAATGAAGCTTAGTAAGTTCATAGGTTTAAAAGTAGCTTACCACACATAATATTTCCAAAACAATAACAAAACATTTACTAAAGTTCCCCGCCATTCACAACCATTGTTAAAATCCTTCACATAGTTGAGCTCAACATTAACAACTACTCAATTTCTTCCATTTGATTCACTCATTTTATATTACTTCTTATCAAATTAGGAAACGTCTTACGAATTTGAGTACGTCATTGCTCGAGGCTGCCACGTTTCACAACTCAAGTATGGATAATTCCATACCTACATTTCACAACTCGGTATGGTTTATACCATACCTACATTTCACAACTCAGTATGGTTAATACCATACCTACATTTCACAACTCGGTATGGATGATACCATACCTACATTTCACATTTGCCATGGATTAACCATGATCTTATCCGTCAATTCATCACATGTCACGACACGAACGTACTCAATCTGCGTTTTTCCTAATTTGAATTACCACCATTTATTCTTTCATTTATCATATTTTTCACAATCCCACAGCAAATTCATATTTAACAGCACATTATATCATTCAATCATTCACAAATAAACATATAAATTCAACCATATAAACTTACCTACTGATTTGTAGAAGATTTTGAAATTTAGGGACTACTCTGCAACTTTTTCTTTTCCTCTTTCTTCTTTGGTTTCTTGATCTATAATGTAAAATATTTTCACTCATCAGCATATATTTCATTTCTATTTCACTTCATAATTTATGCTCTTCAATTTTCGAAATTGCACTTTTACCCCAAAATTTACAGTTTTTACAATTTAGTCCCCTGCTCAATTCAGCCATCAATTGAACTAATTTTTCTCAATCAACACTTTATTCTATCATTACAAACTATTTCACAACCTTTTATATTCTGAATTTCAACACCAACCTCTAATTCACAACTTTTTCACAATTAGGTCCTAAATATCATTTCCTATCAAAATCACTTAATAAAACCACCTTAGTATGAAATTAAAATTTAAATTTCATAATAATTCATCATAAACTTCCATTTCTAAGCAAGGTTAACTTTTAGTTTTACTCACCAAATCAAAAACTAATGAATTCTATAAGTGGATCTAGTTGTAAAAGTCATAAAAACATAAAAATTATCAAGAAAAAGCAAGAAATAAACTCACATGATGTGAAAATATGAAAAACCAGCTTTCTCCAGACCTCCTATGGCTTTTTGGCTGAGAAAATATGAAGATATCTCTAGATCTTTCAATTTTATCTTTATTATACATGTTAAAATTATTAAATTTCCAATTATGCCCTTATTTCCCTTATCTTCTGATGATTTTCTTCCCTTACCGTCCAACTTTTTCACCTTTAGGTTTAATTGTCCTTTAAACCCTCCTTCTTTTAACACTTGAGCTATTTAATTCTTGTAGCAATTTTGCATTTGTTACAATTTAGTCCTTTTATTTAATTGACTACCCAAACATTTAAATTTCTCAACCAAACTTTAATACTAACTTAATAACACTCCATAAATATTTCTAAAAATATTTATGGCTCGATTTTCAAATTTGAGGTCTCGATACCTGCTTTTGACCCATTTGACCTAATAAATTCTTTTAATTCACTAAATTCACCAATCCACAAATTCTTCTAAATTCTCACTTGACTCATAAATATTAAATTACTATCTTATTCAATCTTACCTGTCAGATTTAGTGATCTCATATCACTATTTCCGACACCACTGAAAATTAGGCCGTTACAACTCTCCCCCCCTTAAAAATTTCGTCCTCGAAATTTGTTACCTGAAAATAGATTTGGATACTGTGATCTCATTGACTCCTCTGTTTCCCAGGTTGCCTCCTCCATACCATGTCGATGCCATAATACTTTAACCAATGGTATTTTTTTTTATTCGCAACTCTTTAACTTCACGAGCCAAAATCTTCATTGGTTCTTCCGAATAAGTCATATCTGGTTGAAGCTCAATTTCAAAGATAAGGAATTACGTGTGAAGGATCTCGACCTATACCGTCTTAGCATAGACACATGAAATACATTGTGAATCTTTTCAAGTTCCGAGGTAAAGCCAACCGATAAGCTACAGGACCAACCCTTTCCACAATTTCATATGGCCCTATAAATCTCGGACTCAATTTTCTTTTTTCGCAAACCGTAACACCTTCTTCCACGGTGAAACTTTTAAAAACACTCGATCACCCATCGCATATTCTATGTCTCTTCGTTTCAAATCCGCATATGACTTCTCCGACTTGGCCAAGCGACTTTTAGACTATCTCGAATAACCGGACTTTCTCTTCAGTTTCCCGAATCAAATCAACCCCAACTATTTTTGATTCACTCAATTGCACCAACACAATGGAGTCTTGCATTTCCTACCATAAAGAGCTTCAAACGGTGCCATCTTTATACTAGACTCGATAGCTATTATTGTAAGCAAACTCAGCCAAAGGTAAATACCTTTCCCAATGTCACCAAACTCAAGTATACAACATCTTAACATATCTTCTAGAATTTGAATCACTCGCCTCGATTGTCCATCTGTTTGAGGATGAAATGTCAGTACTAAAATTTAATTTGGTACCTAAAGCTTCTTGCGATTTATTCCAGAATCTCAAGTAAATCTTGGATCCCATCCCAAATGATAGATATTGGAACTCCATGTAGTCTCACAATCTCTCGACACATACAATTCTCGCTAACTTCTCAAGTGAAAAATCATGCTCGATGGAATAAAGTGTGCCGACTTTGTCAATCTATCAACAATCACCCATATTGAATCTTTCTTTCTTGGAGTCGTAGGCAACCCCGACACAAAATCCATTGTAACATGCTCCCACTTCCATTCAGAATCATAATGGGTTGTAATAAACCCGTTGGCACTTGATGCTCCGCTTTAACTTGCCGACAAATCAAACATTTTGCAACAAATTTGAAATTTCTCTTTTCATACCAAAGCCACCAATATATCTTTTTCAAATCACCATACATTTTCGCATCGCGGGTGAATAGAATACATACTATTATGTGCTTCGTAAAGAATATTATTCTTCAAATCGAATTGTTTGGAACACAAATTCTGTTATGATAACGCAACATACCTTCATCATCAATGCTGAACTCGAATCTAAATTATCTCGAACCATTTGTCGCTTAAATACCAATTTCGGGTCTTCATTCTGCGCAGTTTTCGAATTTGTTGAAGAAACATGGGTTTCACTTTCAATTCTACTAATACAGCACCTTCTTCATTAAGAGCCAATTGAGCATTCATTGTTCAAGCGCAAACAAAGATGACTTTCGACTAAGTGCATCAAGAACTACATTAGCTTTTCCCGGATGGTAGTCAATAACCAAATCATAATCTTTCAAAGAACTCTAACCACCGTCTCTCTGTCTTAAGTTCGGTTCCTTCCGAGTCATTAAGTATTTTGGACTTTTGTGATCCGTAAAGATATAACACTTCTCACCATATAAATAGTGTCTCCAAATTTTTAAAGCAAAACAATTGCAATGCTAATTCAAGATCGTGTGTAGGGTAATTCTTTTCATGTGGTTTTAATTGCCGTGAAGCATAAGCCACCACCTTTCCCGATTGCATTAACACACAACCCAAACCATTTAAAGATGCATCATCAGACACAACATACGGTATACCTGATTCGGTTGAGTCAAAACCGAGCTTCGTTAACATTTTCTTTAATTGGTCAAAGCTCTGTTGACATTCATCGACCATACAAACTCAACATTCTTTTGTAACAAACGAGTCATTGGTGAAGCAATCATGGAAAAATTCTTTACAAAACGGCGATAATACCTGCTAGTCCCGAAAAACTTCGTGACTTCATTTACATTCTTGGTGTTTTCCAATTCACCATCTTTGAAACTTTACTTGGATCCACATGAATTCCTTGGTGATACAATGTGACCTAAATCCAACTTCATGAAGCCAAAACTCACATTTACTAAATTTTGCATATAATCGCTTTTCTCTCAAAGTCCTGTAATACAATTCTCAAGTGTTGTGCATGCTCGGATTCTGTCTTTGAATAGACCAATATGTCATCAATAAATACCACCACAAATCTATCCAAATAAGGCTGAAAAATCCGATTCATTAAATCCATAAATGCAGCAGGGGCATTTGTTAAACCAAAAGGCATTACCAGAAATTCGTAGTGACCATACCGAGTTCGAAAAGCAGTCTTTGGCACATCACACTCTTTAACCTTCAGTTGATAATACCCAGATCTAAGATCTATCTTTGAAAACACAGCAGCACCTTTCAGTTGATCAAATAAATCATCGATACGAGGTAATGGATATTTATTTTTAATTGTTACCTTGTTCAGTTGTCTGTAATCAATACACAATCGCAACGAGCCATCTTTCTTTTTCACAAATAAAACAGGTGCACCCCAAGGTGATGTACTCGGTCTAATGAACCCTTTATCCAATAACTCTTGCAATTGTGTCTTCAACTCTTTTAACTCACTGGTGCCATTCTCAGACGGTGTTATTGATATCTGAGCTGCATGCTGGATTATATCAATTACAAATTCAACCTCACGATTTGGGGTAAACTGTAATTCCTCAGAAACACATCAAGAAATTCATTAACAATCGCAATTGTTCCATATTCAATTCGTAACCCCGAGTATCAAGAATATAAGCTAAAAATGCTTCATTACCCTTCCGAATCAATTTTCGAAATGTAATGGTGATATAATTTCGACATCATTCTTTTTATCTCCAAACTCAAATTGAAACTATTTCCCCTGTCTGACATTTTAAATCAACCCGTTTTTCTCTACAATTCACTATGGCATCGTGTTTAATCAACCAATCCATGCCAAGAATAACATCAAATTCTCGGAAAGGTAACAACATTAAATCAGCAGAGAATTCACGACCTTGTATTATCAGTGGACACTTCCGACATATTAAATTAACTAACACACTTTGCCCTAACGGATTAGTGACTTGCATATCAAAGTCAGTGGACTCAACAGTCATTTTCTTTTCTGACACTAATGCAGTGCAAATATATGAATGCGTAGATCCAGGATCAATTAAAGTATACGTAATCATTAAAAGATGGAAAATACCAGCTATCACATCCGGAGCAAGCTTCCTCTCTGCCCGAGTAGCATATGTACGCAGCAGTGCCCTTGTTTCGACCAAGCATGATTCTCATTCCCGAACGAGCAGCCTCAAGAAGACTATTTTGACCCGAACGTCTACTTTTCTGAGGAGTATTTGTTTGTTTCTCGCCTAGTTCTTTATTTTCTTTTAATGACTGAGGACAGTCCCGAATAAAATGATCAGTTCCACCACATCTATAACAAGCTCCGGTTCTTCCCCAACATTCACCAATATGAAATCTACCACAATTTTTGCATCTAGGTCTCGGAATATTTTGCACACTACCAGTACTAGCTGCTGGTTTATTAGTCACTCCGACCTCCCTTTGAGTTGTTTTACTTTTATTCGATCGTTCCGGAATTGTAACAGATCGACTAAAATCATCTCTGAACTTTTTAGCTGGAAAAGTCGAAGTTGGTCTAGAGAAACTTCTTTTATATACTTCTTTGCCTTTTCTTTCTCTTTGCATCTTTCTATTATACACTTCTTCCATCTTTTGAGCTCGATCGACATGAACCACAAATTCTCGAATCTCGGTGCCTCCTATCATCATTTTGATTTCATCATTAAGCCCTTCTTCAAATCTAATGCACATTTCTTCCTCTGCTTGTACAACATCCCGAGCATACCTATTGAGATACACAAATTCTCTTTCATATTCAGCCACTGTTTTATTTCCTGTCGAAGATCAAGGAATTCCCTTTTCTTTTATCTAAATATCTCCTTCCCACATACTTTTTCTAAACTCATTTTGGAAGAATTTCTGTGTAAGTTTATTTGCAGGTACCACTGCCTCAATGGTTTCCCACCAATTATACGCTTCTTCTTTCAATAATGAAACTGCACACCTCAGATAGTCCTCCGGAGAACAAATCATCTGTTTGAAAACTCTCTCCAAACTCTTTAGCCAATACTCGCTTTAACTGGATCATCATCCGATCTTCCCCGAAATTCTTCAGCTCCGAACTTTCTGAGTTTCTCAATCGGTGTTCTTTTGATAGATTCATCTATTGAAGGAGGAGCAACTGGGGCTGTAACTGGTGGTACAGTAGGGGGAGGAGGAGGTTGTTGTGCCTGACTTCTTCCTTGTATTGTTTCACTAAACCACTGATTCATTACCCCATAAATCAAATTTTTAAGTTCTTCCTCTCTCATCAAAGAAATCGGAACATTATTACTTGTTCCCTGCTCAGAAGTCTGTACTCTACTATTAACTTCCTCTTCATGATCAGCACCCTCGGGTCTATCAGACATCTTTACAATCTATAACAAAAATTAATAGTTAGATCGGATCATTCACATCCCACTATCACAGATTTATATGGCATGTATTTCTAAACATTTTATACATCACATTCGTTCCGAGAATCGTCTAAACCAAAGCTCTGATACCAATAAATGTAACACCCCTTACCCGAGACCGTTGCCGGAGTCGAGCACGAGGCATTACTAAACTTAACTACTAATTCGGCATAAAATTTAAAACTGTCCATCTGCGTCATAGTCACTAAAATATTTATATCTGGAGCTACGGAACTCCAAATTAAGATCTGTAAATTTTTCCTGAAACTAGATTCATATATATTTTTACTGTAATTTTTCCAGAATTTTTCATGTGGCCAATTGGTACAGTTTATTCATTAAAGTTTCCCCTGTTTCACCATTCAACTACTCTGACCTCTTTTCACTATAAATCAATTTTCTCTTTGTACAGAATTTATATGGCCTTCTTGTTTAGCTCATTTGAAACTAGACTCATTCAGAATTTCATACATATAAATTTTAATCCACAATTACTTTTGTACAATTTCTAATGATTTTTCAAAGGCAGAACAGGGGATCACGAATTCATTCAGAACCAGTTTAACTAAAATTTAAATATCTCATTATTTCCATTTCTTTTGCTCACTCTATTTATTTTATATGAAAATAGACTAAAAGAGATTTCAATTCATATCTCCTTCACTTTCTAATTCCATTTCTTCTATTTTTGGTGATTTTTCAAAATCACGTTACTGCTGTAAATCAAAAACTGTTTCATTACAAAATATTATTAACTAGTTTATAACATCTTTTCTCCATCTCATTTAAACTCTATACATGCCATATAAATCTTTAAACATAAAACAAAAGCTACCGGAATTGATCTCGGATAGTGAGCTTTCTTTGTGATGATCCGATCTTCCACTTCTCTTTAATTCAATCTACATAAATATCAAACACACACAAGTAAGCTTAATGAAGCTTAGTAAGTTCATAGGTTTAAAAGTAGCTTACCACACATAATATTTCCAAAACAATAACAAAACATTTACTAAAGTTCCCTGCCATTCACAACCATTGTTAAAATCCTTCACATAGTTGAGCTCAACATTAACAACTACTCAATTTCTTCCATTTGATTCACTCATTTTATATTACTTCTTATCAAATTAGGAAACGTCTTACGAATTTGAGTACGTTGCTCGATGCCACGTTTCACAACTCGGTATGGATAATTCCATACCTACATTTCACAACTCAAGTATGGTTTATACCATACCTACATTTCACAACTCAGTATGGTTAATACCATACCTACATTTCACAACTCGGTATGGATGATACCATACCTACATTTCACAACTCGGTATGGATGATACCATACCTACATTTCACATTTGCCATGGATTAACCATGATCTTATCGTCAATCAATTCATCACATGTCACGACACTAACGTACTCAATCTGCGTTTTTCCTAATTTGAATTACCACCATTTATTCTTTCATTTATCATATTTTTCACAATCCCACAGCAAATTCATATTTAACAGCACATTATATCATTCAATCATTCACAAATAAACATATAAATTCAACCATATGAACTTACCCTACTGATTTGTAGAAGATTTTGAAATTTAGGGACTACTCTGCAACTTTTTCTTTTCCTCTTTCTTCTTTGGTTTCTTGATCTATAATGTAAAATATTTTCACTCATCAGCATATATTTCATTTCTATTTCACTTCATAATTTATGCTCTTCAATTTTCGAAATTGCACTTTTACCCCAAAATTTCTGATTTTACAATTTAGTCCCTGCTCAATTCAGCCATCAATTGAACTAATTTTTCTCAATCAACACTTTATTCTATCATTACAAACTATTTCACAACCTTTTATATTCTGAATTTCAACACCAACCTCTAATTCACAACTTTTTCACAATTAGGTCCTAAATATCATTTCCTATCAAAATCACTTAATAAAACCACCTTAGTATGAAATTAAAATTTAAATTTCATAATAATTCATCATAAACTTCCATTTCTAAGCAAGGTTAACTTTTAATTTTACTCACCAAATCAAAAACTAATGAATTCTATAAGTGGATCTAGTTGTAAAAGTCATAAAAACATAAAAATTATCAAGAAAAAGCAAGAAATAAACTCACATGATGTGAAAATATGAAAACCAGCTTTCTCCAGACCTCCTATGGCTTTTTGGCTGAGAAAATATGAAGATATCTCTAGATCTTTCAATTTTATCTTTATTATACATGTTAAAATTATTAAATTTCCAATTATGCCCTTATTTCCCTTATCTTCTGATGATTTTCTTCCCCTTACCGTCCAACTTTTTCACCTTTAGGTTTAATTGTCCTTTAAACCCTCCTTCTTTTAACACTTGAGCTATTTAATTCTTGTAGCAATTTTGCATTTGTTACAATTTAGTCCTTTTATTTAATTGACTACCCAAACATTTAAATTTCTCAACCAAACTTTAATACTAACTTAATAACACTCCATAAATATTTCTAAAAATATTTATGGCTCGATTTTCAAATTTGAGGTCTCGATACCTCGTTTTTGACCCATTTGACCTAATAAATTCTTTTAATTCACTAAATTCACCAATCCACAAATTCTTCTAAATTCTCACTTGACTCATAAATATTAAATTACTATCTTATTCAATCTTACCTGTCAGATTTAGTGATCTCATATCACTATTTCCGACACCACTGAAAATTAGGCCGTTACAATATACGCCGGAATTCATAGAAGCAAACACACTTTTAGAGTTAAACCGGCAACTCCATTGCACCCCCTCCACTGTTGGCGCAGCTTACACCACAGCACAGGCGTTTACGATCCAAGACGCTCCAAGGCGACAGTGCTTCTTCCACCCCTAAGGTATATTCACGACATTCTCGCTCACACCATCACAAGATGACGTGAGAGCACCGGCGTGGTTAACAAACACGATGTATAATACTTGTCATGCATGGCAGAAGGGCATGTTTTTGACCTGGCATATTTCATCGCATGCGCAATCCAGCATCAAACAGAGGCACACAGGAAGGGAATTCTATCGATGGGCCCATATATAACAAGGCTAGCTCGACACTTCAACCTCGTCAACACTGATGACCAGAGATCCTCCCTCACACTGATAGGCAATATGGCACCTCCACTACACCAAAACAGACTTTTAGCGGCGTTTTTAGTGGCGTTTTAATGAGAAACGCCGCAAATATTATACGTTAGCGGCGTTTGAAAGAAAACGCCGCAAAAAGTTGAGCAATAGCGGCGTTTATTTCTAAAACGCCGCTAAAAAGGAGAAATAGCGGCTTTTTTTTCCCAAACGCCGCTAAAGATCTGAGCATTAGCGGCGCTTTAAAAAAATCGCCGCTAAAGACCTGAGCATTAGTGGCGCTTTTAGAAAAACGCCGCTAAAGACCTGAGCATTAGCGGCGCTTTTAAGAAAACGCCGCGAAAGACCTGAGCATTAGCGGCGCTTTTAAGAAAACGCCGCTAAAGACCTGAGCATTAGCGGCATTTTTTCACAAACGCCGCTAAAAGTTTTTCATATTTTTTTTCTTATTCTTGCTTTGAATTATATTTTATTTTGATACATTCACTTATAAGCAATGAGAAAGTTTCATTTTAGTTACTTAATTATGAAAAGTTACAAATTGCTAACTAAACAATTTAGAAGTTTTCATTTAAGTTACAAATTAAGCTATTAAAATTGATTTAAGGTTTAATGTTTAGTATGTTAATTTCATGGTTTAGGGTTTGTTATTTTGGTGTATGGGTTTAGTGTTTTAAAGTTTGTTGTTTGGGTTTATTGTATAGTGTTTAAATATATTAGTGTTTACCGGTATTAAGGTTTAAGTGTTAGTGGTTAGGGGTTAAGGTTTAGGGTTAGAGATTTATGGGGAAATGGTTAATGGGTTAGGGTTTTTGGTTTAGGGTTTATGAGTTTAGTGTTAGAGGTTTGGGGGGAAATGATTAATGTGTTAGGTTTTTGAGTTTAGGGTTTATAGTTTAAGTTTAGGATTTTAGGGTTTAGGGTTTAGGGTATTGGCTCAGATTATGGTCTCGGATTATGGTTTAAGGTTTGCAGTTTAGAGTTTAGGGTTCGAGTTTTATGGTCTAAGATTTATGGTTTGGGGTTTTGAGTTTGAAGTTTATGTTTTGGTGTTTGTGGTTTTAGGTATAATATTTAGGGTTTAGGGTTTATGATTTAGGAATTAATCTTGGATTTTTTAGAATATAAATCAAAATAAGATAAATGTAAATTATTATTTTAAAAACATATATATCAAAATGGGTTAAATACCAAAAGCATACATGAACAATGGTTTAGTGTGCAATTGTATACATGAACTTTAATTTGATCCAGATCTTGTAAAATATTAACACAATTATTGATATAATTAACATCATTTTTTATTTATATATTGCATACATAAAAATTTATATTTATTCAATATAAAAATATATTGATGTGTTTATATTTTAAAATAATGTGTATGATTAAATCAAAATTAAAGTTTCAACTATACATTTAAATCACAATTAGAATTTTACATCTAGAATTACACATTAAACCAAAATTCATATATAATTCTGAGATGTATATATCTATATCAAATTTTAGGTGTGTACATATAATTAAATGTCATTTATATAAAAATCTAAACAACTAATGCATACCACACTTAAAAGAATAATGTTGATGTAAAAAGAAAGAAAAAAGAAATTCCTAAAAGAGTTGATAATGGTAATTAAAATTTTAAAATTTAATAATAAAAAATTTAAAAAATTAAAAAATTAAAAAATTAAAAACTTAAATATTTAATATTTAATATTTTAGTTAAAAATTTCAATACTCAAAATATAATAAAATTAAAAATAAAAAAAATAATAATCTCACCACAAAAATAAAAAAATAAAAAATATAAATTAAAAATAAAAAAATTAAAATTATGTAATAGTGGCATTTTTTTGAAAAACGCCACAAAAAATAGAACTATAGTGGCGCTTTTATTAAAAACGCCACAAAAAAAAAGTTAGAAAATAACCCTAGTCTTTGTCTAAAAACTATCAGACGCAAAATAAAGGAAAACCTAACTTAAGCTACGTCGTTTTTTTAGCCCCCAAATTTCAAGTCAGATTAATCCCCCGATTTTTTCAGCCTCGTCTTCCCCACTTCCCAATTTCCCCCAAATTTCAGCCTCGCCCAAATTTCCCAATTTCCCCCAACCTCTTCTTCCCACTTCCCCAATTTCGTGATTGAATCCGTATAGAAATTTTTCTTTGCGTCACGATTTTGCTATTGCTTTGTTCTCTCCATCTTCCCAAAAAGTCCGAGACCTTGAAACCTGTTTTGCTCTCGTATAGAAACCTTTTTTATGTCAAAGTTAAAATTTCTCTTCCTTGACCGTGAGAAGGCAAATCGGTGGTGAAAGGTAGGGTACGCCTTCATGTTTTTCTGTTCTTATTCATTCTTTTTTTATCATGTACATACACATATTTTTTCTCCATATTAAGAACTTTTTAATGTTTTAGGTTGCCTATTTCGATCCGTTCTTTTATGTCAATCCATGCATTATCGCCGCAATTGAAGCATGCCCATTAGATTGATTGCAATTGCAATCGCAACGAACAAGGTACGTTCCTCTTTCGCTTTATCTTATTTTAAATAATCGAAAAAACTTCCCTTAATGAAAACATTTCAAGAAACCGAGTTTTCACGTCTTTCACATATTTAGTAGATTGAAAAACATTTAGGGGTTAAAGTTTTAGGTTTAGGTTTAGACATTCTATATTTACTTAAAGGTGAAGCATTCTACTGATATATTTATTTCATTTTCCTTTAGTCCGCATTTCTAGTAATTAGCCATTCTTGAGTTACACAAGCCACCACTTTAATTAAAATTTCTTTACCTTATGTAGAATGTTTTCTTTACCTCATTTGCTGCTCAACAAAATTAAATCATAAGTTATATGATTAAAAAAATAAAACATGCCAACTCAAAAACTTTGACTACACCAATATTGTTGTTTTATCTGCTGTTTCAACATGAGGTGAAACATAAATTTAAAATTAATATTGTTTTATGAATAAGAATGAATTAACTTATAATCATGAGATTGGCATGTCTTTCATATTGAAAGAAGGCTTGACGATGCAATCTATAAGTAGCCATTAGTCCGAGACTAGTGTTTTTTACTCAGGATTTATCATTTATATACAAATGGTTGAATAAAAAAGAGTTGGTTTGCTTTTGCCTACGGTTAAGAACTGATGGGATGATTGATTAATTTGTTAAAAATTTGGGTTTCTGTTGCTTCGCATTGTTGATTTAGTTTGCTGATTATCGTATGGTTCATTTCTTGATGGTAATTGAAGTTTCATTGCTTGCGTTTGGATAAGGATTTCAGTCAGTGACTACAATCAATGGGTTATTTTAAGGGTTAGATGGGTTTTACATGATTTTCCCTTTTCAATTAGGCTTTATATGTGTATATAACTTGTATGTCAAATGAACAAGCCTTTCTTTTTTAATAAGACATGGATAAAGAATTCGGATGGTTGACCGGTATCCAACAGGGGGAAAATTGAATGAAAAGATGAGGTTGCACTCGTTTGGAATCTGAAGTTTTATTCTTTTCATGCTTGCGCTAAAATGAATTAGATGTTGATTAGTATTATTCTAAGGTTTTCTGAACCTCCAATAGTCTGATGCCACTAATTTTTGAAATTAAAAATTTTGCAATTGTTGCTTTGTTCAAAATTTGTTTCGTTGTGATAGAAATTTGCTAAGGACAGTCAAGCATTTGCTATGTTTTCTTTTGTTTGTTTGATTGATTTTTGATTGATATTGGGTTCACTAAAAGTTTAGCAATAATGTTTCCCAATTGACATCCGTTTTGCTCTCTTGTTCACCATTTTCCCATCCGTTTTGCTCTCTTGTTCACCATTTCGTCGTTCTGCCTGCAGGCTCATCTCTCTTAACGCATCCGCGCCGCGACATCTCTGTCCCAGCTTCCTCCAGTGGCTGATCTAATCCCTCTGTTGGATTCAAGTTGCTGACAGACCCAGCAAATTAAATAAGGTAAATATTTAAACCCTACTCGTATTTTGAGGATTGATTTATATTTGAGATTTTGAGTTATTTGCTCTCGGTTATATTTTCATTTGATCCTACTTAATGCTACTCCTTCGCATCGATTTTTTTTAAAAGCTACGAGATTAGTTGAAATAGCAGACTATTATCGCCGTTTTTCTCCTTACAAATACCAAAATATATAACATTTATTAAATGAAAATACCAGATTAAATACCAAAATAATATAACATTTATTAAATACTTTATTAGTTAATAATATTAATAATTAAATTTCATAAAATTAACCTTTAAAACTTGAATTAAATTGCATTCATCATATTGTATTTGACAAATTAAACGTAAAATAACAATAACTTCACAATTTATTAGTAATTTATTCTATTAAAAATCATAAAAATTTAAACTTAATAATATTAAATATTATTTTTAATCAAATGAATTCTAAAATCTGAATTAAACATTAAAAACTTAATAATATTATTTATAAATACCAAAATATATAACATTTATTAAATACAAATACCAAATTAAATACCAAAATAATATAACATTTATTAAATACGTAATTAGCTAATAATATTAATAATTAAATTTCATAAAATTAACCTTTAAAACTTGAATTAAATTGCATTCATCATATTGTATTTGACAAATTAAACGTAATATAATAATAAATTCACAATTTATTATTAATTTATTCTATTAGAAATCATAAAAAGTTAAACTTAATAATATTAACCACTATTTTTAATCAAATCAATTTTAAAATCTGAGTTAAACATTAAAAACTTAATAATATTATTTATAAATACCAAAATATATAACATTTATTAAATACAAATACCAAATTAAATGCCAAAATAATATAACATTTATTAAATACATAATTACCTAATAATATTAATAATTAAATTTCATAAAATTAACCTTTAAAACTTGAATTAAATTGCATTCATCATATTGTATTTTCCAAATTAAACGTAAAATAATAATAACTTCACAATTTATTATTAATTTATTCTATTAAAAATCATAAAAAGTTAAACTTAATAATATTAACCACTATTTTTAATCAAATCAATTTTAAAATCTGAATTAAGCCCTAAAGCCTTAAAACCCTAAACCTTAAATCCTAAAACCCTAAAACCCTAAAACCTTAAACCTTAAATCTTAAAACCCTAAACCCTAAACCCTAAACTTTAAAACCTAAAACCTTAAACCATAAACCCTAAACCTTAAAACCATAAACCATAAACCCTAAACTTTAAACCTTAAAACCCTAAAACCCTAACCCTTAACCATAAACCCTTAACCCCTAAACACTAACCTTTAAACCCTTAAACACTAAACCCTAAACCCCTAAACCCCTAAACCTTAAACCTCTAAACCCCAAACCATAAACCCTTAAACCCCTAAACCTTAAACTCCTAACCCCTAAACACTAAATCTCTAACCCCTAACCTCTAAACACCTAACCCTTAAAACCCTAACTCCTAATCACTAAACCCTTAAACCCCTAAACATTAAACCCTAAACACTAAACCCCTAAACCCCTGAACACTAAACCCATAACCCGTAACCTTAAACCCTTAACCCCTAAACACTAACCCATAAACCTTAAACCCTAAACCCTAAACCCTTAAACCTTAAACCTCTAAACCCTAAACCCTAAACCCTAAACCCTAAACCTTTAAACCCTTAAACCTTAAACCCCTTACCCCTAACCCTTAACCTCTAACCACCTAACCCCTAACCACTAAACCCTAAACACTAAACCCTAAACCATAAAACCCTAAATCTTAAACCATAAAATAATAAACCCTAAACCCTAAATCTTAAATCCTAAACCCTAACCCCTAGCTGTAACAATGCCACGTATGATGGATCTTAAAGAATACATAACTTACCTAATTTTAAGATCAAATTTCATAACTTACATAAGTTTACGATCAAATTTCATAACTTACATAATACTTGTATAGAAATAATAAGATTCAAAGTATATAGGCTGGAAACCTGACGGGTTGCCTTATATCTCATCATTAGATATAATGGATCCTCCTAGGTGTAACAATGCCACGTATGATGAATCTTAAAGAATACATAACTCGATTATATATGTGATCATATCAAGATTTACATAAATTATAAATTAACAATTTTGTCCTGTAATTTATTGTCAACTTTAGACTTCAACAACTACGAAATGGATAGGAGTTGGATGAAATTGTCAAAGGTAAGCAACGGCTATCGAAATGGAGTAGAAACTTTTCGAATTTCGCATTTCAAAATGCAAGCCAAGAGAATATGATTCTTTGTCCGTGTAAGAAGTGTTGCAATATCAATTGGCATTATCGTGAAGTTGTCTATGAACATCTTGTTGTTGATGGCTTTGTCCGGGGGTACAAAAAATGGTTTTTTCATGGAGAGTGTACATCTCGTGGAGCATCTTCATCGATGAATGCAGGTTATCCTCATAGTGCTTACAATCCAAATGTTAGAGATGATAACATGGAAGGCATGTTGCGGGATGCTTTTAATATGCGCAGTGATGGTTTGGGTCATTTCCACTGAATTGGGTGCAACCGATGATTATAATTTCGGTGGAAATACTTTCACTTGAAGGGGAAGAAGTGTACTGATGAACAGCCAAATGAAGAAGCGGCGAGGTTCTACACGTTACTTGGTGAAATGAATGAAGAACTGTATGAGGGATCAAAATTTTCCAAACTGTCTTTCTGTATTCGTCTTTTTCACTTAAAATGTTTGGGAGGATGGACCGGAAACTCGTTGACAATGCTGTTAGAGTTTCTGCAAGAAATGTTCCCGTTTGCGAAAATTCCTCAATCTTCCAAAGACATGAAAAAACTGATAAAGGATTTGGGCCTTGGCTACAACAAAATTCATAGTTGCCCAAATGACTGCATGTTGTATTGGGGTGACCGGATAAACCAACAGTGTTATCATGTATGCGGTCAATCCCGTTGGATTAATAGAAATACAGAGGATGGTAACGAGGAAGATCACGATACACAGTCAAGGAAGCAGTCAGTTAAGATTTTGCGGTATTTTCCGCTAATACCAAGGCTTCAACGGCTTTTCATGTCGTTGAAGACAACCGAGTCAATGACGTGGCACCGTGATGGACGAACCGATGATGGATTGTTAAGGCATCCTGCAGATTCTTTAGCTTGGAAATCTTTTGACTCCAAATTTCTAAGCTTTGCAAGCGATCCTCGGAGTGTGAGACTTGGGCTAGCATCCGATGGATTTAACCCTTACAAACTCATGAGCACAGCGTATAGTACTTGGCCTGTGGTGCTTGTTCCATACAATTTGCCTCCATGGGTTTGCATGAAACAATCATCCTTTATCTTGTCTATGATTATACCTGGAGAGAAAGGGCCCGGGAATGATATTGACGTCTATTTGCAGCCACTTGTTGAAGAGTTAAAACAACTATGGGCTGGTGTTGAGACATACGATGCAATGAGAAAAGAGAACTTTAATTTACGTGCAGCTTTGATGTGGACTATTAATGACTTCCCGGCTTATGCTAATTTATCTGGTTGGAGTACCAGAGGACGTTATGCTTGTCCGTGTTCAGGTCGCTTGCATACATGTTCGCAATGGTTATATAATGGGAAGAAGTTCTCTTACATGGGGCATCGTCGGTGGTTACCGGAAAATCATAGATTTAGATTTCAAAGTGCTCAGTTTGACGGTACTGAAGAGTTCAGAGAAGCTCCTTCGCAGACCGGTGGATCCGAAATATTGTTAATGTTGAAAGATATGAATTTCATTTATGGGAAGATGAATCAACCGGCCAACCCGCGAAGAAATAGAAGATCTAGGGATGATTCTGATGATGAATCTGATGAAGAGGACGATCCTAATGAGGCGGACTTGTGGAAAAAAAGAAGTATTTTTTTGAGTTGCCTTATTGGGAGCATCAGATTTTACGCCATAATCTTGATGTCATGCATATTGAGAAAAATGTCTGCGAGAACATCATTGGGACTATTTTGAATGTCGATGGAAAATCGAAAGACAATCTTCAGAGTCGACTTGATTTAGTCCACATGGGAATTCGGCGTGAGCTTCATCCCCAAGCACTTCCGAATATGAAATATCGGTTGCCGCCTGCTATTTTTTCAATGTCGAAGACGGAGAAAGAAGTGTTCTGTATGGTGTTGAAGGATATAAAAGTCCCGGATGCGTATGCATCAAATATATCTCGATGTGTGAGTCTTAAGGATCGAAGACTATATGGCTTAAAATCGCATGACTATCACATCTTGATGCAAGACTTACTGCCAGTTGCTATGCGGTGTTCTATGTCAAAAAAGGTGACGTCTTGTGTAATTGAACCACAAATATAATGAAAGGCATTTGTGGTAAAGTTTTGAATGTTCAAGAACTTGAGACACTACAAGATCGAGCCGCATTGACTTTATGCAATCTGGAGAAGATCTTTCCGCCTTCCTTCTTCACAATTATGGTGCACTTGTTAATTCATCTCCCGCGTGAAGCAATACTTGGTGGACCCGTTTTCTATCGATGGATGTATCCCATTGAAAGGTCTTACTTTATTTGCAAATTATTCCTTCATTCACCTTAATGCCTTTAGTTGCAACTTTTGATAATGTTATATATCGTGTTTAGGTTCCTATCCAAATTAAAGTCTTATCGCCGCAATAATAAGCGTTATTCGGAAGGATCAATTCTTCGAGGGCTACTTGGCAGAGGAATGTATGACTTTCTGTTCGAGGTATTTGGAAGATGTTGAGACAAGAATGAACAGACCAAGTAGAAATGCTGGGCTCACAGATCATAACTTGGCCGAAACTTATTTATTTCAAAGTTTCGGAGAACCGATCGGCAAAGTCGAAATCGCAGAATTAGACGATAGATCGTGGGTCCAAGCACATCGATACGTTCTTTTTCATCACGATTCAATGGAACCATTTCGGAAGTAAGTTCTAGAATTTTTTAAATACTCATCAATTATAATTTGTTTGTCTTCTAACAAAGTAAATATTTTTTAAACGTAGTGAGTACAAACAAATATTGAGAGCTCGTTCACGATCCCGAAGATTAAATCGGTGAGAAATTAATAAGTTGTTCACAGAATCATTCCATGAATGGTTAAGCCAAATGGTATGCAATTTAAGTTTTCGTTGACAAGTAATAATGTTTTCTCATAACATTTATAATTACTCGATTTACTTTCGATTCAATAGGTTTGGAGTCGGAATGAAGTTAATGACGAAGTTAAATGGCTTTCACAAGGTCCAAACAGAATAGTGAAAAGATATAGTGCCTTCCTCATCAACGGATACCGATTTCATACAAGGTATCGCGAGAGATTGAGGAGAACCCAAAATTGTGGAATCGTTGTTAATTCTTCAATTACAAGTTATGCTAGTGCTAGGGACATGATAATCCCGCTCGAGGGGAATCTGAGTATTACGGACTTATTACCGACATCATTGAGTTGGATTATTTACGGAAAATGCAAAGTTGTCTTATTTCGAGGTGATTGGGCTGATGTGAATACGGCTCGCGGAATTAAAAACGATTAATATGGCTTTACAATGGTAAATTTCTCTCGATTGATTCACAGGAGAACAAGCGATAGACGAGCCGTATGTTTTTTCTTCTCAAGTTAAACAAGTTTTTACTCGGAAGATCCAATCGATGAGGGTTGGTACGTTGTACTTCAAACACCCCTAGAGACTTCTTCGACATTGGCAGTGGAAGTAGAGATGACATAGTCGAAAGATTAGAAACATTGCCTTTTCCAGAACAAAACTTAAATGAAAATATCCCTAGTACTAGTCAACAATTTCAATGGGTTCGTCAGGATGTAGACGAAGATATTTACGAAATATGATTTAGTAAGATTTTACGATTTATTATTTATATGTAATCTTATAATTTTAATGTTGGGCATGTTATATAATTTAACTATTTTAAATGTACTGTTATTATTGTTATTTGTTACTAAAATGTTGAACTATTTCATGTGTATTACAGGAAAAATGCCTAGAAGACGATTACGAGACTTAAACATTGTCCACACTACTCCAAATTTAGAAGAAGCAAATAGTGAACAAGAAACAGTTGTTGGATCTTCTACTCTGCCGGACATAGATGATGAGCCTGGAGAATTTGAAAGTAATGTTAAGTTTATTTTACATGCATGTTGAATTTTATTATTGATTCATTTTTCAATTTTAATATAATAATATATCATTTTTCAGCTGAAGGTGGTGGGACGCGCAGAGGGCGGGGACGTACATTACTTAAAGATTTATACGACTTAGAGCCTACCGATCGTGTTAAAGTAAGGAGAAACAATCATGGCCACTGTTGGATCTCAAGCTCAATCGTTAGTGTGCTATTTGGGCATTATAGCACGAAATGCCAATATGTTGCCCATTAACTACGAATCATGGCATCACATGCCCGATGCCAACAAAATCAGCTCTCGATAATATTAAGGTAACAAAACGTGAATGTAATTTATAATACTTTAATTTAACTTTCATTTATATTAACTTTTAAACTTTTTTCTTCAGGTAGATTTACTTTAGAGGTCTCCGATGAATATGTTAAGAAGACGTTGGGTAAAAATGGAGAGATAATAAAAGCACGCTAAAAAAACAATATTTTAAGAAAGACATAAGCCTCGCACGAAAAATTGCGAAATGTCCCACGGAATGTTGAGGTACCAATGGGAAGATCAAGTTAGATTCTGGAATTCAAAGAAAGGAGAGGTATTACGTACTTGTAAAGTCTTATAAAATTTTCGGTTTAACGTATTTACTATATACATAATTCAAATGTCATTATTTAGGACCGTGAGCGAGTTGGAACAAGCGTGACAGAGAAACAAAAATTTACGCACACCGCAGTTCCGTAAATTTTGCTTGTGTAATTTTGAGACCGAGGTATTATAATTTATTATTTCTTTCAAATATTAATGACTTTATACTACTAAATTATATTTTTCTCGCTATAATGTAGGAAGCTTCATGCTGGTCAAAAAGTTGGGCGCCTTCACTTTTTTTACATTACGCATAGGAAGAAGGACGGATCTCGATGACATCCGGTCATGCGAAATTTTGGTATATTTACTTAATAATTGATTTATTATAAATATTTATAATGTTTAATTATAGTACTTTAATTCATCGTTTGTAGTTTTAATTTTATAATTTTAAGTTATGTTGCATTCCTTTTTATTATATATTTCGTTTCTAACTCTTTCGTTGATTTATTAGGATAAACTAAAGGAGAAGAAGGCGGAGTATGAAACGTTGTTTGCTTGAGTGATAGTTCGTTAATCTCGATGAGATTGATAACAGGATTATTACTGATGTTTTGGGTCCTGAGAGGTACGACTGCTTCGATTGATAGTTCTGTTAATCTTGAGTATATTTATAACTAAATTATCAATAATGTTTTGGGTCTTAAAAGGTATGGTCGGGTTCGATGTCAAGGATCTGGGGTTACCCCGACCCAATATTTTGGATCCGCCTCCCAGCAGTACATGCCTTCCGAAGTCAGTCTCGTGCTGAAGTTCAGAGACTAAAAGACCAGATAGCTCAGATGGAAACGAGCACAGCTGAGCAAATTTCTCAACTTAGAGCGGAGGCAGCAGCGAGGGAGGCAGAGCATATTGCTCAACTTAGAGCGGAGGCAGCAGCGAGGGAGGCAGAGCAGAACATAAAGTATGAAGAACTCCCATTTCTGACTTCAGGCTATGATGAAGATGTTCCAGCAGTCGCAGAGGCCGCCTTCTTAGACATTTGTTTTCTTGTTGTAAGATGATTTTTAACATTATGACATTTAACATTATTGTAAGAATTGTTTGAATTATACTTCATTTATTAATGTATATCATATATCTTTTATTAAATTTGAAGTATCGTTTAGATTTAATGCTTTTAGTGAGATTTAAATGTTTTATTTGCTGTATTGAGTTGAAATTATATGCAATTACTGCTGTTTTTGGTTTGTTTTAATGCAGGGAGGGTAGGATATTGGAGAAAATGAATATTGCAAATCTGTGCAAATTAGCAGCGTTTGTGTTAAAAGCGCCGGTAAAAGTCCTTACCTTTAGCGGCGTTTTTTCAAGAAGCGCCGCTAAAAGCCCACACCTTTAGCGGCGTTTTTGTTAAAAGCGCCGCTAAAAGCCCCTACCTTCTGCGGCGTTTGTGTTAAAAGCGCCGCTAAAAGCCCCTACCTTTCGCGGCGTTTTTGTTAAAAGCGCCGCTAAAAGCCCCTACCTTTAGCGGCATTTTTCTTATAAGCGCCGCTAAAAGCCCCTACCTTTCGCGGGATTTTTTTGATAAGCGCCGCTAAAAGCCCTACCTTTAGCGGCGTTTTTTTTAAAAAGCGCCGCTAAAAGTCCATACCGTTTGCGGCGTTTTGTTAAAACCGCCGCTAAAAGCCTCTACCTTTAGCTGTTTTTTTTTTTTTAAAAGCGCCGCTAAAAGCCCATACCTTTAGCGGCATTTTTTATCAAGCGCGCGCTAAAGGTCTTGACTTTTAGCGGCGTTTTTTCACAAAAAACGCCACTAAATTTTGCGGCGTTTTTTTTAGCGACTTTTTTTGCGGCGCTTTCGAAAGCGCCGAAAAGACTATTAGTGGCGCTTAAAAACGCCGCTAAAAGTCTATTTTGGTGTAGTGCTCAGGGCATCCAGACGATGCTACACATGAGGATGATCAAACATCATCGAGGGACCGATCCCCCTCAATACCGATTAATGACACCCACAAACGAGAGGGAAGCTGAGGACATTACTGATGATGTCCCACCACCAGCACAGGAGGTACCGATTCTAAGCCAGCAACCGTCCCGTACAAAACCATCATTAGCGGGCATCTCTACACAGCTTGACCAGTTCGAGCTGTATTTTGCTGAAAACACTCGGCGTTTTGATGGGTTAGAGGCCACCCTTCAACAAATATGCCAGCACCTCCATATCTCACCACCAGAACCACCACAGGACCCGGCCGAGGATGAGGACTTTTGAGTCCTTTTATCTAGTTTTCTTTTACTTTTAAGTTTTTTAATTTTAATTTTATTTTATTTTATTTTCTAGTTATTTTAATTTAATTTCGATTCATCTTGAGTTTGAACATTTTAATCATACATTTGATAACTTTTATCATGATTATCATCAACTCCTTACCTTCGAGTGTTCCTAACATTTATTACACCCCAAAAGATTTCTAACTGATGACTTAGCAGTTTCAACGAGCAATAAACCACTACTCAAGTCATCAGCCAACACCAACACCATCCAGACGGACCATCACCACCACCAAAGACACAATCTCCTCTCAAGGAGTCCATCCATAATTCAGGAAGTTTCACTTTTCCCCATATCTTATGATTTTAATATTATTGTGTTATTATCTAACCTTGTACATTGAGGGCAATGTACATCTTAAGTGTGGGGAGGTGAACAACCTAAAAAGATCAAAATCCCTGAATTTAGTCGTGTTTGAAAGTAATCTACTCATATTACTAATTAGGATGAAATTTCTGATGATTTATGATTTTTATTGATATGTTTCAGATTAAGTCATTGATAATTGTGCATTGATCATTAAATTTGAAGAATACTAGAGAATCAAGCATGATAAGTCTATTTTTCAGAAAATTAAAAATTTGCTAGGTTGTCAAACTAAGTTTAAATAATACCTTGAAGTTTGAAATTTACGAGGTTGACATCAAAATACCCATAATTTTTGTGAGATTTTGAGCCTTATAGAGCATATATTCTTTTTCTTGCTCACTTTATTGATTATGAGTATGTCAACACTGATTTGTTATTCTAGAACTTGCATCGATTATACATGTCGAGACCACATTTTTTGATTTGATACACAGAGATGATAAAGGCACCTAGGATCTAACCCACTTACTCCATAAAAAGCCTACCTTCACAATTAACCCCTAGTGAACCCCTTTTAATCCTAACAACCTTATTTATTGACTCATCCACTAATATTAACCTAGAACCCCTTTGTTTTTGTTACCACCATTCCTTTTGACTACTCTTATATCGAGATTTGATTTGATTAGTTGCCTAATTATGAATTTTAGTAGTTTATCCTTTATTATGTATTTAGTTTGTTCTTAAAAAAAAGTATATCCATTATTCATGAGCTTATACATAAATTCCAATTATCGAAGAAGAATCTCGTATTATTAGTATTATTAGTTCATTAATTTTTAGTTAGGTAATTTGTTAATTCAATCTCGATTCTAACCCTCTAATTCAGCCTTACTCTACACCTTAACCCTAGCCACGTTACAACCCTAACAAAGACCTTTTGATTTGTGTTTCATCTCATATTTTAATGGTGGAGATTTGATTTTCATGCAAGCCTATGGGATTAACTCTTCATGTTTGACTTTTGAGTGCCTAAATTTTGAACCTTAAACACTTTGAGTGATTTGAGCGAATCTTTTGTGAGGATGTCAATCCTTATCGATTTCGAATCAGAGGTAATTATTTAGATGAAGGGAAACACCTATGTTTTGTGCTACAGAATCTATGACTTATAATGTTTGAATTTTTAGGACTCTTTGAGTTAAATTATCCATGTATAAATTATCCCTGAATTAGGATGAGACACTATCAATAGAATTATGAATTACAGAAAGTTCATTTTAATTGTAAGTTGGGAATTTTGCTTGAGGACAAGCAAAAGCTTAAGTGTGGGGGTATTTGATAAACCGTAAAAGTAACATATTCTAAGCCCACATTGAGTATGCTTTTGGATGATTTAAGCCTCAATTTATGTAAAAAGGTGCTCTTAATCCCATCTTTTCATGTCTTATACTCAGGAAAGCACCCGATGACGAAAAGAACGAGAAACGGGCTTAAAACGGACCAAGTTGGGCCAAGCCACGAAATCAACACACCGGACTTCAAGCCACACTACGTGCCACCATTCCTACTAGAACACGGCCTTACCACGACTTACGTGGCCGTGCCTCATTCAACAGTGTCGAACACGGCCTGACCACGATTTACACGGGCGTGTTCTATGGTCGTGCCTCTACCGTGGAGAAGAGCAATTTCATTCGGGAAAGGATACTTAGGGAGAAAGAAACGTGTTTCAAAAGCCTATAAATACACCCTAAGTACCACCCTGAAAGGGGCGGAAAGCTAGGCTAAAAAGCAAGCCGAAAAGGTCGATTTGGGGAATCACTCAAGATAGCCAGTTGATCCATCTCAAGAAGCCAGAATTCTACTCAAGACGGAGGATCTCCTCTTCAATTCCTTCAGGGGGTTTTAGGGATTTCTTATGTTTTGTTTTATCTTTTCTCTTGAGATGTTGTCTTTTGTTATTATGAACTAAACCTTCGGATACCCGAAGGGGATGAAACCTATGATGAATCTTGTTATTTGATTTTTGAATTATATGATAATAACTTAGTTTGTTCTTAATTGTGTGAACTTAATCCAAATCTAATATGCTTAGGTGGAGGAGGAATAGACCTCGCCTAAGAGTAGATCCAACATAATTAAGCGGAGTTGATCGCACGCCTAGAGATAGGGTGACGAGATTTTGCCGGATTAGGGTGAAACCTAATATGGGAGTCCAAGTGTCGATTCATCGCTATTCTAGGGGTTATTATGTTTAACGAGAGTTCCACTAATTAACCTAGGGTTAGACGTTATTCGCCTCGAGAAAGGGTTTAATATACGCTAGGGAGTCTCACGGATCAAACTAAGTAAATAAATCATATGGTTCAAGGTTAAATAACAAGTGAAGTCTAGGTGGATTTTTTCCTATGAGTATCGCTTGAGTCAACCGAGTTTTCCCAAAAGTTATTTCCGAATTCATTCTTTTTGTCTTTGCATCTTAGCTTAGTAAGTAGATTAGTTTTAGTTTAACCACCATCACTTTATATTAAGGCTAAATAATAAAAGATGGTGAGTATTAGTACTTTTAGTTCCTTTGGGTTCGATAATCCGGTCTTGCCTAAGCTATACTATCGTTCGATAGGTGCACTTGCCTCAATCGTTGTCGAGTTAGTTTTCGTGTTCGATCATTCTTTTATAAATTTTTAAAACTCGATTACAATGATCGAGCGTCATTCGGCGCGGATTGAGGTGGACGAGCTCGATTTGCGGCGCAAGGCGCGAGGAGGAGGGTCGCTGGTCGGGCGCGAGGCGTTGATTGCGACGCGAGGTGGATTCTCGCCAGGGCGCCTAGGGTTTCCCGAGAAACCCTAAGTCTTTGTTACTGCTTAGGCATTGGGCCATTTGGGCCGCACGCAATTTGGGTCAGGTAGTTAAAATCTGTTTTGAGTTATTTGTTTGGGCTCTGGGTTAGTGTATTGGGTGGCTGGGTAGTTTAGGAATTGGGCCATGGGTATTGGGCTAAATGGTTTGTAAATGGACTAGAAAAAAAAAACATTTATATATTTTTTATTTCTGTTTTGGTTAGTATCATGGGCCCGGGCAAAATTGAGTACTTACATCATTCATACCATAATTTTTACAAATTTAATTTATAAACCCTTGACTTCTAATTTATACCTAAGCAATGCCATTTATTTAAATACAAATCAATTCAACCGGTTCGATCGGTTTGATTGGTACAATCAGTTCGATCAGTCCACTCGGTTCTATTAAATAAATCATTATAAAATTCATACAAAATAAAAAAAAAAATTTGATTCACTCCGTTCAACCACCCAATCAATCGGTCTAATGCCTTTCTCCAGACCAATACTTTAGTGGGCTCCCGGTTCGACTGATCCGTCCAGTCCGGTTCAAAGAACAATGTTCAAAATTCTCCTAAATAATTAGTTTTTAATATATATATATATATATATATTAAAGCTTAGAATTAATTGATATTCAAATCCAAAATTTTCAATTATCCAAACAATGAATTTAAATTAATTCAAAATCTTAATTTTCAAATATTTTAATTCCCAAACAAAAATTTTAAAAATAATAAATTTTAAATTAAATTTAAAATTCTCAAAATATAAATTGGAGAGTTAGATTATATTAGCCCTCAATATAACTAAAATCACACCTTTTGACTAATGGATCACCATTGATAAAAAAAAGATACCATGTTACAAATAACTATGGTTAACTTCTATGGTAAGGAATTATTAGTGGCATAAATTAAAAGATATAAATTGTCAACGTTTTAGACTTCTGACTAATTCAATGAAATTAAAAACTCACATCTCGCAAGTTGTTATATATGTGGTGGCATGCCTTATCTCAGTCGATTATTTATTATTAAATAATAAATATTAAATTTATATATAAATTTTGATTTAATGTAATTATATACATTAAATTTGAATTATGATTCGTATGTATATATGAAACTTTAATTTTAATTTAATTGTACACATTTAAAGAAATAAATATATACATTTAATTAATGTTTGTATATGCAATATATTAATGTAAAATAGTGCTAATTCGATAATGTTTTTAGTGATTTGTGATAATTGAATTAAACTAAAATTTTATGTATAAAATCACACCAAATCAAAAATTCACGTATCACATTATACATTGAATTAAAGTTCATATATAATTTTATTTTTTTCTTAAAATTTAATGTTGTAAACGAATATGAAAAATTACGGAGAAACACTATTCTTTCGCATATTGTCAAACTTGGTGCATAAATTTATGTAAGAAATGTATATTTATTAAAAATTATGTAAAAATAAATGAAAGTTTGGTTGAAAATGTAAAGTTAAATTATTTATTGAGTTCAAATCTCAATATGTATAATTTTTTTATTGATTTATATTAAAAAAGAAGAAGATAAAAACACCTTCATAATAATAAATTTTACTTTATAAAATAAATGGTTTTTTTAGTAATTTCTCAATTGAGTTGTTGCTGACTTGACTATGATAGCAACTCAGTGAAAAACTAAATATTAGTATACATATAAATATAGATATATACAAAAGATTTATGTATTAAAACTACAGTTACTTAAATTTATGTTGATTGAGTTCTAATTTGACACGTTATTATTTCAACAATTGAGTTTATACACGTTTAAACGGCATGTAATATTTATCACTTTAAAAATTGAAGGTTATGATTAGTTTTGTATGATTTCAATTATATAAAACTTATATCCATGCTATCGAGTAAGTTTTGAGTGTTTTGCCATTTTGATAAGAGGAGACTCATCTTTATCAAAGTCCGAGAAACATAACTATAATAATTAAATGGAATCCATAAGAGACCAAAATTGCAAGGTTGTTTTACTAGCAAAAGTAGACCTGCTCATGGGTCGGGATACCCGCCCAGGCCTGAAGTCTCTTCTAAAATATGGGAGGGTTTGGACAAAAATACGAAACCCAAAAATAAGCTTGGTAAAATTTAAGTCTTGTTTTCTATATAGGTAAGGTCTTGGACAAGATTTTTTGACTCGAGCTAGGCCCGACCTAGTCTGAATATATTATCTTATAAAAAACATTATATTAATTATATATTTTAAATAATATTTATAAATATTTATATTAAACCACTAGTCCAATTACAATTAAATTTATTATTCAAAACCTAAAAAAAAAATTTACCAACTAAATAACCCAACCTAAAATATAAAATTTTAAAATTTATATTTAATACAATAAAATATTTATTATGTTTATTATAGTGTTTTTTTAATATAAATAGTTTTAATGTATTAGAAAGCTTTTATTTTAGTATTTTTTTAGTGTATTATATTTTTTTAAAAATTTAATTTTTAAATAAAAACTAATTTAATAAAAATCAAATATGGACTGGTTTGGATCCAGATTTATCTTTCTTAAATTGAGCTGAGTAAAAATAAATAAACTCATTTTCCGAACTGAATCAAGTGAAACCAAACCTAATCCGAGCACCTTTAAGCAAAAGGCAGTGCAGGTTATATATATGCTGTGCATGATTAAACTACTGTCGAACAATGTTTGACATAGCTAACCATCTGATCCCATCTTCTATATCCAACTTAACTCCAACTTAAGGACCCGAATATGAACTTTTTGGATATAGCTTGTTATAATTCAATGATGAACCAAAAAAAAACAGTAAACTACTTGGTCAAGTTAACCAAAAAAACAACATTGGATCATAAAAAAAATGTACATAATAGCATTTAAAGTTACAAGGAAAAGAGTTTCAATCCAAATCGATAATCCCGAAGTTCGACAGCATGATCTTTACTTGATCGACAAAGTTCGATCCGGTCGCGTACTCCGTTAGCATCCCGACAGCAAAACCGAACATTGCCCATCTACAAGTACACCAACATCGCCAAAAAACAGTCATCATATAGCAAGTTATTTGCTTGGATGTTATTAATAGAAATAGGTTAAAATTTGCCTACGGTCCCTGTAGAATTTAGTCCGGTATTTGAAAAGAGCTATTTGGTGGTATCAATTGACATCGTGTTAAACAAGAAGAAAAGAATGAAGAGAATATTGCGTTAAATACCTTCCATTACCAATCTCATTCTTTCCAATGAAGCCAAAGAAAGGCCCTTGATTTGATTCCTCAAGCTTCTTCTGCTTAAAGTAGTCTTGCAGTTCCTTTGCCTTTTGCCTCTGAAACTCCAAACTGATCACATTCTGGTCTCCCACAGGTGCAGGCGAAGAAGAAGACGGAGGAGGAGGAGTGGTTGGTGGTGGCGGTGAAGGAGGAAATGGCTTGACAGGAGACGGCGGGGAAGGTGCCGTAGGTCTTCTCAAAGGACCTTCAGACTGAGAACTCCTTATAGTCACAATATAAGGCTTGGCTGTGGTACACAATCTGCAACAAGTAGAAGACGCTGCTGCTGCTGCTGATGATGAAGTGTTTGGGATTTTGATATAGGGGATTGAGGATGCCATAGACATTGCTGTTTTTTCTCTTTCCAAGAGAATTCTGTGTGATGGGTTTGTTGTTAATGTTCTTAAGATTTGTGTCTGGAAATGGGGGAGTGTGTGGATAAGGCGTGGCCAAGTTTCAACAGACAGATAGCTCAAAATTTATACAGTTTGGGTCAGTGGGTCGTTGGTTGCCAATGGCGACCACTGGATTCTGAAGCGCGTGATAAACATTTCATCCCCCCCAACTTGGCTTTTTTACCATTACTCGCGCTTCCTGTGGTTTTCTTTTTCCTATTTTCCTAATTTGACAGCTGCAAAGTGAAAATGAGGTAAAACTAACATGATACTAAATCAGGAATTTGATTAATACATAAATTAATTTTTTTTATATGAAAGTTGGTTATTTCTGTTAAAAATTTTATCTATTTGTACGGTTAAAAATTGGTGCAGTTGACAGAAAAACAAGAGAGTAACATCTGACATGCCATATATATAACATGTTGATGTACAATGATCAATTTTTAATAGTAGAAATGAATGTAATTTTTAACAAAAAAATCAAGTTACTCTTTGATCTAATATATAATGATTAATTTACTCATTTCTTAATAGAAGAGATAAAATAAAATCTGATTCCAAATATAAAGATTTTTATTATACTTTTATCATGAAAATCAACATTTGGAAAATGGAGATGAAATATGATTATGGTTTTTTAACTTTATTTGATAAATTAAAATTTTAAATGTTAAATTATTTTTATAAGTACTGAATTTGTATTAAAAAATTATTTGGTATACTAATAAAATTAAGTAGTGAGAAAATTAATTCTCATTTTTAAAAATTATTTTTCTTAAATTTAATCTTATTAATATTTTTATTTTATTTTGTACAGTTTTCAATAAAACTTAAATATAATAATTTGGATATCTCATTTTTTTTCAAAAAAAAATTAAAAAGAGATAATTTATTTTAAATATATTTTAAAATAAAATTAACTTAATATTTTCAACGTTTAAGTGATAAATATTAATTAGCTATTTTTACCTATTTTTTAACACTTTTTTGGTGAACCTTTTATTAATTAAAAAACTAATAAGATTATGATTATTGGATTAAAAGTCGCCAAGAGTGCTCTCCAAAGAGTCCTAGAGAAAACAGCAATTGTTGTGGCTTGGGATGGCGGAGATTGGTGGTGACGATGGAAAAGAGAGGGAAGAGATCTCCCTCATTGCTGAAGAACTGGTTCAATTGTCTGTGAAGGGATCGATCGTGACTCCAAGCGACAAACCTACTTTGATCTGTTCAATCTGGACAGAAAAGCTTTATAATCCAGAGAGTTTTAGGGCACAGATAAAGAGTATATGGAAGACAAAAAAGAAGTTCGAGATCAAGACAGAGGGGCAGAATTTATTCTTAATTATTTTTTATTTGGAAGAAGATCTAGAGGCGATTTTAAAAGGGAGGCCATGGTTGTTTCATAAGAGTTTAATTTTATTTAACAGAATTTTACAGCCGATAGAAAGATCACAGATCAGGCTTAATTCTTCGCCATTCTGGTTAAAGTTAGGGGCATGCTCACCTGAATTTGATAAAAAAGATCTACTTCATGCAATTGGTGTTTCTTTTGGGGGGTGCTTAGATCTGAAATTAATGGAGATATATGTCGTCTTAGGATTAATCTAGATGTGCAGAAACCCCTTAGACGAGGGATCTTTGTCTCTACTGATAGTATTAATAAACCATAGGTTTCCTTTAAGTATGAGAAATTACCCTTTTTTCTGTTTTGGATGTGGAAAAATGGGGCATGGTCTTATAGACTGCCAAGAGTTAGATCCTGCAGAAAAGAATAAAGTCAGAATTGATCCACCATTTTCGTTGGCTTTAAAAGCAGAGTCAAACTTAGTTGGGAAGGAAAGCATGAAACTCAATGCGTTCTCTAAAACTGGGAGGGTTCAGTGCTGTTATATAGGAGGTGAAGAGGTACAAAAATCGAAAAGGAAAATAGATGAAGAAAAGGAAAGTATGAATGGGCAGATGCGGAACACAAAAGTACTGAATATTGAGGATGGAAAGTCGAATAAAAAGGAGGAAGAATTGAATTCTATGGAAGATGTTCTGACACACGATAGCAATTACAAGGAAGTAAATAAACCAAATCTAGAAAAGAGGACACGATGGAAGAGAATAGAGCCAGTACAGGCGAGGATGGTGAGAATAGAAGAATGTGACACTAGAAAGAGGAAGTCTACCGATACTAAAATTGAGAATTGGCGCGTAATAGATAATGATGCTGGAATTAAAAGATTGAAGAAAGAAGAAAAACAAGTTTGCGAAGAATCTTCTTCGAATGAAATGTTTGAAGTGATGGATCATGATGATAATCTACAACTTGTGATATCGGCGGCTGCCAAATGGCAAGCCGACCGGACACAATGAAAAGCATTAGCTGGAACGTTCATGGGTTGGGGAGTCCACGGGCGACTAGGAGGCTGCGAAACTTCTTAAAGCAGCAGAATCCCCATGTGGTCTTCTTAATGGAGACAAAAATTGATAGGAAACGGATGGAAAAAGTTAGGAGAAGTTGTGGATTTTCAAATGGGATAGATGTTGATGCAGAAGGTACACGTGGAGGTTTAAGCTTAGCATGGAAGGAAGAATTTAAAGTTACTCTAAGGAGTTTCTCAAAAAATCATATAGATGCTATGGTCAAAGAGGGAAGTACTGATGCAGAATGGAGATTTATAGGATTTTATGGTTCTTCTTATGACAGCAATAAAAATGATTCATAGAATCTGTTACGAAAATTGGGGGAAGATAAAACTCATCCATGGCTAGTGTGCGAGGATTTTAATGAGATATTGTATTCTTTCGAGAAGACTGGAGGGATTCTAAGGGAGGATAGGAAAATGAAGGCATTCCGAGAGGTTTTAGAAGAATGTCAACTTGAAGATATAGGATATTCGGGGGTCTGGTTTTCTTGGGAAAAAGGTAATTTTGCAGAAACAAATATCAGGGAAAGATTAGACAGATGTGTTGCAAATGAGAAATGAAAGCTCCTTTTTTCCAACAGGTAATATCCATCACCTCCCTCACTCGATGTCGGATCATTGCCCTCTTCTTATTAACACAAAGAGTGAAAGAATTTTTGCTAGAAGCCCACAATTTAAGTTTGAAGCATGATGGACCACAGAGAAATCCCTTGAGGAAAGAATAAAAACATCATGGGAATCAACTTCAGACATAATTCTAGAAAAATTGGAGAATCTACAAGGAAATCTTAAAGAATGGGAAAGCTCAATTAAAAATGGGAGGGAGGGGCTAAAGAAAAACCTAACGAAGAAACTGGAGATGCCGCTGGCAAAGGATAGAGATGAAGACACTTTAGCAAAGATCATTGATACAAGGGTTCATTTGAATATGGAAATAGACAGAGACGAAATCTATTGGGAACAGAGAGCAAGGGCGAATTGGCTTAAAGCAGGAGACAAAAATTCTACGTTTTTTCATAGGTATGCCTCATTCCGTTAGAAAATAAATACGATATCAAGGCTGGAGATAGAAGGAGGAGGGGAGACTACTGAGGAGAATGAGATCGTTGAAACAGCTACTTCATTTTTTCAGAAGCTCTTTACGTCAAAAGGAGTTGGAGATTTTTCCCATCTATTACAGGGCATTGAGAAAAGGATTTCTTCAGACATTAATGCTTCCTTATTATCAACCTTCACGGAAGAAGAAGTGGTTTCAGCATTAAAAGAAATGGGGCTAACCAAAGCGCTAGGACCTGATGGTTTCCCAGCATTATTCTACCAGAAATACTGGCACATTGTAGGTAAAGACGTTATTAATTTCTGTTTGGGAGTTTTAAACAATGGTCAGAATTTTGGACATCTAAACTCAACAGATATTGTGCTCATCCCAAAGAGTCAGAATCCCACTAATTTAGCAAATTTCAGACCAATCAGTTTGTGTTCGGTTCTTTACAAAATTGTGGCAAAGACAATCGCTAATAGATTCCAAGGAGTAATAGGAAATTGCATTGATGTGGCTCAAAGTGCATTTGTTCCGGGTAGGCTAATTTCTGATAATGTCATACTAGCGTATGAATTGCTGCACACATTTCGAAGAAAGCGTATGGGAAGGAATGGATTTATGACAGTTAAGCTTGATATGAGTAAAGCTTACGATAGGGTTGAATGGGCGTTTATTAGGGAAGTTATGCTGAAGATGGGTTTTGAAGAGAAATGGGTGGAATTAATTCTAAACTGCATTACTTCAGCATCTTATGCAGTTAATATCAACAGAAACAGGGGAAGAACTTTTCAAGCTACTAGAGGGTTGAGACAGGGGGACCCTCTTAGCCCTTTCCTTTTTCTTTTTTACAGTGAGGGATTATCGGCATTAATGAGAATGGCCTTAAATGAAGGTCTGTTAAAAGGAGCAAAAACAAGTCGAAGTGGACCATCGATTACACATTTACTTTTTGCAGATGGCTGTATCCTCTTTGGAGAAGCAACAAGAAAGGGAGCAAGTTTATTAAAAGGGATTCTAAAAGAATATGGCGATTGTTCAGGACAGTGTGTAAATTTCAACAAATCCACGATCTTTTTTAGTTCAAACACGGCAGAAGAAAATAGGGAGGAAGTTTCGACAATTTTGGGGGTGAGATCATCAACAGATATGGAAAAGTATTTAGGTCTCCCAAGTTTGGTTGTAAGGCGCAAAAAAAAAAAAATCCTTTCAAGCCCTTAAAGAAAAGGTTCTCTTCAGAATTAAAGGATGGAGCAATAGGTTTTTATCTCAGGGAGGAAAGGAGGTTTTTATAAAATCCGTACTTCAGGCAATTCCGACCTATGCTATGTCATGTTTCCTTCTACCTACCTCATTTTGTGGAGAACTAGAAAAAATTATTGCAAAATTTTGGTGGCAAAAAGAGTATGGGAAGCAGGTTATTAATTGGTGTCAGTGGCAGAATTTATACCGTTCAAAAGATGAGGGAGGGATGGGTTTTAGATGCATGGCAAAATTTAATGTGGCATTATTGGCAAAACAAGGGTGGAGAATTTTGAACAATCCAAATTAAGCTAGTTCTTGCGAGTTTTAAAAGCAAAATATTTTCCGAATGGGAATTTCCTTAATTCGTGTTTGGGGAATAATTGCTCGTTTACATGGAAAAGCTTATGGGCTGCCAAAGGTGTGTTAATGGATGGTCTTTGTTGGAAGGTGGGAAGAGGAACAGAAATCTCAATTTTGAATGACGCTTGGATACCAGATTTGCTTAATTCCAGATTATCTTTTCATGTTAATAATTTAAGTGATTTTAAAGTTGCTGAATTAATTGATGATAGTAGCAGGAAATGGAAGGAATAACTGTTAGAAACTACCTTTCCAGATGTCATAGTCGAGAAGATTCTGCGCATCCCGTTAGCAAAGGAACCGGATGAAGATACGATGGCCTGGAGCGGAGAGCCCTCGGGAGAGTTCACGGTACGAAGCGCCTATAAACTATTACAAAATACTGGAACAGATCCTAGGGCTTATGCCTTACAATCAGTCTATACGAAATTTTACAAAAAAACTCTGGCTACTTAATCTACCTTCAAAGATTAAAATCTTAACATGGAAAATATCGTGGAACTATCTACCTACAAGGGTTAACATGCATCATAGGAGACTGTCAAACATTCAAATTTGTCCTCGATGCGGAACAGGAGCAGAGAGCACGAGTCACTTATTCCGAGAGTGCCCTGTTTCATTAGTAGTATGTGAACAATTATCTTTCTTGGATTACCTTAAAGTTTTAGATATGGAGTTTAAGGAATGGCTTACTTGGGTTTTCGAGCAGGCCACTTCTTCACAGTGTAGACTCTTCTGTTTTGCCTTGTGGGCAATTTGGGGCGAAAGAAATAGGGGTATTCATGAGAGAACCAGTAGATCTGCAGAGGAAACAGCAAAATTTATTAGAACCTATATTTTAGAATTAGACGGGACTGAGGAAGCAACAAAAAAAGTTCAGTTAGAAATCAAAAGATGGAAACCTCCAACTGAGCAGTTCGTAAAGATAAATTTTGATGCAGCATATGATAATGAGTTATGTCGAGCGGCAGTGGGTATAGTAGCCAGGGATAGGAAAGGCTCAGTATTGTTATCGCACTCATCGATTCAAGAAAATGTAACATCTCCTTTTGCTGCCGAAGCAATCGCTTGCAGTATAGCAGTCCGTACCGGTGTCGACATGCAATGGAGAAAAATCATTATTGAAGGAGATGCATTAACAGTGATTAAGAAATGTAGAACAAAAACGAGAGACAGATCAATGATTAGGGCTTATATTCATGACATTCAACAAACACAAACAAAGATCGAGAAATGCTGCTTCGAACATATTCCAAGAGAAATGAACAGTCTAGCGCATATTTTGGCTACGAAAACCTTAAAGAAGATGAGCGAGTTTTACTTGATAGGAGATGTCCCGGAGTTTGCCATGAATCTGAAAGAAAATGAGGCGAGTGAGAATCAGAACGACAGTAGACATGAAAAGGGAGATATGAGGTGAGGTTAGAAAGCAAGAGAGAAAGAGGGAGTAGTTTTCAGAAAGTAGTAGAAGAAGGAGACAAGGGAGGCTGAAACGGCAAGAGGATAAGCAATTGGCTTCATTGAGAAATGGGAAGCGTCCAAAAGAAGATAAAATTGACGGTGGGATTGGACAGCTGACTAGCCATCAGATTGGGCAGAGAATGGGCGCCATAAATGCTTCCAGAGAATTCTTTATTTTGTTTTATTTTGAATTTTAAACGAACGGGTTTGGTTGCAAAATCAAGCCCGTATTTTTAGGTCTGTTTTAAAAACTGTTTAGTTTCTTTGTTTGATTCATTTGGCCTAGTTCTAAGGACCTTTATTTATTAGGTACTGATTTGGAAGTAAATAAAGCCCAATTTGAGTTCTTTTAAAAAAAAAAAAAAACTAATAAGATTATTAAAAATACTTAAAAAATTAAATGTTTAATAATTTGAAATTTGAAATAAATGTAATAATGCATTAATATTATTTAAAATTTAATTTAAAAAATGAGACGCTTTTTAAATATAACTAAAAAAATATTTTGAAACCCAACCAACTAACCTAGAACTCAATAACTTCCGTTCTTTTTTTTATATATTATAATTTAATTTAATAATTATTAAAATATTTATAAATAATTAGATTTTTATTATTTTTAATTAAAAGATGTTGAATATAAAAATTGAAGACACTAAGACTAAATAAAGTAATAAGTAATTAATAAAATATAAAGTTATCATTTTTATTTAAAATTTATTTAATAAGTAAAACTTAAGAAGGGTAGTGTAATTTTTCCTTATCAAACCGGAAGAGTATTGGTGAAAATTTTTAAAATTTTGGAGATTTTTAAAATGTGAGTATTTTGAATTTATAGTCATTGTAATTGATTTGTTTTTTTAATGGAATCTTACAAATTATAAAATAAAATTAATGATATTAAAAACAAATAATATAGAAAATATTTAATAGGGAGATCATTATATTTGTTATATTAAAATAAAGTGAAAATATTTTTTGAATTTTTTATTTTATTTTATAGTGGGACCATGTGTATTAAAATTAAAATAATGAGGAATTTGAAAAGGTATAATAACTTATTTGACCCTTTAACTTTAAAAAAAAAAAAACCCATTTTAGCCTTTCATTTAGTTTTAACCTCTTTTAATTCTTAAACTTGTGTTGTTTGTCAAATCATCCCGAAATTGATAGAAAAGATAATGTCTTTTAACTTTGCTGATATGGCATACACATGGATTGCCATGTGGATGCCAAGTCAGTAATTAATTATTTTTTAAAATTTAAAAATTTAAAAATAATTATTAAATATATATTTTTTTAATTTTTAAAAAATTAATTAATTGCTAATGTGGGGTATACATGTGGACTGTCACATGGATGCCACATTAGCAAAGTTAACAAACGTTAATTTTTTCATCAATTTTGAGGTGATTTGACAAATAATACAAATTTAAGGGCTAAAAGAAACGAAATATTAAATAGAGGACTAAAATGACTTTTTTTAAAAAAAAACCATTTGTTTAGGTGAAATTTGAAAAAGAAAATTGAGCCACTTAAATCTCTTAAAATTCCTCCTAAATTATTTAATTTCTCTACTTGTTTAGGCCGTGAGAACTTTAATATCTCAAGTTCAAATCTCACTTGATGTAAATTATATGTAGGAACTTAGTATATCCCACAACATTTGAATGATTAATTCAAGTTTATATCCCACGACACTTGAATCCTTCATATATTTATTTTGGTCTAGGTTTGGACCTAGTTTGGTTATCAGTTCAATCGTGTTTTAGAATTATCAATTCTATTTATCGTTATTTAAATCTATTCTTTGTAATTGTAATATAATTATACTTATAACTTCAGAAAAACTTCATATATTAATTGAAAAATACACTATATTTAACATATGATTAGATTTTTATTATTTTTAATTAAAAATATTAAATATAAAGAATTAAGATAATAAAAGTAAATAGAATAATAAGAAATAAATAAAGGGAAAAGCTGACTAAACCTTAAGAGATAATTGGATATTTTTCAAATCTTAGTCAGTAGGGAATTTTCTATCAAACATCAAAGACTCTTAATAAAATTACTGTTGCTTGTCTATTTATTTTATTTATTAATATTTATTATATATTTGATACATTAAATTATATTTAATAAAATTTCAAGTTTGCTTAAAGAAATAAAAATTTTCACACTATTGGTTTTATATTTAATTTATTTAATCCAGTTAAAAAAATCATTGGTACTAAATAGAATAATATTCATGATTATATATATATATATATATATATTAACAAACATGTCTGTTAGCGAAAATATTCCTTTTTTGTTTGTTTAATTAAACAGAAATAAATCTAGAATTATTCAAATTAATCAATTCATGAAAATCTATCCAAAAAGAAATAAGAAAGAAAGCCCCCTTTCAATGATCTTCACCCAACATTGCGGTCACAAGCGCAGCACAATATTTATAACCCTTTTCAACTAACCATGATTGAACTGAATATATATTGTATGCATATATGGAACACATTAATTACCCAGAAATAATGGACAACACAGTCGTGCAACAAGAATAATAATAATAATCATGATATAAGAAAATGAAAGTGAAGCCCAGGGCAGGATGGCAAAATTGAACTCTCAAATTCAATATATTTATATAGACACAATATGAAAATCCAACAAAGGTGGCCCAGAAAGAAAGCTCCTCTCTAATGGTTGCATTCTGATTTCCATGTAGAATCAACAAAAACAACACTTTGCTTCTTCCCTTGCCCACTTTCCAACATATAAGATTGAAGCTCTGTTAGAAAGCAATTTTACCGGATGGCATCATCAAACTCCGATGTAATGGCCGAACTACATGATTGTACATGCACAAGTTTTTTCACTTCCATTACTGAATTCATCGTCTGATCCACCTGTTTCACTGACATTAAGACGAAGGTACAATATCAGCAACGGGGAAGTGAAGAAAGACTGAACCGGCCAAACAGATAAAACTAGTATGAAAGCACTGCCGTGTTCATAACCTATTAGCAAAGATGCCATATGTATCACCTCCTATCAGACATTAATGTGCAGAATACATGGAGATTAAAAAAATTTGTAGGCACAAGAAATTTGCACCTACTAATACCTAATTTCAGCTAAAATACACCAGAAGCATTAGAAAGGGTGAACCTAAGACATTACATACTATTTGTGCAGCAAGTTTCTTGTAAAGACAGCCACCACACAAATTAGTATCAAAGAGTTCACAAACACCTTACAAAACCCAAAGATGTATGCTAATTATGCAGAGACATGTTTACGCCATAACTTCTTACATTTCAACAAACAGATCACATATATAGATACGTCTAATGTATGAGATCTTGATAGCCAATGCTCTAAGATCAGATCTATGCATGTTGTCTGGTAACATCTACCTACATTTCTGTAGGCTATAACAAAACCAAAAAGAAATATTGGCTTATATCCTGAGTTCGTGTGAAGGTTGCCATAGCAATGTAATCAGCATAACTTGCAGAAAAACTTCAGTACTTGCCCAAACAAAGAAACAAATTTTTGAATAATCAGAATATATTTACAATCTATGTGGCACGAGTGTCTGTAGATTTGTTATGGATGCTGTTGAATAATGCGAAATCATCTTAATATATCTTTAGGAAAACAAGAAAGAATAAAGGGGCACATTAACTAAGGCAGAAATAGCATGAAGAAATTAAATATGTAAGAAAATTGTACTGCATTGCTTATACAACTTTAATTAGAGCAGAAAATTCATGTACCTGGGTTCGAATTCTCTGATTTCAGCAAGCTCACTACCATGAGCATCAGTCCACTGCACCTTTCTTCGTACTGTATGACTTGGGATATCACCATCCTTTTCCCCTGATGCCTCACGGTCATTACCATCCTCAAGAGGAACTTGAGTAGTATTTGATTGCTTCTTCAAACTACTTTTGAAAACAACCTTTCTTGCATCGCTATTGCCATCATCAAGCTGAGTTGCTTGATCATTACTCTTATCTGAAGCAAAGGACCCTGGCAAGACATCCGGCTGTTGAACAGGGCCAACTTTCAAAGGCGACGGTGTGTCAAGCCCGGCGGAAGTGCGACCAAAGCAGACAAAAGAGGCGCACCCGCGGGAAAGCCGGTTCTTGATGGAAGCCAGTTGGAGGTCAGGATCAGGATCAGGTTCTTGGTCTACCAACTGGTAATGATTCCACGGCGAAACTCTCATGGACTTGTCCTCGTGCTTCTGACCCAACAGAAGAAGGGCCAAGCCCTTGCTATACCCGGACGCTGAAGAAGAGAAGAACCCTCCTCCTTCTACTGTCAATAACATCAGTTCTCATCTGGAGAACCCAGACAATACCATTTTCTTCTCTTTTTTTTCTTTTCAGTCACAACAAACTGAACCAAACTACCCCCAACTCCTTCATCCAGCCATATATCAGAGTCAGTGAAGTTATCAAACTTACCAAATAATGAAAAAGATTTATTAAAAACGGATCAGGGAAAGGATTGTCCAGGTTTGAACAGCTAAACCAAGAAGCAGAGCAAATTATTTGCCACTACGCCAGTTGACACCAAATAATGAAATTTAACATCAATGAAAAATCATAAATTCCATTTATAGTTACTAATGGAGTAAATCCTAAGTAACTAAAACTCATTGCAGACATAATAACTACTTACTTCCCCAAAACTGCAATAATTATCAACATGGTCACCCCCCCTCATTAAACCACACATAATTAAGATCTATAAATTTATTAAATCTAAATAAAATTCAATAACATTAATTTTATTTTTTACACTCAAATCAAGAAAGAGAGTAACATTATTGAATAAATATAAAGAAAATATTAACAACATCAACGTCAAAAATAAAAATTAAATTCATTTAAAAGAATGATTTAAGATCTGTTTACAGTTAAAAGTAACAAGTACCAGCTCAAAGCAATGCTATCTGTTTGATTGAAGTGAAAGCAATAAAAAGATGGAACAGAGAAATGTTGACAGTGACCAGTTCAAAATAAAAACCTTTTTCCTTTCTTGCTTTATTTGTTCTCCTTTTATTTTCTGGGGAAACAAACAGGAAATCAGATGAAAGAACAGGCGTGTGAGAGCTTACCTGATGGCGATTAAGCGGATCTGGAGTGTAGAAAGAAAAAAAAAAGCCCAGGAAACTAAACCGGCGGCGCCGGCATGTTCGACCCCGACTTGCGTACGAATTAATCGGCGAGGAATTGGACTATTTGAGAGAAATTATAAATAAAAAGGGTGGAAAAAAGAAATATTATGGGGTAAGGAAGAATAAAAAGAATTGAGTTTATTTCCGGTTGGGATTATTTAAAGTGAAGGATAGGGACAGTGACTTCCGTGGCGCATGATAGCGATTCTTCTTTTTTTTTAAATTTTTTAGATTTTGAATATCTAAAAAACTTTTTTATTATTAAGAAAAAAAGGAAAAGTAAGATGTGTTATGAAATTGTGTGCTAGTAAAGTGTCTTTTTAACGAGGGGATATGATATGAAATGAAAATTTATTATATTTTTTAATTACGTAAATTTTAAACTCAATCAATTAAATTAGTACACGTTATAAAATGCGTTGAAGTTGAAGTTTATAGTAGTGGTTCACATCGTATTAGATGCAAAAAGTCTCTAAGAATAAAAGTATAGTTAATCATTTTGTCTATGTGCCTTTTGATCTTAAAAGATGAGGTATTTATAAGAATGATAGTTTTGGAGTGGGTCAACTATATTATGATTGTCTATTTAACAAGGTCTAATTTAAACCCAAGTTAGGGTATAGTCAAGGTAAAGTGTTAAATCGATAGAAATTATGTTATAATTGATTGAAGTTGCTCCGACAAGGAATGTGACATCCTTTAGCTTGGACCTGGTGATCATGTCAGGTAAGGGGTGTTACATTTAGTGACATCAAAGCTACGGTTTAGTCGATCCTAGGACTAAATCGTAGTGTGTGTCAAGTCTAAACATACATGCCATAATAGTCCGTGACAGTGTGATGTATCGTTGATCTAAATTGGCTTTGGTTTCCTATATGGATTTTCCATGTCAGCTAACTCAAATCAAGTCGTAAATGATGAGGTGGAAAGTAATGCCCCAGCCTCTATCAGCGAGCTCAAAGTATGCCCGTTCTGCAAGGGCTAAGAGGTGAGGCCAGAGGTACCTTTATACAAATGATGAACCAATGGTTCAATCAGTTTACGGGAGCTACCCATTCAGCTTCCCAATAGCAAATGCCACCTCCTCCACCTGAAGTGCACTCGGTTGCACAATCCCAACCCTAAGCTCCTACACTGGTAACTATTGCTCGCCCTTCGATTGAAAAAATCCACAAGTGTGATTTTAAAACAATCTCAATTGAACATATAATAATAATTGTATTGGAAATATTATTGATGTGATTGAAAGGTGATATAGAAGTGCCAAAATGTAAAAAGTGCATAAATAGAAGGGATGTGTGTAACACCCCAAACCCGGCCCAAACACCACGACCGGATCTGGCATGTCACTAAGAAGATTTAGTAAAACATGTCGCATTTTTGGAAAATATTTTTCTTGATTTTAACATTTTATTTGGGAAAATAAATAGTTGAATAATTTGTAAAAGATATGAATTTTCATTTAAATGCCTTTATGAATTAAAAACCAAAATTTAATACACGCTTTAACTTAATTAAAACGAAAAAAAACTAATGTAAATGTCTAGTAATAATAAAAGCCCAAAACAAACAAACATATAAAGCTAGTGGCCCATGGCCTTATTACAATGAAATTTAAAACCCACTAACTGAAAATATTAAAAATTAACAAACTGGTAAAGTCTTTTGCTGAATCAAAATAATCTCTCGCATGGCCACCTTGTGCGCCTCTCCAGCCCGGTCCGATGCACTAGGTGCTACCTGAAAGATGTTAAATAATAGGGTGAGTCGCGAGACTCAGTGTGCAACCCTCGTGCACCATCAGATTGGGCCTTAGCCCTACAGAACAGATAACATAGTATAATATAATAGATAATATGCAAAGCCCAACCCAATCCTAGGTTTCCATCCGCTACACACCACCCGTACCTGCCATTCACACCATTGGGGATTTCTACAATCAACCCACGCCGCTATACACCATCGATGGCGATCACGCGCTGAGATAGTCGCTCATCGTCGATCATGGCAATAGCCACTACAACAGATCATGGCATTAGCCACTACAATGATCATGGCATTAGCCACTACACAACAGATCATGGCAAAAGCCACTACAATGAACACACCCCTTTCATCAATCACCCAACCCCATGCATACATAGAAATTGGCACACATATAAAACAAATCATCTCAATAGAAACATTCACTTTAGAATGACAGAGATCACTAACCTGGTGATTCGCCTTTACCCCATTTCGGGTTTTCAATGACCATCACCGGTATTTCAAAGATTTAATGAATATACATAATATAATGAGTTTGTATGCATACTAATCAAGCAATCTAAATGGTGTGAGAGTGTTACACACCTGATTAATGCGTAAGACTACCCTCTATGTCGATACCCTCGCTAATCGGATCTACTGCCCTCTGTCTACAACTTTGCTCAAAAGCTGGAAAAACGCGAATATAAGGCCTCTCCTATATTCGGCCAATGGTTAGTGTTTACCCGAATCTATACTTTTAGATTAACAAATCTCCTTACCTAGATCGATTAAATCCCGAAAGTAGTATGATTTGTGTGCTACTGATTTAGAAACCTAGGTGATTGGATCTCCTTCAAATCCCAGAATGCCGCCCGTGAAAGATAATACGAGGTTAGTCAACCATCTAGCCATTCGGCTATGGTCTCCAAAAGCCGGAAAAGATTGAAATAATAACATAATCGACACTTACCACTTCAGAAGATTTTGGCTACCCCTTGTAGGAAGATTCGGCAAACACCAGAGAAGAGATCTAAGAATTTTGGCTTTTAAGAAAATCCCGAAAAAGTATGAACAAAAGAAGGCTGATGTGTTTTCAGCTTTTAGAAGAACTGAGTGAAGAGTTTCGGTTTCTAGAAAAAGAAAAGAAGAAAAGAAATCAAGAGAAAAGCTTGGAGATTTCGGCTAGGAAGAAAAAGAATGGAAAAGATTTCGTCAACTGATAAAGCTTCAAAGGGTTTCGGTTCTTAATGAATGGAAGAAGAGATGAACAAATGGGTAGGGAGAATTCGGCTTTTTAGAGAAATCAGCACAAGAGGAAAAGAATGGAAAAGAGAGTGAAGGAGAGGTTTGGCTTTTGAAGAAATTAAAGAAAAGAAATTGTAGAGGAGACGAGGATTTTTGCATGGAAGAGAAGAAAAGGGTAGGGTTCAAATGTAAAAATTGATGAGCTATCCCCTATTTATAGAAATTTCGGCACACCTTTAGCCTATACTCAACCGATTTTTCCCCCTCTCATGTGTTTGATTTTCGGCCAACACTAGCCTTCCTGATAGATCCTCATCCTATCCCTTATCCTTATCAAAACACCCATCCAAAAGAGGCTTAATTATCTCCAACTCTTCCCTCCTTTATCAGCTTTAATTATCCACATATTAAAACAATAAAATCCCCTAAATAATAGCCTTGTTGCGTCCAACCTACTCCTCCTTATAAGTGTCGAATTTGGCCCAAAAACATGGGCTCCAAACGGCCACAAATTGGGCCTCTCCCCTTGCCTATTACGCCAACTCCCTTCCCTCTTAGTGGCGCCATTTTGCCACTGGGCTACAAGCCTATTTTTCTATTTAAGCTACCAAAACTTTATTTTAAGCCCTAGAGTATCTAAACAGAATATTTAATCAAGGCCTCAGCCCAAGCCTGAACCCAATTTGCACCTCTAATTCTCAAATTAACACATTAAACACATCCACACCCTAAACGCATAGGCCCAAAAATTTAGGATGTTACAATGTGCAAAGAAATTAGAAAGGAGGTGAGAAGAGTAACATATTGCCAAAAAATGTATAGCTATCATTTTACGACAATGTAACTTCTAGGTAGTCTCGTGCCAAAATTGTTAGGCCTTTGCTGATTTGATGTCCATCACATGGTCAACATACTTTCTAAAAGGGTTTTTAGCATAGGCTTCTTCTTACACTTTGTTGATCGATACAATTTATTGCATGAGCCTTTCCATTAATCACAATAATACCCCATCGTCAGAATAAGCCTTGTCTGCAAGGTTCCAATTAGAAAATTTCTAGAAAAGTTACTATTTTGTCCTTGTAAGTGGCGTCACTTGTAGGAAATCATTCCATTAAAAAACCATTGTTCTACCATGTGTCGAGAATGTTGAACCATGATTTTATCAAGAGCCACATATGTTGTAAAATTAGAATGACAATAGAATTGACCAAATTTAATGGCTTAACTTGATGGTCTAGGGTACTGACACATTTTCACAACAAAAAAACATTAAAAAATTTAGTCGACTTTAAAAACTCCAACTTATACGCGACTTCACCAATATGTTTAAGCACCTTATAAGGACCAAAATATCTCTATCCTAAATTTTAATGATGTTACAGTTGAATTGAATTTTGGCGAAAAGGCTGAAGTTTAACATAAACCCAATCATCTTCCACAAAGTAAACTTCACGTCACTATTGATCAACCAACAACTTCATTCTAGTGTTAGGGGGCTAAAACAACTACGGCTCGTGACACTAGCCTAAGCTTTCCTCAAATTATGATTAAGAAAAGGCTAATACCTTGTCATGATCAAGCATATAACTCTCAATCAACAACTAACCCACCAAGTCTCAAATATATTGAGTGATAATAGGTGGTGATCAACCATATATAAAACTTAGAACAAAGTCATTCGAGTAAAATTTAGATAAGATGTATTATACCAATATTCATTCCTTGGTAACAAGTTTGTGACTCGGGTCTGCATAAAATTGTAAGTAATACCCCCATCCAACAACACCCAGACCAGTTTGCCACAAACATACCTTATAAGCTAAATCACTATGATTGAAAACCATTTGCTAAAGCATTGAAAGAGATAACTAATTGAGGGTTAATTTTTAAATAGTAATAGATTCACACAAACCATGTCAAGATCTAATTGTGGCAATGAAGAATCTATAAGAGGTGAATCAGTATCACCTTCAAGAAATAAAAGTCGAGGTTTAGATTTACACTTATGATAACAGAGGTCATGGCTCGTCATTTTGTAGCTCTAGACAATGTCAATCAGCAGAATATAACCTTATTGCCACTAAAAAGTATAGCTGTGGTAGAAGAAACCAAGGAAACAATCGTAAAACTAGGGAGAAAAAGTTTGGGAGTTAGCAAGGTACGTTTGGAGATACCTAAAGTGGGCTTAACAAGCCCCTTCTCAAAAACAATACATTACTCATGTAATTGGGACAAAATCATAGCATTTTCAATATAGGTTGGCTTATGATTGAGAATGATAATCACTCACTATGGAAACTTGTTGAAGTTTAGCTAATAACCCCTTTAATTTCTTCAAGATCACTAGGTTAAAAATGCTTAATAATAGCATAGGTGAAGGCGGTCCAACCAATCATTTACTTTGCTGTTGGGCATCCAATCGTACCACTCACTCGCATCATCATCATCATCATTAAGATAGAAAGAAGAAATCATCAATCAATTTTCTTCTTTGATTGTGTAAAAATCGAAGTAACATTTAACTTGCAAAACCCACCATTTGGATTGGAACTTGAGAACAGAGCCATCTAAACTGGAGAAAGTTTATGTCACCCCAAGGATCCAACCGTAAAGGAATTAAAAAATGAGGAAGAAGTCAACTTATGATCCACTACAACTACTATATGTTTTTGGGCTAAAACAATATATAAATGTAACACCCCTAACCCCTCTCCGTCGTCAAATTAGGGTTACGAGCATTACCATACAATCGAAACATTTATATTTAATTTTATTCAGTATCATAAACATAACATAATCCATTCATACATACATACATCGTCCCTATATTGAGCCTTCGAGGCCTAAAAAACACCTTAAAAATAACTCAGGACTAAATTGAAATCATTTGGAAAGTCTAGGAAAAAGTTATAAAAATTTAGGTATAGGGGTCACACGGCTGAGACACACGCTCGTGTCTCAGTCTGTGTAACAATCGAAATAGGGACAGATGGCCGTGTCCCAGTCCGTGTCTTTGCTCGTGTAACTCACTGAGTAGGGTCACACGGCCGTGTTACATGCCTGTGTGCTAGGCCGTGTAACTTTCGAAATAGCCCCACACGCCCGTGTACCAGGCCGTGTGCTAACTGACTTGCACCCTAAGCACTCCATTGATGACATACGGCCGTGTCGCCAAGTCGTGTGTCTTACACAGCCAAGTCACACGCCCGTGTCTCTGGCCGTGTAGACCCAAAATGTACTTAAACAACAAGTTTACCATTTCGTACTTGCTTGGGCATTAAGCAACTCAAAAACCAATCATTTAACCTATTCAAAATACGATCAAACATACTCAAAACATGTCAAAACAATCATCTTAGGTGCCTAACCAATGTACCCTCATTGGTACCACATTTTATATCATCAAAACATATCAACGATGCACCATTCAAATCAAGATTTTTAAGCATGACATAATCACTCAATTTAGGCTAACATATAGTTACCTAAGACATCAAATTTAAAGTTCACACACATACCAAACCTTGAATCAAAACAACATTATACTTATAACTCAACTTACATTCCATTCACAAAATAACTAACAACCAAGACATCCTAGACACATGTCATTACAAAATTAAACATCACCACACTTGAGATCGGGATCGTTGTTGGATGTTGAGTCGGCAATCAAAAGAGAAGTTCCTAACCTACGCATGGAAAACAAAACCGCACACTGAGTAAAACTCAGTGATATTTCTATAATCCAAACATCTAAAGATATAATGATACATGAATGCTCAAATTGGATTATACAATCACACTATTATCTAAGCATAAAATTACAAGATATCATCATTTCAATTTCATGCATATTACTACATCATTTCATGTTATACTCAATTTTCACATGTTTTCATACTTGATTAGTTTAACAAATATCTCAACTCATGTCGCTTGCTATATAAATAGCTTTTCATAGATCAATCAATAATTCATTTAAGCAATAGTACAAACCAATCCATATTCAATCCATGAGTGCATCACTCATATAGTTCATTTATGATCACATCATATTTCACATTTCATTTTTCAATCCACTTTCTCATTTCCAATTCACATACTTTTCCATTTCAATATCAATTACAGAACTTTATTATTTATTTACCCCTATTAACATGACCCGGACTCGGACGGATACACGGATCCAACCAATACACCAGTTTGGCACCCAGTGCCTCATTGGATAAATCTGAAGTAATAACTGCGCCCAGCGTTATATAAATTGACACCTAATGTCTCATCGGTTAAACCGAAACAAATTGGCACCTCATCGACTCGAAGTCGAAGAAATCCCTGAACTCTTCCTATCTTATGGCATGCCATCTATATCCGACTTAGCTCGAAACAGTTAATTGGGTTCCATTTCTCTTACACATACATCCAATGTTCAATTATCATATTTGCACATTATCACATTTAAACATATATTCATTTCAAACTCATCTATTCAATACATTCATAATATATACCAAATCACTCCATTTCAATCAACTATAATTTCAATTCAATCTCAAAGTACTAAAGTACTCACCTTTACTACTTACCATATGCAATAATTCAAAATACAATAATTAACAACTAGGTTCGGATTATAGAAACACAAACCGTGGATTCTGAACTATTCGACGTCAATTTTATCCTTCCCCCTTTTTAGTCGAGGATTTCGGTACGATGTTAGCTACAGAATTAAAACAATTAAAATACATTAATACTACACAATTCAATTCCACATTGAATATTCTAATTTTTACACAATATTTGCTTAAATTTTAATTTAGTCCCTAAACCGAGACTAATTTTTATTCTTCATATTTACCTCTATATTTTCATACTCATTTCACTTTAAACTAAATTTAACTCCCTATTTTCAATTATACCCCTAAATTTTGAATTTTTCACAATTTAGTCCCTATTACTCAAAATTTACAATTTGTTCTACAATTTAATCCTTTTCCATTTCTAACTTAAAAACCTATCAATTTAATCATTAATACTAAAACTATTCAACAATAACAACATCTAAAATCTTAATCAATGCTAAAATTTCAACATCGATCGGGTAGTTCTAAACACCGGGATTCCAAAAATATAAAAATTACAAGAAAAAAAGACTAAATTGACTAACCAATTGAAGTTAAAAAGTTGGAAACCCGTTTGTGCCGTGCATTAACCCTTCTTCTTTTCTTTCTCTTTTCTCAATTTTGTTTTGCATGTATAGAAAATAAAGAAAGAATATATTTTGTTTTGTTTTAATACATTAACTAATATTATTATTATATAACTTAAATATATATTAAGTTAACATATAAATATACAATATAAACCATTAATGCCGTCCACTACTAAGATTAAATGTATATTTGCTATTTTAATCCCTTTAATTAATTTTAATCTATAATTCAACTTTTACCTTATACACGATTTAGTCATTATACTTTAATAACTCTTAATTTCACAAAATTCACTTAATCAAAATCTAATTCTCTATTAACTAGCCTTGTAAATATTTAAATAAAATTATTTACGAGTTTGTTTTACGAAAATGGAGTCCCGAACTTCATTTTTCGACACCCTAACTATCAGGTCGTTACAATAAATGACCAAGAACTTCTTGCACCATTTCTTCTAATCATCAACAAAAGAAGTTAGGGTATCTAGATCTTGTCAAAGCGAAGAATGATATTCTTGAAACGCTTTGAAATTATCGTTGCAATGACTCAATGAAAGCACCAATAAAGTGGATCCTAAAATAATCTCAACTAAATAGAATATAGGAATTTTATTGGAATTATTATTATTGTGATTTGAAAGATATTCTGTAACACCCCTTGCCCGTCCCAATCGTCGGGACTGAGCTACAGAATGCTACAGTACAAAACGGAATAGCTATAGACCTTTAACAGATAATTCGAGTAAAAAATCATCAATTGCCATTATATAAGTCATTCAGAACAAATTTAAACCTTTCCCGAGTTTAATACGAGCTTATGTAAGCTTTAAAGTTAACTTGGGATCAAACAAGGGCCAAATTACAGAGTTTGAAAAGCACAGGGCCGACATTGTGACGTAATTTTCTCCACGTCATGACGTCGCCAAACAGTATGTCACGTCACGACGTCGGACAACTTGACGTCGGGACGTCACAAACTGTTGGTCGACACTGCGACAAAGGAAGATTGACATCGGGATGAGGAACCTGTTTTTGGTAAATTTTGGCCATTTGGTATCTGCCTCAAACCAAACTTTCAAATAGGTCATAAGAATGCACTTGACATCATTTAAACATGTTCAAAACATACCAATTCCACGCTAAAACATAACATATAATCATCTAATCAATCCAGAAAACCAATATGCCACATTTGGCACCAATTTACAACAAGGATACATGAATCAATACAAGCCATTCAACCTATTTTTACCATTACATATCACTTATCCATTCCATACACAAGTTGATTCATGCATACCTAACTCATTATAATTGCCCATCCATATATTAGCAAAATACCAAAATTATGAACATGAGCAAGTTAACATTACCATAAGTGTTCATAATCAACTTTGTTTCAAAACATGCTTAACATTACAAACAACTTGACACTCCTAAGTACATGCCACATATAACTGAGTTCGAACGACCAAAAGTCTATCGAATCAGGAGATGGATAGTGTGAGCTCCTTGAGGATCTTATCAACACATTTCACAAGTCAAAATCTACAAGAAAAGGAAAAACAACTGGGTAAGCATTAAAAAATGCTTAGTAAATTAATATATATATGAACAGTTAACTTACCTGATATTACAAGTACATATATCAAACTAATGCATATAACTAAATTTCTAACAAATCAAAACACGAGCACAACAATGTGAGCTTGATTTATACTCGATCATATAACATTTCAAATGCAAGCATAATATTTCATATCTTCTATGTTCAACTTAACCACAATTCAATCATATGTAAATATACTCAAATATTGTCCTTAAATCCTTCATTTCACTACCTTTGATCAATAGGCACATTACAATTTGTTTAATTTCCACATTTTGTATCTTGTAAATGACCCAATGAAACACCGTAAAAGAACTCGAATACACTAGTACCAATCACATTTGATGCTCGTCCAAGCTGAACATATCCACTTGTGTCAGGTTACCCGTCCGGGCTAAACTTATAAAATAACATCAGGTTATTTATCTGAGCTAAACCTGTGTCACATGTATCTTTGAGTCCGCAGAAAATGTTGGATCTTGGAATCATCATAAATCAACTTGTAACCACATGTACGATACATTTACGAAGTTTCATCAGGGTAACTCCCATCATGTAAGTTCATGTTTATTCCATATTAATTTAATCCATTCTCACCCTTTAGTATTAAACTGTAAACAATCTAAAGTTCACTAAAATTTATATACATTCTCAAAATATAAGATGCATAAAAATCAAAGCATAATTACACCATATGAACCTACCTAGAAGAAACAACAACAGATAAGGTGTCAGGGACTAATCTACAATTTTCTCTTTTCTGTGAATATCCTCTGATTGGTTTAAATCCCGATCTAAATCATAATTTAATTAAATTATCAATTCCAAACATCATTTAAAAACATAGTTTAACTATATATCAATTGAATTTCATTTATTGGATATTCCTTCAAGTTTTTCATTTTATTCAATTTAGTCCCTAAAACCAAAATTGCCATAACTTTCAAATTTGAGCTTCGATTTCAAAATTGATCTCAATTTCATCCTTCTACAGCCCTATAATATCTATAATTATAGAATATTCATAATAATTTCAAAGTATTTACATTTTAGCCTCTAAGCTCAAAATTAACAAATTTCACTTTACAAACTAGTCATTTTTCATATCTAAGCTCAAAATCTATCAATTTAGTATCAAAAGCTTCAAGATTCAATAATGAAAACTTTTATAAACTTTAACAATTTTTCAAAATAGTATCATGGCTATCTAAATCAAGCTCTCGAGATCTCAAAAACATAAAAATTAAAAGAAAATGACTAAATTAAGCTTACCAATCAAGGATTGAAAGTTTTTGAAGCCAAACCTTATCTCCCCTTTTGTTTTCGGTAAAAAAAGAAAAAAGATGATGAATGAACAAGAATAAAATTTTAAGCTTTTTTTCTCTTATTTTTATCCATTATACATTGTAATAATATAATTTTAATTTAACATATTTTTAGTTAAAAGAATCATCACCTACTGTCCACCACCATTAATAATGGCCTAATTGCCACTTTAATCCTTGACTTAATACTATTTATCCCTTTTAACAAATAAAAATTAATAGCGGTAAACTTTTACCACTTTTACGATTTAGTTATTACACATTAATTAACTATCTATTCAATAAAATTACTGAACCAAAATTCAATATAATACTAAAAAATTCTCTTAAATATTAAATAATAATATTTACTAACTCGATCATCAAAAAAACGAGATTTCGAAACTACCGTTTTCAACATCACTAAAAAAATAAGTTATTACATATTCACAAAAGTGCCAAAGTGTAGAAACTGTACAAATAGAAAAGATGAGAAAAGAAAGTAGAAAGGAAGTGAGAAAAGTAATAGATTACACCAGATAATACATAACCTATCACTCTACAACATGTGGCTCTTAGCTAATCTCATGCCAAAATCGTTAGGCCTCTATTGATGTGCTGATGTGGCACCCATCACATAGTCTACACACTTTCTAAAAGGATTCTTCCTCTTAAGCCTTGCTAATCAATACAATTAGTTGCTAATCCTTTCATTAATCTCAACAAACTCCGCGTATTAAACACTTTTACCCCACTAAAAAAATATCAAAAACATTTTATTTGTAAATTATGTATTTAAATATTTCGCGAGTATGATATTAAGCTTATCCGAACTTGATTTGATAATCATATGATATAAAAAATTAATATTTTGTGATTCAACATTTTAGTTTGTGGGAAAAAAAGACTTGCAAAAAGGTATTCTTAATTCATAAATTTAAATAAGACAGCCCTTAATATTTTATTTTTTTGTTAATTTGGCCCTTATTCGTTTTTTTAGCTAAATTTGACCCTCAGTCTTGTAAAAGAATCAAATTTGATCATCAACCTTTAAAAAAGAATCCAAATGTTGTTTTTAATGGAAATATTGATTAAAATATTAAAATTTTAAACATGGCAATTTGCATGACAATCCACATATACTTCATGCTTTTTTGAACTTTTATGAACATTTTATATTTTTAAATTTTGAATTTATTTTATATTTTTTAATATTTTTATAACTTTTAAATTAATTATTGACGCGGCACATAAGATAAATAGTGTCATATTAGGATGAAGTACACATGAATGTCATGCAACCAAATTTGTTAAAAGAATTAATGTTTTAATCAACATCTCCGTTAAAAAAAATGTGATTTGACTCTTTTTTGGATGATTACCGGCCAAATTTAGCTAAGAAAATGAACAACCAAATTGAAAAAAAGATATAAACGTTGATAGTTAAATTTAGGGTAAACTACAAAAATGTCACTGAATTATTGCCTTCATTCTATTTTGATCACTGAACTATTAATTTTTCAGGTTTAGTCATTAAACTTTTTGAAATCAAATATTTTGGTCACTTTCCCGTTAGCTGTTGTTAGATGAGCAGCAGAAAATTGATGTGGGTTTTTTTATTGGTTTAATAACAAATTTAGCCCTCCAATATTTACACTTTCTATCAATTTGACCCTAAATATAAAATATTCAACAAATTTAGCCCTCAATGTTTACAAAAATTTCCATTTTAGTTCAATTTTTAAAAAAATTCAACAAGATGAAGCCTGTTATATTGAGTTCATTATTGAACAAATTTATTGAATTTTTTAGAATTTGAACAAACAAATTTTATAAACATTGAGGGCTAAATTTGTTGAATATTTTATATTTAGAATCAAATTGATAAAATGTGTAAAAATTAGGGTGCTAAATTTTTTATTAGACTAATAAAAAAAGCCCAGATCAACTTCTTGTCACTCATCTAACAAGAGACGAAGAGAGTGACCGGAATATTTAATTTTAAAAATTTAATGGCTAAATCGAAGAAATTAATAATTTAATGACCAAAATAAAACGAAAATAATAGTTTAGTGACTACTTTTATAGTTTAGGCCTTTAAATAATTCAAAATTAGAGTTAAGATAATGGGTTATGTAGGGCACAAAATAGTAATACAAGACAATAGAATCGATTTGATTTTGTCTTTAAATGTCATGATTCATTGCACTAACTCATATGTTGCACCGCAGTCATAACACTTTGTTTTCTGTTTCAAGAGAAAAGCACCTACTTCTCAATTTCTATTTGTTGGCCGCAATTAAATGACCTAATGTTGCCTTTTTCAAAAATTAAAATAAATAAAAAAATCTGCCTTGCTTTTCAAGTGTAAATGAATTTAAAATTTTTCGGATATTATTAATTGAGTCTTAACTTGATTGATATGAGTATTGTTATTTATATAGGAGGACGTGAGTTCGAGTGGCTGAAGCGTAGTGTCCTCCCATTTATGGGTTGGGGAGGGGCTATAGCTGGGTAGTTCTAGAGATTGTGTCAAAAAGATCAGATATGATTAGAACCTATAATAAAAAAAAAAAATTGGATATTATAATTTGCTTTGGTTTTGATTGAGATGAGGTTTGAATGTATTATTCATTTTTTATATGGATATTGAATTAAGATATTTATATATTAGGATTAAATTATAATTTAAAATTTAAAGTTTTCACTTGTTCAAAACAAAATAGAAATAACATTTTCAAATTTTATTAACATTATTTGCTGTTTTTTTTAATACATCATATCTAAATTGTTTATGTTGTAGGTATACATGTGTTTAGAGTTTAATATGTGCGTTTAAACATTTGACACTTAAATTGACAACTAATTAATAGAAAGACTCGATTAATATAATAATAATGTTTTGAGGACTCAATTGAAATATTTTAAAGTTTAAGAATTAATTTGAAAACATTTGGTTAAACTAACCCTAACTATTATATTATATTGAGCGAATAATGAAGAAGTTCAAATATCATTAAAAAAATCCAAACTATTTTAAATATAGTATTAATTGCCAAATTAATTATTGTGGAGCGAGAAAAACATGTCGTATAGAGCATAAAAATAAGAAGTGAGGATGCATGTGGGCAGAAAATGCCTGGTTGGTGGGGTCACAAACACAAGCAATAAATGGAGTAAGAGTCTTAGGAATTATTAATGATACATTCTTAGAAGAAATGATTTGGCCCCTTACCTCATATCATTACCTTTTAACCATATGTTTATTATTGGTGGAGTGAAATTATTCTTTTTAATAAATTGGAGGCCATTAATAATGTCTATTGAGTTATGTGAAAGAAGCTCGATATCCCTTAAATAAAATTCTGTGAATAGAAAAAATAATGTTGAGAGAATTTGTCCTTAAAAATATGAGCCAACTTTGAAGAATTTTTTTAGGAGTCTGAATTGAAATGTATTTCATCATTTTCGAAAGAATTAAACAAAAAAAAAAATCATTTTTGAGGGGTCAATATAAAGTTGTAAATGAATCAAGCTTGAACGAACGAATCTTTGTTTATGTTCATTTGTTTATTTTTAAATTTGTTCGTATTCAGTTCATGTTGGTTAATAAACAAGCCTCAAAATCCTGCATGTTCATTTATTTAACTTAATAAACAACATAATTGTACAAAAATCGAATTGTCCATGAACTGTTCACCAAACGTTTTACTCATTTACAGCCCTAACGAGTAAAGTACAATTTTATTGTATATTAACTTAAATTTTCATTATTCATAAATGAATTAATTTGCATGCCCTACTAACCCTTTAAAATCACCCCTACTTAGTAAAAGTGTAACTCGGATCAACTCCAGATTTATTCAAACTCCTGTTGCATGTGATCCTATCCCTTAAGAGAGAGGGTTGGCATTGCTTGGTGAAAGGGTTATGGACCCCATCTGCCATAGCCTGCCTAAACGCAAATGGTGCCGACATGACGCTGTTAAGGTATAGACAACAGCCTCAATGATTAGCCATCACCAACTTTCTTTCTCATTTTCAACTTTCTTTCCCTTTTTGTATCTTGCTTTTTTTTGCTAAACCTGTCACTTGAGAAACTGTAATAAGTAAACTGTATTGATTGAACAAAATGCTTTACATATGAAATTTAAGACCTCCAAGCAAATATGTGCCAAAGCACATAGAACTGATAAATTCATACCAATGGGTGCTATGCAGCACATAAACACACTAGACTATTCTTCTTCAATCACCAGTGCCATTGAGTTTTTTTTTTTTTTTTGTATGAAGTAGCCATCTTTATGTTGAGCTTTTCTTCACTTTGGTAGCAGCAACAACAAACAAAATGGTGATGCAATCACAATAGCCTCCTTTACGATCTTTTTAATTGTTCGGAGTTCATAATGGAGCTACCATTGCATTCTCAGTAAGTAGATTCATGTGATGGGCTATCCGCATGCATGTCCATTGAGGAATCATTGGAGCTGAGAGGGTTAGAATCCCGAGTCGGGGGCTGGAGAAAGTTGGATTCATTGTTCCTGTCTCCATTTCCTGAAGGCAAACCATTCGTACAGTAGCCTTCTTGAGCAATGTGATAATGCTGAAGACTCTGAAGAATGGGGCTTGATAAAGCGTTTGAGAAAATGGAATTCTTCGGCTGCTGATCAGAGTAATCAGGGCGAGTTCCCTGCACAGCAGGTTGGCCAGATGAGCCTGAAGAGACCATGAAACTGGTACTCATGAACTGCATTGTTGGCTGGGATTGGTGCTGTTGGCTTGGTGCTCTAGGTGACATTGATGGCTCCTCACCACAGTAGTCTATCTCATTCTGCAAGGAGATCATAAAAATATTCAGATTTTCTGAATATAATAAAGATAATCAGATACAACAAATAGAAGGGATTGGAAAACACAAAATCCTAAGGAATTCCGAAGGAATCACAAGAAGGTTCCCTCAAGTAAGAAGGAAGAATCTAGCCTAGCCATCTTTCATCTTTGTAATAAGCATGCTAGCACCTGCACACATCTTTAGGGGCCAAAACTAGAAGAATATAATAAAACTAATTCCAAATTTTCCAATTCCAAAAGCAAACAGTACTTTTCACCATTTTGGTAATAATGTCCTTCAAATTGTGCTATAGTTGACATCCAGCTCATAGTGTAAACACGTAACTACTGAAGATCAGCAAAATAACTCCTCTTATAAGTCTTTCAGATGCAAAATTTGAGAATTAAACAGAACATATTTGAAATAAGAGATATAATTCCCAAACAAATTGTAGGCTTCTAACATATTAGTAAACCTACGTTGCTCTGACTCTTTATTTTTCTTTAAACACTCATGTCTGAGACCGGCATTCAATACAAATCTAGACACAGGTATGGGGATATGACCTTCCGGTACACAAGAAAAAAGGAAGAGACATGACAGTCAAGTTTAAAACGACAGCAAAGGACAAAGGATATGTCATACAATTTCAAAAAGGCAATTAAGGAAAAGTGATATTCATCCAACCTTAATAGTGAGCCTAGAGACAATATTTCAATGAGCTACATTAAATATAAAATGGCATAAGGCCTATCTTTATGCGCCCACATGCATTAAGGTATTCATAACAGAATTCCAGAATGAACACATTCCAAGAGTGAAAGGCAGATACAGGAGAAAACAAACAATTTCAAACAGGCTATATCAGGTTCAAGTTCAAACCATTTCAGGACTGGGTTGATCTTGGGTTTGAGGAACATTGTTATTAAATATATATTTTTTATTAAGTTTGAGCTATTATGAATTTAAATCAGGTCAATCTCAAGTTTGGATAATTTGGGTTCAGGTTGCTTCATGTTTGGATTCTTTTAGGTTTAGGGTGTTTGGCTTTTAGGATAATTTAGATATGTAAGGGTCTGGATCTGGATTTTTTTTCCAGGCAAGTTTATGCATTCAGATTCATTTTCTGCCTCAACTGCGAATGATAAAACAGTAAAAAAGAACAACAAACCTGAAGGTAATTGAGGATATCCATTGTTGTTACTCTTGATCCTCCCTCTTGTTGTCTCCAAATCCACTGATAAAGTTTTTCCTGAAAGCAAGTTGAAATGTCCTATTAGCTTAACTTCTAACTCGCAACTAGAAGCACTTCACAGATGATTGGATAAGCAAGTTCCCAAATAAAGGCTGAAATTTTATAATTTCATAGATTTTACACTCAATATTGTGTGAAAATATACATAGACCTTTGCTCTTAACAAAGGAAACATGCAGAATTTACAAGACATCCAGAGTCCTCTTTAGAAATTAAACTTCCACGTTGAATATAATAATTGTAAACCATGTCTGAGCACATTTGAGAGAGCTGACTCTATCAACGATTTATAATCTGCCGTCAAACTGCCAATACACCCTTCCCTTTTTTAGTTACATTTTTTTAACACTAAAAGGAATTAACATCAAAACTCTGGAAGGCTTCTAAATAAAATGGTTGCATGATTATGGTTAACAAGTTTCCATTCAAGCTTTAAACAACATTCATTTAAGCAAACAATATCAATGGTTTCGTTAGCTACACTTTTAAGAAGCCTAAGGAAGTGAAGACCGAAATCTTAACCTAAAAGATGAAAGAAAAACTTCAGTACTTCAATTTCCACACTCCTCCAAATTAAAAATAAGGCAATGCAATAAGAAAGCACTGAGCCTAAGAAGGGAAAAGGAAGTTCTTTTGTTGATTTGAAAACCTTTTTTATTATGCATCAATGCCCACAAAAAGATTTGCTCAACTCAACCTCACCATGAGTTTAAACACCATGAAGCAACTGGTTCCACTCTTAGAAATAAGTATAACACAACAACAAATCGACATACTTACCACAACATTTTTTTTTTTTTTGGTTAATTACAGTTATCATTTAGGTTTCTAAACAAAATTAAGATGCACCACACTGCCTTCAAGCTAAATCACACAAACATACAAATGCAATAATCCGGCTTTTCTAAAGCATGTCTGAACACATTTGAGTGAGGCAACTCCATCAAGGATTAATAATCTTCCGTCAAACTGCCAATACACCCCTCCCATTTTTTACCCCATTTAATAACACAAAAAAGAGGTAACATCAAAACTCTGGAAAGGGTTCTAGAAAAGCTGGATTGATGACTCTGGCTAACAAGTTTTCATTCAAGCTTTAAACAGTATATACTTAAGCAAGCAATATCAATGGTTTTATTAGCTTCAGTACTTCAATTTCCAAACTCCTCAGTTTTCACAAATAAGGCAATGCAATAAGAGAGTATTGAACCTAAGAAAGAAAAGGGAAATTCTTTTGTAGATTCGAAAACCATTATTATAAATGTATCAATGCTCACCAAAAGATTAGCTCAACTCGAACCTCACCAAGAGTTTAAACATACCACACCAACCGGTTCCACTCTTAGAAATAAGTACAAGATGAAAAAAAAAAAAACAACATATTAACCACAACTTTCTTTTTTTTTTGTTAATTACAATTATCATTTAGGTTTTCAACAAAATTAAAATGCACCAAGTTGCCTTCAAGCTAAAGCACACAAGCAAACAAATGCAATATACCCAGAAACACAAGCAGAAAAAAAGCTAATCATATTAACGCAAAACCAGCAAATCCCTAACCGTATCCACATAAAAAATACGTTCTTTTTTTGCCATAATTATTAAACATAAATATATAAATATATATATAGCAGGCTAGATTGATCAAAATCATAACTTCAAACTACCTAAGTAAAACACAAAATCATGATTCAAAAATCGGATACAAAAACCCATCAATATAATATTGCATACGAATAAAAACCCAAAATTTTAATGAAAGAAAGAGTACAAGGCTATGGCCTTTTCCGGCTTGAAAGGAGAGTTTCTGCTGGTTCATAGCCTGAGTATAAAGTTGAGACAAAGAGTTAGCGGCGCTGCAAAACGAAGCATACATAGTCCGATCCACCTCATCAAGGCTCGTCGCTATGGACTTCCTTTTCTTCCCCATATTCCTCGATTGGGTTCTGATCGAAAAAGCTTTTAGAAGCTTTTCACGATTGATGAAAAAAGAGAGAATTTTTTCCCCTTTTTTCTTTCTTTTTTAAATATTTTTTTCTGGTTATTTTGTATAAGAGAGAAAGGTTGGTTCGTTTTTGGTAACTTTATTTTGAAGACAAAGAGAGGTTGGAGGGACAGTTTAAACAGTGCGGTTGAACCGCGTAACATAAATGGATACAGCTTTTAATTGACGTTTGGATTTTGAATAATAATATAAGCACGTTAAAAAGGAGATTCAATGTTTTGGTAATTAGTTCACACCGTCCATAATGCAACGTTTGTACGTGCTTCTTAAATAATCCATATACCTTTATTTTTATTTTAATATTATAACCTTGTTGATGGCTTAATTGAACAAGGCGGAGATAATGATGGGGATATGCAATGCATCTCGTTTAGTACAAGGCAGAGGATCATTAGGTTAGGTAGGGTGGTCGGAGATGGTAGAAGATAAGTGGTTATTGAAGTCGAAGTGAGAACAGGTGAGAGAGAGAATGGTTCACCTCCTATAAATCTTTCAAGTGTTGGTCCATGGTCACACTTTTGACTATCATATCATCCATATAGCCCTACATACGTCTTCTAATTTGCTTCTTAAAAACATATTTATCAATTTTTGATAAGTGGCCCTTGCTTTTTTTAGGCCAAAAGACATTACCTTGTAACAAAATAGGTTTTTTCTTGATCATTGGAATTCATTTGGACCTGATTGTACTCTGAAAATACATCCATGAAGCTCATGCACTTATGACCAGCGGTTGAATCAACTAACTTGTCGATAGATATGCTTTGTTGAGGTTGGTGAAGTCCATGCAGATTCACCAATTCCTATTGGGCTTATTAACCATCACTATATTTGACACTTAATCTAAATAGACTACATTTCAGACAAAATAGCGGATAGGAGCTTGGTTACTTTTGTTTTGGCCCCTTGGATTTTCTTATTCAAAAATTCCCTTTTCTTCTGCTTAATCGATTTTTCCAAGCTGTAACATTCAATGAATGGACAATTACTAAGGGGTCGATGCCTAGCATGTTTGTGGTGGTCCATGCGAAGATATCCACATTGTTTCTCAATAACCTTGTTAGAGCTATTCTTTCCAATTTGGGGAAACTTGCCACTATTTTGGTTATTTTATCCGCCTCACTCTCGAATAGGGAAAAGTCCTTTGTTTTATCTGTAGATTCTACTTTATATAAGCTCAACTCCAATCCTATGTATAGACTTTCCAACTTCAATGTGGTTTTATCTAGGAGATTCACCTAATTGTCAATGTTTATTCGAAGAAGTCTTGTTGTGTCTTTCTTACTCCTCACTCTATTTTTCAATGGGTTCTCTTGTTGTGTCAACTATAATGATAGGATGTAACACCCCCTAACCCTTATCCATCGCCGAAACAGGGTTACGGAGCATTACTGGACATTACAGATCAAATACGAACAATTCATAAATATTCACATATCAACATCATAATTAAATCATATAGTCCCTTTATGAATCTTCGAGGCTCAAAACACGTTCAAATACATTTAAAACATGTCAAATAATTAATCTAATGATCCAACCAACATACCAACATAGGTACTTTACATATTTTTATCAAAATTTAAACAACATTATTTCATTCTAGCCAATTCTAATAACATATCAATTTAACCCAAATTTTTGACCTAATTCATACTCATTTTACATTAACTTAAACATACATTTTTTTTTATAACTTAACATGTCAAACATATATTCATATATATATATATATATATAAGTAACTAATATCATTTTATAACATTATTTACAATCATTTTCCCAAAATGACTTACATAAACATCCTAGGTACATGCCATTACCAAAAAAAATATACTTCACCACATTGAATTCGGGATCGGCTTTGGATGCTGATTCAATGTTCGAACTTTAATCTAACCTGCGCACAGAAAATAAACCGTACGCTGAGTATAAACTCAGTGGTATTTCTATAATCCGAATACTTTAAATAAATAACATTGTATAAAATATACACTTTAACCATACATAAACATTAACTAATCAATAAATCAATTCATCTATTTTTGCTTTCATTTCTCATCAATAGCTTTCTCACTTTGATTCACATATCAATTGGCAATAACAATACTCTTTTCATGAACTCTTAGTCCATGTATCACTATTGTACAATCCAAATCAATATCCAATTTCAAATTCACATTCATTGTCATTCAATATCAATCTTATTGCCAATTTATTTATTTACCCCTATTAACAAGACTCGGACTTTGGCGGATACGCGGATCCAACCAAAACACACCAGTATGGCACCCAGTGCCTCATCGGATAATTCGAAGTAATAAGTTGACACCCAGTGTCTCATCGGCCTTGCCGAAGTAAATTGGTACCTAGTACCTCATCGAATTTATCCGAAGCAATAGTTTGACACCCAGTGTCTCATCGACTCGTGGTCGAAGTATCCCTGAACACTTCCAATCCTATGGCATGCCAACTATATCCGACTCAGCTCGATACAGTTAATAGGGTTTTCAATTCATTTTCCAAATACAACCAATATTCAATATTCAATTGTCACAAAATTCACATAAATCTCAATTCAATATTTTCGCATTTCAACAACAATCAATAATTTCATCAATCACAAATTCATATAATCTCATTTCAATAGTAAGTTAATAACAAACAACACTCACCTTAATTACTCACCATATACATTAATTTAAAATACAACAAATAAAAATTACTAAATTCGGATTATAAAAATACAAATCGTAATTTCCGAGCTACTCATCGTTAACCTTGTCTTTTCTTTTCTTAGCCGAGGTCTCTGGCACAATGTTAGCTATGGAAATTAAAAATAAAAATAAAAATTATCAATACAATACAATTTAACATTGAATATTTCAATTTATACACAACTTTTGCTTAAAATTCCAATTTAATCCCTAACCCAAAACTAACTTTATTTTCTCAAAACTAACTCCATATTTTCATTCAATTCCCGCTTTAAACTAATTTCAACTCTCTAATTTCATCATAAATCTCTAATTTCGAAATTCTCTCAATTTAGTCCCTATTACTTAAAACTTATGATTTATTTTACAATTTAATCCATTTCTCAATTCTAACTTGAAATTCTATCAATTTAACCCATAAAACTTCAATTTATTCAACATGAACAACTTCTAAAAATTCACTAACTTCTAAAATTTCAACATAAATAAAGTAGTATTTTGTTCTAGGATTCCAAAAACATCAAAATTACAAGAAAATTGACTAAATTGACTTACCAATTAAACTTCAAACCTTAAAACCCTAATTTTCTCCCCTTTTCTTTCTCTTTTTCTTTCTTTCTTTCCCTTCTCTGTTTTCGTTTCTTGCTTTGTTCTTTTTAGTTCTTTTTCTATCTTTCTATCTTTATTTGTTTATTTTATGTTTATAATAGTATAATATAATAACAATATAATAATATTTTCTTAAATAATAAGTATATATGTATATTACAAATGTATATATTTTATTTTACCACATATATTTCACTATTATCACACACTTGTCACTATTTGGTTTAATTATTTATTTAGTCTCTTAAATTTTATCTATTTTATAATTCAACTTTTATTCTATTTGCAATCTAGTCCATATACCTAATTAATCTTAATTCAAGCTAATTCACCTAGTCAAAACCTAATTAACCACACAACTAACTTCGTAAATATTTTTAATAAATATTTACGAATCTGTTTTGCAAAAACGGAGACCCGAAAATACACTTTCCGATAACCGTAAATTTTGGATCGTTACATAGAATGTGACAATGTTTTTTTTTATTTGTTGGTTGACCTCCATATGTCAATTCCTCGAGGGGTTGGGAATTTAGTTGTTACACTAAAGGTGGCTAGAATTAACTTAGCTTTTCCTATTAGTGGCCTTCCAAATATGGCATTGTATGCGGAAGGTTGGTCCACAACTAAGAATTCGACGTTAAATATGACCGTGTGTTCCCCATCACTCATAGTTACAAGTAAGATAATGGACCTTTTTTACCTTAATCAGCTGGGTTGCAAAGCCATATATGAGGCTTGACTTTCTAATCCATGTATTTGAGATCATATATGCAACACCTCCACAACACTGCCACTTTCAATCAGGATTCGTTCCATACTAGAATCATCTATTCATGTCATTACTACTAGTGGATCATTAGCCATTTCATCTAAGGCTGCTGCGAAGTCTATATCATCGGAACTTACCTTCTAATCCTCGACTAAGGGGCTTGTTTCAAAACGGTGCTTACGAATTCAGGACTAAGCTTTTTTTTCTTGGGAATGGAAACTCCCCCCAAACTATCACGTGAATCACACCCCTAGTGGGTTGTTATTTACCTTCAACTTTGGTTTGCCTTTGCTAGGACATTGTTTGATCCCTATCTCTATGGTTGTGTTTATCCATAAACTAAGTCAACTAACCTTTACAAACAACATCTTCAATGGCATCCTTTAGATAAACACAATTTTCTATGGCATGACTGTTGGATCTGGTGCCCTAAGTGTATTATTTTTGTCTAAGTACACTTGTAATTTTTTCGAATAGATTGGTTAATAAAATTATTCATGAATTACATTAATACTTTGTATATTATCCTCATATGATTTTTGCACATGTTGCAAATGTTGCTCATTAGTTGTCTAATGTTTAAACTAATACTAAGCGATATTACGTGGTCGGATCATAATACGAAAAGATACTTTATATTAGTAGATGAACCTAAGCATGTCCTTAGTCTAATAAAAAATGATCAAACCGATTAAAAGATTAATATGTCATCTATCAAGTTTAATAAGGAGATGCTTTGTCTTGGGTATTAGAGTGGATGACTCCCAAAAGATAGAGATATAAATGTGAGTGATTGGAGTGACAGTACATCAGACTAGACCCAAAAAGAATAGATCATGAATCCGTTTATGGATTTATTTACTTGTGACGTTCATAGTGTGGCATACCTAAATCATGAGTGGATAACGGATTATGTATGTGTAACTTGTACACTATGATTTAAGTAAAAACCTAAGTTCAAATATATAAGGAACTGAAAGCAGGTGCGTTGGGTGTACGACTTTTACAGTATGTGGTGATATTACCAACAATGGAATTCATAGCCCAAGACATGGGTAAATGATATCCTCTAATTGGAATTACATGGTTGATGAAAAGTAAACGTGGCCATGGGTCATTCATTTTTGTGATGAATGACTTAATTACTATTTGATAATAATTGACTTTTCATGAAGGAAGATGTAATTGTTACCATGAGATAAAATAGAATCATATTGGGAGAACGGATATTATCCCAAAGAGATTAAGGATATTCTATGAAGGTAACACACTTATGACAAGGTCATTGGACGAGCACTAATCGAGTTGCTTTCGTAATGGCATACCGTTGGGGAAAGCTCAGTCGGATACTATAGTGGAATGACTTCGTGACTAAATAAATTTATAATAAATAGCTAAAAAGCTAGAACTTAATTATAAACCATTAGAGTCTTAATTGCATATGTCCAATCGATCCCTCCGCTAGCTCGTTGAAACTAGAAATAAATAGTGTATTGAATCAAAATGAACAGAATGAATAGAAATGGAGAAATGGGAAACATTCAGAAAATGATTATGGTTTTCTCCGAAACGAAAATGAAAATGGAATCATTTGGACATAAATGTGGGTTTCTCAAAATGAAAATGAAAATGAAAATGAGACATGAATTCATTTACAAATGAACAATGATTTCTCAAAAATGATCGGAAGATTGAGTGTAACAACCCAATTTTAATGGTGTCAGAAACAATGGTTTTGTGAGCACAATTTTGACTAGTGTGTTAGTGATTTATTAATTATTTATTAATTATAGGTTTATTACAAGGTCATATTAAAATTTAGTTAAGAAATTTCAACTTTTAGATAGTTAATTGTTAAAAAGGACTAAATCATAAAAGTTACAAAAAAACTAGTTTATATTAGTTAAATGTGTTAAATGGCAATAGAAATAAAAATTAATGGACTTAAATGGTAAATAAACCATATAGTTGGATAGTGGAAAATTATGGACACTGTTTTGTTAATTATTAAGTTAAAATCATAAGGGTAAAATGGTAAATTGATAATTAAATAAAAAAATTAAACAAAACAAATGATGGAAAGCCATCATCTTCTTCATTTTACCATAGCTAAGAACCGAAACCACCATTTTAGTTAAAGGGATATTCGAACAAGCTTGTCTTTGATGCATGGTATGTAATTTTTGCCCGTTTTTAGTGATTTTTATATTTTTGAGTTCGTTTTAGCTTAATCTAGCTAACCCGGGGACTATTTTGTGAAATTGTTAAACATTTTGGATTATGCCATTTATGAGTTTGAGGTGTTTGTGAAGTTTTGTTGTAGATTATTAAGCATGGTTGATAAATAGGACTATTTTGTAAAGTGATTTTTTGTTATTTGGATGTTAAAGGATTAAATTGTTAAAAGAATAAAACTTCTTGGATTTTTTGTGAAATTTTGAAAAATGGAAGTTCAATAGGACTAAATAGAAATCTTCTAACTTGTATATTGCTTGATTGTGGATAATTCGTAAGTTTCGGGTTTAGGGACTAAATTGCATAAAGAGTAAAATATTAGGGCTAATTTTATAATTTTATATTGAAAAGGGTTATAAGCTTAAGTTTAATTATTTGAGATGTTTGATTTGAATAGTTGAATGAAAAATTATTATTTAGATCAATAAACAAATCAATCGGACAAAGATCATGGAAAAGCCAAAATAGTAGATAGTCATCGGTCCTATTTCTGCTATCATTTTTGTCCAAGTAAGTTCGTAATTTAATTAAATTGAATAGTCATTGTTTTGCGATTTAATGCTTATCTATATATATGATGATTGAATTCGTTGGTTGAAAAACGAGTAAGACCATAGTTGAAAGACGCTATGGCATCACGATACAAATGAGTAAGACCATAGCTGAAAGACGTTATGGCATCACGATTCAAACGAGTAAGACCATAGCTAAAAGACGCTATGGCATAACGATTTAAATGTGTAAGACCATGGTTGAAAGACACTTTGGTAACATGACAGAAAATGAATAAGACCATAGTTGAAAGACACTATGACATCAGGTCGGGAAGAAATAAGACCATGGCTGAAAGACGTCATGGCACCCTTCGACCAATTGTTACTCAGGTAATATGTATCGGGTGAAGTATGCATAATATATTATGAACATGAGATGAATGTTTTGATTTGCATAGGTTGTTGTGAACATTAAATGACATGGTGTGATTATATGTTTCATATGTATACAAATTTACTAACTCGTGGAAATTGTAGTGTGTTTAGGAATTGTATGGTTACATGAGCTTATTATAATTTGTGCATAAATTGATTCTTTTTCGGTAAGATATGTTTAAACTTGTACGAGCTTACTAAGCATCAGTTGCTTACGTTAATTGTTTTATTTCCTTGTAGATCATCGGAAAGCTCAACCGGTTGGAATCAAGTCAAAGCACATACACACTGTCCATCCTTGATCATGGTAGAAGATTTGGTCATTTTGATGTTGGTTATAAATGGCATGTACTAGGAGCTTTTTTGGTTAATTTGTTCATATTGATGATGTTTGGTGTTTGGTTTGGGAAAACTTTGTAGTTATATAAATATGTTTGATATCTTTGGCTTTAGGTTGTGATTATAAATGCTTTTGGTCTTTTAGTTTATGCCTTATGAAGATAATTTGAAATGTGGTTAAATCGATGTAATGAAATGAATGATTTGGGTATGTTAAGTACATGTTTAAAGTATTAACTTGAGACTGTAGAGTGCGTGATTGTTGGATGTTTAAATTGTGGTACCAATGTGGGTACATTGTTTAGGCACTTAGGTTGAATGTTTTGGTATGTTTTAGGCTTGATAGAATTGGTTTTGAAGGTATGTGAATGGTTGAAATTGGTTTGGCTTGGCACCTAAGGAATGGGCATTGTTTGGGCTTGTTTTGGAAGCCATTTTAAGTGCACACGACCTGGGACACGGGCTGTCACACAACCGTATGCCACACACAGCCTCCTCACACGACCATGTCTTACTGATTTTTAAGTGTAAGTTTTTTCACACGGCATGAGGTTGTTACACGGTCTGGCGACATGACCATGTGACCCTATTTCGAATCATACACGATCTACGACACGGTCGTGTGACCCTATTTCGATTTGCACACGGGCAGGCACATGGTTTGCAACACAGTCATGTGACCCAAACTTTAAATTGTACACGATTTGGCCATATAACCATGTCCTTGGGCCACACGGCCTGGGCTATGTCACATGGCCTGGCCATTCAGCCATATAACCCATGTTTTCAAGTTTTTCTACATTTTCCTGTTTTGTTTCGATTAAGTCCTTGATTGTTCTCGAATTGATTTTTAGACTTTGTAAGCTTGATATAAGGTCAGTAATTGTATATATACTATGAACTATGATAGGATTTGAATATTTTTTATTTAAATTATTAAATGAATGGTTTTATGATGTAAATTATTTTGATATGTGCCTTGAGGATTCCCAAGTGTGCCACCTGGCACAAGAATTATGAGATAGAAGTTTTGGTAAGGGTGTAAACCTCAAACTGATTCTAAGGGCTTGTAGCCCTTTGTTTTTTTATTATTATTGCTATTTATGTAATTGAGCTACCTCTGAAGCTCCTCTAGGGCACATTCCTATACATGCCACCTCTAAGGTTTGAGGGATTTGCGGGATGATTGTTCCCCTCGTTGTACTTGCAACTTCTAGTGAATTTTTTTTCTATTTTTTCCTGAGTTTTTTCTTTCATCTTTGGTCATACTGTTGGGATAATGTGTTAGAGTTATACCCTGAACTTGCAACACTATCCATGTCTTCTGTTTCAGTGTATTTGTTGGCCATATCATACAACTGAAATAGTTTTTCTGGTTTCTTTACTAGTAAAGCATACTTCAAGAATTGATTATCGAAACTAGCAATGAATGTCGAGATGGCCTTGTAAATTCCCCGAGGGGTTCCCCAGGCTATTGCCTTACCACTAGTAAACTTTTTTTTACTTCAATGTCGTTTTATTGGCTAGGAAATGGGCCACAAAGATCTTACAAAGCTATTCAAAACTATTGATTAACTATGGTTGCAAGGACTTGTACCAGTTCTTAGTATTGTCTTGGAATCTTAGCAGGAATACCTTGCATTTCAGCTCGTCTAAACCTTCCAAAAAGTTCATATAGCTTTTAAACTTTGAAAAGTGGCTTGTAGGATATTTTCTCCCATCAAATCTTGTCTTTTGGAGATTGAAGTTGGTCGGATACATTTTGCTAGTGATGTGGGGAGCCTAGGATCATTGGTCTCAGGTGTCTATTCATCGTAACTAAGTGGTGTAGTTTACAACTCCTACAACTCCTTTCGGAGAATTTCCACTTCATTTTTCATTGTCTCTTCCCTAACTGACACATGTTTGGTACATATTCTAGGCTCTTTTGAGGCGGTGCTTCCCTACTAGTTTCAGGTTGACTACCACTCCCTTATGTCGTAAGGCCTCACAATTGGGTTTATGGTCACGCTCTTGGAGGATAGAGGCTTTTCTTCCTCATCATTGTGCCTTTTCATTTCTTACCTGTAAACATTTAATATTTCTTATATATCGTGTTACAACATCTCCTATTATTGTTGATAGGCTTGTTGTTACCCTTGTTGGGATTCCTGGGTTTGCATGAACTGCTCTTGCAAGTTTCAAAATTACTCATGGAGTTCTAAAAATTGTTGAAAACTGGCATTTTGGTTTTGGGTTATATAAGTTTGGTTTGGGTATTGGTGGTTGGTGTTAGCTTCATAGTATCTTTGCTAATATAGGTACGACAGGGAATACTGGTTATAAGGATCATAATAGTAAGTTCTGAAATTCTGGTTCATTTGGGTTTGGTTAGCATTGAGTTTGGCTTTGGTTAGTTTGGTTGGTAGGGATGTTAGCTTTCGGGTTCACCATAAAAAAAGATATCATGACGAGAGTGACTTTATGCTTACCAAACCAAATGTTAATGGCTTAATTGAACAAGGTGGAGATGACGACAAGGATGTGCAGTTCACCATGTTTGGTACAAGGCGGAGGGTTGTTAGGTAGGGTGGTTAGAGATGGTAGAAGATAAGGGTATATCAAATTCGAAGTGGAAACAGGTGAGAGGAGAGAGAAAAGGATTCAGCTTGTTTTATAAGAGCTTTAAAACTTATTTACTCTTAATCTTGGTCTTGATGTGCCACGTGTCAAGCTTCTACAGGAAAATCAGAGACAAGTGGCCAAGTGGTTTGGAACTATAAGTTTAAGTAGAGTAGCGGTATGACATTTTTTCAATCACCTCAGATGAGACGTGGTGGTTGGAGTTTGGCATGGCGGTTAAAAAGTTCGACCCTCTTGAGTGTTGGACAAAAGGTTACCTTTGAAGGCTGCTTCCAAGGAGTATTCTGAGGGGTATCTCCAAGGGGTTCATTAGGTTCACTGCTCGGCTTTAGCAGTTAAGGTATAACAAACCTATATTTATATGGTTATAGTTAAGTCTTTGAATGAATTAGTGTCATGACTTAACCATACACCAACTCAATTGAGAAATTACTAAAATACTTTTCTATATACAAGGTTATATTTCCTTTTTATACCTTCATAAAAAAAAAACTCAATTATGATGTGGTTTGAACCTATTCCACAATTAATTTTAAACATTTTACTTTACTATTTCACCCACATTATGAGTATGCCATAATCTAGTTATATATATATATATATATTTATAATTGTTAAATTAGTGTTACCCCATCCATGATATCAAGCTTACTTAAATAGATATATTGTATTATTATTGCGATACTCTCATGAAATCCCCGCATCACAAAAGGAGAGCATCGTTAGACACCATCAAGGACATGTGTCACATTATATATAATCTCATTAATGTTTACAACTTCAGAAGTTAGTAGAGTACACCCTAATCATGCCCTAACCTCGGTCTAAATTAAACTCTACTAAAGAAACAATGATGATAGAAGGGACCCACTCGAAACCTTCTTTCTCTTATAAATACTCCATTTTTCCAAGATTAAAAGGAACACAGACAAATTTATAGCATCACTCTGCTAAAACACCACCCTAAAACTCTATCATTAGTGTCTCTTCACACCACACATCATGTTCCCCAAAAATGCAAGAAAATGAAGTCAAATACAAGCAAGATAATCATCAGTACCAGAACAAATATTATAACCAGTAAGGCTATGAAGATAACCAGTACGATCAAACCCATATGGACAAAAAAAATACAACTACAATTTTAAGTGAAATAGCCACCCAGATATTATCAACACTATTTAAATCAACCTAATCTTGTTGGTGGCAACTAGTAATCGAAACTTTAAGGAGTCAATAACTCAACTTTTTTACCCAAATAATATAAAATAATAACTAATTACGAAAAAAATATGGAAAATAGATTAATTACGAAAATAGGTATTTGCTATAATGTTCTGACGGTGCCGCTTGACATATTAGCGGCACCATATTAAAATGTGATGACCTAAAATATTCAGCGACATGATCTGTAAATTTCCCGTTTTGATTGGCAGTTAAAAAGAAAAGCTTTAAGGGTGCCAACACCAAACTTTAAATAGGATAAATTGTTTCATAAACCCCCCTTATTTATTTTTTTCTTTTATTCCCCTTTAACATCAAAAATAGAAAGGCCTCTTACCAATTAGTCCAAAAAATTTTTTTATCAAAAAGTATTTTTGTAAAAAAGCTGATTCCAACTAAAAAAAAATTTCAAAAAATAATTATAATTTTATTATCAATTTGATTTACCATGTATAAAATTATAATCATAAAAGCATTAGAAAAATCTTATTATATATAAATTATAATTATTAGTTAAATTATAGTTTCCAAATATAATGTTTGCGAAAGAAAACTACTATAAATATCGTTAACTGCTATGTCAGACAAAATTTGAATAAAAAATTATTTTTCGAAAAATAAATAAAATTTATTTCCAATTAAAATCGACTTCTTTACAAAAAAATTTTTTAATAGAAAAACTAATTAGTAGGAGGCCTTTCTATTTTTTATGTTAAAAAATTAATAATAAACAATATGGCTTATGAAACAATTTACCAAGTTTGAAGTTTGAAGTTTGGTGCCTCCACATTCAGCGTCACCCTTAAAGTCCTTTTTTCAACTGCCAATCGAAATGAAAAATTTACAAGATTACGTCCCTAAATATTTTAAGTCATCACATTTCAATCTGGTGCCGCCAATATATCAGGCAACAACGTCAAAACACCGTAACAAATGTCTATTTTCAATTAATATTATTTTCATATAAAAGCAATCATTTATAAATATGAGCACCCAACATGAACAACCATGTGAGGTTAATACCCATATGTGAATAACCCAATCTGGTCATGGACGCCACCAATTCTTCAGGACTTGGACTTGAGGTGATGAAAACATGTGTAATCTTTATCTATCAAAGCAGGTATCCTTAATGCCAATTGATAAAAAGATCAAACAATCGATTAAAAGAGAAATACTACTTGTCTGCAAGGTTTAAAAAACCAACTAAAACAACAAAACCAAATCCAAAATTTTGTCTTTGATGCAAACATCGCTTAAAAGCAAAGAAATAAATATCTGCCTCATCATTCTATAGATTATGTTATGAAGAATTCAACGCTTCTTAGACACACCAACAGTCTTTCCTCGGCGACCAGTAGTCTTGGTGTGCTGACCACGTACACGAAGGCCCCAGTAGTGCCTCAGACCACGGTGGTTCCTGCATCACAGTTTTTACATCGATAGTTAGTTTAGTTGCCGTCCCATGCCCCAGTACCCCATAAAGTAACATCGCAAATTGTTCATTTAACAATTTATCGTGTATACTAACCAAACCAATATATGAACACACGATGTATTCAAATTTCTAAGCTCTGGTTATTGCAACTATCTTCTCATCTTAATCAACGACAAACATCACCAATACAGCATAACTTTGTAACACGAATTGGCAAAAGCAATTGTTCTTTTTAGGCATCGAATATACAAGGGCAAAAGCTAACTCTAGCACAGATCAACAGGAAAAAAGGAATTAACCTGATCTTCTTCAAGCGCTCCAAGTCATCTCTCAACTTCATGTCGAGAGCATTGGACACAACTTGGGAATACTTTCCATCCTTGTAATCCTTTTGCCTGTTCAAAAACCAATCTGGGATTTTAAACTGCCTCGGGTTCGCCACAATCGTCATGAGATTGTCCAATTCCTGTGCAGTCAGTTCACCAGCCCTAATAACGACAAAAGTAGCACCAAGAACCGAAAGCCATTCAGCAATTTAATTATACCAAATCCTACACTCTTACTCTACATATATACATAATTCGAACCTGGAAGAATACACGATCTAAGTTACATTCGAATCAATGCGAAAACTATTGGGATCAAACCATATATCATTGCCTAAACTTTGTACCATAAATCATCTTATTCAAAATTAAGGACTAGAACGGATATATAAACAGTATTTCATTGTACATGCAAATTTGAAAGATAAAAGCAAACCTCTTGTTCATGTCTACATCGGCTTTCTTGCAAACAATGTTGGCGAAACGCCTTCCGATACCCTTGATGGAGGTCAAAGCAAACATAATCTTCTGCTTTCCATCAACGTTGGTGTTCAGGACACGCAAAATGTGCTGAAAATCTTCGTTGGCCACCAGAGACTACACACATAAAACATTAAAATGAGGTTAAAAGCAACAATCTTTGGGAAGAAAATATAAACCCCAATTCAAATAAGGTAAATCCCAGTTTACAAACGCTCATAACAACCCCTTTCCAGTTAGTCGGATCAAGAAACAAAGCATGTTAAAACTACAGGAAGAGATGAAGTAATGAATTGATGAGAAGAGAGTTGTGAATATTGGGGATTCGGATGCAAAAGATGGATTTGTAATTACCATTTTTACGGGAGAAAAAGGAGATTCGGCGGAGAGAAGGGGCTCTGGGGTGACAGATGAGCTTTTGAAGTATACCAATGGAGGCCAATCTAGAGACTAGGGTTTCTTCTAACAAATTATATATTGATTGCGGTAGGGCTTTTAGGGTTGGGTTTTTGGGCTAAAACCCAAAATCATTCTTTTACTTTTGGACAACCAATATAAATATCAATATCAATATCCATATCCATATCCATATCCATATCCATATACTTCAAAATAATAAATATATTATTATAATTTAAAATAAGAATTAATTAATTAATTTTTTAAGTGAATAAGTTTTTAAATGGTAGTTATTTATCTCTTTTATACACAAAAATTATAGTTATTTAGTATTAAATATAAAAGAAAAAGTTGTACCAAAAAAATATATAAAAGAATGAGTATCTAAGTGGTAATTACTCCTTTAAGAGTAATCCCTAAATGATTTATTTGATAAATGTGTTAGAATCAAATTTTAATTTTTTTGATAATTATTTTAAAAAAGAATTGATAATTTTAGTACGGAATATAGTTTAGTTAATACCGTTAAAATTTTAATAGTTTAGTCAATTTTTCTGTTCAAAAGAAAATAATTTAACTAAATTTTGAAAGTTAAAAGAACCAAAATAATTCAAAAAAAAAAATTAAAGTGACAAAATGATTAAGCATTAAGCGCTAAATTTATCATAATGTCAAAAAAAAAATTTGGATAGAATGTAATTTTTTTTTTAAAATTCATTGCCTCCCTTACCATTCACCTGGCACTGGCAGGGCCTTCAACAAAGAGACTTAATGCTTTATCAACCGAGTTACCAGCGACTAATTTCAAAGCCTTGATGCAATGCATTTCCACTTCTACGTTACGGTAGCCTCTATTCCGTGCAATGATCAAAGCATCAGAATTGCTCCACAATCCTGCCTGCAACACCGAGCAGACCCCAATATGCATCCGTAGCCTAGCAACTAGTAGTCCCCTTTCTCATTACGTAACACCCATCAGCCTTAACCTCCTCATCGTTATTGACTTTAATCCAACCAGATGGTTGGGGAATCCATTTAACATCTCGAGGTAAGGTAACCCAGTTGCCTGGATCAAACTTATGTGTTTCTCCAAATGAATATATTTTTCATTGCCAAATGCATCCTTCAACGATACAGTTACCATTTCTGAGAAGCAGCTTATTCCCTGACTTCCATATTGTACAGCATAAAAGACCAAAGAATGTCTCCATTTGGTTTCTTGCACATCCGTGTCCCCATTATCAACAATATTATTCAGTAGCCAAAGAATCAGATCCAAGATGAAAAAGAGACTTTGGAGTTGACTAGGAACTGCCATTTGACTATATATACTTTGTGCAAAAAGGCAGTCTCTTAGCACATGTAATGAGGTCTCCTGAGAACATCCACAAAAGGGACATGTCATATCATTTGCCATCCTCCTTTGACAACGCTCACTGTTTGTTAGCAGGCTTCCTTTGATAGTTATACAAACAAACTGCCTCACGCGTCGAGGCAATTTTGTTTTCCAAAGTCTCGACCACATATGGTCATTTGCCTCCCATTTATCTCTGGACAAAGTGTTGTCGGCCTCTTTCAACGTATTCCGTCCAGATTTAGAATCGCCCCATAAAAGCATATCATAGCCAAGGCTAGCAGCAGATGGTGAACCGTCACGATTCTCAAGATTATATCTGGTTGCAACATAGGTGCGAAACGGGACCAGTCTCAGTTACCAAATTGATCGATCATATCTCCTACTTTAATATTTGCCATATCCTCATTGAAATAGAGACCATGACTCTTCAGAATTCCACTACCTGGCGGTTACGGCTTGGACCATCTCCAAGAGACCAATAAATGTTCTCACGAACACGGCTCCGTACCTTAGAAAATGAGCGCCAAATAGAAGAGCAGGCAATTGGACTAATACTCTCAAGGCACCCCTCGCATATTTTATTCTTAGTGTGTAAAACCCTAACCCAAAGCGCCTCATTATTCACCACTAACTGGAAACCCAGCTTTAATAAAAATGACTTGTTCTGATCGACTAGCCTTCTCATATCCAAACCTTCATTTTCAATAGGTTGCAACAGCTCACTCACTTCACAAGAGCTGGTTTTTTAACTGTATCCATTGAACCCCAGATAAATCTACGAGCTATTCGTTCCATCTCCTACCAAACACCAATTGGAAAAGCTAGTGACTGCATGAAATAACTGGGTATAGATAGCAAAACAGATTTCACCAATGTGATTCTCCCTGATAACGACAGCAGTTTGCCATTCAAACAACTTAGTTTGCTTTGCACCCTTTCAATTATAAATTGGAAAGTTCCTCTATCACTCTTTTGTGTAGGATCGGCACTTTTGAAATCAACACAATTAATGTCTTGTCAAAAGCCAACTCCAAGTTGTCACCATTAGAAACACCTCTAACCATCTCACAGATTGAATTCCCAACTGTATCCCATTGACTCTAGGAGAACATGGCATGGTATCCGTCAACCCTCAGAGCCTTCAATGGGGCCATACAAAACAAAGCTTGCTTGACTTCCACATTTGAGGCCTCCTTATGTATCTAGTCCAAGTCAATCATATTAATTGTTGGAATCTTACCTTTTATTGGAAATTGATTCGAATAATCACCATCTACCGTATAGAGAGCTTGGAAAAAGGAAATTGCTTCACCTTTTAGAACCAATTCATCAAAGCACCACTCCCCACTGCTCAATTTTAGTGCCAAAATTCTATCATGGTCCCTCTAAGCCATGCATTAAACTAAAAGTTCATCAAATTTGTTAATTTTGTAGTCTAGAAAATAAGTTTACTTGCAATGCATTTTTGGATGGGGTTAAAGCATTTCTGAATCATGAGATCTCTGACTGATGAAGGAGCTATCTCTTATCTTCGAAACGCACTTTGAATCACTTGATTTTGGGTTTTGAAGCTCAAGTTATGAACATTTTAGTGAAGATCGTGCGAGCAACAATTTTTGGACGCAATTATTATAAGAAATTACAAATTTCGGGCTTTAATTCGAGTTTAAATCATATTAGGTTCAATTTTTCCTATGAAAAAAACCGGTTCAGAATTGTCTTTCATTCTAAAGCGTAACTTGTATCCATACGCTTCATGTTCGCCCGGAGTTCTCTCCCAGAAATATTGTTATCCTTATCCCCTCACGTCAATCCCACGAGCCTTTTATCCATTCTTATTCAATCATAGCCGATGGAGGGGGAAAAGGCAAAATAGAACAACTCACATTGGGTTTAGAAATAATCAAGCTCGAATTGATGACTTCCACCATGTCAAGGTGATACTCTACCGCTAAGTTATATCCCTTCCCTACCCCCATCAAGAGATATAACTAATTAATCCTATATAAGTTAAGGATTGAGAAACTCAACAACACCGCTATTTTTTGAAATACTTAAAAATATCCTAAAATTTGGAATAAATATATAACAAAAATATATAACCTTATAAATACAATATTAGGCTCATATATAATTAAAATTAATCATTAAAATCAAACCTAATATGATTAAACTCGAATTAAAACCCAAAATTCAAAAATTTTGGAATAACCTCGTCCAGAAATTCTACTTGCGCAGTCTTCACTAAAACTGTTATAACTTGAGCTCTCGAACTTAAAATTAGGTGATTCAAAGTGTGTTTCGAAACTAAGAGATAGCTCCTTCTTCGGAAAAAAGATATCTTGACTCAGAAATGTCTAGATATCATCCAAAATTGCATTTCAAGTCAACTAATTTTCTAGATTCGAACATTGACAAACTTAATTTAATAAATTTCACCCATCCGTGCATGTATCACTCCACCCTCTAGTGTCACTTGCCGCAGTTCAAAGCCCGTGACCATCGCACCAAATGCATCTGATGGAGGTCTATTGTGTGGATGGGGATCATTTGGCCTGCAAGAACTGACCCGATTCGGTAAGCTGTTGGAGAAGCTTATCAGATTGAAACCTGATTGTCCCGATAATGAAATATGGCAACTTAGGCTATTTTGGTAACTAATCTTAGAAGATTAATAGAATCATATCTTGTAAAGATTAGATTATATTTAATATGACATATCTTGTAAATCCCTAAAATCAAGGGATATAGTTAATCTTGTCCATCGATTTAAATGTGTCTTGACCATCGGTTTTGGGGGAGCTCAACTATAAATAGAGAGCCTTCCCTTCATTTGTACTCACGGCATTCATGGTTTCATTATTCTTTATGAATAAGAGAATATTGAGAGTATTTATTCAAACACATTGTGTGTTCTTTCTGTTGTTTTTTTGTTGCTTCTTTTGGCATAAATTGCTTCTGCTATACAAATTGGTGCCTTGGAGGAGTTCTTAAGGAATCCTCACTTGAGTAAAGGCTGACTTAGACAAGTTTGGACGAACGGATCGCCTAAGGCCGCATGGATCACAAGACGAAAGATCTAGCCCCGTGACAAGTGGTATTCGAACTATTGGTTCGAAGGCACCGTTAGGATGTCGAAAGAAGAGTTCGAACAAAGGTGGGCCAGAAAGTCTTTGAAGGAAATGCTGTCGGCTGTTGAGGAACGTGTGGGTAAACTTGAGGAGTCCATGGAGGACACGAAAGAGTCAGACAATGCGCTTGGGGAAAGCATAGATGACTTGAGGGAGCAGTCCAGGGACTTTGTGACCATGTGTCTCACTTCCAATAGGGATAGCGTGCAAAAGTTGCTAGATTCCCAAAGGAAGAAGCTGACGGAGAGGAACGATGCTCTCGAAGCCACGGTGATGGCTTTGAATGAGGAAACAATGGCCACGATGATGGCTTTGAACACAAGAATAGAGGAGCTCGAGGGAGAGCTGGCCTTGTGCCGAGCAGCCATGGGGAAAAGAGTGTCAAGTGCAACACTCAGCAATGAGGATGTCCCAAGGCCGAAAGAGTTTGTTGGGACAAGGTCTGCATGCAATGTGGATAATTTCTTATGGAGGATGGAAAACTACTTCCGTGTCAAAGGCATCATGGATGATGCAGTTAAGGTAAACACTACTTGTAACACCCCTAACCCATATCCGTCGCCGAATTAGGGTTACGAGGCATTACTGTATAAGACACAATTCAGCACAATCATTTTTCTCCTTTCATGCACCAAAGAATAACGATACATTTGTAACATTACTAAACTCGAATGTCCACGAATCATTTATACTAGATTCGATTATATGAACCATAAAGCCAGTCCAATTCAAATGTTCAATCAAACTAACACACGAAAACCAAATTCAAACCATACGACATAAATTTATAACATTCTTACATGTGTACCACTTAACCAACTAACCAAACATATTTTTTTCTATTATTAAACATCATATAGTAATTCATATACATCATAATTCCATTAGCCGAATCTTATGGCTATATAGTAAGGCATTTGGACACTTAAATAAACATCAATCATATGTCACTTTCATATACTCAACTTACAACAATACATCCATTATATAAACTTACCCACTTGCGCATATTTAAACCACAACTAACCATATCAATATATAGCATTAACTAATATCAATATAAATTATTTATGAACTTTGTACATGTACATATTAGCTTAAGCTGAACTATACCACACGAAAAAATGGGCAAAATTATACAAGTACATACAAGCATTTCTAAATGACCTAATTTCAATTGTAAAACTAACCAATTCATGCACTGCCCACTTGACTAACCTTAACCATTTTCTAAGTTCAATAGTCGAATTTAAACATGCCAATTTCATATGCTATGTACCATGCCAAAATTTCATATACACAACCAAATCCATTTACCCAATATTCGGTTATCAAATTTAGCCTCCAAAACTTCATACATTTCAATCTTGAACCGTACCTAAAAAGTCACTCATTCAAGCATATAATATGTGCATACTTAACCATTACAAACCGATTTAAATTAACCTTTATACAATCGAACATAAATTCATCAATTTACCTCATCACTGAGCCAAATCACAAGACCAACCACAAATGCAAATCAAATCATGTTTCAAGCTTACTAAATGAGCTATTTATAAGTCATCCATATCATTACACAACCAAGATATATAACCCAAAACACCATTCATACATGTCATGGAACATACTTACCAAAACGTGCATATACAATGACCAAAATTACACAACCATCAACTAACTCATTAATCAAACCAAACCATATAACCAAATATCACGCATAAACACACCATGAAATATACTTCCATAATAAGCTATTGCCATGACCGAATACACATAAGCCTTAATATCAAGATTAAGCCATTTTCGCATGGCTATATATATATATATATACATGCCCAAAAATCAAATATTTCAACTATGCTATACATGCCATATGCCCAAAATCAACTTCGTAAAATACCGAAAGAAACAGTCGATAGTGTGATAGGCTTTGCTGACGATCCCCGAGCTCTTAACGTGACTCCAAAATCTATAAAACAGAGGTAAACAAGAACACACACACAGTAAGCTATTTAAGCTTAGTAAGTCTTAAGCAAAAATATATGTAACAACAATTACATATTAACAATTTGTTAACAAAGCCAAATTTGCATAATATCAAGTACAAGTTATCATTTACTAATAGATCACATTTTAACCTCACATACATATGTCATATGGCCGAATATAATCAATCATATACATATATAAATTTTCACTTTTATTATTACAAACACATCAATAGGCCGAATCACTTATATGTTCAAATATGTTAACACATAATTCATATTCACATAACCTTTTATCATTTCAATTAACCAACTTACCTTATTTTCATATAAACAAATAACTAACACATACCTGAACCTGTAATTCGATTTCACATTCGGTCTTTACTTCACATTGCCCGTTGAACCGTTCAGAATTAAAAAGGAGACGCGAATAGTCGGAAGCTCGTACAATGCCAACGTCCCAGACATGGTCTTACATGTAATCACATATCGATGCCTTTGTCTGCATGGTCTTACACGAATCAAATACGATGCCAATGTCCCAGACATGGTCTTACACGTAAACACAAGTCGATGCCAACGTCCTAGACGTGGTCTTACACGATAACACATATCAGAAATCCTATGTCATGACATATGTATCCTATCTATTCCTAGGGTTCGTACGGGACTTTCGGACGTTGAATCTTGATCGAATCGAACTCGAAACATAGTTCCCTATCTCATAATCACATTCGGCCAAAGCACACATATATATATATTCGAATAATTCAATTCATCACATAACATTTATATATTCTCAATTTAACAACATTTAAATGCTTATAGACTTACCTCGGATATCAACGGACGAAATTGACTACTCAACTACTTTCGACTTCCCCCGATCTAATTCCGTTTTCTTTCGTTCTTGATCTAAATAAATTCAAATTTAACTAATTTAATCACACATTTATTCAATTTAATCCAAAAACACATAAATGGGCAAATTACCATTTTTCCCCTGACATTTCACACTTTTTGCAATTTAGTCCCTATTGCATAAAACACAAAATACACAAAATTTACACATACCATAGTTAGGCCGAATATTCACAAGCATTATACAAGTCCATATATTTCATTTTTTTCACATTTTAGTCCCCCAAAATTTTATTTTTACAATTTAGCCCTAATTACTCAAATTTATCAAAAATTCAAAGACAAAACATATTAATCTAATACATATATTTCATAATTCATCAACTAACATCATAAAACTCATAAACTCATCAATGGCACATTTCAAAATCTTCATCAAAATCAAAAATTCAAGCATGGGTCTTGAAGTATTCGAAACAACAATTACAATAACGTAAAAATTATCAAAAACCGAACTAAGACTAACCTTGAATCAAGCTTCAACAATGGCCGAACCTAGCTTAGGTTTCTTTCTTTTTCTTTTCTTTAGTTTCGGTCTTGGGAAGAAAAACATGAGCATGGCTTTTATTTTATTATGTTTTATGTTATATATTAACTTATTATTATTTTACTTAATTAACCATTACTAATTAATATATATAACATATATAATAAGGTTATATTAGTCCTTTGCCGTCCACTAATTTATATAGTGGGCTAATTGCATCATAAAACCTCCAAATTATAAAGACAACAACAATTAGGCATTTTCCTATTTAACCATCAAATTTTTATTTTACGCGATTAAGCCCTTTTATTTAATCAAACACTCAAACAACAAAATTAAAACATGAAAATTTCACACAAGAAAATTCACACATAATAAAAACTAAAAATAATTTTAAATATTTTTCTAACTCGAATTCGTGGTCCCGAAACCACCGTTCCGATTAGGATCAAAATTAGACTGTTACACTACTTCAATGTTTCTTACTGATATTGCGCTTTTATGGTGGGGAGGCAGGTCCACAGATAAAGGGCAAAGTGAGATTGGGACATAGTGTAACACCCCAAACTCGGCCTAGAAGTCTAGACCGAATCTTGGATGCCACATTGATCACCAAAGTGATCGTGAGAAAATTTTACAAATCGAGTCGTTCAAAATCTAATTTCCGAAAATGTTTATCCCGAAGCAAATCAAAACATTTAATCATATAAAATTCATCGGTAAGTTTAACAGTATAAAATGTACGAATGAAAACTTAACAAGAGTTGTACCACGATATTGTGAAACTTTACAATTCGAACTTAAACGAAAAACAATTAAAACCTGAAAATAAAAGCTTATAACTTATTTCCACCAAAACTGTCCGAGTCCTCCGCGTACTGAGTCCAGCATCCAGAATCCAAAACTGTACCTGAAGAGGGGAAACAGAAGAGAGGATGAGCTACTCGAGCTTAGTGTGAGATCAAACCACCTAAACTATAGAAGCAGAAACAGAAAAATAGAAGCAGTTTAAAAGAAGAACTCACTTACAGACAGATAACAGTTAAGCGAGTTTGCCCAACATCAAACACACACAATATGTACCTTACAGTCATATGGAAAAAACATACATGCCTAAGCTCACGTGCTATTCAAATACAATAGCAACAGTTCACAAGTCAGTCGTACTATCACAATAACAGTTCAATAAGACATTTATAGAGAAAGTCTATAGAAATCGCATAGGCACATGTGCCTTTCAGTTGATCAGTCAATCTCATTCAGCCACAGTATCACATTTAGCCAAATAGATTCAATCAGATGCATATGAGTGCAAATGAGTTATAAAATAAAAACCCACCCATCCAGCTAACACACCTCTCCGTCCAACCCTACACTTCCTGTGGGGATTTAATCAACCCACCCATCCCTGCACTCCGATTAGGACCTCAAAAAGCCCATCCAACCTTATACTCCACAGGATGTCATCCCGGGTTGCCCGGCAACGATGATCATCAGCATTGTCTTCGACCCTCAGGGAATTGGGACCGCCCTCGACCCTCTGGGAATTGGGGCTATCAGTGTGCAAATAAACTGCCAGTCTCATATATTACGCAGCAACGCTAGCGTATAAAGCCAGATGTGTAATACGGTAAATCGCGATGATGAGACATGCAGTATGAATCGCCAGATCGAGATAGTGGTACGTGAGCGTAGCTAACGTACATACGCGTCTGATGCAATGCGATGAATCGCTATACCGATGAGTTGTAGTACAACCGCCAGATCGATCAATCGATACGCAGCGATGCCGACGTATGTCTTTGTCTGATGTAAGCGAAAACCGCAGTATAGACAAATAGTCCACAACCCTCAGGGTATTGGGATCGCCACCGACCCTACAGGTATTAGGGGCTTCAGTATGCAGTTAAATTGCCAAATCGTAAATCTTCCTTCTCTTCAAAATCCCAACCCAAAATACTTTATGTGCAGATGTATGAATGTAAATATATGTATGCAGATGTATGTATGCAGATGCACGATTCTGAATACAATTTTTGAGCTATCATTGAAGCGATCACTTACAATACCAATCGATTCATGTAAACATGCACACTTATGCACTCAGATTTAGTACCGAGCATAGCACACATTCACTTACAAGTAGTACATAATTCGAAGTCAGAACAGAATCGTATTCACCCTCAGTAAGCTTAGTCGAGGGGTTGGAACACATAGACTCACAATAGCATTCGATTTGCCCTAAAATCAAAATTTGGCGAGTTAGGAACACACGCCATGTGCTCCGGCCGTGTGGAGCAATCCAGGCCGTGTGGGGATCCAAATGCCCGTATGAAGGGTGGCACACGACCGTGTGAGGGGTGGCACACGGCCATGTGACGGAGGCACACTCCCGTGTGGTACAGGGACACGGCCGTGTAACTCACTGTCCAAATTCACTAATATTAGGTGCAGGGCAGGCACGGCCATATGAGAATATCACACGCCCGTGTGCCCATCAGACACAACCGTGTGTTTCGAAACACACACCCGTGTGGGATCCCTAAATCCCCAAATCAGTCACACGACTGTGTGGCCAGGCCGTGTGACCCCAGAACTCTAATACCCTAATTCTCAATCTCACACGCCCGTGTGCCCGAGGGACACGGCCGTGTAAAATTCGACAAAAATCCCCAAATCGGCCACACAACCGTGTGATACCCAATGTAGCCCGAAAACCCTAATTTCCAAATCCAGACGGCCGTGTGCCTTGGCACACGCCCGTGTGGCCATGGAGGAGATCACGAAACCACCTCATATCAGCCCCGAAACTGCCATTTTGGCCACCAGAACCGTCCCCAACCTTTGCCCTATCAAAGTATACCGGAAAGTGGCGATTTCTCATCACTTCCATCGACTAGAACTCAGAATCCTCGATTTCACATTCACTCAAGAAAACCCGAATCATAAGTTTGCAAAAACCATTAAACAATAAAAAAAACAATGTAGTTATAGTTCGAATCCCACACCTGTTTGCGATCGGAGAAGACGAAAGAGGCGCAAAATTCACGAATCCACAGATCAACCGTTTTGAGAAATATTTAGAAAGCAGAAGAGAGGGGAGGAGAGGAGAACGCAAAACAGAAAAGCTGAAAAATAAATAAAATAATAAAAAAGTAGCTTTTCATAAAACTAATAATTTAATAATTATTAACTAATAACAAAACAAAATAAAATACCTACCAAAACGTTCACACTAAGACTCGAACCTAGAACCATGAGGTTCCCTAACACTCTCCAAACCACAAGACCAACAAGCCCATTCTGACACTAAATTGCACAACTTAACTTATGTGCGCAACCTCCTTGCTGTCACTACACTCAAAACCCAGAACTTTTAAGCCCAAAATTCGGGGCGTTACACATGGAAATAGTTTCAATGTGAGTTGAAGGGATAGTTTTACCCAAAATTTATCGAGGAAAAGCTCGGGCAAAGTTACGATGGCTAACGCAACGGGGCACAGTGGGGGAGTATGTTCGCGAGTTCAAGGAACTCATGTTCCAAGTTTCAGATGTGACCGAGAAAAAAGCATTGCTTGCTTTTCAGAATAGATTGAAGCCGTGGGTCAGACAGGAGGTGGAACAAAGAGGTGTCCAAAAGCTGTCGGAAGCCATGACGATAGCGGAGTCCATAGTCAAGCTTGGTCTAGAGAAAGACAAGCTTGGGTCTTCTAAGTCTGAGGATAAGGGCATATTTGAAAAGGATCACAAGGAAGATAATAATGGCAATGGCATCAGCGACAATGGTGGTAATGAGAAACCACGAGTTGGGAAGAAAAAACTCAACAAGAAAAGGGACAAGTTAAAATGCTTTCTCTGCGACAGTCCACACATGTTAAAGAAATTGTCCAAATAAATCCACGCTTAAGGAGAAGCCGGTAGGTAAGGCCTTGGTACTTGGTTCGAGCGCAAGGGATTTCGAAGCCAAGAAGGTCGAAAATGAGAAGAAGCCAGTGAAGTGCTTCTTATGTCATGGCCTGCATAGGTTGCGAAAGTTTCTGAAGAAGTCTGTTATCGAAGGGGACGATGGAGCAAACAAGGAGCCCAAGAAGCTTGGTTCGAGCAAGGGGAAAGTTGAAGTCAAAAGGGCAAAGAGGAGCAAAAAGAAGTGAGTAAAGTGCTTCTTGTGTCGTGGTCCGCATGAGTTGCGAAACTGTCCAAAGCAAGCCGTAGTCAAAGGAAAGGTAACATATGAGCTTGGTGAGTCATCGGAGGGGCTTTCACCCAAGGAAGAGGTGAGTTTGTAATCGAACTTAGGGGAAAAAGTTACGATGGAAATAGTGAAGCTGGGACCAATGAGGCTCAATTCGAGTGAAGCGTCGGAGTTGGCCGAATCATCGACAAGGCTTCTACCTATGGGAGAGGTAGGTGGTGCATCGGACTTCAAGGAAAAAGAAGTGATGCAAGTTGGACAGTTGACCGGAGTAAATGCAACGAGTAGGACGGTTCGAGTTAAGAAGCGACGTAAGTCGAGGCAAAAGTCCTGAAGAAAGGGAAAAGCTAAGGCGTCGAGACGAGACCGAGGTGAATCAAGTTAGTGCCATTCGAAAGTCGCAATGAGGGCGTTGCGAGAATGGGTGGGGGAGAATGTCATGGGTCGCAGTTTAAAACCCGTGACCATCACACCAAATGCATCCAATAGAGGTCTATTGTGTAGATGTGGATCATTTGGCCCATAAGAACTGGCCCAATTTGGTAAGCTGTTGAAGAAACCTTTCAGATTGAAGCCTAGTTGGCCCGATAATGAAGATATGACAACTTAGGCTATTTTGGTAACTAATCTTAGAAGATTGATAGAATCATATCTTGTAAATATTAGATTAGATTTGATATGGCATATCTTGTAAATCCCTAAAATCAAATGATTTAGTTAATTTTGTCCATTGATGTAAATGTATCTTAACCATTAGTTTTGGGGGAGCTCAACTATAAATAGAGAGCCTCCCCCTCATTTGTACTCACGACATTCATTGTTTCATTATTCTTTGTGAATAAGAGAATATTGAGAGCATTTACTCAAACACCTTGTGTGCGTTCTTTCTGTTGTTCTTTTGTTGCTTCTTTTGGCATAAATCGCTTCCGCTAGGAGTTCTTAATGAATCCTCACTTGAGTAAAGGCTGACTTAGGCGAGTTTGGACAAATGGACCGCCTAAGGCCGCACGGATCGCGAGACGAAAGATCTAGCCCCGTGACACTAGCACCAACTCTTGATTTGAATCGGTCCACTAGTATTTTTGGGCCTTTACCTAGTTGATGGTCACCTAGTTGATTGGTCTCTCCAAGAATAGATTCCAAATTCAATTCAAACTCCTTTTAAGTTAGCTAAAGAATCAAATTTAAACTTTCTATTAATATCTCATGTAATCTTGCCTACCATATTTATCTTTTGATTAAGGCCTTAGTTTTTTTGTCACTGACACCCAAGGCCTGTATCTTTCCTTTTTAGCCTTCTTTACTATTGTGTTTATCTTTTTCAGCACCGAGGCATCAACCATCATATCCGACAAACCAATGTCTGATGTTGCTTTTGTTGGATACATACTTGGAGTGTCCATATCTACCAATTAAAACATATATTAGGTAATGACTCATATTCCACTCGTTAAACACGATCCTCGATGTATATCTTCAGCATTAGCAATAGCTTTAATCAACCCACATTATCATTCTCGCAAACCTCCTAAGAGACCCACTATTAGGATTAAAATCAATTTTAATAACTTTACCCACCATATTTTCAATGGCTCAAATCACACTCTTTTTATAAAGAGCCTAAAGTAATCCATGTAATCACATTACGGGGATATAATTGATCAGTACTAAAAGATGACGACCATGGTTAGACAGTGACATATTGTCTAAAGATAATCTATGGTCCCTCAGACAGAACTTTCAAATAATCATCATTAGATCTAAGTTTAATCATGTAGTAATAATTTTCCAAATCCTTCAACTGGAAAGGCTGAGATAGTGTCAAAAGAGTATATAATTTACTCAACAATGTGTTAAATCCATTTTCCTCCCCAATAATTTTAGAATCATCATCTGCAACCTACTCTTCTCAAACAAACATGAATCCTTTCAGAGAATTTAACTAAAGGAATAACACTCCTTTCAACAATTCAATATCTGCCACCTCTCCCAGCATTGTGTTTTTGTCGGACTCGTCCTTTTTGTTCAAAAACAAGTCTTTAAAAGACATTGAGCTCTCCTTATTCTGATTCACCTCCATCTCAATACCACCAGGGGTTTCATTCTCCAACATACAAACTTTCATTGTCACTTGCCCGCTCTCCAAAAGTGGTAGTGGTTCCCTAACCTAGTTTCTTCATTAGAGTGCAAGAGCATATTAGCATCCATTTATAGAAGTAAATTAATCTTTTGAGAAATTATTTAACAAAATGAATTTTTTTGCTCAGCAGATGTAAAAGATTATGTAATAAATGTATTGATAAAAATTAATATAGCAAATAAATGAGACTTTGATTATAATGAAAAAATTAACATATTAAACATTATAGTGTTTTAAGTTTGAATTTCATTAGTCGATTAAGTCTTAACTCGATTGGCATCGATATTATTGTTAATACATGAAGGCGTGGGTACACGTGCACTAAAACGTATTATCCTCTTATTTAAAGGTTGGGAAGGGGCAATAAGTAATTTTAATCATTGTATCAAAAATAATTTCTAAATTTTACATAAAATATATAATACCCTCATATTTTTTTGTGAATTTGAAAACAGTTTTGCAAATATTTATCTATAAAACATAATAAAGTAGGATACATATGTAAGCACTGTAGATGTGCTTACCTCATCTCCTGTTTATGATTTTAACACCAACGACCTTAATCCAACGGCCCATCGTCATTCAAGGCACGTTTTAGTGCAATTCAACGTCTAATTTTAGCCATGAGCACTAACTAAACATTTTGGTTTATTTCCAAAAACATCACCTCATCTTTTATTGGTACAATTGCGATTATAAGCCCCACATTTCCCAACTTTAGTGATTATGCTTAACCACATATTTAAATTTTCTATTTTTAAACCTTTTACGAGTTAGTCTATACCCCATTCATAAATCCTATTTCACTCTCAATTCATCGTTATTCTTTAGTATTATACAATTAAAGAAAAAGAAGCCAGGGAGGGAGAGGAATGAAAGAGAAAACAGTAAAGAGAGGACGAAATTTAAGGAAAGAAAAAAATGGTAAAATTTCTCTCCGGTCCCTCTCAATTTCGATATTGAGCAAATTGAACCCTCTAAAAAAGGGAGTAATTTAGTCCCTATTAATTTTGAAAGTGAGCAACAAAGGACAATTAATCACAACTTGCACTTTTTTCTATTAATTTATCCTCCTTTTGATTGGTATAATGATAAATTTAACCTTTAATGTTTTATAAATTATGTCATTTTAGTCCTAATTCTAAAAAATTCAGCAAATTTTGCCCTCATTGAATATTAACAATTTAGAATCAAGACCAAATTGATTGAATGTGTCAAAATTAAGATAAAATTGATAGAATGTTAAACATTAAGAGTTATTATACAATCAAAATTATATGATTTTTTTATATGTGCATATTTCGAGATGTATGTGTATGTGTATAATGTTTATATTATTTATTTTTAATTTTATGTCGTGTTTTAGTTATTATTTTTAAATTACTTTTGTGTTAATCATCTCAATTCATTTCATATTTTACATAATTTGTTATAATTATTTGAATTTAATAAAAATTATTTATATTATATATTAAAATATAAAAAATATAGAATTAAAGTATCATCCATATCCATTATAATTCATGGAGATAAATTCTTTCAATGTTTATAGTTGCGCTTACCAACCACGTCAATTAACCGTTAGATTTGAATATTCATTCATAGATCGATTTATGTTTCATACTTGATTAGTGTGCAAAATTTTGTTTTATTTATTTTTATGGAATAATATATGATGTCCCAAGTCTCATGCACTATCATTGAATAATAACATGACCCGTCATCGTTAAATGAAATAAAAAAAAATTGTGGAGAACTTATAATAAACTCTAGTAATTTTATTTAAACATAATTAAATACTAATTAATTATAACTATTATAAATAAATATCAATAATTCTCATATTTAGGGTTTAAGATCTCAAATTTACGATTTTAGTATTTATTTACAATTAGTTATGATTTTATTATATTTAAATAAAGTTATTAATATTTATTTGCAAGTCCTGTACTACTTTTATTTTATTTTATTTATTGATAATATGTAATATTATTGTTCATTGATAGTGCATCAAATATTCTCGTTATTTTTAAATGTTTTGATCTATTCACTAAAAAACATATCATCATATACACTTACTTTATTTTATAAATCTATTTAAAATTTTACCTAATACTGAATTATTATATATTTAACTTTATAGTTAAAAAATAATTTAATAAAATTTAATTTAAACTTAATAAGTGTTAAATAAATTATATAATTTTTTAAATCCCCGGCGTATGCGGGGTGGAGATGCTAGTTTCAATCTTAAATCGGAAAAAAAAAATTTACTTGGGAGTCTTACATTCATATATTAATATTATAACAAAATTAACACCAAATATCAACCACCAAAAACTTTAGGTACTGATAATGCTGAGATGAACTAAACTATCCAAATACAACTGATTGAAACCATAGAAGTTAACTGAAATTACATACTGTAATCCCTCAAACAAATGGGAATCTTGGCCTATAATATAACAAAGCTAACTTATAGTCAAAGTAAGATTAGTGACATAAAACCTTGGTGTGGCAGAGTCCTTGTATTGCATGCTTTTCAGAACATTCAAAGGCTTCATCCCCATATCCTTCAGTTCAACCCACTTGGGAGAAAGTTCTATTATATTCCTCTATGTAGTCGGACCTGAAAAGGATTCGAAGGTTAATTCATGTTACATCGAAATATTACAGCCTAGTTCTTTGGCAGCGGAGTCGAGAAAATGTATAGGCATTCCTCTTGCAAGTTGACTATGAGCTTCCCACGTTAAGCACTTCTCGATATCAGTATGCCAGTCGATGACACTGATTCTGAAATAAGAAGGACCATGGATACCATTTATTTCCAGCTTAGGATTTGATTGCAGAATATTGCGAAGTACCGATATGCTGAGAGCACGAACGTGTGCACTTGGATGAGAAAGACATCGAGTTGTAGCTGGCAGACGACACTGCATGAATTGACACATTAAAGATCACATCACCATAGATCTTGCAGGCATGTTTTAACTTGAACCTTTAAGAGTATATCGAAAATTGACTATGCCAAAAAGGGCATTTGCTCACCTTTAACAGGTTTGAAAGTCCATCCACGACAGCCAGTCCCGATTCCCCCCACTCTAGTACTGGCTGAACTGCTCTAGCTGTTGCTTCCAACAGCTGCCATTTTTAGATAAAAACTCAAGACATTAATGAAGCTTTAAGATAAAACCGAATGCATTCGACTTCACAGTATCACAAGTGCTCAATTAAAAAGACACGGTCATTGGTGAATGACTATCTATAAGAGACGATAGTAAGAAAGACAGTACCTCGAGTTGTGGTAAAGTGCAAGCTTCCCCATCTACGAGCATTCCATCAGTGGCACGTAGAAGCAAATCAGAGGCACTTGCTACAATTACCAATGATTCTGGGATATCATGATTTCTCATTAGTTCCACTATCAACTTTACAATCCGCTGGTTGATTCTCCACATCTTCTGACCTTGATCATCATTTTTGGCAATCCATGGCTGCAATTCCCTATCCGCCTGACAAGAAAACAAGGCCATAAAAGTGACCAAACAAATAGAGAAACTAAAGTAAAACAGCTAGACAATAAGGCAATTTATGGCTGCTGGTTTGGACACCATCCAGATTATGAATCGTTGTAGACTTTTACAAAAAACATAGGGAGTTCAAGTCAGCAGCGATAAAGAAAGCTGATGTTTTCAAGAAGAACAAATTTGGACCTGAAGAACAACTGCAGTTGCTGCTTTTGCCGGAGATGCTGATACGACATTGCACAATGCATCAACCACCTAATACCATCCGAATAGAGTAGTCAGAAAATATATCTCCATGAAATCATAAAGATGAATTTACAATGAAAAGATGACTTTGTCAACTGTTATGCACTCTCTCATTAATCTCAACTAAAATAATACCACAGGAAGCATGAAAAGTATCGGATTACCTGTCTCCATCCCTGTTGGGCAGAAGTGCTTTCGGCACTGGGTTGTGTTTCAGGGGCTGCTATCAGTTTGTGCCACAATAGTGAAACAACAGAGAAACATAACTCTTGCTTCTCCACAAGCACGGATCTTAGAAGAATTTGTGCACTGCAATTGAATCCTAAGTGCCTATCCTTTGTAAGAAAATTGGCCAAATCCGAGGCATCTAATGGGAAACTTTCTACACTTTTGCCCGTGGAATTTCCTAAGCCTTCATCTGATGTTAACACCATCTGACATCTGAGATTATTGGCTGAATGAATTGAATCTTCATATTCTGAAGAAGATACTCGCCGAGGATCACAGCAAGCGGTATTTGTACGTTTGCTTCGTGTTCTGCTATCTAAACAAACAGGTGCATATATCAATTGTGCTTCTAATGGTTCAGCCTTGTCAACGATGGATGCAACTGCCTTGCTGTGAATGTCGATGAGATTGTATAATGATGATGCCCTAGTGTAAATTTCATTGTTCCACTTGCATCGCATTAGGACAGAGAGCGCATGCATACAAGCCTTTGACTGTCTAAATAGTTCAGAAACATGAGCGGCAACCATAGCTGCAGCAACTATTTCATTCGAACTATAAGTCCATGAGGTGCCAACAGAAGACGGCTTCAGTGAAAAGAGTGCCTCTAAAATTGCTAAGATTCTGTGAGTATGATGAATAGCTGAGTCAATACCATGTCCATACTCGATAGAAGATCCATTTACTTTTGTATGATTGGGTTTAGCTTGAACATTTTTAGCGATCAAATGAGTATTTCCGCTTGTAACCAAAGGGAACAACTGAAGCTCGCAGGCAAGAGCGCAAACAGCAGCAAGCACATAAGAATCGAATGCAGATACAGGCCCTTGATTTTTTGTTTTTCTAGGTCTTATGCCTCTCAGCTTTTCGAATTGTGCCTGCGACTCCTCAATGCTCTCATCAGGAGGATAACTTTCCTCGCTTCGCGGTCTCTTAATCCCACGGAACTGAGCTTCATGGCTAACGCACACGGTTAAGACGACAAAAAGCAGGCGAGAAGCAAGCTCCACTGAAGCACACGATTCTAAAAAGAGGGAATGAACCATTGTACGAAGCTCTGCCACAGCAAGATTCTTTAAGGCAGAACCCATGCTGTATCTTGTTTTTCTGGTTTGCTCCCTGGAGTATTCAGGAGGAAAAGTTCTCTGTAGAATAGCTTCAACAGTGGCCACAAATATCTTCATGAGACACGCTTCAGAAGGACTTCCGTGTGGAAGGTATTCAAGGACCTTAAGAAGAGGTATGTATAGGTTCCATGATAGTATGGGAGGCTGCAATGGGGTTGCAACAATTATATCCGGAAGATCAACAGCTGAAGAGCTCAAGGGAATCAGGCCATAAGCAGCTTCCCATATTGTACATATTCTCCACTCCACTTCTGGTCCGTGAGCACAAAGCATTGATGCAATACCTTGGGCGGTAGCTTCAATAGTTGCTTCAGCTGCAGGCACCTCTATCTGATTAACAATATTTTGAGATAAATTTTTAGTACTTGTGATCATGCATTATTGTATGTATATGCATACGACAGGCTTCGCATCAAGTGGAAGGTAACATGCAAAATTTTGAAGTTGACCACTAATACCTGCTTCCTATAACACGAAATATAACCACCAGAAGGTTCATGTTGAACTGCCACTCCCTCAACTTGTCTTAATGGAGGAAAGAGCAGTGCAGGCTGTGACAGTATACGAAAGAGTAAAGCTGCGGCAGCATCAGCGGCAATACCCACTCTCATAGACATTGCAGTCCCGATTGCACGCAGAAAATGCAAATGCATCCAATTTCGAGGAAGCTACATCATCCAGTAAAAGCAATTTGCTAAGAACTATATGAAATCATGTTTGATGCCAGAAGGCATCATTTTATATTCAAATATATGCAGTGAAAAGCATTTCACTCACCCTTATACCAGTTGCATAGTCTTCAGCTGCCCGAAGGAGTTCCACAAGCTGTACAGCAGCATCAAGTGCATCCGGGGCCCATGATGGTGGTGCTTCTAGAAGTCCAAGAAGAAGTCTTTGGGTGGCACTTGGAGTTGCAATGGCATAGTACCTAATTAGGAGGGAGAAAAAAATACATCATGACGGGCACTTATACTAGCAACTAAACATGTCAGGCATTCATCAGTGAGATAAACTCCTTCAAAACTTTCAAACAAGATCTACTTTCCTGATATAAATTCGGGAGTGCTTCACTCAATGCCCTGTATGCATGGCAAAGCACAGTACTTACAAGATATGACCATGTACACCTACTATAGAACAAATATACTTAAGCAATGTTGTTCGAGAGCTCTTAAAGGTTCAGGGCTCTACCGATGAAATAATCGAGCATATGGTTCAAGAGCTGGCAGCCCAGCAACTAGATGCTCATCCAAAGCTGTTGTCGGTGGAGGAAGTAGAAGTGCAGGAACTGCTGCAGCTGTTAAAGTAGCAGTCTCGTAGCGTGCAACCTCCTCATCGCATACACTTAAAATGACACCAGCACCATTAGCAACTGCCCATCTTGGAGTTGATGGCATGAGCTGAGGGTGCTTTCCAGATCCACGAATAGAAGCTATTAGACAACAGTAGTCAAGTAATGAGTCCTCAGTCCTAAAATATATTGTTATACAGTCCAGGAAGCAAAATCATGTAATACATTCCAGCCAAAATATGTAACTGACCAGTCATAGGTGGCCTGAGGTCTCCAGCTGCATATTTACCCATAACACCACTGCACCTGTTAATACATATAAAGGACTACCGGCTTCAGTAATAAGCACATAAAAGTGGGATCCATTCATAGGATGTATCACACAAGAGCTTTTAAATTCAATGATAGTTATATGATAAATTGAACTACTATCTAGGTACTTCTTAGAGAGGCCTTATAACTCAGAAGCACTCCCACTATTCAAGCCTCAGCAAAATGTTTAGTGCAAAAACAGAGTTACGCTAATGCTCACATTGTAACTGATCATGGTGTTTACGCAACGTATTAAATGCTATAAAATTGTCAACCAGTAATATCTGATAAACTAAAAAAGCTACTCAAGGTAGCCGGTTGGAAATGGCATCCTAAGCATGTATGCATCCATATGCATGTATCTACCGGCAAAATGACAGTTAATCAAGAAATGTGGTCTTCCAACATGTTTATTTCTTGAAGTTAGAAGCATTCTATAAGGTTTACTAGAGCACAAGTACTGGAATAGTCAACCGTTAAAACCGCTTCTATCTTTCTAGAGGCCAACTGATGTTTCAAACTAATCAAGAAAGGAAAAATACTTTGCAATAATAGAAACCGCTCACCAACGAAAGTAATCACTTCTGATGCCCAAAGGCGCTGCAAGCAATATATCAGTAATCCAGGGAGATAAAGGCCTCAAAGGCTTCCTCTCCTGTCGCACTGAAGGCATGTGAAAGGATGATTCCCCATCAGCAGATTCACTTGTTGTAGCTTGGCTGCTGCTATTGCTTCTATCTGCTTCACTATTTGGCAGTTCCGTTTTACATATTGGACGGTTGTAATGAGTCAGAATCCGCAAGATCTCTCCACATGCCAGTGCCCACTGTTCAGAATACTCATTCTGTAAAAAAAAATATAAATGCCACAGATATGTTCTCAGTCAGCCACAATGATACTTTTAAAAAAGTTAACAAAGTAGATAAAAGTGAGCATTGAGAATATTAATATAAAATAGTGTGAAGCAAAGATGATCTTCTCTATTGAACTAAAAAGGAAAAAAAAATACCTCACTACTTGGGCAGACTAAGGAGATGAATGAAGAAAATGGAGGGGCATTCTTATCATACACAAGTGTACCATCAATGATGCATGAAATAATTGGAAGAACAACCGCATGCCCATGTTCAGGATGGTGAAGGACAAACGTTGCTGCAAACAGATTAAGTTTAAGGAACCGGTCATTTCCCAGTTATAACTTAAGTAAAAATTCATTGGATTTAAAGGTGTTATTGTAATGAACAGTTTTGCAATAGAAAAGATGAAAGAGCCAATACCCAGAACATCATCAAAAAGGCGCTGTTCATCAGATGGATAGCGGTTGCGGACAAGCTGTTACAAAACAAGCAAATTTTGTTACATAAAAAACTCCCAAAACAATAAAAGAATTTCCTCCCTTGACATATAAGCAAAGTAGTTAGTGTCTTTTCCTTCCATTACCAATGGGATGTGAAATAATCATACGAAAACAAGCATACCTCAGCAATGTCCTCAGGGAATTGTTCTGATGTGAATTGACCGAAATACTCGACATATGCAGTAATTTGAACCTAAAAAAAGAGGTAACACAATGGATTATAAGAAATGATGATTTTTACTAAAGCTAATATGAAGTCATATATTCATTTATGTCACCTATTTCACCAACTTAAGTTTTCAAGTAAACCAAGCATGAAAATATAGTGTGTTTAAAAAGCTTCAAAGATTCATTCAAAGAAAACCAATAACAAGACAATAGAAAATCCAAGAGAAAGAAACTAGGGTACCTTTCGATGTTGAGGGTCCTGCGGCGGAGGCCTGAACAGCGATGAGAACTGAAGGCCATCAATCCATCGCTCGGACAGATTAGCCATGTATCCTAAACAAGATGTAACCTCTGAAATATACCCTTTCGAAGCAACCAGCGGACCAATCAACAGCAAGGCATACACACACACCCCAAAACCTGAGCTTCCACTCTGCAACCTCTACCAATCAAGAATCAATATTTCATAATTCAACATCCCAAGCCGGTTCAGCCCACGGATTCCCACAAATATGTAAGTGATATCAATTGAAGAACACAAAAAGTATTGAATCAACAAGAGAAACTATATTTCATCTCTCTCTCTTTCTCTCTTAAAAGGATTGGAAATTTACAACAGTATGATTAGTCGTCTCTGCCTCTAACTGTCGATTACTGTTTAACTAATAATCAGAATCTGTTCTTCTCTGCAAAAACAAATTGAAAGAAAAAATCAGAAACTATTGCAAAAAACAAAAAATACAGAGAAAAATTATCTAAAAAAAAAAGATTCAAAAACAGCAAATCACTTGAAAATGGATTAGAAAGCAAGCTAAGAACACTGCATACACGATACAGCTACCGAAATCTTTAGATAAAAACACCAAAAATCATCAAACTAACAAAAAAACCAAGACTAAATCTCAAAACCCATTTTTTAGAAGAACATGTATATTTAAAAAAATACATAAACAGAAATGAAAAACAAGCTAAGAACACTGCATACACGATACAGCTACCGAAATCTTTAGATAAAAACACCAAAAATCATCAAACTAACAAAAAAAACCAAGACTAAATCTCAAAACCCATTTTTTAGAAGAACATGTATATTTAAAAAAATACATAAACAGAAATGAAAAACTCAAAATTTAGAGAAAAATAAAGGAGGATTTGGAAGCTAACAAACAAACCTGGGCTTTGTTTATCAGATGCTAAAATTTTGTTGATTTAATCTAAGATTTAACTCACTAAAAAAACAATATTAGTGCATATAAAATAATGAAAAAAGAAAAAGAATATTGGTTTGAGATTTGAGTGGTTTCGCTGGGGAAAATTTTTAAGAGGTGGTAGAGAAAATTTTTGATATGGTTGAGAAGGAAGAGATCTTTAGATGGCTGTTGGCTTCAGATTGGTGATGATGTGGCATTGATATTTTCCTCTAGCCTCACAACCTTTCTATGTCATATCACATTAATCCACCATGCATTACATCACATTAACATGCATACATGCATAACATCCATTTATAGCATGAGCAACTTCAGTTAGGGTAATAAGTAAAAAAAATGCTTAATGACGAAAAAGTCCTCAAACTTTTTCAAAAGAAGCAATTAAGCTCTTTTTTTTTTCACTTAATCTAGTATTTGAACTTTTAATATGCATAAAAAAGGTCCTCAAACTTTTTCAAAAAAAGCAATTAAGTCCCTATTTTTTTTCACACTCAATTGGGTACTTTAACTTTCAAAATGCATCAAAAAGGCCCTCAAACTTTTTCAAAAATAAATAATTAAACTCTTACTTTTTTTTTGCACTCAATTGGGTACTTGAATTGTCAAAATGTATCAAAAAGACCCTTTAATGTTAACTTTTAACGGTTGACCATTAAAGTTAACCACCCCTAATTTTTTTCAGTTAAAGCCACCATATGTCACAACCACGGCGTGACATGTGGCAAAAAAATATAAAAAAAAATAAAAATCAATAAAATTTATAAAATTATTAAATTATTAAATTTTAATAAAAAAATATTAAAATAATTAAAATTTAGAAAGAATTTTAAAAATTGTAAACAATTATAAAAAATTGTAAAATTTTATAAAAATCATAAAATTTTATAAAATATATATAAAATTTTATAAAGGCGTAAGAAAATTATAAAAATGAAATTTATAAAAAAAATATAAAAATTATCGTATCAAAAGAAGTATTTTATAATTTTTCTATAACTTTTATTGATTATTTTTTTATCATTTTTCTCCACATGTCATACTAGGGGTGAGCGTTCGATCGAATCGAATCGAATCGAATAAAAAAATTTCGAGTTAATCGAGTTGACGAATCATATTTTATCATCCTAATTTGATTTGAAATTTTCTCGAATCGAGTCGAGTGAGATGGAATCCGAATCGAATCGAATCGAATATATTTGTTCGAGTTAAATTTTAAAAAATAATTTTGGGTCCTTGTAACCATTGTCACCCATCGTAATAAAATTTGTCCACCTTAACCAAATTTTTTATTAACTTTCATCACCAAATAATTTATTTATTAATCTTTTATACACGTGTTAGCTTCTTTGCTTGCTTAGTTGTTTCATTTATCTTCAGATTCTTGTCACTATGTATTTTAGAATTAAAAAATATATTAAATGTAAAAATGTGATTTTTTAATGAAAGTTATTTTAAAGATAAAATGTGAAAATAATACCAATATAAAATTTTAACACGAATATTTTATGGCATAATTAATAATTCAGTTTTAATATAAATATTCAATATGACTAAACAATTCAATAATATAAATAATATAAAATGTGAAATTTAATTTAATTTAATAATATAAATAGTAGATATAAATATAAATTATTACTATTTATGTTTAGTGATTTTTTTTGGATAATTTTGATTTTTTATTTGAGAGTAAAGGGTGAGAAGTAAAAGTTTAGGGGAAAAATAAAAAGTTTTGGAGAATAAAAGTTTGAGGGAAAGTAAATAGGGGGGAGTAAAATTTTGAAGGGAAAATATTAAAAAAAAAAATTGGAGGGGAGATGGGTTTGGGGTAGATGGGAGGTGAGATGGGAAGGGAGTAAAAGTTTTAGGGGAAAAGTGGGAGGGAGTAAAAATTTTGGGGGAAAATAAAAAGTTTTGAGGGTTTTTGGAGTAAAATTTTGAGAAAAAGTAAATGGGAGACTAAAATTTTGGTGGGAAATGGATTTTGGGTAGATTGGGGGGTTGGGATGGGAGGGGAGTAAAAGTTTTGGGGGGAAAGTGGGAAGGAGTAAAAGTTTTGAGGGAAAAGTAAAAAGGTTTGGGAGTCTGGGGTAAAAATGTAAAATATTATAGTTTGATATTCGAATTATTCGAATTATTCGAGTTATTCGAATTCGAAAACTCAACTCCATTCGAACTCAAAATTCGAAAAAAAATCGAGTTGACTCGAATAACTCGATTAACTCGAATAACTCGATTCGTTTAACTCGAAATTCGAATTTTTTTTCGATTTTTTCGAGTCGAATTAAGTTTTGCTCACCCCTATGTCATATTGTGTTACGACACTTGATGGATTTAACTGAAAAAAGACATGGGGGTCGTTAACTTAAACGGTTAACAGTTAAAGTTAATGGTTAGAGGGTATTTTTATACATTTTATAATTTTTTTCCTAATTTTAAATATTTTTATATTTTCATTAAAATTTAATAATTTTTATAACTTTTATTGATTTTTATTTTTTATAATTTTTTGCCACATGTCACTGTGGTTGTGACACGGGGTGGCTTTAGAGGTAGTTAACTTTAGCGGTTAATTGTTAAATTAACAGTTAAAGGGCTTTTTTGATGTATTTTGATCGTTCAAATACACAATCAAGTGCAAAAAAAAAAGGGCTTAATTGCTTTTTTTTTTGAAAAAAAATTGTGATGCATTTTGAGAGTTCAAGTACTCAATTGAATAAAAAAAGACTTAATTACTTTTTTTTGAAAAAAATTGAAGATTTTTTATACCCTTAAACATAAAAAAGAAAAAAGAAAAATTAATTATGCTGCACATCTTTATATCTTTTTTAAATTTAAATTTTCATTATTATATTTTAATTTCGAGATAATGAGTTTATGTACTTTTTCATTTGAAAATTTTAGTCTCTTCATCTAATTTTCCGTTAAAAGTTGGTGATGTTGCAAATATAAAAAAATAATTTTTTAGTCATTAACATTTATAGTTTTTGTTATTTTATTCTTATTTTTTAAAAATACATGGAAAATTATAAAAAATTTAAAATTTAAAATTTTTTTATTTTTAATAAAATATTTAAAAATTATAATTATTTATAAAAAGAGAAGAGAAAAAAATTATAAAAAAAACCTTCAAAATCTAAATCTAAAATCAATGGCTAAGAGGATTTTCTTGCTTCAAAAGAAAAAAAAACATAAAAAATTCAAATGTAAATCTAATATATATATATATATATATATATTAATTATAATCCCAAACGTAATTTTCAATAAGAAATTCAATTTCAGATTATGCTTAGAAAAATGCAAAATTATTAAAAAAAAATTAAATATTTGGACCAAATGGAAGTTTTCAGAATTAAAAGGTCTCCTTTAATACTAATCAAAAAAAAAAATATAGAGTTAATATAAAAATAGTCACTTTTATTTGTCTCAAATTATATTTTTAAAAAAATACATGGACTGAATGAAATATTTTTGAAATCGGACTAATGGTCGAACCAATCAAACCATCAGTTCTCAATCTGATTAATTCGAATAGTCTAGACAGTTCAAAGGAAATAAATTATTAAAAAAATTTAAAATTTTATAAAAACCAATTCAACCGATTTTTTAGCCTAATCAGTTCTAGTTTGCAGGCAAGGACGGATCCGAAATTTTACTCCAAGGGGACGAAACTTCTAAATCCAAACGACCTTTTTTAACGTAAAAAAGTGTAGTCAACTCTTCTCGGATACTTTTTTGACATTTTTTTTTCTTATCAAACAAATCAATTTAATATTTTTTTTAAAAAAAATAAGAACGATTTAACTGTAAAGAAATTAAAAGGAAAAACCACACTATATAAAATTAAATATTTTTTTTCAATATGCAAAAAAAAAAAAAAAAAAAAAAGAAAAAGAAACTAATACAATACTAAAAATTTCATAAATACCATTATAATTCCAAAAATTAAAATAACAGAACTTGGCCTTAGTCCTATTTCTCAATACTAGGTATCCTAAATTGCACCATCCGTTTTTTCATAAGATCGAACTCATCAATGATAGAATCTGTTAAAAAATTTCGAGCTATCTCTTTTTTGATGTATTCCACCAAGCAAATTGAAAGAAAATCATCCTCCATTCTGTTGCGAAGCCTTGTCTTCACAATTTTCTTAGCAAAAAATATTCGTCCAGTTGTTGCAGTAGACACGGGAAGAGTTAGCACAAGACGAATAATTCTATCAAGAAAAATATAAATACTTGACTTATTTGTCTTAGCTAGCACTTGACACCACTTGGCAAGTGTAGAAGCTTTCTACGATTCCATGCTTTGATGAGCATCAAGTTTAAAAAGCTCCAATTGAATCTTCATGTGTAGTTTTTGTTGATCCGTAAAATCGTTAGGATAAAAATCATTCATAAGATTGCAGATATCTTCCACCCGAAAAGCTTTATAATTATCAAGTGGATCCAAAGGGGAGCTAAGAACAAGTAACTCCACCACCTCATCATTAAAGCGAGAATTCATTTCTATTTGCAATAAATCGATACTAGCAATGAATACATCAAACCGATAGTGATGCTCAGTTTGAGGTTATATCTCTGGATGCGAGACCGACCTCGACCAGTTTTGTACGAAACATTTAAATTGGGGACTTCTATCTCATGATTTTTACAAAATAACTTCACTTTCTCAAACAATGGATCTCACCCGTGTTCTCTGAATTTCTCGATAAGAGTTTTAGTTTATGACACCAATTGCATCGCATTTAGTATATCCTGTGATTTATATTGCAATACTTGACAGAGATCATCAGTGATTCCAAGCATCTTAATCATGAAATGCAAGATGAAAACAAATTCAATGGATGTCATTAAATCATATATTCCATCAGCTTCACTCATTTGAGTAAGGTTGCTAGACTTGATGATATCTTGTAATACAACATAGACGAAATCGAACATCCTCATTAAGCTATTGAGAGAAGCTAAATGATATCCCTATCAGGTATCGCCTAGATGTTGGAGAGTACCAACTTGATTTTCCCTTTTTCAAGTTTCAAGCTCACCACTGTTAATTAATTTCGCGTTATGAGATGCCTCAATGTCTCTTAATTGATCATGTTGTTTGCTTGAAGAAGCAACCAAATTGAATACACCAGTCAAGTATGAAAAAAAATGACAAATAGGAATAACCTCATTAGATGCAGCTATTAGAGTTAATTGGAAACGATGAGCGAGGCAGTGAACATAGTATGCAAATCAACACTTTTTAGCAAATAACGCTTGCAAGCCGTTCCATTCGCCATGCATATTACTTGCACCATCATATCTTTAATCACGAATATCATCCACATTAGAGCAATAACATAAAAGAACTTCACAAATTGCTTTCTCCAAAGCTAACGATGTAGTGTCCTTCACATGAACCAAATCACAGACATACAAATCAAAATACAAGAAAGCCACTAACCTAATATGTATGGGTATTGACCAAATCAATTAATTATGGAATTTGACTTTAAAGTTCATATTGGGCCTCTAAGTTTAGTCTTTCATGACCCATCATACATTAATATTTGATTATTATTATTAAAGTTATATAATTAAAAACTGAAAAATATTTTGTTAATATAAAGTATAACCTTATGGCTTAAGGGGACGAATTATATGAAATACAATTTAGTTAAAGGGGAGAATGTTATACAACGTGGACACCAAATCTAAAATACATGATAATTTATATATAAAATTCAAAAATCTAAAAATATATGTTTATGTAGTTTTTAGTAAATATGTGAGTTTAAATTATTGATTTTTGTTAATTTATTGCACATATATTATTAAACTGTAAAATTTTATTAACTTTTTGTATTTGAATGTTGAACTATTAGTTTTAGATCTTTGATTTGATGGAAAGATGTAATAGTGTTACCTAATTGAGCTATTTTTTTAATTTTCAATGTTTTAATAATTAGATCGTTGGTAAAATCAATTAGAGCACTGATTTGTAATTTAATCGGTTTAAGTGTTGGTCCAATAATAATTAAATTAATAGTTAAAAACTAATAAAATTAAAAATAATTTTAAATTTTTTTCCAATTTCCATTTTATTGGTTTTGAGGGGGTTTGCTCAGAGACCAATTCACCCCCTATATCTGGATCAATATACCGACGGTCCGGTCTAATTCAAATAACACTGCAGTTTTTATAAAGCATAAGGACCAAATTCTAACTGTTTAAAATAAAGAAACTAAAATCACAATTTTCATAAAGTAGAGCGCTGGAATTTATAATTAAACCAATAATAAATGCATTTTTAAGAAAAGTCGCTCCCAGAACAGACAGCCAATCAGGGAGTAGCTATAGATAACAACATGGTTATAGGACACGTGGCACAATGTCGTGGTAGGAATATATCTTGTTTGGATGTGAAATGCATTCCCATCATAGATCATATGCATGCATCATGCTTGTGACTTTCTATGCTTTACGTCGTCGTTTCCCTCTCGTAATTCGTTTGAAAAGCTAAAATTATGTCGTTTAACTCTGATACTTGTTTATTACTAAAATTTTTTTTCTTTGAAAACATCTTTTTACATAAATTTTTTTCTTCAATCCACAAAGTTGATGTGTATAAAACTTTTGCTTATTGTTTGAGTGAAATAGTAAATAATATTATTAAAATAAATATAATAATTAAATAAGTAAAAGAAAATGAAATATTTTTTTTAAAGATAAAAATGAAAAGGGATAGATATTAGATAAAATAATAAACATAAACAATATTTAAGTGAAATATCTTTGGTAATAAGATCTTTAATTGATCCCAACACTTTTTGTATGACATGTTTGTATATATTTTAAAAAGGTTCAATTCCCCTCTCTATTTTTTTACTCTTTAAATTTTTGAAATTTAGTACTTTATTTTCTAATTTTCGGTAATATTATTAATTGAATTTTAAAACGGGAGTCTTGAATTTTAAAAATAAAATTACATTTTAAACCTTTTAAAATTTTAAATTTATTTTGCTCTTTTTAAAATATTGTTAAATTTGAATATGTGTTATCAATTGTATTTTAATTTTTTTTAAAATTAAATATTTTTATCAAATTAAAAGTCTAATGGCATAATTAAACCTTTTAAAAAATAAAATGTATAATATAAATGAAACAAATTAAAGGTCAAAATGAAATAATAGGAAGCTTTTAGAATTAAAGAAATAGAACAATCTAGAATGACGAAAGGTGAATAAAAAAATAAAAAAAGAAAATGTCGGTTAGCACTTAGAATAAAAAAAAAGGAAATCAAAGGTTTTGGTCGGTAAGATAGAACCAAGTCAGGTAGGCTAAGCCAATGGAAGGCTGCATTTTGGTCTTGTTTTTTTAAATTAAGTGAAGCTTAGAGAGACTGAAAAGTTTCTTTGTTGCATTTCATCGTACACGTGTCTCAAACCCGTGGTGGTGGGACCTAATAATTACGAGCAAGTCTTTGACAATATTATGAGTGGACGGCTCTTTGATTGCGACCTCCATCACTCCTCATTTAATAGAAAACTGAGATGGAATAGTACGAAAAATTGATGTTTTTAGAAAAATAAAAATAAAATTTTGGTTCTAATTTTATATGCCCAAAAATGAGGGTAAATATCTCAATAATACTAAAAAAAATCAAAATTTACCGGACAGCATAGATTTCAGGAAAATTTACCGAAAAGTGTAATTTCCCCAAAAAACGCGTCCACGTCAGCGCGTTTTTGGGGGAAATTATACTTTTCGGTAAATTTTCCTAAAACCTATACTGTCCGGTAAATTTTAATTTTTTTAATATTATTGAGATATTTACCCAATAAAACATCTTATGAATATGAGCAGTAGCCACCTTATCTGCTAAACATGGGGAGGATAGGAAACAACAGGAAAATGGACAAGAAAGCCTTATAACAAATTATTGTCTACCTAGATTTGACGGCTGTTAATACATATGAGCTCAAGTAGAGGAGATTGACAGAGGAATTTTAGGGCATTTTTATAAAATTAGTTCGAAAATTTTAATTAATTATAAAAATATTTATTTTTTTAATTATATACGTAAATGACCTGAAATGAATAATAAAAGTTGATAAAGTTAAAGAGATTGACGTCCCTCACCTGCCATGTTAACTAATCATTGACTGTTAGATTAAAAAAGTAATTTTTTTTGTGGATGAAGCCAATTGATTTGACACTACCTGTATAAATATAAAAAAATATCAGTATTTCTCAATATTTTACGGGCCTAAAAATAAATAATAGTGGTGGAGCCATAGAGAATGGCGTCAATTTTTTTAAAGTGATTTTTTAAAATTTAAAATTAATATTAACATTTTATTTAGTGAAATCATGAAAAATGATGCCATCACTTTCACACTTTTTTTTTAAAATTTAAATTTAAAATTATTATTTTATTTGATGGTGCTACAAAGAATGCAATGGGTTTCTTGACTGATAAAACCAAGGTTTTCAAAGCCATTGGCAGCCATGAAAGACAAGCAAAAACTCTGTTAGCTTTGAGGAAAAGGAACCATGTGAACTGTTTGGGACTCACTGCTTTTTGCTTCTCGAGTAGCAGAGTTGAATCTGAGCCATTGATTTCCACTAAAGAGAACTTATTAGGCTTCTCAATGGTCACCACAACTGAACTTGGAGCCATTTTTAAAAATCAGTACATTCAAAACCCAGATAAAAAAATTAGCAAATGAATGAAAAACTCAAACTGGGTTTTCAATTATGAGATTTGGGAACAAACATAAATGTGGAAATGAAGACAAACAAAAAAAAAATAAATAAATAAAAAAGAAGAAGTTTAAGTTGGTGGCGCCATTCTTCGTTACTCCATAAAATAAAATATTAATTTTAATTTTAAATTTAAAAAAAAACAATCACTTGAAAAAAATTCTAACCCATTAGAGTGGTGGCATCATTTTTTATGGCTCAATCACTATTATTTATTTTTAAACCCCCGAAATATTAAGAAGTACTGATATTTATTTATCCAAGTAGTGCCAAATAAATTGGCTCCACCTAAAAGATTAATTTTTTTAATCTAACAACCTAAGATTGGCTGACGTGATAAGTGAGTGACGATAATCTCTTTAGTTCTACTAACTTTTATAATTCATTTTAAATCACTTACATACATAATTATAAAAATGAATATTTTTATAATTAATCAAAATTTTTGAGTTAATTTTATATAAAAAAAAAGCCGAATCTTGGGTAAATATCTCAATAATACCAAAAAAAATCAAAATTTACCGGACAGATAGGTTTCGGGAAAATTGACCGGAAAGTGCAATTTCCCAAAAACGCGCCCACGTCAGAGCGTTTTTGGGGAAAACGGCACCAAAGCGCGCCCTGGGGGAGCGTTTTTCTTTGAGGTGGAAAAGCGCTCCCCCAGGGACGCTTTTTAGCCGTTTTCCCCAAAAACGCTACCGACGTGGACGCGTTTTTTGGGGAAATTGCACTTTCCGGTCAATTTTCTTGAAACCTATACTTTCCGGTAAATTTTGATTTTTTTTGGTATTATTGAGATATTTACCCCAAAAATGACCTTTTCTTTTTCAAAATTAACTCAAAAATAATAATTATTTATGAAAATTACTCAAGTATAAAATCTTGTACGAAAATGTCATGTTTTCTATAGTACACTTGGGTGCCGGTCATCTCACCGTTGGCACTAACCCCATCATCCCTCAATCATTGTCCCATGATTGCCCGATCCTTTAAAATTTAATTTTTTTAGTGCCGACACTGTGATCACCGACACTAGTATGTATTTTTCTCAATACCTGTAAAAAATACAAGTATTCCAATATTTAAAAAAAAGAAAAAATATTTTTTTAATAGGTGTAGACGTTCACTTTGCCGGCACTGATTCAAATTTTTAAAAAAAAAATTGGTGTTGGCGTTCTTGTTGTCGACACCAGTGTCAGAAAATTGTAAAAAAAAGTTTTTTTTTATGTGTCTGCTTTCTTGTTGCCGGCACCACCAGACTATATATATCATCCCTAGTGGAACATCCGTATTGAGAAAATAGAAAGAAAAAACTGGGCTTTTTTTTTTTCCAAAATTTTGTCGAGATGAAGGAAATGGAGAGAAAAAGGAAAAAGATTTAATTGTTGAGAAAATAAGGGAGGAGAATATTTATCTTAATTTTGTGTTTGTGTTATAGTTAGAAATTTTGATAGGTTCAAAGTATGTTTTATTTAACAATGATTCGGCAGAGTTCGGACATTGACCGATTTCATTTGTTGTTTTAAGAGTGGACCATCACCTGGAGATTTCATTTCCCTGTTAATAGTTAGGTTCAAGTATAAATAGGGTTCTCTCAATTGGCAGCTCTAAGTTGGTATTGGTTATACGGTCATGAGTACTACAAAGGTTATGTTGTCAAGGGAACCCTTTAGAGGAGGAGGTGCCGATTACGGTGGACACAAGTTGATTGCAGTCTTTGTGTGGCAGCAGTTGCCAAGGGAACCCTTTAAAGTGGTGCATTCCATGAAGGCCAATAGAACCTTGTCTCACTAAAAACACCCTTGGGGCACGAGATTCCTGATGGACCGCAATCAAGCAAAGTTGAATATCATGAGATTCTCAATGAAACTGATTCAAGTAGAAGATGGTTGAACCGGAGAAAACACTTATTAAAATATATTAGCACCAACCAGAACACTGGAATATTTGACGAAGGCCAACCGAACCTTGTCTCATTAATTGCACCCTTGGGGCACGAGATTTGTGATGGACCCAAATTTTGTAAAGTTGGATATCACAAGATTCTCGATAGGCCTAATTCAAACTGAAGATGATTGAACAGTCTAGATGATCGAATTATCCCATACTTGGATGCTGCCAGATTTGGCATAGCGGTATTGATCTGAATGTTTGACTTGAGGGCGGAATTAATATTTTCCTTGGTTAAGCGGTGGCGCCCGGAGACCCACACTTTTCATCTGTCGTGTGGGGAGTGCACCATCACATTAGAAGACGTTGTGATTTAACTCGGGCTCCCAGTTGACGGGGCTATAGTCACAGGTCTAAGTAAAGTGGCTGGCCCTTCGGACCTTTGCTACCAGTTGCTTGGACGCTCACCCAGTGATGGGGAATCAAGATTTACCACTTTGAAATTTTCGTGGTTGAAAGAAAAATTCCAAACGTTATCGAATAATGCCACTGGGTTTGAGCTGATGTGCATTGCTCGAGCGTATATACTCAAGCTAATAGAGGGTACAAATGTCGGGCACAAATCAAAATAAAATCCACATTATGTCTTTCCCTTTATTGGACGATTTGTACAATACTCGGTCTTATAGTTGGCTTTTAGTGGTATTGACGACGCTGTATTGTGAGCTTTGTCGAGAGACAAAGCATGAGACATGAGATATCAACGGCTACCTGATACTACTGCAGTTTTGGGCTCTGTACAGGATGCCATTTCTGGCATCAATGAGTCACCAACCACATGTATAGACACTTGTAAATATGTAAAATAAAATATGAAAACTTATTCAATATAAAGTTTTTTATTTGTGGTCACTTGCTAAAATTTGGGCTTTGTTTTGCAGATGGTTTATGTCTCTTGGTATCGAGAAATCCGAGACACTCGTGGTATACTGCCAGATGATTGAGGCGTACTCTGGGAACAATGTAATAAATTTTTTAAATTAGAATAATTTTATTAGATTTAATTAGTTTGACCATGTTATTTGACTTACAAAATTATCAAAATTCAAAATATTGTGTAGTTCATCTGGATGCCTTATTCCGGGGCAAACGTTGTAGCTGTCATTCCACCACGGATTCATTAGCATGCACTTGTGTGGACTATCAAAGCACCAGTGATGAAATTTTCAACGGTGGAGTGGTACAATGGTGATCGGATTCTAAGACAGTCTATGTGCATACAACATGTGTCGAACGTTCCACATAGATTCGACAATGCCCACACGATTAACAAAATGGGAAAAGAATGAAAGAATTAGGCAGTCGAACATCAACAATATATTGCTGTATGGAATGCTCGGTACGAAAGGTGGCCTCGGTTGGTCCTGTATGTTTAATTTCATGCCTTCAGTAGAGTACCAACGTTGGTACATGGAGCATGGATTGCCATATTTATATGGTGGGCAATTGATGATAGTTTCAGAACACTTGTGTTGACGAGGGTCTTAACAAGTATGATCGAATGAACTACACCGTCGCCGAGGTCACTAGTCTCATGTAGCCTAAATTGTCGCGAAGCCCAAGACACAACCTTCGAGGTCCCAAAGCTACATATATCATGAGGAGATGGGCGATTGCAATTCAACTTATCAACAACCACAATAATCAATGGTAGAGTATATGTTTGGCTCGACACCCCCGTATTCGTAATACTCCACCCCTTATTGATCCTACATACAGTTCTACTAGTTTCTTGAATTCTCCTCAAGGAACATCAAATGATGAGTGTGCCGGTTCGGGTGAGGAGGATATGGACCGCGAAGTTGCACCCCGACACTGGCGGAGGCCACCGCAATGTTTCACCCCATGGACAAGTCCTGGTTCTCAAGAATTTTGATATTTGTAAATATTATACGATAAAATAATTTGTAATACACCGCAATTATAATTTTTTGTACTTGTATTTTTCTAAATTTTGTGATGACTTTTTTGTTGATTTTTTCAAAGCATCGAGTATTTACAATATTTTCATATAAAAAATCATAGAAAAATTATAATTTCATATAAAAATTTCCACTTTATCAAATATTATAATATTTTCATATAATAAGTAATGAAAAATTATAATGAAAAAAATTATAATTTCATAGAAAAATTTTCACTTTAACAATTGTTACAATATTTTCAGATAAGAAATAATAATAAAATTCATATAAAAAATAATAATGAAAAAAATTATAATTTCATATAAAAATTTTCACTTTATCAAATATTACAATATTCAAGAGTATTTACAAAATTCATTTTTAAATAACAAATTAACGGCAAAGAATGATAAAATTAAAAAAATTGGTAGTACAATGGACATTGGGTACATTATTTTAGCTTCCTCCGATCGTGAAGATTGACCAGCATGGTAGTTATGATATGGGCAATTGTTTCAACCGTGTACCTAATGTCCATATCACCACAAATCCTTGTGATTTGCGGTCGTCCTTTGGGTACCCTACGTAGTCTCTGGTCTAGCAGCAACTCGAATATGGGCAGAGGCACTTCCCAAGTCGAGACATTCTGCAGTATGAGAAACTCGTTCCTCCAAATATGTAATGTGTGTTTCGGTGTGTACATCTTGTTGATATATTGTTCAACATTCAGATTGGCGGACGTATACGCTGCTTGGACATGTGCACACAGATTTCAAAGGGTCTAGAACCTCTCGCACTCACACTGCTTGTTTCGGAGATCAACTCTGTTAGACCTAGTCAGGACCTCCACGCGACGACCAATGTACTCTTGCACCTAGAAATTTTCCATGTTCCAGGAATATAGTTTTGCATTCATCAACTTCGCCCTCCGAGTGTTGACTTTCATGGCTTTCTTAACCTCCTCCACATACACGTGTCCCGCCTCTATTTGATTCACTTGTCTTAGCCCCATTCTTGGCATCAATGTCGCCAGCCTGTAGAACGTAGCTGGAAAAACAACTAAAATTGACAAATGACGTGTACGCTTCAAGACAGAGTTAACTGCCTCTACGAGGTTGGTCGTCATATAACCATATCGATACTCGTCATCGTAACTTTGAGCCTATTGTCATGGCTCTATACTACCTAACCACTACCGCAAAGAATTCATTACCCTCTCCATATCACCCTCCAACCTCGTCAACCTATGCCTGAATCGGTGTGGTTTCAACTCATACCCTATGTATGTATTCCAATATGACATGTTACCATTCCTTTTAGTAAAGTGGTTCAAAAAAATTTAAAAAATAAAAAACATAATTTTTTACCCATGTTCACAAGTTTTTTGCGCTATTTTTTATTCTTGTACTCCCGGTGGAAATTGATGGCGATGTGGTGAATGCAGTACACGAACCTCCACGGAATCCCATAACGCCTAATCGCAAAAACTAGTCTCTTTAATCTGTCAGAGATAATGCAAATGTTGTCTTGTTTGACAACATGCTTCTGCAAGTTCGTAAGGAAAAATTTGCATGATTCGAAGTTCTCCGACTCCATGATGGCAAAGTCTATTGGTTGTATATTTTGGTTACCGTCTTGTGCAACTGCAATCAAGAGTATCTGCGCATATTTACCATAAAGTCAAGTACCATTAACTTGCACCAATGGCTTGTAGTAGGAGAAGACCCTTACACATGGATCAAACATCCAGAACAAGCGGTGGAAAATTCTTTTCCCTGATTGTAGTTTGCCATCCATGCCCTTGCAAGGTAGCGTTTGCAAATCAACAACAATAACAGTCACGTACTCTTGCATCGTAGATATCCACCCCTGAAGTTTGTTGTATGACGCATCTCAGTCACAGGACAATTGTTCCACGACCATCTGTTTTGCTCACCATGCTTTCTTGTACGACACTCTGTACTGGAACTAGGCTTGCATGTCGGTAATAAGAACCGATACAGGAATGATGTGCATGTCTTTTGTAACACCCCAGATTTTAGGGGCTAGAAGTTCTGTGTTAGTGGTTAGGGTCTGAGAGAAATGTGTGCTTTTGTGGTTAGTCTTGTGTGTGAGTGACAAGAATGGGCCTGCTGGTCTGGTGGTTTGGTTGTGTGAAGTTAATCTCAAGGTTTTGGGTTCGAGCCCTTGGGGGTGCATTTTGGGGGAACCTTATTATTATGTTTTATTTTTAGTTAGTAATAATAATTAGTTATTATTTATTATTTTATTTTATTCTTTCTATTCTGCATTTCTAGACGATCTTCTCTCTGTTTCTTTTCCTTTTTGCTTTTTCTTTGATTCTTCTTTCATTCTTTTGGGAAACAGTTTCGCTGCAGATACTTCAAAAATTTTTGCTTCTCCGTCGTCGAATCAGGTGTGGGACACGAGACTCTTTTATTTTACCTTGCGATTATTCGTTCCGGTATCTCTTGAGTGTGTTTTAATTCCGTCGATTTTGGGTGTTAGAGGTTGAATAATACGGGGTATATGGCATATTTTGCTATACTCTCGTTATTGTAAAGGTTAGGGACCGGTTTTGATGGCTAGAATGGCGGTTTCGGCCTGTTCTGAGGTCGTTTCGTGGCCACTGGGGTTTTCACATGGCCGTGTACTTTTGGAAATTAGGGTTTCCGGGCCAATTTTGGTGCCACACGGCTTGGCCACATGTCCGTATGGTAGACTTGGGTATTTATCATTTCTCACACGACCGTGTCCTCCGGGCACACGACCGTGTGAGATTGGGGGACAAGGGTTTGAGTGGTTTGGTGCCACATGGCCTAGCCACACGACCGTGTGGCTATTTTGGGAATTAGGGATTCCACACGGGCGTGCGTGTTATGTATACACGGCCGTGTCTGGTGGGCACACAGACGTGTGAGACCCTCACACGACCGTGTCAGCCCTGTACTCAAATTTAGTGCAAATGGACAAAGAGTTACACGGCCTGTCCCCACGGCCATATCCCTGGTCCACACGGGCGTATGCCTTAGTCACACGGCCGTGTGCCTCTCTTCACACAGGCGTGTGCCTCTGTCACCTGGCCATGTGCCCTTTCACACGAGCTTTTGATCTCCCACACGGCCTAGGCAATACCACACGGCCAGAGTACACGGGCGTGTGGTCTTAAGACACTTATAATGGTTTAGTATGCATTTCTGATCTGAATATGTGTTTGTGTGTGCTCCAACCCTTAATTAAGTTTAATGAGGGTGTTTAAAACTTGATATCTATAATGGTTGTGTGTGATGTACTATTTTGAATCTGGTCTGAAGAGTGTGCTACGTAACTGTTCTGACTGATTGTCTGTTAATGTGTCCCTGTTCTGTTAGCTTGAATGCATTCATGCATTTGCATAAAATATTTTCGGTTGGGTTGTGAAGAAATGGAAGACTGTATCTGTTCTGAACTGGCAGTTTAACTGCAAACTTATACGTACAACGATTTATCGCACTGTATCATACATACGCCAGCTTCGCTGTGCACTATTATCTGATCTGGCAGTTTAACTGCAACATGACTGTATAACAGATTACCGTATTGCACTGTACTATACGTATGTTAGCTTTCTGTGTACCATTATCTGATCTGGCCTGTATCGCGGTCTACTGCATTGCACAATACATCACATACGCTAGCCCTGCCGCGCATTATTATCTGAGTGGCTTAGTCCACAGATGTGGAGTGTAGGGTTGGATGAGCCTTCTGAGGTCCTAATTTGTGTGATTGGTTAGATGTGCTTAAAAAGCTCTTATGAGGTGTGATCGGGGGACGGAGATGTGTGTTGGCTGGATGGGTGGGTTTATTTATCTGACTGCATTTCATTTGCATCTGTCTGTGTGTTCTAACTGCAAGACTAGTTGTCTGTAATCTGTTTGTCTGATCAGCATTTGAGCTGAGTATTTGAGTGAATTTGATGTGCTCTGGTTGTTAAGTTCTGTTGGGACATTAGTTCCAAGTGTGCATTCTGACTCCGTGAGTAACTGAAAATCTATTGTGCTACTGTTTTGAATTATGTATATCTGTTTGAGACTTGTTTCGGACTCATACTGAGCTCGAGTAGCTCACTCCCTCTTAGTGTTTCTTTTTAGGTACCCTTTCTGAATTCTAACGCTGGACTCAGTATGCGGAGGTCTCGGACAGTCGCGGTGAAAAATAAATTATCGGTTTGGGTTTTCAGTTACTACTTTGTTAATCAATTTTGAAATGTAAGGTTTTATAAAAATTATGGTAAAAAATTCGTTTTAAGTTTTATGCAATTTTATTTCAGTTAAATAAGTATTAAACTTAACTGTAATTTTACTGCCTGAATTTTAAATGGTTAAGTGTTTTGATTTGACGTGATAACTTGCTTTGTAAAAATTTACCTATGATCACTTCGGTGATCAATGTGACATCCGAGATTCGGTCTAAACTTCTAGGCTGGGTTACGGGTGTTACATTAAGTGGTATCAGAGCCAGGTTTACAAAAACTCGGCCTGTGCTTCTACGTGTCCGTATGCACACGTGGGTGTTTTAAAAAGAAATTTTTTAGAAACTTTACCACGGTAAGTTAAAATTATTTGTATTTTGGGAAAATGTTTTACGAAAATGAACTGTCTGAGTGATCGCTGTAAATCAGAGTTTTAAAATTTATAAAAGAATGATCGAACCTGGAAACTAACTCTGACAACGATTGAGGCAAGTGCACCTATCGAACAGTAGTATAGTTTAGGTAAGACTGGATTATCGAACCCAAAGGAACTAAAAGTACTAATACTCACCGTCTTTCTATTATTTAGCCTTAATATAAAGTGATGGTTGTCAAACTAAAACTAATCTACTTACTAAGCTAAGACGCAAAGACAAAAAGAATGAATTCGGGAAATAACTTTTGGAAAAACTCAGTTGACTCAAGCGATACCCTTAGGAAAAATCCACTTAGACTTCACTTGTTATCTAACCTTGAACCATATGATTTATTTACTTAGTTTGATCCGTGAGACTCCCTAACGTATATTAAATCCTCTCTCGAGGCGAATAACGTCTAACCCTAGGTTAATTAGTAGAACTCTCGTTCGCTTATAATAACCCCCTAGAATAGCAGTAAATCGATCTGTGGACTCCCATATTAGGTTTCACCCTAATCGCGGCAAAATCTAAATCACCCTATCTCTAGGCGTGCGATCAACTCCGCTTAATTATGTTGGATCTACTCTTAGGCGTGGTCTATTCCTCCTCCACCTAAGCACATTAGATTTGGATTAAGTTCACACAATTAAGAACAAACTAAGTTATTATCATATAATTCAAAAATCAAACAAGATTCATCATAAGTTTCATCCCCTTCGGGTATCCGAAGGTTTAGTTCATAACAATAAAGGAAAACATCTCAAGAGAAAAGATAACACAAAACATAAGAAATCCCTAAAACCCCCTGAAGGAATTGAAGAGGAGATCCTCCGTCTTGAGTAGAATTTCGACTTCTTGAGATGGATCAACTGGCTATCTTCGAGTGACTCCCACAAATCTGACCTTTTCGACTTGGCTTTTTAGCCTAGCTTTTCCCGCCCCTTTCAGCTGGTACCTAGGGTGTATTTATAGGCTTTTGAAACACGTTTCTTTCTCCCTAAGTATCCTTTCCCGAATGGAATTCCTCTTCTCCACGGCAGAGGCACGGCCATGGCACACGCCCGTGTAAATCGTGACCAGGCCGTGTTCGAAACTGTTGAATGAGGCACGGCTGTGTAAGTCGTGGTAAGGCCGTGTTCTAGCAGGAATGGTGGCACAGCCGTGTGGCTTGGAGTCCAGGCCGTGCTGATTTCGTGGCTTGGCCCAACTTGGTCCGTTTTAAGCCCGTTTCTCGTTCTTTTCATCATCGGGTGCTTTCCTGAGTATAAGACATGAAAAGAAAGGATTAAGAGCACCTTTTTACACAAATTAGGGCTTAAATCATCCAAAAGCATACTAAATGTGGGCTTAGAATATGTTACTTTTACGGTTTATCAAATACCCCCACACTTAAGCTTTTGCTTGTCCTCAAGCAAAATTCTCAACTTACAATTAAAACGAACTTCCTGTAATTCATAATTCCTATTGATAGTGTCTCATCATAATTCATAGATAATTTATACATGGATAATTCAATTCAAAGTGTCTTAAAAATTCAAACAGTATAAGTCATAGATTTTGTAGCACAAAACATAGGCGTTTCCCTTCATCTAAATGATTACCTCTGATTCGGAATTGACAAGGATTGACATCCTCACAAAAGATTCGCTCAAATCACTCAAAGTGTTTAAGGTTCAAAATTTTGGCGCTCAAAAGTCAAACATGAAGAGTTAATCCCATAGGCTTGTATAAAAATCAAATCTCCACCACTGAAATATGAGATGAAACACAAATCAAAAGGTCTTTGTTAGGGTTGTAACGGGGTTAGGGTTAAGGTGTGGAGTAAGGCTGAATTAGAGGGTTAGAATCGAGATTGAATCAACAAATTACCTAACTAAGAACTCATGAACTAATAATAATAAATACATCAATTGAAAACTAATAATACTAATAATACGAGCTTCTTCTTCGATATTTGGAATCCAAACGTATAAGCTCATTTAATCACAACTAATAATGAATAATGGATATACTTTGTTTTTTTTTTAAGAACAAACTAAAAATACATAACTGAAATAGAAAACATAGGTTAGGCTATTAATCAAATTAAATCTCGATATAAGGGTAGTCAAAAGGAGTGGTGATAACAAAAACAAAGGGGTCCTGGGTTAATATCAGTGGGTGAGTCAAAATAGGGTTGTTAGGTTTAAAAGGGGTTCACTAGGGGTTAATTGTGAAGGTAGGCTTTTTATGGAGTAAGTGGGTTAGATCCTAGGTACCTTTATCATCTCTGTGTTTCAAATCAAAAAAAATGTGGTCTCGACATGTATAATCGATGCAAGTTCTAGAATAACAAATCAGTGTTGACATACTCATAATCAATAAAGTGAGCAAAAAAAGAATATATGGTCTATAAGGCTCAAAAACGCACAAAAACTATGGGTATTTTGATGTCAACCTCGTAAATTTCAAACTTCAAGGTAATATTTAAACTCAGTTTGACAACCTAGCAAATTTTTAATTTCTGAAAAATAGACTTATCATGCTTGATTCTCTAGTATTCTTCAAATTTAATTATCAATGCACAATTATCAATGACTTAATCTAAAACATATCAATAAAAATCATAAATCATCAGAAATTTCATCCTAATTAGCAATATGAGTAATTTACTTTCAAACAAGACTAAATTCAGGGTTTTTGTTAGGTATCTTTTTAGGTTGTTCACCCCCCACACTTAAGATGTACATTGCCCTCAATGTACAAAGATATATAATGACAATGAATGGATGATCTCTTATGTGGAAAACACTGCGAGGCGTCGGGATGGTGTTGGTGTTGGCTGATGACTTGAGTAGTGGTTTATTGCTCGTTGAAACTGCTAAGTCATCAGTTAGAATTCTTTTGGGGTGTAATTAAATAAATGTTAGGAATACTCGAAGGTTAGGAGTTAATGTTAATCATGATAAAAGTTATCAAATGTATGATTAAAATGTTCAAACTTAAGATGAATCGAAATTAAATAAAAATAACTAGACAATATGTAACACCCCAAACCCGGCCCAAACACCACGACCGGATCTGGTATGTCACTTGGGAAGAATTTATATAACTAAGCGATCTTTAGAAAAACTTTTAAGTTACTTTTTGGAAAACTTCAGATCAGTAGTTCGTTTGAAAGTTCAATAATCATTTAAGAAAAATTTCCCGTTAACCCAATTTTAGGTGTCGTTCGTAAGCTCATGTTGCTACGTTAGATTACGTCCGAAGTTTGTTAAAAAAACTTTCAATTACATTTAAAAAAAAACCGTCTTATCGATTATTTTGTACTTAAAACGTCTAAGTTTAAATCGAAATTAAACCAAGTTAAAAGTGGCCTTATTACATAACAAAATCCCAAAATTTAAGTAAATAAGTTTAAGAGGAGAAAAACAAAATTTTACTAAACATAAAGTGCATGGCCACCTCAGAGTCGATCCCAACCCATATCCGCTGAACTAAGAATTACCTGCAACATTTAAACAGAGGGGGTGAGTCAAGAAGACTCAGTGTGCAATTACTCATTATTCACCGTAATTGGGCCTCACCACACATATCACTTTGGGCGAGCCCATCTGAGAATCGATTGAGCCTTGGCCCATTTAGCGAGTATAACAGAGATAATGCGTTATGATGCAAATCCCATCCCAACCTAGTTATCCATCCGCTACACACCACCCTTACCTGCCAATCATACCAATGGGGATTTCTACAATCGACCCTCACCGCTACACACCATCGATGGCGATCCACATTTGCAGATTAGTCTGCTCATCGTCAAATTGTGACAGAGTCACCAGGCTGAAATGGCATAGCCACCAGAACAGAGTGTGGCAGAGCCACCAGAACAGAGTGTGGCAAAAATCACCAGATTAATGTGACATAGTCACCAGATACACTTCCCCTTCATTACATAGCATATACCCATTCCCATGCAACATAAAATCATGATGTATGAATGCAACAAATATTGATATACATTAGATGTTCAGAGTGTACATAATTTCATGTCAACATAATCGCTTATATAGCACATTCAGAAGTCACTAACCTGGTGCCTTGGTTTTACCCTCCATGGGTAACAGCAGTATATGCCAAAGTTTTGACATTTAGCAAAGCATATGTATTTATATGTTAAATAAAACACAGAAGAAGGTGTGAGAACTACACACCTGTAACCACAGAGAACTAAGCTATCAATCTCGCTAACACCCTTACTCACAGGGATCACAGCGATCTGCCTATCCTCTGCCTCGGCCTACCCACAACCCGGTGGAAAATCTCGTACTACCGATACCGCACGCTTTTTGAACTTAGGGGTAGGGACTACGAGTCCAACCCCCTCATTTACTTATCTTGATCAACTGAAACCGAATGCTAGCAGACTTGGCTCAAGAAACCGATTGAGTCCCTAAAATAATAACCATGTTAGAATCTGTTCTCCTAAGTAGATCAAAAGAAGTGACCCTTCGGCCAAACAAGTCGATAAAGAAACCCCTACCACCCATTAGGCTAAAAATTACTTACCAAAACCTCCTTGAAAGCAGGCCACACGAAACCAAGATGATGGAACACACCCTTTGCCACAAGAGTATGCCGAATAAAGAGTCTATATTCGGCTATTACCAAGAATCAATGGAAAGGTGCCAACCCTTGACACAAAAAGGAGATTTGGTTTTCACATAACACAAAATAAAGAAGAGAAGAGAGAAGATAAACAAAGAATCAAGTTTGATTATAGCACTTACCAATTCGGTTTTGAAGAAGAGTCAAGGGAAGACGAAAACGAAGCACAAAGATGAGGGAATAAAAAATAGATTTCGACTTTAGAAGAAGAAAATAGAAGAGAAGGATGAAATACTAAAGAGTAAGGTGAAAGTTTCGGTTATGAGGTTTAAGAGACTATAAGAAATAAAAGGTTCGGCAGAGGGGGTGGCTTCAAGGAGTTTTGGCTAGCAAGGTAAATGAGAAAGAATGTTTCGGCTTTTGGTTGCAAAAGAAGTTAATGCAAAAGTGAGAGTGAACAAGGATGATTCGGTTTTGGTAAAAGAGAAAGGAAGCAAATGTTCCTAAAAAAAACAAGAGAAAAAGAAAGTGTTTCACTATCAAACTTGGCTACGCAAGACTCCAAAAATGCCACTTGAGGAAAACGGCACACCCTTATGACGACAATGCTCAACCAAAATACCTATGAGTACCAAAAGAAGTTCGGCCCCCCCTTAGCCACTCTAAACCGTGTACACACACTCACACAACATCCCAAATTCGGCCAAACTCTCAACCAACACCCCCTTCCACGATTTCCTCCTACTTCCCCTCTCCATCACCCCTTCAAACTTGTTGACCGATTCTTGCTCCACAAATTCCTCTCCTCCCTTCAATTCAAACCTTTTGACTCCTTCAACTCTCACCCTTGAAGAGTCCAAACTGAAACCACCACCTTAGTCTCTCAAGCAAAAAAAATAAAGTTCCTGCATGCTGCTGCCGCGAATCGAACTCCTTCCCCCTGCTGCTCCCTTGTGACGCCACAACTCTGCACTCTAAGTGGCGTCCCCTTGCCACTTTACCACCTCACTTCTTGTGTCATCAACCACAAGTATTCACTTTTAAGTCTTGCCTCCGCTAACTCTCCCCTAAAGAGCCTTAAAAGAAAATTTTCACTAAGGCTTCAGCTTAACCCCGAGCCTTCCCGGGGCCCCCAAACATAACAAATCAACATATAGAACCTACCAAACATACAAAACATAATATGCAGAACCCCAATTTCCCATATGTTACACAATAAAATAAAATAAAAATAAAAATAAAAATAAAAAAAACTTGAAAGTAAAAGAAAACTAGATAAAAGGACTCAAAAGTCCTCATCCTCGGCTGGGTCCTGTGGTGGTCCTGGTGGTGAGATATGAAGGTGCTGGCATATTTTTTGAAGGGTGGCCTCTAGCCGTCAAAGCGCCGAGTGTTTTTAGCAAAATACAGCTCGAACTGGTCAAGCCGTGCAGAGATGTCTGCTAATGATGGTTCTATACGGGACGGTCGCTGACTCAGAACCGGTACCTCCTGTGATGGTGGTAGGACATCATCAGTAATGTCCTCGGGCTCCCCCTCGCCTGTGGTGGTCACTAATCGGTATTGAGGGGGTTCAGTCCCTCGTTGGTGTTTAATCATCCTCATGTGTAGCATTGTCTAGATGCCTTGAGGTACCATGTTGCCGATCAGTGTGAGGGAGGTGATCTGAGCTTCAGTGTCGAGGAGGTTGAAGTACCGAGCCAACCTCGTAATGTATGGCCCCATTGACAAAATCCCCTTCTTATGTTGCTCTGTTTGATGTTGAATCGCGCATGCGATAAAATATGCTAAGTCGAAAACATGTCCTTCAGACATGCATGATAGGAAGTAAACATCCTGCTTGTTTACGACGCCCGTGCTTTCTCTGCGACCTGTGATGGGGTGCGCTAGAATGGCGTGAATATACCTTAGAGCTGGGGAAAGTGCCGTCGCCTTAGAGCGACTGGGATCGTAGATGCTTGTAGTGGGGTGTAGGTTTCGCCAGCATTCGATTGGAGTGCAGTGGAGCTCACGGTTTAGATTGTCGAGTGGGTTTTCTTCGATAAATTCTGGTGTGTAGAGTCCTAGAGCTGTGCCGAATTGTGGTATGCTCAATCGACGTACCGTACCCCTAAGACGAGGCGCATCGCGTGCACGGATCATCAAAATGTGCCATCACAGTTTGTAAAGTGAAGGTGGTGCAAAACTCGAGGGTAAGCTCCATGTATGTAGGCTCGATGATGGAAAAGAACTGCTCCCATGGATTGGTTGAAATAAAGGCTCGAATATCGGTTGCGAGCCCGACGTGTTCCACTGCAGCCGAATCGATACGCCTACCGGTGCCGAGGGGTTTATCCCAGAGTGTTTTGTAACGCTCTTCCTGAGTGTTTTGAGAAAATCGGAGGAATGGATGCCTAACCTCGGAAGAAGCACTCGTGGAAGACGATCCGGGCCCCTTTCTTTTCTTGCTTGGGGCGGTTGTGGATCGCTTTGGTCGTGGTGATAACATTTGTACCTGAAAAATAATCAGATATAAAGTAAGTTCCTTAACAATAATATAGCCAAAGTATTTCGTACTAAATCAAGAGAAATGGTAATTAGTGGATATTGATAGTAATGATTCTTTCAAACAAAGAAGTTTATCAAAACAAATGCAAAAGTTTATTCCTAAAATGAAACCAATCAGCAACCAATTCATCAGAGATTTTTACTAAGTAATCATTAGTTTTTGAGAGAAATCTCTAAATATCATGCTTAATATTAAACAAAAGGAATAAAGTAAAATGGCATAATATTTATCAAGTTTAGTCAAGAAATTAAGGTAGTGAAGGGAACCAGGGGTTGTGATGGTGAAATGCGAGCAAGCACGGGCGGAGCACGGCGGTGGGGCGGGTTTTTGCAGAACTAACACGCGGTGGCAGGGGCATGGCGTTCGGCAGCACGGCTGTGGTGCGGGCGTGCGAGCGGTTTTTGGATGGTTTTTGGAGAGAAAAGGCAAGAGGAGGATGTTTTGGATGGGGGATGGTATATGTGCGGCTAGATTTAGGAGAAAAGGGTGTTTAAAACTGATTCTAGGGTTAGGTTTTGGGGGGGAAGATGGGTTGATTTTATATAGGGGAGGTGGCACGGTCCATCGCCACACCCGTGTTCATTTGAAAATGCCTGTGCTTTTCGCGATATTCGGCATTTGGGCGCATTTCAGGGTTCTTGACACGGCCGTGGGTAAATTAGTGCGCCCGTGTTTTAATTGTCAGTATGTGGGCACGGTGAGGTCGCACGGGCGTGTGTTACCCGTGTTCGATAAGTCAGTAGCCTCGCACGGTTGTAAGCCACGGCCGTGTGTAGCCCGTGCTCAATAAGTCAGTAGCCTTGCACGGTTGTAAGCCACGAGCGTGTTTAGCCCGTGCTTAATAAGTTAGTAGCCTCGCACGGAAGGTTGGCACGGGCGTGGTCTGATGTCGCAGCCCGTGTGAGGCAAATCATTTCGTCCCTGTTTGTGCACGGCTACGGGCACGCCCGTGTTTTATCCCTTGTCTTCCACACGGCCATTAGCGCGCCCGTGTCGATAGCCGTGTGGTTTAAAACCTGCGTTTTTATTAGTCTGAGTTAGTATGGAGTTAGATGCCGAGTAAAAGAAATAAATAAATAAAAAGAATTAAAAATAAAATGTTAGTGAATTAGTGCTCGGGTTGCCTCCCGAGAAGCGCTTGTTTATAGTATTAAGCTAGACTTTCCCTGTTTTCGGTTCTAAAAGAAGGCTCATGGAGCATAAGCTCCTCTCTCATATCTCCAAAATCTGCACCATTATAAATTTTAAGTCGGTGACCATTTACCTTAAATGTGCCTTTAGTGGGATGAGTTACCTCGATGGTGCCATATGGAAAAATTGTTTTGATCATAAATGGGCCTGACCATCTTGATTTTAACTTTCCCGGAAATAGTTTAAGCCTTGAGTTGTACAGTAGGACCAGGTCTCCTACTTCGAATTACTTTGATCTCTTGAGAAGAGCATCGTGGCGTCGCTTTGTTGCTTCCTTGTACAGTTTTGAGTTCTCGTAAGCTTCCGTTCTCCACTTGTCCAGCTCGTTCATCTGCATCATTCTTCTTTTTCCTGTAATTTTTAGGTCAGAATTCAAAAATTTTATTGCCCAAAAAGCTTTGTGTTCTAATTCGAATGGTAGATGACAGCTTTTCCCGTATACAAGTTTGTATGGGGATATCCCTAGGGTGTTTTAAATCTTTGTTCTATAGGCCCATAAAGCATCATCTACTTTAAGCGCCCATTTTTTCTATTTGATTCAACGTTTTTTCTAGAATGCGCTTAAGTTCTCGGTTCGCTACCTTAACTTGCCCATTGGTTTGAGGATGATATGGGGTGGGTGTCTGTGGTATACTCCATATTTTTTTAGGACTTTTGCAAATTGAGTATTACGTGAAATGAGTACCCCTATCACTAATGATGGCTCTCGGTGTGCCAAATCGGAAAAACAGTTTCTTGAGAAACTTGACTACTACCCTAGCATCATTGGTAGGTAAAGCTTCCGCTTCTACCCATTTTGACATGTAATCAAGCGCCACTAGGATGTACTTGTTTCCAAACGAACTAGGAATGGTCCCATGAAATCAATACCCCACACATCAAATATTTCACATGATAACATATATGTTTGAGGCATTTCATCATGTTTAGAAATATTACCTATTCTTTGGCATCTATCACACGAGGTAACATACCTGTTGGCATCTTTAAATAGAGTGGGCCAATAAAAACCTGATTCGAGTATTTTGTGTCTTTGTCTTAATACCATTTGTAGTGTCCCCGATGGTCCTGAATGGTAATGCTCCAAGATTTTGCTCGCTTTTGTCTTTGTAACACATCTTTGAATTATCTGATCTGCACATATGCGAAAAAGAAAGGGATCTTCCCAAAAATAATTTTTCACATCAGCAAAGAATCGCTTCTTTTGGTGATGTGTTAATTTCCTTGGCAAGACATTAGTTTGCTAAATAATTCGCAATATTAGCAAACCAAGGTACCTCTAGAATGTGTTATAGAAAAGAGTTGTTCTTGAAACGAATCATTTATTTCACCTTCATCGATTTCTTTGGTGTGTGGATTTTCAAGTCTAGAAAGGTGATCTGTTGCAAGATTCTCGGCTCCCTTCTTATATTGTATTTCTAAGTCGAATTCCTGTAAGAGTAAAATCCATCGTATGAGTCTGGGTTTTGCATCAGGTTTGTTTAGAAGATAACGAAGAGCTGAATGGTCAGTGAAAACGACAACTTTAGACAATATTAGATCTTTGTCTAAATTTATCAAAAGCAAAAACTACGGCTAGCAATTCTTTCTCTGTGGTGGTATAATTTTCTTGTGTGGGTGTTAGTGTTCTGCTAGCGTAGTATATTGGCTGAAAATGCTTGCCTCTTCGTTATCCAGGCTGCGACTCTTTCTGAAATCACTTGCATCACACATTAGTTCAAAGGGTAGATTCCAATCAGGTGCAATTATAAATGGAGCATTTATTAGTTTATCCTTAAGGATATTGAATGCATCTAAACATTCCTGATCAAAATCGAAAGGAACATCTTTTTCTAGTAATTTTGTTAAAGGCTTAGCTATTTTAGAAAAATCCTTAATGAATCTTCTGTAAAATCTTTCATGTCCTAAAAAGATTCTAATGGCCTTAACTGAATTGGGAGGATGTAATTTTTCTATGGTTTCAATCTTTGCTTTATCTACCTCGATCCCTTTACTAGAAACTTTATGTCCTAATACTATTCCCTCTTGTACCATGAAGTGACATTTTTCCCAATTTAAAACAAGATTTGTTTCCTCACATCTCATTAGGACTCGTTCTAAATTTTTAAGGCAAAGATGGAAAGAATTACCGTAAACTGATAAATCATCCATAAATACCTCCATGATATCTTCCACGAGTTCATCAAATATTGCTAGCATGCAACGCTGAAAAGTGTGAGGAGCATTACATAATCCAAAAGGCATTCTACGATAAGCAAGCGTCATCAGTATGGGCATGTGAACGTTGTCTTCTCTTGATCTTCAGGTGCTATTGGGATTTGGAAATAGCCGGAGAGAGTCCATCTAGGAAACAATAGTACATGTGTCCTGATAACCTTTCTAGCATTTGATCAATAAAGGGTAGGGGAAAATGATCTTTTCTAGTGGCGTCATTCGGTTTCCCGTAATCTATGCAAACTCTCCAACTTTGTGGTATCTGGTAGGAATTAGTTCATTCTTTTCGTTAGCTACCACGGTCATGCCTCCTTTCTTTGGGACAACACGCACAGGACTCACCCACTTCTTTGTCGAAATAGGATAAATTATTCCAAAGCATCTAGAAGTTTAATTACCTCGGCTTTCACGACTTATTTTACGTTGAGATTTAGAGGCGTCTTTGTGGTTGCACACATGGCTTGTACTCATCTTCCATTAAAATTTTGTGGGTACAAAATGTTGGGCTTATTCCTTAATGTTAGAGATTTTCCAAGCTATGGCTTTTTATGCTCTCTCTCGATGCACTGTATCAACTCCTCTTTTTCCTTGGGTTCTAATTCGAAGAGATAATTCACAGTAACGTATAATTTTCCCCAAGGAATGCGTACTCTAGGTGCTTTGGCGGTTGCTTTAATTCTAAATTGGGCGGTTCATCAACAGAGGGTTTTGTTTGAAATTGTCATCAAATTCGATGCTTTCTTTCTCTGTTTGTTTTGATGATAATTTTAGCTCAGAAGCTTCATCTTCTTCCCCCTCTTCTTGAGTGAGACACAGTTCCATCGTGTCATCATGCAGGATTTCCTATAAAGAGTTTTGAACAAGATGGTCATTGGTATCAACAAAATAACATGAATCATCCTGTTCTCTGGAATATTTCATGGCATCATAAATTTGAAAACTAATTTCCTCATCACCAATCCTTAATGCAAGTTTACCATCACCTACATCAATAACAGCCCTAGCAGTAGCTAAGAAAGGGCGCCCTAGTATTAAGGGGACCTCAGTGTCTTTATCCATGTCAAGCACAACAAAATCAACGAGAAAAATAAATTTATCAATTTTTACCAGGACGTCTTTGACAACTCCCCTAGGATATTTAATAGATCTATCAGCTAGCTGAATACTCATCCTAGTGGGTTTTGGTTCCCCGAGATCTAGTCGTTTAAACATATTATAAGGCATTAAATTAATACTGGCACCTAGATCAGCTAATGCTTTCTTAATATTTAAACTGCCAATTAAACAAGGAATAGTAAAACTTCCTAGGTCTTTTAATTTGGTTGGTAGCTTATTTTGGAGGATGGCTGAACATTCTTCACTGAGCTCCACCATTGATATTTCTTCAAGCTTCCTTTTATTAAATCGGAGATCTTTCAAGAATTTCGCGTCACGTCGGCATCGTGAAATAGCTTCAACAAAAGGTAAGTTAATATGTATTTGTTTAAAAAGTTCGAGAAACTTACCATATTGGGAGTCTAATCGTTCTTTCTTCAACCTTCTTTGGATATGGGATCGGTGGTTTACTTTCTTTATGTCTTTGGAATTACATCCTCAATTTCCATATCTGTGTTTTGTCATCTACGGGTGGCATTCTTTTCTCTGGTTCGACTAGCTCCTTTCCGCATCTTAGTGTAAGCGCCTTTACATTTCTGTTTCTTTAGAAAACCGATCGAATTTTGGAAACCATCTCAGTAAGTTGTTTAATTGGTGAATAAATTCCCCAACTTGACTCTCGATCATTTTAATCATTTGTTTGTTGATTATCTTTGTTGTCTCGATCTTTTAGAAGCGGGCCTCTGTTGATGCTATGAATTTGTTCAAGCGTCTCTTCAAGACTCCGGCTTCTTTTCCTGTGGATAGGGCTGATTTTGGAAATTTTGAGGAGGTTGTTGTCTTTGATTTCCTTGATTTCCTTGTCCTCCCCACGAAAAATTTGGGTGGTTCCTCCAACCTGGATTATAATTATTACTATATGGGTTATTATTGGTTTCAAATTGTTACCTATATAGTTCATCCATTCGCTCTCTACGGTTGGTAGGGTGGGTACTCAGATTCATACAGTTCCACTTGCGTCGCACTACATCACTAGATTTACCTGCGAAGAACACAAACTATCAATCTTTTTATTCATCAACTCTACATGGTTTGATAGCATGGTTACTGCGTCGGGGTTGTAAACTCCGGTTGTTTTTGTTGGCCTTGTTCTTGTAACTTGCCACTGATAGTTATTCAGCGACATCTCTTCAATAAACTCGTAGGCTGCCTCAAGAGTTTTATTATTCAGGGTTCCACCGGCGGCTGAATCAATTAATTGCCTCGTTGAAAGATTCACACTGTTGTAAAAAGTTTAGACTTGGAGCCACAATGGTAATCCGTGGTGTGAGCATCTCCTCAAGAGATCTTTGTATCTCTCCCATGCGTCGTATAATGTCTCTAAATCCATCTTCACAAAAGAAGATATATCATTACGTAACTTGGCCGTTTTGGCTGGTGGAAAATATTTTAATAGAAATTTTTCGGTCATTTGTTCCCATGTAGTGATTGACCCTTGTGGTAACGAGTTTATCCACTGTTTAGCTTTATTTCTTAGTGAAAAGGGAAATAACCGAAGACGTATGGCATCATCAGAAACACCATTTATTTTGAAGGTATCACAGAACTCTAAAAAGTTAGCTATATGAGTGTTTGGGTCTTCGTCCTGCAAACCATCAAATTGAACAAACTGTTGAATCATTTGAATAGTGTTAGGCTTTAATTCAAAATTATTAGCAGCTATAGCAGGCCTAACAATACTCGATTCTGCCCCTGTTAAATGAGGTTTAGCATAATCATACATAGTACGAGGAGCATTCTGATCCGCCACATCGTTTTGTGGTGGTGGATTATTTTCGTCCATCCCTTCAGTAGGATTGGATCGGTCTTCTCGCTCTTCTTGGTAATTTAGGGCTCGCCTAATTTCTCTGCGATTTCTTCGAGCGGTAGCTTCAATATCACTGTCGTATTCTAAAGGTCCTCTCGGGTTCCTTCTAGTCATAAACTAGAGGTACCTGCTAGGAAAAGAAAGAAAGAAAATTTAGCAAATTTAAAATTAAAACTAAAAATAAAAATAAATTGAGAAAAAAATAATGGCTAAAGTAATAAAAATAAAGTTTTCTTAATATTTTAGTTCCCCGGCAACGGCGCCAAAAACTTGATCGCTGTAAATCAGAGTTTTAAAATTTATAAAAGAATGATCGAACCTGGAAACTAACTCTGACAACGATTGAGGCAAGTGCACCTATCGAACAGTAGTATAGTTTAGGCAAGACAGGATTATCGAACCCATAGGAACTAAAAGTACTAATACTCACCGTCTTTCTATTATTTAGCCTTAATATAAAGTGATGGTTGTCAAACTAAAACTAATCTACTTACTAAGCTAAGACGCAAAGACAAAAAGAATGAATTCGGGAAATAACTTTTGGAAAAACTCAGTTGACTCAAGCGATACCCTTAGGAAAAATCCACCTAGACTTCACTTGTTATCTAACCTTGAACCATATGATTTATTTACTTAGTTTGATCCGTGAGACTCCCTAACGTATATTAAACCCTCTCTCGAGGCACATAACGTCTAACCCTAGGTTAATTAGTGGAACTCTCGTTCGCTTATAATAACCCCTAGAATAGCAGTAAATCGATCTGTGGACTCCCATATTAGGTTTCACCCTAATCCGGCAAAATCTCGTCACCCTATCTCTAGGCGTGCGATCAACTCCGCTTAATTATGTTGGATCTACTCTTAGGCAGGGTCTATTCCTCCTACACCTAAGCACATTAGATTTGGATTAAGTTCACACAATTAAGAACAAACTAAGTTATTATCATATAATTTAAAAATCAAATAACAAGATTCATCATAGGTTTCATCCCCTTCGGGTATCCGAAGGTTTAGTTCATAACAATAAAGGAAAACATCTCAAGAGAAAAGATAACACAAAACATAAGAAATCCCTAAAACCCCCTGAAGGAATTGAAGAGGAGATCCTCCATCTTGAGTAGAATTTCGACTTCTTGAGATGGATCAACTGGCTATCTTCGAGTGACTCCCACAAATCTGACCTTTTCGGCTTGGCTTTTTAGCCTAGCTTTTCCCGCCCCCTTTCAGCTGGTACCTAGGGTGTATTTATAGGCTTTTGAAACACATTTCTTTCTCCCTAAGTATCCTTTCCCGAATGGAATTCCTCTTCTCCACGGCAGAGGCACGGCCATGGCACACGCCCGTATAAATCGTGGCCAGGCCGTGTTCGAAACTGTTGAATGAGGCACGGCCGTGTAAGTCGTGGTAAGGCCGTGTTCTAGTAGGAATGGTGGCACGGCCGTGTGGCTTGGAGTCCGGGCCGTGCTGATTTCGTGGCTTGGCCTAACTTGGTCCGTTTTAAGCCCGTTTCTCATTCTTTTCGTCATCGGGTGCTTTTCTGAGTATAAGACATGAAAAGAAAGGATTAAGAGCACCTTTTTACTCAAATTAGGGCTTAAATCATCCAAAAGCATACTAAATGTGGGCTTAGAATATGTTACTTTTACGATTTATCACCGAGACTCCGATATTGGTCTAGGTATGAATCCGAAACTGTAAGATTAGAAATATAGATTTCTGTGTTTAACCTGTGTTTATTTTCTGGAAGTGTAGATATCTTAAGTTAGCCACAGGGCAGATATGGATTCTGAATGTAAGCAAGATCGTGAGAAGTCGTCCACTTCTCCCGGGCGTGTGTCTGTTCAAGAGTCGGAGGGCAGTGCAATTTTGTCAACTACGGGTGATCGTGTCTAAACTAACTATGACAACGAATAAGGCAAGTGCACCTATCGTTCGGTAGTATAGCTACGGCAAGACTGGAAATATTGTATCCTCAAGGACCAAGAGTACTAGTAGTTACTATCTTTTTATTATCTAGCCTAAGTATTAAGGGAATCGATGTTTAATTAACTAATTACTTAACTAAGGATGCTAAGACACGGAGAGTGAATTGAGAAAAGACTTTTGGGAAAACCAGTTGATTAAGACAATACCCGAGGAGGAATCCACCCAGACTTCACTTGTTATTTAACTCTGAACCAGACGATTTATTCACTTGACTTGATCCGTAGGATTCCCTAATTTATATTAATACCTCTTTCGAGGCTACTAACGTCTAACCCTAGGTTGATTAATTGAAATCTCTTTCTAATTAAAACCCCTAGTGTTGGATTAACTCGATCTATGGACTCCCATATTAGGTTTGACCCTAATCCGACAGATTTTCGTTATCCTATTTCTAGAGTTGCGATCAACTCCGCTTAACTATGCTAGATCTACTCTTAAACAGGGACTTTTGCTCCACTGCCTAAGCACATCAATACTTGAATCAATATCCTGAAATATTAAAACAAGAATTAAGAACACATAATTAAGAACAAATCAAATATTTATCATATAGTTCAGAAAATAATAACAAGATCCGTCTTAAGTTTCATCCCCTTCAGGTATTTGAGGGGTTTAGTTCATGTTTAATAAAGAATACATCTAAGAAGAAAGTAAATAACAAAACATAAGAAAAACCCTAAAACCCCCTGAAGGAAATTGAAGGGAAAATCTTCCGTCTTGAGCGTGATTCTGGCTTCTAAGATGGATCAAATAGCTTTCTTGGAGTAATTCCCCTGTGTTCAGCCTTCTCTGGCTTCGCCCCCGACCAAAGACACTTTTTAGGTTATACTTAGGGCGTTTATATAGGCTTCGAAATGTCTTTCATGGCCCACAAGTATCCTATTCCGAATAAAACTCATCTTGGCTATAGCAAGGACACGCCCGTGGTCGACTCTCTTGGCCGTGGTCGATCCTGTTTGCCACACACGGCCATGTGATCTGGCCGTGTATGATTTTCTAGGCCGTGTCTTGGTTGTTACTCGAAACGCACGGCCGTGGGTGATAGTCCAGGCCGTGTACGATCTCTGAGGTAAGCCCATTTGCTCTGTTTTTGGCCTGTTTCTCATTCTTTTCATCCTCCGATGCTTTCCTAAGTATAAAACATGAAATTAAAGGATTAGGGGCATCAAATTCCATAATTCAAGGGATTAAATCTTCCAAAAGTATGCCAAATGTGGGATTAAAATATGTATATATTACGGTTTATCAATGGGTAGCGATAACCCGGAGCTTGGTACTGAGGCATTGACTCGAGTGGTTAGGGAAGTGCTTGAGCAGGTGCTCAAGGCTAGGCTGGACAGGACGAAGAGTTAGTACAAAGTAGGTGTGTAGATTGTGGAAAAAAGAGAGATCGCAGTCCTCTGAGGTTGGAGCCTCATTCCGCGAAGCGTGTTAGAACGCATTTGAGTGGCAATAGTGGTTTTGCAGAGGGTGTTAGTAGTGGTGCAAGAGTTCTATCTTGCGAGCACTGTAAGAAGCGTCATCCGGGCAATTATTGGAAAAAGCTGGGAGCGTGTCTTCGATGCAAATCCACCGAGCATCGGATCCAGGAGTGTCCTCGAAAATTTTGAAGCAGGTATAATTTTGAATGATTCAATGCTTAGATTAGAGTATTGAAATTTTGTATCTGCTTTAGTGGTTAAGTGTTCTGGGTGTGTGTATGAGGTCATAGGTTCTATTTAGTTTTGCTTGAGTTAGAGTGCGTAGCGGGAGCGTGGTGGTATAGTTCGTGTTATACCACTATTCTGTTAGTTGGAAATTTCGGAAACGAAATTTCTTTAAGGAGGGGTAAGTTGTAACACCTCGGATTTTGGGGGCTAGAAGTTCTGTGTTAGTGGTTAGGGTCTGAGGGAAAGGTGTGCTTTTGTGGTTAGTCTTGCGTGTGAGTGACAAAAATTGGCCTGCTGGTCTGGTGGTTTGGTTGTGTGAAGTTAATCTTAAGGTTCTGGGTTCAAGTCCTTGGGAGCGCATTTTGGGGGAACCTTATTATTATGTTTTGTTTTTAGTTAGTAATAATAATTAGTTATTATTTATTTTTAATTTTTAATTTTTTCTTTCTATTCTGGTTTTCTGGACGTTCTTCTCTCTATTTCTTTTCCTGATTGCTTTTTCTTTAATTCTTTTGGGAAACGGTTTCGCTGCAGATACTTCGAAGATTTTCGCTCCTCCGTCGTCGAATCAGGTGTGGGACACGAAACTCTTCTATTTTACTTTGCGATTATTAGTTTCGGTATCTCTTGAGTATGTTTTAATTCCATCAATTTTGGGTGTTAGAGGTTTAATAATACGGGGTATATAGCATATTTTGCTATACTCTCGTTATTGTAAAGGTTAGGGATCGGTTTTGATGGCTAGAATGGCAGTTTCGGACTGTTCTGAGGTGGTTTCATGGCCATTGGGGTATTCATACGGGCGTGTGCTAGTCTACATGCCCGTGTGCTTTTAGGAATTAGGGTTTTCGGGCCAATTTTGGTGCCACACGGGTGTGTGGCAGACTTGGGAATTTTATCATTTCTCACATGACCGTGTCCTCCGAGCATACGGACGTGTGAGATTGGGGGATTAGGGTTTGAGTGGTTTGGTGCCACACGGTCGTGTGGCTAATTTGGGAATTAGGGATTCCACACGAGCGTGTGTGTTATGGACACACAGCCGTGTCAGCCCTGTTCTCTAATTTAGTGCAAATGGACAAAGAGTTACACGGCCTGTCCCCACGGCCAAGTCCTTGGTCCACACGGGCGTGTGCCTTAGTCACACGACCGTGTACCTCTCTTCACACGGGCATGTGCCTCTGTCACCCGGCCGTGTGCCCCCTCACACGAGCTTTTGATCTCCCACACGGCCTAGGCAATACCACACGGCCAGAGCACACGGGCATGTGGTCTTAAGACACTTATAATGGTTTTGTATGCGTTTCTGATCTGAATATGTGTTTGTGTGTGCTCCGACCCTTAACTAAGTTTAATGAGGGTGTTCAAGACTCGATATCTGTGATGGTTGTGTGTGATGTATGATTTTAAATCTGGCCTGAAGAGTGTGCTACGTAACTGTTCTGACTGACTGTCTATTAATGTGTCTCTGTTATGTTAGCTTGAATGCATTCATGCATTTGCATAAAATATTTTCGGTTGGGTTGTAAAGAAAAGGAAGACTGTATCTGTTCTGAATTGGCAGTTTAACTGCAAACTTATACGTACAACAATTTATCATACTGTACCGTACGTGCGTCAGCTTTGCTGTGCACTATTATCTGATCAGGCAGTTTAACTACAATATGACTATACAGCGGATTACCGCATTGCACTGTACTGTATGTACGTCAGCTTTGCTACGTACCATTATTTGATCTGGCCTGTACCGCGGTCTATTGCATTGCACAGTACAGCACATACGCTAGCCCTGCTGCGTATTATCATCTGAGTGGCTTAGTCCACAGATGTGGAGTGTAGGGTTGGAAGGGCCTTCTGAGGTTCTAATTGGTGTGATTGGTTGGATGAGCTTAAACAGCTCTTATGAGGTGTGATCGGGGGACGAAGAGGTGTGTTGGCTGGATGGGTAGGTTATATTTATATGACTGCATTTCATCTGCATCTGTCTGTAATCTGTTTGTCTTATCAGCATTTGTGCTGAGTATTTGAGTGAATTTGATGTGCTCTAGTTGTTAAGTTCTGTTGGGACATTAGTTCCAAGTGTGTGTTCTGACTCCGTGAGTAACTGAAAATCTATTATGCTACTATTTTGAATTCTGTAACTCTGTTTGAGACTTGTTTCAGACTCACACACCCCCTCTTAGTGTTTCTTTTTAGGTACCCTTTCTGAATTCTGACGCTGGACTCAGTATGCGGAGGTCTCGGACAGTCGCGGTGGAAAATAAATTATCGGTTTGGGTTTTCGGTTACTACTTTTTTAATCAGTTTTGAAATGTAAGGTTTTATAAAAATTATGGTAAAAATTCCGTTTTAATTTTTATGTAATTTTATTTCAGTTAAATAAGTATTAAACTTAACTGTAAATTTACAGTCTGAATTGTAAATCGTTAAGTGTTTCGATTTGACGTGATAACTTGCTTTGTAAAAATTTACCTATGATCACTTCAGTGATCAATGTGACATCCGGGATTCAGTCTAAACTTCTAGGCCGGGTTACGAGTGTTACATCTTTTACCAATGATCGCTATGTCACAGTCTTAAAATTTATAATGAGAATGATCGAACCTAGAAACTAACTATGACAACGATTTGAGGCAAGCGCACCTGTCGAACAGTAGTATAGTTAAGGCAAGACCGGAATGTCGAACCCAAAGGAACTAAAAGTACTAATATTAACTTTCTTTTTATTACCTAGCCTAAAATAAAGGGAATTTGTTGTTTAATCTAAATTAACTAATTATTAAACTAAAGACTCTAAGAAAAAAAAGAATGAAGTTGGGGAAAATACTTGTGGGAAAAACCAATTGATTAAGACGATACCCAAGGAAGAATCCACCTAGACTTCACTTGTTATCTAACTCTGAACTGCATTTATTTATTCATTTGACTTGATCCGTAAGATTCCCTAATGTATATTAAACCCTCTCTCGAAGCGAATAACGTCTAGCCCTAGGTTGATTAATTGAAATCTCTTTCTAATTAAAACCCCTAGAATTGCATTAACTCGATTTATAGAATCCCATATTAGGTTTCACCCTAATCCGGCAAAATCTCATCACCCTATCTCTAGGCGTGCGATCAACTTCGCTTAACTATGCTAGATCTACTCTTAGGCAGGGACTTTTGCTCGTCCACCTAAGCACATCAAACTTGAATTAATATCTGCGAAATATCAACACAAGAATTAAGAACACATAATTAAGAACAAGTCAAATATTTATCATATAGTTCAGCAAACGATAACAAGATTCATCTAAGTTTCATCCCCCTCAGGTATCTGAGGGCTTAGTTCATAACGATAAAAGAAAACATCTCAGAAGAAAAGATAAAAGTAAAACATAAAAATCCCTAAAAACCCCTGAAGGAATTGAAGAGGAGATCCTCCGTCTTGAGTATAATTCCGGCTTCTTGAGATGAATCAACTGGCTATCTTCGAGTGAATCCCCACAAATCTGCCTTCTCTGACCTAGCAAGACGCCCCCTGACAAAAGCCTTGGGCTCCCTCGACAGAGGGTTTCTGTCGAACTCCCTGCTTAAGTTGCCCCATAGGATGTTTATATAGGCTTTGAGATGCCTTACTTGCCCCCTAAGAATCCTAATCCAAGTAGAATTCCTACTAAGGTGTTTAAATAGACTTTGGATTGTGTTTCTTTGCCTCCAAGCATCCTATTCCGAGTAAAACTCCTCTTGGCTGTGGCAGGGACACTACCATGGCACACGCCCATGTGAATCGTGGCACGGTCGTGTGGTCTTGGGCCCAGGCCGTGTCGATTTCGTGATATGGCCCATTTGGTCTGTTTTTAAGCCCGTTTCTCGTTCTTTTCATTCTCTGGTGCTTTCCTGAGTATAAAACATGAAGACAAAGGACTAAGAGCACCAAATTACATAATTCAAGGCTTAAATCATCCAAAAGCATGCTAAATGTGAGCTTAAAATATGTTACTATTACGGTTTATCAAATACCCCCACACTTAAGCTTTTGCTTGTCCTCAAGCAAAATTCTCAACTCATGATTAAAACAAACTTCCCTCAATTCATAATATTCATCAATAATATTTCATCATAATTCAAAGATAATTCATACATGGATAATTCAACTCAAAGAGTCTTAAGGATTCAAACAGTCTAAGTCATACATTTGTATCACAAAACATAGGTGTTTCCATTCATCTAAATAATTACCTCTGATTCAAAATCGGCAAGAATTGACATCCTCACTGAAGATTCACTCAAATCACTCGAAGTGTTTAAGGTTTAGAATTAAGCACTCATAAGTCAATCATGAAAAGTTAATCCCATAGGCTTGCATAAAAATCAAATCTCCACCACTATAATATGAAATGATGCACAAATCAAAAGGTCTTTACAGGGTTGTAACGGGGCTTGGGTTAAGGTGTGGATATAAGCTGAATTAGAAGGTTAGAATCAAGATTGAATTGACAAATTACCTAACTAGAAACAATGAACTGAATATAAATAATTACATCAACTGAAAACTTGTAATAATAATACCACTACTAATACGAGCTTCTTCTAAAGATGTGAATTTAACTGTTTAGAGCTCATAGAAATAGAACTAATAATGAATGTACTTCGTTTTTTTTAAGAATAAATCAAATACATAACAAAGGATGAATTTAACTACTGAAATAAAGATCATAGTTAGGCAACTGACCAAATAAAATCTTGATATAAGGGTAGTCAAGAGGAATGGTGATGACAAATACAAAGGGTTTCAGGTTAAAATTAGTGGGTGAGTCAATAAAAAGGGTTGTTAGGATTAAAAGGGGTTCACTAGGGGTTAATAAAATGGGTAGGCTTTTTAGTGGAGTGAGTGGGTTAAAACCTAGGTGCCTTTATCATCTTAGTATATCAAATCAAATGTGTGGTCTCGACATGTATAATCGATGCAAGTTCTAGAATAAAAAATTAATGTTGACACACTCATAATCAATAAGGTGAGCAAGAAAAAGAATATATGCTCTATAAGGCTCAAAATCTAACAAAAATTATGGGTATTTTGATGTCAACCTCATAAATTTCAAACTTCAAAGTAATATTCAAATTCAGGTAGACAACCAAAAAAATTTAATTTTGAAAAATAGACTTATCCTACTTGATTCTCTAGTATTCTTAAAGTATAAATCATCAATGCACAATTATCAATGCCTTACTCTAAAATATATCAAAAAAAAATCATAAATCACAGGAATTTCATTCTAATTATAAAATGAGAAACTTATTTTAAGACAAGGAATAATTCAGGATTTGAGAATAATACTGTAGTTAACCCCCCCACACTTAAGATGTACATTGCCCTCAATGTACGAAGATAGATAATAGCAAAATAATAATAAAATCATAAGATAGGGGGAGAAGTGAAACTTCCTAAATTTTGGATGGAGTTAATGAAAAGAAACCGGATAGGATTGGCAGAGGTTTACGTGGGGGAGCGCCTCGAACCGTTTGAATTTGAATCCTCGAATCAGCCAGCCTTATTTTATTGTATCCTAAGCTAAATCTAAGCGGTATGAAGAATAAGAAGAAAATAATAAAAAAAGTAAAAATAAAAAAAAATAAAAGTAAATAATGGAAAATGAAGGAAGAAAGACAATTGGAAAAGAAAAAGGAAGAAGGGGGTCTAAATAGAGATGCAGCCCGTGTTTTGGGAAAACATTTTTGTCCTGTTGCCACACGACTACGGCCACGCCCTTTTTCCTACCTATGGTGCCCACACGGCCACGGCCACGGCCACAGCCGTGGGCAAGGCCGTGTGAGTATGGAAAACCTGCGCGTAAACACGGAAATAAATAAAACTAAACTAATTAGTAGGGTTAGTGCTCGGGTTGCCTCCCGAGAAGCGCTCGTTTAAAGTCTTGAGCTAGACTTACCTCTCATTCGCATAATCAGGGTGGTTTGAGGAGGTGAAAATCCTTTCTCATGCGATCAATTTGGTTTTTGATATATAGTTTAAGTCGAGTAGTGTTTTCCTTAAAAGTGCTGAATTTAGGATTGGTTACCTCGACTGTTCCATTTAGGAAGATTTTGAGTACCTGATCTCCTATCTTAAGCTGGGTTGTCCCATCGTTAAGTTTCTCGTGGAGTTGCCTCATTTTTGCTTCGTGTATTTCTTTGAAGTGTATCTTCCACTCGTCTAGTTCATCGATCCTAAGCTTTCGTTCCTCATGAATTTCTTATTTATTGACATGAGGTCTAGGATCTGGCATCTGCGAAAGAGCTTCAAGAAACGACAAGTTAATATGTAACTTCTTTGGAGGGTTAAGAAATTTACCGAATTGCTCCTCTGTGCGGTCTTTCTTTATCGCATTGGGGTATGGCACACGAGGTTGGTACTCTATACTTACCAGGTCTAGTAAATCATGGCTTACCTCAACCTTACCTTCACTTACCACAGGCTCTTGCCTAAAATTGGGCTCGTCTAACTCTTCACTATCTTGAGCTGTTATGGCTTGAATTTGCTCCTTTTCCCTAGGTAAGCTTTCTGATTGTATTTCAGAAACTAACTTACTAAGTTGCCCAATTTGATCCTTGAGCTCCTGAATCGATGCTTCCTGTTTTTCAAGTTTTGTTTTTATATTTTGGAAACGTGTTTCTGTGGCTGCTATGAATTTTGTCGACATCTCCTCGAGGTTCGACTCCTCTTCCTGTTGGTGAGGTGGTTGTTGAAAATTTGGAGGAAGTTTCGATCTTTGGCTACTTTGATCATCCCACGAGAAATTGGGATGGTACCTCCAACCTGCATTATAAGTGTCACTATAAAAATTATTTTAAGGTCTAGAATAGTTACCCATATAGTGGACTTGTTCATTCTCCATGCCATATCCGTAGGGTGGGTACTCAGGATTCGCCACGCCTCCGCTTGTTTCGTACTACATAACTGGATGTACCTGCAAAGAACCGTATAAACCATCAAATTTTTTATGTAACATCTCTAATCGGTTTGATAGCCCAGTTCTTTGCATCGAGGTTGTAGATATCAATTTACGCTTTTGTTGGCTTTGTCCTCATAACTTGCCACTGATAGTTATTCAGTGCCATCTCCTCTATAAACTAAAATTACCCGACAAAAGCAAATAAAAGAAAAATTAGCAAAATAAAAATAAAATTTAATTGCAAAAATAAAATATGGCTAGAGTAATAAAAATTGAGCTTTCTTAATATTTTAGTTCCCCAGCAACGGCGCCAAAAACTTGATCGCTATGTCACAGTCTTAAAATTTATAATGAGAATGATCGAACCTAGAAACTAACTATGACAACGATTTGAGGCAAGCACACCTATCGAACAGTAGTATAGTTAAGGCAAGACCGGAATGTCGAACCCAAAGAAACTAAAAGTACTAATACTAACTTTCTTTTTATTATCTAGCCTAAAATAAAAGGGAATTTGTTATTTAATCTAAATTAACTAATTATTAAACTAAAGACTCTAAGACAAAGAAGAATGAAGTTGGGGAAAATACTTGTGGGAAAAACCAATTGATTAAGACGATACCCAAGGAAGAATCCACCTAGACTTGATCTGTAAGATTCCCTAATGTGTATTAAACCCTCTCTCAAAGCGAATAACGTCTAACCCTAGGTTGATTAATTGAAATCTCTTTCTAATTAAAACCTCTAGAATTGCATTAACTCGATCTATGGAATCCCATATTAGGTTTCACCCTAATCCGGCAAAATCTCGTCACCCTATCTCTAGGCGTGTGATCAGCTCCGCTTAACTATGCTAGATCTACTCTTAGGCAGGGACTTTTGCTCGTCCACCTAAGCACATCAAACTTGAATTAATATCTACGAAATATCAACACAAGAATTAAGAACACATAATTAAGAACAAGTCAAATATTTATCATATAGTTCAGCAAACGATAACAAGATTCATCTAAGTTTCATCCCCCTCAGGTATTTGAGGGCTTAGTTCATAACGATAAAAGAAAACATCTCAGAAGAAAAGATAAAACAAAATATAAGAAATCCCTAAAACCCCCTGAAGGAATTGAAGAAGAGATCCTCCGTCTTGAGTATAATTCCGGCTTCTTGAGATGAATCAACTGGCTATCTTCGAGTGAATCCCCACAAATCTGCCTTCTCTGGCCTAGCAAGACGCCCCCTGACAAAAGCCTTGGGCTCCCTCGACAGAGGGTTTCTATTGAACTCCCCGCTTAAGTTACCCCCTAGGATGTTTATATAGGCTTTGAGATGCTTTACTTGGCCCCTAAGAATCCTAATCTAAGTAGAGGTGTTTAAATAGACTTTGGATTGTGTTTCTTTTCCTCCAAGCATCCTATTCCGAGTAAAACTCCTCTTGGCCACGGCAGGGACACGGCCATGGCACACGCCCGTGTGAATCGTGGCCAGGCCGTGTTCAGGTCTGATAAGGAGGCACGGCCGTGTGGTCTTGGGCCCAGGCCGTGTCGATTTCGTGATATGGCCCATTTGGTCCGTTTTAAGCCTGTTTCTCATTCTTTTCATTCTTTGGTGCTTTCCTGAGTATAAAACATGAAAACAAAGGATTAAGAGCACCAAATTACATAATTCAAGGCTTAAATCATCCAAAAGCATGCTAAATGTGGGCTTAAAATATGTTACTATTACTATTTATCAACCAATGACATGATGCAATCGTAGATTATTTTTGCATCTAGTTTGTGGTGGTCTTGCGTCACATGTGTAGCTTTACATGTAAGGGGCCCTTCTAGTCTTTGGATTGTCTACATTTGATTCTCCTATATTAATGCAGATCAAACCCGCCAATTGCACCCTTCTTCAACCTTTCAGTATTCCCTAACATATAAAGTCGGTGTAGACTTCGCCACTTTGCAGTCCAATGACACCTTCATGTTGTACCGCTTAATTGCAAATACGCAGTCCACCTTATTTTCGAATTGTTTCCCTACGATCAACTCCCTAGAATTTGAATTTGTTGCCAAGAGGTGAGTAGGTATTATATTTAGGTACTTGGGGAAGTCAGGTGTAAGTGTCGCATCAGGTTCTACGCTCAACATGTGGGCCCTATGGTCATTCATTATAACTATACCAAGACTCGGGTTCCTAACTAAATAGGGTGTACATCTCAACCCCATCCACGCCTTCACCGTCAATATAATTCGGGACCTTATCCAGATCAGGGTCACTATATTCTTCACCATCATGATGAGAATTATCATTATTATTAGACCTTTGTTCACCATCTGCGTTGGTGACCATCACCTCCAGATATCTCTAGACAGAGACCCCGGATAAGGTTGTTATATGAACTCCTACCATAGTTTGGAACTTTGGGCCTTTGCGATGTCTGTCCACATCCTAACTGATCTTCCCAACCGACATTAAGATCAAAGTCAAATTGGGCATTTTGACTTATTGGAGTGAAAATTTGAACGGACTCGGGATCGGCTAACTCAACGAATAACTCAACTGGTACTGGGTTGTCTATCCCTGTCGAGCAATACATTGAGATCATAGTGCCTAGGTTATCATCATCTACAAGTTCCATCTCGATGAATTTTGAAGGATTTGAGGAAACTGGAAACCTGTAGAATAATCTTGACATCATCTTCCCACAACAGAGAGCTATTTTTGTATTGATCTTTTATTCCAGTTCTTCCAGTATTATAGTCATATGGATCTCATCCCTACTTTCTGGCGAATGCACATCCTTCTTCAGTACTTTGTAGAATTAATCCATAGAAAAGAACGTATACAAACAACATTTGGTTATTCATCTTCAATAAAATTTGTTTTCTCTTCAAATAAACACAAGTCTTTCCTTCTTTTTTTCTTTCCCTTTTAAACAGCTAGAGCAACCAAAACTGGATCATATATAACCTGGTGGTACCGAAAATTAAAAAGCCAACACAAAAAAAATTACCAATTTCCGGACACTGGTGCCGACAACAAATAAAATTTCAAAATAAAAACATCAGTGTCGTTAAGGAGAAAGCCAACACAAAAAAAGACATTTTTTTTCAATTTTTTGACATCGGTGCCGACAACGAGAACATCGACACCATTTTTTTTTAAAATTTAAACCGGTTTCGGAAAAATGAATGCCGACACCTATTAAAAAAATTCTTTTTTTTAATCTTGGAATACGAGTACTTTTTAACATATATAGGGGAAAATACATATCGATGGCAATGATCACATTGCCAACACCAAAAAAATAACTTTTTAATGGACCAGGCAATCATAGGGCATTGATTGGGGGATGATGGGGGTTGGTGCTAGCGGTTAGATGGTTGGCACCCAGATGCACTGTAGAAAACAAGTCATTTTTGTACAAGATTTTGCACCTGGGTCATTTTCATAAATAATCATTATTTTTGGGTCAGTTTTGAAAAAAAAAGCCTTGAAAAAAATATTTGAAGAATTTTGCTTTTGTTTAAAAATTCAATTGATTCTAAAATTAATCAAATTTAATATAATTATACGATATGGAAAAAAATCTCAAATAAAGAAATAATATTTACATAAAAGAAGTTTTTTATTTACAAAAAAGATGAAAAAAAAATCATTACTTCTAATTACCCTTTTCCACAAACATCAATCAATAGAAATTGGACGATGCTTGTTGGTGGAGTTTTGAGAAGGACAAGTCCAAATGTCAAGTCTTGCGCCAGTTTTTTTAGATGGTTTGTGCGTTTATTTTCCTCCTTTAGTATGTATCTTACTTTGAGAACCTACCATTCTTTGATCAATTTCAACTAGCTTGCATTTAAAGAGTTAAACACGTGATTGTCGTTAAATGGTCAAGTCAAGAAATGTACCACGAGCAGTACATCCATTTCAACTATTAGTTTTCAGATACCTAAATTTCTCGCTAGACGTAACCCCTTCATGAACACCTTAGAGCTCTACTCGTACGCTCTACAACATACTTATTTTTTTAACGTAAAGCCTTGAATTCAACTACCCTTTTCATCTCGCACTAAACCTCCAACAGAAGTCAACCTTGAATGAGCTTTTACTGCTCCATCCGTTTTCAAAATGCAAACTCCTGCAGGTGGTTTATTCCATTGAACCATCATGGTCCTCTTATGATTTTAGTAATAGATGGATGGATGGCCTTGTGAATATCCTTCGCAAATTTAGAAGCATATTCAAATGTCTTTATGGTATTGTTAATTATCCATTAAATATTATCTCATTCATACCCTATGGCAACTAAAATTTCACCACAACGATCTCCATACAATTACGCATCAACTAAACTTTGAAAGGCATTGAAAAAAAAGTCATGTTGTTTATTGTCCACTCGAAGTACCAGCCAAATCTCTCAAGCTACCAAACAAGTTCTAAAAATATGTTCTACAAATTCCTCTGTGTGCCTACACAGTTGTATAGCTCAATCACACCAAGAGTGGGTGAATTGATTAAAAACTTTGCAAGAAAGATAACAAATAAAAATTGACACAATGATTTATAGTGGTTCAATCCCAATTGCCTATATCCACTACCTTAGCTCTTCACAACTAACGTTTTCTCAAATCCACTAATATAGAATCTTTTAAGGACAATGGTTAACCCTTACAATACTATCTTTTGAATAGATAAAGTCACTTCCACTTCAAGTTTTCCACCCAAAACCTTAAGTGACCTATCAAAAATATGAGAAATGAAATTAAAAAAAGGAATACCTCTCAAAGGCTGATATACAATGATTCAAGCTCACTCAAACAAATTATAATGCTTGGAATAATGAATGAGAATTAAACCATAAGTGTGGACAAGAGAAATAGGAGAATTACAAACGAAAGATTGGATTTCTGCATAATAAGCTTTGCAAACTTGTTTCTTGTCTTCTTCTTGATTTTATTGAGCTTTATTTATACATTCTCATTGATTTCTAACCTTTTGGAGTAGTTAGAGGGAAAATTGAGTCGTTGCAGACATTTTACTCGGGTATGAAATGCAGTTGCAAGGGCCTATGTTTTGATACCTATATTATAAGTTTCAATAACTTGCTTGAATAAAGTGATTGTTAGAGTCGTAGTTACCAGACCCTAAGGTTGTATTCAATACCTCTTACTTTTGGATCTGATTCTTCTTCATTTGGGGTTCGATACCCCTAAGTGTCCAAAAATCAAATTGGCTTCCTAAGTTTCAGACCACACGAGATCTAGGTCCGATACATAGGATTATGTATCAACACTTATCCCCAAGGGGTTTGATACCTTTGAAGGTACTAACTTCTTATGTTCTGATACCCTTAAGTGTACAAGACCACAACCCAAGTTATACCAAAATAAGCTTTAGAAAGATTTTTAGGAGCTTTTAATCTTCACAATTCTTTTAAGTGTTTAAACAATTTTGAAATTACTTAAAAATAATTTGTTAAGGTTTAACATGAGATTTAATAAAATTTGGTTAAAGGAATATTTTTTATATCAAAATATTTGAAAATCAAAGCTAATAATCTCCTTCTTTTTTGTATAACGAAAATTTCCTTTTAATTAGTCTCCCTAAATCAAATATTATTTTCAAGTTAAAGCTCTCCTTTTCTAAAATAATTTTTGAAGACAAGCAATTTAATGGAATGTGTTGAATTTCAATAATATAGATTCGACTTTTGAAAAGTTAAATGAAATTTAACAAAATTTGTTTTTCATTTAGACAATGATACGAAAATGTGAAATTGAAAAATATTGCCTAATGTAATTTTGAAATAGGATTTGCAAATTTTATTATGACTTATCCCTTTTTTAGTATATCAAAAAGAATTGTAAAAACATTTGAAAATCAAGGGAAAAATCAATTGCGACTAATGATATATATATAACATGTAGACAAAAACTAAAAACATAAAGAGAAGAATTAACCAAGTCTACTAATTTAACATGCATAAATATACAACCAAAATATCCAAAGAAATTAAATATCTACCAAGTAATCTAGCATCCAAGAAAATATGCACAAAAAGAACCATAAAGATTCTAACATAAATAGCCATTGAAAAAAATCCATAAAACATATACTCCAAACTTCTATCAGTCATCTATGTTACAAGGAGGAAGAGGAGGATCTCGTGAAGACAATCAAGCCAATTGCTCCTCCAAGCTCGTAATGCGACCATCAAAGTGAGGAGAGAAGGAACCAAATCGTGCATCAAAATGAGCTGTGATGGAATCCAATTGTGCATCAAAATGAGCAATGATAGAATCTAATCATGTACTAAAATGAGCATTAAGACCCTCCATAGAAGCATGAATGGAATCCAAAATGGTAGCAGTTCGAGGTGAGCATGGTCGTCGGTGGACTCATGATACGAGTATGGGGATAGGATGAAATTTATTAACTTAAATTTATTGAAGTTGTTGTTTTTCAAGCTCAAAAGATCAGTTGACTTACAATGACTTTTTGGATGGGATCCAACCATTTTCAGGTTGAAATGTTTTCATAGAGTTCTATGAGCTATCTCTTACTTCGAAAATCACTTTAAATAACTCGATTTTGAATTCAAAAGCTCAAGTTATGACCATTTTAGTGAAGACTACACAAGCAAAATTTTTGAATCGAATTATTACAGGAAATTGTGAGTTTCAAGCTTTAATTCGAGTTTAAATCATGTTGGATTCGATTTTAAGGCTTAATTTTGATTATATATGAGTTCAGTATTGTATTTATTAGGCTTTATATTATTATTTATTTATTCTGAATTTCAGGATATTTTTAAGTATTTTCAGTTATTTAGGAGTTTTATGTTTTTTACACAAAAAGAAAATTTAGTTCCATTAGAACAAATTCTTGTTTACGTTAATTAGAATTTCATTATACATAAGAGTTTTATTTTGATTTATTATCTAGCCTATATAAATGCTTCTTCATTATTCATTAAACACATATTCACTAATAAAATTTTCAACTTTTTGTGTATTCTCTCTTTGTGAGATTTATCTTTTACTCTTTTTAGAAGTAGATTTTCTTCTTGGTTTTCTATTTGAAGTCATGGGAATCTCTTCACCCTCCAATTTATTAGGTGCTTCAACCAAGGGTGTTGGTTAGAGCCATTTGTGAAGCTTGTTGAAGTTTATTCTTCAAAGGGTTTTATAGGACATCGACAGATCCCTGTCTTGAGACACAATGTTGAAATTTGACAAAAAGAGTTTGGATTCGAATCCTAACTACATTTGTAACCTCGTATAAGTCGTAAGTATTTAGAATATGTTTAAGGTATATTCATTCAATTTATTTATATGATTGTTTAAGAATGTATGGAAATATAATTGCTTGAATGTCACATTACATGTTATTTGTGGTGATTTAGTCTGAGTTGCTCTAGCAACGTAGTGTGATGCCACACATTCAGATCCGATGATCGGGTCAAGCGTGAAGTGTCACGGACTTTTCATCACCAATGTTGTTTTTATTAAAGCTTTGTTCTTCAAGGGGAACAATTTTTCCATCATCCGTATTATTTTCATCACTTTTCATCAAACCTTTTTCCATCTTCCACCTTTAATTTCTGTTTTATTTCTTTATTTATTGTTTTGAATCTTTATTCTTTGTTCTTGAATTTGTTTTCTTTTAGTTGTTTTATTGCTGCTGATTTCATCTACCTCTTCTTGGCTTCCTTGTTGAGTTTCAGGGTGCTTAGTTGCCAAGTTAGGGTTTTCCCTTTTTGATTCAGTTTTTCCCTAGTCCAAACAACTTGAATATGATCTTAGTCTGCTCTGCCTTTATCACCTCATCATCATCATTACCAATATCTCGTTCATCCTCTTCTTCTCCTTGCAACGAAGTGTCTTCTTGATGTGAAGCCTTTGGTTTATTTTTGATCCACTGTCCTATGGTACACCTTGGTACACTTAGAAACTCTTTTTTGAATGATAGGTACACCTAGTTAGCTTCCCAAATCCTCGATAATAGGAATGTTACAACTAGCACTCAAGTTATTACCTACCACAGTGTTATCATTAGGTGAAACAAATAACTTTGATATTTCAAAGTTGATGACTAACCCCGACGCCTCTTTGAATTCATTTAAGAAAGACTGAATCTTATTGACTGCCTCCAAACGTGCGAATGTTAAGAGTAAAAAATCGTGTAAATAAAATCTATATAATTAAAATGTGTTATCTGCAAGCGAACAAGTCAAATTATAATTAATTTTATGTTACAACGGAACACCGATAAGCATTTCAAGGATCGTATCCAATGGAGGTTGGATTAAATCTAAAAACACTGTCTACAGTAGCATATACAAATAATAATCACTAAAAAATATATTACGATGATTAATGCCAATACTTAATGTCATAAAGGAAAAATTAAAGTACTAAAACAAAATTGACAAGTGAAAAACTCTCAAATAGCAAGCAGGAGATTAGCTCGCTTCAGTGATTGCAATTAACTTCAAAATTTGGGTTTTATTAGTGAATTAGTTATAAAGTAACCAAGATTACCTCTTGGCCTCTACTAATTGATTAACAAACCAGTACTCACTTATCTCTCGACCTCACTTTCTTGACCGGGATAAATCAAGATTTACTCGAAAAATTTATCTCTCGACCTCGTTTAACCTAAATTACTTCCTAGGGTTGTCAATCTTAGGGTTTAAGCACATATAAATTTATACAAACTAATTCGAATGAGAAACCTTCATTCTTTCGTTAATCACTGATAAACCATAATTTATACATATTTTAACCCCATGCTTAGCTTATTTTTGGATGAGTTTTCATTAGATTTGATGAATTCGATGCTCATAATCCTTTAATTTCATGTTCTACACTCAAGAGAGCTTAGGGAGTCGAAAAGAACGAAAAACGGGCCAAAAAGGGACAAAATGGGTCTATCTTAGAATTTAACACGGCCTGGGCCATTGGACACGGCCGTGTGTTACGAGTAGGATCAACCACGGCCTGGACTATCGTCCACGGGCAAACCACACGGCCGTGTGTGGTGAGCAGAAGCGAGCACGGCCTAAGGCAATCGAACACGGGCGTGTCGCACAGGCGTGTCCCTGCCGTATCAAAGACTAATTCTATCCGGAAAAGGTTACTTGTGGGCAAAGAAAGACGTTGCAAAGCCTATATAAACACCCTAGGGGGTGATAAATGCACAATTATCAATGACTTAATCTAAAACATATCAATAAAAATCATAAATCATCAGAAATTTCATCCTAATTAGTAATATGAGTAATTTACTTTCAAACAAGACTAAATTCAGGGATTTGAGAATAGTGCAAAAAGTTTGGCACCTAATTTCAAAAATTTGAGAGTAATGAAAAAAATTAGGCACCTTTTTAGGTTGTTCACCCCCCCACACTTAAGATGTACATTGTCCTCAATGTACAAAGATAAATAAGATAAATGTAATGTTCAGATCAGAAGATATGGGGATAAGTGAAACTTCCTAAATTATGGATGAGCTCCTTGAGTTGGCAGTGGTCGTGGTGAAGTATAAGTTGGAGGAGCGGTCTGGGTGACGATTCTGCGCTAGATGAAGAAATTGGGAAGCTCATGCAAGATTAGCCAAGAAATCTAAAGAAACCTTAATAATATAGTGGTGAGTATTCCCGCCTGTCACGCGGGCGACCCGGGTTCATTCCCCGGCAACGGCGCCAAAAACTTGATCACTATGAATCAGAGCTTTAAAATTTATAAAAAGATTGATCGAACTTGGAAACTAACTCTGACAACGATTGAGGCAAGTGCACCTATCGAACAAATAGTATAGCTTTAGGCAAGACCGGATTATCGAACCCAAAGGAACTAAAAGTACTAATACTAACTTTCTTTTTATTATTTAGCCTAAAATAAGTGAAGTTGTTTATTAATCTAAATTAATTAACTACTAAACTAAAGACTCTAAGACAAAGAAGAATGAATTTGGAAAATAACTTGGAAAAAAACTCAGTTGATTTAGACGATACCCTAGGAAGAATCCACCTAGACTTCACTTGTTATCTAAAACTGAACCATACGATTTATTCACTTAGTTTGATCCGTAAGACTCCCTAACATATATTAAACCCTCTCTCGAGGCGAATAACGTCTAACCCTAGGTTAATTAGTGGAACTCGTTTTCTTATAATAACCCCTTAGAATAACAATAAATCGATCTATGGATTCCCATATTAGGTTTCACCCTAATCAGGCAAAATCTCGCCACCCTATCTCTAAGCGCATGCGATCAACTCCGCTTAATTATGTTGGATCTACTCTTAGGCGGTGGTCTATTCCTCCTCCACCTAAGCACATTAAATTTGGATTAAGCTCACATAATTAAGAACAAACTAAGTATTTATCATATAATTCAGAAAACAATAACAAGATTCATCATAGGTTTCATCCCCTTCGGGTATCCGAAGGGTTTAGTTCATAACAATAAAGGAAAACATCTCAAGAGAAAAGATAAAACAAAACATAAAAAATCCCTAAAACCCCCTGAAGGAATTGAAGAGGAGATCTTTCGTCTTGAGTTTAATTCTGGCTTCTTGAGATGAATCAACTGGCTATCCCTGAGTGAATCCTCACAAATCTGCCTTCTCTGGCCTAGCACGACGCCCCAAGAAGATGGCTTTGGGCTCCCCTCGATAGAGGGTTTCTGTCGAACTCCCCCATTAAGTTGCCCCATAGGGTGTTTATATAGGCTTTGAGATGTGTTACTTGGCCTCCAAGTATCCTAATTTGAGTGCAATTCCTAATTGGGGGTTTAATTAGACTTTGGAGTGTGTTTCTTTGCCTCCAAGCATCCAAATCCGAGTGAAATTGCTCTTTCCAATGACAGGGACACGGCCATAGCACACGCCCGTGTGAATCGTGGTCAGGCCGTATGGACTTCGTTGATGAGGCACGGCTGTGTAAATCGTGGTCCAGGCCGTGTCGATTTCATGCTTTGGCCCATTTGTCCTGTTTTAAGCCCGTTTCTCGTTCTTTTTATCCTTGGGTGCTTTCCTGAGTATGAGACATGAAAAGAAAGGATTAAGAGCACCTTTTTACATAAATCAAGGGATAATTCATCCAAAAGCATACTAAATGTGGGCCTAAAATGTGTTACTATTTCGGTTTATCAGGGGGTGACCTAAAAGGGGACGCTGAATAGAATATAGAAAATACTCGAAGCAGCCGTTGAAAGCAGCTCGGAGGAAGGATCTCCATCAAGACTGAAGATCTCCCATCAAGTTCTTTAGAAGTTTTTGGGTTTTCTTATGTTTTGTAGTTTTCCTTATTCTATGATGTTTCCTTCTATCATTATGAACTAAATCCCTTAGATACCTAAGGGGATGAAACCTAGATGAATCTTATTACTATGTGATTTATAAGATAAATACTTGTTCTTATTCTTAATTGTGAGTTCTTATTCTTGTTTTGATAAATCAGGTAATTGATTCAAGTCGAATTTGCTTATTCAGTAGAGCATAAGTCCCTATTTAAGAGTAGATCAACACAATTAAGCGGAATTGATTGCAACCTGATCGCTGTAAATTAGAGTTTTAAAATTTATAAAAGAATGATTGAACCTGGAAACTAACTCTGACAACGATTGAGGCAAGTGCACCTATCGAACAGTAGTATAGTTTATGCAAGATCGGATTATCGAACCCAAAGGAACTAAAAGTACTAATACTCACCGTCTTTCTATTATTTAGCCTTAATATAAAGTGATGGTTGTTAAACTAAAACTAATCTACTTCCTAAGCTAAGACGCAAAGACAAAAAGAATGAATTCGGGAAATAACTTTTGGAAAAACTCAGTTGACTCAAGCGATACCCTTAGGAAAAATCCACCTAGACTTCACTTGTTATCTAACCTTGAACCATATGATTTATTTACTTAGTTTGATCCGTGAGACTCCCTAACGTATATTAAACCCTCTCTCGAGGCGAATAACGTCTAACCCTAGGTTAATTAGTGGAACTCTCGTTCGCTTATAATAACCCTCTAGAATAGTAGTAAATCGATCTGTGGACTCCCATATTAGGTTTTACCCTAATTCGGCAAAATCTCGTCACCCTATCTATAGGCGTGTGATCAACTCTGCTTAATTATGTTGGATCTACACTTAGGCAGGGTCTATTCCTCCTCCACCTAAGCACATTAGATTTGGATTACGTTCACACAATTAAGAACAAACTAAGTTATTATCATATAATTCAAAAATCAAATAACAAGATTCATCATAGGTTTCATCCTCTGGTATCAGAAGGTTTAGTTCATAACAATAAAGGAAAACATCTCAAGAGAAAAGATAACACAAAACATAAGAAATCCCTAAAACCCCCTGAAGGAATTGAAGAGGAGATCCTCCGTCTTGATTAGAATTCCGACTTCTTGAGATGGATCAACTGGTTATCTTCGAGTGATTCCCACAAATCTGACCTTTTCGGCTTGGCTTTTTAGCCTAGCTTTCCGCCCCCTTTCAGCTGGTACGTAGGGTGTATTTATAGGCGTTTGAAACACGTTTCTTTCTCCCTAAGTATCCTTTCCTGAATGGAATTCCTCTTCTCCACGGCCATGGCACACGCCCGTGTAAATCGCGGCCAAGCCGTGTTCGAAACTGTTGAATGAGGCACGACCGTGTAAGTCACGGTCAAGGCCGTGTTCTAGTAGGAATGATGGCACGGCCGTGTGGCTTGGAGTCCAGGCCGTGCTGATTTCGTGGCTTGGCTCAACTTGGTTCGTTTTAAGCCCGTTTCTCGTTCTTTTCATCATCGGGTGCTTTCCTGAGTATAAGACATGAAAAGAAAGGATTAAGAGCACCTTTTTACACAAATTAGGGCTTAAATCATCCAAAAGCATACTAAATGTGGGCTTAGAATATGTTACTTTTACTGTTTATCAAATACCCCCACACTTAAGCTTTTGCTTGTCCTCAAGCAAAATTCTCAACTTACAATTAAAACGAACTTCCTGTAATTCATAATTCCTATTGGTATCAGTACCTCATCGAATTTATCCGAAGTAATAATTTGACACCTAGTGTCTCATCGACTCGAAGTCGAAGTAATCCCTGAACACTTCCAATCCTATGACATCTAACTATATCCGACTCAGTCTGATACAATTAATAGGATTTAAAATCACTTTTCAATTTCAACCAATATTCATTTTAATTCAATAATCACAAATCCTCAAGAATTCAACTCAGTATCATAATATCAAATACTCATCTCATTCCACTTATCATACACATTAAATAATAATTACAACAATTAATATTTCATATACCATCATTTTTATGAATTTTGTATATATTTATTTCAATAACAATTCATAATCATAAATATACATAATTTTTCCATATCTCTAACCAAGTCTTTCCAAATCGAAGAATGACTTACGGATATAAGTACATCGTTTTCTTTGTGATATAACCCAGTTATGGTCTTTTCATTACAATACTATAGCCCAGCTATGGTCTTACATTTAAACATTGTCATGGTCCAACCATGGTCTTATCTGTCAATTCATCCTTTGCACTAAACGACTGTACTCAATCTGGCGTTCCATTATTTTCGATCATTTCAATTCAATTTCATAGTTTCAACAATAATTTATTTATTTTAGCAATAAATATAAATATATATATATATATATATTACCATTCATCAATTTAACACATAAACATTAAGGATTAACCATATGAACTTACATGGGGTAAAATGTGGAAGTTATAGTAATTCATGGACTATTCGGCTAATTTCTCTTTTTCACATTTGTCGTCGGATTCTTGATCTATAATATAAAATTATTCATTCATTAACATCTAATTCAATTCTAATTCACTTTACAATTTATACCTTTTAATTTTTGAAATTACACATTTACCCCAAAATTTATAATTTTTACAATTTAGTCCCTTATCAATTTTCCTATCAATTGAGCTAATTTTTCTCAATTAACACTTTATCTAAACCATACAACCATTAATATTCAGAATTTCAATACCAAACTCTAATTCTTAATCTTTTCACAATTTGATCCTAAAATCAATATCTATCAAAATTACTAAATAAAATCATCACATAACAAAATTAGAGCTTCAATTCCATGTTAATTCATCATAAACATCCAGCACTCATCAATAGTAACTTTCAAAAGTACACATGAAATAAAAAAAAACTAATGAAATAAATAGTTGGACCTAATTGTAAAAATCTTAAAAATACAAAAATTATAAGAAAAAGGATTAAATTGACTAACCAATTGAACTTTGAACCCAAGAAGTCCCTAAGGCCGTGGCTTCCTTTCTTCTTTCTCTTTCTCTTTCCTTTTTCTTTTTCTTTCTTTTTCGTTTGGTTTTCTATTCTGTTTCTTTCTTTATTTGTTTTTATATTATTATATAATAATAATATATATATACTTAAAAATTAAGAATATAAATAATAATAATAATATATATATAATAAACTTATAAATATCTAACTTATGCGGCCTCAACTTTAAGTAATGGCATAATTGCTTCTTTAGTCCCTTAAATTTTTCTTTAATATATAATTCAACTTTCACCCTATATGCAATTTAATCCTTATACCTAATTACTTTTAATTCAAGCAAATTCACTTAACCGACACCTAATTAACTATACAATTAGCTTCGTAAATATTTATTAAAAATATTTACGAGTTTGATTTACGGGAACGGAGTCCCGGGAATGCACTCTCTTTTTTTTAGTCCTTTTTAATTAATTAACTATCCAAACGTTAAAATTTCCAAACGGAACTTTGATACTAACTCAATGACACTCCGTAAATATTTATAAAAATATTTACGGCTTGATTTATAAAATCGAGGTCTCGATACCCCATTTTCAAAATTAATTAACCCAATAATTCTTTTAAAACACAAAATTCACTAATTCAAAAATATTTCTAAAATCACACTTAACTCATAAATAATGATTAATAAAAAATTTTCGACTCACTCATCGAATTTAGTGATTTCGAATCACTGTTTCCAACACCACTGAAAATTGGGCTGTTACATGGCATGTATATAGGTTGTTTATTTTCTGAATGTTTGGACATGTTTTGCACTTAGGTTGCAAATGCTTATTTATGTAAAGTTATTACATGTATTGTAAGTTTGGTTGCTTTGGAAATGTGTGATAAAGGTCATGTGAATTGGTACTTAGGTTAAGATATGGTATCAAGTTGTGATGATAATGTTGGTTTTTTATGTTTCAATGGATGAAATGTATGAATTTGCTGAGATTGAATGCAAATTTACTTGAACATTCAATTGTGGTGTCAATGAAGGCACATTGGTTAGGCACTTAGGTTGTATGATTTTGACATGTTTTAAACTTGTTTGAAGGTGTTTTGACAGTATTAAAGGGTGTTTTAAAGTGATTTGTGAAATTTTCCTTCTTTTAGAAGCAATTTCCCGATCCTTTAGTGAAGCATAAAATTCGTAAACTATTATGCTGACCGCTAGTTTTTTCGAGGTTGAGCAAAATTTATGCCAACGGTGGAAATCCACCAACTCCCAAATGCAATCAAAATCAGTTAACGAGGGATCAAACCCCTGTTCTTGAATGAATGTTCGACCATTCATTTGCAAGTAATATCGTTCAATTTTTCGGGTCGTCGAAATGGTTGGCGTCAAAATTCACCGACCCCTCTTGAGTATGTCTCGCTTTGAAAGGTGCCATGTAACTGAATTTAATCAAGCAAAAATAAAAGAATAATGCCCAAACACATAACAAAGAATGAGATTGGAATGTCTAACCTTGAGTTATGAAGTCATTCGTGTTGGGTTGCTTTCCAATGTGTTGTACCTACAAAAAGAGAAGATGGTAGGAGAAGTGCGACGGCTCTAGGGATGTTAGGTAATTTAAAAGTAATTGTTTAAGGCTGAAACCCTCTAATATATATAGGAAACCCGATGGGTCGTGCGTAGATACGGGCCAAAAATTGCAGAAAATAGATGTCGTGTAGGACATAGGGGTGTGTGTGTCACGACATGCAGCCCTAATATCCCATATTTTTTGTTCAAAGTGTTGTGTTGCATCACGGGACAATGCGTGTCATGACACAAACTTGGAATATTAAAAAATTTTGGTTCGACACAGTTTGGGATTTACTCAATAAACTTATTTCTCGAGCTTGTTTAACCTAGATTCCTAGAGTCGTCAGTCCTAGGGTTTAAGCACACATATATTTATACCAACTAATTCATATAGGAAACCTTCATTCTTCCATTAATCACTCCCACATCCGCTCGTTAATCTCCCTAAAGAACTTAGCCACCCATCGATTCAATAACCATCTTCACCATTATTAAATTAACCATTCAAGAACACAAATTAAATTAAAAGTACAAAAGATAGAAATTAGCTTGTTTGAGACTCTTGATGTACTCGGATCCGTGAAATCCTTTAACTGTTATCGAGATATTGTCGTTTTCAAGAGAAACATAAATTGTTTGCAACAGAAACGTAAAGGAAAATTATGAAAATACTAAATAATGAAGACCTGGACTCAAATCAAATCCAAGTCGAAGAATAAAAAATCATTTTTTTAAAGAAAATAAAACTAAATTAAAATCCTAAATCTAATAATTAAACCCTAAAATGGCTTTGCCAAAAGATCCCAAGCTTAACCTATGTTTATCTATATATAAGCAAAGTTAGCAACCTAATTTAGGTAAAATATAAGCCTTAATCACACTCACTATGGGTTGTGCGAACGAAAACACCCTTAATTAATTTTTGCCTTCCGCCAAACCTATGTCGCGACACACGACTTTGAATCTTAATTCTTGAATTTTCTCGATTCTGTTGCGACCCCAGAAGCTTGTGTTGCAGCTCAGCTGACGTTCTTGATGCTTTTGGGCCTAAAAATAGGTGTCATGCACACTCAATGAATCTCATTAAAACCACCTTAAGGCCAGTATTGGACCAATAGGTCAACTAACTAGAAAATATTGTGTAAAAAATGTTGATTTTGTAATAATTTAACTCTAAGCTAAGAAAATTGAAAATGTAATAAAAGATACTAAAATAGCTAGAAAATAAGCTCGTTAAGTACCAAAAAATGCCTAAACTGCCACTACGATTTGTGGCAGGTCACTTATAAACTTGGATAATCTAAGCCTTTGCAAATAAAACTAAATCATCAACAAAAATAAGTGTATGAGTGTTAGGTCGTGGGTCTTCACATGAGATCTTAAAGGGCTTCCAGGGGTCACAGTCTTCTCGTTCTAAGATCATTTGCGAAAGCTTTTCCATAACCAAAAGAAGAACATAAGGCAATAATGGAACACCTTGGCATGAGCCTTACTGTTGGAAAAATCGATTAAGAAAACAATGTTTCTAACACAACGAAAGTTTAAAGTTTTTTCTTAAAACAGAGCTTTGTGATATTTATAATAATAAACCCTAGATTAAATCAGTACTTGTACTTTGAGCGACGTGGTCTAGGTCATTTCTTGGATTTCAACCAAAGGATCTTCTCCGTTATACTCAAACCTTGACTTGCTTTAAGTGTGAGCTCAAATTACACAAACCGAAAGCATAAAATGAAAAACTTGATTAACTTTCAGTGGAAAAGGTTTTTTTTCTCTCTCTATAGAAAACATAAAACTTTGGAGTTTTGCAAAAAAATATAATTTATTCTAGAAATAAATTACCACTATTTGTTGACAGAGTATTTAAATAATAATATTTTAAGAGAAAAATATAGTTTTCTTGTTAGGAAACCTTAAGGGGCGGTGGCAACTCTTAGTGGGACTAGAGTTTGTTGCCTCTCTTGTATTAGGATGGGCTCTCGAGCTCATCTCCTATACTAGGTTCAAATATATTTGGTATCCGAATTTTTAACCAACATATATAATTTATCCAACCCACATGCGACGCATTACTGTATACGACGAAATCCTTCCCAAGTTCAGGATGTATCAGAACCGGAGCCTGTTTCAAAATAGATTTGAGCTTCTCGAAACTCTCTTGTTGCTTACCAGTCCAGACAAAGGGAACTCCCTTGCGCAGAAGCTTGGTTAATGGTGCTACGATCAAGGAGAACCCTTCTTTGAAGCGTCGATAATAACCTGCCAGCCCCAAGAAGCTACGGATTTCAGACACATTCATCGGTTGTTTCCACTCCAACACAGCCTCAATCTTACGAGGATCAACACGAATCCCCTCTGCAGAAACTACATGCCCCAGAAAGATTACTTCTCGGAGCCAGAATTCACACTTACTGAACTTCGTATGCAACTGTTTCTCGCGAAACGTCTATAATACCACCCAGAGATGCTCATCGTGCTCGTCCTCAGTCTTGGAGTACACTAAGATATCATCGATGAACACCACCACAAACTGGTCCAGATAAGGCTGGAACACACGGTTCATAAAATCCATTAATGCTGCTGGTGCATTGGTCAACCCAAAAGGCATAACCAGGAACTCGTAATGTCCATACCGAGTCCTAAATGTGGTCTTATGCACATCAGCCTCCTTAACCTTCAGTTGATGATATCCTGATCGTAGATCAATCTTGGAGAACACAGATGCCCTTCTGAACTGGTCGAATAGATCATCTATCCTCGAAAGTGGGTATTTGTTCTTGATTGTTAGCTTGCTCAGCTGCCGGTAGTCGATACACATCCTCATTCTCCCATCTTTCTTCTTCACAAACAACACCGGTGCTCCCCATGGAGACACACTGGGACGAATGAATCCATGATCTAACAGTTCTTGGATTTGAGCCTTAAGCTCTGTAAGCTCCTTCAGTGCCATTTGGTAGGGCGCAATTGACACTGGAGCTGTACTCGGAATGAGCTCAATGACAAATTCTACTTCTCGGCTCGGAGGCAGACCTGGTAATTCCTTAGGAAAAACATCCGAAAAATCCCTTACGGTTCTGATGTCCTTAACCATAGAGTCCCCAAAATCAGAAACACTGATGTAGGCCAAGAATGCCTCACATCCTTTCCGTACCAATTTTTCTGCCACCAATGCAGAAATCACATTAGTCAGATAGTCTCGATGTTCCCCAATCACCACTACCTCGTTATCCTCCTCGGTTCTCAAAACCACCCTTTTTGTCGCACAGTCCAGACCTACCCAGTGCTTGACCAGCCAGTCCATTCCCAAAATCAAATCGAACTCCCTGAATGGAAGCTCCATCAGATCAGCCAGAAATATTGTCCCTTGAACTTTAAACGGAACGTCTCTAAACAATTTACAAACTCGGATAGATTGCCCCAACGGACTCACAACAGTTACCTCACTAGAAGCACTCTCAACCGGAAGTCCCAGAGTTTCAGACACAGCACTAGCTACGTATGAGTGTGTAGAGCCTATGTCTATCAATGCCAAATAAGGTACATTATAAATGAAAAACGTACCCGTGATGACGTCCGGAGCATCTCGGTCCTCACGGCGACGGGCAGCATAAACTAGTACAGGCTGCCTCACCTTAGTCGTCCAAAGACCTCTGCGCCGGTGCTCGTCCCTGGGCCGATGCTATTACCACCCACGGCCTAACCCGGCCCCTAGGTGGTCGTTGAACTACTTTCGGTGGTGGGCGCGCAGCACCGCATGCCGTAGCTTGCATTTGATCGGTTCTCAGCGGACAATCCCTGACACGATGCTCAGTCGACCCACATTTCAAACATGCCCCAGTCATCCTCCAACACTAGCCCAGATGGCGTCTACCATAGTGTATACAAAGCGCCACCCCAGTAGGTGCAACAGGAGGCCCAACTCTCACTGATCCATCAGGCTTGGCCTTTTTCTTAGGCCTCATCATAGAATTTGAGGGCTCCGATTCCCTCTTATTCTTTCCTTTCTCGCGATTTTGGCGCTCAGTGCGCTTAACCTCCTCGGCGATCTTCGCCTTCTCCACTAAAGCAAAAAAATCACGCTCCCTCTGCGGAGCTATCAAAACTCGTAAACTGTCCCTGAGTCCATCCTCGAAACTGACGCAACGCTCATACTCGGTCGCCACCATGCCCCGGGCATACCGTCTCAATCTCAGGAACTCGGCCTCATACTCAGCCACTGAACGATCTCTCTAGGTGATATTAAGGAACTCACGTCTTCTAGCATCAATGTAGCTGGCTCCCACATACTTACTCTTGAACGCCGTCTTAAAATAATTCCAAGTCAGTCGATCGGGCTGAGTGCCCTCCTTAACAGTCAGCCACCACTGGTAAGCTTCATCGCGAAGCAGAGAAACAGCCACCTTAAGCTTCTGTTTCGCGAAAAAATCCAGGTCGTCCATAATTCTTTCCTTGGCCTCTATCCAATATTCGGCCACGTTAGGGGCGACTCCACTGACACCCCTGAATAATTCCGCCCCATTGGACCGAAGTCGTTCCGTAATCGACCCTCGGCCCCCAGATCCAGTGTTGGGCCCAGCGACCCTTTCTAAAATCCGTAGCATGGCTCGGGATAGTGCGTCATCCCCAGCCTCACGATCATGAGACCCAGTCTCTGTAGCAGGTGAGATCGGCATCTCGCTCGTATCCAGATTAGGCAAATTTTCAAATGCTGAGGTCCCAGCTCGAGCCCCTATGGCCTCTACTACGGCCTCTAGTACTCCGTCCGCGGATACCTCGTACGCTCATCATAAATTTGGAGTTTATCTGGATTAACAGTTTTATGAATTAGTTACAATTCCAATATTTGTTAACAGATGTTTTATGCGAAATGTAATCGAAGTTCGAGTTCGTTATCGCGAAGTGCGGTTTTACTACGATTTTCGGCCACACTGATTTTGATTTACACTACCTAGAGTTTTTCAAGACAAAGATATACTACCTATGGCTGTTTCAAACCTACTAGTAGTATTTTCAGACAAATTTAAACAGAGTTCAGAATACTTACAGGATCAGCGCTGGAGCCTCGATGTACCACATACTAAGTCCAAAACATTTTAAATCATTTAGAAATCATTTCGGAAACACCAATTTTAAAAACCCAAATCCACAGCCGAGTTTTTGTAACCTAGCTCTGATACCACTAAATGTAACACCCCAAAATCGGCCTAGACGTTATGGCCGAATCTGGCGATGTCACATGATCGTGTTTTAAAAATGTAGTTACAATAAAACCATTTTTTGATATCTTAGGCTACCGTCAAAAACGTGTCGTTTGTTCATACATTTTCTATTTTCAAAACATTATACGTTGCGGAAGCTTTTAAAATAATTTGCGAATTCGTGTGCATTTTGATAAAAAAAATTTTTATTTTGAAAACTCGATTTTTTCTACTTCTAACAGTAATACCATAAACGTCACAAATCTCAAATTTGAAACTGTGGTCACCGCCGAGTCCTCTGCCGCACCGATCCGTCTACTGCTGGGGATTACCTGAACAGATTAAATAGAAAATGGTGATTTTCGAAAACTCATTGTGTAATCCCCACAGAAAACACGCACACAGCAAAAGATCAGAAAATAGTCATGCATTTACAGTTCGGGTCTGAGCCCGTTATAGAAACGGTGTGGACCTTAGCCCACTCAGATACAGAAGCAGATATATCCTAGGGCCTTAGCCCATTTCACACATAATATGCAGACCAGAACTGAATAGCAGAGCCCTACCTACCAGCCTCTACACACCAACTCCGTCTAACCCTATACACCATGTGGGGATAAAATCAACCCACCCATCCCTACACACCATGTTGTACCGAAAGTGGCACATAATCAGATAATTACAGCTGAGCTGCTAGATAACAGGCTTAAGAGTCTTTCAGATACTTCCTCCAAACATCATCAACCCACCCCGATGCAATGCAACATACAAAGGATGTCATGCTATTATGCAATTAAGAATACATACATTCAGATCAGTATACATGCTTAGTACGGATTTCACATAATCGATTCACATAATTACGGGTCTAAGTACTACTTATCGACCCTTCAGGAGGTCCACAGTAGACTTGGGCGACCCGTGCAACCTTACAGAACATTTCATAAAAATGGGCTTACACGCCCATGTGGCCTGCCCATGTAGGCCCACACGCCGCAAATTGGCCTTGACCGTGTGGATCACACGGCCTGGCCCAAAATTCCACACACCCGTGTGGGCCCACACGCCCGTGTGGCCTACACGGCCCAGTTGGTCGAGCCCGTGCGTCACACACGACCTTACTCGGCCATCACACTACCCTGTCACTCGCGCACGGCCTGGCTCGTTAATCACACGGCCGTGTGGTGACTTATAGTCTTGCACACGGCCTACCACACAGGTGACCACACGCCCGTGTAGCGTCGACAATAAGGTTTTTGGCTTTCCTTGAAACCTTATTTTCTGTATTTTTGGGTACACACCTGGTTTCGATTGATGCTAAGACGATCACTGAGCACTCCAGAACCTAAGAATTAATATTCTAATGTCCAAATCAGTGTTTAAAAAGAAACTAAATCGAGATGTTAAACCCGATACCTTTCAAAAACCTTATCTTAAATCGAATAACAACGTTACCCCACCATTTCAATGCTGATCGACACACTCCGGCCCTTTAACCTTCACCATAACAAACGAATCCTAAAAATCACTAACCCAAAATCCAAAATAACAGTACTTACTACACATGCCGAGACTTACCACACCCGTGTGAGCACCAACAATGTAGCAATACAAGGAAGTGAGGGGTGAATTCAGAAAAAAGAGGGAAAAATGAGAGGGGGACGGCAGAGGGTTTGAAGAAAAAGAGAAAGCCGAAATTTGTTTTTTTTTTAGAGGAAAACTGAAAAGATTTTTCATAATCCCCCTATCATCTCCCCAAATCTCTCCCTACTATCAGATTTTCAGTCCAACACAAACACTCTGGACGTGACAGGTAAAAATAATGCTCACGCAGGGATTCGAACACAGGATATTCAGTACCTTGACACATCTCTTAACCACCAGACCAGCAGGCCCATTCTGACATGTTCTCACAAATAAATACTTATAAGGCTACTAACCAAAAATAGGGCTTTATTCCATAAAAACCCCAAAATTTGCCCAAGCGAAGGCTTGAACTTGGGACCTCCCATACACTCCCAGAACACCTAACCACTAAAGCTGATAGATATTTGTGTGTCAATTTTACAGAAGCCAAAACTAAGAAAATTGAGGCGTTACATCTAGGAAGACTAAATTGAATAACAGAAAAAAGTGTACAAATATCAATTCAATGAGGTAAAGTTTTCGGTTGATATCCATGTTGCTAGCAAACTCGGATAAGGGATCTAAAATCCTCAAACTCCTAACTGGTCCAATTTTACCATTCAAACACCATTTTACCCAATTCGACGATTTAGTTTGGTTTATCTCTCAACCTCACTAAACTAAATCGAGACAATCAAATTGGTTTGCAATAGGTTCTCCTCTCAGTCTCACCTATCTAAATGTTCACTTAGAGGCGTCATTTCTAGGTTTTGAAGTCTATTCAATTTAGTCCAATTTTTATGAATTAGTCCTTGACCTAGAAACTAACTATGTAACATTTCAATCAAACAACCACATAAGGTTTTATGCCTATTCATCATCAACATACAAATATCAGCCAATTTCATGCTTAGATGATTCATAAAAGAAAACATAAAAAATGCAAAGTTGAAAGGTTCTTAGTGACTCTTGAGGAAGTCTTTGTTTAAGATGATAACAACAAGAAAAGTGATGAAAGCACAACCAAAGATGATATTTTTACACTCTTGAAATGCCAACAAAAATGAAATCTATGAAATATTTTGAAGAGAACTCCAAATAAAAAGAGAAAGTTTTGTATTTGAGTAAAAAAAAAAGCTACAGTTACAACAAAAATAGAAAAACTAAAAGCCACCAAATAATTAAGCTAAAAAGGGGAAAACCTAGAAAACAAAAATTGGTGAAAGGAATAAAGAGAAGACCAAAAAGATGATAAAAGAGCCTCCTTTATGTTTGGAATTCAATATCCTTTAGTACAAAAAATTCAATAATCCTAATATTTGGCAAAAATGCCTTTGGAGAGAAGGAACTGACTTGAGTGGATATTGGACAAAAAATTTCCCCTGCAGTATTTTTCACGCCATCGGACTTCAGTGTCGCGACACCAAAGCTTGGGTGTTACGACATCCTACACAGTAGGCACGATCTTGGCTTCAGGGTTCTTGTTGTTGCAATACAGCCTAGCTAGTCTCACGACGTCTTCAACAGTGACCCTGGCTCCTTCATTTCAACCACCAACTTGAATTCGTGACCTCGAAGGCTTGTAGTCAAGACATTGAGGCTCGGTGTTGTGACACAACACACCTAGTGTCTCGACATCAACACACCTAGACTATTATCCAACCCAACAATTATTTTCTATTTCCCAAAATATTAATTAATTAAATTCTTTTCTCAACTCAATTCTGATTTTGTTAAAGTCATAACAATTTTTTTCATATTAGAACCTATGAGGAAATATATTTAATAGTCATGTTCAATAAAACTACGATGACTAATTAATTTAATTCTCACTTTGAACTCCAGTTATTTAATTGCAATCAATTAAATGATAATTTTAAGATTAATTTAATTTTTAAGTCATCTTTTGTACTTAGTGAGAAAACACATTCACTATAGATAGGGATACATGCAATCCATTCTTCTAAATCGTCATTTTCATTCATTCCATAGTATTGCTGGAAAAAATTCAATTCGAAATTGATTTTCTTGCATAGCGAAAAATAAAAATTTTGAAAATCAACCCGGTTTGATATATTTATAGCAATAAACCCTAGACTAAATTCACACCTGTGCTTTGGGATAGACGGATCCTTGTCGCTCCCGGCTTTCAACCAAACGATCTTCTCCACTATTCTCATACCAAGAACTGCTATGAGTGTAGGCTCAAATGATTTGAATCAAAACACAGAACTAAAAATAGTTTTCTTTTCTTTAAATGTGAAAACAAAAAATCTCTTCTCAAATAGAAACTGGTAGAATTGTTATTTCGGAAAATAGATTTAATAGATGAGAATAAATTCTCTCTATTTTTTTCCAGAGTAAAATTATCTTAAAGTTGTGTAAATAGCTCTACCAGTGCCATTTATTTATAAGGAGAAAAGGTAGAACCATTGTTGAATTATAAAAGCTTATTTCAACTAGAAAAACAAAGTCTTATTCTAATTAGAAGTATAGGTGGCGACAACCCTAGTTAATATTACTAGGGTTTGTCGCCCCCTTTTAACATAAAGGGCTTCTAGGTCTCTCCCATATCTGGTTCAATTACAACTATTTCCCAGGCTTTTAACCCAATACTTTATAATTTGATCCAACCCTATATTTGTTTTTCTATTTCCCAAAATAAATTTCTCAATATATTTCAAATTAAATAATCTTTTCAACCCAATTTGAATTCCATTAAAATGATGATGACTTTACCATAAAAGAATCTATGAGAAAATATATTTTCGAACTTTATTTTCAAACCAATTGATTTATTTTCATTTTTGAACTTCATATAATTTGAAAAATATAAATTCATTTTTCAAGTCATTTTCATTTTGGAGAAAACTACATTCATTTTCAAATGTTTCCATTTCTCCATTCTCATTTTCATTTTGGAGAAAATCATAACCATTTCCAAATAATTTATCATTTCTCTATTTTCACCATTTCTATTCATTTCTGTTCATTTGATCCAACATGTAGTTCATTTCTGATTTCAAAGAGCTAGCGGAGGGACCGATTGGACATATGCAATTAGGGCTCAAATGATTTATAATTAAGCCAGCTTTTTGCCTACTAATTATAAACTCATTTATTCACAAAATCATTCTACTATAGTATCGTGACTGAGCTCTCCCTAATGACATACCATTATGAAAACAACTCGATTGGTGCTCGTCCAATGACCTTGTCATAAGTGTTTTACCCTCATAGGATATTCGTAATTTCTTTGAGATAATGTCCATTCTCTCAATATGATCCTATTTTATCTCATGGTAACCATTACAGCTTCCTTTATGAAAAGTCAATTACCATCAAATAGTAATCAAGTCATTCATCACAAAGACGAACGACCTGTGGCCAAGTTTACTTTTCATCAACCATGTAATATCAATGAGAGGATACCATTTACCCATGTCTCAGGATATGAATTCTAGTTTTGTGAATAACGCTACATACTGCAAAAGTCGCATAACCAATGCACCAGCTTTCGGTTCCTTGTCTATTTGAACTCAGGCTTTTACTTACATCAAAGTATACGAGTCGCGCGTACATACACTGTCATCCACTCATGATTTAGGTATGTCACACTATGAACATCAAAATTTAATAAATACATAAACAAATTCATGATCTATTCTTCTTGGGTCATGTTTGATGTACTGTCAGTCCAGTTAATCACATATATGTCTCTATCTTCTAAGAGTCATCTGCTCCGATGCCCAAGACAAAGCATTTCCCCAATTGGACTTGATAGAAGGCATATTAGTCTTTCAATCGATTTTCTCATTTCTGATTAGAATAATGTCATGTTTAAGTTCGTCTACTAATATAAGTTGTCTTTTCGTATTACAATCCGACCATGTAATATCGCTTAGTATTAGTTAAACATTAGACAACCAATGAGAAACATTTGCTTTTATTTTGCTTTGCGTGCAAAAACCATATGAGGAAAATTATACAAAGTATATTAATGTAGTGAATGAATTTTTTTTATCAACCAATCTGTTCGAAAAAAATTACAAGTGTACATAGATGAAAATACTACACTTAGGGCACCAGATCCAACAAGTATCAGTTTTACATGCAATTCGTTTTAGGCTATATCGAGCTAGCGGAGGGACCAATTGGACATATACAAATAATTTGTAATTAAGTACTAGATTTTCACCTATTAATTACAATATTATTTAATCATAGAGTCATTCTACTAAAGTACCATAATTGAGCTCTCCCTTATTATATACCGTTACGAAAACCACTAAAAAAGTGCTTGTTCAATGACCTTGTCATAAGTGTTTTACCCTCATAGGATATCATTTATCTCTTTGGGTTAAGTATGTTCTCCTAATATGATCATATCTTATCTCATGATAACCATTACATCTTTCTTCATGAAAAATTTAATTACTAACAAATAGTAATTAAATCTTTTTTCCTAGAAAAATGACTCGTGACCACGTTACTTTTCCATCTAACATGTAATGTAAATGAGAGGATACCATTTGCCTTTTGTTGGGCTATGAATTCCGCTATTGTAAATGTAGCTATGTCATGCAAAAGTGGTATACCCAAGATACCAACTTTCAGCTTTTTAATTATTTGAACTCATGCTTTTAATACATCAAAGTATATGAGCCATGCACACATAGTCAGTCACTTACTCAGGATTGAGGTAAGCCACACTATGAACGTCACAAGTGAATTAATCCATAAACGGATCCATGATTAATTTAACTTGGGTCCTATCTAATGTATCATTAGTCCAAACAATAGCATCTATGTCTGTATCTTTTGGGAGTAAACCACTCTGATACCAGAGACAAAGTATCTACCCATTTTGACTTGATAGACGACATGATAATCCTTTAATCAAGTTGTTCAATTTAGATTCATCGGACTATGGACCTTTTATATTACTTACTAATACAAGTTGTCTTATTACATTACGATCCGACCACGTAATGCAACTTAGTATTAGTTAAACATTAGGTAACCAATGAGCCGATATTTGCTTGCATTTTGCTTTGTGTGCAAAAATAATCAAGGACAAATACAAATGATATTAATGTGATTAACGGAATTTTATTTAAACCAATGTGTTTGAAATTTTTCATATACAAATGACAAATAAACTACACTTAGGGCACTAGATCCTAACACTTAAAGCCTGTAAAGTCCTTAGACAAAGTTCTAAGCACCATTTCAATCTGGATGTTATAATCTAGTTCAACCCTACTGTCCTCCATTTCTGCAAAGAACCCCATAAGGAAAAACATATGTTCTTTGATTGGACTTCTAAGATTTTTCTTAATGTTCATCAAACTGGTTCTCGCAAACTATTGAGCTAAGGCTACTTAGCCTTTGAATAAGTCCTCCAAATTTTCCACGGTCTCTTTAACACTTTTATTGCTTTCATGTTGCTTTTACAGAGTGATTCTAACAATTGCAAGTATATAGCAACGAGCTATTTCATTTAAGTCCTTCATATGGGCTTCTGCCTCATGTTGGGCCTTATGAGGGTAAGCTTCATCAAGCACAAACTTGTGTTTTTTGTAGTTGTGAACAATGTGCAAGTTTTGCTTCCATTCCTTATAATTATTTTCGCTCAACTTGTTTTCAGTTAGAATATTATTGAGAGGAGTTGATGTCATTTCGAATTGAAAATAAAATTTACCAAAAATTAATTATCTTTTTATTGAGAAAATATTTCAACCAGTTTTGCAATATACAAGATGCATTAAACATAATGCATGTTTCTTACATTAACCTTTAAAAAAATGCAAGTCATTGCAACAATAATTCTTGCACCCATTAAATTATGTTATCGTGGGGTAATCATAATCAACTAGTAAGAACATGGATTTCATCTAATTAATATGAGAATCTAAACCATTATACACCACCACATATATTAATAATCGTTTCACATTTGAAATATATCTTCATGGGAAGTTATTTAATTTAAATAATCTTGAGTGTATAATCATTAACGCAACACCCATCATAAATATGTTCTCAATATGAGTCATCGCGGGATAATCTCAACAAGAATCATATATGACTAGTTATTCTCTTAAAGGAAATCTCACCTAGTGAACCCACATGATAATATTTACCATAGGGTGTGACCAGGGTAAAACTGACTCGAAGTATTATCATGCTATCACTTAGAGACCATTGATGGAGACCGTGAGTCTTGTTTAAGGACCCTCTCCCACTCAGTCTATAACATCCCTCACCCATATTCAACGCCGGAATAAGGTTAAGGAGTATTACCAGACTTGCAACTTAAACAACCATTCAATTCAAATTAAAAATCATCAACCAAAAGTAATTCTAATCAAATACAATCACATTGTCCCTATTACGAGCCTACGAGGCCCTAAATATACATTGGGAGTGGTTCGAGACTAAATCGATAACTCAAGAGATCTTTACAAAACTTATAATTTTTTTTCCAAACTGCAGGGGTCATACGCCCGTGTGCCCCAGTCGTGTCTCTCACACGGCCAATAGACACGCCCGTGTCTCAGGCCGTGTGGACATTCGAAATGGGATCACATGGCCGTGTCCCAGCCCCTGTCCAACCCTGTGTAACTCTCTAACCAGCTCACATGGCCAGACCACGCGCCCGTGTGTCTAGCCCGTGTAATACTCGAAATGGCCACACACGCCCGTGTGCCAGGCCGTATGCTATGCCATGTGAAAACTGGAGGGTATACTAACTTGTGCCACACGGTCATTCACACGCCCGTGTGTTAGGCCGTGTGGAGCATACTGACTTGGTTTCTAAATCCACACCAGGGGACACACGGCTGTGCAACATAACCGTGTGTCATACACGGCTGAGACACACCCCGTGTCTCTGCCCGTGTGGACAAAAATAGGCTATTTACCAAGCCATTTCGCCACCCATTTTGCACATACCTATACAAGCTCAAATGTTACCATTTCAAGACACAAATATGCAGCCAAATATCATCAACCAATACACAAATCATACCATATCTATTTCAACCATTTCAATACTCAATTCAATGCCATTTACCTATTCAAATACCTACCAACTCAACTTGCTTTACTAGCCATAACTCACATATATATCATGTACTATAATTCATCTAATTCATCATCCAAAACCAATCCATAACAAACATATCTCAACCAACTAAATACCTCATACCATAATAAACATTTGATTATCATAATTCAACGTCAACCATATCACGTGGCAGTATCTACAACAAACCACATAACATTTATAAGCTACCTCTAATGGCCAAAATACATTTCCATCAAACATACCAAAATGACCAAAATAGATGTCCGATAGTGCGATGAAGTCTTTGACGATCCCCGGATCCGAGCTAGCTTCGAAATACTAAAAAAAACATGGAATATAAAAACAAAGTAAGCTTTATAGCTTAGTAAGCTCGTATAATAATAACTTAACTTAACAATTAAACACAATTCAATCATAATAAGCAATCATGACATAACCCATACCAATTTAAAAACTTTCTTTTGTTCAATTTATTATTAGACATGAATTAACCATTCACTTCAATTCACAGCTCGTATAGTTTTCGTACATACCTGTACCAACTCATATCAGTCTCAATACCACCCACATCTCGAATATGCCCGTTGAATTATTTCAATATCACGAAATATACCCTACTTTGGATTGATACTAATAATAATAATAAGACTTTATATATTAATTCCATAATTCACTTACCAAATCACTCTGGATTTATAAATACTTACGGTACGAGTACTTCAATTTTTCGATGCCATAGTCCAACTATGATCTTACACATACAATGCCATGGCCCTATCGTGGTCTTACATTCACATGCCATAACCCGGTTATGGTCTTATTTTTCGATTGCCACAGTCCAGCTATGGCCTTATTTAGCAATTCGTCTTACTTAAATCGTACATTTAATTTAAAATTCCCAATTTAACCAATAAGATAAATACAATCACTATACCATTTATCAATTAAATAAATACACATTTAAGTTCAATTATACGAACTTACCTCATGTACGGAAATGACGTAACGGATCGACTATTCAATTACTTTACTTTTACCCCGATCTAAGTCCGAATTTCCTCTTTTCTTGATCTATAAGTAATCAAAATCAACTTATTTATTCCTCTATTTATTCAATTCAATCCAAAATATACATTTGAGCTATTTTACACATTAGCCCCTAAACTTTCATATTTTTACAATTTAGTCCTTATTACACAAAATCACAAATTCATGCAAATTTCAAAACACCCATGCTTAGCCGAATTACTATTATACCCCTAACAGCCCATAATGATCAAATTTTTACACATTCAACCACAAATTTTATCACTTTTCACAAATTAATCTCTAATTTGCATTTTCACTCAAAATCATTTTACCAAACTTGCATAACTATCATCAAATATTCACAATTCATCATAAATCATCAAAGAACACATATATACATCAATGGAAACTCTTACAAATTTTAACAGTTTTGAAATCGAAGGTACGGGCTAGATAGATTGAGCTACAACGAACTCAAAAACATAGAAATCACTAAAAACCAAGTCAAAAATCACTTACAATTGAAGCATGCATTAGCTGAACCTTCAAAGCTCATCAATGGCTTCCTTTATTTCTTATTTTCGGTTGGGAGAAAGATGAATGAAACAATTTGTCTTTTGTTTTAGTTAATTAACTTTTATTTTATAAATTACCATTTTAACCTTAATAAAAACATTATTATTTCACTTAACATTTACCCATATTTGTAACGCCCCAAATTTGGGCCTAGAAGGAATAGGCCTTGAGCAGGGGAACAGTGAAGGCTGCACATAAGTATTTAGATGTGCAAGGGAAGGACACAAATAAATAACTGCTTGAGTGATTAAGGGTCCTGAGAAGTGTTGGAGAAGTCCTGGGCTCAAACCTGGGCTTTAGCAAAAATTTTAGTTTTTAAGTGAATAAAACCCTTGGTGCTTGATAGTAGGCCTTTTAGATATGTGTGGTTAAAATATGACACAATGAGCTGGTTGGTAAGGTGGTTAGTAGCGTGGTTTAAGTTGCAAGGGAGCTTGGGTTCGAGTCTCATGTTGTGCAAGGGAGTATTTATTTTACTTCATTGCTGCATGAGAGGTGGAGCTTGACTGAAACTCTGCAAACTGAATTTTGAAATGGTCATGGAGGAAGTTAAGGAGAGATTCGGGGAGATAATTTGGGTTGTTAGGAGAGAGTATCATGGAATTTTGAAATATGAGATTGGAGGAAATTGTGGAGCAAATCAAGGAATTCAAAATTGGGAGTGGTGTAACCGAATGGAGAAACTTGTGTATGAGAAATTCGGCTAGGAGGGGGAGCTTATGAGCATTATCGATTTTGGTGGTGTTCTTTTGGTTTTGTTTTGTTTTTGGGTTTTTTGGCAAAATAGTGTCGGCTCCTGTCAACTCTATTCCCTACTGTGCCGAATTTCTCCTTTTGTTTTTTTTCTTGCTCTTTGTTTCTGACTTGTCGTTAGTCTCTCTTCTTTGGCTGAATATACTCTTCATTCCCTCCCTCGGTTCTTTTTGGTTATAGTTGTCTTTCTCTCCAGCTGACATTGGTGACAGAATACACATTACATTTTCCCTCCTCTATTCTTTTCAAATCATTCCTGCTATCATCCCTTCTTTCTAGTACCTAAGCCATTTTACTGTATCCCTTACTCATTCACTTCTATCTTCGATTCAACAACTAATCTTTGGCAACCGGTCGATCTCTCTATCGCAACTTTCTTTTCTTTGGTTGTTGATTTTGGGTAGCCAAATCTTCCATCTCTGGTGTGTGCGTTTGTTTTCGTGCATTGGTTTAGGGCATACTCTTGTAGACCGATTCTTCCTCCTATTAATATTAACTTTACGGTTCGGTAAGTATGTGTTTATTAAGGATCAAGTATTGTCATATATGTGCGTTAATGGGAGGTTCGATTCGTATGCAGATAATCATTGAGGGGTCTGTAATCCTCTTTCGTCAGCTATCTAAGTAGGTTAAATCCACGCTCATTCAAGCAAGGTGATAGTAAGTAATCTTTTGAATAGGTTTCGGTTAGTGTCTCTTTCAACTCGTGTGTTAAGTATTTAACCGAAGCTTTTGTTGTAATAGGTTGGAGTACACTTGGGCTAGTTTACTCGTTATCACGAACAAGTGTGTAACTATTTTCCGTAAATGATAATCGACTTAAAAGCTGAAAGGGTGTGTAACCATACACCAAATTTGTTACTGGAAAAACCCGAAAAGGTGTGTAATCACACCCCCTCTACTGTAAATCGGCAAAAGCCAAAAAGCTGAAAAATACGGCGTTTGAGGCCACATGGGCGTGCGATTGCTCGTGTGGTAAGCTGGACCCACGATATATGGGTGTCTGACTGGAGAGGCCGCCATGAGCATTCTCATGGGGTTTGGGCCGATCTGGGCCACGTTGGGCCGAAATGGACCGTGTGGGCCTAATGGGCTCGTGGGCTCCACGCGGATAAATTCTACCAAAATATGGTAAATACTAGACCCGGCTGTGTCATTCAAACGGCCAAGGTCATTTCTGGGCTTCGTGGGCCACATGGTCTTGTAGGCCCATATGGGCCGCATAATGGGCCTTAGGCCCATTTGCACTGTATTGACTGTTAAGGTAAAATGACCATAATGCCCCTGTAGGGTAAAATGCCCGTAATGCCCCTGTAGGGTAAAATGGCCGTAATGCCCCTGTAGGGTAAAATGACCGTAATATCCTTGTAGGGTAAAATGACCATAATACCTTTAAAGGGTAAAATTACTATTTTGCCCCTTGTGGGTAAATGATTGATTTGTCTGTGATTTAAATGACTAATTTTTCTGTGATGTAAATGACTGATTTGTCTGTGATGTAAATGACTTATTTGTTTGTGAATTAAATGACTGATTCTGAGCATGGCATTCTGCATACACGACAAACTGCATGGGGTTGGGATACTATTATGGAGGAAGTATACTGTACCGGTGGCTCTGCCACATATCTGATTCTTCGCGCTTTGCTATGTTATCATTACTTGCGGCTCTCTGCTGCGTTATTGTCTTGGCGGCTATCTTTGCGATATTGGTGTGTCTTTGTTGGGTGGGTCAATTTTATCCCCACATGGTGTATTGGTTGGTACGGGTGGTGTGTTGGTTTGGATTGGGGTGGGTTGCATATTTGCACCGTCATCGACATTGATTGGGCTTAGGCCCACATCATTCTTGTAATGGGCTAAGACCCATCTTGCATCATTATTGAATAGGGCTCAAGCCTAGATTTATTCGCATATTATTCTTGATCGATCGATAGGGGATTACACACTGAGTTTTCGTAAACTCACCCTTTCTTTTTTTACTGTACTGGTAATCCCTAGCCTTAGACGATTTGGTGCTGCGAGGGACTCGGAGGTGGCCACACGATCGCTGATATTCTGTTTTAGACTTAGTTATTTAATTTCAATTTTCATATTGGGCTATTGATTATGTAATAAGGCCACTGGTGGGTTTAATTTTTATTTGGACTTTGATTTCTTGTCTTAAACTGCCAAACGGATACAAAAGAGGTTTTCAAAATAACAACGGTTTTCAAGAAAAACACGCATTTTAAACTTCAAGGTTTTAATTAGAGAAGCTTCCGCGGTTTTATTCAGTTTAAAGAAATCAACATTAATAAATATGCCAATCATTTTGATAAGCTGGTTCCAGATTGTAATAACTTAATTTGCCAAATTTTCTCAAGCAATAAAAACTAAATGGGTTTTAACCTAAATACAGAGTTTTATCAACAAGTCTAAATTTTCGAAAATCACCTCGATGTGACACGTCAGATTCGGTCGTAACGTCTAGGTCAGGTTTGGGGTGTTACAATATTTGTCCACTCACAATTAAAATGGTCTAATTACTACTTAAAGACCTTAACTTTAAGGTTCTATAGCTATTAGACAACTTTAGCTAATAGAACTCAAGTTTTACGTTTTACGCGAATCAAATTGACCAATCAAACGATAAAATTTCTAAACAGAACTTTCACACAATCATTCAATCATGCTGTAAACATTAAAATAATAATTTTGACTTTGGATTTATGGTCCCGAAACCACTGTTCCAATTTGACTAAAAACGGGCTATTACACAATCTTTTAAAAATATGCAAGGTTTTTGAATTCAAATTTCATGGATGAATGATTAAATGTAAAAATAGGATCAAGTGGAAGCTTTTCCTAATCTATATAACATGCTTCATCATATATGCATGGGATGCTTATTGATTTCATTGGAATTTAATCATACAATATATCATCAATATCAAATCCATAATAGAAAATAAAATCGATTCAGACCAACAAAAGTTTTCATGGTTCCATCCTAAGAAAAAGATGAATTGTTAAAAGATTACAAAGTTTTTCCAAATCATACTTTGGGTCTTGAACTTTTCTAGATAGTTGACTATGCCATCAATCCTGCACACAAACTCATCTAATTTCGATTATAAATGTGTTTGACATTATTTACTGAAAGTTTATGAAAAAAAAAACTTTTTAGTTTCCTTAGATTTTGAATCTACTTCTCAAAATTTGATCTTTCCATGATGTTTGAAACTTTGATCATACAAAAAATCTAAAGCTTCGCAACAAACAGATTTCAAACACTAGATCAAAATCTCGTTAAGCCAAAATCTGAAGTTCCGAGAGAGGTGTGCCAATTTGCTCATTGAATATGTTTGAGGTGCGGGGTCTCTATTCTAAATTTTGTTACAAGATTCCTAGTCCGTTGCCTCATAAGATTTTCTAGTTTCAGGAAATTAGAAAATCTACGTGAATATGATAGTCCACGGTATAATTACATATCCAAAAAACAACCTAAATACAATCAATCCAATTCTAGGAACCACAACTTTGGCAAAATTACATAATACAATAATTATATAATTAAGAAACATCCATTAACATATAAATACCCAAAACATGCTTAATATTAAGAATGCTACTTTCCATCAATTTAATCAAACAAAAAAAAAAAGAGGAAACAATTTGGTAACTATTTATATTAATAGATATAGCACAACTTGACTTTGATACCAATTATTGAAATTATGTTATGAAAAATAGTTTTGTTGCATAATGGAATCCTAAAACTTTTCATAAAATCATACATTAGTTGTGATATTATTATTCACCAAATTTGATAGTTATATTTTTGAGCTAGGGAGATATGTTGAATCTTGGATCTAGTATCTAAATCCTTTTAGCTTTCAATCGAATGATCTTCTCCGCTATTTTTGAACCCTCAAATGCTTAGAGTGTGAGCTCTATTTAAAGAACTGAACACAAGATGAAAATTGAGACTCTCCAATAGGGAAAGTCGACTTTCTCTAGAGGAAATCCAAAACTGAAAAATTAAATCTCACAAATTCGAATTATAATTGCCAAGGAAAATACAATTATAATCTCACAAATTTGAACTAAAAGTACTCACGAAAAATAGAATTTATTTGAGTTCAAAAAAATCACCCAAATAAAATTTTCACTAAAATTCATAAGAGTATCCTCATATATATGTGCTTATATTTCAGTAACCCCTAGCCTCTATATATAGGGAAAAAATCACAAGAGTTCTACTAGAATAGGTAGAAGGGAAAATAATATTTCAATAAAAATTAGAGTTCTATTTGAACTCATTGGGAGGGACTAATCCATAAGTTAGGTAAACATGGTTAATTACTTACTAAGTATTAGGGTAAGTCACACCATGAACGTTAAAAGTGAATAAATTCATAAATGGATCCAAGATAAATTATACTTGGTTCTAGTCTAATGTATAGCCAATCCAGACAATCACGCATATGTTTCTGTTTTCTGGGAGTCAACTGCTCTGATATCCAAGATAAGGTATCTCTCAATTTGGACTAACTCTATGACTCAATTGCTCATTTTTATTCCATAAACTATGAACAATTTAGATTACCTACTCATATAAGTTGTCTTTTCACGTCATAGTCCTACAATATGATACAACTTAATATTTGTTAAATCCTTAGGTAATCAATTAGCTAATATGCGTTCATTCATTTTTCTTTTCATGCAAAAATCATTTGAGAAAAATCATAAAAAGATATAATAAATTAGTTATGGAATTTTATTTATCCAATAAGTTCAAAAATTATAAGTAGAATGACGTAATCCTTGCATTAAGGGCACAAAATCCTAATAAAAGAACTTGCTCATAAATAGGTTTGCAAGCTCATTTAAAAATGAATGGAGCCCCCCTTGGAGAGGAAAAATACCAATCTCTTGCATGGTCTCTTAAGGTCATCAAGAAGGCAAGACACTTCAATGCATTGAAGGTGCCTAGCATATTTATGTGGTTGTTGTAGTGTGCCAAATGCTCTTAGGGGTCATCTTAGGCAACATCAAAGTTGGAGACATGAACTCTCTCGCCACCTTTAGAGCCAAAGTCTTATTGGAATAGTCTCATTCAAATTCAACGGACTTGGTATTGCGAAAAGCTTCATTTTCTTTTTTGAGGGCTTGTATATGATCTTAAGAAAAGTGAGCTAGTTATTAAGGATCTTGCATTTGCAATTGATATGGTGTGTTCATCATTGGATTTCTATCATACATTGGTCTCCTCCACTTGTTAAGAAAAGATTGGGAGATTTCTTCTTTTTACCTCTGGTTGAATTTTACTTTTAGAGGTTTTTGTTTACCCTGAGCTCTTTAATGATCTTCTCGTTTCGCAAGTTTACTTCCTGATGTTGTTGGTACAAAGTTGCTATATAGATATATGCTTTTCAAGAATTATCATTTTCTCTTGCACTGTCATAAACTGTTATAAGCTAAAGTTAAGGTTTTTCAAAGTCTATTCACCATGAGGGGTATAAGGCTGGCTTTGGTAATTCAGTAATGAACATAATATCTAGGTGGGGGTATTGTGTATAGCTTACATAACGTGGATAATATAATCATACAGGTTATACGGATCGTAATGATGACTTGATTGTGTCTTCTGTTAGGAGAATTGTTGTCGTGCACTAGAAAACTGTTAATCTTAGGTTGTTTGGGGTTGCGGTTGAGCTTAGGGGCCTTGTTCTTGTTCATCGATATTTGCAAAGATTGTTCATGATGAAAATGTGAGTGAAAAACGGATAATGGACGGACTTGAAAAGATAGTTAACCCTAAGGGGGTAAAGAGCAATGAATAGAAGAGAATGTGGTTGAAATATTGTTGAATTGGAGATAAGCTGTTAAAGAATAAGGAGGAAGAAGAAGACTCCCATACTATGGAGCCAAGAGATGTATATATAAAGTTGACTCTTCTATGCCACGTGTCCTTCTCTTGTCATTCGGTCATTCCTTGTTAGGTCGGCAATGTCTCATTTGTGTGGTTGGGTTATTAGGGTGGTTAGGTGGCATATCCTTGGCCCGAGACGAAGCATGCACGATGCAAGATAAACCACTGGCAAAGCATGGTAGCAACAATATCTTTAATTGAGTATGTGTAACATACCTAAACATGACATTTTTCTCATTGAAAATTTTAATAAAAAAAAAATCCTTAAATCTAATTTTCAAAAAGCAAAATAATAGTAATTAATCAAATATATATATGAACTAATATTATACTTGTAATTGTAAATATAGTGTATTTGTGATAGTGAAACTCTAAAAGAAATATAATAAGATATAATTACTATAATTTCGTTATACATACTATGCAACCCCTTATCACCATTAGAGATCTTCACTTATTTGTCATTAGCCTATCATGTAATTTACATGTGAACAGTTATATTGAATTTTTAAGCTCTTTATGTTTGTATTGATAGCATAAGCCATGTGGAACAATGCATATATGAAATTTCCTTCTTCCAATTATTTATTTTTAACTAATTTTATTTTAAATTAAAATATTTAATAAAATTCCAAAATCAATCAAAACCCTTGCTCAAAATATATTGAACAGCTCGACTTTAATCAGTCTGGATAAACTTAAAGCATCCTCAACTAAAACATTTGTAATTTGATGTGATCGTATTCAAAACAATAATGATTGTAGCAAATTGTCAAACCCATCTCGACAAGACTGTGGGCTATTACTGATCACATTTCCAATTATTGCAAAGTATGGCGCTTTGCCCCTCCAAAAAGATAAAATAATGTTTAATACATATAAAAGCTATTATATTTATAAAAATTTCATTTTAACCCTTAAAAAGTTCATAATTTTCCTCTTTTTCTGCAGCTTCTTAATCACACAGCATCTCCTTCGATTACAACACGGTAAGGATTCCTTTTAATTATTCAAATAAGAAAGAAAAATCTATCCATGATTCTATTATGACATAATATATTAAAATTACTTTCTTACTCAACCGGCTTTTGTGATACTAGTATAAGTATAGCAGTGCACATGTAATTCATTATGTGGCTGACGATACATAAGCAGATATTTGTAACGGGTGGAATGTATAACTGAACCATAATAAAGATGCCAAACTCTATTTCTGTCTTTTAGTATACGTATCAGACCAGAGTTAGAATTAGCCTAAAGTTTAGAGGATAAATGTGACATTAACCTAAAGAGGTTTTCACCCTAAGATTCGGATTATATTCATCTTTTAATTTGTTTAAATTTATATCATTACATAGCTTTATATCAAGGTGGTTCTTATCATATCCATAATGGTTGCATCAACGGTGTATATTATTTTAGTCCTTAATTGGTACCAAATAATTTAAATTTCATTCTGATCAAGATTTTCAATGTATTTTGACCTTTCATATATTTATACTTATTTCAATCAATACTAACTTAAACTGGTACGTAATAAGATTAGTACAAATTTTTTATATTTTAAACCTTTTTTTTTTTATCTTAAATCATTTTAAAAACTACATTAAAACTTGAAATTATTAAGTTAATTATTAAACTACGTTATTTAACTTAATTAATAATTTTAAAACTTATATTTGTATATAAATATGTATAATATAAATTATATAAATTTGCACATATATAGAATATAATTTATTAAGAAACTAAAAATTAAACTATAAATATATATATATATATATGTGTGAAAATAAAAATATCAATAAACTCAAAATGATACATTAGACACTGATACATTAAAAACTACCTCGGTTTACATATAAACTTGAAGTGAAATCGGTAATTTAGGCCTGGTTAGGTGTAAGATTCAAGGATTGGTATTCATTTGGAATTTTCCTCAAGGCAGGCAAACAATTAAACCATGATGAGTAAATCCCAATCTCAAAGAACAAACAGTGAAGTAAAAATAATTCTACAGAAAACCAGATAGATCAGCACGACATTTGATGATCTTTCAAATTCAATATAAATGAATCCTTTCATACTTCCATTTCACAACCTAAAGAAGTACAGGAAAAAAAGATAAAAATGGTTTACCTTTTATCTTCAAAAGCTTAGGAAAATGTTAGTCATGGCATGTTATACAGAAGATAGCTGAATAAAGAAACATCTAATGGCTAATCTAATGACCTGCCTAAGGTCACCATGTATCTGGTTGAGAGATGCATACAGGCCATAGGTTGCATACATTTATGAAAAACATATTTTCTTTAACGTCACTCGCAGATATTTGCTATATTAAAGCTACAGAAAGACTGTCAAAAATACGAAGTTATAGATAATGGTAAAAGTACATTTATGTTAAAGTGAATATGTAAGTGGCTCTTTCTTTTTACCATGGTCACTTTTCACACACCAAAAGCAGAGAGATAGAGAATATGGGTTTTTTTTTTTTTTTTTTTTTTGACAAAAAGATAGCACCAAAACATATGCATTGACTATATCTCTTTCTACAACACCGAGATTTTATGAGCTAGAAAAAGCTGTTGGCAGAAGGGAAAATTTATAAAACTTTATTCCGATGCTGAATGCCTACATGCAAACTAAGCTCTGATTTTTATTTGGCATTGTTCTTGAATCTATTTGTGGAACCCCTAGAATTGATGCATTTATACAATGATTGCAATCAACATGATAACACAGAAAAAAAAAAATGAATGAATCTAAAGTGTAGGAAATATCAAGAGTTATAGGAGCTCTCACCCCTAGCCTCAATGGCTCAGGCATAGATTAGCATCCCTTCATATCTCTCGGCTAACCTATCCTGCATCAGAAAGCAAGCCTTTTGTTTAGAGAAATAAACAAAGCATATGTTTACGCAAGTATTGGACCCACTGCTGAAAAGACCCTGGACCCAAGACTTCTCATGTTTCGGTACATTCAATACGACATACATGTAAAATGGACATGTCATCAGAATCCCTTTCATAAGTTTGGTTTCAACTTTCAAGTTCTTGGTTTGTTGTATTAGGGGATGTGATAAAAATCAGGAAAAATGATTTGTTCCTAATAACCTTTCCCGCATGGGATCATCTAATTCCATGTTCCAATTTTCTATCTATTTCATCCAATCAGAATAGAATTATGACAAATGGTGATAGACATTAGATAAAACACAGATCTGCTACTAGGGTATTTGTTTTAGCATCAATTTCATCTACTTCAAAAAAAAAAAATCCACTTACCTTCATGTAATCCTCGATGCATGCCACAACACAAGATAGTTTGCAACCACCAAGTGTCTCACGTTAATTTCAGAAAAAATCACCTTAAAACTTAATGGGGTTCAAATTCTCATGGAAATATTAACCACCATTCAACCTATATATACTAATCCATGCTTCTACAAACAGATTCTCATTACTGCAACATAGACTGCTTCTCTTAAAGGCGTTTAATCTTGTTTCCTTACCTTATTCCTAGGTTCTAGTCAACTTCAACATTCCTCCTCTCACCCTACATCTAGTAACTATGTGCAGCCAGCATTACTTTGTTTCCCTAGTATGCACCATGACATTTACAACTTGTGGTAGAAAGGACATACTTGTATTCCCGGACGAGAAAACATAGCAAACCACTCACCTGATCCAACTAATGGACTCATTCCAACATCAGTAGTCAAAATCCTCTGCTTCAACTTCCTCATTTTCAATTTCAGCATTGGTATAGGTGAGTGCACGCTGTAGTTTCTTCGGACAAAATACCTCAACCTCAGCCATATATATGGCAGTAACAGGGCGGTGATCAGAAAGTTTTTGCTCAGTTCTCCTATAACTTAGTTGCCTCATTCCTTTACCACGTGAAAGGATGCGGTCACACCTGAAAGATGAGGTGCATTAAGAAAAAAAGAACAAAAGAAATTCATCAGACAAAAAGAAACAACAAAGGATGGATCATAGATCTTATAATTGTCTTTAAGCATACCATGAAGGAATTCGTCTCCCAATCTTGGGATCATCTCCGTAGTACTTCTTTGAATTTAACTCATATTTGTATGTTGGAGCAAAATTTAAAGCACCCTCAGACCATCCATCAAATGTACGACCTTTTCGCAGTTCTCGTACAAGCTGCCATGATAATATATTTAATAACTACACTGCATCCTATCAACCTCCTTCAAAAGTTCATACTAAATAAGAAAACTGCAATGACCTAGACTTTGCGTAGGACAAGTAAACTACCTGGTCTCTCTCAATCAACTTGGACCACTCCCTCTTGGAGATGAAATCTCGTGCTTTATCATATGACAGGTTGAGTCGGTAATTTAAATCACCAAACCAAATTATTTTTCTGCTTGAAATGAAAAGGCGTCTCTGTTATATAATTAGACAAATGATAGATGAGTAATATAAGTGTACACATCCAAAGAATGGTTTTCTGATTCCTGACCAAGTATAACATCTCATTAAATAAAGAAAAAAATAAGCATAAAATATATCTTTTCTTGGGAGGTACATTTAAATTAAGAATTTCTCCTAAGATTCTGCTTATAGGCACTAATATCCAAATTAATCCTTGTACAAGGGGCCCAATTATCAAACATGAATAATTTTTTCAGGGGTTAATATGCCACAAAGACTACATGTTCCAAGCATACAACATCTAAAATGATAGATGAGTAAACAACCACAAATTCAGACTGCAAGTAGATATTAAAGCATACTCACTCATGATCATCAATGCTTTTGGGAAGTCCAATTGCAGAACGAGAATGAAAATGAGTTCGTCTAAGTATTTCATGCACATCAGAATTTCTTTTCAGTTCGTCTCCATCTTTTTCACCTGATGTCAGGTGGGTGCATATAAAACAAAATAGTGTTTGATATATGGACATGCTGACTGATATAGATCCCTGGGGAAAAAAAAGGCCATGATATTAGATAAAGACGGCAGAATTGAATGACAACATGATCAACAGCTTCAATTTTTGACAAAGAATGTAGTAGTATGGTTCTAATAAATTGCTTCAATAATTACCACCGATAAGCAGAATTTACAAGACATGGAAGCAAAAAATCAGTGAGATGATGTAGATGCATGGTTTGGACTTTAACCATAATATCTTATTCTTTGGAACTTTCTTTCAGTTCTTGTAGGGTGAAAGTACCTACCAGGTCCCTCAAATTAGTTTCTCTAAAGTACCTACCAGGTCCCTCAAATTAGTTTCTCTATTAAATAGATCATTTTAATCTTATACTAGTAAAAAGAATAAAATAAGCCTAAATTTTAACCGAGTTAACATTACTATTTAAAAAATGACAAGAAATAGATTTTTCATTGGTGGTTCAACTCCAAATTAAAATTTTCATTTGCAAACCCTAAAAGCTTTAAAAATATCAACTTCGTTGAACAATAAATGACATTTTTTAAACAGTAAATGTTAACTTCGTTAAAATCTAGTCTTATTTTGTTCTTTTTAATAGAACAAGGACTAAATTGATTCATTTAATAGTAAAGGGACTAATTTGAACAGGTCCCTATAATACAGAGACTTGCTAGTTTCTTTCACCATTCTTGCAGGTATCACACTATCACTGCACACGTAACTAGGTCAGTAAAGACTAGACATTCGGTTGGAGAAACCCTGGGTTCAGTAGCAGAAATCTTGCATTGCTATCAGTTCTTTCCAATGTCATAGATCATTTAGGTTTTGTAGGCTTCAATCTGAGATTGCTTAACCTTGGTTCTTGCATTGACCCCTGTGGAGTATCTAAGTACCTACCATGACGAGTCATTTGCTGACACATGGGATTACCTAAATCACTAGTAAAAAAGGGCAGATGTAGCAACTCTATCTTATACTTCATTCCTTATCACTAAAAATGATTCATCACCAACTCACTGGCTACATGATCTTCCATACTCCCTCAAGGTTCATGTCTCAATCACCTACTTTCAAGTGTCCATGCTTCTAATGTGCCTTAATCTTTTTCTATGCTACGTTCCTCACTCCAGTGCAAAGGCTGTCCTGTCTATCCAGTTGTAGCATTAACTCATCCCTGACTATAGCCCCAATCAGTGAGTGGCCCTGGGGCAGTAGGGATTCATTCTCAAGGCACCAAGGCCACTTACTGAATCGACCCTATAAGAACTCCCTAAAATTATGAATAAGTGGGGTCTGATCTTCCTTAAAATATATATTAAATTACTAAATCCCTCGTACTTATCTCTGCTAGTTAGATCATTTAAAAACATCTGAAAAAAATGCACAGCATTCTTACCCCAATAACAAAATCTACACTAACTTGCAAAGAAATAACATTATGCTATTAAACACTACAAATCACATTTTCTAGATGTCATGCACTGAAAAATACCTACACCAATTACCAGCATCAAGAAATAAGAATTAGTCTTCACAAGTCAGGCTCAAAGATATAGTTGAGTTTAGTGACATTTGACTTTTGATGCTAAGGGGGAACAATATTTGAGGTAAAAAAGTAATCAATTAGTTAAAAAGAAGTGCATCTGGCCAAGTTATAATCCTCGGATTCTAAGTGTTATGATTCAGTTCATGGCACACCCCAGCTTAGCTACAAAGAGCCTAAATATTGAAGTGTATAATCTAAAAAATTACATGGACTACAGCATCACAATATACAAACTAAACTGTTCCATGAGGTGCTAACATGACCCAGAAAAAAGCAAACATTCAATTTAAGACAAAAAATAAAATTCCAAAAACATGCATTACTGGTAGGAACATACCTTGTTACCAATGTAGCCCATTACACCAACACCAACAGTAGACACCTTCAAATTCTGAATATGCTTGCGCAAACTCCTACGGACCCAAATAGTGAGGAAAATTCCTACCATTTGCTTGCTAACTATTCTTACATATGAAGATCTTCTTTTCCGCTTCATGAGGGATTCAAGGTCAAATTCTGCAAGCAAAGCTATTCCTGATGCCATGTCATTTATGGACTTGAAGGAACTATATGTTCGAAAAGACTTGGTTGCTCTAAAAGATTTGACTGATTTGAAAGAAGCTGGTCTGTCCAAAACATGCTGAGATAGCAAATTTAGTGGAAGTTCTGGCCAGCTCAAACCAATCCTTTCAGTCCCACTAAGAATTCTGGTTAATTTTCCATTTTGTTGAATCCCACTAAGCATTCTAGTAAATTTTGCATTTTGTTGACTGACTGGGGCTTCTACATTTTCAGCATAACCCTCCATCCGCAAGCAATTCAGTCTATCTAACTTCTTTGGAGAAGAAAATTGCCTTTGTAAATCCTGCTCCACCGGCACATCAAGTTTAGAACCCTCATTACACTCTGAAACCCCAGAATTAGTGAACAATGTTTTACTTTCAGCTGCATTATTGAATTCATCAAAACCAAGGGGTTCTTCATCCAATGGATAAATTTCTCCACCAATATCACTATCACTTTCAAGACTTATCTCCTCATCTAAATTCCGGACATCATCAGATGGCTCAAACTTTGATGGAGATGGGGGATCACTATAGCATTTTACTTTGGTAGCTGCAGGTCGAATTCTATTGAGTGCTTCACGAATGATGTTTTCCCATTTTGGAACTGGGCGGCTATCTTCAGCACCAAATATATTCCCAGCATTTAATGGTACTATCTCCTGAAGACTGTAAAAATAAAGCAATTATCATATTTTAAGATGAACAAAAAATCAAAGATAGGAATAACTGCTAAAAGCAAGATACACCAAATTCTGAGTTGACATGAACAAATTACAGGGATTTTCAGGTCAAGCTGATACAAACAACATGAAAGTTACCTAAAAACTTTTCCATGAAAACATTGCCTGTGGTTACAACACGATAAGGAAAGAAAACCAGCTTCAAGTGTACAACCAGAAAATGAAGAAAGTTTAAAATGCATCTCAGGAAAATACTTACCCTAACACATAGATGTCAGCAGGCTCATGGATATCTATCCAGTCATCAATATCTAGGTCGTCAGGTGGAACCTTACCACCAACATTCCAGGTACCAACGCATATTCTGTTAATTGGATAGGACAAAATACAAGGTTTCAGAAACAACCCTTACAACAACCAAACTCCTTTGAGTTACAAAAATAACACAACACGTTTAAGATTTATGGGTGAAATCAACAAGGGAGAGGCAGTGCACCTTATTTCCTTTGAGTCTATGTATTGTGCCCTAAAAGTCTCTGACTTTCGTCTCCTTCTTATCCTTGTAACATTATCTGAACTCAAACAGAGGGAAAAGAGAACTTGAGTATGCAAGGAGTAAAGAAATCAAGAGAGCAGTTCATCCCACTCCCTGGATTGGAGATTCGTAAAGCCTCAAAAGATTACATTATAACATTCCAACATTAAGTCTCTGGTTGCAGGGAAATTTGATTAAAACTGAACAAGAGGGAAAAAAGTTCCCTCCTAAAAATTGTACGGATAAAAATAATAGTACCTGACTAATTAGTTTCACAGCATTTGAAAGGTAATTTGGTTGCAAATAATAAAGTTATGAGGTAAAACTTTATTTCTAGTCTTAAAACACTGGCTTAGTCAGATGCTATGGATAATTCCATTTTTATGTGGCCCTCATGTGTCCTTTTAAGTATTGTTAGAAGTGCACATCCGTATAGATAGCAACAAATTGGAAGGAAAAGCAAGAAGATAAATAAATAAATAAAATAAATTCTCCACCATCAATAACAAACCGTCATTAAAAAACTCTATCATGTTGATCAATTCTCTCCCAGCCAAATAAAAATAAATAAATAAAAACTTCCTTCACACATGATTCCATCCTTTGGATGCGCGTTTACTTCAAGTGCGGTGGGTTTAACTTTTTTTTTTTTTGTCACATTATAATATCTAATTTTATTGCTATTGTTGTTTTTATACTCATTTAAAAGAACCCGCTGGCTGCACATAAAAACAAAGAAAGGGGCTGGACTCGTGGGCCTGGGCATGGTTGCATTATCTTCTCTCAATTCTAATTAAACTGAATAAGCTTTGTACTAAATCATCAACCATCTTATGTTGAAAGAAACGTCAAACCTAATATCAGAACCATTTCAGTTCGGCTGCTTCACAGACCAGCTGGTAATAAAACTGAATTTTGAATTTCTACGACCCAAATTTTCGGACTAGACGGTCTTCAAGTCTCGAGCGTCAATAAAATAGAAGATAACTTGGACCCAAATGATATAGCAAAATGAGAACTTCGACGTTAGTAATGGATCAAAATCATTACCATTTAGATCAGACGGAGGCTCCTCCTCTCTGCTCTCTTTAAACCTTGATACTCTTCCATGGCTACATTCAAAGAATTCTGCAAAACCCAATTTACATTTAGCCTCAACCCTCCCCAAAAAAAAAAAAAAAAAAAAGGTATTCCCACAACCAAAAACGAATCCTCAAAAACAACTCCACAACACATAAAAACCGCAAAAAAAATCCCATATTTCCTTACAGTGGCGGAGCCAGAGGAGTTGGCAGGGCCTAAAATGGACAATTTTCCATTTAATAACTTCATAATTTATAAAATTATAAATTAGTAATGTTAAAGTTTAACCAAAAAATATAAAATTTTAATTTAATATTTTTTTAAAATTATAAAATGTAGAGTATTAAAATGGTGCTATCTTTAAAATATACAATTTAATTTCCGCTAAAAAAAATTCTGCCTCGCACACTGTTTCCTTATTTTAAAAAAAACTGTGGAAAATCCAAATTTTGAAGAAAACGATGAAAGTTACCTTCGGTTTCAGAATCAGAACCAACGTCATCTTCTTCTTCAGTATCAGCGCTGTAATCGGAGCCTCTGGGAGTGATGTTGAGCAATTTCCGCATGAAAGCACTAGGCCAAAAGTGCTGTATGCAGAAGCAACCAAAACAGCATATTTCAGCCCAACTTCTCTGTAAATCCTCTCTTAGATATCCCATATTAAAAAAAAAGCCTAAGATAAAGGAAAAAAAATACCTCTGAATGGTGTTTTGAACCTTGTCTCATGGCTGTGTATCCAAAAAATAAGTAAAGAAATGAAGAAAGAAGAAGATGAACAAAAAAAAAAAAAGAAAAACAACAATGGAAGCCAAAGTCAATTGGAAATAGAAAGAGGGAAAATAAATGAAAAGCAGTAGGGAAAGGTCAGCAGTAACTACCTTTGGTGGGAAAATAAAAGTAGTGAGCTGGCCGGCTTTCAACTGATTATTACTACTAAAACTTTAGGTGTCAAATCTGTCAAAATTCCAAATTCTCTCAATCCAATTGGATCGGTTTTAAGCTTATACCAAAAAAAAAAATTAATTAGCAAATGAATGTTCCTGGAATCATCCGCGGTTATAGTGTAACGACAAACTACTCTCTCTCTTTTTTTCTTTTTTTTTTCTTTTTTTGTAACGAATGACAAAATACTTCGATATTATGTACTTCTAATCCTTTCCTGTTATAAAACAAGCATATTTTTTGTTTAATAAAATAATTTTAAGTGTTAAAGAAAATTAAATATATGATATCAATTTTTACTGATTCAATTCCATTTGATTTTCAAAATTAAGAATAAAAAAATTCAGTTTTAAGTAAACATGTCATAGTGGAGATGTCAATAATGCTCAACTATCGATCTATTTCCTTTTTTTTTTCTTTTAACACTTAATTTTTTTTCAAAATAATCTCTTTTTTTTCCAACTCATAATAAAAAAATATTATGAATTTGAATTTTGTAGTCTTTGATTCGTGACTGTGTAAACTAATATTGTGGTTGTGGAATCGGTCAGTTTGATCGATTTAATTTTTTTTAAAAATTGAAAATCGACTTAATTAATCTCTCTTGAAAATTAATCAACAGTATAGCCGTCTCCTACATGAGCATCTTTTCCTCCATTTATATATGTATATATATATATATATACACATTTGAAATACAATGTTAGATTTCATTTGCAGAAGAACAAGCAGTGTGTGACTGCTAAGTAATGAGTGAACCAAATGTTAAGAAAAATGAAAATAAAGAATCGAAGAGATTCATACCTGTTTTGCTTGATGACTGAATCAACTTTGCTTCTGTAGAAGAAACAGAAAAGGAAAAACTGAAATTTCCGAGAAAATGAAACTTGATCTGCTTAGCACTTGCTCCTTAAAAGAGGCAAGTTTGAAGTTTCCTGAAGTTTCTGGGGAAAGGATAAAATATTGGATTTTTTTTCCTTTTTCTCTGCAGCCAGAAGCAGAGCGTTTTACTTTCTCTTGGTATTTGGTTCATTCAAAGAGGAAAATTGTTTGGTTCTTCTTTGGCAGATCTGTCATTTATGCATGTTGCAAACACTTAGGTAGCGGCTGTAAGCTAATCTCCATTCAATTTTTTTTTTTTTATATCCGTATTTATTTTTTTTATAAATAAAAAATTCTTCTTATAAAAATAACATATAATAAATAATTAAACATATAATTTAAAATTAATTAATAATATATGCAATCTGTACAATATTAAATAAAAATATATATTAAATAATGAGTAAAACAAAATTTAAACACATAAATATATTATATTAAAAATATTAAATACACTATAATTATTTATCACGATTTTGTCATCAATCTTAATTTTATGTCGAGTTAACTTGTAACATTAAATCAACTAATAACATTATCAATATATATATAAATAAAAATAAAATTCATTACAAAATTTGATCTTATAATTAAGTTAAAATTAAAATATTTAGCATATATTTACATAAAAATATTAAAATCATAAAATAAAATAAAAAGACAAAAACAAAATATATCTATTATTAACAGTAATTTTATAAAAATAAAATAATAATTAATCCCGCATGGCAAGATTAAAGTCTTGAAAACTTTTAAAATATTAAATTCGAGTGTTGTTGTATATATTATACATAGGTTCTTAATTTATATTGTTTTAATTTATGTTTCACGTATTTATAAATTAAAAAATTATAGTATTTTTTTATCAAACTTAATGTGGGTTTAAATAGTTTCTCATTAAAAACAAATTCTAAAGATATTTACTTGATATATTAATAGGGAAGTTTTAATTTCGAATTAAAGTGATTAGTATTATTTTTATTATTTTATCTATTTAAATATATAAAAAATTAATAAATGTTATGATTAAACTTTGCCTTTGGTTGTATGAAAATTAAACACAAAAAAAATGAAAAACATAAAACAATATTAATTTGTAATTTATATATTTGGTTCTATTTCTATTTTTCTATAAATTTCAAAATAATAGCATGAATTCTCAAATTTAAAAAAAAAAAAATCAGTGATAAATCACCCCCAAGCTTGAACCTCTTTATTTTAGCTGTATTCAACACAATTACGTCTTAATCGTACGTCAGTGTAGATATCGTGTTAAATATACTCTTTTTTAAAATAATGTTGCAATGATAATTTGAGAGGTTGAAAAATATTTTGGATCCCACATTTCAATTTTCAAAGAGAACACATTAATTACATCTGTTGCATGCTAAAAAATGGAAAATGAAAACTTCCAGACCCTTTATTTGACAACCACAGTACAGTTCTTTTAATAATAAAATCAGTACTATATTTAAATATAATATTAAATTAGTGTTAACAAAGACAACAAAATTACTTTTTTACAAAATAAAAAATATTATTATAATTTTTTTATATTTTATTTTAAAATTTATTTAAGAATTCATAAGATCTAGAAAAGTACCCAACCTAGCCTCAATTTTACAATTTCAAGCACTCGTTTTTTTTTTTTAAATATATTTTTATATAATATTTAGATAAATTACACATAAGGTCACTAAATTATTATCAAATTTACGTTTTGATCACGCAATTTTAAAAAAGTTATTGAATGATCATTGAACTATTCAACTGTTTTCAATTGATTCATTGGGTTATTAAAATCGTTATTGTATGGTCTTTCTAATCGCTTACACCAATCGAAAGCTCTCATTCCCCTTCTTTTTGACAATTGAGTTTTTTTCATGAAATAACTTTGAACATCACGAATCTACGAACCAAATCCAAACAGCTTCCTTATCTGATATCTGACATTGACCGTCAAATCGACATGGATCTAAGATATGTTTTTCTACACATTGATGGGTACTAATCCATCTTACCAATCATTGAATCAATGCTTAGAGCTCACTAGTCAAACTTTTTAAAAAATGAAACTTAACAGCTCAATGAATTAAATAAAAATTTTCAAATAATTCAATAACTTAAATAATGACTTTTGAATAGTTTAGTAACCAGCTAAATGATCAAAATATATACTAATAATTTAGTAACCTTAAATATAATTTATCCTAATATTTTATCTATACCATGATGTGTCATAATCTAATAAATATTGAAAGAAAATGGAGTGGTTCATAATTTAAACTAAAAATTGAATTTAATAGGAGCCTTATGTTTGCATGAAATAATGTAATTTTCTTTTACAAATATTATATATTTTTCTATTAAGGTTTTTTTTAATAATCTCATTATAAGTTTTGATAATATTTATTTTTTTAATATAATATCTACAATTATCCATAGCTCACCTCAACCCATAAATGGGGAATAATACATTTCATTATATTTAAATTTACATCATCCTACATTAATAATAATACTCATGTCTATCAAACTAATACTCAAAATATTTTTTTTTTTTGCCTTATCTTATTGCTATTGGACTTTGGAGTAATCTTTGAAAGTTATAAAATTAAACTGTCATTGTTATCATTTCAATAAAAAAATATTATTATAATGAAATCAATCTTAAAATATAGTTTGTGATACTTTCAATGATTTATTGACACATAATTATGGCATAACCATTATGCATATCAATCAAAAGACAAACTTTTCTCAATCCACCTGTATGTTCATGCCACCTGTGTACTCATTAATGACAATGTCCTCGTCATGATTGTCATTTGTCAACAAATATTATGATTATGATATAGTCATATATTATTTTCTAAGGTTTAGTAAAATTTTAATGGTGATTAAATTAAATAGTTCGCTCATGAATCATGAGGTGTCCAATCATATTATATAAATATTCACCGAAAACCTTATCTTGTCTTAGCTTATTTTTAAGCTCAAATTCTATATGAAGTCCTTGTATTATATATATATATATATATTAGGTGTAAATATAAATTTAGTTTTTGTAAATCCGGTATATAGGGGAGAATCAATCCATTTGAACCGTAATAACTTTTGGGCTCAGTGCTTGTATGTTTGTGATCATTCTTTATTTTAGTTCTTATAAGTCGATTAGTTAAACTAATAAAATTTTAATGATTCTGACATGATAATTTTCATAATAATTTACTTATACTTTATTAATATAGATAATTTTTAAATATTTATGGTAGTTTTTAAAATTTTATTTAATATTATTGATCGTGTCTGAGAGTTTTAATATTTATATAATGAATGATCGAGCCTAAAAACTAACTATCACTACGATTGAGGCAAGCGCACCTATCGAACAGTAGTATAGCTTAGTGGCAAGACCGGAATGTCGAACCCAAATGAACCAAAATTACTAGTACTGACTTTTTTATTATTATCTAGCCTAAAATACAGGGGATTGATATTTATCTAACTAATTACTAAGCTAAGGATGCCAAGACATAGAGAATGAATTGGGAAAATACTTTTGGGAAAATCAATTGATTAAGACAATACCCGAGGAAGAATCCACCTAGACTTCACTTGTTATTTAACTCTGAACCAGACGATTTATTCACTTGACTTGATCCGTAGGATTCCCTAGGTTATATTAATACCTCTTGCGAGGCTACTAACGTCTAACCCTAGGTTGATTAATTGAAATCTCTTTCTAATTAAAACCCCTAGTGTTGCATTAACTCGATTTATGGACTCCCATATTAGGTTTGACCCTAATCCGGTAGATTTTCGTCATCCTATCTCTATGAGTGCGATCAACTCCGCTTAATTATGCTAGATCTACTCTTAAACAGGGACTTTTGCTCATCCGAATAAGCACATCAATACTTGAATCAATATCCTGAAATATTAAAGCAAGAATTAAGAACACATAATTAAAAACAAATCAAGTATTTATCATACAGTTCAGAAAACAATAACAAGATCCGTCTTAGGTTTCATCCCCCTCAGGTATTTGAGGGGTTTAGTTAATGTTTATAAAAGAATACATCTCAGAAGAAATTAAATAACAAAACATAAAGAAAAACCCTAAAAACCCCCTGAAGGAAATTAAAGGGAAAATCCTCAATCTTCAGCGTGATTCCGGCTTCTGAGATGGATCAACTGGCTTTCTTCGAGTAATTCCCTATATTCAGCCTTCTCTGGCTTCGCTCTTCGTCAAAAGCCCTAATAGAAGCCTTCTGTCGAACTCCCCTTTTAGGTTGCCCTCTAGGGTGTTTATATAGGCTTTCGGGATGTCTTACTTGACCCACAAGTATCCTATTCCGAGTGGAATTAAAACGGGTCACGGCAGGGACACGCCCGTGTGAAACGCCCGTGTGAATCGAGCCCAAGGTCGTGTTCGAGTCTGCTAAAGTGGCACGGCCTTGTGGTGAACTCCAGGCCGTGTTGATTTCTTACTTTGGCCCATTTTCTCCGTTTTTGGCCCGTTTCTCGTTCTTTTCACCCTCCTATGCTCTCCTAAGTATAAAACATGAAATTAAAGGATTATGAGCATCAAATTCCACAATTCAAGGGATAAATTGAAACACCCCACACCCGGCCCACGAGCCTGAACCGGATCTGGTATGTTCCTTAAATAAATCGGTTTTCAATGTTCTAAATGACTTAGAGAAATTTTGTGTAATTTTAAAAATTTGTTTTGGGTTGGGCTTAATTTGAAACCTATTTAATAAATTCTGGAAATCCAACTTAAATAAGGTGACAAAATAATTTTTGGGTTTATTATTTTAAAAGAAATAAATTTACTTATCTTTAATCAAACATAAATTGTATCATATTCAAATAAAAATAAACAGAAATGAAGAAAATCCAACTGGGCCTTATGGCCTTATTACATCATTCAAACCCAAAATAAAGCTTAAAGTACTAAAATTTCATAAAGTCCAAATTCCAAATAATTTCTTCAAGCGATGCATGGCCACCTTTAGCTCCTGTAGACCAGGTCCATTACGCTCATCACGAAAAATAATTCCCCAGCGGGAGTGAGTCAACAGACTCAATGTGTACATAGTACTAATTTCCAACAAATCAGGCATACAAGTCATATCAATATCATGTTCATACAAAATAAAGGATGATGCAACCCAAACCCAAACCTATTTGTCCATCCGCTACACACCACCCGTACCAACTTTGTACACCGCGCGGGACTACTAAGTCGACCCTCCATCCGCTACACACCATCGAAGGCGATCATTTGCGATCGGCGTGCTCATCGCCTCGCCGCTTATGTTGTGTCATTAGACATTGTATTCACCTTTGGATGTAACCTAAGTTACCACTTTTCACTTTATGTGACCGTAGTCACCACTTTACGTTGGTGAGGCCGTGTAGTCATCACCTTCACTTTCTTCCTCCACAAATATCCCGAATGCCCCAATTATTTCATAACATATTTCACATACTAAATTTTCATTCATGTTACTAATCACATGTTCAAAATATATCACAGTCACAATCCTATCAAAAGTAGGAAACGTGCACTGGTACTCCTTACCACATTTGTGGTGCTTAGCCACATTCACATCTGTTACATATTTACATATCTAATGATTGCCATGCAATTTATTGAAAGTTAGTAAGAGTACACACCTTTTTCGCTTAATAGTTTAGTGAATTCCGTAGAAGCGATCTACCGATCTAGATCTTTCACTCCTATATTCGGCCATTAATTAAAACATATAAATAAACCTATTTGGTCTTAAAACCAAATCCTACTAGAAGTAGAATTACTTACCTAGTTGCCGAATTGATTTAATCAAGTCCCAACAGTTGCTAGAATTCCTCTTCCTTGAAATCGGCTAATACTAGGTATGTAACCATGTCGATTTTGGTTTTTGAAATAATGGAAAACACTTAAACAATTTATGCCTTGGCCGAATATCCCTTACCTTATGATGGGATTCCAAATCGAAGAGGATTCCTTTATAAGCTGTTGAAATCCTATAACCGTGTTAGATTAGATCTAACTTTGAAAACGTGAATCATAATCTTTAACCGCATATTTATATTTATAATCCTTACCTTAGATCCTTAGATTTCCCGAAAAATCCCCTTTGATGTTGTGGATGATTGCCTCTTTCTTAGAATCCACAAAGATTCAAACTTAATGATGAGAACGGAGAAGAAAATAGAAGAAAAAGAGAGGATTTTTGCTTAATGAAAATTCGCGAGAGAGGGGTTTTGCCTAGGAGAATTTCGCGAGAGAGGAAGAGGAGCAAATGTTGATGAGTAGCCCTCTGTCCTCTTTTATAGCCAAAGTTATCACCTAGGAGTCCTTTACTTGGCCACCACTCCTCTTTTGATAATATTATCTCTTTTATTTAAAAGATAAAAGCCTTTAATCCATCAATTATCTCCTCAATTATCTCATTAGAAAATAATCCTTTATTTATCTCTTATTATTCACATATTTATGTGAATAAAACTCCTTTATTTATCTCTTATTATTCACATATTTATGTGAATAAAACTCCTTTATTTCTCTCTTATTATTCACATATTTATGTGAATAAAACTCCTTTATTTATCTATTATTATTCACATATTTATGTGAATAAAACTCCTTTATTTATCTCTTATTATTCACATATTTATGTGAATAAAACTCCTTTATTTCTCTCTTATTATTCACATATTTATGTGAATAAAACTCCTTTATTTATCTCTTATTATTCACATGTTTATGTGAATAAAACTCCTTTATTTATCTCTTATTATTCACATATTTATGTGAATAAAACTCCTTTATTTCTCTCATATATCCAAGTTTCCCGAAATGTTCAAGTTTCCATTTTTGGATCATTTCCAAAAATGTTTAGGTTTCAAAAATGTCTAAGTTTCCAAAATGTCCATTTCCATTTCCATTTTCATTTCCATCTCCATTTTCATTTCCATTTTCATTTTCATTTCCATTTTCATTCATTTCTAGGTTTCCAAAAGTATCAAAAATTTATTCATAATACTTAAGACTTGTCATTTCATACAATTGATCTGAAAAATGCATAGGCCCTTCCTAGGATGTTACTGATTCTACCCCCTTTAAATAAAATTTCGTCCTCGAAATTTCCTAACTAAACATTGAGGGTATTCTTTGTCGTATTGTCTCTTACGGCTCCCCACGAAGCTTCTTCCGATCCATGATTGCGCCATAACACCTTGACTAAAGGCAGACTTCCTTCGTAGTACTTTCACATCACGTTCCAAGATCCGAATCGGTTCTTCCTCGTAGGATAAGTCCGGCCTTAGCTCCACTTCTTCAACAGATACCACATGCGACGGATCCGATCGATAGCGGCGTAGCATGGATACATGAAATACGTCGTGCATCCGCTTTTCAGTCGGTGGCAACTCTAATTGGTATGCCAGCGCCCAATTCGCTTCAATACTTGATAAGGCCCTATAAACCTTGGGCTTAACTTCCTTTTCGACCGAACCTCATTACCTTCTTCCAAGGTGAGACCTTTAGAAACACTTGGTCTCCTACTTCAAACTCAATTTCTTTCCTCTTAAGGTGCTGCGTCGACACGTCTCATCGAAGCTTCTTTCAACCGTGCGAATTAATTCCACCTTCTCCTCAGTTTCGCCACTAACTCTGGACCCAAAACGCGGCGTTCTCCTAACTCGGTCCAACAAGTTGGTGTTCTACATTTCCTTCCATACAATGCTTCGTATGGTGCCATCCGAATGCTTGCACGATAATTTGTTGTTGTGGCGAACTCGGCTAGAGGCAAGTAATCTTCCCAACTTCCTCGGAAATCCATCACACTGACCTCTTAGCATATCTTCCAACACTTGTATAACCCGTTGATTGCCGTCGATTGTGGATGAAAAGCCAGTAGTGAAGTCTAGCTTAGTGCCTAATGCTTGATGAAGTGCTTTCCAAAATCGAGGCGTAAACCTTGGGTCTCTATCGGAGATGATCGACATCGGTACCCCGTGTAGCCTCACGATCTACGCCACATATAACTTGGCTAACTTTTGAAGGGAATAGTCGATCCTCACGGGGATAAAATGTGCGGACTTGGTCAAGCGGTCCACTATCACCCATACCGAGTCCTTCTTAGTGGGCGTAAGGGAAGCCCACTAACTAAGTCCATGGTAATTCTTTCCCACTTCCATTGGGAATCTCAATTGGTTGAAGCAATCTGATGGGACTTGGTGTTCAAAGCATTTACTTGCCGACATGTCAAACATTTCCCCACAAATTCGGTCACCTCTCGTTTGTGTCGACCACCAAAATTGTTCCCTTAGATCTCTATCTGACTTGATGCCTCGGGATGCATAGCATAAGGACTACCATGCGCTCCCGAAGAATCCTTTGTCTCAACTCCTTATCCTCGGCATACAAACCTTTTCCTTGTAGCACAAGTACTCCTTCATCATTGCGCCATAATCCTTTAATCCTCCTTGCCGCATTTGCTGTGTAACTTAGTACTTAAGTCCTTATCCGCCAATCGTCCCTCTTTCACCTCCTTCAACCAGGTTGGCTTGACTTGTAACTCGCCAACAAGGCTTAGTCTTCATACAAACTTAAGTGAGCGAACAAAGCCCTTAAATCCGACACAACCTTCCTACTTAGGCGTCGGCTACCACATTCGCCTTGCCCGGATGGTATTCTATCGAAGCAGTCATAATCTTTTAATAACTCCACCCACCTTCGTTGCCTCAAGTTCAACTCATACGAGTCAACAAATACTTAAGGCTTTTGTGGTCCGTGTAAATTATCGACCTTCCTCCATAAAGGTAGTGCCTCCAAACTTTGAGGCGAAAACCCCATCGCCGCGAGTTCCAAGTTATGAGTTGGGTAGTTCACCTCATGCGGCCTTAGCGTCGAGATGCATAGCGACTACCTTTCCTTCTTGCATTAGCACACACGGCCTAACCATGTGTGCAAGCATCACAATATACTCTGAAGTTCTTACGCCTCGGTGAATTAACACCGAGCTTCACAACACCTTTTAAGCTTTTCAAAGCTCTCTGTTGCTTATCCGTCCACACAAAGCGGTACTTCCTTCCTTAGTAACTTTGTCAAAGTGCGGCTATTGACGAGAATCCTTCCACGAACCATACGTAATAGCTTTGCCAAGCCTAAGAAACTTCGATTTCACCCACCGACCTAGGTGATTTCCAATCCAACAACGCTTCGATCTTCCTAGGATCCACTCTTATTCCTTCTGCGGATACCACATGTCCTAGGAACGCCACTTCCTTGAGCCAAAATTCGCACTTGCTGAATTTGGCATAAAGCTTCTTTTCCTTAACACTTCTAACACAACTCGGAGATGCTCATCGTGCTCCTCCTCCGTCTTGGAATACACCAAAATGTCGTCGATGAACACCACGACGAATCTATCCAAGTAGGGTTGGAAAACCCTATTCATCATATCCATGAACGCGGTAGGTGCGTTCGTCAACCCAAATGGCATCACCACAAATTCAAAATGACCGTACCTTGTCCTAAAAGCGGTCTTATGAATATCGACCTCCTTCACTTTCAATTGATGATACCCAGACCTTAAGTCGATCTTTGAGAACTGGTTGCCCTTTTCGGTTGGTCGAACAAGTCATCTATCTTTGGCAAAGGATACTTGTTCTTGATGGTCGGTTTGTTCAATCGGCGATAATCTATGCACATCCGCATAGTTCCATCCTTCTTCTTCACAAAGAGAACCAGGTGCTCCCCACGGAGACACACTGGGTCGAATGAACCCACGATCCAACAACTCTTGGATTTGAGCCTTGAGCTCCACTAACTCCTTTGGTGCCATTCGGTAGGGAGCGATTGACACGGGAGCATTCACGATAGCAAATCTATTCCAAATTCCACTTCTCTATCTCGGGGGTATTAGGGCAACTCCTCCGGAAATACATCCTCAAAATCCCTTCATCGTTCTAACTCCCTTAACACCTTCCTCTTCTCCTCTTAACGCACTCACGAAGGCTAAGAATGCCTTACATCCTTTCTTAACCATTTTCTCGGCCTTGGTCGAAACTACGTTAGACAAGTAGTTCCTCCTTTCTCCGATCATCACTACTACCTCATCTTCTTAGGGGTTCTTAGTTCCATACGTTTAGCCGCACAATCCAACACGGCTCGATGCTCTACTAGCCAATCCATTCCAAGTATAAGCTCAAACTCTCAGAAAGGTAATTCCATTAAGTCACCAGAAAGTTCGCTCCCTGAATCTCTAGGGGTACATTCAGAAAGATCCTATCTATCCTCACCGTTTTGCCTAAAGGGCTTACTACGATTATCCGCCTATCGAAAGTTCGAGTCTAGGCCTAGTGTTTCAACCACACTACATGCAACATAGGAATGAGTTGAGCCCACATCAATAAGAGCAAAATAGGGTTTGTCATGAATAAAGAAACGTCATCGGTTATAACATCCGCGCGTCTCCTCTTCCCCTCCGCGAACCGCGTAAACCAAACCCGGTTGCCTTGCTTGGCGTTAAGCTGCACCTCGGCCACGAGCTCCACGGCCTCTGCCACTACCTCTGTTGGCCGACCCACGACCTCTTTGAGGTCTTTGTCGCCTCTACCCGGCTGGTTAGCATTACGAGCTGCTGGTTGGCTCTCATCTAATAGCTTGGGGCAATCCTTAATCATATGGTCCTTGGACCCACACTTGAGACATCGTCCCGCCTTTTCCAACACTCTCCCCGTGCTTCCTTCCACAATGTTCACAAGGGCGAAATTGCCGGCCGTGTACCCGGCTGTTGACTTTGTGGCTCTGTCAACTCTAGGCCTCTTGTGGCCTTTTCGGATGGCCCAAAACCTCTTTTGGGCTTATTTACATCCACACCGCTTGGTGGCGTCCTTAATTCCCTCGACCACTTTAGCCTTTTCCACCAAGGCGAGAGAATTCCCGCTCACGATGCGGTGCTATCAAAGTCTCAAATCGTCCCTAAGTCCGTCCTCAAAGCGAACACGAGCGTTCATGCTCGATCGCCACTACTCCTCGGGCATATCGGCTCAACCTCAAGAATTCCGCTTCATATTCGGTGATGGACTTACTTCCTTGTACCAACCCAGAAAAGCCTTCCTTTGCTCATCTATATACGGTTCCCACATACATACTTCTTACGAAATGCTTCCTTAGCATATTCCCGAGTCGATCTTCCGCCGTGGCACCGTCCCGAACGGTTAACCACCATTGATACGCTTCATCGCGAATAACGGTGCGTCATCCCTTTCAACTTCTCCTCGGGGTCAAGTCGAGCTCATCCATGATGCGCTCGATTGCTTCCAACCGATCACCGGTATCTTTGGGTGCCACTCCCGATACTCCTCTAAACATTTCGGCTCCATTAGCACGAGCCGCTCGAGCCTGAGCTTACGATTTCTGAATTGTTTCTGTACCGACCACTAATTCCAAAACTCGCAAACGACTGCGACTGCGACACGGCATCTTCCCCATGCGAGCCTCTGCTTTCTCAACATTGGCGGTGGGGTGATGGTGGTGGTGGTATCTCATTGTCGAGAACCTTGTCCCGATCTAACGGTCATCCTTCCTCTACCTCTTCCACGGCGACCACGTCCTCTTAAGCTCATTATCGGCGAGATCGATTAAGGAATTTTATGTATTAGTATTCTTGTTTCACTTATTACGCGATGATATCTTATGAAGAAGAGTTTAAGAGTGGTTCTTTTTCGTATTCATACATGCATCTGATCTTGCATTCATTCATTCATCCATCAACAAATATGAACTTTCGTTCATTCAAAGAAGCGTTGTAATTCTTGTTGTTGTTTCGTTATTTTGCTTTTCCACTACCCGGGGCATTTTCGTAATTTTATCCTACGAGGGTATTTTTAGTAAATTTTCAAAAATAAAAAGTTCCTGGTGATTTTGTGAAAGTATTTTGGTACTTCTAAAGTTAGGAAATTTTGGAAGAATTTTGAAATCCGGGGTATTTGGTAATTTTGATCTCGGGGGTATTTTGATAATTTTTCCAAAAATCGAGGGTAAATTTGTAAAATTTATTAAGTTAGGGATATTTTCCAAGATTGTAAAACATTGAGGGTTCCTTTGAGAGTTACACTTTTCAAAGCAATGATATTGTAAAAATTTTGGAAATCGAGTCGTTTTGGTAATTTTGTAAGTTAGAGCAATTTTGTAATTTTCCAAAATCAAGATAGTTTGATATTTTACAAATTAGGGTTTTGAACATTTGATAAAGTAATGAAATTTTGTTAAAACTATGGGTGGTTTGGTCATTTTATAAACCAAGGGTATTTTTTTTTATATAGAAAAAGCGGCTAAGTCCCTTTCGGGTTTTATTCTTTGTGTTTAGCCTATGACCAGAGCCCTCTTGGTCGGGGTGAACCAAAGCTACGCACTGCAGGTGAGTTCGAATGAAGAGGAGGTGAGTCACGCGGATCGCTTAAATACCAAGCTCTTACCGGCCTTTCTAGACATGCGCATGAGAGGTTGCCACACCACTGAGCCTTACGAGTTAGAGGCGAACCGAAGCTACGCACGGTAGGATACCTACGAAGAGGAGGTGAGTCACTAGGGATCGCTTAAATACCAGGCTCTTAGGATCCAATCCTAGACATGCGTCTGGGGTTGCCACACCCTAGCTTAATAACTTAGTCATAGGTTTGTTAAGTTCATTAAGTCTTATGAGTTTCAAGTGTTTGAGTAGTCTAATCCTAGGGTTCAAGTTCCTATCACACTATTCTACGTTCCATACCTTTTCTACCCTTTTACAATTCATAATTCACATAATCACACGGATGGTTAAAGGTACTTACAGTGGATCATGGGTCGGAGACTTAGGTGCCATGCCATAAAAACTGCTTATTTCAAAGAAATTCATTTGGGCTCGAATTGGAAACGTTTTGGGCCTGAGCCCACAGGTAGAGAGTTTTAAAGCTGGGCTCGATACCAATGAAACACCCACACCCGGCCCACGAGCACAGGCAGGATCTGGTATGTTCCTTAAATAAATCGGTTTTCAATGTTCTAAATGACTTAGAGAAATTTTGTGTAATTTTAAAAATTTGTTTTGGGTTGGGCTTAATTTGAAACCTATTTAATAAATTCTGGAAATCCAACTTAAATAAGGTGACAAAATAATTTTTGGGTTTATTATTTTAAAAGAAATAAATTTACTTATCTTTAATCAAACATAAATTGTATCATATTCAAATAAAAATAAAGCAGAAATGAAGAAAATCCAACTGGGCCTTATGGCCTTATTACATCATTCAAACCCAAAATAAAGCTTAAAGTACTAAAATTTCATAAAGTCCAAATTCCAAATAATTTCTTCAAGCGATGCATGGCCACCTTTAGCTCCTGCCGACCCGGTCCATTCTTTGCTCATCACACGAAAAATAATTCCCAACGAGGGTGAGTCATGAGACTCAATGTGTACATAGTACTAATTTCCAACAAATCAGGCATACAAGTCATATCAATATCATGTTCATACAAAATAAAGGATGATGCAACCCAAACCCAAACCTATTTGTCCATCCGCTACACACCACCCGTACCAACTTTTGTACCGCGGGGACTACTAAGTCGACCCTCCATCGCGCTACACACCATCGAAGGCGATCATTTGCTGCGATCGACGTGCTCATCGCCCGCTTATGTTGTGTCATTAGACCTTTGTATTCACTGGATGTAACCTAAGTTACCACTTTTCACTTTATGTGACCGTAGTCACCACTTTACGTTGGTGAGACCGTAGTCATCACCTTCACTTTCTTCCTCCACAAATATCCCGAATGCCCCAATTATTTCATAACATATTTCACATACTAAATTTTCATTCATGTTACTAATCACATGTTCAAAATATATCACATTCACAATCCTATCAAAAGTAGGAAACGTGCACAGGTACTCCTTACCACATTTGTGGTGCTTAGCCACATTCACATCTTTGTTACATATTTACATATCTAATGATTGCCATGCAATTTATTGAAAGTTAGTAAGAGTACACACCTTTTTCGCTTAATAGTTTCCGTGAATTCGTAGAAGCGATCTACAGATCTAGATCTTTCACTCCTATATTCGGCCATTAATTAAAACATATAAATAAACCTATTTGGTCTTAAAACCAAATCCTACTAGAAGTAGAATTACTTACCTAGTTGCCGAATTGATTTAATCAAGTCCCAACGAGTTGCTAGAATTCCTCTTCCTTGAAATCGGCTAATACTAGGTATGTAACCATGTCGGTTTCGGTTTTTGAAATAATGGAAAACACTTAAACAATTTATGCCTTGGCCGAATATCCCTTACCTTATGATGGGATTCCAAATCAAGAGGATTCCTTTATAAGCCTGTTGAAATCCTATAACTTCGTGTTAGATTAGATCTAACTTTGAAAACGTGAATCATAATCTTTAACCGCATATTTATATTTATAATCCTTACATTAGATCCTTAGATTTCCGAAAAATCCCCTTTTGATGTTGTGGATGATTGCCCTCTTTCTTAGAATCCACAAAGATTCAAACTTAACGAAGAGAACGGAGAAGAAAATAGAAGAAAAAGAGAGGGATTTTTGCTTAATGAAAATTCGGCGCGAGAGGGGTTTTGCCTAGGAGAATTTGGCAGAGAGGAAGATGGAGCAAATGTTGATGAGTAGCCCTCTGTCCTCCTTTTATAGCCAAAGTTATCACCTAGGAGTCCTTTACTTGGCCACCACTCCTCTTTTTGATAATATTATCTCTTTTATTTAAAAGATAAAAGCCTTTAATCCATCAATTATCTCTCAATTATCTCATTAGAAAATAATCCTTTATTTATCTCTTATTATTCACATATTTATGTGAATAAAACTCCTTTATTTATCTCTTATTATTCACATATTTATGTGAATAAAACTCCTTTATTTCTCTCTTATTATTCACATATTTATGTGAATAAAACTCCTTTATTTATCTCTTATTATTCACATATTTATGTGAATAAAACTCCTTTATTTATCTCTTATTATTCACATATTTATGTGAATAAAACTCCTTTTTATTTCTCTCTTATTATTCACATATTTATGTGAATAAAACTCCTTTATTTATCTCTTATTATTCACATATTTATGTGAATAAAACTCCTTTATTTATCTCTTATTATTCACATATTTATGTGAATAAAACTCCTTTATTTCTCTCATATATCCAAGTTTCCCGAAATGTTCAAGTTTCCATTTTGGATCATTTCCAAAAATGTTTAGGTTTCCAAAATGTCTAAGTTTCCAAAATGTCCATTTCCATTTCCATTTTCATTTCCATCTCCATTTTCATTTCCATTTTCATTTTCATTTCCATTTTCATTCATTTCTAGGTTTCCAAAAGTATCAAAAATTTATTCATAATACTTAAGACTTGTCATTTCATACAATTGATCTGAAAAATGCATAGGCCCTTCCTAGGATGTTACATAAATCATCCAAAAGTATGCCAAATGTGGGATTAAAATATGTATATATTACGGTTTATCAAATACCCCCACACTTAAGCATTTGCTTGTCCTCAAGCAAAATCCTCAACTCACAATTAAAATTCATTCTTCTCAACTTATAACTCCTATCAATAATGTTTCGAAATAATCCATAGGTAATCATACATTGAGAATTCAACTAAAGAACATCAAATTTTCAAACAATCCAAGTTGAGCATTTTATTCATGAAAACATAGGTATTCCCCCTTATCTAAGTAATCACCTTTGATTCAAAATGTCACAGAGTTAACATCCTCACTAAGGATTCACTCAAATCACTCGAAGTGTTTAAGGGACGATAAATTAAGCACTCAATAGTCAACATGAAAAGTTATTACCATAGGCTTGCATGAGAATCAAATCTCTACCACTATAAATTGAAATGATACATCGATCAAAAGGTCTTTAAAAAGGGTTGTAACGTGGCTTGGTTAGGGGCGTGTCACAGGCTGAAAGAGGAGGTTAGAATCGAGATCGAATTGATAAATTACCTAACTAGAAACAATGAACTAATAATGAATAATTACATTAATAACACGAGCTTCTTCTAAAGATGTGAATTTAACTGTTTAAGCTCATAAAACATAGAACTAATGATGAATATACTTCTATTTTTTTTTAAGAATAAGAACCTACAAATACTAAGAAAGAACTTTAACAACTGAAATAGAGAACATAGTTAGGCAACTGCTCAAATCAAATCTCGACAAAAAGGGTTAAAATAAGAGGGAAAAAATTCCCAATGAATCAAAAAGAATGGGTCTTAGGTTAATATTAAAGGTGAATCAATGAATGGTTTATTAGGATCAAAGGGGTTCACTAGGGGTTAATTATGAAGGTAGGCCTTTTGGGAAGTAAGTGGGTTAAATCCTAGGTGCCTTTATCATCTCAGTATATCAAATCAAAAGTGTGGTCTTGACATGCATAATCGAAGCAAGTTCTAGAATAACAAATCTATATTGACTCACTCAAAGCAACAATAAAAGTGAGCAAGAAAAGAAAATGCTCTCAAAGGCTCAAGATCTCACAGAAATTATGGTTTTTTATGTCAACCCTACGAACTTCAAACTTCAAGATAATACCTAAACTTGGGAAAACAACCTAGCAATTTTTTTTTTTTTTCAAAAAATCAACTTATTATGCTTGATTCTCTAAATCCTTCAAGTTTAAACAATCAATGCACAACTGCCTATGTTTTAATTCAAGACATATCAATAAAAAAAAAATCAATCAGAATTTGTTCTAATAGTGATATGAGAAAGTGACTTGAGAAAAAGACAAAATTCAGGGATTTGAGAATAATGCAAAAAGTTAGAAACTCTTTTTTGAACAAAACTCACCCCCCCGACATTTAAGATGTACATTGCCCTCAATGTACAAAGATATTTGTTCTAGAGATTAATAGCATGATATCATAAGAGAGAGGGAGAAGTGAAACTTCCTGAATTTTGGATGGATTCCTTGAGTTGGAAGTGTAGAAAAAATTGGAGGAGGCGTGGTAGATTTTCCTCATTAGAGTTAGGTATTCTAGAGTGCTATTTTAGGCTTTTTAACTGCGATAAAATCAGTGGGTTCTTTAGACTGTAAGGATTACTCAAATATTGCCAAAAGATGCCAAAATATGTAAATTGGGTAATAGTGGTTATGAAACCTAAAAATAACTTAAAATAAACATGAGTCAAAAATAAAATGAAAATTAGTATTGTAAAATTTAAAGAAAAATAATATAAATATAAAATAAAGAGGACTCAGAAGTCCTCATCGTCAGATGGCTCGCGAGGTGGGGGCGGCGATGAAATGTGAAGGTGCTGACACATCTGGTGGAGGGTGGCGTCGATGTGATAAAAGCGCTGGAAGTATTGCTGCTCGAATCGTGTTAGACGCTCAGATATGTCCGAAATAGAAGCTGCAGCATGAACTGGGCGATGGCTCGATGGTGGCTCCTTGTGTGGTGGGGGGACATCGTCAGTAATGTCCTCAGGATCCTCCTCCTCGGTGGTATGGGCTACACGATATTGGGGAGGATCGGTCCTACGGTGACGCTTGATCATCATCTTGTTTATCATGATCGATATGCCCTGTGGAGACATCTGGCCTATCAAGGTGAGGGAGGATGATTATGCCGCGGTGTTGAGGAGGCCAAAGTGTCTCACGAGACGTGTCACATAGGGCCCCATAGAAATTACCCCCTTACGATGCCGCTCCGTCTGATGCTGGATGGCGAGAGCGATGAAGTAGGCAAGGTTGAACACGCGACCGTGCGCCATGTTCCACAGAAAATAGACGTCGTGGGTATTAACGACGCCGGTGCTCTCGCCCCTTCCTGTCAATATATGTGCGATGAGGGAATAGATGTACCTCAGTGATAGGGGAAGAGCGGTCGCCTTGGAGCGACTAGGATCGTATGTTGCTGAACCTGGAACCAAGGCCTGCCAACATTTGGAAGGTGAATAGTGGATGTGGCGGTGAAGAGTGTCGAGTTCATTCTCCTCCATGAACTCTTCTGTGTAGAGTCCCAGAGCGACTCTAAATTTAAGGACACTCATTTCGCGAACCAAACCTCCTAGACGAAACTGTATGGTGCTTGGGTCGTCGTGGTTCATCATCACCACCTGCAAATGAAAAGTAGAGCAAAGCTCTAATGTTAGTTCGAGGTATGTGGGCTCGACAATACTGAAGAACCGCTCTCAAAGGTCGGTGGACAGTAGGGCCCGAACTGCATCAGCAAGTTGTACTTGCTCCAGGGCGGCCCAGTCGACGCGTCTGCCTGCACTGATAGGTCGTGCTCGTAGAATCTAAAAAAGTTCCTCTTGAGGTCCTAGAGGAAACTGTAAGAATGGGTGTCGCACTTCGGCAGATGCACTTGCCGATGATGAACCGGGCCCCTTTCGTTTTTTTTAAACAGGGATTGCGGTTTTCTTGCTGCGGGAAGAAGACATTATGTTCCTGCAGAATAGAGTAAAGAACATCATCCCATATGATAGTACCTATGAGTCCAAGATTACAATCTTATGATAATAACAATGAAAATTTTTCCTAAATATTCTCCTAATACTAGAGGTTCAAGGAATTCAAAAATTAGAGTTAAACTATCCATAACACTTAAGTAAACATTAGTATTTAAAATAATTATCAAGAATGAATACTAAAAATCTAAAGGAATAAATCTAAGATCTAAAAATAAGCATGGAAAAAATAGGATTAAGGAATAAAGTAGAGAGTGGAGGGGATAATGCACAAGCGTGTGCTGCGGTAAGGTGACCGTGGGAACGAAGAAGGAGAGGGAAGGGGAGGAGAGGGAAGGAGAAAGGAGAAGGGAGAGGGTGTCGATGGTGGTGGCTAGACTGAGTAGGGGAGGGGAAAAACGGCTAGGGTTCTGGGGAGAGTGATTTGGGGAGAAGATGAATAGTGGGTTGGTTTAAATAGGAAATAGGGGCACACAGGCGTGGCGTACGCCCGTGTGGCTCCTTTTTAGCACGTGTGTTTCAAAAATTAGGGTTTTGGCGTGCCTGGTTTGCGGCCCACGCTTGTATGCTGTAGGCGTGTTGTCCCACACTGCCATGTCACACGGTCGTGCCGAGCTTCGTTCGCTTCTCCCACGCCCGTGTTATAGGTACCACACCCGTGTTATTTTGACAGGTTCGACCACGGTTTCAAGGCACGGGCGTCTTACACGCCCGTGACATTTTAACAGTATCGGCCTTTGTCCAAAGGCACGCCCGTATCATTCTTGCCCACGCCCATGGTAATCAATCAGTGTCAAGCACGGCCTATAGGCACGGGCGTGTCGCTCGTCCGTGTGAATGTCTCAGTGTCGACCACGGCCGTATCGCACGACCATGGCCTTTTTCTCAACTCATTTTCTTTAGACAGTTTCAACCACGGCCGCATCGCGCGGCCGTGGTGTTTTATTGTAGCCAGTGTTTTGGGGAAAAATTTTTGTCCCTGGCCCGCACGGTCTCCACCAAGCCGGTGTGCCTCCACGTAGTGTCCACACGGCCACGACCACCCCCGTGTACAAGGCCGTATGGTGGGGAAATCTGCACTTATTAATCGGGTTAACTTTTAGTTAGATGCTAAAAGTAAAAAATATGGATATTAATGGGGTTAGTACTTGGGTTGCCTCCCGAGAAGCGCTTGTTTATAGTCCTAAGCTAGACTTACCTTGTATTCGTCTCTTTATGAAGGTTCATGGAGCTGAAGCTCCTCTCTGATATCCCTAAAGTCCTCATCGTTATATAGTTTAAGTCGTTGACCGTTTACCTTGAATGTGTCGTAAGTAGGATGAGTTACCTCGATTGTGCCATAAGGAAAAATGGTTTTGATTACAAATGGACCTGACCATCTTGATTTCAGCTTTCTAGGGAATAATTTGAGCCTTGAATTATAAAGTAGAACGAGATCTCCAACTTCAAATTGTTTAGGTCGCTTTAGACGAGCATCATGGCGTCACTTTGTTGCTTCTTTGTATAATCGTGAGTTCTCGTAGGCATTTGCTCGCCACTCATCAAGCTCGTTCAACTGCATCAATCTTTTTTTCCTGCAAGTTTAAGATCATAGTTTAAGAATTTTATAGCCCAAAATGCTTTGTGCTCAAGTTCAACCGGTAAATGACAACTCTTCCCGTAAACAATTTTGTATGGGGATGTTCCTATGGGAGTTTTAAAGGCGGTTCTATAGGCCCATAAAGCGTCATCTACTTTTAATGCCCAATCTTTCCTGTTTGATTCTACAGTTTTCTCTAGAATACGCTGAAGCTCTCGATTTGCTACTTCCGCTTGTCCACTGGTTTGAGGGTGATAAGGGGTAGCTGTTCTGTGGTGTACTCCATATTTCTTTAAGACTTTGTCAAATTGAGTATTACAAAAATGAGTACCCCTATCACTAATAATTGCTCTGTGTGTTCCAAATAGAGAGAAGAGTTTCTTAAGAAATCTCACTACCACTCTAGCATCATTAGTAGGTAAAGTTTGAGCTTCCACCCATTTTGACATATAATCTACTGCTACTAAGATGTATTTATTCCCAAATGAGCTAGGGAATGGACCCATAAAATCAATACCCCATACGTCAAATATTTCACACGATAGCATATAGGTTTAGGCATTTCACCGCGTTTAGAGATATTACCTATTCTATGACATCTATCACACGAGGCAACATACCTGTTAGCATCTTTGAACAGAGTGGACCAATAAAAACCTGATTCGAGCATTTTATGTGCTGTCTTAATCCCACTGTAATGTCCTCCTGATGGTCCTGAATGGCAATGTTCTAGAATTTTGCTTGCTTCTTCCTTTGTAACACATCTCCGAATTACTTGATCTGTACATATACGAAAAAGAAAAGGGTCCTCCCAAAAATAGTTTTTCGCATCAGCAAAGAATCGCTTCTTTTGATGATGTGTTAACCTTTTTGGTAGGATGTTAGCAGCTAAGTAATTTGCAATGTCTGCAAACCAAGGTACCTCGGAGTCGGTTATAGCAAAAAGTTGTTCTTCCGAAAACGAGTCATTTATCTCACTCTCATCGAGTTCTTTGGTATGTGGATTTTCAAGCCTAGAAAGATGGTCTGCTGTAAGATTTTCAGCTCCTTTCTTATCTTGAATTTCCAAATCAAATTCGTGTAAGAGTAAAATCCATCTTATGAGTCGAGGTTTTGCATCAGATTTAGTTAAGAGATAACGAAGAGCTGAATGATCAGTGTAAACGATAACTTTAGATAATATCAAATACTGTCTAAATTTATCAAATACAAAGACCACAGCTAGCAATTCTTTTTCTGTGGTAGTGTAATTTTCTTGTGCATTTGTCAATGTTTTGCTAGCGTAATAGATCGGTTGAAAATGCTTGTCTCTTCATTTGTCCCGAACCCGCACCTACCGCAAAATCACTCGCATCACACATTAGTTCAAAGGGTAAATTCCAATCAGGTGCAATTATAATTGGAGCATTTATTAATTTATTTTTAAGGGTATTAAATGCATCTAAACATTCCTGATCAAAATTGAAAGGCACATCTTTCTCTAGTAGTTTTGTTAAAGGCTTAGCTATTTTAGAAAAATCCTTAATAAATCTTCTATAAAATCCAGCATGTCCTAAAAAGCTTCTAATAGCCTTAACTAAACTAGGAGGAGGTAATTTTTCTATGGTTTCAATTTTTGCTTTATCAACCTCGATCCCTTTACTAGAAATTTTGTGACCTAACACAATCCCTTCTCGAACCATAAAGTGACACTTTTCCCAATTAAGCACAAGGTTCGTTTCCTCGCATCTCATTAGAACTCGTTTTAAATTTTTAAGGCAAAGATGGAAAGAATTACCAAATACCGAAAAGTCGTCCATAAATACCTTCATAATATCTTCCACGAGTTCATCAAAGATGGCTAGCATGCATCGTTGAAAAGTAGCATGAGCATTACATAATCCAAAAGGCATTCTACGGTAAGCAAATGTACCATATGGACATGTAAATGTTGTCTTTTCTTGATCCTCAAGAGCAATTGGAATTTGAAAGTAGCCAGAGAGTCCGTCTAAGAAGCAATAGTACATATGCCCAGATAATCTTTCTAACATCTGATCAATGAAGGGCAAGAGGAAGTGATCTTTTCTCGTGGCATCATTTAACTTCCTATAGTCAATGCAAACTCTCCAACCTGTGACTGTCCTTGTTGGAACCAACTCATTCTTCTCGTTGGCTACAACAGTCATGCCTCCCTTCTTTGGAACAACCTGCACAGGACTTACCCAAGTACTGTCAGAAATAGGATAAATAATTCCAGCATCTAGGAGTTTAATTACCTCAGCTTTAACAACTTCCTTCATGTTGGGATTTAATCGTCTTTGAGGTTGCACACATGGTTTATATTCATCTTCCATTAGAATTTTGTGGGTGCAAAACGATGGGCTTATCCCTTTAATGTCAGAAATCTTCCAAGCTATGGCTCTTTTATGCTCCTTTAGTACCTGTATTAACTCGTCTTTCTCATTGGGTTCCAATTCTGAAGAAATAATTACCGGTAGTGTAGAATTATCTCTGATGAATACATACTCTAAGTGATTTGGTAACTGTTTCAATTCCAATTTGGGGGGTTCTTCAACAGAGGGTTTTTGTTTTAGTTCGTCGTTTATTTCCATGCCCTCATATTTCTTTTATATTGGGGAAGAAATTTTTGCTTCCCCCATCTCATTGGTATCGTCATCGGCCTCCCTCCTTGGGCAATACACAGTTCCAACGTGTCTTTATGTATGATTCCCTGAAAAGAATCTTGAATAGAATGATCAATAGCATCGATAAAATAACAGGAATCATCTTGCTCTCTAGAGTATCGCATAGCATCATAAATTTTAAAAATAATTTCCTCGTCACCTATCCTGAGCACAAGTTTACCATCACCTACATCAATAACAGCCCTAGCAGTGGCTAAAAATGGCAGTCCTAAAATTAGAGGTACCTCAACGTCCTCATCCATGTTAAGCACAACAAAGTCAACAGGGAATATGAATTTATCAACCTTTACCAAAACATCTTCAATAATTCCCCTAGGATATTTAATAGATCTGTCAGCTAATTGAATACTCATCCTAGTGGGTTTTGGTTCCCCAAGACCAAGCTGCTTGAACATTTTATAAGGCATTAAATTAATACTGGAACCTAAATCAGCTAATGCTTTCTCAATATTTAAACTACCAATTAAACAGGGAATAGTGAAACTTCCTGGATCTTTCAATTTGGTTGGTAGCTTATTTTGGAGAATTGCTGAACATTCCTCGTTAAGCTCCACGGTTGATAGCTCTTCAAACTTCCTTTTATTCTTTAAAAGCTCTTTTAGGAATTTTGCGTATGTCGGCATCTACGAAATAGCTTTAACAAAAGGTAAGTTAATATGTAATTGTTTAAAGAGCTAAGAAATTTACCGAATTGTGCGTCCATGCGGTCTTTCTTCAACTTTGCTGGATATGAGATCGGTGGTTTATACTCTTTAAGTACCGGAGTTGCATTCTCGATTACTTCATCACCCTTTGCCTTATCAGTTTCTTGTGGCATCTTCTTTTCAGCTTCAACCAACTCCTTTCCATTCCTTAGTGTAACTGCCTTCACATGCTCTTTTGGTTTAGGTTCGGTGTTACTAGGTAAACTACCTAGTTGCTTTTCGGAAACTAACTTAACCAGCTGTCCAATATGATTCTTAAGCTCTTGAATCAATGCTTGCTGATTTTTCAACTCCGTTTCAGTATTCTGAAAATGAGTCTCTGATACTGAAATAAACTTTGCTAGCATATCTTCAAGATTTGGCTTCTTCTCTTGTGGGTAGGGTTGCTGTTGGAAGCCTGGGGGGTTATTGTCTCTGATTTCCTTGACCACCCCATGAAAAGTATGGGTGGTTCCTCCAACCTGGATTGTAAGTGTTACTATAAGGGTTATTTTGAGGTCTAGAATTGTTACCCATATAGTTCATCTGTTAGTTTTCTATGCCAGGGTTGTAGGATGGGTATTCTGTATTGTTCGTCCCTCCTCCATTTGTATCGTAATGCATCACTGGATGTACCTGTAAACCATACAAACAATCAATTTTTTTATTTAACAGTTCTACCTGGTTTGATAGCATGGTCACTGCGTCGAGGTTAAAAACTTCGGCTGCTTTTGTTAGCTTCATCCTCATAACTTGCCACTGATAGTTATTTAGTGACATCTCTTCAATGAATTCATAAGCAGCCTCAGGTGTTTTATTGTTTAGTGTACCGCCGGCGGATGCATCAATCAACTGCCTAGTCGAGGGGTTCACACCGTTGTAAAAGGTTTGAACATGTAGCCATAATGGTAACCCATGGTGAGGGAACCTTCTTAGTAGATCCTTGTATCTCTCTCATGCATCATAAAGTGTTTCTAAATCCATCTGCATAAAAGAAGAGATATCATTCTTCAACTTGGCCGTTTTAGCCGGCGGAAAATATTTAAGTAAAAATTTTTCGGTCATTTGTTCCCATGTAGTGATTGATCCTCGTAGTAACGAGTTTAACCACTGTTTAGCTTTGTTCCTCAATGAAAAGGGAAACAACTGAAGACGAATGACATCATCAGAAACGCCATTTATTTTGAAAGTATCGCAAAACTCTAGAAAATTTGCCAAGTGATTGTTTGGGTCCTCATCCTACAAACCATCAAACTGAACAAATTGCTGAATCATTTGAATAATGTTAGGTTTCAGTTCAAAATTATTTACAGCAACAGCAGGTCTGACAATACTTGATTCAGTTCCTGTTAAATTAGGTTTAGCATAATCATACATAGTACGAGGAGCAGGGTTTAGATTCACCGGGTTTGCGACAACCACAGGAGGTAGCGGATTATTGGCAGCCATCTCTTCGGTAGTGTTGGTTTCATCTTCTTGCTCTTCTTCTATGTATTGTAGGCTTCGCCTTATTTCTCTTCGGTTTCTGCGAACTGTACTTTCAATCTCACTGTCAAAAAGTAATGGTCCTGACAGGTTTCTTCTAGTCATAAACTAGATTTACATGCCAGAAGCAAATAAAAGAGAAAAATTAGAAGAGTAGAAAATAAAAAATAAATTACAAATAAACGTAAATAGAATGGCTAAAGTAATAAAAATTTAGCGTTCCTAATATCTTAGTCCCCGGCAACGGCGCCAAAAACTTGATCGTTTCTGAGAGTTTTAATATTTATATAATGAATGATCGAGCCTAGAAACTAACTATCACCATGATTGAGGCAAGCGCACCTATCGAACAGTAGTATAGCTTAGTGGTAAGACGGGAATGTCGAACCCAAAGGAACCAAAATTACTAGTACTGACTTTCTTTTTATTATCTAGCCTAAAATAAAGGGGATTGATATTTATCTAACTAATTACTAAGCTAAGGATGCCAAGACATAGAGAATGAATTGGGAAAATACTTTTGGGAAAATCAATTGATTAAGACAATACCCGAGGAAGAATCCACCTAGACTTCACTTGTTATTTAACTCTGAACCAGACGATTTATTCACTTGACTTGATCCGTAAGATTCCCTAATTTATATTAGTACCTCTTTCGAGGCTACTAACGTCTAACCCTAGGTTGATTAATTGAAATCTCTTTCTAATTAAAACCCATAGTGTTGCATTAACTCGATTTATGGACTCCCATATTAGGTTTGACCCTAATCCGGCAGATTTTCGTCATCCTATCTCTAGGAGTGCGATCAACTCCGCTTAATTATGCTAGATCTACTCTTAAACTGGGACTTTTGCTCCTCTGAATAAGCACATCAATACTTGAATCAATATCCTGAAATATTAAAGCAAGAATTAAGAACACATAATTAAGAACAAATCAAGTATTTATCATATAGTTCAGAAAACAATAACAAGATCCGTCTTAGGTTTTATCCCCCTCAGGTATTTGAAGGGTTTAGCTAATGTTTATAAAAGAATACATCTCAGAAGAAATTAAATAACAAAACATAAAGAAAAACCCTAAAAACCCCCTAAAGGAAATTGAAGGGAAAATCCTCAGTCTTCAGCGTGATTCCGGCTTCTGAGATGGATCAACTGGCTTTCTTTGAGAAATTCCATATATTCAGCCTTCTCTGGCTTCGCTCTTCGTCAAAAGCCTTGACAGAAGCCTTCTATTGAACTCCCCTTTTAGGTTGCCCTCAGGGTGTTTATATAGGCTTTCGGGATGTCTTACTTGGCCCACAAGTATCCTATTCCGAGTGGAATTAAAACGGGTCACGGCAGGGACACGCCCGTGTAAATCGAGCCCAGGGCCGTGTTCGAGTCCGCTAAAGTGGCACGGCCGTGTGGTAAACTCCAGGCCATGTTGATTTCTTACTTTGGCCCGTTTTCTCCGTTTTTGGCCCGTTTCTCGTTCTTTTCACCCTCATATGCTCTCCTAAGTATAAAACATGAAATTAAATGATTAGGAGCATCAAATTCCACAATTCAAGGGATAAATCATCCAAAAGTATGCCAAATGTGGGATTAAAATATGTATATATTACGGTTTATCAATTATAATAACTTTTAATAATTACTTTGAATTTTAAAGGTCCATTAAACTTTTTAATCTAAAAAACTCCAATTCAACTAAAGTTTAGAGGTAATTAAGAGCTAAAGCGATTAAAAAAATGATCTAAAGTGACAAAAGAGATAAATGTTAAAAGCTAAATTTATCGTTATACATTTTCTTTTTACAAATTTAATCCCTTTATTGTAATTTAATTACTTCAAAATTCCCTAATTTCCAAAATATGTATTTCAAGTTTTGAGATAAACTTATTTTTCCTGTTAATTTTATCAAATAATTTTATATGATTTAAAAAAAAGGGTGATAACATGTCATGTATATCTTCATACTTTTTTGTATAATTGAATACAAGTTTTTGCTTATTGAAAAGTAATGAGAAAATGTATAATATTGTCGTGTAGTTGCGCAGACATTTTCAATGTATATATATAATATCACCGCATCAAATAAATTTACAAAATTCACAAGAAAAAATATCATAAGAATTCTTCAGAAGTAAACTTGTTCATGGGTCGAACCGAATAGTGGGAGGATTTAGGTAAAAATATAGGTTTGAAAAATATGTTTTGATAAAAAATAAAACTCGTTATCTAAATAGGTTGGGGCTCGGGTAAGCTTTTTTGCCCGGCCCTGGCCCGGCCTGAATTTGCAAAAAAAATGCTACTATTTTTTCATTGTTTTGCTATCATTTCGCTATTATATTGCTATTGTTTTGTTGTTATTGTTTGGAGATTGTATAATTCTTATTTTATTATTATTATCATTTGGATAAGTATTTGTATTTTATCCAATAAGCAAAAAACCTGCTATAAAGAACAAAGAACATCAATGTTCTGTACAACAAACCAAATAATAAAAGAAAAACAAAAATCAGTTCAAACAAAGTTGCCTATTATAAGGATCCAAAGAATTAATAAGCCTTCCAGTAAGACGGCATCAGACTATTTCTTGAATTCTTGCTAACAGATGATCCACAGAAGTTGCAAGTCTACCAAATAATCTACCATTTCTTTCGCACCAAATAGAATGCACATAAGCATTCCAAGCCAACTTAAAAAGATATGAGATAAGTGACTTACCCTTAAGATAAGATATTGCCCGACATAGTTCTTGATCCCACGAGCCAACCATTCTCATGATGCCACACAATTCCAAAATTAACTGCCAAAGTCTATAAGAATATTCAAATTCAAAGAAGATATGATTCCGAGATTCAAGGCCAGAGGAACACAACAGACAATTCCTTTCAGAAGTAACCCTATGAAAGAACGGTCTATCCCGTGTTGACAATCTATTCAGAATAGCCATCCAGGAAATTATTGAATGTTTTGGCACATGATGAGGGAACCATAACAATCTGTGCCAAGGAACTTTAACTGCCTTTTTCATTATATCCTCCCAAAGCATCTTAGAAGACACAACAGTCCCTATAGGGAGACTCCTAAAAAAGGCTATTGTAAGCTCTTTAAGACTTAAAATCCTTTTCCAATTCCAGCTGCTAGCTGAATTTGGCTCAGCTAACCAAAAAGAACTCCCTCTTAGAACATAATTTTGAAACCAAGCAACTCAAAGAGACCCTTCCAAAGTAAGTAAGGAATGAAATAACTGCAATATGCAAGCTTGATTCCATTCCTCGAGACATTTCAATCCCAGACCACCTTCAGACTTGGGTAAGTAGATATCCCTCTAACTAACCCTTGCACCAGTAGCTTTGATGTTGCTACATTTCCAGAAGAACCTAGCACACAATTAATTAACCTACTTCAACACAGCCTGGGGCAATAGAAATTGCCTATTCCAAAATGCCTGAATTCCAAATAAAACAGCATTGATCAACTGAAGTCTACCTAAAAAACTTAAATGTCGAGCAGACCATTAATGAAGTTTATCAAAAATTTTCTCAATAATGGACTTACAATCAGCAATAGAGAGCTGCTTAGGAACCAAAGGGACTCCCAAATTGCGAACAAGAAGTTGCCCAGTCTTGAACCTAGTAACTTGCAACATGTAAGCAACTTTAAAAGCTAAAACCCCTGCTATGAAGACTTCACTCTTGGAAGCATTGAGCTGGAGGCCTGACAAAGCATAGAATTCATCAAGAATACACCAAATACCCAAGACTAAGTCTGTAGACCCTTTCACAAAAATTAACAAGTCATCTGCAAAACCGCCGCTATTGCTCCTTTTTAGCGGCGTTTGGGCCAAAAACGCCGTTATTGCTCAACTTTTTGCGGCGTTTTCTTTCAAACGCCGCTAATGTATAATATTTGCGGTGTTTTTTTATTAAAAAGCCACTAAAAACGCCGCTAAAAGTCTGTTTTGGTGTAGTGATAACTCCATGCCTGACAACAATATCCAAAAATAGAATAGGAGAAAGGGTATCCCCCTATCTAAGCCCTTTTGCCCCCTTTGAAATACCCTACCAGGCCACCATTAAGGGAGATGGAAAATTGTGAAGAAGTGATGCATGCCTCAATTCGATCCTTGAATACATCCGGAACCTTCATAGCCCCTAAAACAACAATAATGAACCTCCAATTGACAAAATCAAACACCTTATAAAAGTCAACTTTGAGGGCACATCTAGGGGAAATATACTTCCTACCATACCCCCTCAAGAGTTCATGGGCCAAGAAAGAATTATCCACAATATTTCTACCTTTAATAAACGCAGATTGACTAGGAGAGATCAGATCTGACAAAAAAGGAGAGAGTCGATTAGTTAGAATCTTTGAAATACATTTTTAAATTATATTGCAACAAGAAATGGGTCTGAATTGCTTGATGTGAGTGGCATGTGCACACTTGGGCACCAAGACAATGGTAGTGGTATTGAAAGCAGACAATAACTTTGAAGTGAGAAAAAAGTGATGCACTGCTGCCAAAACATCCACACCCACAATACTCCAAGCTATTTTGAAGAACAAAGCTGAAAAACCATTAGGCCCTGGTGCCTTTTTATTGCCTTGACTAAACATAGCTCTTTTGATTTCATCATCTGAAACAGGTTGAATTAAGTCATGTTGCACTTGAGAAGGAAGAGTTTTAAAAATTAATTCTGAAAAAAATAGCTCAGAGGTAACAACTACATTAGGATCCTCAGAACCAATCAAATTTCTTAAAGAAACCAACAACTTCAAAAGACAATTGATCAAAAGAGTGTAGCTAGTTACCATCATCATCCAACAACGAACGAATGGTAAATTTGTTTTGCCTTACATTAACTACATTATGAAAAAAATTGGTGCTCTGGTCACCTTCAATTAGCAATTGAACCCTTGCTTTCTACCTATAAAAACTGGCTTCAGCATCCTCAAGGGCCTGCAAATCAGCATTAACAAGCCCAATCTGCTGCAAAACTAGTTCATTATCCCCAAAAGAAAGACTAAGAAGTTGTAGATCCTCCAACTCCCCTCGTTTCTGCTACATTTGTTTTGAGAGGTCCCCATAATACTTTTAATTGAAGACTCATAATCTACCCTTTAGCCTCTTAAGCTTTAGAAAAGCCTGCTTATAAGATCACCTAACACTGATTGCTTCCACGACTCATCAACTACTGTCAAGAAGTCTTTATGCTTCACCCAAAAATTAAAAAACTTAAAAGGCTTGGGAGGAGAATACTCTGGTTTATCAAACCACACCACAAAAGGACAATGGTCTGACACCCCTGGAGCCAAAAACTCAGCACAAGAATGAGAAAAATCCAACAACCAGAAAAAGTTAACAAGAACCCTATCCAACTTTTTGGCAATGAAATTGTTTTGCTGGAGATTAGACCATATGAAAGTAGGACCTATTGCTCCAAGATCAGCAACTTTAAGCAAGTTAACACAGTTCTTGAATTCTTCCATATTAGAAATACAGCTCTGTGAACCATCAAACCTAGAACATTCTTCAGGAAAAATAGTGACATTAAAGTCACCCCCAAGCAACCAAGCAGCATCACCAACAACCCTGCTAACCTCATATAAATGTAGAGGTATTTTATATATATATATTTGCATTTGTTGAGAAACCTATTTTTGAACTGTGTACGGTTTGGCCACAGGACCGTTGACCTATTTTCAGTTATTTTACATTTTTCTATTTGTTTCAAATTAGTCCGTATTTGTTTACAAACTGATTTTAGGGTATCATAAACTCGATTTAAGGCTCATTTTTGTATGAATGCCATGAATGATGATTGGTTATGTCTAGTTTATATTTAAATTAATATTTATTTTTTTTGTGATGTTATGAGATTTCTTATTTGTCATAATACTCCGTAACTCTAATCCGGCGATGTAGCCGAGTTAGGGGTGTTACATTGCCATCTTTTAACCTAGAGGAATCTGAAAGCTATGGTAATGAGTGCTGCTCATGACTAAATAGCTCCAACATCTAGGTGTTTCATTGGTCACTTATGATATTCAAATAGCTAATATGATGTCAATCCCTAGTAGTTAGATTAAATCAAGGGTGCATAAGAAATCAATAATATATAAATAGCCACTTCTTGCCTCCGTTCAGGGGGTTTGGAGCGAATGTTAGATATCAATTATATATTAATCTTAAACAGGAGTTACCGTGAAATTAAAGAAATGTTATAATAAGCCCCCCGATGGGGGTATGGGGGTAACGCTCCTAAGCATAATTAAAATGTTATTGTTACCCTCGTGTTTGCACGGTACGTCTGAATTACTATGAAGTTCCTATAAGCCTCCCCGAGAGAGGTATGGAGGGGTAACGTTCCTATGTGGGAGTTGTCTAAGCCAAGTAAGGTCCGACGTTTAGTCTAAATAAAATGCGATAAATCGCGTTTTTACCCCTTTAAGTAGGGTCCTATGTTAAATTATTTTAATGTTTTTAGTGTATTTTATGTATTATATTCTTTAAATTTATTTTTATATACCAAAATAATATAATAAAAAAAATTAATACGGCTGGGCTGAGTCCAAAGCCTAAAAAAGGGGCTTAATTTTTTTATTTGGCCCAATCCAAATTCGACCCGACTCGATTCATGAACAATTCTATTCCACCCTATCTTATTATAACTATACTAATAATAATTATAATAATTTTAAAAAATAAGTTGTTTGTCTGATATTATGGAGTATAGTAGCAGACATAAGCATCCTAGATTCATATTTGACAAGTTGCACCAACCATTTTTAGCCTTCACTTGTTTTGTAGTTTTATTATATATAGAGTTAAATCATTGGCGTATTTATGTGCTCGCATCAAATATTAAAATGATTTAAAATTAATTCTAGCCATTTGCACATCACAATCATGTTAGATAATCAATTTTAGAAAAAGTCAACCAAAATGTTTGGATATGATGGAAAAGTTATTGTATTGGAAATTCTAGTGGCCTCAAATACATGTTTGAATTGTTTTAAGTTGACAGTGAATCCCTTATCATTAGAATAAATTTAGAACAAAATTCACGCATTTCACTACATTAACTTTATCATATTGATCATCAAGGTTCATCAAATCTTTTATATAAAATGATTATAGAGGATTCAAAGTTATTATGCAAAACTAGGAGAAGTAGGGGTGTGTAAATTTCGAGTAAAATCGAATTAATTTGGTTAATCGATTGAATTCGGTTAATTGGTCGGTTAATAATTTTTTGGAAGTTTGGTTAACGGTTAATTCAGTTCGAAATCGGTCGATTAACCGAACTTAATAAATAATATTATAATATATAAGTATTCGGTCGGGGGTCAATCGGTTCGGTTAATTTTTTATATGTTTTATACTTGTTTTAACAAAAAAAAAAACATATAAATTTCGGTTAATTCGGTTAACCGACCGAATTGACCAAAAAAGTTTGGTTTGATTAACGGTTAAGGGTTTAAAATGCTCGGTTAATGGTAGTTCAGGTCGGTTAACCGATTGAATACTCCTAAGGAGAACTGATTAAAAAAAAACCTTAAATTCATATCTTCCGTTGATATTAATTCAAATTCGAAATAATCTATACTCTTTTATTATAAATAATGTTAAAATAAAAGATAGATCCTTCTTTTAAAAAAAAAAGATATCTTTTGCGGATTGAATTTGGTCACTTGTATATAGGTGGTATCTAATTTTTTTTTTTTACGTAACCAATACTTAAATTTCAATTTTGTCACACACTTTGATAACACTGTTAAAATACGTTGATGTGACACTGACGGCTAATAGCATGCTAACACGTGACACCTCACATTTTGACACATGGTAAAAAATTAAAAAATAATATTTTGTGCACAATGAATGAACCTAAACAAATGCATTTGAACCCAGACAACTGTTTGTCTAGATTCATTCTGGAAATTTTAAAATTAATTATATATATTGCATTTGTTTGGCAATTGGCTGATAGTTGATTACTGATTTGGTTTGACCAACTAGTTCTATTAACAGATTTGACCAACTGATTCTATTGACAGTTTATTTAAAATTATTTCGTAAAACTTAGCTGATAGCTGAAAGCTGATGTGTAAAATGACAAATAAGGACATGATATATTTTATTGTTAAGTATTTATTTATTTATGATACTTTAGTCTTTATTGGGTGAAATTATTGAAATAAAACACTATTATCAAGGAATTAAAATATCCATTATGAAAATTAATTAGTGAATATTTTTGAAAATTTAATAAAAAATCTCTTAAGTTCCTTATTTGCAAATATTAACCTGGTGGAAATTGATAAATATTAATAGTGTATCAATATAACTGTAAACTGTAATATTAGTGATAATTATGTCATGTTCTTAATATGTAAATTAGTGATAATTATGTTACACTTTGAATAAAGTGGTCAAGTAGTATATTTCAATTAATATAAAGTTGCATAAGAAATTATTTTACACAAGTAAATTAAAAATAAATTAAGAGTACATAAATGTTCAAGGATGAATGGGTTCAATTGAAATTTTCTCGCGGCAATTTTGATTTTTGTAGATTCACGGTGATTTTTTTTTTTTTTGAGATTTACTTTGAACTTTAGACTGAAAGTGAAAATGGAAGAACAAAGGTTACTGATATTTTGGCACCCCTACTAGGTTTTAGAGCATATGACAAAGGGAGTATTTTTTGAACAAGCATAGTCATATATGTCATTCCACATATTTCATTCCCAATCAGCTGTTGAAAAAAGTTGCCCAACCCAACGTTTTTTGTTTTGGAAATTTTAACTCAACAAGCTTTTATAAACCTCAATTCACTAAACACTACAATTAGAGGGTTTATCTACACAATCCTCTATTTATGCCCAAATCAGTTTAAAAAGACCCAAAACTCTATTTACCAACAACCCTATTTAATTTTTAATAAAATTGATTTTCATATTATTATGAAATAAAAAATATATAAAATTTGATATTTATAAAATATATTGTCCAAATACATAAAATCTAAAAACATATATAAAATGTATAAAACATCAAATTTTATGTATTTTTAATTTAATAATATTATAAAAAATATGATAAATTATGCAAAACTAAAAATATATACATTTACTATAAAAAATATGTCTAGAATGAACTTGGACAATCATATTCATTCCTTATGTGTAATTTCTTTTATAAATTTTATATATTTTTTAAATTGTCGTCACGAATCAAATTGTTGAACTAACACGGGACATCATATTATTAGTTGTTAGTGTTACATCAATATATTTTATTCGCGTTACTACTGAATTACCAAAATATTTGGTAGAATTAAATTTTAGTTACTAATTAAATATAAATAATCAAGTTTAAGTTTAAGAGAAAAATATATATTAACTCTAAAAAAATTATGGTGGTGGGCATTTGCCAGCTTTGTTCTCTTCTGACTAGAAATTTAAAAAAAAAAAAAAAAACCTTCTTTTATTTTTCAAAGTTCCAACTTGTAATTAATTTTGTTAAATTTGAGAATCTTGATATTATAGAAAAAACACTAGAAAGAAAAAAACACTGCAATCACATGATGTATACTACAAATAGATGTTAAGTTGTTTATATTTTTAGTTTTTAATGTAGAGGCTCATTTTTGCCCGGGCTCATGCAATAAAAAATGTCTATTTTTTTTTTTTTTTTGCAGTCCATTGTTACAAAATTAAAACAGACCCAAATACATGCCAATACCTGTGGCCCAAGACCTAACCCATTGCCCAACACACAAAACCCAAAACAAAGACAGCCCAAAAGGGCCCAAACAATTAAACGATCAGCAGAAATCTAGGGTTGCTGGGAAACCCTTGCACCGCAGCCTCGCACCCAGGCCAACAGTCGCGCCGCAAATGCCGCTCCTGTCAATCCTCGGTCACGCCACTATCAACGCACACGAGCCCCGCATCATCGCCAGATTCTCCGTTGCTCCTGACCTGTACAGACAAGGAAAAACGACAGTAAAATATGGAAAAGAATAAAACGAAATCTTTATTTCCTTTTTTATTTCATTTTTCGGGTTATAAAAACCCCAATAAACAATCTGTAATAGATAGACAAACAGAGAAAAATACGAAAAATATTCAGAATACAACACAAAAAAAAATAAAGAAAGAACAAGGTTTTTTTTTCTTTCTAATCTTCTTTTCCCCGAATCTGTTTTTTTATTTATTATTTATTTTTAGTTTTTTTTTTCATATATAATAGTTTAAAATATATTTTTTAATAAAAAACAAAAGAAAAGAAAAAAAATACCTTTTTTGAATTCCGACCACCGTGTACGGTGGCCGGCGACGGCGGCGGACGGCGGGCGGAGTTCCCTGGGGCATCGCCGGAAATCGTCCAGCAAGAGCAAATAGAGAGACTCTCTCTCTGATTTTTTTTTAAGAATGAGTGAAAATAATTTTTTTTTTAACTTATATAGTAATATCAAAACGACGTCGTTTTGGCTTAAGGCAATAAGCATCAAAACGGCGCCGTTTGGCTTTTACCCGAAATCCGACCCGATTTGACCCGAAGGATCCGCGTGTTTTCGTTAAATGGTCTAATTTCCATTTTAGTCCTTCCGCAATTTTTATCTTTTTAATTCTGTTTAATTTCATTTTTTTATTTTTAATTTGGCCCTAAAAGTTTAATTTATTTCCAATTTAGTCCCACGGGCTCTTTAAAGGCTGGGTCAAAACGTCGTAGTTTTTAAATTTGGCCTAATTATCATTTTAACCCTTGTGAATTAACGCGTATTCTTATTTAGTCCTTATTATTCGTTTTTATTGCTATTTATCCTTTTTTTTATTGCTATTTGGTCCTTTTTTATTTATTTTTTAAAAAAACCCTTTTATTTTATTATTTTAAATTAATTTAATATTGTTTTAAATTATTTTGTCATATAAAATATGTTATATTAATTTTATTATTTATATATTAATTTGCTTATAGTATAATATATATATTTATATGTATTATCTTTATATATATTAAATTACTACTATATATTATTTTATTCAGTTTTATATCATTTAATTTATTTATTATTTTATAAACTTGTCTATTTATTATTGTATTATATTTTCAAATTTTATATATTATATTATATTATATGTATAATTCAAATCATTTTATATTTAATAAATTTCGTATATTATATATTGTTTATACTATTTGTATTAAATATATATAGTTTTGTATTATTTTATTTTATTTTTTTAAAACTGTTTATTTATTTCAAAACATACCTAATTTTCTCAATATTCATTCATTTATCATTTGGTATATGTTTTTGTATAGAATGTTTAATCTCGTGTAAGAAGTTTCGTATTTACTTTGTAGTTTTTATTATTGTTATTTATTGCTCAATATTTGTACATATTCTTCCATTATTGTTTAGTGTAAGTATTATTGTTAGATATATTTTATTACTTGTATTAATATGATATTGTCACATAGATTATTGTTTAAAATAAAAATTCAATTTTTTGCAAAATTACTATATTTTGTTTAAAGGTTTTTAAAAATAAGGCAATGTTTTGTATTTAGAAATTCGGGAAATAGTGCCCAATCGTGCTGGGTTGCGATTTTCCGTTTGGCTAAATAACTAAATATCCTTTTAACAAGTTTTGTAAATTATGAGATGATCTTAGTTACGAGGGTTTAAAAATTTCGTGTCCAATCGTGCTGGGTGTGATGTTTATATTCTTTCGGATCGAAGAACTCTCAAATTTTAAATCAAATGGCTTAAAGTTTTTTTTTATCTAAAGGTTTTTTTAAAATAAGGCAATGTTTTGGTATTTAGAAATTCGGGAAATAGTGCCCAATCGTGCTGGGTTCCGATTCCCCGTTTGGCTAAATAACTAAATATCATTTTAACAAGTTTTGTAAATCATGAGACGATCTTAGTTACGAGGGTTTAAAAATATCGTGTCCAATCGTGCTGGATGTAATGTTTATATTCTTTCGGATCGAAGAACTCTCAAATTTTAAATCAAAGTTTTTTAGAAATCATATTTTTAAATACTTTTAAGTTTCAAACATTTGGACATGATTTTATCGATTAGGTACCAATTTTTGGGCGTTATGAGGGTGCTAACCCTTCCTCATACGTAACCAACTCCCGAACTTGTTTTCTGGTTTTTCGTAGACCGAAATTAAATGTTTTAAATAAAATGTTTTACAAGGTGATCCAATCACACCTAAGTAAAAAGGGATTGGTGGCGACTCCCACTTTTGTTTTTAAAAGTCGACCCCGTTTTACTAAATTTTAAAATGGTTTCGATAGCTTGGCGACTCCACTGGGGATCAAGAAGAGAGTCAAGCCGAAAAATCGATTAGTTATTGTCCAAATGTCGAAAATTTAATAGTCAGATTTGAATACGTGATTTTTTTACTGCATATGGTTCTATTTTATCTCTGCATTGCACTACATGACCGTCGTGGTCGTACCCTTAAGTGGGAGTAAGAAGCTATGCCTTCGTGAGGTTTTTACCTCCGCATGGGCTAGTGGACTGCTTCCGGAATACATCTGTACCTATGTCTTCGTGAAGTTTTCACTTCCGCATGGCCATAGAGAAATGTATTCCCCTGAACTGAACTCGGTCCGTATGAGCCTATAATGGGTGAGGATCGAGGAATCTGCTGGTTCGGGTACCTCAACTTTAGAGCTGAACCGCATATAGTGAAAACCTAAGGACTTACCCTAGGTAGAACTATGTTAAACCCTAGTGGTCACCCAGATAGGTGCCCTATTCTGTTATTTATTTCTTTGTGCTAACGTGTTCTCTTTTGTTTTGATTGTATTGCATTCATATCATAGAAAAGAGGTGTTGATTCAAATTCGATTGCTAAATAGAAAAGTTTGTCATAAGGAAATGAATTTTTTGATAAAGTGGATTATAATACGGTTGTCCGAATATGTTTCAAGTAAACACAACGAGAGAAGACTGATAGCCCGTGAAGGAATACAAGAGTTTATTGCCCAAGGATTCAAGCTGACAAAGATTATTCGAGAATCGCCACGGTAAGGCTTTCTTGAAGAGGCTAATAAACATTGCAAAGATAAGTGAGCAGTGAGTCGCGGCCCAGATCAAGCAAAAAGGAGCTAATAGAAGGCATCTATTAAAAGTTTGCAAGATTTGACCTATGCGAAGAAGGCGATTGATGTTTTCTCTTGGAATATGAGGGCAAGGCCGTATATGTGATCCGTTTTATGTAAAGAAATTTGCTTTCTAGAAAAGTTTTTCTAATGGAATTGAATTCAGAATCAACGCCTCTCTTTCTTTGTATTCATGCATTTGCATTACATAACATCATTTGCATTTAAGCCCATAGAGAGAGTCTAATTAGTTGAAATTATAACAGAGAGAGAAGTGAAAAAAAGGGAAGGAAAATCTGGAAGCTGAACATCCTTACGGTACACGCGTCAAATCGAGGAAAATGGATCAAAGATTGGAACAATTCCAAAGAGACATGCAAGACTAGATGCAAGAGCAAATGGAAAAACTCCAACAAGAGATGAGGGACCAGATGTTGGAGGCTCAAAAGAATATGATGGCTCAAATGGCCCAAATGCTGAGTGGGGCAATGGACAAAGGGAAGGGTCCCATAGTTAATGCTGATGACAATGAGGATTTTCCTCGGGGTTTCACCCCACCACCTGTACAACCTGAGGAGTATCCCCAAAGGCCACCTGTCACAATTAGGCCTCAACAAGGGCAAGCTGATAATAGACCGCCCATGAACTTCCAAGTGGGCTCAGGATCTAATCCAGGAGACAATTCTGCTAATCCCGTCATCCCTGATTTGGATATGGCAGAGAGAGAAGGGATAAGAACTGAATCCTCAAGGCAGTTAGAGGATCGCTGTAGATGGTTGGAGGAAAAGTTCAAGGCTCTGGAAAATGCCGACCATCACCATGGTATTGATGCAAAGGACTTGAGTTTGGTCTCGGATTTGGTGCTTCTTCATAAATTTAAGATGCCGGAATTCAAGAAGTACAATGGGACTAGTTGCGTTGAAGCCCACATCACTATGTTCTGTAGACGCATGACCGGCTATGTTAACAATGATCAACTCTTGATTCATTGTTTCCAAGACAGTTTGGTGGGGGCAGCGTCTAGGTGGTACAATCAACTCAGCCGCGCTAACATTAGCTCTTGGAGAGACTTAGCTCAAGCCTTCATGAAGCAATACAATCATGTTACGGACACGACGCCTGACAGAATCACTTTGCAAAACATGGAGAAGAAATCAAATGAAAGCTTTAGGCAGTATACGCAAAGATGGAGAGAGGTCGCTATGCAAGTTCAGCCACCACTCCTAGAAAAGGAGACTACAATGCTCTTCATCAATACCTTGAAGGCTCCCTTCATCACTCATATGGTAGGAAGTACCACCAAGAGCTTTGCAGATATAGTGATGGCAGGAGAGATGATTGAAAATGCCATAAGGGGTGGCAAGATTGAAGCAGGGGAAACCACTAAAAGGTCTACTCCTAGGAAAAAGGACGACGAGATGAATAATACGAGTACATACAACAAATGGTACTCAAAAGTAATTACTGTTAACCAGCCAAAGGTGATCACTGCTGGACAACAAGGGTCGGTGAGACAAGAGTAGGGCACAAGGAAAAACTCTGAAAAGCTCTAATTTACGCCAATCCCAATGACGTATAAGGAGCTATATCAAAGTTTGTTTGACGCACACGTGGTGTCCCCATTTTATTTGAAACCATTGCAACCTCCGTTCCCAAAATGGTATAACGAGAATGCCCAATGTGAGTACCATGCGGGAATAAAGGGTCACTTAATCGAAAACTGTACTACGTTTAAAAAGTTGGTTGAAAAGTTCATTAAAATGGGAATTGTGAAGTTCGATGATTCATCAAAACCTGATCACTCTAACGAGGCAGTAAATGCGATAATTGAAGGAGGAGACAAGAAAGTTGCGCCCCCTTGAAGAAATTAAAAACGAAGAGGGAATCAGGGAACGAGGTTTCTGAGCCCTTACGTACTTGGGAGTGTTTTGAATAATGGGACTGTGGAAGAGATCCCTGTATTTTTAGAGCTAATCTAGAGTAATATTCAAAACATGCTTGTTGTCTTAAGCCTAGAGGCAATAAGACCCCTTTTGTGAAATAGGCTTATGTCCTAAATTTTATTTCAATAAAATGCATCTTTTGAGCGAATATTCTTTTATTCTTTCCATTTCATACTGTACAGACAATTATTCTTAGTTCGGGCTTTCTTTCAAGTATTCTTTCATTCTCCATTCATGACCATACAAATAATCATTTTTTTGAATCATTTATTCTTTGGAATCTTCCTTCGGACCTACATTAGGTCTCCAGATATCAATGACATGAGCGACGTTGTTACGGATTCCCTTTTTGAATGAAATATGGGTCTAGGGGATCTCAGGACTTTGAAGATGACAGAGATTGTGACATGTCTTCTGACTTGTTAAGAATAGTTTAACAAGATGAAAAATAGACCTTACTCTACAAAGGGTCATTGGATATTATGAGCCTAAAAAAGAGGTAAAGATTATAGCCTAGCTCATCATAGAAATAATGCGAGACATCGTTGAGTAATTTTCAAGAATTCAAAGATGTTTTTGCACGATTATATCAGGACATGCTTGGGTTACTAAGACGTGAGCTAAACATGAGGATCAGGCACTATTGATCTAGAAGGGGATGGCATCAGCTATGCCGTATATAAAGAGACAAGATTCATGTGCCTTCTCCGTTTCTTCACAAACTTTCCATATGTGGGGCATGGATGTGATGGGGCCAATCTCGTCAAAAGTTTTTTAGTCAATATCGATTCATCGTCGTGGTCGGCGGTTACTTCATTAAGAAGGTGGAAGTAGCTTCATATGCCAATGTTACAAGGTCGAAGTCATTAAATTACGAAAAAAGATCAGCGCCGACAAAGAACGCCATAAAGGATCATGTTTAATAATGCATAACTGTACAAAGTCAAAGTTTGATTTGTCCAAAGATCAGCAAGATATCACAAAGGCAAAGAAAAAAACTATGAAATGTGACTAAGACTTGTAAAGATTGGCATAAGAAGCTACCATTTACCCTTTGTCTTATCGAACGTCGACTAGAACCTTCGTTGGGGCAACACATTAGAATAGAAATAGTTTTGCCAATTGAACCTAATCGAAGGAAAGGTTAAAAGCTATCCATCACGGTCAGATGATGCGAGCTTACGACAAAAAGGTTCATCCTAGAGAATTCTACAAGGGGAACCTGATGTTGAAACAGATCTTTCTTCTACAAAACGATTTCAGAGGAAAGCATATGCCAAACTAGGAAAGACCTTATGAAGGCCTATTCTGGAGGAGCATTGATATTGACCGAGATAGATGGCGAAGACTTGCCCAATCCGGTGAATTCAGGTTCAATCAAGAAGTATTTTACCTGAAAGGGGAAAGGTGAAAACCCGTAAAGGGCGCCTTGAGTTCAAATTCAAAAAAAAAAGGAAAAAAAAGAAGAATAAGAAAAAGAAAGAAAAAGAAAAAGAAGGAGAGGCCAAGGCGAAAACCCGCAAAGGGCGCTTTGAGACCAAAGGAGTTTTGGGCTGAAAACCCAGAAGGGCTGCTCAAATTTTGATCAAAGATAGGGCATGCGATAGTCTTGCTATGCCTGAATTAACAATGAGGAAGTATGCTGCGTCTTGGGGCATCGACAAAGTACTCCAGATCCCTTAAACACATATTGAGCTTAAAATGGTCCTCAAGAAATTTGAACAGAGAAGCTCAGGCTGCGATATCTGGGGCACCTAGCTTCTATCTTACCCACTTTTGAATTTGTTATCTTTGATTGATTTATTCTTTTCAAGATACACCAAAGTCAATTTTCTTTTATTGCATTGGTTATCTTTGATTAACTTATTTATTTCGAGCTATGTTCCTAATTAATTTCTTTCTTGTCCATTGTTGTAATCTTTTTCAAGCATTTCATATTGAAATAACGATTATTAGACTAATAATATTTTCATAAAAGGAGTTTCGCATATTACTCTGGAGGCTTCTAAATAATATGAGAATCTGAAACAAAACTATTGTTTAAAACTTACCAAGCCCTAAGGGTTGGGAAATATTGAAAGATGATTAGCTCTTCGGATCCTTATTGGATAAGACATTTTGTCGATGATACCATTTCGACAAATGACGGACAATGTCAACATAGGAATAAAAGGGGATCATTCTTAGAAAAAGAAAAGGATACCCTACATTCGTGCAAATTTTAGGCACATATATCTGGTCATTACACCCAGGGAATGGTGTAACAGATTAAGTTGATCATAATACAATCCATACCTCTGAGTGGTAACGGGATGGATGAGGAAAACCAAATGCTATTGCAGTGGGTGGTACATACTGCGGGGCAGGTCTGTTGAGCAAAACATGATCGTTTCTTTGGGTTTTCTGTCAGAAGGTACCAGTTGAACGAGAAAGCATGGTAGCACATCAGTGATAGAAACTTGATGAACTTTGAGCAATGACAACCCAAACATTAAATAGGGATCATTCTCACACTTCCAATTAGAAGCATTTGATTCGTTCCGATCATTGTATCCTAATCATTGTACAAAAAAAAAGAAAAAAAAAAGAGAGAAAAAGAAGGAAATTATTCTCATGATGTTCTGCATTCATGCAAATATCGTTCATAATACGTTTAGTTAGAAGCATTAGATTCATTTCGATCATTGCATTCTAATCATTACATATCCCTAATATCATTTAGTTAGGAGCATTAGATTCATTCTGATCATGCATCCTAATCATTTTACATTTTAAAAAAATGGGATCATTCTCATGACATTCTACATTCATGCAAATGTCATCCATAATACATTTGAGTCTACAGGACATGTCCCTCAGAGGACGGTGTAACAACATCGAAAAAGTTCAAATTTTGTTCCCTAGAGATGGTAGTGGAGCAAACTGAAGATTGAAGTCTTCCTGAAGATAGTAAGGAAGCAAACTAAAAAGTTCAGATTTTGTTCCTTAGAGATGATAGTGGAGCAGGCTGAAGATTGAAGTCTTCCTGAAGATAGTAAGGAAGCAAACCAAAAAGTTCAGATTTTGTTCCCTAGAGATGATAGTGGAGCAGGTTGAAGATTGAAGTCTTCCTGAAGATAGTAAGGAAGCAAATTGAAAAGTTCAGATTTTGTTCCCTAGAGATGATAGTAGAGCAGGCTGAAGATTGAAGTATTCCTGAAGATAGTAAGGAAGCAAATTGAAAAGTTCAGATTTTGTTCCCTAGAGATGATAGTGAAGCAGGCTGAAGATTGAAGTCTTCCTGAAAATAGTAAGGAAGCAAACCAAAAAGTTCAGATTTTGTTCCCTAGAGATGATAGTGGAGCAGGCTGAAGATTGAAGTCTTCCTGAAGATAGTAAGGAAGCAAATTGAAAAGTTTAGATTTTGTCCCCTAGAGATGATAGTGGAGTAGGCTGAAGATTGAAGTCTTTCTGAAGATAGTAAGGAAGCAAATTAAAAAGTTCAGATTTTGTTCCCTAGAGATAGCGGAGCAGGCTGAAAATTGAAGTCTTCCTGAAGATAGTAAGGAAGCAAATTAGAAAATTCAGATTTTGTTCCCTCGAGATGGTAGTGGAGCAAACTGAAGATTGAAGTCTTCCTAAGGTAGTAAGGAAGCAGACTGAAAAGTTCAGATTTTGTCCTCTCGAAATAGTAGTGGGGCAGACTGAAGATTGTAGATTTGGCATTCCTGAGATTGCAGTGAAGCAGATCGAAGATACCAATCTGACATCCCTGAGTTTGCAGGGAGCAGATTAAAATGACAGTGGATTTGGCATTCCTGAAATTGCAGGAAACAGATCGAAGACATCAGATTTTGTCCTCTCGAGTTTGCAGCGGAGCAAATAGCAAATACTGCCTTCCTGAAGTCGCAGTGAAGTAGATTGAATCTATTAAACTTATTGAAATCAAGATGAAGTTCCAATACTGTTGAAGTTGCAGTGGAGTTGGAAGCCATTTAAAGAGGACGAGGACCAAGAAGTCGAGGCTTGGCCAAGACCGGGCAAAATTGGTCCTTTTATAGTCTTTGCTCTATTCTCGTTACACAACAATGGGCAAAGAGGGGTAGCTGTAGAGGCCTATTTTTGCCCGGGCCCATACAATAAAAAATGTCCAGTTTCTTTTATTTTTGCAGTCCATTGTTACAAAATTAAAACAGACCCAAATACAGGCCAATACCTGTGGCCCAAGACCTAACCCATTACCCAACACACAAAACCCAAAACAAAGACAGCCCAAAAGGGCCCAAAACAATTAAACGATCAGCAGAAATCTAGGGTTGCTGGGAAACCCTTGCGCCGCAGCCTCGCACCCAGGCCAACAGTCGCGTCGCAAATACCGCACCTGTCAGCCCTTGGTCGCGCCACCATCAACGCACACGAGCCCCGCATCATCGCCAGATTCTCCGTTGCTCCTGACCTGCACAGACAAGGAAAAACGACAGCAAAATATAGAAAAGAATAAAACGAAATCTTTATTTCCTTTTTTATTTCATTTTTCGGGTTATAAAAACCCCAATAAACAATCTGTAATAGATAGACACACGGAGAAAAATACGAAAAATATTCAGAATACAATACAAAAAAAAATAAAGAAAGAACAAGGTTTTTTTTCTTTCTAATCTTCTTTTCCCCGAATATGTTTTTCTTATTTATTATTTATTTTTAGTTTTTTTTCATATATAATAGTTTAAAATATATTTTTTTTAAAAAGAAAAGAAAAGAAAAAAAATACCTTTTTTGAATTCCGCCACTGTAAAGTAGGCACGACTGACAATGATTTGACCATGGTCGAAGTTCCTGAGGGCATCGCCGGAAATCGTCCAGCGAGAGCAAATAGAGAGACTCTCTCTCTGATTTTTTTAAGAATGAGTGACAATGATTTTTTTGAATCTTTTTTAACTTATATAGTAATATCAAAACGACGTCGTTTTGGCTTAAGGCAATAAGCATCAAAACGGCGCCGTTTTGGCTTTTACCCGAAATTCGACCCGATTTGACCCGAAGGATCCGCGTGTTTTTGTTAAATGGTCTAATTTTCATTTTAGTCCTTCCGTAATTTTTATCTTTTTAATTCCGTTTAATTTCATTTTTTATTTTTAATTTGGCCCTAAAAGTTTAATTTATTTCCAATTTAGTCCCACGGGCTCTTTAAAGGCTGGGTCAAAACGTCGTAGTTTTTAAATTTGGCCTAATTATCATTTTAACCCTTGTGAATTAACGCGTATTCTTATTTAGTCCTTATTATTCGTTTTTATTGCTATTTAACCTTTTTTTTATTGCTATTTGATCCTTTTTTATTTATTTTTAAAAAAACCCTTTTATTTTATTATTTTAAATTAATTTAATATTGTTTTAAATTATTTTGTCATATAAAATATGTTATATTAATTTTATTATTTATATATTAATTTGCTTATAGTATAATATATATATATATATTTATATGTATTATCTTTATATATATTAAATTACTACTATATATTATTTTATTCAGTTTTATATCATTTAAATTATATATTATTTTATAAACTTGTCTATTTATTATTGTATTATATTTTCAAATTTTATATATTATATTATATTATATGTATAATTCAAATCATTTTATATTTAATAAATTTCGTATATTATATATTGTTTATACTATTTGTATTAAATATATATAGTTTTGCATTTTTTTAAGCTGTTTATTTATTTCAAAACATACCTAATTTTCTCAATATTCATTCATTTATCATTTGGTATATGTTTTTGTATAGAATGTTTAATCTCGTGTAAGAAGTTTCGTATTTACTTTGTAGTTTTTATTATTGCTATTTATTGCTCAATATTTGTACATATTCTTCCATTATTGTTTAGTGTAAGTATTATTATTAGATATATTTTATTACTTGTATTAATATGATATTGTCACAGAGATTATTGTTTAAAATAGAAATTCATTTTTTTTTTGCAAAATTACTATATTTTGTTTAAAAGTTTTTAAAAATAAGGCAATGTTTTGTATTTAGAAATTCGGGAAATAGTGCCCAATCGTGCTGGGTTGCGATTTTCCGTTTGGCTAAATAACTAAATATCCTTTTAACAAGTTTTGTAAATTATGAGATGATCTTAGTTACGAGGGTTTAAAAATATCGTATCCAGTCGTGCTGGATGTGATGTTTATATTCTTTCGGATCGAAGAACTCTCAAATTTAAAATCAAATGGCTTGAAGTTTTTTTTTTATCTAAAGGTTTCTTTAAAATAAGGCAATGTTTTGGTATTTAAAAATTCGGGAAATAGTGCCCAATCGTGCTTGGTTTCGATTCCCCGTTTGGCTAAATAACTAAATATCCTTTTAACAAGTTTTGTAAATCATGAGATGATCTTAGTTACGAGGGTTTAGAAATATCGTGTCCAATCGTGCTGGATGTGATGTTTATATTCTTTCGGATCGAAGAACTCTCAAATTTTAAATCAAAGTTCTTTAGAAATCATATTTTTAAATACTTTTAAGTTTCAAACATTTGGACATGATTTTATCGATTAGGTACCAATTTTTGGGCGTTATGAGGGTGCTAACCCTTCCTCATACGTAACCGACTCCCGAACCTGTTTTCTGGTTTTTCGTAGACCGAAATTAAATGTTTTAAATAAAACGTTTTACAAGGTGATCCAATCACACCTAAGTAAAAAGAGATTGATGGCGACTCCCACTTTTGTTTTTAAAAGTCGACCCCGTTTTACTAAATTTTAAAATGGTTTCAACATTTAACAAACAAAAATAATATATAATTTGAAGGATTAACATGCAATTTCGGAATTATATTTTAAATTATTTTATTATTATATATATATATATTTATCTTGATTGATATTTGTCAATATACTTTTAAACTAAAACAACTTTACTGATATACTTTAATACTATATTGAATTTTACTATTTTACTTTTACTTGATTGAATTTCACCACTTAAGTTTGATATTTGATTGAATTTGGTTATTCAATTTTGATTTAAAATAATTTGAAGTTAAAAATTAATAAAATATATTTTAAATGTTTTGTTTTAATAGTTAACAACAATAAATTAATATAATATTAAATTTCAATAATAATAAATTAGAAAAATAAACTGAAACTTCTTCTTATACGATGAATATTTTTTAATTTTCAAGCCTTTCCTTCGTTATTTTATAAATTATTTTATTAAATAAAATATTTGAAAACTATTTTCCTTGTTAATTTTCATTTTTAAATCATATTAACCGGTAAAATTTAATTGAAAACTCATAATTGGTGGCAACATTAAATTACATAGAAGTCTATTTCTATAATATATATATATATATATATACATTATTTTCTATCATATTATTATTTTTAATTATAAGTTTTCTCTTATACTTTATTGTTTACCTTATTATTATACATGATGTTGTAAGCAAATAAAAGAGATTTTAAAAAAAGTAATTATATATTTCGTACATATCATTAATCATTATTATAATTAAAGCACGCGTTTTACATTTTGTTTATTTTAATTTAATATTATAATTTATTTGTTAATAGAGTTCTAAATTTCTATATTATTTTCAACTCCTTTTTATTTATAAAATGTGATTTATTTTAAATATTACTTACATTAAATATCCTATATATTATTTTAAATATTACTTTACTTTATATATATATTAATTATTATTTATAAATTTATAAAAAAATAAACGTGCTTATTCACCTGCAGGTAATAAAAAAAATCTAGTTATTATTTAAACCACTGACTAAGGGTTAGTTTAGTATTACTTTTGAGAAATTCTTTTAAAAAGTGTTATGGAAAAGTGATTTTGAGAATTACTTTTAAAAATTTTGGTTTAAGACAGTATTTAATATTGCTGCAAAAAAATATTTTTGAGAAATAAAATGTTCATTTTAGACTTGGTGTTGTAAAGTAACAAGTATACATTTAAATAATGTTCAAATTAATTAATATTATGATATTTTAATAAGAATATAAAAAAATTATTATAATTTGTTGTTAATATTTTAATATATGAAATATAAAATTTAAATATTTTTAAACAATTAATATTAATTGTTTATAAAATTTAATTCGAATATATAAACTATATTTTAAATATTAAGATATAACCAATAAATAAATAAATATATAAAATAAATTTCAATAGTAAACGAATTACATACTCAATATAAATATTATATAAAATATTTTATAAGGGTTAACATTGTCCTTTGTTCTTAAAAGCCATTTTGCCAAGAGCAGAAGTTAGAAAAATTTGCTTTTGCTTTTGAGTTTAAAAACACTTCTAACTTTAAAATTTGTCTGTTTAGTATTGTTTAAGGCTTCAAAAATAATTTTGAAAAGCAATGCTAAACTAAGGGCTAGTTTGGCAATGCTTTTGAGAAGTGCTTTTGAGAAGTGCTTTTGAAAAATTTAAGTGTTTGGCATTGCTGTCAAAAAGTGCTTTTGAGAAGTAAAATGTCTATTTTAGACATGATATTATAAAGTAACAAATATGTATTTAAATAATGTTCATATTAGTTAATATTATGATATTTTAACAAAAATATAAAAAATAATTTATTATAATTTATTATTAATATTTTAATAAATAATATTAATTTTAAATATTTTCTGAAGAATTAATAATAATTATTTATTAAATTTAATTAGAATATATAAACTATATTAAAATATTAAAATATAATAATTAAATATTTGTAATTAGATATTGACACAGTTGTATTATTTTAAAAATTTTTAATGCTTTTAACACATTTTGTAAAACTAATATTAGATATTAACATAACATAAAAAACATAAACGTAAGAAATTAAAATATTACATATATTGGGATTAAAGTTTCAAAAAGGGATAATATTTATATACCAAATATAAATACTAAAAAAATTTACAATAGCATTAAACTGAATTCATTAAACTAGAAGCTATAGCATCTCTTGTTAATTCCATTTCAAAACCACTTAAATTGCTTGATTCACCGTCATCATCACCACCATCATCGTCGTCGTCATCATCATCACTTTCTCGACCATGCGCATTTTCTGAATCAATAATATTCTCATATGCCCAGTTAATATCTTCGTATTCCATAAAATCTGCATCATTTCGACCGACATGTTTTCGGATAAAATTGTGTATCGTCATTGTAGCAACAACAATCATCGTTTGCTTTTCAAAACTATAACTTGGCATATCCCTTAAAATGGCCCATTTTTTTTTCAAAACACCAAAAGTTCGTTCAATCACACTACGTAATGATGAATGTGAATGATTGAATATCTCTTCTTTATCAGATACTGGTCTACCTCTACGAAAGTCTGGTAAATGATATCGCTGACCTTTATATGGTCCAAGATAACCTTTCATTTGAGGATATCCAGAATCAACAAGATAATATTTTCCTACATGTCATAATATAACAAACAATTAGTTCAATAATTTTTTTAATAAAAAATATCAATTAAAGAACTTATACTTTATTTTTTAAAAAATCACATATAAATAAAATATCTAACCATTTGGTGGGTGCGGAAATTTGTATTTTGGATCTCGAATTGCATCAAGAAATATTCTAGTGTCATATGCCGATCCTTCCCATCCAGCGATGACAAAGGTGAAACACATATTAAAATCACATACTGCCATAACATTTTGAGTAGGGATACCTTTTCTTCCAATATAGGGAATTTGTTCACTTGGTGGAAGAATAGCGGCAAAATGAGTACCATCAATTGCACCGATGCAATCCTGAACAAATAATCATATTAGTCTCGTGTATATTTTTAGTCAACCAAAAATATTAATAATATAATAAGATAAATTAAATTTTAACCTTAAAATGCGGCATATATCTAGAATCATTACGTATTTGTTCGGGTATTGAGCTAAAAAAAGGATCTTCGGGTGCAATTAGATCAGTGGCCATCCTTGAAACTTTCTCAAGCACAATTGTAAAGTATCGACTTATTCTTGATCCAGACCTTTGAAATCTTTCTCGACATTGGGAAACTTTTGCCGGTGCCCAAGATGTATAAAAAATTCCCAACATTTGTTAGAAGATATGTGTCTTGAAGTTTGCAAGTTGTATCTTGTCTCCAAAACTCTCAATAAACTTGTGAATACCATTTTAAACATCCTAAAATTAATCATACAACGTGATTCATGACCATCAAGGATCTCTCGGATCCATGTCTCACCTGACTGTTTTGAATTCATGCATGGTTGCTTCAATATATACTTCTCGTGATATAATTGCACGGAAGAAGATGCAGCAACAAATAAGCGGGTAAAACATTCCACGCGTTGTAAAATTCCTTTCTTTTCCTGTTCATCATCACTTTCATCACCGCTGTAATTTTCAACTATACTCATCACCTGTAAAAAAAATTGAACATCCAAAATCATATATAAACAACTATTGATAAAACTAATTTAGTAAAAATAAGTAGAACATAAATTCAATATCCAAAGACCAAATATAGACAACTATTAATAAAAGTAGATTACACATAAATAAATAGAACATAAATTCAATATCCAAAAACCAAACATAAATAGCCATTGATAAAACATAAATTCAATATCCAAAAACCAAACATAAACAACTATTGATAAAACTAGTTTAGCATTTTTTTTTAGTCACATAATAGATATCTCTAAACACTAGAAGATCAGAAAATTTTCAACTATCCTTCATTTCCGTCTTAAGCCACAAAGCTCTAATCTTGGGATTAATTGATAAAAACATAATTCGCTTGTCCTTATTGAGCAATAATCTAAGTGCGAAAAAGTATAGCGGACTAGCTTCTGGAACTTCTTCCGACATGCTGTCGAGCACTTTGACTGCTTCTGGAATACCATATGGATCCATAACAGGAGTCAAACTAGCTGTGGCTTGACTCATATTATCAGCTGCATTGCATAATTTTTCTATTTGATTGGACAATCTTGCAGCCCCTCCAATTTGCTTTGAGGATTTCTTTCTTCCAGGTTTAAAATGTGAACTTGATATCTCAGGATTTTTTCTTTTTTGCCCGTTTCCATCAATTTGAACATCATTTGAAATGTTCACATCATTTGAAATGTTCACATCATTTAAAATGCGAACATCGTTTCTCACATTCTCATCTTCATTCTCTTCAGGTATTTCATTGTTAACATCCTCAAAAAAATTAGTACGGAGTGTACCAGAAGAAGGTGCCCATGCTTTATCACCTGTTGCAACTATCCCCATGAACATTTGGTCCAACTTCCCTTCGAATTCAAGATCAATGCCTGATGTTTTAAATTTTTGAGCTTCAGGCACAACCTACATATAAAATGATAGTTTAATAACAGTAATTATCAATAACCTCATTGAAAAGAAAAAAAAATTCAGAATTATTAATGTACCTTTAGCCTACTCTCCCACCAATCATCCGATGCATCAACGGTTCTTTTTATAGGATCCCACCCTAGACCAGTATCTTCGCCTTTAAGTTTTTTCCAAGCTTTCCATTCTTTTTTTAGGGCGTCCCACCTATTTTTAAGTTATCTTTGTGAAAAACCCTTGCCCGTTTCTTTCTCAAAGTTTGTCATTATTTTCAACCATCCATCTTTTGTGAAATGAGTACCAGGCCTATTGCCTTTCAATATTTCTTTAATACAAATATCACAAAATATTTCTGTCAATCTCTTATCCCACATTGCTTTCACTTTTTCACCACTAACTTCAATTGCCGAAGTACTCATCTATTGTGTATACAAACAGATTCGTTTCAGCCAAGCAATCAAGAAAATCAAATGTCACATAATGAATTATGATTATGTATTATGATTATGTAAGCATCTGTAATTAATGTAAGCATAAATAATTAATGTAAGCATGTGTTGTTGCTTGACTAGTTGAAAAGTTACTAATATATAGAGCATGCATGCATATTAGTGTTAGTGACACACACTAAAATGGGAAAGGATTGTGTTCATACAATGGTAGACTCAATCCAACATGGATTTATAAAATTAGGGCATGGTGTTTCAGGTCATTAAAAACAATTATAAAAGTATTTTTGATATGTTTTATACTGATTTAATTTTGTGTTATAATTGTTGTAAATGTATTTTTTATATAATATTAAAATTAAGTGATTCAAATTCGTGTTAAATGAATATTTGACAAAAAAATTAAAATAAAAAAATATTATAAAAAACTAATTGCAATAATATAGTACATTTTTATTTAACAAAAACACTTTAAATAAAAGAAACTTTTGTTTTAAAGAAAAATAAAAAAGTGGGGTAAAAGGGAATCTGCATTCCCTGACTATTAATAACATGTGAATCTGTATATTCTTTTTTTTGTTGAGCTGTCTTTAACCCTTTTTGTTTGATTAATTATTGAATAATAAAAAATATGATTAAAGAAACAAGGTGGCTTTTTGTAAAGAAGCAAATGTTTCATTTTAAAGAACAGAAAATTCCAACTTTTTTTTCATAAAATTCTAACTTTATTTAATTTCGTAAAATGATTGCCAACAACAAACTTTGGATGCCTCAAAAAGAAAAGAAATTACGGACAAAAATAAAAGAAGTTTCTTTTATTTATAAAAAAGATCTTTCATGGCCAGCAAGGTGTAAATTAGAAAGAAAAGCTAACATTCCTTAGAAAATAATCTAAGCCTAAAGATACAAACCACAAACTCAAGTAAACTCAAAAAAAGAATATACATGTTTTCTTTAATCTGTATATAGAGCATGCATGCATCTTAACATTGAAAACAACAATATCATTGCAATCATCTAACGAGAAAAAAAAGCAGTTCCAAGCAACCATTTCTGAAGATAGTAAAGGGCACAGAAAATTACTTGCAAGTTTGTAACTAATGATCTCTTATGGCGATTCACCGGTCAATAATCGAGACACGAAATACCTTAAAAGTTAGTGAATTTGTACTATATAGGTAATCAAAATAATGCGATTTTGAACCATACCAAATAATCTATTTCATGTTGATTTTTACATAACATAAATGAAATGCCTAAATGCTAAAATGGAGAGTAAAACTAACATTAAAATGCAGTACTCATCAAACAATACTTTGTAAACTATACATGTTTAATCTTCAAGTAGTAATGATTGAAAATTGATAAAATATATATCAGTATATAGTAACTATAGTGGCTGGAATATCTGTACTCATTGTGTAAATTGAAAGAAAATATATGGCTTGAAATAAAGAAAAAATAGAAGCATAGAATCTTAAAAACATATTAATTTAAACTGAAAAAATCTTGAAAAAATATATCATTGAATTATTGAAATGGACCATATTAATTTAAATTGAATATCAAAAAGGTCAAATATGTATCAGCAAATCACCAACTCTTATATCACTCAACTCATAAGCTAACCAACTTTCTGCATAACTCATTTGCTTGGAAGCCTGCCATGATATAATCCATATGTACAAGTAAACCATTGCAAAATATTTCCAGGATTCGGTAAAATGGAGCTTTCTTTAGACACAACAATGTTGTCATCTTTCCATGGGTTAAGACTCAAAGTAACAAAATCTCTAAAAACATAAGTCTATCTCAATCTATAATACTCAAATCCAGTTTTGACGAAATTCTCAATACTTTTAGTTACTTTCCATGCATTAAAAATCCCCACAACCACAAATTGATACAAAAAAAAAGAAAAGATTATTAAGATCCAAACATCAATTTAAACAGAAAAGAACATTTTTTTGTGCATGCACCATGAGTAACTTAACCAAGTTCCTTCCATACTACCTTTTTCTGAAGAGGAAATGGTCATGCGCTGCCTAGGTTATGTGAATACCAGTGTAGCGAGTAGTACCCGATGTTTCACCCGAGAAAAAAAAAAAAAAATCAATAGAGCGGAGAACACCCTTTGTCATCTAAAATGTACAGAAGAAAAATTAGAGAATAAAATAATTGGAAAACAAATTCCATGCCTCAACTCTAAAATTCCTTGTCGATTTTTACAAATTCGGCAACTAATGCAGGTGGATTGGTGCTGACTGGTGAAAGATATGGTGGTGGCCGATGGGTGTTGGAGTGGAGAAGGGGAGAAAGGAATTGGCTGTTAGGGATTAGAAAATGGAGGAGTCGGCGGAAGAGGAAAAAAAGAAAAAAGGCAGTAGCTTCACTTCAGGGGTTTCCCAGTCTCAAGGATCGAAGAAAAATCAGACAAAGAAAAGAAAAATCAGAAGAAAGGCAAGGATAATCAGACAAAGAAAAATCACCAGAGATCGAAGATAAGCGAAAACTCACCAGAGGAACAGAGGAAAAATGAGAGAATGAAAAGGGGAAAAAAAGAGGACAACGTCTACTGGGAAGAAGACATAAAACAAGGATAAAAAAGTAAAACACCATGTAAAAGTCCTTCTGCTGTGGAAAAAGCTAAAAATTTTGGCGTTTTCATCTGTGAAAAAGGACTTCTGAAAAGTTGGAAATTTTTCTCCACGGGCCCTTGTTCTGTAGTACTTTTTGCTGAAAAGTACTTTTGGCCCAAAAAGTCCATCCCAAATGGAGCAACGAACGGGGCCTAAGTCTAAGTTGGATTCATAAGTCAATTGGACACTGATTCAGTTGTCCTTCCATATTTGAAATAAGTTATATTATTACAAATGTACTTTTTGTCTTTTTACATTTTAAATTAAATCAATAAAGAATTATAAATAAAGAGATTTGAACTCATGCCCTCAACAAAACATAAGACCTCAACTATAACTTATTTTTACATTTTAATATTATTATACAAAAGTTTTCACCCACACATATTGCATATTTTATTTTCCTACATATTGTATGTGGTATTATTATTAATTTAAAATCATACATTTGTTATTTATTAGGGTAAACTAAAAAAAATAGTCACTTTTGTTTGTCTCAGATTTCATTTTAGTCACTTATGTTTGAAATGTTACGTTATCGTTTTGTTATGAAGTTGTCAATCTACCGTTAAGCTCCTCTACCTCCCTAACGACGGTCCTACGTGGCAGTCCAAATGAGTTTTAAATGCCAACTTGGATGTCTTACGTGGCAATCCAAATTAAATTTATTTAATTAAAAACATATTCTCATCCCAACAACTGGACATCTAAGTTGGCATTTAAAACACATTTGGACTGCCACATAGGATTGCCGTTAGGGAGGTAACGGAGTTTAACGGTAGAATGACCAATTCGTAACAAAACAATAATGTAAGTGACCAAAACATAACATTTCAAACATAAGTGATTAAAATATAATCTGAGACAAACAAAATGGACTATTTTTATAGTTTACCCTATTTATTATATATTATTTTTAAACAGTTTTTAAATACATAAAAATTCAAATATTTTTAAATATAATGACACACGTAAATAAAATATAGTGAAAATTTTCAATAATGATGGTGTTTAAATTAACCCTATTTTGGAAGGTACAAATTCACACCTCCATCTTGCTGCTCAAACAACCATTTTTAAAAAATGGCTTCTTGTTGGATTTTTGGACATAAACAATGCACTGTTTTTTATAACTCGGTGCTTCCTGTCATTACCGCACAACATTTTACGCCAGCATGAATTTGATGTAGTCAAACATTCACATTCAGAAAGTCTCCGTTCATATTTATACTTAAATTATTTGATAACTCTTATTATTAATGTATCAAATAATGACATAATATTTTATTATTCAATTAAATTCATAAATAAAAAATATATAAAAATATAATAAAACAGTTGAAGACATTTTTAATATTTTAATCTATTGTGTGAATACCTATTGTTTTAGTCATAGACTTGCACTAAATAATTTTATAAAATTAAATTATTTAACCCAATTAATAAACATATTTTTAGATAGGTAATTGAGATATTTTTTATGTTTATTAAGAAACATATATAAAATACAAAATCCGAAACAATTGCGTACAAACAAGTTCTGAAATAAAAATAAACACTCGTTATTTATAATTGGGTCGAAGCTCCATAAAAAGCAGATCCAAGGATGAAATTTAAAATACCCAGTTCTTGAAAATGGGCCTACGAAAGGCTTGAGTTAATGAAGCGTGGAAGCTAAAACAGCCGTGGAATGTCCCGAGTATCCAAAACTTTGCTGACAGATAGACGAGTTACAAAAGAAAATCGAAGAAAACAGAGAGAGAAAGAGAGCTCACGAGGTGCAAGCAGGATAAGGAGGATGCAAACCCTGCTTCAACCCTGTAAGTCTTTATCCTTTCTCAATTTTTCGAGTCAATACTTTGCTTTTAATGGTGCCCCCAAATGGCAGTACTCTGTTAAAAGAACTTGTTACTCCATTACCGCTGCTGGGACACCAAAAGCTTTGTCTTTTTCGAGGAAATATACGTTTTTGAGAAGTGCCCAGATTGTTCTTTGCTCTCAAAATGATACTTTTGATGAGTTTTCAAGCACCCAGTTGCCTGAAAGGTTTGAAAACGATAGTGGAATTGAAGAAAATGAGGAGCTTGGATTGCTTAATAGGCCTAGTCCAGCACCTGTGAATAATGGGTTTGTATCTGATGTTAATAAAGAGTCTGAAAAACCTGATAAAGAAGAGATTTTGGAGCCTTTTTTGAAATTTTTTAGGCCTAGCGAACCATTGGAAGTAGAAGAGGGAGGTGAATTAGAAGATTCTGAGGAGAAAATTGATGAAGTGAAGAAGGTTGGTGTCGAGTACTATGGGCCAAAACCTGGTGACTTAGTGGTTGGTGTTGTTGTTTCTGGTAATGAGAATAAGCTTGATGTGAATGTTGGGGCTGACATGTTGGGTACAATGTTGACTAAAGATGTGTTGCCTCTGTATGATAAAGAGATGGATTATTTGATGTGTGATCTGGAAAATAAAGCTGAGGAATTTATGGTTTATGGGAGGATGGGAATTGTTAAGGATGATGATGCAATGAGGGGGGGGCCGGGTCCTGGAAGACCAGTGGTTGAGACTGGAACTGTGCTTTTTGCTGAGGTTCTTGGAAGAACACTTAGTGGTCGGCCTTTGCTCTCAACTAGACAGCTCTTCAGGAGGATTGCTTGGCATCGAGTGAGGCAGGTTCTTTTCTCACTTTTTTCTTTCTTTTTTCATAGTAAATTTGTTTATTTTAATGGTTATACTTTATATGCTTGGTGACTTCTGTAGTTGCTTAATGTACCATATTTAACCTTTTATCATGAATTTCTGAATTTTTGAAGTTCTAAGACAACATTAGCTCTTGAATATGAACAATTACAGGGGTCAGTTGACAACTCATTAATTGCAACAGATTAGCTTCCTGATAACCTTAAAGGGTATCTGATTGTTGAACTTAACTAATGATTTAAGCTGAATTTTGGCCAGATAAAACACCTGAATGAACCTATAGAGGTTAAACTTACAGAGTGGAATACAGGTGGCCTGCTGACAAGAATTGAGGTTCGTGTGTCCCATTTCTGTTATACATATTTGTACGCATAATTCAATGTGAAAATCTTTTCAGACATTGTCTTGCAGGGCTTGCGAGCTTTCCTTCCAAAAGCTGAGTTGATGAAGAGAGTAAATAACTTCTCTGAGTTGAAAGGATATGTAAGTTTCTTGTCATGGAAATTTCAGTAACTGAGTTCTGTTTCTGTTTTGTGTAATGGCTTACCTTCATGACATTTGGCCTGAGCATTTCTGAAGTCTAAAACCATCTATTGATAGATTTTGTGACAATACACTCTAGACTTATTACGTTAGCCAGTTATAGTTAAACCATATGCATTTAGGTAGTGCTTCTCATAATGGAATACGTGTTTGTCATTGAAATTCTCTTCATATGATAGTATGCAGGCATTTTGGGGAATAATGTCATGGAAGGAATATTTTTCTTTGAAAAAATGAAGATATTTGAAGGTCCTATGCATTTTTAATATGTTTATTGTTTAGAGGGACCTAGGCAACCTAACCAATCAAGTTCTGCTGCTACACTGTTGGTGTATTAACTCATCAGTGAACAATCTTTTAATTGGCTGAAAATAAAAGAAGTTTCGTATGCATTATAAAATCCCTTGGATTGGATGATCAATTGTTTTCTTCTATATATTTTCCCAATGGCATGTCTTCTCTTACCTCAAATGATCATGTTCGCTTTTGCTTTCTTCCCTCTTATCTTCCCCATGACACGCGAAAAAGTAACCTAGTCATGCAAGTGGCATTAATAAACCATTCTTCAAAGAGACCGGTTTGAGTGGATAAGGTTTATGACCTATGAAGGAATGCATAGAAATCGAAGAATCAGAAACGCAAAACAAATTTGAAACTGGAGTTTCATTTATGTTGTAAGAAGAAGAGAAGCATCATGGTGATAATAAGGAAATAGATAGTCAATGGGATATATATGTCTGTTCTGTCTATGTTTCTTTGTTTCCTTCACTGATTCTATGCTTCTTAAGACATTTTGTTTCATCTATTGTGTAGGTGGGCCGCAGAATGCATGTGAAAGTTACTCGAATAAATGAGGCTAACAATGATTTAATATTGAGCGAGAGAGAAGCTTGGGTTAGTTACTACAATCTCTCTATTTCTCATTGTCCTTCCGTCGATGAAGCAACTTAGTTTATCACTTTATTTTAAAAAGAAGGGGCCTAATGATGACGTTACGGTAAAATGTTGTAGGAAATGATGCATCTTCGTGATGGAACACTTGTAGAAGGAACCGTTGTAAAAATTTTACCGTATGGAGCCCAAGTAAGAATAGCGGATTCCAATAGAAGGTGAGTAGAAAGCTACTTTTTATTCTTTTCCCCCTAACATCGAGTTTAATACAAACCAATTGGTTATTGCTGTTATTATCGTATCATGTAAATATAATAAAAATTAACGGAAGGATAATATGAAGAGTTTCTGATAATATTAAGTTAAAGATTTATGTTTAAAGAAGTGAAAAAGAAAGGGGTGGGAGTGCAAGATTTGTAACGGAAATTGGGAGGCAGTGAGCTGGGAAAGAGGGGTTTGAAACATTGAATGGGTAAAAATAAATGAATGACTAGAGCAGACAAGATCGAGGAAATGCAGCATGAATCATATTTGGAACACTCTTATGGCACTCACTTATCTCCTTTAGGCATTTGTCTTTGATGAAGCAATGCATTGGCCCCAAAGCATTATTTTTTATTTAATATCTTTTGTAAAAATAGTAAATATTTTGAAATAATATTTAGCATTAAAAGGAAAATTTGAAAAAAAAAATTGTTAACATTTAGTTCAAATGGCTCCTACAGTGCGAGTTGTCTCGATTTTATTATGCTAGCCTTCAGGACATAGCCTGATGCGCACTTAGAAACTGCCTTTTACAATGCTGATATTACATCCCCTAGTTAGTCGTAGTTATACGGTATATTTGGAAGCCTCTCTTTTCTCATTTCGATTGTTAATGCCCTCCTCATTTGACTTTGATTGGTTACTTGCTTGTGCATCTTAATAATATTTATGCCACTCTATTAATTCTAGTTGTATGTTCATATTTATTTGGTTTATATGTTAAGTTTAACATTTTTCTTGTGCCATGAGTCATGACCATAAAAATTGTTCTAAATTTCAACTGTGTTGCAGTGGGTTGCTTCATATCTCAAATATGAGCAAAAATCGAATTACTTCTGTTGCTGAATTGCTTAAAGAGGATGAGAAGGTCAAGGTTCTTGTTGTGAAGTCACTCTTTCCTGACAAAATATCTCTCAGGTAATTGAGGACCATGTTGACATCCTTGCATTCCGAATGCTTTGGACATAACTTTCATTGAGACTTATCTGATGCAATCGTTTGAATTTATGAAATTTCTTGCACTTGGTGAAAAGTCAGAAAATTACTATTAAAGTGGCACATTTGTGCATGTAGAAAAAGATGTACTTTTACTTACAGTGGCTTGTTACACTATATTTGAAATGCATGAAAATGAAATAAACTGCTGCTGTCATTATTTCGGTATGTTTCGTCTCTTGACTGTAATGTAATTTTCTCATGCATCTTGCAGTACTGCTGAACTTGAAAGTGAACCTGGCCTCTTTATATTAAACAAAGAGGTAAAGATTTGATCTGTTTCATGAGGAACGTCTAGCATGGTTTATGATTGGTCATAACTATTAATAATATATGTTACCACAGAGGGTATTTTCTGAGGCTGAAGAGATGGCAAAGAAGTACAGGCAAAGTCTACCTGCAGTTTATGCACCCCGGAATACCGAGCCTCTTCCGGCTGATGCTTTATCTTTTGAGAATGAAGAAAGTCTGTATGCAAATTGGAAGTGGTTCAAATTCGAAAGAGAGAATGAATCAAGTTGAGTTTTTAAGGTCAGAATGCCAGAATATTAACTTGGAAAAGTGGAGGGCTCGAGTGTTACAACTCGACTGCATGATGATCTCTAGAAGAAAAAAGGTAACATCTTTGACCATTCTGTTGGAACTAGAGAAATATTTTCTTCCCTGCATTCTACTTCGGATCACCACTGCAAAAAAATCCGCTTCAAAGGAAATCGAAGTAGAAGTATCGTTGCATCAACATGATCTCTGTTGTACAAATGATTGTATCAAGATTCATTTTTCTTTGGATTTTATGCTTAATCATAACTTAGATAATGAAAGAAAATGTGTTTGTTTGACTTGGAAGTGATTAATTGATCTAATCTTCAATGGAAGGGAATACATGGGCTTAGTTGCATGATCAAATGAAAAGTTTGAGAGCATGTTTTGGTGTAAGATTGTCCTAAAATATCATGTAGCATAATTATAGGAGGGTTTGTTCAAATCTGCGATCAGGAACCGCCCGTAGAGGGAGGTCTGCTGATATTGCAGGTCGAAACTGCAACGAATTTTTTGATTTGAGGTCAAACACAATCAAGTTCGTATCGACAGACTTTAGCACAATTCAGAAGCTTAACATGAGCAATTATAGCATGTGGAGCTTTCAGACGAAGAGACGGAGGTGGACAGCAAGAGAAGCCCAATCAAAGCAAGATAATGAAGAGAAGAAGACTCCCTAGGAATGCTACATTTGCTTAGCTTGGGAGTATGGAATAAAAAGGGGTAAAATAAGTTCTAACAAAAATGATAACGAAGAAGAGTGGGACTTTCTTGTCTCCATACATGAACTTGCAATCTCTTCTCCTTCTATTGCATAAGAGGATGCCAACATAATCAAGTATATACTTACGATTAAATAGAGTGATTTTGAGAAACAAGGTAAGGGTAGTGAATGATGGTGGCTCTCAGGGCAAATGATACAATTAGAGGATTAGTACTCACATGGTAAGAACATATCCGCAGCCATGTCCAATAAGGAAATGCCCTTAAATTGGGTCTTCTTACTGCTCCCTTGGAGATTCAACCCGGATGGGTTCTATGAGGAACATCTTTGACCATTAGAAAGAGTTTAAAAAAAGTTTATATATTATTAAAATGATTAAAATTAAAATTTTAAATATTTAAAAATATTTTTATTTGAAGATTTTTTTTATATAATTTATAAAATTTTAGAAATTTTATTGAAAAATTAATTCTTTTAATTTATTATTTCTGGAATAAGACTAAATTGACAGAGTGGGTAAATTTTGTGGGTTAAATTTATTAAATTTTTTAGGATTTTTAGGGTTTAAGGTTTGGGTGAGAACGGAAGATGGGGGTTTTGGATGTGACCCAAAAGGGTTTGCATATGGAGATTTTAAGATTTTCAAACACAGGGAGGTCAGGACTGAGGAAGAAGAAAGTGCAAGGATTAAGGATTCAACGAACTAATAAACCCTAATTCTTTGGGAGATGAATAAAGGAGGCCTATGATAAGAATAGGCCTGCTCATCTTGGGCCTTAAACCCTTTATTCGAATGTTAAATAAAAATTGGCTGTTGTTGTTTAAGTCCAAATCAAAACTTTGCACTCAACAATTTTCGCGCCCAATGGCGAAAGCTGAAATTCTGAAATGTCCCGCCCACCCCCTTAATCGAAAGAAACCAACCCAAGTACAGAACCAGTGTAACAAAAGAGAAGGAAGAACACCGTGAAATCCCGAATTATGCCAACCGCCAATTTTGTAGCTCTGCAATGCTGCCAATGCTCCACAATGCAGGCACATTCGTTCATCCTCTTACTACAGTTTTCTCTTTGCATAATTGTTCCTTTCTCCTCTATTTGTTTAAACAGGAGGTTTGCAGGTGAAACAAAGGAAGAAGAGCAGCAACAAATGGACGTGCGTGGTCTGCAATCAAAAGCAATCGGTGCTCAAGGTCTTTGCTCAAGGTCCCATGGCTAAAGACGTCCGCAAATTCGTCCAGTCTTTCAACATGACCCGAAAATTCACCGATCAAAACCAACTCTTCGATCCCACATCGGAATATGACATCGATTTGGAAGATGACGATGGTGGAGATCTGGAAAATCCGAAGAAAAGACGCACCGATTGGACCGAGTATCTCGACTCAGAGGATCATCATGAACACAAATTAGTTTTACAAGAAGAGGAACAAGGTCGTTTGTTTACTTAGAAAATAAACTGTACTGCCATTATTTTTATTCTAGTTAAGAATATAAGAAATTCGTGTTTGTTTTATTGATGGTGTAGGGGTCGATTTGGAACCAGAGATTGTGACAGAGTTGCCTGCAACGGAGAAGTTCAAAAGACCCAAATTGAGGAACTCTGATACTGGGGAAGAAGGCGTTGGTCATCAGCTTTATAAACCACTTTTATACAAGAGAAATTGCAGAAAGGCTACTATGCTCTTTTCACAAGGTAATAATAATAACAACAACATAGGTATGATTATGGTTACAATTAGATGTGTTAATTCAGCATTGGGTTTTAAGATTTTGGATTAATATAAACTTAGTTGTCAAGTTTAGATATCAAAGTAGATAAAAAAAAAAAAGAGTTAAGGTTGAACGTGAATCTAATTGTGTCAATTTCAGGGACCAAAAGTTATAGCAACCCTTTCTTATGATCTTAGTTTGAGTTAGTTCATGGTTTAGATCATTTTGGTGATATGGATTTTAGGGCTTTCTTTTTATAATCAAATCAAGTTAGATTTCGTTTGAATTGGAGTTGATTGGATCAAATTTTCGGGATTGGAGTTGCAGATGAGAAGGCAGATAGGCAGCAACAAGCAGATGGAGACATAGGTTCAAAAAAACGAAGCGACTTGACAATAAGAAAAGTAGGGAAAATTTTGGAGTCAATGAGGGACTCTAAGCCAGCAACATCTAAAGGGAATTCAAAGTGGAAAGATTACATAACTGAAGAAGATGAGGGCGACAGCTTGGAACAGTGTTGTCCAAGAAACTCTGCAAATTATATGGACAAATGGGGGAATGCCGACGATGCAGTTTTGAACACTGATTCCATCAAATATCAAATAGTCGAAGATGATATCCATCCTGATTTCATGTGAATATATATCTCATGTTGTTCATCATCCTTCTCATTCCATAATATATGGGAACTAATAAAAATTCCTCTTTAATTATTTTTCTTTCATTGTTTTTAAATTTTATGAATTAGTTTGACAGGTTGATTTTTTATTTGGTTTTCGGAGCTGTGAGATCTGAAATTACGATTAAAAACTTTTATTTTGGTATTTGTTGTTTTTCTGATTTAGGTGATAGCGTCTCATAAAGTTGTATTGACACCAAGTCAAAATTATTGGAAGAATCGAAACGATTGTTTTTTGTATATGGTCTATTGAGGAACACACTAGCATGTCCAATTAAGTGGTTGGTTGAATCCGTTAAGGGAAATAATAATCGAATTTAAATGATCCATGTAGTTAAAGGTTGTTGATTCGAGTTGGGTCCTAGTTTGCAAGGCTACTGAAGAGGTAAATTATGGACATGTGTTTCGTGGTTGTTTGTTTGGTAAGGGTTAGTTGTTGGGCATTTCCGCAATTAATTTACACACAAAAGGGTTGGTAGTCTAAGGTGATCTCGATCATTATAACCGACTTATCGGTTGAAGAAGAAGACTTGTTATTAAAGATTGGTTCGAAATCGGAGCAAAAATTAAGTTTGAAGATAGAATTTCATCATTTTGATTTATTCAATTTAATTTTGTTTCTGCTTATTTTTACTGTTATTTCGATTTCAATTATCTCTATTATTTTTACTTTCATCAAACTTAAATTCTCCATTTTTATTTTTGTCGAAACCTTTTTTTTTCTTCTAGAAATTGACTTTTTATTAAAAAAAACGAAAATGGGAGTCGCCACCAATCCTTTTTTTTTATGATGTGTGATCAGATCACCTCGTAATTTGACCATTTTAATAAAAGGTTTGATTTACTAAAACAACAATTTTTTTTTGGTCTACAAAATTCAGAAAATGGGTTCGGGAGTCAGTTACGCACAAAGAAGGATTAGCACTCTCGTCACGCCCAAAATTGGTACCTAGTTGATTACTTGATGTCTTTAGTGTCGAAATTGAAAATTTGAAGGAAATTTAAAACACAATCCCTTTTTGCATAATGACATTCTTATTTGAAAACATTTAGTCGAATCCAGACTTATATAAGAAACTTTCTTATTTCTAGTTAATGAAAATGTCATGTCTAGTAAGTTAGGACATGACATCCCGTACTATCAGAAATAAAATTGCTCATCATATAATTTTTTTTAAATCTCATGTATTTTAGTTTTAAAATGTTCGATTATTTAGGTTCAAAGAGAAAGTCGAAACCCCGTAAGTTAGGGTACAACTTCCCGAATCTCTAAATACGGAACATTACCTATTTTTAAAAATTTTCCTTTTATGAATAATAACAAATATCATTTTTAAAACGATATGCGTTTTTATTCAGGTGTGGTACATCAATGGATGAATATATCTAAATTCAATGTATAAAATAGTGATAAACGGAATAATATATAATAGCTATATGGGTACAATGTTAGAATAAACAAATAGAGGAACACTATAATAATACTAATGTGATTTTAGTAATGATGGCATAATATGCATAATAGAATAATAATAATAATAATAATAATAATAATTATAATAATTATAATAATAATACTAATAAAAACAACAATAATAATAAATAGTAATAATAATAAATAATCTAATTTTTGAAAGTAAAAAGACAATAAATAAATAAGTAATAAATAATATAATAATAATAACGATAATAAAGGCAAAGAATAAAATGAAATAAAATAAAAATGCACAATAAATACCAAAACCAAATTAAAAAAAATGGTAAGTAAATAAATAAAATAAACAAAACAAAAAAAAAAACCTAGACAGGGCTGAAATTAAATAAAAGGATTAAATTGACATTAAAATAAAATTAAGTGTCTAAATCATAATAAAATAAGTTCATGAATATAAGAGGGGCTAAATTGAAACCTAAATAAAATTTTAGGGGAGAAATCAGGGTAAAAATAAAATAAAGGACTAAATTGTAATGCGCTAAAAAAGAATAGGGGCTGAAAAGGAAAATATCCCTGCCCTCCTTATGCGCACCGTTTTAAAGGATCAAAATAAAAAAATAAAAATTAAATGGGATAAATTAAAAAAACAAAAAAAAAGGAAATAGGACTGTATTGCAAGATGTGTAAAAAGCGGAAGGACCAAAAGCGCAATTAGATCTCCTTAAAGCAAAACACGCGGATCCTAGGTCGGGCGGATCGGGTCGGCCAAAACGACGACGTTTTGTGGCCTTTCTAACCTCTCCAAAACGGCGTCGTTTCGCTATGGCTATTTAAGTTAAATTTTTTTAAAAAAAATCATTTCAGCCCTTGAATAAAAAAAAAATCAAAACCCCTTTTCTTTTTTTCTCTACAGCATGCCCTAAGACCGGCCACCAGTCCGGCGAGCCTCCGCGACGGCAATCGGTCGCCGGCAATGGGCTCTGCAGTCTCCGGTGGCCGAAAAACACCAAAGACACCGTTTTGAATGCTCCGACTTCCGGAGTCCAAATCTAGGGGAATATTCCCCGAAAATCCTTCAAAAGAAAGCGAAAAGTCTAAAGACTTTCGGTTTTTGGGTTCCAAAAAACCCTAAAAATGGCGGAGTACAAGCGTTCGATAAGTTTTTTTTTTTTTAAAAAAAACCTCCCTCTCTTTTTCCTTTTTGTATTTTTGTAAAATAAAAAAAAAATAAAAACAGTAATAAAATCACTTTTCTTGAAGCTTTTGTATTCTTTTTTTTTTATTGCTCTCTTTACAATCGGTTTTTCTTAGGCTCTTATAGCCGATTTTACATACTATATTTTATTGTTTTTGCTATTGTTGCTTGCGCGTGGTCTCTGTTGCTTCTATGCTTTCTTTCTTTGCAGGTGGCCCTGGAGAGTCAACGGAGGGGAGAGAAGATGCTCATTTGCCGTTTTGGTGCTAGGCAGCAGACCTCGGGCGGCGTGCACACTGCGGAGGCACGAGGAGGGGGTGCGGCGCATGGAGGCTAGGGTTTTCAGTTTTTCTGAAAACTTAGTTTAGGTTGCGGGCCTATAATAGGGCTTAGGGTTTTTTTTACTTTGGACTTGTAATTTTTTTCTTTTGGGATTGTAATTTTTTGGACTTATTTATTATTTTTATTTTATTTCTTGGTTTATATTTTTCAATGGGCCGGGAAAATTTGGGCATTTACAATTTTTACACAGATCGTTATACATCGTGTGCACGACAGTTGCCTTGTACACAATCTGATTAAATCAAAACAAAAAATTTAGATATCCCAATCTCAATAAGATCGACTTTATCCCTATACTACTATTTATTTATTATTTAAACGTAAAAATATTATTTTTGATAGATTTTACACCGATGTCTCAAAATATCACAAAGATGGACCCAATCAAATTTTCAGAGAAGCTCCAATGGAAGTTTTACCTCAACTCAATAAGGATGCATGAGGCTACTGCTCTATGCGTATAGTTTCACGTTATATTTGTGTTCCTTTGTCTAGCTCCATGATTTCTTTACATTCCAAATATATGTTGCCCCTCAACTTATTTATTCCTACTTGCTACTTAGTTGATATCAATTAAATATATAAAAATCCTATAATATTTATATATTTACATATTATACGCTTTTTTTTGTATATTTTTAATTTTATATAAATTTATTTTATATATTTTCAAAATAAAAATAACCTAAAAATTGATTTTTATAAAAAAATAAAAATATATAAAATTATTAAAAACAAATATAGAATGAATCTAGATAAATGATTGTTTACATCTTTAATGTGAAAAAAAATATATTTTTTATTAATTTATATATTTTAAAAGATTTTTTTGTTTATGTTTGACACATGACATTTTAAGAGGCTATCATGTGTTACTATTGGATTGGCCATCTATGTCACGTTAGCATAAATTAGCGGTATTAGTATAAAGGTACCAACATGTATGATCGAATACAAATTTAGGTATCAATTAGGTTCAAAAAATTAAGTATCAACTAAGTACAAATGGACAAGTTTAGGGGAAAATATATTTATTAACCCTTTATTTTTTTTTGTCATTTTAGCTTTAATTTTTTTATTACTTTTGCTTTCAACCTTCAAATTTTAATCATTTTATATTTTTTTAAATATAAAAATTGACTAGACCATCAAAATTTTAACGGTCCTGACATGATAGCTTATATGGCAATTCACAATTATTTCATAAAAAATAACAAAAAAGAAAAAGAACATTATTGAAGTATTTTCAACAAATTTCAAAAAAGTTCAAAAAAATATTAAATACTATCCACATAAAAATAAAGTACACGTAGACTGTAACATGGGGTGTCACGTTAGTGCCATTAAAATTTTAAAGTTTAATAATTTTTTCCTTCTAAAACAAAATAATTTGACTAAATTATAAAAGTTTAGGGCCAAAATGATAAAAAATTAATTAGGGTGAAATTAGAAAATGAATAAATATTAGAAATTAAATTTAGCAGATGATAATAAAAAAAACAAAATATTAGAAGAAAATTTAATAAATGTTAGAAATAATAGATAAGATTTAATTTTAATTTTAAATATTTATGAAACCCATATAAAATATTTTGTTTGTGAACATAAGTCGTATAATTTTTTTTCCAGAAACAACAATTTGGTAATTTGTTATGAGAGAAAATACGAAATTGCACATCAACGTTAATGCTAACAGTCTTCCATACGTTTTCCCAAAGAAAAACGATCTTGTTTACGCAACTGTATATATCAACCCGGAGCAAATTTCAACGTAAAAGCATAGGCACCGTACCCTAGAGCAGATCAATGTAAAATATTTGGCTTTTTTTAAAAAATTAACCCATAAAATTTAATTAATTACACAAATGACCTTTTTTTATTAAACACGTAAATGACCTAAAATTTACAGTAAAAGTTACCGAAGCCAAAGAGTTTGGTGTCACCAATATGCCACGTCAGCATTCGGGATAAAAAAATTAATTTTTTGGTGGAGCCATGTAGAATAGCGTCACCTGTATAAATACCAAGAAAATATTATAATTTATAAAAAATGAGGGACTTCAAAAAAAATTTTCTATTTTCCGATGGAGCCAAATAATTTGGCGCCACTAGTTTCCGTCATCCCTTTTTGCAATGTGATTTTTTTTAAGTTTTTAAAAATTTTAAATATATTAAAAATGTTTAGTATAACTAATTTTAAAATTTTAATATATTAAAAATTTTAATATATTTAATATATTTTTTAATATATTTAAATTTTTAAAAAACTTAAAAAATTTTAAATATGTTAAAAGAAAATATTAAGTATAACCAATTTTAAAATTTTAATATACTTAATATATTTAAATATATTAAAATTTTAGACATATTAAAAAAAATTAAGCATGATCAATTTTAATATATTTAATATATTTTTTAATAGGTAAAGATAAAAATATTTTTATAATATATTTAAAATTTTTAAAAAACGTCACTGCAAAAAGGGATGGGCAGCTTTAGAAACTGGTAGCGTCAATTTATTTGGCTCCACCAGAAAATAAATTTTCTTTTAAAGTCCCCTCATTTTTCAAAAATTACAATATTTCCTTGATATTTATATAGATGGCGCCATTCTACATTGCTCCACCAAAAAAATAATTTTTTTTATCTTGATTACTGACATGACATGTTGGTGGTGGCTCCACCAACTTTCACGGTAGATTTTAGGTCATTTACGTGTTTAATTAAAAAATGGGTCATTTACGTAATTAATTAAAATTTTTAGGTTAGGTTTTATAAAAAAGCTAAAATATTTAGATCAATCTTTTAAGTTTGGATTCGGTCCAGCATAAAAAATGGACTTATTTTTTTAAATTAGTTTTTATTTAAAAGCAAACCCGAGGCCAACCCGATCTATCTATATTTTATTTTTTAGATTAATTTTTATTTAATTGTTTTAAAAAAAATATAATACACCACATACACTAAAAAATATTAAAATAAAAATTTTCTAACACAATAAAAAGTATTTATATTAAAAAACACTACCATAAATATAATAAATGTTTTATTATATTAAAAAACTCAAATAAATATAATATATATTTTATTGTATTAAATATAATTTTTAAAATTTTATATTTTGGGTTGAGTTATTTAGTTGGATAAGTTGTTTTTTAGGTTTTGGATAGTGGATTTAATTGTTATTTGGTTAGTGATTAATATAAATATACATATAAATATAAATATAAATATAAATATACATATATATAATTATTATTTAACATATATAATTCATATAATATTTTTATAACATAGTATATTCGGGTCGAGCTCAGGCCAAAAAATCTTGCCCAAGGCTCAACCCATATAGAAAATGGGCTTTAAATTTTACCCAAGCCCATTTTTCGAGTCTCATATTTTGTTTAAACTCTTTCATTTTTCGAACGAGCCTTTGAGCTTGGACAGGTGGCCCAACCCATGAGCAGGTCTACTGCACCCCCACTTAACTCACACCTTCACATTTAATTTAAGGTAAATGTATTTTTTTTTTTTTTTGCTTCTAACATGTTTTAAAATTTTTTTAAGATAGTTCTTAAATTCGATAATTATTTTTATATCAAGGTTTGGAATATATAATTGTTCATACATTAAGGCTTGAACTTGTTTAGCCCTTGAATAATTGTTTTCACATTGAGATCTGAGCTTTTTTCGTCCACCTTTTTTTAAAGGAATTATCAAGGACTAAATTTGATTAAAAAATAGTTCAGGTCCCAATGTGGGATCAATTGTTAAGTTCAAGAACTAACTTAAACAAAAAGAAAATTTAAACCCCCATTTTGAGAATAATTGCCAAGTTGAGGGACTAACTTGAACAAAAAAAGTTCAAAACTCAACTTGGGAACAATTGTCAAGTTTAAGCATTAAAAAGTGCATTAACCCTTTAGTTAACTTTGATTTTGCATTTTGCTGTGAAAAAGTATTTTTTAAAAGTGTTTTTGAAATGTTTGTGTAACACTCCTTACCTGGTCCAGTCGCCAAACCCGAGCTATGGAATGCTACAGTCATAACCGGAACAGTACACTTTCAATTCACACTCGATTATTTCAAATAAACATGAAATACTTCATAAATACACAATTATACTCAAATTAAACACAATTCATACAATCATAGTCAATTCAATTCGTAATCACCAAATACAACATTTCTCAGGCCTTATACGAACTTACGTGCTCCAGTATTACCCAAAATTTAACTAGGACTAATGTGCAACATTTCCAAAATTTTAGATTAAGTATATCATAAATAAATCCTTCAAATAATCAATCATGTCATAAACACTCAAATATTATGATATACAATTAGATTCAAGTTGTAACACCCTAAACCCGGCCTAGACATCCATACCAAGTTAGAGAGTTACATCATCCGTTCTAAAAGTCATACTATCATAACACAATCAAATTGATCCAATAGTCACATAATATTCATCTCAACATTAGTTTAAATAAATAACCTTCATAAGTCCATAACTTCATAAAACATAAATCCCTAATAGTAATGCTAAATGAAACATTAAGGGTTTGACCGAGCTTCCGCGATACCGACCCGATCAAGATTGATTACCACCTAAAATCCAATCAATAAAAGGGTGAGTTGTGAACTCAGTGCGTAAAAAGGAATGTAATTCAACAACGGTTACTTTTAAAGAAATTTCTAGTCCAGAGATTCAGTTCAAAATAGAAGCATGTTCATTCCAGATTCAGAGCAGAGATGTTACATATATGTACATATACTATTCCAGCTCAGATATAGTTCAGATTTGATTCAGATGCAATGTTCCTATTTCCATCCGCTACACACCAACTTCGGCCATCCCAACACACCACTATGGACATTTAATGCCCATCCATCCCTGCACACCTTTAGAGTGTTCAATGACACTTTCACAGAAACGCAGCTTAGCTGCTAGATCAATATACGACAAGTGCCAGAATCAGAGTGATACTCATTGTGGCATAGCCACGATTTCAGTACAGACTCCCTTTCTCTTCACAATCTCCCACTACATGTTAATGCAGAATGCAATTATCCGTAACCCATGTTCAGACATTCCAATACTTAACATAATTAATAAAACAGTTCAACATCAGAGTGGTATTACTGTGCACATTCAAGTATGTGATTCATAAATCAGTCTCAGTGTATCAAACAGTTCTCATATAAACAAATTCAGTCATTCGTACATTGAGGAAACCAATATCAAAGTTTAGCAACATTCTCGGCCTCAGAAACAGTTCTCGGACCCAACATTCTACCACACGGCCTGGGCACACGCCCATGTGCCTTGGCCATGTGGGTTTTTAAGCACAAACAGTGAGTTACACGACCTGGGCACACGCCCGTGTCCCTGGCCGTGTGGTTTTTATACCTCAAACAGTGAGTTACACGGCTTGGGCACAAGCCCGTGTCCTTAGCCGTGTGAACCCTGCGCTAGCATGGCCACACACGACCTTGACACACGCCCGTGTGGCCCCTCGTATGGCCTCAATTCAGTAAACAGTGAGTTACACGGCTGTTCACATGGCCTAGTCACATGCCCGTGTGCCTGGCCGTGTGACGTCAACAGCCACCATTGTTGGTGATCCGAAATTTGCAAATTAAGGTTTCCGGTATGCACCTGATTTCGCTTCGACGGAGGAACATTACGGAGACTACCCGAAACCTAAATAATCGTTCACTAATCAATTATACCACCAATTACAATAATTTAGCAAAATCAACCCACTGCCAAAACATGTCGAAAGATTCGACGTAACCCCAACTTAATTCGCACACTCACCTCGTACGAAACTGGAAAACCAGACTAACACGGTGGGTTACCGTCTCTCATAAGATCTTCGCCTGAAAAGGTAACCAATCAAGCGATTATTTAAAGCGTTCAGACAACCGAGCAAAACCCATTTTGACATAATATCGTTAACTCAATGAAACCCGCAAAACGAGAGGGAATAACAGCAAAACTTACTTAATAATCGCACAGTCGACTTTACAGGAAACAAAGAATTCTCAATTAACGTAGAATCGATTGTAGTAAAAAGAAAATAAAAGAAGGAAGGACAGGAAAACCAGGAACCAATTTTAGAAAACGAAAAAGAAAAAAAAAGAGAATGAACGATATTTTTCTTCAGAATGCTTTTAAGATTAACCACCTCCTTCCAGCAATTGCAAAAAAAAATAATTTCCTAACGCATACAATGAGATTCGAACTCTGAACCGGACAAAATACAGACAGATGCTTAACCAGTGAACCAACAGGCTCATTCTTGTCACTGAGTTACCTAGAATTGAACTTAGCTACAGAACACATGGATGAAGATTGGTTTAAAACAATCACAAAACTTTTTAACAAGGCAACTCGAACTCCAGATCTTAAACCCAGAAGCAGAGCATAGAACTAGAGATATATAAATTAATTACTGCAGATTCTCACAATAATATTTCTAAAATTTTGGGGCATTACACAAGTCTTAATCGAGCTTACGAAAACTCTTAAGTTGACCCGAGTACAAATAAGGATCAAATCGAAATATTTTCAAAATATAAAGGCATTCATGAAAAATAGGAGACACCGCCGTGTGTCCAAGCCGTGTCACTCTCTGAAGCTGTGTGGGTTAAAGCACCAAAACTTTCATCAATAGTCATACGGTTGAGTGACTGGGCCATGTATAAAAATAATTGACTAAATCTACAGTACTCACACGATCATGTGGCTAGCCTGTGTGGTGTAAGAATAGACCATTTGGTATTTGTTCAAAGTAACCACTCAAGTCATCAAATATGTGCACCTATCCTGTTCAAAAACACTTAAAATTCATGCCAAAACATATCATATATCATTTCTTTTAAACACCTAACCAACATTCCACATTTGGCATCAAAACACAACAAGATTAAATGTTCTACTTCAGGTCATTCAAACTACTTATACAATTCCAAACCATTCATCCATTTCATGCAATCAACTAGTTTAAAATACTTAATTCACTTTGATTATTCTAACCTTATGTAACTTGACACCAACTTACAAGCATAGTAAATTAGCATTTCCATAAGAATTCATGTTCAAAATGCTTCAAAATGTAAGTAACATTATAAACGTCTAAACACTCCTAAGTACATGCCATAATTAACCAGGTTCAAACGATCAAAAGTCTACCGAATTAGGAGATAGATAGTGTGAGTTCCTCGAGGATTTGATCGGTAAGTTCCGAACGTCCAAAATCTACAGGGAAAAACAAGTATGACGGAGTAAGTATTACGAATACTTAGTAAGCTCATACAATATAAACAATTAACTTACCTTAACCATTCAATAGATATACTAAACATTATGTAAAATCAAGTCCACCTAACATGGCATAACACAACTAATGGAAAAAAATCCAGTTTGAAAATGGTTTTCTTATACATCGGAAAAATGAAATTTTGAAAACTAACCCAGTTTGTGATATTTATACCAATAAACCTTAATTGAATACATATTTGTGCTTTTGAATAAGCGAATCCTTGATGTTTTTCGGCTTTCAACCAAATGATTTCTCTGCTATTCTCGTACCACAAACTACTTCAAGTGTGGGCTCAAACCAATTGAACCAAAACACAGAACTAGAAAAAGTTTTCTTTTTGGGTGAAAACGAAAATTCTCTCTTCTTAATAGAAACTGACAAAATTATTATTCTGGAAAAATATATATAAAAGTTGAAAATAAATTCTCTCTATTTTTCGGCAGAATAACAATATCTCAAAAGTTGTGTCAATAGCTCTACTTACTGGTGCCATCTATTTATAGGAAGAGAAGGTAGAACTCTTGTAAAGTTATAGAGGTTTATTTTAAATAGGAAAAAAACATCCTACTTAGAGTAGGAGAGGGGTGAGCGTCTCATCCTTATATTTCTACTAGGGTTGTCGCACCCTTCATGTTATATGAGGGGTTTTGGGCCTCTCTCACATTGATTCCAATTACGAGTGCTTCCTAGGCCCTTTTTGATCCAATACTCTGTAATGTGATCCAACCCGATTTAGTTTTCTATTTCACAAAATAAACTTTAATATTTACATATCAAATATTTTTCTCACCCCAATTTTACCCTTGATAAAATTTTGACGATTTTACTCGCGGTAAAATTTTGAGAAAATTCGTTAAATATGTAACAACTCAACATGTTTACCATGACCGCATGGTTTATTTTCATTTTCAAGTTTCAAAACAATCCAAAAATATAAGCTCATTCTTCCATCATTTTTTAAGTAATCCTATATAGGATTGCAAATTTTCATTTTCATTTTTGGAAACCTACATTCATTTCCAAATGATTCCATTTATCCATTTTGGAGAAAACCATAACCATTCCTGAATGTTTCCAATTTCTCTTTTTTTATTCAAACACACAATTCATTTCTAGTTTTAACGAGCTAGCGGAGGGACTGATTGGACATATGTAGTTGAAGCTCAAATGGTTTATAATTAAGTTTCGATTTTTTGCCTATTAATTATAAATTCATTTAGTCACGAAGTCATTCCACTATAGGCTCTCCCTAACGACATACCATTACGAAAGCAACTACTCAATGCTCGTACAATGACCTTGTCATAAGTGTGTTACCCTCATAGGATATCCTTGATCTTTGGGATAAAATCCGATCTCTCAATATGACCTTATTTTATCTCATGGTAACTATTATGTCTTCCTTCATGAAAAATCAATCACTATCAAATAGTGATCAAGTCATCCATCACAAAGACGGTCGACCTGTGACCATGTTTACTTTTCATCAACCATGTAACGCCAATGAGAGGATATTATTTACCCATGTTTTGGGCTATGAATTCCACTGTTGTGAATGACGCTACATATTGTAGAAGTCGTACACCCAATGCACCAGCTTTCAATTCCTTATCTAATTGAACTCAGGCTTCTACTTACATCAAAGTGTACAAGTCATGCATACATAGTCTACCATCCACTCAGGATTTCGGTATGTCATACTATGAATGTCACAAGTGAATAAATCTATAAATAGATTCAAGATCTATTCTGTTTGAGTCCTGTTCGATGTACTGTCAGTCCAGTCAGTCACATCTATGTCTCTATCTTCTGGGAGTCATCCACTCTGATGCCCAAGACAAGACATCCCCCTAATTGTACTTGATATGTAACAGCCCGATTTTAGTGGTGTCGAAAACTGTGGTTTTAGGACCACAATTCCAATGAGTGAATAAATATTTTAATGTTTATTTAATGTTTATAGAGTTATATTAGGGCCGTATTAAATTTTCATTAATAAATTTTGAGGTTTAGATGGTTAATTAATTAAAAAGGACTAAATTGAAAAATTAGCAAAAGTTGATCTCTTTTGCTAAAGGATTAAATGGATGTGGAATCTTTAATGAAGGGATTTAAATGGTAATAATACCATATGTACAAGTTAGTGGAATTTGGCGGTTTGGTATTTGAGTAAAATTGGATGTTTTTAAAGGCTAAAATGATAAATAAATAATTAGTAATAATAATAAAAGATAACCAAAATAATGTCATCTTCTTTGATACACTCCTCCATCGATTTTTGTGGGAAAGAAAACCATTTTGTTAGCTTAAGTTTGAACAACATTGGAGCTTTGCATGTAAGTGTTTTTAATTCCGTTTTTAATAATTTTTATGTTTTTGAGCTCGTTTTAGCTTAATCTACCTAGTCTGGGGGTTAATTTGCAAAACTATTAAAGGTTGAGGGACTTGAAATGATTGAATTTTATGTGTTGTGATGTTAAGTGTTAGATAATTAATTTTGGTGGTTGAATGAACATGATTTATTTAGTGAATTTTAGTGAATTTTAGGGTTTAAGGATTAAATTGTATAAATGGTAATGTTCATGGACTTTGGGTGAAATGAGTAAAATATGGGTTGAGATAAATATAGGGAAAATTAGGCTGGCATATTTTGGTTAGAAAAATGGTGAATTTTCATGTCATGGGTTTAAGGACTAAATGGTATAAAGTTAAAATGTTAGGGATAATTTTGTAATTTTATATTAAAGTGAATAATAAATTAAATTTAATGATTTTAGATTGTTTGAAATATTTAATTGAATTAAATTACTATTTAGATCAAGAAAAAAATCATTCGGACGTGAATTGGGAAAAATAAAAGTTTCAGAGTAGTTCTCGACTTTGTTAATACAACCGTTGTAATTGAGGTAAGTTCGTATGAGATATATGCTTATTAATTATTGATAGATTAATTTATTGTTAATATTATGTTAAAAGTAATTGATTCGGTAATAATATGATGACTTGTATACTCGTCGGTTTATAATCCTGTTTGAACCTAAAGAATGCTTAGGATACAAATGACATGTCATTAGAGACTATATGTTTCGGTTGCTGGTCTTGGATGTCCTACTGATGGTTGAGGTCTTGCATTTGTTGCAGATTCTCCACAGCTCGTGTGAGCAACATTGTGTAGCTAACGTCTCGACCCACAGCTCGTGTGAGTAGGCCCATTTCACAACTCATGTGAGCATTATTAAAAAGGTTATGGTTCTATAGAAAGGTGTTCCTGAGTATCCGATGTTATTCTATACGGCTCAACGGGTAAGTAAAGGAATGAAAAAGATTATATATGGAATTATGGATAACGATGACCGTATGGAACGGTAAGGTGAGCTTTAATAATGCATGGAAAAAGATACTAATGATGGGAATTGTGGTGTTAGGAAAGGCAAGTGTTATGTGATTTAATGAGTATGATTGAATGGTTTAATATTAAGGAACAATAAGTTTAAGTTTCTTTATACGAACTTACTAAGCATTATATGCTTACGTAGTTGTTGTTCCTCTATTTTGTAGATCATTGGAAAACTAATTTGGTTGGAATCTTGTTGGAGCCCTATCACACTATCCGTCGATCATTTTGGTAGTTTTTGAACATTTTGGCTATGGTTATAAATGGCATGTATAAGGCTCATAGGTAATAGGTGTCATGAATATGTTACTTGGCCCACTTGGTTTGGTCATATCTTTTGGCGGTTATGTTTTGGGGTGGACTTGTAAAGCTTTGTAAATAAGTATTCTTTGGTTACTTTGAGTGACATGTAAATGTATGTTTTAGACATGTTTATATGTGTGGTTGAAATGGTTGAAATGTTTATGGTTGTAGTGAAGTAAGCTTAGGCTATGGAGTGAAAGTAAATTGTTTTAAGTTGAAGTGCCTTTGAATGACATATTGGTTAGAACCTATAAGTTGATTGATTTGGCATATTTGTGTGTGTTCAATGAGTGTTTTGAACCATTGAATGTATATGCAATAGGCGTTTTTGTATATGTTTGGATACTTATTACAAATGTTACGTTTTAAACTTGGTATAAGCTTAATTGTGTATATACCTTTAATGTTGGTGTGAATATGTTCATATAAAATTGTTTTGGTCATTTGATATAAACATTATTTAAGTATTTGAATCATGGTATGAATGAATGTGAATGATTAAGAAGAAATTATAAGTTTGGCATGAGTTTTATATATGAACTTATGAATTTGAATGCAAATTAGTTGATATGTCATGTGAATTGAGATTGATAATTAAATTGTGGTGTCAATGAGAACACATTGATTAAGCACTTAGGTTAATTGTTTTGACATGTTTTAGGCTAGTTTAAATGTGTTTTTAATGCATGGAAATGGTTGGTTTTGATTTGGCTTGGAACCTAAGTGTTGGGTGAAAGTTTTCCTTGTTTTAGAATCTTTTTTAAGGTGCAAATGGCTTGGGTTATTCCACATGGCATGGCCACATGGTTGTGTGACACACATGGCCTAGACGCACGGCCATGTGTCTTATAAATTTTTAAGTGTAGGATTTTTCAAATGGTCACAGTTAGTTACACAGTCTGGCCACACGAGCGTGTGGGGAAGCCACATGACCATGTGTGAAGCCACACGACCTGGGCTATTCCACACGGCCTAGACACCCAGCCATGTGACCCTTGTTTCCAAAATTTTTTAAAATTTTGCATATTTTTCTGTTTTGATTCAAATTAGTCCCAGATTATTCCTAAACTATTTTTAAGGCCCTGTAAGCTCGATTTAAGGCCCATAAGTGTATTTTACCCTGATTTTTATAAGCTATTGAATTTTTTTTTTGTTTCTGTTTGATGATAAATGTCCTGATTTGTACTGTAATGCTCCGTAACCCAATCTAGCGACGGAGATGGGTTAGGGGTGTTATATGATAGACGACATATTAGTCTTTCAATCGATTTGCTCATTTTCAATTAGATTAAGGACATGTTTAGGTTCGTCTACTAATACAAGTTGTATTTTTGTATCATGATTCGACCACGTAATATCACTTAGTATTAGTTAAACATTAGGCAACCAATGAGCAACATTTGCTTCTATTTTGCTTTGCGTGCAAAATCATTTGAGGACAATAATATAAAGTGTATTAATTTAATTCATGAATAATTTTATTAAACAATCTATTCAAAAAAAAATTATAAGTGTACTTAGACGAAAGTACTACACTAAGGGCACTAGATCCAACAACAACAACATTAATGTGAGTTTGGTTCATACTTGATCACATAACATTTCATTTAAAAACATAAGTTTTATATCATCTATATTCAATTTAACCATCATTCAATCATATGGAAATATACTCAATCCTTGCCCTTAATTTCTCTATTTCACTATTTAGGATCGATAGACATAATTCAAATTGTTCAACTTCCACATTTTTGTATCATTAATGTTACCCAATGAAACATCGTAAAAGAACTCAAATACACTGGTTCTAATCACATCTAGTGCTCGTCCGAGCTAAACATATCCACTTGTGTCAGGTTACCCGTCCGGGCTAAACCTTTTATCGACACATTAAATAGCTTAGCCAAAGCTGTAAATATACATGTCAAATTACTTGTTCAGGCTAAACTTATAAAATGACATCAAGTTACTCACCCGAGCTAAACCTATGTCACATGTATCTTCGAGTTCACAACAAATGATGGATCTTGGTAATCATCGGTAATTAACCACATATGTTGCTCGTCTGAGCTTAACATATATTCGTGTCAGGTTGTTGTCCGGGCTAAACCTTTATTGACACATCAAATAGCTTGGTCAGGGCTAAATATACATTTAAGGTTACCCGTCTGGGATAAACCTTTGAAATGACATCAGATTACTCGTCCGAGCTAAACCTGTGTCACATGTATCTTCGAGTCTGCAACAAATGTTGGATCTCGGAATCATTGGAGATCAACCTGTAACCATGTGTACGATACATTTATGAAGTCTTATTGGGGGTAATTCTATCATGTAAGTTCATGTTATTCCATTTCAATTTAATCATTTCTCACCTTTTTGTACTAAACTGTAAACAATCCAAAGTTTACTAAAACATATATTATATATATAACATTCACAATACAATATAGATGATGAATCAAAATATAAATACACCATATGAACTTACCTAAAAAACGACAACTACAAAGTGTCAAGGACTAATCCGCAATTTCTTCTATTTCTCAATTAACTTCTGATTGATTTAAATCTTGAGTTATAATAATTCATTGCCAATTATTAGTTTCAATTACATTATAACATCCTATTCAAGGCATATGACAATTAATTTCTATTTTGTACAATTTCCCTAAAATTTTGCATTTTATTCAATTTAGTCTCGAAAACCGAAACTATCATAATTTTCACATTTGAGCTTTGATTTCGAAACCGATCTCAATTATATCCTTCTAAGACCCTCTATTGTCCATATTTATAATAATTTTATACCAATTTCAAAATATTTACACTTTAGTCCCTATATTCAAAATTAACAATTTTCACTTTACAAATTAATCTTTTTTCATGTCTAAGCTTCAAATCTAACCAAATAACATCAAGAACTTCACAGAATCATCAATGACAACATTTTGAAACTTTAATAGTTTTAAGAAATAATATCCGAGTTATCTAAATTGAGTTATCATGATCTAAAAAATATAAAAATTATGATAAACGAACTTGAAATCTTACCAAATTGAAGGACTAAACTTTAACATTTTTTTCTTTTACGATTTAGTCCTTGTACCTTAATTAGTCACTAATTCGGTAAAATTGCCCATCCAAAATTCAATTAACTTATACAATAACTCCGTAAATATTTAATAAACGAGGTCTTAATATCTCATTTTCCAACACCACTAACTTTAGAGTCAAAATACTTGTACCCTAACTAACTATCCAATTAACAAATTCGTCAGACCAAAATTCAATATAATAATACAATTAACTCATAAATATTAATTAATAATATTTACTGTCTCGATCATCAGAGAACAAGATTCCAAAACTACTTTTTTTTGACACCACTGAAATCGGACAGTTACAGTTTAATTTAACATTTAAGCGTTCAGAATTGTTGTTAAAAAGCATTTTAAAAAAATAAAATATCTATTTTTGACATGATATTATAAAGTAAAAAAAATATAAATTTAAATGATGTTTAAATTCACTAACATTATAAAATTTCAGTAAAAATATAAAAAAAATTATTGTAACTTATTATTAATATTTGGATATATATATAACATATAAGTTTTGAATATGTTTAAGCGAATTATTTGTAAAATTTAATTTCAATGTATAAACTATATTTTAAATATTAAAAAATGGTCATTATAAATTCAAATATAAAAGGTTATACTAGAAATTCTATCACACATACATGCGTGTGGAAACTACATACTTAGAATACAGAGTTGTGTTTAAAAACAATATATAATAAATAATTAAGCGTATGGTTTGAAACTAATTAATAATAACACACGAAATATGTACTATATTAAAATGAAAAAAATAGATTAAAGTGAAAGTAAAACAAAATTTAAACATATAAATACATCAAATTAAGAATATTAAATGCACTATAATTGTTTATCTTGGTATGTCATCAATCGTAGTTGATGTCGAGTTAACTTGTGACACCAACTCAGGGAGGGTTTGGATGGACGGTATGTTTACCTGCGGTTAGTGTAAAAACAGCGGTGGCGGTGAGATTAGATACTGTAGCGTGAGACAAAAAGTAAGCTAAACGCACCGCACCGCACCGCACTCAATCGTCCATCCAAACCCACCCTCAATCAATAACATTATAAATAAAAAATTTTATCACACCTATGTGTGTGAAAACTAACACCATATTTGGTTGGGGGGAATGGAATAACATTACCCATTTATTCATTGAATGGTAAACCATTCATTTTTTTGGTTGAACGTAATACTCATTCAATAAAATGACCATTACTTCCTTATTACTTGTCTTCCCGTAATAGCTATTATTTGGTATCACCAAAGAATGACTATTCCATGCAACATTGAATAACAAAAATAAAATAAAATAAAATAAAATCCAAATTAATCATTTAAAACTTGGACTTACAAAATATAAAAATAAAATATTTGAAATATTTTAATATAATTTAATATAAAACAACAAAAATATTTTAATATATTTTAATATAAAAACAATTATATTAAAAATATTATTAAATTATATATTTTATTTTTATTAAATTATATTTTATAATAATTATATTAAAATATGATTAAATTATTTTTTTTAGTAAATTATTTTTAATAATAATCTTATTAAAATTTAATAACAATAACAATAATCATCTACCTAAAAAAAATTCTGCTAAAGCTACTCTGATCATTTCAGTTTTTTTCCTTATGCTATTAAAACATCATTCCATTCAATCAAACACAAGAATATTATTATAGTTCTATTCTATTTCATTCAACCAAACAATTAAATTACTGATTACAGTTCTATTCCACTATAATTTTATTACATTATAATTTTATTCCATTACAGCGAACCAAACGTAGTGTAAATATTTAAAACACAGATGTAATAAAATATGCATAATATAATTATATTTAAATGAATTTTTAATTAAATAATAAAATTAAAATTTTATTAATGTGAATTGCATTATTGAAATCCATCACATACAAATTTATAATAAAAAAATTAGTATTTAGTACCATGAAAATGTAGTTTTTTTTATAGAAAAGAAAAGCATTTTAACTTTAAAAAATTTCTATTTAGCATTGTTTGAAAAGCAATTTTTCTGACAAAAGCAATTTTGACAAAGATGGTACAGTGCAGTCGCGGAGCAAGTGGCGGGCATGCTCCTGCCCTTAAAAGATTAAATTTTTTTATAATTTGAACTCTAAAAATAATAAAAATTTAATTTAATTTTTTAAAAATTATAAAAATATAATCTATTAAAATAATATTATCATAAAAATATATAATAATGAAGCTACTGATACAGTGGATGTTTCTCAAAAGATGTCTGACTTCTCCCATTGATAACCACACAATATTTTTATAGTTTTACAGTAACAAAATACTATATTTATACACACACACACACATGTAATACACTTATATATGAACAATAATCTCTGTTTTCTCTTTCAAAGAAAGAAACCATGGGTGTTGCACCAGCATATCCTCTATTACTTTTGTTTCTCACTGGGATTTCCATTTGGGTAGTTGAAGCTGAAGTTCACTATTATGATTTTGTTGTAAGTAACTTTTAGATCCATCTTTCGTTTCCAATAAATGCATATGTATATGAATATATACTGTGATGATCTTCTGGATCTGAACTGTAGCTGGCTGAGAAGAACTTCACGAGGCTGTGCAAGACCAAGAGTATGCTGGTTGTTAATGGCCAATTCCCAGGACCCACCATTTATGTTCATAAAGGTGATACAGTGTTTGTTAATGTCCATAATCATGGGGATTATGGTCTCACCATTCACTGGTAAAATTTTCTCTCTATTTCATTTACATATCTGTTACAGAACAAGATTTTATATCAATAATATTTTGGAGGTTTCATTTGCAGGCATGGGGTAAAGCAACCAAGGAATCCATGGTCAGATGGGTCAGCATACATCACGCAATGCCCTATTGAACCTGGCCACAATTTCACATATGAAGTTGTGTTTTCTGAGGAAGAAGGAACCCTCTGGTGGCATGCTAACAGTGATTGGACTAGAAACACTGTTCATGGTGCCATTGTCATTTACCCTCCTCATGGATTTTCCTACCCTTTTCCCACTCCTGCTGGAGAACAAATCCTCATACTCGGTAACCCTTAATTTCTTTGCTTAATTGCATATTTAGGTGTGTATATGTGTGTGTATATGAGAATGAATAAACTTATATATGAATGCATGCAGGGACTTGGTTTACCTATGATGTAAACAAGGTAATCAAAGAGATCCTGAGAACTGGGAAAGATGTCCCTATATCTGATGCTTATATCATAAATGGCCAGCCAGGAGATTTCTGTGCTTGTTCTAAAGGTATCCTAAACTATAATTGTTGGATGATTTCCTATAGGCTTAAGAGTTTTCATGATTTTAGAGCTTTCGAGCTCAAATTTCGGTTTAAGCTTTCAATTGCAGAAAATTCAATGGATAATTGTGACATCTTATACATGATTATATATTGATCGTGTTGCAGAGATGGCATACCGATGGCAAGTTGATTACGGGAAGACGTACTTGATTCGCTTAGTCAATGCATTGATGAATGAAGAGTTCTTCTTTGCAATAGCAGGACATGATCTCATAGTTGTTGGAATCGATGGAAGCTACCTGAAACCTTTTACTACAAGTTATGTCATGTTATCAAATGGTCAGACAATGGATGTTTTAGTCAAAACAAATCAATCTCCTGGTCGTTATTACATGGCCGGTCGACAATATTACACCGATAATCTGTTTTTTACCGGATATGATAAAACAAATGCTTCTGCGATTCTTGAGTATAGAGGGAAATATGACCGACTGTCATCACCTTTCTTTCCCGAAACACTTCCTTCGTATACCGACTATGATTCTGCAACACGATTCAGGAAGCGTCTGAAAAGCTTGGCCAGCAAAGAACATCCTATAGATGTTCCGAGAAACGTAACTACCCAAATGTACATAACAGCTTCCATGGATAAAATTGTTCACAACTTTTCTGCGTATATGGACTATACTCTCCTTTCAAGCTTAAACAATATAAGCTGGGTGAACCCCTCAACAGATGTGCTTCAAGCTTATTACAGGTAAAAATTCTCCTCCTCCTTTATAGTTTCTCGCGTTTTCTTTTGGTACGAAAGAGACCGTAATTGGTGAATGAGGGAAGGCCTTGCAGATGTCGGGGTTCAAGGATTCAGCAGAGCACTTATGGCTTTCCCTTGTAGAAATATATTTGACATAATGTCACTGGAAATGGTTACAATATCACAGATTTTTCATTGTAGGAACTTGAGTGGATTCTATACCTCGGATTTTCCGGATGAGCCTCCCTATTACTTCGACTTTGTCGCTGATTTGAGAGATGATAGTACGCATCCATTGAAGGGGACGAAGGTGAAAGTTTTGGAATACGGTGAAGAGGTTGAGATAGTGTTTCAGTCGACAAATCTGTTGAACGCATCGGATGAGCATTCTATGTATATACACGGGCATAAATTTTACGTACTCGGAGAGGGTTATGGGAATTTCAACAGTACAAGAGATCCGGAAACTTATAATCTAGTTGACCCACCTTACCTCAGCACTGCTTCACTCCCTGTGAAAGGATGGCTTACTATCAGATTTAAAGCTAACAATCCTGGTAACTTTCTATAGTTTTGCCTCTGTGTGTGTACCTTTTCCATTTGTATTGCAGACTATGAACGTGTTATATATAGCCATATGCCGGTGCTATAAAACCCAAATTTTGTTTCAAACTTGTGAGCAGGAGTGTGGGCAATGCACTGCCAGGAAGGTAGACATTTGATTTGGGGAATGAACACTGTTCTGATAGTGAAGAATGGCAGCAATCCGGAAGCAAGCATTCATACTCCCCCTCCTAACATGCCTTCTTGTGCAAGTTATCCTTCCATTCACAGACCTTTGGAAGTTTCGGCTGAATAAACCAGAACAAAGTCAGCTTTGTGCATGAAAAAGATCGATAATGTGAATGTGGTGAACACCGATGGTTTGTGAATCTTTAAAGAGTTCCTTGGTTTATACCGTTGTTTTCTTGATGTTTATTTGCTGGGGAAAAACCAGATCTGCAGATGCAGCATAGGTTTCCAATATATATGGTTTAGCTAAGTTGATCTTGCTCATATTCTTGCTCAACTGCACATGCTAAGGTTCGAACTTTAAACCAGGGGGCTAGTAAAAATGTAGAAGAACAATTTTCATGTACCAAAATATCAGCAAAACTTAGGAATTTATGCTTTCAAGAATATATTAGGGACAAGATTTTAGGGACAAGATTACTCAGCAATCCAGGATTGCAGATAAATATATTAAAGTCCAATGAAAACATGAACAATCATCATTTCTTGAATGAAAGCTTAACCTTATACTAAAATTTGAACATATGACCCTAATCAAAAACTAAAAGCAAAATCACCTGGGGTTCTACAAAATTTTAGTTCTTATACTTTCATCTCTACCAAAAACAAAAGTAGTATCACATAATGCTTCGATAAAGGGATTTTAGAATACAAATGTATGTATATATAATGGATAAGAATCATAGGAACCAGAAAATATGGATGCATTGAGCAACCAAAAATAAAACGACGAGTTTGGCTCGTAATCAGCATGCACAGCCACCTCTTTGCTCAGTCTCATTGACAGCATCTGGGATGCCCTGAAAATATCTGCAAATTCATACACAAATGTGATATCAATATACTCAGAAATATCGTCCTTTTGCACCAACTATTAGCTATATAATGTCCCGAATGCATATGCTAAAGATCACGGCTGTGCAGTGAAAAATGCAAGACAAGATAATGATCATATCCGGATCTCCAGTGTTTGATGAAACCATACTCCTTCCTGGGGCAATAACACCAGGTTGGACATGCCAAAATTCACTTAAAAAAACAAAGGGAATAGACCTCAAGATAGATGAACTTACATGTCCTGCTCGCGCTCATTCGCAAGAGCAGTTTTGGCAATACAATGGAATGCAGCATCAACGTTGATATCTTCTTTTGCTGATGTTTCAAAGTAAGGTATGTTTTCTTTCGAAGCACACCAGTCTTTTGCTTTCTTCTCAGAGACCTACATGGCTCAAGACACCACTTATTAAGCTGAGGTCCTGTGAGGTTAAAAGAAAATTAGCAAGTATAGAAACTAGACATCCTTACCACTCGAGTATTACCGCCATCTACATCTATCTTGTTTCCAAGCAATATAAAAGGAAACGTCCTGGGGTCAGTAGGATTTGCCTGGCATGAAACCAGAAATAGAAACCATATCAGCATGCTAATCACTTTCACATAGAAATTAATATGCAGTTTAGGGTGTGCTGATGGAACCATTAGTAGTTAAAGAGAACGAAAAAGCCTCTGATCAAGGTCAATCAACAAAAGACCATCTTGCAAGAAAGTTTTCCTCATGTAAGGTGTGCTTCAGGTAATTAACCACTGTTTCTCAGAAAGAATTTATGTCCTACAAAATGTTCATTGGAAAATTTCACTAGAGTGGCTTCAATCTTTTAGTATATTCACAAGCCATGCCTTAGCACAAGCTTAAAGATTTATCATGGCAGGGGTACTAAAAGCAGTACAAGCCAAAAAAGACCTAATACATTGCACTTGCACATTGTTCTTGACATGTTTATAACTACGTGGATGCTATAGAGGCATAAAAACAAACAGCTTAAAGTGAAATGAAAGAACAGAGGAAGGGAAAAAATGAAACCTGTTTAAGGAACTCCTCATGCCAATTATCAAGGCTGTCAAATGATTTCATCACATTAACATCATAAACTAGCACACAACAATCTGCACCTCTATAGAAGGCAACTCCAAGACTTTGAAACCTTTCCTGCCCTGCAGTGTCCCATATCTAACGAATGCAAAAGAAAAAACATCTTCAGATTTGAGCTATAAACAACATAAAAACACCCAAGATAAGAAGAAAAGACTCTACTTGAAGAGTGACATCCCGGTCGTCAATCTGGAGTTCTTTAGTGACAAAATCAGCACCAATAGTTGCTTTATATTGTTGAGTAAACTTCATATGAACATATCTAAATTCAACGAGTTAATCTTGAAAACATTTTAAACTAAGTGAATAAATAAATATATTCAAATGATTTTCAATTTACGATTATATCAACAATTACTATCAGAATAATCATCATTTTAGAAATTGAACTTAATAACCATATCAACAAACTAATTCACCCTTGCATGGTTTGCACAGGTGGGACTTGCACATACTAACTCACCCATGCATTACGCAGCTGGAATTCGAATATGAAATATCCAAGTTTCTAAACTCTCAAGCTAGCCATTAAATCAAAGCCGCATTGGCATTTAGATAAAAATTAACAACCTTATAAAAATTTACACAAAAATTTAAAAAAATCAAATTCAAATACGGATGAAAGGATACTGATTCATCAACGACGTCTTTCCCACTCTGACATTGACACAAAAAGCAATCAAATTTACTAACATTTAACGAATTTACAAAAATTCGTAAATTTTTCATTTGAATGAAGCCATCGTAATTGAAATTAAAATAAACAAGGATCGTACCCGCTATCACCGAGAACAATGACCTTCAGCAAGGTTCGTTTGCGCATTGACATGGCGGTTAATTAACGGCAAAATTCAGCTTTGATTTTACGTTTCTTAAAGGGGAAAAAAACCCTTTAAACTTTCACACCCCAGTAATTCATTTTGATGCTTTTATATTGCTGTAGATATGGCTTCACTAAAAATATCTCCATAACTATTTATGGAAACCTATTTCTTTTTTTTTCTAAATTTCTATTTAATTACTTAATTTAATTAATATAATGAAACGAAATTGATTGAGTATTAACTCTATTGACATAGGTATTGGATTCGAGTAATAAAAAAAAAAAACATAAATTAAAGGTAATTGCCTAAAAGACCAAACCTGAAAATAAATTGTCATAACAGTCCCTATAATATTTCAAATTACATCTGTATCATATATATATATATATATATATATAGACATTATATATAAAATGGTTGACTGAATTGGTTTCACGAGTCAACTCGATATTAACTCAACTATAAAATTATTGAAATACCCTTACTTTAAAGGGCAATTAATATTATTATAATAGTATTTTTCATCTTTTCATATATTTATATAATTTTCGAATAAAAAAATGAAAAACATTATTTGAGAATCAAACATAAAACTAACAAATTCATATAAAAAAAAATTTGCTGCTCCACTGATAATCATTTGTTGATACATTTTTATAAATATATTATTTTAATATAAAATATTTTTGTTAACTTAAAATTGTGATATAAAATAAGATATTGACACAAATATGAGTAACAATTGCTACATTATTATTGGTGACAAATTTTTATTATCATATCATTCGTATTTTATTTAAATTTTTTTCATATCATTCGTATTTTATATCTAAATATTATATGTTATTTTTATTATCCACACAATTACATTGAAATCTGCATAATAAAATTAGAAATGAGTTATTTAAGTGAATTAGAATATTAAGCTTTAGCTTCAATCATATTAATGTACTAATTTATTTTTGTTTTAATAAAAAAATATTTTAAATATTGTGTAATATAATGAGTAAATTGATTATGGATATAAGTTTAGGTTTGTAATACTACAAATTTTCAAGTTTATCTATTTAATTTAATTTATTTAATTATTTACAATAAGTATTCATAAATTTATGATTTATGATTTATATAAATTATTTAAAACCTAATTACATCGTGACCATAATGTCTGAAACATTGGGCGCATTAATTAAACAAAATATTTTGTTTTTCAACAGAATGATTATTGATAATTTGGAAATTTTTAGAATGATGCCATTTGACACATTGACGATACTCAAAAATACTATAAAAAATATTTCATTTTCGTAAATAGCTTACAACCCAAACCATTTTTATAATTAAAATTTTAATAAAAAAACCCTCAATATTTAGAGTAATGAAAATATATATTTAAATTATTTTGCGGCAAGTAACCTGTCAAATCCAAATTCAAATATAAGAAAGATATGATCAAAATAAAATAATAAAATTAAACATTTATATACATATATTACAACTTCAACCTAAATTTTATTTTTTATGAGTATTTTATATTTGAGATTTATTTAATTTTATAATTTGATATTTGTAAATACTTTTTATATACATATATTAAATGTTTTACAAAAATAGAGATAAATCTAAAACAATACATCGAAATAGATCGATACTTATACATACCAATACCAATAGAAAAACAATACATCCACCGATATGATATTGACTACCTTATGACGTAGTAAAACTAAAAATCACATTTATTTTTTGTTTCCTTAAGAAAATTATTAAAGTCAAAATCTAATTGTTTGCGACCCTAATTGTAGTTTTTTATTTCCTTAATTTATGAAAAAGTATTTGTGTCAAAAGAAATTTAAATAAATGGTGGTCGAATTTCACCATGGAATCATTAAAATGTGAAAGGAAATTAAATGTGTAACACAAAGATTATTTGTTGATTAAGTCTTAATTCGATTGGCATCGATATTGTTGTCAGTGCAAGAGGATATGGGTTCAAGTACGCTAAAGCACATTATTCTCTTATTTAAGGGTTGAGGAGAGGCTATAGATAATTCTAAATATTGTATAAAATAAACAGATTTAATCGCCTATAATATCAAAATGATAAACTTTGCAAACTTTCAACAATTAAAAACATTTAATTAATTAATAATTTGAGCAAAAGTTTAGAATGTATGAATTATTTCTAATAAATTATCTTAACTTTTTTTTTCTAAATTTTCAAAAAAAAATTGTATATGTTAGGTTAATCTTTAAAACAATAAATTATTTAATGGATTAATTAAAATAATAACTAAAATATATTTAAAAAATTATATAATAATTTTATTTCATCTTTCAGAAAAAAAATTAATGAAAATGTCACTGGAGGATTGAATGCTTGAAATTTTAGTAGTTGCAATCAAATGTCATCTTTTATTTTATTTAGGTTTATTATAAGTTACTTTTTTTTTGTTGATACTATAAAATGGATTTTATGTGCCCACAATTTAACATACTGTCCATTCTTTCAATAATAATAATAATAATAATTTATACTTATCATGTCTAAATATAAAAAATCTCTAACATTAATTTTATATTTGCATATTTTAAGCATTTAATTTTAATAATTTTTTCTCACAATCTTAAAGTATGCAATATATTTAGAATATTACAAATATATTATGTTTTAAATAAATTATATACGATGCATGGATAATAAAAATCAAATATATTTTATAAGTAATTGAGAAATCTATTTGTATATTTTAAATGAAGAAGTAAAATAATTTATCCGTTAAAATTGTAAATTTAATCTAAAAATTTCCCACTAACAACATCTCCCCATTCTTAGAAGCAGCAGAAAGCAATTAAAAAGAAAGAAATCCCACCAAAATCCAACTAGATTTTGAAGAAGACAATATATTTTATGATGAAGAAAATAACACCTCTTCTCAAAATGCTTTCATTTCAATACTATCCAATGAGAAAGATCCACGTATGGTAGATTACTCAGAGGACCAGAATTAAATTGTATATTTTTATTATATAAAAATATAATTTTATCATTTTAATAGGTTATATATTTATAATTTTTAAATAATTAAATCAAATTTTATCATTTTTACGGAGGTTAAAGTACAATTTTACTGTTACTATTTTAAAATTTTATAATCTATAAAAAGACTTAAATGAAAAATTTTTTATTTTAGAGAAGATCAAGGTCCCTGCAACCCCGGATTCGCAACTGGAATTAATAAAAATGATGGGAATTAAACGCATTTAAATTCATTTTTATTATTATTGTAATAACAATAGTAATTGGTATAATTTTATAAGTAATGAATATTATTATAGGTAATTATGGTAAACATTAGACCAGATGCTTGGTTATTTAAATCCCTAAATGATGTTGGAAGTAATGAATAATTGTTTAAAATGACTTTGCTTCAATATCTTAATAATTAATTACTCAATTAATGCTTTAAAATGGACTGTGGGGGATATCTCAACCATTCATTACTTCCCTCTCTTCCCCTTTATACAAGTATTTCCAATTTAATTAGCTATAGGGATTAGGGTAATTAGTTAGGACTAAGCTAAGATCCTTATCCTAATTAATTAATTTGTGCAACCAAATAAAATTTGTTCATACTTTTTCCCCTTTTAAGATAAAACATAAAGATAATGTGAATGTTTCAAATAAAATAAAACTCATAATATGGTGTAAGCTTCCAAAGGAAAAAAAAGAAGAAAGAAAATAAACTCTTCACAATTATTTAAATTTGAAATCCTATCCAATATTTAAGAGAGTTTGGAAAAAAAAATATTAGATAGAAATAATTATTAAAAATTTAGGTTAAATTTTTGCTTGACATTCAAATCCTGAGCTCAAATTCAACTTGTTCTCTAGTCATGTAATATTATAATATAATCATTGTTAAACTATCTATATTTAAAATTAAAAAAAATTAATAAAAATATATTAAATTATTAAATACTAAATTATAAATAACATATTTTTTGTAAAAAAATTAAAATTAATAATAATATGAGTGAGCTTAACACAAATTTGAATAAAGTCTTCACAAATATAGGTAAACATGGATAAAATTTGAAGCGCATATTATGAGTCAAACTGGACTTAAACAAATAGGAAATGCGTTAATATTATACATAAAGTTTGTCGAGTAAATTATTTTGTTTAATTAATTGCATCTCTCCAAATGTTTTAATTTTATAAAGTTTTGGGAAAGAACGCCAAACAAGTCAAATAGTAAAAATGAAGTCAGATATTGCAAAACAAATCAAATAATAAAATTATAGTTTGCCGTACAAATCAAGTCAGATCTTGCTAAACAAAATGAAATAACATAAAAATTGATCTACCTAGATAAATAAGATTAACAAATTATAGGACAACCAAAAAACAAAAATAAAGAAACTGTTCCAGAGTTATTTTTGCACTGAAAATGAGCAGATTCCCGAAGGTCAGCTCTTTCAATGCAATGCAACAAAAATGGGATTCTGAATGTGATAACAATCTCCAACATTCATTTGGTGGAATTTGACATATTGGGTCTTGGAGTTGAGCAGAAACTGAAGTACCAGGAACATAACTACAGAAGCTGTAATGGCAAAAAAAACAAAAACAAAAACAAAACATTCTGACTTCAACAATAATGCAGTGTGTGTCAGGCAAATGTTTAAATTTAAGTCAATTCTTAACTTATTCTCTGCAATACCAGGGCACAGCTAGAAGGAACTCAACTTCCCTGTAAACCTACGAGTGATCTGATAAGAGTGGAATGATCGGGATTAATAAACTAGAATCAAAATTTGCATTCAACCTATGGCTCATGCAAACACCTTCAAGACGTGGCATCTGGGATTCAAATCCCAACATCATAACCATTTTAGTATATCTAATGTTATATAAAATGGGGTACAGCAAAGGATGAGAAAACTTACTCGTTATTATTGGCAGGCCCCATTCTCTTTACCGTTTATGGAATTGCCATAATGAAACGATGAATCCAACCATCCGGTAGTCTTTGCTTTTTCGACATATGCTAGAAACTGTTTTTGGGCATCAGGCACATCAAGAGCCAAGTCATCAAGTGATTCTTCTACCCTTGAGAAACCCTTTGTCATCTGGTTCATGGTTATGAGCCCTGAGCCAAAACAATGTGCAAGCAAACCCCAAAGTCTATCATTCTTTTTCTCCATAACCATCACCATTGCTTTCTTTACAACCTCGTGGTGGAAGAATGGCATGCCTAACTCCTTTATGCATCGATAAGCTTCCCTAATGTCTCCTCCGGATTCATATTCCTCTAACAGCTTTCCTATTTTGTGTTTCACATCTTCAACGGCCCATCCCGGCCTACTGCTACCACCACCACCCCAACACCTCAAGATGCGCTCTCCTGAAAGTCGAGCCTTTAGCAATGACTTTGCCATTTGAAGCACTTTGCCCCCAATAGAGTCCGTCGCCAGAAATTGGCTACCAACCTCTTCTAGGTGTTGTGGGGCTAAAACTTCATCTACCACTGCTCTAGCCAAAAACATAGCAAGATCCTCAACAACAACTGGATTATCTAGAGCAGTGTCATCAGCAGATTCTATCAACATCACAAACCCATTTACTACATCATCTGCAGGAAAACATAATGATGATAGCAAAACAGAAGCCATTTCTTTCTCCCTGTTCTTCCGATCCATTGCTAAAGTTATCAACCTTTTAACAAAGATAGCATTCAGTTCACCTGAGGAAGTTTTATTCTCTGCTTCTAGACAACTAAAAACCTCCGAGATATCACCAGTCAAAAAATATTCTTGAACAATTGATTGAGACTTCAACTTGAAAGTTCTAGTAAAATTGTCTTCCAATAATTTTTTTCTGGGCTCCAATGAAAAAGACCTTAAAGATGAAGCACACAACCATCCATCAGATGTAGCCTTAGAAATCAAAGACTTCAGTATCCTCTGTGCATTTGGTATGTCAAGGGACAAATCCTCAATTGTGTCAATCATCCTATCAAATCCCTTTGTAATTTGACTTGAGTTTATCAGACCTTCTTCAGCTGCTTCCTTGAGTAGATCCAGTAGTCTATCTTCAGCTTGTCGCCTTTCCATTGCCATAACAAGTGCTCGTTTAACTATTTCATGGTGGAAGAAAGGAACTTTCAAATCCTTGATGCATCTATAAGCCTCTTTCTTGTCACCACTCATTACATATTCTATCAACAAGTTGTTTATCCTTGCCTTTACATCCTCAACTGTTTTCTTGCTAACCCTCCAGCGACGCTCAATAATTTCTGCATGCATAGGAGCTGCTAGATACCCTTTCTCAGCTCTTTCCAAGACTTCCACCCCCTTTGAATCATTAGGTAAGAGTGCTATTTGTTTTTTAAGGAATGCAGGAGGGAGTATGTCATCAACCACAGCTCGAGCTATAAACAATGCAAGAATATCAACTGTATCCGGTATATCTACAATCAGATCATCTGCAGATTCCACCAGTTTACTAAAGCCTCTGTAAACCTGTGGGGCATCAATTACATCAGCATAGAGTGCAGATAATAGAACAGCAGCCATTTCTTTTTCATGGTCATGCCTATCCATAGCCATAGAGACCAGCTTTTTTACAAAGTAATAGTTATAGCTGGGCATTGCAAGTTCTTTTAATTCATTGGTAGCTGAGTCAACATCATCAGTAGCAAAGTATTCCTCCACTATTATTGTCGCCTTCTTTTTAAACGCATCAAAATCAGGTGCTGATTTTCTTGCATTTGGATGTCCATATTCCTGCATCAAGCATATTTTTCTTCATTTTTTCCAATCAAACTGAAATTTGAATCCCGAAATAGGTCTTAATCATTCTCTAGTAATTTGAAATAACAAAAAGATCGAACAAGAACAAAAATCCAGAGAAAGTAAAAGGAACATATGTGGACTAACAACCTCACTGCTATCATAGTTTGGGTCATTTGGGTCAAGAGCATAACTGGAATCAGTATCGAGTAACCCTCCCCAAGTTCCTTTACCACCACAACCACCTGCACAATGAAATTGTTGAACAAGATCAATAACAAACTAAACAAATGTTATAAGATAACAAGCCAGAATCATTTTCTGTTATCACAAATGTTTACAGGATTATGTTTCAAACATGTTATTGACTTTGGAAGAAAAGAACATGCTGTTATCATTTTCAGAATTGGCATAGAATTATGATGTACAAGGAGCGTCTCCATCATATAAACAGCAGTAAAGATTTGGCACCATGTATGCTAAATGGCATAAGCTTTAACATTAACTTGATCGGGATTCCTTACTGCTCATTTCACTATTGCCTAATAACTGTTTTGGGATGATATTAGTTACCTTTCTTAGGACGACCATCTATTGGGGAACGTGACTGCCTATCATGGTTAACGGGACTTCCTTTGCCATGGACCTGTGTTGACCTTGGAGATTTTGAAGAAATGGGTATTTGCATTGGATCTTCACTCCCTGAAGCAGATTGGACAATCTCCCGGCGTTCATCTGATATAAAACCACCAGTGACATTCATTTTATCCGATTTTACTCACCACTTTCCACTTATTCCTTCAAGTTTAAGAGCATACCCCACCATTAAACTGCATAGACTAAAAGAGATTGGAAATCAGAGTGCTAGGATCACTGCCTATCACACCTTCATAGGTACCAACCACATCCTACAGCAATATCGATGTTTCATTATCTCACATGCATCTTTTAATATCTCGATCCACTTCATCAAGTTCTGCAGAGCTTAGTGAAGAGAATTATAGAAGTTAGCAGTACATAATTTGAACAATTCTCAATATTCTTTCAAGAAGAGTAATTATTCATTTAAGTTGCAAAAAAGAGTCGATATTTGTTTAAGGCAAGAGTCTTGGACTAATTACTTTATAAAAATGAGAAGCGTAAATTCGCAGAGAAAATACAATTAAATATATGCACCTGGAATGGAGTATCTCTTATATTATCCGGATTTGAGATGAGTATCGAATATGACTACCTGTCTAATATAGATATTTGAGAGATCATATCCAATAAGCATCATAGAATATATGTCAAACATAAGTATTGGATAACATAGATCGAAACGAAGGTATATTTATTACTGAAAATATGTTTTATTCAACCATACAGTCTTACAAAGACGGAAAAATGAGAAAAATGACACTATAGCATGCACGTAATATTGAAATCGTATGAAAAATAAACAATAGTAGAGAAAAATCCACAAGTAATCTTCATCAAAACCATTAAATTGATTTTTAAAAACATTACTTAGTCAGTTCGAACAACATCACACAAACAATCTAATCTTGAAATATATATTTAGTAACGATTAACATCAATTTCAATAAGCAGGAATTTTGAAATCATTGTAACAAACAATCTAGCCTTTAAAATATCCAAAATTTGGATTCGATTACGTAAATCGATCAAGAATTTAGATAAAAGAAAAGAATCATTACTAGAAAGCAGAATTCGAAAGGAAAAGCAAATCAAAGGCACTGAAAAAGTACCTTTCGCCGGAGCGACGTATCACACCGGCGGTCCGATTCTCCTTTTTTTTTTAAAGAATTTTTTTTGTAAAGTTATTTTATTTCTCGTGTGTGTGCTTTTTTTTTTTTAAGTGATTTTTCAGGTTTTAGTTCAAAAAGAAGAGAATCGGTTGCAAAAAAGACGTTGAAGTTCCGTTATGGATGGACGGAGATCTTAAAAAGTGTTTGGGGTTCAACCTGTTGAAACGGGATGAATTACAGCGGTTAACTCGCCGCTCTATTTGCTCAAATTTCATGGTTTTTACTTTTTATTTTTAGCCAATGCGATTGCCATGCCACGTCAAATAGTAAAAGGTCTAGTTGTAGAATCAACCCTAGTACTTGAGTACATTTATGAATTTAGTCCCTCTCCAAATCAAATATGGTTTAGTTTATTTATGGATTCAACTAGACTTGTCCATGGCCCGACCCGAAGGCCTGTTAGAAAAAATAGGAGGGTTTGTGTAAAAATATAAGCTCGAAAGATGAGTTTGGGTAAAAAAATAAGGCTCGTTTAAAAAATAAGTTGAGCCTCAGGTAAGGTTTTTTGGCCTAGCCTGAATTTGAAAAACATATTGATGTTTTTCCACTGTTTTCCTATTGTTTTTCACTGTTATGTTGCTACTATTTTATTGATATTATTTGGATATTGTATAACTCTTGTTTATTATTAATTTTGCGACTATTTTAGAGATATTTGTTTGTTAACTTGCACTTATCTTAGTGTTATTTAAGTATATAGACTTTTTTTTTTAGTTTATTTTCAATTTGCTGGGAAACATTTATTTTAATGTTTTTAGTTTTTTTGATGAATTATATTTAAAAAAATTATATAAAAAAGAAAATAAATAATTTTAATATGAGCAGGCCATGCCCAAATTTTAGCATTTTTATCCAAGTCGGGCTTGAGCAAAAATTTAAGCCTATTTTTCAGGTTGAGCCAAGCTCGAGCCTATCAATCGGACCTATAATTTTGTTAGGACCCAAACCCAGCCCGACCTGACCCATGAACAACTCTAGATTCAACATGTAAATCTAATTAATAATGATGTTATAATTTTTTAATATTAGTTTTTTTGATTATTCTAGCTAAATTGATTTCTTATATTTTTACTATATCAAAATAAATTATTATTTGTATCTATTTAAATTCTTTATTTCAAATAAAATGTTAGTTTATTTAAAGATTTATTACGTACTTGAAATTTTATTACACGTGTTTGTATGTGAAATTAACCATTTAAAATGCAAATACTTAAAAATAACATATATGAATAAAATACGTATAGTTTGTAACTAATAATAATAACAATATATATGCAATATGTATGAAATTAAAATAAAAAAGTAGTTTAAATCATGAGTAAAAAAATTTAAATAATATATCATATTAAGAATAGTAAATGCACTTTAATTTTTTATAATGATATTGTTATTTTTCTATAACACGTTAAAATATTACCATGTTGGTGAAAGGAAAATTTAGTATAAAAAATTAATTATAAAAAACATGATTTTTCGTTATCTCATCATTTGTGATTGTTTTTTATTGATTTTATTCAAAATGTAAAAAGACAAATGGGTCTTTGTAAAAATATAATTTATTTTAAATGTATAAAGATAATTTAGTATTTTTTTCAACCGAGTTGATGTTTAGTTGAGTCATACAAACTAAAGAAAGCCCAATACCTACGATTTCTTGATCAAATTAGTCCTTCTAGTATTAGATGGATCAATTTAGCCCTTATATTATTAAAAAGTATCAAATAAAGTCAAATCACAATAGAGTTGACATTTATTGTTTAATTCACGATTTGGGCCTAGTATACTCATTTTACCACTTTGGTATCTAAACTTTTTTTTTACCCAATTTGGTACCTAAAGTGTTCCTCTGTCATGGTTTTTAGTCCAAAAAGTGATCTTACGTTAAAAAATTTCAACCAATTAGAGAATGCCACGTAATGGGCTTTATATTTTCATAAAAAATATTACTTAAATTATTTTTTGTTTAAAAATATATTTATTAAAATTAAATTGAATTAATGACATTTTTTTATTTAAAAAATATATTTATTAAAATTAACTTGAATCAATAACATTTTATTTTTTTGATTAATTGGTTTCTCATGTTCTCTTTTCCTCTCTGTCTCTCTCTCCTTTGTATTTTTATTCATTCCATCTTTCTTCCCAATATACAAATAACCATAGCTAAAATCTGTCTCTTCATTACCACGTACACATATTCATATCATAACTACTATCACTATACATCAAAAGAAAAAAAAAAAAGCATAAAGTAAGAATAGATTTTTTAGGCATTTTTTGGTCAATCTAAACACGGAAAGAGAATCTTATAAAGAGGGGAAGAATATTCTAAAATTTTAAGACAATTTGACGATGAAAAACACTTAGATTTAATGTTGAAGATCAAGATTTATTTGTAGATCTATAAAAATTTAGTGAAAAAAACAAATGTTTAAAAAGAAAAGAGGGGTTGAAACAAGAAAATGATTAAATTTGGACTCACATGACTACCGGTGAGCAGTAGCTGACGGTGGAGCATGGTAGCTGACAGTGGCCATTGATGTTGAAAATTTGAAATTTTTTGGATTTAGCTTAAGTTTTGGTTTAAAACTTTAAAAGAAGGATGATTTGAATTTTAAATATTTTAAATTAATTAAAGTAAATGTAAGTAACAAAATTTTAATTAAAGGAAAATGTAAATAATTTTGGGTTTGTTTTTATTTAGATGAATGTGAACAAAAATATTAGAGAATCTAGTTCTTCTCTTTTCTCACAAGAAGAATATGATGAAAACCCAAAACTTTTGTTAGATTTTTTGGGTTAAAAACATTTAGTTATTTTATGGAATTAATGAATATTTTTTTATACTTTAATATATATATTATGATTATATATATATATATTTTCTATTCTTTATAATTTTTTAAAATTGAATATAAATATATGATAAAAATACATTTTTAACACCACGTGGCACTCCACCATGACATGTTGCCAAATTTGCTTGGAAAGTAGCCTCTGGTTTCCTTTCATTCCTACAAAGCACAAACTCTTATGAGATTAATTTGCCGCTGAATATTTAGTTCCCCATAATAGGCCAAGAACCATCACCACTCACGACTTGATGAGCAACATGTCCACACTTGATGATCAAAACATTAACACCAGCAAAAGGCACTATGACCTGCAAACTATGCTATAAGATTAAAGCAACCAACATGTTTTAAATATAGAGATGACTCTATCAATGCCAGCCTTTGTCAATGAATCGTGGAACATGACAGAATTGAAGATTAGAAATGAAAAAGATTCCATGGGAACAACTCTATCAGTTCCACAAAAATAGGATTTACCTATTCTTACAAGAATATGGAAGAACTTTCTGGAAAAAGGAAATTATAATCAAAATCATTAGAGTGTACCAGCATTTCATGGATAGATCATTAAATATTTGTAGCATTTCCAATGTTTGTTATATGTTCAAAGATGTAGGCAACATGGTCTTAATAAAGCAAAAACATAAGAACAATTGAATCTTAATAACATTTTAGTTGCCAAAAGTTGACGTTGTTAAGGAATGTTAAATGGGTTATTATATTTCTTTGTTGTTGAAGATGATCGAAAGATTGAACAATCACAAACAACGGAGATTGCTACAAGTAAACAACCAAAACAAAATTCCTAGTATGACCAAAATCAAGCAACAACAGGGGCTCAAGTTCACAACAAATAATCAACAACAGCAGGAAAGAAAATCAATCTTTCATTCCAAGAATACAAGCAGAAGCCAAAAAGAAAAAAAGAAAATCACATGACTTTGGACAAGTTTCAAAGACACAACATGCTAGAAATTTTGTGGTACAAGAAAGGAACTTATGTTGCAAGGAAAGAAAATTAAAATAAAAGAAATAGATTTGAAGCGTGATTTACTGTTTTTAATACTTTAATTTTGCTTCTAGGATACGACAAGTCTTAAAATAACAAAACAAAATAGTGAAAATAGCATTATTGAGTTTTATATTTAGGCACATTGTGTTTTTTAACCAAAGAATATATCACTTGGTACGCAACTTGTCCCACAAGTTACAATTTTCCAAAAAAGATATGTTTATTCATTATAAGTCTTTTTTGGAAGTTATATTTATTCGAATAAATTTGTTTAGATTCAAATGAAAATAATAATTATATACAACATTTATTTGCACCATCTTTTGGGCTTATGCATGTGTACATAAAGTCTAATTAGTTAGCTCACTTAGGCACTCAACTCAATTATTCAGGTTATAATGAATTCAATATTTAAATTCTTTATACTTTTTATATGTTAGCAATGTGTGATTACTAACACAACAGTCAATTCCTACAACCATAAGCAAAACTAATAAAAACCCAAAAAGCAAACTTGTACAATAAGGTAAAAAAAAAAAAAAAAAGAAAGAGAAAGAGGGAAACGCACCTTAAAGTGGAGAGGAGTCCCGGTGTTAGGGCCAATGCCTTATTCATCAGTGCAAAGCGCAATGAAACCTTCAGATATATATTCAAAGCACACCCATTTTTAAAAGAAAACAAAATCTAATCTTGGAGAAGGCGAGAAACTTGCCTGTGGTGGAGTCATGACAACGACGACAAAAGTGTAGCGTTGGTTAGAGTAGAGAGGTGGTGCCAGTGAGAAAGGGAAGATTTTAGAAAAGGGAAGTGTTGATGCAAAGTTCAACAAGGGAGGAGGGAGTGGTGGCTATGTTGAGGCCGGTTCACCTAAAGAGACGAAGAGATGGAACATGAACAAGAGGACAAACTAACTATTTGAGAGAGTAATTGCTCAAAGTAACTTCAGGATCTCGAGAATCGATCCCTTCTTCATCGTTAGAAAACTATTTATAAGAGGGATCCTCTTGTCCACTGACATGACGTGGTTGGATAAGTATTTAATCCCACCAAATGTGTAATGGATATTCATGAGCATAAAGGATTGTATCTTGGGATCTAATCTGTTATGCCTCCAATTAGTACAAGATAGTTATGCCTAAATAGACTCCCTACCACATTGAGAATGTGCTCACACTTGAGAAATGTTCCCACCTAGTGCCTAAGCTTGATAACGGAAGGATGTTGCTCCTGTAGCCTAAACGAGTGGTCAACTAGGGTATTGTGTCAAGTGGAGTCAAAGGGGAAGTCAATGCCTTCTACCTTGCTAACATATTTCCAAGTAGCGGAGAGGTATAACAGGAAGATTGAAGGGAAGGAGTTTTACGCGTAACATGACTTATCGAAAAAAAAAAAGATAAGTAATTTTATAGAAAAAGCAAGCCCTTTTCAATAAACTAAGAAAACATTTTCCTTTGACCCATTTCATTTTACTGAACCAAACATTAAAAATTTCGAAAATGTTTTTTGGAAAATAAAGTTAATCATTCAAACAGACCATCATTATTTTCAAAATTTGATGCGTCAAACATGTTATCCCATATATAATGCCATGTCAGCTTGCCATTTTCACATACTCACAAAAAAATCAATTAATAAATTTAACCACGATAATTTATATTAAGACTAAAATTTCGAAATTAAAAACATATAATGACTAAAAATGATCTAGTTAGAGAACAAGGGCTAAGTCTCTAACTTTACCCATAATATAAAGCTAATAGTAGAATTTAACTAAACAGGTTTAACTGCTACTTTTTTTTCATGACTATATTTTCAAAATTTGAGAAGTACAGGGACAAGAATTGATCAAATTAAAGCACAAGTACTAAATCTACAACTTATGCAAAGTATATGGTCTAATGGCAGAATTTGACCTAAATAAAAACCCTTATGACATATTTAAAAAGAAACTGAAGTTCAATACGTCGTAGTTTTAGGGCTGCTGTAATTCACTTAGAACAAAGTATCCATTGAGGGAGAAATAAACGGAGCAAAACAGCAACGATCCATCAGCGGCGCGTATTTTGAAAATGTTAAACGGAATAAGCGAGTCCGGCAGTGATGTCTTGGGTAGCTTCATATCCCAACTACAGGCTCTCCAAAACAGAGTGAAGGTTCTTCTTGCGTTTCCTTTTAATTTTTTTTTTCCTTTGCTCGTCAATTTTATTATCATCAATTTTTTTAAATAATTAATTTATTAATCAGGAATTAGAGGCTGAGAATTCAAAGCTATCATCTCAAATCTCCAAATGTTGTTGCCATAAGGTCCGTTACGAACTTTGAAATTCTTTCTTTCTATTTTGTTTTATTATAATTATTATCTGTAATTTGTGCTTCTTCTGCCATTCTGTATACTGAAGAATTTGCATATTTGCTATTTTTTTAACAAAAAATATTTTTTAGTAAAATGATCAATTTGGTGCTATACTAAGGGTAATGTCTGCATAGTCTTCTCCAGGAAAGTTAAACTTTTATTACTTTTTTAAGTGGAGCTTTTTTTTTTTTTTTTGGGGAATAAAAACAAGTATTAGAAGTAATCGAGTGGTAATTTACGATTAAGATGCCTTTGATATGCTTGTAAAAGCTTCCTGGCAATTGGGATTGTGGCATGAGATATATATGCCATATTTGCTTTATGATTCCCTACACCTTGCTGTGCAGATTTCGTAATTTTTAGCTGATCAAAAAGGGGGGGGGGGGGGAGGAGAGGTTTTTGTTCTAATACTTTTGATTGGTTACCTATGAGACTATAAGTATTGGTTGGTATGATGCAGACAGAGGAGATGCAAAATGGTTCTGATGTTGAAAGCTTTAAACAGGGTGTGGAAAGTCAGAGAAAAAACACTGGAGGTGATAAGACCAGAAAAAAGAAAACAATAGAAAGAAATCCAGGTTTTATTGACTGATCTTAAATATCATTCGAGTTTGTTGAGAGGGAAAATTCTCAATGGATTGCTCATTGTGATTTGAGTAAATGTGCAATGTCTTTGTGTCAAAAGTTTCTACTTTATCTCAAATGTTACTTATTTCATTTAACAAACAAGCTTCCAATTTGTTTAAAACCTCAACAAGAAAATTGTGGCTTTTCAATTTATGAAAAATTTTCTTTGTGGTCCAATAGATGTCCTCCACCATACATGCTTGTATTCATGTTAAATGTGAGATTCATAATTAAACCATCCAACTAGTTTATTAGAGAAGATACTCCATAAGTGGTGCTGTTTCAGTGGTCAAGTTTAGTATGCTGATAAATGAAATGATATAGCAGAAAAGGCTGGAGTACATATCTACATTTCCACCTATGGGTTGATGCGTTGTTAATAAAGGATATGAAAGAAAATAATGAGGGACTTACCAAAGACCACAGAAAATAAATAATCCCCTATACATCATGTAACCTGCAGATTCAGACAGGGCACATCACTTTGTTATGCCATCAGGATCTGGTCATTATTCATGTTATTTCTGACAAGGATTTTAATGCAATTTAGCTATTTTGAATTAATCTTCTTGGTGTTTACTTCTTCGTTGTATTCGTTTGGTTCCTATGATTGTTCTATAGTTACTTCCAGTTTGAAGTTTCCTATGCAGCTATCTGAAAATAAATAGCAGTTGCAGATTTGATGTATGCATTGGATTTGAAAAGAATAAAACTGTACATGTCCGAGATCTTATATTCACAGATCCATATGTGATTATTGCAAATATATGTGCCATAGTTCCTTTACTTTTGCTTGCCAATCATCATCAGTTTGATTCCTGAGATATGAAGTTGGAGACATGCTGCATTAGCATGCCATATTTCATGAAAATGCTGCATAGCTAGTCTGCTATAGAGCAATAGTTACTCACCTCCTCTTCAATTGCACCATTTTAACTATGAAGTATATTACGCCATTATCCTATTAAAAAGGTTTCCTTGATTATGTAATTGTCTTTTTCTTAACCTTGCATATTTTCTTAAGAAGTATGACATTTTCATTAGAAATCTTCTCATGTATCAAATTCTATCATCTCTCTTTCTTAACAGGTTATGATTTGAAAATTATGACTCACCATTCCAAGAGATATGTTGCTCTAAAAGTCATGTATTTTGGTCAGAGGTATGCAATTTAACCATAATCCCTTTGTAATGTTGCTTGCTGTCAATAGCATATTTCCTCCTGTTACAAGTTTATTGTCAAAGGAGAGGAAAAGAATAATAGAAAATAGTAATCGTCTATTTATGGTAGAAGAACTAGTTTTATTAGCTGCGCGGTTATTTCATGTAACTTAGTTCAGCCTTCATACCAACCAGACATGGTCACCCACAGTGATGATTTTATGCTTTACCTTCTTACTAGGGCAGCATTCCTTCAAGAACTGTAAAAACATCTAGACTTAGGTCCCCTACATAGTATGTATTTCCTTTAGTAAATATTGCTACTTAGGTTTATCACCTGCTGGCATTTTGACAAGACTGAGACTTTGAATCTTGGACCGAGTATCTTCTAGGATCAACATGGCCTCAGTTTCATTATGTAAGATTTTTATTAAATACCAACCAAAAGTTAATTTAAGATAGTATGAAAACTAAGCCATTCTGATACATAGCCTCTGTAGGCTAAGTGAGATTTAATTTTTGGATCACTGGGGACTCTTTTCTTTTCCTTAAAAGTCTTCTCCATTTTATCATTTGATTCTATAACCCATGATATTTTAAAAAGAAATTAAAATTTATAAATTGTAAAGACTATAGAAAGCAACAAAGCCTTATAGTTCCAGGTGCTATATGACAGGTTTTATGGTTTTGCTTCAGAAGCACAAATGGATCCCACTGTTGAGGTATGGTTCTTAAATATCTTTTTGAAATTTACAGATGATGAATGACAAGTGCAAGATTTATTTGAATCTTTAAAAAAATTATTCTTGAGAAAACAGAAATTAACTCATAGTATACTTGACCTTGTATCAGATGTGCCTTATACAATTGTTTTTGTTGAATGATTCTGTTAGTTTCTTTCTTGGATGTACTTTCATAATTCTAGTGTTCATACAGTCTGAAATTTTCAAAGCACTTGAGAAAACAAGGCTTTTAGTTGGTGACAAGAAGGAATCACAGTACTCAAGGTGTGGCAGAACAGATAAGGGGGTGTCCTCTGTTGGCCAAGTAAGTTGATCACTAGAAGAACTTCTTTTAATCTAACTGTGATTTTGAACCATGGTTTACCGTTTAACCATTTGAATGCTAAGAACATGGAAAATGCTTGGTGCAGGTGGTTGCATTGTTTTTAAGGTCAAACCTCAAAGAAACTGATGGAAACCACAAAATTTCAGGAGAATTAATTCCTGAGGCACGAATTGGTTAGCCACTTATTCTGTATCTATCCTGGAGACTCTAAGTTCTAGGAAAAGCCTTATCTGTAATTGTCATTTGATATTGGTGATTCATGGATTTTTCTTGTTCCATATCCTTGAATTCTATTATTTTCTGGGTCCTATTACAAATTTGCAACTGAACGTGAAAAGATTTTATTTTAACTAAAAAGGCTAGCAACATATAGAATTTAAGGATGAACAATTTTGGTTTGAGGATAAATCAAACTGTTTAAAGAGCTTTGAGTTTTTAATTTGTCACCAAATGTCTTAACCAGTCTCTCTTGTTCATAGAGAGAACTGGTTAAACATTTGGGGAAACTAGAAGGAAAAATGTGGGACAAAGTAGTGCTGAGATGGAATAAAATCCTTGTATGTAAAATACTTCAGGTCAATGAGAGGGCTAAATTATGGAGTAATAAAGTTCTGATACCATAACCATTCACATATTCTCACTTGTGCTGTCAAATACTCCTGAGTAATTCCAGTAACGTAGGGTATGATGCACATGCATAATAAGGGCAAGCTGGTAGAAAACTCACCAGCTTCAGGAAATAAAATTTCTGATCGAGATTAGAAACTAAGTTTGAATAATTCTTTAGTTTCTACTTGCCTGATAATCAGATCGGTATTATATGTTGGTGAGTAATTGCCTAATCTGGATAGCACATCTTACTGGAACTTATTTCAAACTTCAAAGCTAGAAGGTATGTGAGCTTGGTCTCTTCAAGAAAAACCAAGCAGACATGAAGTACAGCACAATGCATTTTCTAAATGGTTTTAGCAATTTATTAGCTTCAGCTTCGTTTAAAAAATTGTGAACACATTTACAGTGAAGTTTAAAGGAACAAAATGCATCTTTGATTGTAACTTATGCTGTTACTTTTTGAATTTTTGTCAGAAGGAGAAATTGATTATGTGAGAGTACTGAACCGAGTCCTTCCAAGTGATATTCGAATTTTAGGATGGAGTCCTGTTTCAATTGATTTCAGTGCAAGGTCTTTCTAAAATTTTAAAAAGTTCATTACTTTTTTACATTTTGAAGATGATTTAGTTTACAGAGGATATTTAAAATCTAATTCATCCTTGATGGATTTATAATATCCAGAACTATTGGCTCAGTGTTATCATTAAAATTTTCTTTTTGAACTCGTTATATTAGTTATCTACTTATGGGTTAAGATGATGCAATATTGTCTGTCACTGCAGGTTTAGTTGTTTGGCTAGAGAATATAAGTACTTCTTTTGGAGAGGAAATTTGAATCTCTCCGTAAGTAACTTTTTTACATGGATCCTGAGTTCTGACCATCTATTGACTTTATGGGTTCTCACCAGAAATATGAGACAGTAATGCAATATTTTTTATGTATCTCCAGGCTATGGAGAATGCAGGAAAGAAATTTCTTGGAGAACATGACTTCAGAAACTTTTGTAAGATGGATGCAGCAAATGTACACAACTACAGGCGTCGTATTACGCAGTTTGAAATTTCTTCTTCTAATATGAGGTGACTATCTATTTGTTCTGGTTGATTCAAGTGAGATTATATATACTTATTTATTAGGCAGAATGGTAGATTCTAAGTGTCAATTTTAAAGTGCCATGAATATGTATGAAGAAGTGGATAATCTTCTGTTACTACTTGCAGCTTTGAAGGCGGTCAGCTTTGTGCTATTAAAGTTAAAGGTAGTGCCTTCCTGTGGCATCAGGTGCGGTGCATGGTTGCTGTGCTATTTATGATAGGCCAAGGTCTTGAATCAGTTGATGTGCGTGACAGTTATTCTCTTCAACTCTTTGTTTTCAGTCTTTGATAAATTGCTTTGCTAGGTCAGAGGTGGAATTAAACAGACACTGGAACTAAATAGCCTTCCATCAAGCCGGTCCTTTTTCCTGAAATTGACCAGCATGATACCTGATGCCGAACCCAAATAAATATGCTTATTTGTTTATTTTTTTACATCTTTCTAGAGTGTTATGCATGCATCTTAACCTTTTGGCTTGAGTTATATTCACATCAAGTGACCTATCAATCAATTTTGTGTAGGTGATAGATATATTACTGGACATTGAGAAGACACCGAGAAAACCTCAGTATGCCATGGCTCCAGAGACACCATTGATCCTTCAATCCTGTGAATTTGAAGGTGTCAAGTTTATTTGCTCCTCAGGTACATGATACACAAAACAAAGCACCTCATTTCTTTGACTCACGCTGAATATAGGATATTGATTTCTATGCTACAATTTACTGTGACCTAGAAGAAAAGAAGAATGTTTGCAATTTGCATCCATACATCACTTGCACATTTGCTAGGCAACCATTTATGTTTGAAATATTTGAACTATCCTGCGGTTTTATTTGTAGATTCTGGGCAAGCACTTCGTATACACTTGGAAAATGAGGGTCGAGCATACCAGCTTCGGTCTGCAATTTTTCAAGAAGCTGCTCTGAGTTGCTTGCCTTTAGCAAAAGGTGCAGAAACCAAGTTCTACCATATCATTTCTATCTAGGTCTTACTTTTCTATTTGTCTGTGTTGATATATCTTGCTGAAAGAGCTTTGACTTTTTTCAGACCAGAGCTTATTGAATGATGGAACAATCAAGAAGGTCACTTCCCATATTCCTCTCTTGTCTCGGCCAACTGAGCGTAAGTGCTGCTACATTTGAGCTTTCATTTAAAATGCCCATCACTGCTAGAAATTTAAGTTACCCTGTCATTGTTCATAGCCATCAGGATGTTTAGAAAGATGTCATTTGATGCATTTATTACCAACAAAGAGAAACTTTTGTAGGAATATTCAAAAGTTTGCTTGTAGATGATGACAGTTCAAATTGTGCCTCATCTAGAAATTCGAGATGTGCATGATGCTCATTACGAAAAGTTCGATCAATGCCCGAGGGTTCGCACCCATAGGCATGCTGAGACACTTTCCATGTTGAAAACTGTTTTATTAGAAAAGCAATTATCCCTGTAGCAGACATGTTAGTCATTAAAGAAATGTCTGTTTTGGAAGAAATGAATGGCTTCTACTGTAGGAGTCCCTATAATCTTAAATACAATCTCTTCTTTGATAGCTTTGGGTGGCCCTCCTATTCTTTTTATCTGCCTTTGGTCTTTCCTTACATTTGAAAATAAATGCTTGACGGTCAGTTTTGTAATGAGGAATAGAATATAGAAATTTGATGGCTTAATTATTTGAGGTTTTTTATGGTAGATGTGTTGTGACCGACTCCAAAGTATTAACTGAACCAAATTTTGGGGTGTCGAATAGTAAAATTGATTTAAGCTTTCAACAATTAGCAACCGATAACTCCCATGCATTTTCAAGAGATTGTGGTAGTCTGTATTTGTACTTGCCTTCTTTACGCTTTATAGAATGCAACTTGCATTCTGTATGTTTTTCTTCAACTTTTGCTAGTTAATTTTGACCTAAACCTAACTAATTGTTTCCAGCATCATACGAAGAACGACGTGCCAAACTGAATTCAAGAAGATGAAAATGGAAAAGCATTTTGGCTAATCATGTGGAGTTGAAGCCCTACATTGTCAACTCAGGTACCCTTCCCAGTTCACATGGAAGTTTTGTATTTGTATTAATGAAATGAGTGGAGACTATATAGTTTGAGTTGTCTGTACTTGTGTCAGGGAATATCTTATTTTACAGATGAGTAAATTTTGGTCGTTATATAGCTTTTCCTATTGAGTTATTTTATCGAATAAGCGTGCACGTATGCATATACATGCTCGTGTTTAGATGCATATGTGTACTCAACGTCTTCAATTGATCATTATCTTAATAGATGCGTTACCTTGGCTCCATAACCATTGAAATAGTCAACAAGGTCAGGTTATCTTTTGGTCTGTTCCTTTTAAGTTCAAATATTTAATTGTCGAAAGAAATATTCAGAAATTCTAATTTTCTGCAGCATTTCAAATCTAGAAATGTTTCTTCTCGACCGTTTTTTGTGCAAATTATAAGCCACCCCAACAGGTATTTTGCCTCACACGCCTGTGCATGCATACATGTGGTACGTGCATGCTCACCGAGATTGTCTATCTCAACATCATGTGCCTTTACTGAGCATACATTAGTATAGCTTCAGCTTATCCCTTCCACGAATAATAATACGTTACATTCAGGCTCAAAAGTCAACAAGGTCAGGTTATCTTTTGGTCTGTTCCTTTTTAAGTTAAAATATTTAATAGTCGAAAGAAATATTCAGAAATTCTAATTTTCTGAAGCTATACTAACGTATGCTCAGTAAAGGCACATGATGTTGAGATAGACAATCTCGGTGAGCATACATTAGTATAGCTTCAGCTTATCCCTTCCATGAATAATAATACGTTACATTCAGGCTCAAAAGTCAAAGTCCTAATGGTCATGCATGCTATTTATGGGGAAAATGTCGATGTTTATCATGTATACAATTTCAATGATTTTCACATGAAATAAGCTAATTATTTGGTACACATGTGGGAAGTTTTTCTATTCCACAAGTGAATTGAGGTTTTACCACATATCTTATTCATATATATATATTTTTAATTTTTTAAATATAACTTAAGAATATCTTGTGGAATTAAAATTTTCTACCTTTAATGTATCAAATAACTGTTTATAAACGTAAAACTCATTCCCTCGGTCTACTTTATATAGCTTGAATGTGTGGATGTTTTATATAAAATATATTAACATTTTATTCAACAATAAATGATGTAAAGATTATTTTTAACCCAACATTTTTTTTTTTTAAAGCATACATTCCAACAATGCAAAATTATAGTCATTATTTATAAGGTCTTTTTCTAATTAATATTTTTAACATTTGACTATTAATAAAAAGAATACATATAAATGATGTCAACATCATGAAGGACACTGACTTTTGGACATGCGTCAAATTGGATATATAGCAACCTCAAATGCAACACGCAATCTCATAATGCATGTATTAAAATAAGATAGTTGTTGGAACTGGGTTCAACAGATTAAAGAAAAAAATAATTAATATATTAATTTGAATAAAAGAGTTAATTTGATTTATGAGTGAATCCCTTTGAACTCATTAAATCGGAATAAAAAACTTTAATTGGCTTCAAGGTTGAATCAATTTTTATGAATATTTTTTTATGAATTTTTAATATTTATTTGATTGAAACTAAATTGAAGATTGAACTGAGAACTAGAAACCTGGTGTGATTACAAAACTATGGAAAGTGAACTTAAATAAATATTAATGTTTCCAAGATCCTTGAAAACAAACTGTAAGTCATTGCAATTTTGTCCATGTTTTTTTTTTATTTTAGTTATACAAACGTTAAGTTTTTAATTGCGGTTTATTATACGAGCTACATCATGTTTATAATTTCATTTTGGTCATCTAATTTTTAAACCGATTTCATTTTAGTCACCCAAGCATTAAATCTCTAACTTCGGTTGATTATACACGTCACATTATGCTTGCACTTTCATTTTAGTCACTCAACTTCTAGGTTGCTTTTATTTTGGTTGCCCAAAAAAATATTGAGGTAAAAAAAAAAACATTAAGGATTAAAGTGAAAAAGTAGTAGAAACTGAAATAATGCACTAAAAATTTGTCAAATTGTACTTGTTTACCCCCTACCAAAAGTTTTCTTTTTTTCAATATTGAAATTTTAAATTTCAAAACATAAAAATCAATTAAATAAAATATTTTAAAAAATTATCCCTTAATAATGTTAGTTGATTTGTTACTATAATATTGATATTAATTAAATTAATTTCCTTATAAAATTTAAAATTTTATTTTATGTTTTCAAGTTAAAATCAACTTATCTTTAATAATTATCTACGAAACTCAAATTTCTTTAGATTATACCTAAGCTAAAAGCAAAGACGAATCTTTACGGTTAATTAAATTAATTAATTATATATTTCATGTCAAACAAAATCCAAAATATTTTCATCACTTTTTTACCCAATCATTGAACAAACAATTAATTTAATTAATTTCAAGGATTTTTTTTCTTTGTTTTTAGTTTAGCATGTTAAATTCGAGATTATATAATCAAAACAGTTTAAGTTTTATAGACAATTATTAAATATGAGTTATTTAAGCTGATTTCGTTAAGGAAAATTTAGAAAAATAAAATAAAATTTTAAAATTTAGAAAGAGATTAAATTAATTAATTGAATTAATTTCAATATTATAGTAACAAATCAATTGATGTTATTGAGTGATAAAGTTTATTTCTTTATTTAGTCGGAACTATATAATAAAATATATATGATATAATATATAAATAAATGAAAAGTGTGTGATGTGATATTGTTCTCTAGTCAATGTGAAAAGAATAGTATAAGGACTTGAAATGGAGACTAACATGTGTCAGAAAATTATAATGTGAACATAATTTTTATTTTCCTATTTAGCCAAAACATTGTAATATAAAACATATAATATATTTATATTATACATAAATAACTTTAAATTATACGTCATCTCTTATGAATTGCTTCAAACGAATAAACTCTAAACAACTTATGTAAATAACAAAGAAATTGACACTTTTTTATAGTGTAAGTGTAAGTTACGAGAGTGTTCTCAAGCCAATGTGAATTTATAGTATATGTGCTGTTAAAAATATCATGGAGGCCCTTGTATTGCGAGTTGGATTATCTTTTACCTCCTCTACTCAAAAAATGGTAAATTAGTCCTTGTACGTTAGATTAAAGAGCAAACTGATTATTTTGTTAAAAATTTCATCCATTTTTACTGTTAAAAATTGATCCCCATATGTCAGTAGGAGGTACATGTGGCACTCCATGTATTATTGTTCGGTTATTCCGTCAACTATACTAGTTTTTAATAGTAGGAATGGATGAAATTTTTAATAGAAAGGATTAGTTTGCTCTTTGATTTAACATGCATTGACTAATTTTCCCAATTTTTAAATAAAGAGGACAAAATACAATCTAATTCCTAATATACGGGACTCCATAATACTTTTCCCTATAAATGCTTGAAGTGGAGATTAACACAAATAAAAAAAATTATAATGTGAACATGATATTTATTTTCTTATTTAATTATAACCTTGTAATATAATATATATTATATAAAGTAAGCTACACTAACAATACTAAGAAATAGATTCTTTTCTTATCTGATTCACACATCATAATTTTATTATTAATAAAAGATGTGGATCCACTTATTAAAAAATAATTTACTTAAAAACTATTTAAAAAAAATCTGTTTAAAAATAAAATATTAATTTCATTTAAAAATATATTTTCACAAATAAAATAGAATTTAAAAACTATTTAAAAAATTTAATAATTTTAAGTCATAATTAAATTATTTTTTTAAAAAAAATTAGTCCATACATATTTTAAACAATTTTTTAAAAACATTTGTAAAATTATTTTATAAATATTAAAATTTTTTAAGCAAAATTGTTAAAAAAAACAACTTTTTTCCATATACAATTTACTACCAACAAATTATTAATTTTTTAAAAAATAATTAAAGATGTTTAAAAACATAGTTAATAGAATTTAAAAAATAATTAAATAACATTAAAACTACTTAAAAAATACTAATAATTGTTTTCAATAACAATAACAAAAAAATTTGTTTCAATAAATATTTTCAATACTAATAAAAATTTCTCTATTTCAATTAATAAAAATAAAGTGTTAAAAATAATAAATCACCTATAAAAATTTACAACATTTAAAGAAATCGTTTTTATTTTTGTTATTATATTAAATTCGTTTTATATATAAATTTAACCAAATTATTGTTTTTTAAATAATAATTATTAAAAGCTTTATTTTAGTTTAAAACATAAATAAAAAAACCTATACTGATGAATAACTTTAAAAATGAAATATGAACACTATAAAAAACAAATATGAAATTAATGTGTAATTAAATAAATATTATGATAATTTTAGGTAATATTATTTTTAAAAAATCTATTAAAATTAAAATAAATACAAAAAAATGTATTTAAAATTATTTTGATACTATTTAAAATTTATTTTAATATCATACATTGAATGTATTATTTGTCAAATACTTTATTTTAATTTTTTTATTTATATCATTTGTAAATCCATTAAATTTAATAAATAATATTAATTAATTTAATATAATATAATTATTTGTCAAATTCTATGTTACTATTTCTATATACTTTAGTCATTTTTTTTTTCCGAAGTTGCAGATCAAATAGTAAAATCTATGTTTAGTGGTGGCGTGGGGTTGATTTCCTTTGAAGAACCACCAATTTCAGTCTGTGTGCAATTTATTATTGGTGGATAGAATTAATCTTACATGAGTTAATTATGTGCTTTTTAATATAGTCGCTTAATGCTGCCTTTTTCTACTGAAAAAAGCTCGTAGGCATCACATAATCTGTATCAATACATCCCTCCACCACACCAGTATAATTCGGTAATACGCAGCAAATGTTGGATTCTGTTATAATCAATAATATCTCCGTACCAACACATACATCCCGTACAGCGCGCAAATAACCCATTGGCATGTCAATCGTATCCTATTCTTTAATACATTCACTTGAACATTTTTACCATATACAGTTCGTTACAATCCCAACAACCATATATACAATTTTCACTTTTCAAATAACAATCCATTTACAATTTTAACCTTGTAACGTCATCATAAACATACTATCCAATCATATAACAATGTCACATCCATTCGATATCATGTATTTATTTATATTTGCCATTTAATTTATATTTTACGATTCAGTCAATTTGATGCCAAATGACAATAATTACATAACAATACAAACTATAAGTAAAACAATATAATACAAACATATTATGAATTAATAAAATAAGTCTCATATGAACTTACCTAACCAAAACAGCCATAAACACGACTTGAAGGACTAACCCGCAATTTTTCTTTTTTTGCACTTATCTATCGATTGGTTAAAATCTCAATCTATAATATAATTTAATTCAATTTACCAATATAATTTTTTTCTAAAATAAATTTATAATTTTGTTTAAAAAAATAAATTTATTGTTTTAGAAACATTAAGAAATGATAATATTGAATATTTACTTTAACTAATTAATAATAATATAAAGGGGTAAATGACCAGAATATAGCAAATTTTAAAAAAAATTATGGAAAAGGACCGAAAAAATAATTATTTACCGGAAAGGGCCATTTCCCCCGAAAACGCGTCCACGTCAGCGCGTTTTCAGGGGATGAATCAGAAAAGCGCGTCCACGAGGGAGCGCTTTGTGCCACATCAGCGAAAAACGCGTCCTTGAGGGCGCTTTGCTGATGTGGCAAAAGCTCCCTCATGGACGCGCGCTTTGCCTACAGCAGTCAAAATTTTTTGACCGTTGGGCCTCCAACGGTAAAAAAAAAAAAAAACCTATAAATACCCCCCAACCCTTTTATTTTTTTCACACATTTGTCCTTACTCATTTTTCTCTCAACTTTCTCTCAAATTCCTCTCAAATTTCTCTCAAATTCCTTTAAACTTTCTCTCAAATTTCACAATAGTCCTTTAATATTTACAAAAAAACCCTTTTTAAAATTTTTTGAAATATATTTTTTTTGATAAATTTAAAAATATTCGATCGTATTAGCAATGGCCGGAGAATTAATTCGTCTTGACGATAAACACATTTTCGTCAATCAAATGCAAATGGTAAGTTTTAATTTTAATTTTTCAATACTATTTAAAATTTTTAAGGTTTATGTAATTTTAATTAAATTTTATTTTATAATTTTTAAACGAATGTAGATCGGGTGTTGCAATGCTATATTCGCAATATGCAGTCCGCCATCGCCGATTTATTGAGAATTACTGCGGGAAGCGGGTTTTTGGCACGTGGCCACGATAGGCGGGGTGCAAGTTGGACCGAAGTTAATCGGTGCGTTGATAGAGAGGTGGAGACCGAGGCGCACACTTTCCATCTTCCATGCGGAGAGTGTACCGTCACTCTAGAAGGCGTGCAATTGCAATTAGGATTGGCGGTGGATGGGTGCGTAGTCACCGGGTGCGCAACCACGGTGATTGGGCGCGCATGCTACGAGCTTTTGGGTGCTATTAGGATAACATTTACGGTGGTCGGATCGAGATGGGCTGGTTACGAGACACATTCGGAGCCGAATAATGATTCGACGGAAATAAAAGAATACGGTATGCTCGGGCATACATTCTTGAAATGATTGGAGGCTATCTCGATCTCGGGACTGTCCACGAAACCTCGTACACACGAGATGGTCTTTGAAACTCGTTGATTTTAGAGCGCCGGTGAATTGAGTTGGGGTCCTGCTGTGCTAGCAAAATTGTATCGGGAGATGTGCGGGCGACGCGGCCGAATAAAGCGAAAATCGGAGGTTGCCTATCACTACTGCAATCATGGGCACGGTTTCGATTTCCATTTTTACGTCCTCGAGTCGATCACCCATATACATTCTCACTCATAACGAGGTAAATTTAATATTAGATTTTACAATTATTACGTAGATTTAAAATATAATTGTATGCTAAAAATTTATTTAATTAGGTGGAACCATTCGGCGAGTTATGTTGGAATACCTACATCGCTTGAAGATATATGGCTTCTACTAGAGCAACGGTCGGAAGCACAAGTAAGTATTAAATTTTTATTAAATTTCGTAATAAAATAGTCGTTTCGTATTTAGTATTTCGTATTTAGTATTTAGTATTTAGTATTTAGTATTTAGTATATAACTAATATTTTTATCATGTTAATATAGTTTGAATGGACACCATCACGAGGACCCGTCAATTCGGGCGATAATGCGGAGAGTTCTTTCAAAATCCGAACATTTGGCATGTGAAGGTCCCATTGATCAACTATGCCACCGTGGAGATGCACCAATCAGATCGGGTTCTGCGTCAATTTGGATTCCGACAACCAATTCCCGTGGCACCTGAGGTGCTCGATGATGAGCACAAAGTCGACTTACGGCAGTTGCATACGGATTGGCCAAGATATTGGTCAGTGTATATCGAATTGTGGGAGAACCGGTATGATTATATACCTACTCGGGAACCAATCATCGTTCCTGAGTTAGCGTGCGTGCCGAAATACATGCCATGGTTTCGAATCCATGGCAAGCCGTATTTATTGTCGGAAGAGGAGAGGCGACGACAACTTCATGAACAAAGGGAACGACGGGGCCCTTTAAATCCAAGGAGAAGGGGTGATGAGACGGGACCATCAACAGTGCCGACACAGTCACCGGGCCCATCAACAGCGCCCATACAGTCACCGGGCCCAACGCTTCAGCCAACGACACCGACACCACAACCTTTTCAGATTATGCCAGGTGCGTACCCTAGCCCTTATATGTATCCTAACCCTTATATGTTTCCTTTTCCCAGTCCCACGACAGGTTGGAATGCATGGCCCGGTTCGAGTCCGTTCCCGACTACTCCGACTGGCCAGCCGGTCTTAAGGCCGCCGTCGCATGAGGGATCGCACGAGGCACCGTCGGGGAGCTCTTCCTTTTACCAGTCTCATTCGCCTTATGGGATTCAGACACCTCCGCCATGGTTTATGCAAACACCTCTCCAGTCATTATTTTATCAAGGTGGGTCATCCTCTCAACACTCACAACCAGACCCCCTGCCGGAGGAACCAGAATCCCCGCCTGAGGTTCCACAACCCCCGCCGGAAGCTAGAAGAAGGAGGAATCCAGCGCGTAACCGTCGACCACCCCCATGTGGCACTGATTCCGACCGGCACCAACATTGATTCCGACCGCCATTTTTTTTATTTTTTTTTGTAATTTAATTTTTATATCTTTAATAAAATAAAAGTTGTTTTTTATTTTTTTATTGTAATTTAACTTTTATATCTTTGCTAAAATAAAAGTTGTTTATTTTTTTATTGTAATTTAATTTTTATATCTTTGCTAAAATAAAATAAAAGTTGTTTTTTTATTTTTTGTAATTTAATTTTTATATCTTTAATAAAATAAAAGTTATTTATTTATTTATTGTAATTTAATTTTTATATCTTTGCTAAAATAAAATAAAAGTTGTTTTCTATTTTTTTTTGTAATTTAATTTTTATATCTCTAATAAAATAAAAGTTGTTTATTTTTTTATTGTAATTTAATTTTTTATCTTTGCTAAAATAAAATAAAAGTTATTTTTTATTTTTTTGTAATTTAATTTTTATATCTTTGCTAAAATAAAATAAAAGTTGTTTATTTTATTTTTTGTAATTTAATTTTTATATCTTTAATAAAATAAAAGTTGTTTATTTTTTATTATAATTTAATTTTTATATCTTTAATAAAATAAAAGTGGTTTATTTTTTTATTGTAATTTAATTTTTATATCTTTACTAAAATAAAATAAAAGTTGTTTTTTTTATTTTTTTTGTAATTTATTTTTTATATCTTTAATAAAATAAAAGTTGTATTTTTAATTGATTTTTTTATCTTTAATAAAATAAAAGTTGTTTTTTTTTTAATTTATTTTTTTATTTTTAATAAAATGAAAGTTGTTTTTGAATATCCTAATTGTAATTTAATTTTTATATATTTAATGAAATAAAAAACACATACTTTACTTCTATCATGTTTTTAAATACATCTAAACAAAAATGATACAGACGAAAATGAGACATAACTTTTCAAGCCACCAAGAGACAAAAATGATAAGGAGACTATCAACTATTCCGACTTGGACATGAGCGAAATGTATGGCCTGGGTTCCTACACCATCCGCATAACTTCCGTTGGTTGGCCGTTTCTCGGATATCCATATTGTTGCGTATTCTAGTCGAGAAAGGTCGACCTTTTGGTTTGCTTGCCATGATTCTCTATCCGGTAACAGCTTATACGGAGCAAGCGATACAGACGGCCACTTACGTTCATCCGGGACTGGTGGGAATACGTGTCTCCACACGTTGTACATGTTTTCTATTTTATACACTTCGTCGACATAGCTCATGGGATCCAGACGGAGATTCTGACAAGCCGCAAGTACATGAGCGCATGGGTAACGAAGTGCATCAAATATCTCACAGTCGCAGGTCCTATTTCTCAAGTGTACACGATATTGCCCGCCAACAATACCTTGGTTCGGTCTGTCAAACTCCGTCACATGAAACCATAGGTTGTCGCGATCGTGACACACTGTGTGCATGGTGTTGGCCCGTGCCTTCCCATTGTTAATTTCTCGCAATACCTTCGCGCACCATACATGACCTCCTTGCATTTGGCCTTTATAACTCGCTGCTCGCTTCGAAAATAGTGCCGCTAAACGAAAATATGTCTCTCGCACAATCGATGTTATCGGCAAATGACGCATTCCTTTTAGAACAAAATTTATGCATTCGGCCAGGTTTGAGGTCATATGATCATATCGTAGGCCACCGTCGTATGCTTGTGTCCACTGTTCGAAAGGAATATTGCGTAGGTAGTTTGCGCCTTCTTCGTTAACTGAGCGCAAACTCGCCAACATCTCGTGAAAACGGTCCTTATTGATCTCGTACCCTGCCAATATAAGTTGATAGCGAATATTACATATCATTCTTCAATTAAGAATAAATTGAATATTACAAACAAAACTATATTAATAGATATTACATACCCATATTGGTCACTTGCCATCGTTGACTTGTAGATCGATGTTGCCCGTGGTAGTTGGACGTAACATGCTTTTGGCAATATCGATAGTGTGTGCGATGCCATAGGCTTCCCTGTCACTCTATTGCGGCTAGTATTCCAGGGCTCCGATCCGATATAACGCATATATCAGGTTGGGGGCAGACATGCCTCCTTAACCTAGATAGAAAGGAATTCCAGTCATCAGCTGACTCCCCCGGTGTTATTGCAAACGCAATTGGAAGGATTCACCCACTGCCGTCCTGTGCCACAGCTAGGAATAGCCGATGCGTATATCTACCATACATAAAGGTACCGTCAATTTGTACCAATGGCTTGCGAGTATATAAATGCGTCTCGGCATTGCTTAAATGTCGAGCAATGCACGCTTGAACACTTGGCATCCACGCGAGCAATCGATCGTTGTAGTACGCCGTTTTCTGTTTCAAGGTCCGTTATCTTTGCTCGGGACATATCTCTCCAAAGACGACGACACCACCGCCACACTTCATTATATGGCGCCCCACCGACCATGCAACTTTTCTAACGGCCGCTTGGCTATGCAAGTCTTAGGTAAGAGGCGTGTACCCCAATTGGCTACGAATATTGCTAATTAAGGCCGCAGACCTTTGTCGTCTTGGGATCCGCCTTCACCGTCGGTATTATTAAGTAAGCCAACATCTCTCGAATCCATCTTCGGATGATCTTGTGAAATACCTGTCAACGAAGTACATTAAATAATGCAACATTACGTAATATTAGTATTATTCAAAAACCTTGAACACCTAGTGATACTGTACCGGCAAGACATGTATGTGGACCGTTGTACTTTTTGATCTCCCACAAGCCTGTCTTTTTCCTCAACGAGGCCATGATTTTCCATGAACATGTACCATCTTACACTGCACACTTGACCTCGTACTTATCGAGTTTGGATTTAACCACGTTGTAGTTAACCCCGTTCTTGATGCTATATTATTTTAATGCACCAAGAAAACTATCCTTGTTGGAAAACTCTTTACCAACTTGTAATTCGCCCGAATCCAACGACGAACTTGTACGGTCACGCCTTCTGTGTGGTAGTTCAGGAAACTCCAATGCATCGTCTTGAGATAGATCTACATTATGCATGTGGGCTGGAGGCGAGTATGCCCTGAATCGCGGATCTTCTTATTCTTCATCTGAACCGCCTTCAACGTCAGTTAGAACAGGCTCCGATTCAGAAAATAATGTAACTTCTGCACCATCGGGGCCGGGCTCTCGAGGTGGATCCACATCGGACTCATCATCCGACCCACCATCATCTGCAACGAACGAGGGCCCCTCGCCGGTGGATGTCGTGGGGAGTATATTATCCCTTCTTAAACAACTTTCGTAAGGTTCCCAATCATATGTGAATTGCCAACCACTAGAAGTTGATGACGTTCCCCAATACGTATTACTAGCATCGAACGTCGAAGGAAGGATATGCATGTCCCATCCACCAACCGAGTGTCGTGCAGGGGTTGTGTTTTCGATACTACCACCAAACATGGACGCTTTCGTATTCTCCCTCCCACTAACAGAGTGTCGGCTTGGGGTCGTGTATTCTCCTCGAACAGCAGTAGATATTGAAGTCGAAGGAAGATCACTTGGCGATGAAAATTGTACATATACCTCAAGATAGGGTGATCCACTGGCAAGATGAGTCTCCACCATTGCCTCCAAGCTCCGAGGACCTTTGATGTCGAATGAGTCATATCTCACGGGATCAACCGAAGCGCAAAATCTATATTTAATAGACTGAACTTTCATTGGCGTTGTTCCAAAGATTTTACGCCTAATTCTTTTGCGAAGTTTTGTCAAATCTATGTTCCGGTTAAAACCCAGTCGCGTTATGTTCTTCGATAAAAAAACAACACCATTTTTCGGTGTCACAAACCTCACCATCGTAGTAAATAACGGCGATTAATACGTTCACTCATCTTGATTTCTATTTTACTTTTGCCTCAATTTTGTTATGCAACTTTGAGAATGAAATTTGGCTTATTTATAGTCTAAGGATTGCGGACTCATCAGTAGTAAAAAAAGCGTCCAAGTGGGAGCTTTTTGAAGACTCTTCTTGCGACGGTGCATCTGCTTGAAAGCGTTTTGGCCACTATTTGTTCGTAAACGTCTTCTCAAAATTATTTTGCTAGAGACTATCAGAGCAAAAGAGCGCCCACGTGGGAGCTTTTTGAGACTTTTGCCGACGGTACATCCCGCTTGAAGCGTTTTGGTCACTATTTGTTGTAAACGTCTTCTCAAAATTATATTGCCGGATACTCTTGTAAAAAAATTCAAATAATTTTTATTTTATGATATATTTTTCCCAAAACCCTAAACTTAAAATTATTCTAATTAATTAACCCTAAAATCTAGTCTATTAATTTTCTCCTAGAAACCTAAATCTTAAACCCTAAAAATCCCTAAACCGTAGCCCTAAAACCCTAAAAACTCATACCCTAACAACTAAAAAGCCCATCGGGGTGAAGGGCAAAAGCGCGTCCACGAGGGAGCGCTTTTGCCACATCAGCAAAGCGCGCCCTCAAGGACGCGCTTTTTGCTGATGTGGCACAAAGCGCTCCCTCGTGGATGCGCTTTTCTGTTTATCCCCTTAAAACGCGCTGACGTGGACGCATTTTCAGGGAAAATGGCCTTTTCCAGTAAATAATTATTTTTTCGGCCATTTTTCGTATTTTTTTTAAAAAAAATGGTATATTTAGGTCATTTAGCCAATATAAAGCCTATCATTTCATTTGACTAAGGGTGGGTTTGGATGGACGGTGTGTTTACCTGCGGTTAGTGTAAAAACAGCGGTGGCGATGAGATTAGATACTGTAGCAATACTGTAGCGTGAGAGAAAAAATAAGCTAAATGCATCGCACCGCACTCAATCGCCCATCCAAACCCACCCTAAAGTAGGTCACAGTTATTTTCAAAAGGAAGGAAGGAAATTTCTACGCAAAACAATTTTAAGATTTTAAAATATTTTATTGACGAAAGAAAGAGATAAAAACCCGGTCCAAGACGGTTCGGTTTTTAAAATAAATCTATTATAAAACTCCCTAATCCACCCACTCACTTCCACTTTACTTTTCCACCAATTTTTTTTTTCTTTGACTGCGATTTTTTCTCTTCTTTTCCTAAAAAAAAAAAAAAAACCTTTTCGTATAATGTGAGACTAAATTTCTTGTTTTGAAGTTTGGGTTTTGATCAGTTTTTAGCTCTCTTGATTGGGGAGTTTTCTGTTTTTTCTTTGTGTAGAAAAAAACAAAACAAAAAAAGAGTCTTTTTTTTAACTATCAAGAGAGATGAAGGTGACTGCGACGGCTGTGACGGTTGATTCCGGTTTTGGGGACGACCAAGTGTGGCCACCGGGGTTTCGGTTTCACCCAACTGATGAAGAGCTGGTTCTTTATTATCTAAAGAGGAAGATCTGTAAAAAAAGGCTTAAGCTTGATATCATTAGGGAAACTGATGTTTACAAGTGGGATCCCGAGGAATTACCTGGTAATTTTTCTTTTTCCTTTTAAACCCTGAATTTTTTTTCTAGGGGGTTGGTTGATTATCTGATTCTTGATACGAGTTTATTTTAGGGTATATGAGGGTTTGTTTTGGTGCTTTGACTTCATGTAAGTTTTGATTAAATTACCTTTAAGGGGAATCGTATTGATTTGATCTCTTATTTGATTTGTGTTTTCTTTATTGAATCTTTTTTTTTTTTGAGGAATATGTGGCTATTGATTCTTTCATATACTAATTGTTAGTTTTCATCCATTCATTCTAAGACATTTGGGTTCCGTTGACTTTGGTTGCATACTAATTTGACTGTTCCTTTGGTTATAGTTTTTTTGGCTATTAATTGATTAGATGACTATAATTGTGCAATGGTGATGAAGTTTTCGATATGGTTTGTTTTTGCTCCTCTTTGATGCTGTTTGTTTAATGGATGGATTGGTTGTCTGAAAAAAAGTTAATCAGTAGATAATGTTTGCTGGTTAGGAGATTTAGGTTTCGCTTTGTTTGTTCGTATTATCGGTCTTCTAATAAACTAAACAAATGTTATTCAGGGCAATCGGTACTGAAGAATGGGGATCGACAGTGGTTCTTTTTCTGTCCAAGAGACAGGAAATACCCTAATGGAGCAAGGTCAAACAGGGCTACCATACATGGGTATTGGAAGGCAACAGGAAAGGATCGTTCTATTACTTGCAATTCTCGAGCTGTTGGAATCAAGAAAACTTTAGTTTTCTACAGAGGACGAGCACCTAATGGCGAGCGAACTGACTGGGTGATGCATGAATACACCCTTGATGAAGAGGAACTAAAGAGGTGCCAGAACGTAAAGGTATTTAAGTGAGTTAATTTTGTTAACGAGCTTCTTGTTTTCATTTTGTATATGAGCTGTTTATTAATTCAGTGTTTCGCTTTTGTATTTCAGGATTATTTTGCTCTCTATAAGTTGTATAAAAAAAGTGGACCTGGCCCTAAAAATGGTGAGCAGTATGGAGCTCCATTTAAAGAAGAAGCGTGGGATGATGAGGAATATTCTAGTAACCCTTTAGATACAATCACTCCTGTGAAGCCACCTAATGAGGTCATTCCTGATGATAATGTAAAAGCTAATGTTCAATCTGAGTCTCCATTGAGTGATATTGAGGAGTTTATGAGACAGTTTGCTGATGAGCCTGCACTTCCACAGCCGCAAGCTTATCATAGCCATGTATTGCCTCAGGTTGTCAGTGCAGAAGAGACACAAAGTATTTTGCTGGATCCATCTCCAAGGGGTGTTCTCTTTCCCGAGCAACTTACAGTTCTCCATGGTCAAGCAAGCTTTGAATTTTCAGAGTCGCCTATTTCTCAATTGCTGTTGCAGGAGGCACCTGAGGTCACACCTGTCACTGACCACCTTGATCAGGTACCTCAATTATGTGAGGAGGATTTCTTGGAGATTGATGATCTCCTTGGTCCTGAACCTTTGATCTCCAATATCGAGAAACCTGTGGAGAACAAGCAGTTCAATGAGTTGGATGGGCTGAGTGAATTTGACCTGTACCATGATGCAGCCATGTTTCTACAGGACATGGGGCCTATTGATCAAGGAACAGTTCCATTCTTGTATGATAATATGATAAATCAGGTAAGTTACCAGTTGGAACCCCAATCTAATATAAGCCTGATGAATCAGCAGTATCTGCCCCATTCTAATCTAAACCTGATTGATAAGCAGTGGCAAAACCAAGCAAATGCAAATATGATGGAACAACATTTGCAGCCTCAACTGAATGCTTCAGGGGGTAACATGTTGAACCAGGTGGGTTATCAATCTGGTCCAAATATAAACTCAATGGAACAGCAATTGGTGCTTCATTCAAGTGTGGACCAGGTGGATTACCATGGGCAGAATCAACAGCTGCAAATGGATCAGATTAATGGCGCACTTTGGACACATGATCAAAGTGGTGATGCTTTCATTCCATCAGGATCAAATCTTGGGAATGCTTCTCCAACTTCAGGTAGAACAAGTGTGGAAACCAATATGGATTTATTTGCGAACTTATTATCTTACGTTCCACTGAGCCATGCTTTTGTTTTGCACAAGCTGTCTTAGCCCATCCTGGCAGAGCTCTTGATGAGACTGATGGTTGGGTAGACATGCCAAAGTCGACATGGCAAAAAGTCTCTGTAAAAAAAGGGAATTTGACCCTGCTTCAAGAGCTCTTCTGATACAAGTATTTCATTTATAGTCACTATAAGTGATTAGAATGCAAATATTCAACTTGTATTTTTTTCATGGGAAAAACTACTCTGAAATACTGCTAAACTGTAAACTTTTGCTTATACATGGTTATTTTTGTTTTATCGTGTTTAGGTTTTGTAAACAATGGCCCTAAGCAAGACCAAGGTAACAAAAATGATGGCAGTGGTGTTGGAAGCTGGTTTTCATCTTCTTTGTGGTCTTTTGTGGATTCAATACCTACGGCTCCTGCTTCTGCAGCTGAGAGTCCATTGGTAAATCGGGCATTGGAGCGTATGTCTAGCTTTAGTAAATTGAGAATACATGCAATGAATACTGCAGTGAATGGTTCTGCTAGTGCTAGGAGGAGAAGCAGGACTAGGGGATTCTTTTTCATTTCTATTTTAGGTGCATTGTGTGCTGTCTTATGGTTCTTGATAGGAACAGTTAGGGGCCTAGGAAGATCTATCTCCTCCTGAATATATATATGTATTAGTTGGAAGTAAAGTGAAGTGAAATTATTGCATGGACAACATATATGCATAGTTTTAATATCTAACTAATTTTGAATGTAAAGGAAGAAAGTGATAGCTGAAGTAAGGCAATGAATGTTGAACCTCTATTCGTTTTGTAGAGATCCTTTTTCTTAACGAAATATTTAATCTGTAATGTGTCCAATGTTCCATTTTTACGAGTCTAAGCCTCTGTATTTCAACGCTGATAATGTGAACGGAAGGGGATGGTATCTTCATTCATTGTCTATATATAGGGAGATCAGTGTTTATTATATATCTATCAAAATATGTAAGTTTTGCATGAAAATTATGTATAGGAAGAATTAAGGAAAGAAACCTTGTTGTAGGGCCAACGGGAAACATGGGTGTGTGTAGAGGGAAGAAGCGAAGGAAATAATGGTTCATTTAGGTCAAGGGTCTGCATTTCACTCATATGGCAGGGCTACACACACACACACACACTCGTGAACTCGCTCATTTCAATGTTTTTTTGCACACTGGAGTAGTATTATTTGCTTTCTGTCTTACTGGACTGGTATTTCTTGTGATCTTTGTCACTATTAGAATTAATTCAATGTCATTGTTGCAATTTGAAGGTCATGTGTTTGAATGCCTTTATGTATTATTTTTTTAATTTAATATTTTTGAGAGATTTATGACTAGTCTAGGATTTAGGTAAAAATTGATTCTTCAATTCCTTCAGAATTTACGTAAAAAAGTATATATAAAGAAGAAGTATTATATTCTTTGTTAGGATGGTTAAAAACATCCGCAAATTTATTTAAAAAAAAATGTGTGTATCAATGCATTCTTCAGTTGATATTAAAGATTAATGGCATTCTCTACCAAATTCTGTAGGAATCATGGATTTGCACGCTTGTTTCAATACAATATTTTAGAGTAAATTTCTATGATAAAATTAAAGCTATGTTCTTTGAATGACAATTCTTGAAAATAAATATCAATTTCTTCTTTTTTCTTGACTTCAAAACTTTTTATTCCCCCAAATAATTTAAATTTGTTTTCATTTATCACACTAACTAAAATTGAACCTTTTTTTTTTTTTTTAAATTCTAAAACAGGGACCAATTCAGAGATTGACAAATGTCTTAACCTGGTAAATTCCATTTTTCATTAATATTTTAATACATAGAATAAATGAATGGCCCATTATAAAAATCAACTACTTAATTTAATCCCTTTTAAAATTAAGTTACCTTAAACCCCTTCAAAATCGTATAATTTTTGTTCCCTACCCTGCACAATAGTTCTACCTTAGTAGGGGTTAAAGTGTATAATCTCCTTTTTTTAGTCTCTTTGAAATTTAATTATTCAGTATAATCCTGTTTAACTTTTTAATTATATGTAAAAATTTCATTTTTTCTGTCACTTTGGATATTAATAATTCAATTTTAACCGTTTTAATACAAATAATTTAGCTTTTGTCCTCCAAAATTTTTTAATTTTATTTTGATCCCTCCAATACAAATTTCCTGGGTTCCCCCTGTGCCTTAAGATTTGTACTACAGAGGGTATATATATAAGTATAACTTGGGGAATCATGTGAAAGCCTTTGAAAAGATAGCCGTGCATCATGTGAATCTGAATCTGCTGTACCTTCCCTTCACCATTTAAAACCACCATTCCCTCCCTCTTTGTTTCTCACTTATATAAACACTGCTCGCCCCATCACCAAACTTGGCCCCTTCCTTTCATCTTCTGCATGTCTATCCCATACGAGCAATAAACATGAAGAACTTGTCTTTTGGAGTTGGTGGTTTACTGCTAGTTTCCATTTTCATGCTGCTTTGTTTATTCACGGAAACCCTCCTTGTGCCCCTTCATCATCACCATGGTAATCATCTTCGGTGCCAAAAATCTAATCATCCATGCCATTTCATGCATTGCTTATATTCTCTACATGCATGTTTGCAGCAAACAACCATGGGAAAGCTACAACATTGGGAGATGAAGTAGTACAAGTGAACCCTGAGGTTTGTTTCTCATTTAACTCGTAATTTAAATCGTGGGTTGGGTATGAGTTGATTTGTTAATGCATGCATGCATGCAGGATGGGAGAGGGATGGAGTTGTACACAACAGGGTCGAGCTTGCCTGACTGTACACACGCCTGTGGGGCATGTTTTCCTTGTAAGAGGGTGATGGTGAGCTTCAAGTGCTCCATGACTGAGTCTTGTCCCATTGTTTATAAGTGCATGTGTAAAGGCAAATACTACCATGTTCCTTCCAAATGATATTTATTTGCACCTCTTATCCCTGCAATTTAGTTAGTAATATTGAAGAGACTGGATTGAAAGATTAGTGTTTATGAGAATGCTTGTAAATAGTAGAATTTATTTGCATTTTTGGTACTTGTATTAGAATTTAGTGTGTTTTTTTTTTTTTCAGTTAATTAGTAGAATGTGAAATTTCAAAATGTTTTAGCAATGAATTTTATCTGCTTTTTTTTTTCTAGTCACTCCTCTTTGTTTTTCCCTTTCATTTTTACCTTACATTATCTTCTTAGCATCCACTGCACAAGATACTAACAACAAATAAATTTAAGATATTTTCGGGTGTCTACTTAATACGAGTTCAAACCGTATTATCCCTAATATTTGTATAAATAGATAAATAAATATGCATATTTATATAATAAATAAATATTAATAAGAAGAATTGAATATGAAATTAAAAAAAATTAAAACTTGGGTGTGAATGATGTACTATTATAGGAGGCTGAGGTTGATTTAAAAGGTCCACTGCCTCTGTTGAATGCAAGCAACATAGTTGGCGAGATTTGTATTCTCAGGTCTTTTCAGCTCTGCTGTGCCAATAAAATTCAATTTTAGCGAAGCCTCCATTTATTACTCACTGACTCAATTAGTAAATAACCATCTGGGCTTCAATATCAATGTCCAACCAGATTGCCCAATCCAATATTTAGATTATTTTGTATATCATTTTCAAAAGCCATAATCCTGAAAATAGCCCCTAATATTTTACCTGATTATTCATTTTGGCCCTTTTTTTTAAGCACTTTACCCTTCATTGTTCCAATTTTTATCGAATTGATTTTTTTTTTTTTTTTTACAGAATTAGTGATGTAGCCGTTAGTTGGGGTGAACCGAATGTGTTTAATTACTACCATTACAATTCAAATAGAGGATAATTTTTTTTTGGTCAAGGATGTAATTTTAATATTTGTGGGATGTGCTTCATATTTATCGAAAAGTTTGTAAGCACTTAAGACAACAATTAACGAACAATTGAAGAAGAGCTCACGACATCACAACGTGTTCTCCTATTTGACAGTCACATTTTAGACTTCAAACATGGCTACTTTTTCCAGTTGTACTCTGATTATTTCAGGGATATTTTAGCATAGTTAAAACTTTAATCTAAGTCTATTTAAAGGGGTCATTGTATCCCTGTTTTGACATGCCAATCAACAAAGACATTTTTTTTTTTGTGGGGGACAAGATGTAGTCACATATGAGTTTAGTGAGAATTTTCGTGATAATTATGGAGAAAATTTTGTCTTGAGCTATGGTTGTGTTTTCAGGGTTTGATTTCTCTAGATTGTACTATCATATGTTTATTCATTTAGTGAAGAGCCGATATCTCTTTTGCCCGTGATTTTTTCCTCTTTGAAAGTTTTTCATGTAAAATATTTATATTTTTTACTCTCTATTTTTACTATCTCGTTGTTTATACAAGTGAATTCTCAAAAATATTTATCGAAAATAATCAACCATAAGGTTAAAGCATCCACCGTTCCCAATCGTCAAAACTTATAAAATGCCAAACTCTAAAGGAATGACAAAACCTAAGCCATGGGAAAGAATATGAAAAGTATAAACGATACCATAGGAAACGAATTTGATTCTCCTCCTAACTTCAACAAAGAATCAAATTCTCCTTCCCAACATTGCCCTACTATATATATATATATAACTTAATTATTATTTTCAAACATTATCGACTTTTGTTGTTGGTAAATGGCAGACACGATCACCCACGATCTAACCGAAACCTTACAACTGACCAACAACAACGAATATTATCAGTACCTTAAAGAAGAAGATGCAGACGAAACCAATTTCATTTACATCATCAACGCAATCCTCAGTGGAACCGCAAGGCTCAATGTCCTTTTACCCACAGCAACCATTCTCGGTTTCACCATTTTCGCTCCCCTCTTAAGCAACGACGGCCAATGCACCACCCTCGACAGATGGCTGTTGGGTTGTTTTTTAATGTTCTTAGCAGCGTCTTGTGTGTTCTTTACGTTCACGGACAGCTTTAGAACAGCCAAAGGAAGGTTGTATTATGGGGTAGCGACGTTGAGTGGGATTTGGACGTTCAATGCTGGAAGGAAGAAACCTTGTGTGCCATCGGATTATAGGCTGAGGTGGTGTGATTTGTTCCATGCAGGGCTGTCTTTGGTTGCGTTTTTGGCGTTTGCAGGGTCACATGGCGATGTTGTGGCGTGCTATTATCCGGGTATTCCGAGAAAAGTGACCAACACTGTTCCACTTGTGGTTGGGTTTGTTGTGAGTGTTTTGTTTGTGGTGTTTCCTTCGAGGAGAAGGGGAATTGGGTATCCATTCTTGTTGCAGGGTGAAGATAGGAGCTCTAGATTTTGAAACATATATACTTCATATATTTGTATTAATGTAAGAATGCATAATTGATCAAGTCTTAACTAGATTGGTAAAAGTATTATTGTCAATGTAGGAGGACGTGAATTTAAGTGGGCTGAAACGTATTATCTTCTTATTATAAGTTTGGGGGAGGTTATGGGTAAGTCTAAGCATTATGTAAAAAAAGAAAAAGAAAAAGAAAAGATATGTTCATTATTTGGGATCATTTTTTATTTTTTATTTTTTTAAATATAATTTTTTTATAATTAATCAATTGAATTGTGACCGTGTTTAAAATTAATGTGTCCCAAGTTTAAATCTCATCATATGGTTATTTTATCATAAAATATGAAAAGATAAAAATATCGTTGTATTAATATTTGTTATTTTGTATATAAAATAATATTTTAACAAATTTTCAATTGAATTGGTGTCTGGTTGATTTGTGTATATTAAAATTTAGATAAAAGCTAATATTATGAAGAATTTACCACTAATAATTGACATTAACATTTTAAAAAAATTTAGATTTTAGAAAGGTTAAATTTTGCTATTAGTTTTTATATTATGCGTAGGCCGTAGATTTGATTTCTATATTTTAATTTGGTCAATTTAAAGTTTTTTTTCGAATTTTAAAATTTCAATCTTGACCCAAAAAGTAACAGTTAAATATGTTAGATCAAATTTTACTATTAGTCTCATATTGTATGTAACTTGTAGATTTAGTCCATGTCTTATAATTTGATTATATTTTATTCTTTATATCTTTCGAATTTTAAAATTTTAGTTCTGATGTAAATGATAATCGTGAAATTCACTAACTAAAATAATGTGGGTTTTTTTTGTAGTATTATATGAAAATAACAAACCAACATTATATTACACATGTGACAATATATTTGTTATAAAAGATTCTAAAAATAGTAAAATTTAACTCAACAAATTTAGTAGCCACTCTTTAGGTCAAGATTAAAATTTCAAATTTTGATAAATATATGAACTAAAAATCAATTAACCAATTAGGTGAAATAAAATTGATATCCAAGGTTAAGCATGAGGTGAGCAAAACTCAATAGATTAAAAGAATTTGAGTTAACTGAATTGAGTTATTCGAATTAACTCAAATGAATTATTCGATTTTTCGAATTTAAGTGGAGAGAAATTTTTAAAATTGAAAAAAACCAAATAGATAAGAAAATAAATGGTGTAAATATCCTCACGTCTCTATCAATTTTAAAAAATAATAACAAATTCATCCCTAAAAAAAATAAAAAAATAAAAAAAATACTTTTTTTTTTCAAAACTTTATAAAAATTATAAAAAATAAAAAATGTTATGAAATGTGAAATTAAAATTTTTTTTTCAAAATGATAAATTTGTGGCCAATAAGTAAATTATTAAATCTAATTTATGATGCTAATATATCTTATTTTTCTCTTATTTTGTTTTAATATTTTTCAAATATATATAATCTCAAAATTATATTATTTAACTTAAAATTTAGTTATTCAACAAAGTTTTTAATTTGATCTCATTAATTTTTTTTAATTTAGTTCAAACAAATTTATTGGTAAAAGTATTAGGAAGTTCTTCTACATAGGGGGCGGATTGTATTTCGGACTCTCTACTGAAAAATAGACAAATTAACCTTTATACATTTTGAAACGTACAAGTTAGCCCATTCGTTAAATTTTATTTGTTGAAAATTATTTTTTTATGGGTAAACTATAAAAATAGTCACCCAATTATGCTTTTCGTTCTATTTTGATCACCCAACTATTAATTTTTTCAATTTAGTCACTAAATTTTTCGAAATTAAATATTTTAGTCACTCTAGTTGATGTGGGCTTTTTTATTGGTCTAGTAATAAATTTAGTGCTCAATGTTTACAATATATTTTTTTTTTAGTTCTAATTCTAAAAACAATCAATAAATTTGGCCCTCAATTTTTACAAAATCTGTCAATTTAATCCTAACTCTAAAAATTTAAAACAATATTTAAAAAAAAAGTCATTTTCAGCCTTTTATAACCCATCGACTAACCCATGTGAGATATTAAAATAAGAAAAATAATACATTTTTTCAAGCCACTTGCAACAATTTCTTTTACTATAATTTAAGCTTCACACTAGACCATATCAAACCAATTGATTTGAAACCTATCTGGAATAGTTTACTGCATTACTATCCAAACAAATAATGTTTTTAATGCCTTTATTTTGTTTTGGATCTTAAAATTCTTTGTTTTTTATCCCAATTTTTTAGAGTTCTTTTGCAAATGACTTAAATGAGGTAAACCTGCTCATGGGTTGGGCTACCCACACAAGCCCAAAGGCCCACCCGAAAAATGAGAGGGTTTTGATAAAATACGAGGCTAAAAAAATGAACTTAGGTAAAATTTGTGCCCATTTTCTATATGGGCCGGGCCTTGGGCAAATTTTTTTTGGCCCGAGCTTGACACAGACCGAATATATTATGTTATAAAAATATTATATTAATTATATATATTTATATTTATATTAAATCACTAACCCAATAAAAGTTAAACCCATTACCCAAAGCCTAAAAAAAATCTTATCAACCCAAAATATAAAATTTTAAAAAATGTATTTAATACAATAAAATATTTATTATATATTTTTTTAATATAATAAAACATTTATTATATTTATGGTAAGTGTTTTTTAATATAAGTACTTTTTAATGTATTTTTAATGTTAAAAATCTTTTATTTTAGCGCTTTTTAGTGCATTTAGTGTATTATATTTTTTTAAAAAATATTTTTAAATAAAAAACTAATCTAAAAAAATCAAATATGGTTGGGCCGGGTCCAGGTTTACCTTTCTTCAATTGGGCTAAGCTTGAACAAAAAGTAAACCCATTTTTTAGGCCAGGTCGAGCCCAAACTTGAAAAATTGGTCTAGATATCTTGCATGGGTCTAGCCTAAAATCGGCCCAATCCAAGCCATGAGAACCTCTAGAAAGAGGGTACTATTTTTCTTATTTTAATATTTCTCATAGGTTAGCCGATAGGTTATACAGAGCTAAAAATAATTTTTTTTAAAAATATATATATTTTTAATTTTTAGAGTTAGGACTAAATTGATAGATTTTGTAAATATTGAGGGCTAAATTTATTGAATTTTTATATTTAAGATCAAATTAATAGAATATGTAAATATTAGAGGACTAATTTTGTTACTAGACTAATAAAAAAACGACATCAGCTTAGAGTGACAAAAATATTTAATTTTTAAAAGTTTAGTAGCTAAATCGAAAAAATTGATAGTTGTATAATCAAAATAGAACGAAAAGCATAGTTAGGTAACTATTTTTATATTTTACCCATAAAAAATAAATTTCAACATGTTCGCATAAACACGGAAAGAATAATTTACACATTTAAATTATATAAAAATTAATTTACATATTTTTAATAGAAGACAAAAATACAATCCACCCTTAAATACAATACTTCTACGTACTGTTACTCAAATTTCATTTTATGTTCCGGATTAAATTAAAATAACAAAATAAAACTATGAGTTTAAATAACTCAAAATATTTTAGGGTAAATTACACTAACAGTCACTCAACTTTTGAAAAATAACAAAACAGTCACTAACGTTATAAAAAAGTGACAAAACAGTCACTGATTAACAATTTTCGTTAGTGTCTTAACGAGACCGCTGATGTGGCAAGTTAACTGCTGATGTGGGCAATTAACTTGCCACGTTGGATGTCCACAGTGGAAATTCACCCAATTTAAGTAGAAATTGAAAAAAAACCCTTTATAACATAGGAGAAGAAGAAGAAGAAGAGACTGTAAAAAAAAAAAAAAAAGTCTTCTTTGCTTAATTTGGCGGGGTCTGATTCTTTGCCATTGAAATACCATGTCTTTGCTCTTCTTCTTCTTCTTCTTGGCTCTCTTCTTTTGTAACCTTCCACCATTGAAACACCATGTCTTTCCAAGATGTAATGCAACCACCAAATAGATAAATCTCAGCTTCACTAAAACACCCAAAAACAAAGATAGATAAAAATTCTTTCAGACCCGAATCGGTAAAAAAGAAAAAAAATTGACCCATCGATTGAATAAGCAAGAGAGTTGAATAAATTCGGAAAAGACCCAAAAAAGAAAATCTTGCAAAAAGTGGGTGATTTCTTCAAAATTTGAAGATTTGAACATTATCTGCCATGATTAGAAGTGAGGAGAAGCTTGAGTAAATTGCCTTCCCCTTGTGTTATTTATGACCCCCAAAGCAACAGCATCCTGGTTTGAAGCTGCAACAGCCATACTTGAGTAACTGCAGAGATGCAGTATGAGATTGATTTGAAAACTGAAGGCATCTCCATTTTTTCTCTTCTCTTTATTTTCTTCTTCTTATTTTTTTTTCTTATTTTTCTCTTTTTAAACCCTAAATTGGTACTGATAGGGCTATTAAATTGGTGGTAACCAGCTAGCTGGAGGGTTTTTTGATACCAAGCACGTCGTCATCTGCCATATCACTTTGCCGTGACGTATGTGACGGGCAATGACAAAAAGAACTATTTTGTCACTTTTTTAAAGTTGAGTGATTAAAATGAAACTAATGTGACTGTTTTATCAGCTAACCAAAATTAAGTAATTGTTAGTGTAATTTATCCAATATTTTATTCGAGAGTCCAGCTGACCCTAATTAGGCATATCCCGTGGGGGAAGATCATTGCTTGTATTTTAGTATATATATATTTTTCCGGGAAAACTTGTCTCCAGTCTCTACCTAAGACTTTCTTTCCAAACAAACAACTACTCATAATCTGACCGAAATACCCTTTGGTGCACTCACCATTCCAACTTGTAAGCACCGACTTCAAATTTTAATCGGTTTCACATACAAAGCTCCACATTCAAAATGAATGAAACGCAGAACTTAGAAGGAAACTGAAGAGCAAAGCAAAAAAGCCCAATAAAAATGGCAATCAAAGGTAGCACAGCAACAAAAACGGCAAAATCTCTGTTTCTCACATTCACTGTCCTTCTTTCCCTTTCTTTCTTCATCTTCTTTTTCTTCTTCACTTCTCCTGTTACTGAACCCACAAATTCCCTTCCCCAAACCTCCTTCCTTTCCTCCCAAAACTCCATCAAGGTCTACCTAGCCAACCTTCCCAGGTCCCTCAACTATGGCTTACTCCAACAGTACTGGGATTCTAATCACCCTGATTCTCGGATCCCTTCCGATCCTGACCATCAGATCTCAACTACCCATTTCTCCAAACCCACCAAATACCCTCCTTATCCCGAGAATCCATTGATCAAGCAATACAGTGCGGAGTACTGGATCATGGGTGACTTGGAAACCCCTCAAGGAATGAGGACGGCTTCTTTTGCTAAAAGGGTTTTTGATGTTAACGAGGCTGATGTTGTTTTTGTTCCCTTTTTTGCTACCCTGAGTGCTGAGATGGAGTTGGGATCTGGAAGCGGCGCGTTTAAGAAGAAAGCTGGGAATGGGGATTACTTGAGGCAAAAGAAAGTGCTGGATTTTGTGAGGAATACTGATGCTTGGAAACGATCGGGTGGACGAGATCATGTTTTTGTTCTCACTGGTAATGTGCCTAATTTTGTGTGTATTGAAATTCATTTGCTTATTGCTTACCCCATTTAGCTTTTTCGGAATGTTATTGGGATCTAGTTATTTAGGATGTTTCGTTGTTGCTTTTTTACTATATATATATTCCTTTAAATGAATCCTTCCTTACTGTGTTTCTGTTAACTCTTCACTTTGAAACTATTGTCTTAGGATCATGTATACTTAAATATGTCAAGCCCTTGGTATCAGCTGTTCTTTTAAGAATATACTGCATTTATTGATATTTTACCATCAGTGCCAAAAAGAAAAAAGGAAGTGGGAACTTAATTTGCATACTTTACAGCTTATGATTTAGTTTCTGGGTTGTCAGGTTATGTTAAACCTTGAAGTATTCTTTGACAGACCCTGTTGCAATGTGGCATTTCAGAGAGGAGATAGCCCCGGCTGTTCTACTGGTTGTGGATTTTGGTGGGTGGTATAGGCTTGATACAAAATCATCCGGTGGAACCTCATCAGACGCGATACGTCACACCCAAGTTTCATTGCTTAAAGATGTGATTGTTCCATATACCCATCTGCTTCCTAGGTTGCAGCTATCGGAAAACCAGAAACGACACACCCTCCTTTATTTTAAGGGAGCTAAACATAGGCACCGGGTTAGTATCGAACAACTCAACTTTGAATCTAGCTGCACTATGTGGTTTGCCAGTATATCATCCTATAAATGAAGGATCGGTGACATTATTTTCTCTCTTGAATGGATACAATTCAACTTTGAGCTTCATTTTTTGAGTTGTTTAGGGGTTCATGTTGGGCTTTATCTCAAACTCTTACTGTGTTGGTGATGTTATTAAAATTTTCAGGGTGGCTTGGTTCGAGAAAAATTATGGGACTTGTTGGTTAATGAACCGGGAGTCATCATGGAAGAAGGGTTCCCAAATGCCACTGGAAGAGAGCAGTCAATTAAGGGGATGAGATCATCTGAGTTCTGCTTGCACCCAGCCGGTGATACTCCCACTTCATGCCGACTTTTCGATGCAATCCAAAGCCTTTGTATACCCGTGATTGTCAGTGACAATGTTGAGCTTCCCTTTGAAGGGATGGTGGATTACTCTACATTCTCAGTTTTCGTAGCAGTGAGTGATGCATTGAGACCGAATTGGCTTGTTTCTCATCTTAGAAGCATTTCTGAAAAACTTAAGAACGAATTCCGTCAAACCATGGCTAAGGTTCAGCCTGTGTTTGTGTATGATAATGGCCATCCTGATGGTATAGGACCAATCCCTCCCGATGGTGCCGTAAACCACATTTGGAGAAAGGTTCATCAAAAATTACCAGCGATTAAGGAAGCCATTGTTCGAGAGAAAAGAAAACCGGCGAATACATCAATTCCTTTACGTTGCCATTGCACCTAAATGTAAGATTAAGACTCTTTTCATGTTTTTACGTGTACTTGATTCATTATTTGTTCAGCTTACATGCACTTGATTCTTTTATCAGCTTGGCATAAATGATAAATGCAATGTAGTTTTAGTTTTTGTCATTAGTTGACATTAAGAGAATGCATATTGACACAATGAAAAGTTAAAAGCTACATGGTTCCAATGTAATTGTTTTCGAATACATCTGTCTCAAATTTTTTATTTTTACATTCAACCTCCACATAGAGAGAACTACAAATTCAATATTTTGGATGAATCTGAATAAAATATTCTGTTGTTTTGATAGATTTCTTAAAAATATTTCATAAAAACTATTTTCAATGAAACATACATTTAAGATTTTCTTATCTTTTCATTGTTTAAATGAGTTTATTATATATATATATATATATAAATTTATATTTTACATTGACTTTGTATATATTAAAAATATTTTGTTAAATTCAGTTTCATTACAATGTCATTTTTTAGTTACATGACTATTAAGTGAGTTCTTTTATTTAAAAATGTGACATCAATAAAATTGACAAAAATGAAAAACAATATCAACAATTGAACATAATTTTCAAATCTAAAAATTGGAGGCACTAAATTCTTTAAAATAAAAATACAAAGACTAAATTGTAAAATTGTGAAGAGTACATAGATTTAGTACATATTTTAACATTTATAGTACAAAATATTTTTTATTAATATATTTATAATTGTAATAAATATTTATTATTAAAATATTAATATTGAATATTTTCAATAATATGTGAAGAATGTTATTTAAAATTATTATTTTTAGAATTTATTATTAAAGTAAAATAGAAATATTAAATAATTTATTAAAATAATAAATTATATTTAATAATTTATTATATGATTAAATATAAATAACTGAATATGTATGTTTAATAATATTGAAAAATATAAATATTTTATATAAATATTTTAAATATTTTTAAAATAAAAATAAAATTTATTATCAATATAATAATATTAAGCATGATTTAATTTAATTTTTATATAAAAATAAAATTACTTATAGAGGAGTTTTTTTCTGGAGAATGACTTACACTTTTCAAAAGGGCAAGTCATTTTACAGGAAAAATTGCTTATTTTACGTTGACCAAATTGTTTTTTGTGATACAAACACAGGAAAATGCAGAAAATATTTTTCGTAAAACCTTTTACATTTAAACAAATAGACTATTAATGTTATTTTTGCATCAACATTGTTTTCGATTCATGAGAATGTGGGTTCGAGCATTTTGAAATGTCTTTATTCTCCAATTTAAGAGATAGGATAAAATTATAGATAATTTTAAGTATTGTAATAATATATAGTTTTAGTCATGGTATAAATAATGACACTCAAAATTTATGTTAGCTTGTCTCCACAAGCTTCTCCGTTAATCACAGCCAAAAATGATGAAAAAGAAATGGTTAAAATATGCTATAGTCCTTATGTTTTTGATAAAATTTGATATTTTGTCTCTATATTTAAAAAATTAAAGATTAAGTTTTTCCATATAAAAATTTCAGTTCAATTATTAAAATTGTAGTATTTTCTGTTAAAATTTGTCAACTTAGAGTTTTGATTAGGCTGTTCTGATATGACATAGTTTATGATTGATATAAAATAAATATAATAAGTTTATAACTTTTGACAGAAATTATCAACAATGATAATGATTGAATTAGAATTTTTAAATTAGAAAAACAGAAGGGTCAAATTTTTAAAATTTAAAATATAAAGACTAAATTTAGATTTTATACGAAGACCAACAACATAGGCATATATTTATGTATAGATACGGTTGGAAAATTTATGTTTATTATTTATGATATTCTGAAGTAAAGGAAGCATATTGAAGTAGAAATTTATCACCGCCTGCATTGTGGTAGTTACAAAATTTCTTTCTGAAAAGTTTCGTTCAAAATTACGGTGAAAAAATGTGATTTTTATTAAATAGATTAATATTTAATGTATAATTGGGGTATAAGTTTCATGATACAATGTAAAATAAAAAATTATTGAAGAACTTGAAACTAATTATTAATTGTAATTATTTTATTTCTCTTTAGAGTTTTTGGTTTCAATTTTTGATATTCAGATTTGAAGTTTAGGGTTTGAGTTTTTATATTTTTTTATGTTTAATAATTATAATTAATATTTATTTTAAAAAAATAAAATTATTTATATTTATTTTTAAATCATTCTATATTTTTTGTTTTACACCAATGACGATGTGCCATTTTATTATTAGCTGATGGTATATAAGATCTATGTATTCACCCTTATTAATTGAAGTATCAAAAAGTGTTATAATAAGTTAAAATGTCTATTTTTAAAGAAGGTGTTAAAAAGTAAAAAGAATAAGTTAAACTTATGTTTAAATAATTTAAACATAACCAATATAAACTATTTATAAAATTAAAATTAAATTAAATAATAAGAATAATTTTATTAATTTGTAGGCTCAAGGTTAAGTGCTAAATTAAAACTTAAAAAAATCATTTGATTAGTACAAATTTATTTAATTGTAAAATAAATATTATATGAGAATCAATTAAACTTTTTACACACCTCTAAAATTTTGCTTGAAACTAATTATTAATATAAAATAAAAATATGTTATTGGTTTCCCTAAAAAAACAATTGTGGAGAAGGAACAAATGAGAAGTATTTAGATAAATTTATATCCAAAAGCCAAAACACTCCTATTCATAGTGCATTACAAAGCTTGTAAAATGCTTACCCTCAAGTGGAATAATTTTCTGTTTACAAACATAAAACTTCATATATTATCTTCCATTAAATCATTGAAAAAGGCCTTGCATATTATTTAATACAAAGATATTTATTTGTTTGTTCACCAACCTACTCATTTAATATTAGGAATTTAGCGTCGATTGATATCGACATTATTGTCATTATAGGAAGTCGTGGGTTCGAGTACGCTGAAGCGTATTATCCTCCTATTTAAGGGTTAGAGAGGGGCTATGGGTAATTTTAGGCATTGTATCAAAAAGAGCAGATATGATAAGAACCCATAATGAAATTAATGTTAAAAAATTACTAAAAATTTAGCACCTATGGATGTTGAGGTCTTTGCCTATAAATTCTTCATCACTTTCTCTTCTATTTCCACAAAACTCGAACTCTCAGACTCTCCCAATTTGCCAAATAACTTGTCATTTTTTTGCTTTATTTTTTTAGGAAAAATGGTTATGTTTGAAGAATATGTAGCTCACCATGTAGTCAATATGGTAAAAGTTTCCACTCAATTTTTTTATTTTGTTATTGTGCTACTTTTTTTTTTTTTTGATTTTGTGAGATTAAAAATTGATTTTCTTAATATTTTAAATAACAAATAGATCAAGTTATTCATGCTCGAAATGATGTAAGCTTTTCTACGATAGAAACCTTTAAAATGATACCAGGGTTGCTTTCTACCTTGTTGGAAAGGTGGCCGGAAACACAAAATTCTATTTTCCCTACAGGGAAGCGGCTATAAGGCTACAAGATGTCACTTTAATAATTGTCCTTCCAATTGATGGGCAGGTGGTAACCGAAGCTAGCAACATTGACATGAAGTTTGTGTAGAATCATTTTTTGGGTGTCGCGCCGTTTGTGGATGATAAAGAATTAGATGAGAATTTGGTGAAATGTACATGGTTAAAAAGGCTTATCATTCCACTCCCTCATCACTACGTGCATCAAATTTTCCCTAATAAGCTTTGTCTCTTAGAATGTAAGAAGTACTCCCGAAAACATGAAAGTAGCTCACTGTTGGCTTCCTTCCTTTCCCCATTGCCCTCATTTTTACCTCAACAACACTTTGTTAATACATGAATAATTGTGCTAACAGCTTTTCTCCAAAACCAGTGTGATGGGATTATACACTCATCCATAGAGAAATTATTTCTCCATGGATGAGTGTATAATAATAATTTCTCTAAGTTTTGTCATTGTATTTTATTTCTTTAACAAGTGATGGGATTCGGGTCACATAACTCTAACAATCTCCACATTGACACAAATTCTCAACAAACAAGTTCTTCACCTCTTCCACAAAACCCTTTAAGGGGTATTCTTCAACAATGAACACCAACCAAGTCCAAGCAATGCTCAAACTTAGTTATAGTGACTTAGTCATCATATCCGCATGATTATCATGAGTACTAACTTTGCTCACAACAATATCACTACGAGCAATAATATCTCGCACAAAATGATACCAAACATCAATGTGCTTCGTTTTCTCATGAAACATTTGATCCTTCGTAAGGAATATGACACTCTGACTATAAAAAATACTGTACTAATCTGGAGGTCTTTACTGAGTTCACCAAAGAGCCCTTTTAACCAAATAGCTTCTTTATAAGCCCCAGTAATCATCATGTACTCAACTAAAGTAGTAGACAAAACAACTGTAGTCTGCAAAGTAGCTTTCCAACTGATTGCGCAACCCCCAATAGTAAAGACATACCCTATGAGAGATCTTCTTTTATCAAGGTCTTCAGCAAAATCAGAATCAATATACGCAATGAATCCATCTTTAGTTCTTCCAAACTATAAGTAAACATTAGTAGTGCTTTGTAAGTATTTAAAAATCCATTGAACTGCTTTCTAGTGTTCTTTACTGGGATTTGCCATGTATCTACTAACTGCATATGATAAATCTGGACGTGAGGAAACTATAACATACATGAGAGATCTCACTGCACTAAAATATGAAACACGTGATATGTAGTCAATCTCATTATCTGATTGCAGAGACAAAGCCGATGAAAGTATGAAGTGGGCTGCTAATGGAGTACTAATAGCCTTGGCACTCTGCATATTGAACCTACAAAGAACTTCCTCAATGTACCTTTTCTGACTTAGGTACAGTTTACATGCGTTTCTATCTCTAAGAATCTCCATCCTGAGTATATTCTTTGTTGCTCCCAAATCTTTCATCTCAAATTCTTTACTAAGCTGGGCTTTGACCTTTCTTATCTCTCATTTATCTTTGGTTGTTATCAACATAAAGGAACAGATATACAGATAAACCATCACAAATTTTCTTAAAATAAACACAACTGTCAAAACTGCTTCTTTTGAAATCATAAGTAGTTATAAATGAATCAAACCTCTTGTACGACTGCCTAGGTGACTGTTTCAAGCCATAAAGGGACTTTTTCAGCAAGCAAACATAGTCCTAATTTTCTGAGACTATAAAGCTCTCTGGTTGTTGCATGTAAATATCTTCCTTAAGGTCCCTATGCAAGAATGTTATTTTCATATTTAATTGCTCAAGCTCCAAATCATACATGACCACAATACCTAGTAAGGATCGAATCGAACTATGCTTAACAACTGGAAAAATACATCTGTGAAGTCTACACTTGGAACCTGACTGTAACTTTTTGCAACTAGCCTTGTTTTATACTTGGGTTCTTCAACTCTTGGAGCCATTTTTTTTCTTCTTAAACACCCATTTAAAACGAACAACCTTTTTACCCTTAGGAAGCTTCACTAAGTCCCATATTCTATTCTTATAGGGTGATTCCATCTCTTTTTGCATGGAAATCATCCACTTTCCTGAATCTTTACAGCTAACTGCCTCAGAATAAGTAGATGGCTCTTGATTTGCATCTATATCTTCAACTACATTTAAAGCATAAGCAACTAGATCAGCCTCGGCGAACCTTTTTGGAGGTTTAATTTCTCTTTTAGGTCTGTTCTTGGCAACAAAATATTATGATGCTGACTGTGGTGAAGAATCAACTCTTTTTTGAGTTTCTATACTAACCTTAGTAGTAGACTCTGTCGTAGATCCCGGATCAATCTGAAGCTCCACCTGCTTCACATGTGTGTTTGATTTCTATTGGTCTTTATTGGAAGAGTCTTTAAGAGATAAGTTAGATAGCATAGCAGTTTTATCAAAAACAACATTTCTGCTAATCACAATATTTCTATTTTCAGGACACCATAACTTATACCCTTTAACACCAGCTTTATATCCAAGATAAACACACTTAATAGATCTAGGTTCTAATTTACCATTATTAACACGAGCATACGCAAGGCACCAAAAAATCTTCAAATTAGAGTAATCAGCAGGAGTACCAGACAATACCTCTTGTTAAAGCCTTTCGATCTTTACGCTTATTCTTTTTAGGCATCAATGTCGAAGGCATCTTATCTAACCCTGGTAGGGCATCCTCCAAATCCATATGTGTAGAAACTACCTGTATCTTTACCTGCCACAACACGAATTTGGTGTTGCGATCCAACAGCGAAATATCGTACTTCATTATTGCCATTACTGTAATCGAGACAAGCAACCCGAAAAGCTTTGAATTATCCAAACACATACTTGATGAAATGGTTCAAACATGTTTGTTGCCAGGGGTAGCAAGATCAAGTTTGTAAGAATTAAAATATCTCTTCCTTTTTCTATTTATCTCAACGATTGATGATCATAGGGGAGCCCTTTACCATTATGTATAAATAAGTTATTCTATTTGTACATATACGGAAGAGGGGCACATTCAATCTTACTCCAAATTTGGGAGTCCAAGAATTCTATAAAACGTTCTTGAAGGGAAAAAATCTCATTGAATTAAGTTTGTCAAAATTTCAAAATTTAAATTGATGTATTTATCATACAGAATATTATAACTTAAAAAAGGAAAATCATAATAACATGTGGCCACATATTTATGTCTTGCGTTGGGTTAATAAATTAAATGAAGACAAGGTATATAAGAAGAATAATCAAAGGTAGGTCGTCTTCCACCATTATAGGCTGGAAAAATAAAAATCATAGAAGCTCAATAATTGAAGACTAAATTTCATATTGATACGAAATTGAATAAAATCAATTTATTCGAAAATTTAAATCAATTCGATGAATATAAAGGCAAAAAGAACAAATGAACAAATCTTGAAGAAAAAATGTCTGCATCTAACAAATCAAAATATAAAATAAAACATTGTTGGGACATTACACATCACAAATGTTATCACTTTCAAAGTAATATAAGATACAAAATTATAATAAAACTCATCATTTCAAATATGATAATGCCATAATTTGGATAAAATTAACATTTAGTCCATAAATTTAATAATTTTTTAAAAATTAGTTTTTGAATTTTTTTTTTGGTTTAGATTTTTTTAATAAAAAAAATTAATTTATGTGATGATATTCTAATATTATATCATGCTGTCGCATAAAAGAATATATTTTTAATAAAAAATTAAGTTATGACGTGACATAACCAACAGGGGCGTAGCTAGGGGGGCTGGCATGGGCCCCGACCCCCCTAAAATGTAAAATTGCTATTTTGGCCTTTAGAATTTTTTAAAAATTTTAAATTAGTAAAGGTAAAATTGCACTTTGGCCCCCCTAAAATTAAAAAAATTCAATTTAATCCTTTACAAATTATAAAGATATAAACTATAAAAAATTAAAATTTTATCCGCCCCCCCTAAAAAATTCTTCTGGCTTCGCCCCTGATAACCAAAATATTAAATTATTATAAGGATCAAAATTGAAAAAAATTATTAAGACAAAAAAAGAAGAAGAGGGAACCGAGTTAAAAAATTATCAAAATTCAAAAATTAACTTTTTATCCCTAAATTAATAATTAAAATAAAATAAACTAAATAATAATAAGAGAAGGCGTCAAAATATTTAAACTGCCATAACAGCTGCAGGCACAAAAGTTTAACAGTAAAAAGAAATAAAAAATCACAAAATTAATATACTCTGAAGTCCTTTTGTATTGTTTTTGAAATTTTATAAGTTTTTGTATTTTTATAATTAAAAATAGAAAAATAATTACATTTTAATATTTTGAAATCTTTTAATTTATTTTTTTAATCCCCACTATTCAATATAAAATTTCTGATTTTGCCCTAATATCATATTCCGCTTGGTAGAATATAGAAATAATTTTTGAAAAGTTTTCTATTATAAATAAAGTAATAATACAAATATATATTTGAGTAACTACAACGTAAAATAAAATTAATCTAAAGTACAAAGAACGAAGAATTAGAAAAAAATAGGTAAAAATATAAAAGATTCGGACAAAACTCATTCATGACATATATGATGAGATTGAAATAGATTCATGGGTAAGCCGGGCCGGGCCCTTCCCCTTAAAATTAGAAAATTTCAATTCTAGTTCATTGTAAATTAATATAGGGAAAATTATGCTTTTACCCTTCCAAAAAAAAAAAATTCTATTTAATCCTTTTAAAAATTATAAAATTATAAATTAATACATGATAAAATCTATATTTGATATATCAAAATTTATAATTCAATTTTGACCCTTACTAAAATTTTTATAGATTCACCCCTAAACTGAAGACACATTTGCAATTGTGCATGACGAGATTCAAACTTGAATATTTAAGGATCCAAAATCTCAACCTTAACCTTGTAAACACTAAAAGTATTATATATATATATATATAATGTATTAAAAAAAAAGACTTTTCTGTGTAATCAATCAATTAAAAAAATTGATTGTTTTTGGAAATTTTCTCCCCACATGAGGGGTCACCATTAAATGATTGACCATAAACTTCACAACTTGATGGAATTGGCAACCAAAACAAATATTGAACTCCCTTTTTCTTATTTGAAAGTTTTACTCAGGGATAGTTAAACTTAAATTCTATTTCAAATTCAACATTAATTTTTTATTTTACTTTTTTGAGATATAATTGAATCTCTTGAGTTTGAGTTTGAGTTCGATTAAGTTTACCTATTATTTTCTTATTCAGACTTGATTAAGTTTATTTGTGTTTAACCTTAAACTCCTTTTATACATAAAGGTCAAAATGTAATTTCATAATATAAAAATTAAAACTTGATCAACCAAGTATTACGAGACTTGAATTTGGCTTGATTGAAAGATCAAGTTTGACTCGATAATTATTAAATCGAACTTGAATTTTTTGAATTGAACTTAAAATAACATATAAGTAATATATTTAAGTGTTAAGTTTATTCTATAAATTGCTAAAAGAAAAAGACAATTTTTGAAAGAAAATTTGAATTCAAAAGTTGAGGAGTGAATTATGCTTTGATTTTTTTAAAAATTAATTCTAGAAGGCTTTTAAGCAAAGATTAGTATGTAATATTGAACAAATGTAGAAAAATATTTTGGTCATGGAATGTAAAGTCATGCGGATGGTGAAGGGTGTATTAATTTCAATGTTGTTATGAGTGGCGTGATGAAAGGTGACGACCCATACTTTTCTTTGCTGAAGAAAGAGTCTTTAACTTTCCGCCATGGAAATGGGGCTGAAACCATATCTTTCACACCTTTCTTTCTCCATTATTGCCATGTAACGCAAGGCAAGATATAGGTCACTTTTAAATGCAATAATGGACTAAAAAAGAATGAAACAAAGAAAATAAACCCCTGCAATGAAAATGTCTAAGCTCTCTTTTTTTCTCCTTTACCTCCATTGTCTCTTCGCCATTTCTTCATCTTCTACCATCATACCTTTAGGTTCAACTCTTCAAGCTTCAAATAGAAACCAATCATGGTCGTCACCCAATACCAGTTTCTCACTTTCTTTTGTTCCCGTTACTCCCTCTTCTTTTATGGCTGCCATCACTTACTATGTCGGTGATGTTATTGTATGGTCAGCTAGTAATGGCAGCAATGGCACTGGTGATGGAGCTTCTCTTGTTGTCGACTCTGGTGGGACTTTTAATTTGCTTTCCAATGGAGCCCTCCGTTTAACTAATGGCTCCGGTGCCGTTGTTTGGGACTCTGCTACTGCTAACAGAGGTGTTTCACATGCGTCTATTGATGATTTAGGCAACTTTCAGCTCCTCAATAATGAAAGTGCTCCAATATGGTCCTCGTTCCAGAACCCGACTGATACCTTGGTTCCTTCACAGAATTTCACCGTTGGTAAGATTTTACGCTCCGGGTCTTACTCCTTAACTCTTGGTCGATCAGGTAACCTTACTTTGAACTGGAATGGCACTATTGAATACTGGAGTTTAGGGTTCAACTCATCCATCAATGGGAATTTGACATCACCTAGGTTTATGTTGCAGTCTAATGGGATTTTGGTAGGTTTTGATCCTTCGTTTGCTCGTGGAATGATTAATATGGCATATAGTACTGATTATGGTGAAGGTGATGATGTGTTTAGGTTTTTGAGGATGGATAATGATGGTAATTTGAGAATTTACAGCACTAGTGAGAGCAGTGGGAATATAACCCCGACATGGGCGGCTGTAACTGATCAGTGTCAGGTTTACGGATTCTGCGGCAACATGGGGGTTTGCGGTTACAAAGATTCGAATCCGGTTTGTGGATGTCCATCTCAGAATTTTGATCCTGTTGATGAACATGATGGTAGAAAAGGATGCAGGAGGAAAGTGGAGATTGAGGATTGTCCTGGGGATGTTACCATGTTGCAATTAGAACATTCCAAGTTCTTAACTTATCCTCCAGAGGTTAACGATCAGACCTTCATTGTTGGAACTGTAGCTTGTAGGATGAATTGTCTTGTCAGTGGTTCTTGCATTGGTTCCACTTTAGTAGCTGATGGAAGTGGGATTTGTTATATGAAAACGACTGATTTCATTAGTGGTTACCAGGGTGCGGTTCTTCCGAGCACCTCTTTCTTGAAAGTTTGTGGACAAGCGGTTCCTAATCCATCATCTTACTTGGATACATCCGGGAAGGATAACGATTCGCGGTTGCATGCGATGGTCATTGTCGTCGTGGTTTTGGTCATCCTTTTGTCTTTGTTTGCAATCGTGACTGGTTTTTGGTGCTGGTTTTACGGCGGTAGCGAAAAATCAAGGCGTATATCAGCTCAATACGAACTTGTTGATTATGCATCTGGCGCACCAGTGAAGTTCTCATACAAGGAGCTGCAACAGTCTACAAAGGGGTTCTCGGAGAGGCTTGGAGAAGGTGGTTTTGGGGCTGTTTACAAAGGAACCCTGGCTAATAGAATGGTGGTTGCCGTGAAACAACTCGAGGGAATCGAGCAGGGTGAGAAGCAATTCAGGATGGAAGTTGCAACTATTAGCAGTACACACCATCTGAATTTGGTGAGATTGGTGGGGTTCTGCTCTGATGGGCGTCACAGGCTACTAGTGTATGAATTCTTGAGAAATGGTTCACTTGACAAGTTCCTTTTTACGTCGAATGACCAGTCCGGAAAATTGTTGATTTGGGAAAATCGATTCAACATTGCTCTTGGAACGGGTAGGGGAATCACCTACCTTCATGAGGAATGTCGAGACTGCATAATCCACTGCGATATAAAACCAGAAAACATTCTGTTGGATAAAGGTTACACTGCCAAAGTGTCGGATTTCGGCCTTGCAAAGCTTATGAATCCAAAGGATCATAGGCACTTGTCATTGGCAAGCATCAGAGGGACTAGAGGATACTTGGCACCAGAGTGGCTTGCAAATCATCCAATAACCTCAAAGTGTGATGTTTATAGCTATGGGATGGTTTTATTAGAAATAGTGAGTGGAAGAAGGAACTTCGAGGTCTCACCGGAAACAGACGGTAAAAAGTTCTCCCTCTGGGCTTATTCGGAGTTCGAAAAGGGCCACATTGAGGCCATTGTTGATAAAAGAATAAAAGATGTCGATAGTGAGGAAGTCGAAAGGGCAATTATGGTGAGCTTTTGGTGCATACAGGAACAACCATCCCAAAGGCCAATGATGGGAAAAGTGGTGCAGATGTTAGAAGGGGTCATCGATATTGAGAGGCCACCAGCTCCAAAACTGGTTGCTGAAGGCTTGAGCAGTGGAACAACCATGACTGTAAACAGTGATGTGAGTGGTCTGTCAACATATGCAGCATCCACCCCTGCTCCCTCTTCATCGTCTTCATTCATGAACATAGGAGCTTCGCCTCCAACACCAGAGAGGGAAATGGGGAAGGAATCTTCTTCCTTACTAGGCTCAAAGTGAATATAGAAATGGACAATTCATTCTTCTTCTTCTACTTCTTATTATTATACAATTAAAGGTTATAATTCACAGATATACTCAAACCACACATTATCTTTCAGGTGAAAGCAAAGTCAATCTCTTTCAATCTTTTATTTCTCCATCATTGTTGTAACGCAAGGCACAAAAACAGGTCGATGGCATGCATTAATTTTCTAAGTAAATCTTAAATGCAGTGATGGAGTAAACCAAATAGAAAGCAAATCAAATTACAAAATTTTAAGGAAAAAAAAAAACCTTGTAACCATTTTAAAAACAAAAAAATAATCTATATAAGCAAAAACATTTTCTCTCACGAAATCCTTAGCAAATACATCAATGGGCTGTACCTCTAATAAGAAAAATCTAAATATTAAAAATAAAAAGAATAATTAAAAAAAATCTGAAATAAACAATATTTTTATCCATCATTAAACTTTTTGACAATATTTTGAAATTATTTTTAAAATATAAATATTATAATAGTAGATTTTCTAAAATTATATTTTTATATATAGTTTCTAACAATTTTAATTATTAATTAGTGAATTTATATTGTTAATTAAAATTAAATATTGTACAATTAAATAATTTATTGTAACATTATTTATATTTTAAATAGCTACTTCAGTTTTAGTAGTGTATTTAATTTGTAAAAATAATTATAAACTTAGAAAGATTTTTTTAATAATAATTTAAAATTTACAATGACTTATTATGATAAGAAAATTGGAAGGACTTATTATAAAAGTATAACTTGGAAAATAAACCATTAAAATTATATAAAAATGGCGGAGGGGTTTATGTTGCAAATTTTCCCTAAAAAAATACTTACTTTCTTTCCTTGACACATGTCAAATTTTTATAACAAGGATAATCAAAATTTAAAAACCTTGTAATATATACTAATTTTTTATTTTGTGCAATGCACAAATTCATTTGTATGTATAAATTAAAATATATTATACTTATTTCTTAAAATTTTGTTAGAAAAATTAGAGAACTTGAAAACATAATAATATAAATGTTTAATTTATAAAATTTTTATGTCAAATATTAATCAATTACTAATATTTTATTTTATTTTGATACTTTTTTTTTTACTAAAATCTGTTATGTTACTAATATAAATTTAGCATTTTAGTTATTAAATAAAATTATTTAACCAACATTAAAGGCTCATCTAGTATGTAATAGGGACATGCAACGAAATCATAGCAAAGTATAACAAAAATTAGGTATTAAAGTAGAAAAACAAGTTAGACACACACACAAAAAAAAAAAAAAAAAAAAAAACATAGAAAGACAAGTATAGTTGAATGATGAAATCCTAGATTAAGCCTTAATAATTCAAATTTTTGATAATTTATTTATTGTTTCATGTTACTTTTTAACTTTCCTACCCTATAGAAGAAACCTAAAATAGTAAATTTTAGGCTTAATGCACACTTTAGTCTCTAAGTTATATTGTTTTTCTCACTTTGGTCTTTAAATTTTTTTTTTCTTATTTTAGTCTCTAACATTATTGGATATTCCTAACTTAGTCCTTTAATGTTTAAAAGTAACGGTTGGAATGTCCAACTAATCATATGCCGCCACATGTCATATGATAACATCTGTAACCTCCCCAACCTTGTCTAGAAGCTACGATCAAATTCGAAAGGCTATATTAGCCACCAAGATGGCCAAGTAAAAAATAAATCCGGAGTTTAAAACAGTCTTTTAAAAACATTTATCTACCTTTGAAGAAAAACCTAGCGTTTTATCTCATTTTCACTAAAAGATATAATTTCCTAAAAACGATGGATTTTAAAGTTTACTTAGCAAAAGATGTTTTCCAATTTTATGTGCATATCTTTTTTTTCAAATCTCATTTACATGATAATGCAACGGAAAAGTGATATCTAACATAGTTTTAAGGAAAACCAAATTTCATGCATAAATAATTAAAATCCATATTTCAACATCCTAAAATCAATTTAAATGTCATGCATGCTATATAAACCCAAAACTTAAGTCTCATGCCATAGTTCAAAAATAGAAGAATACAACCTTTGAATAACAAAAATTTCAAATAGTAAATCTAAAATATTTTTATAAAAGGGCAATCCAAGCCGAGACTTTCCGGATACCGAGTCTGTGCCTTAACCTTACGAGTTATCTGAAAAGATGGAAAACTAAGTGGGGTGAGCTATTGAAGCTCAGTGTGAGTCCTATCATAAGAAAATCAGTGCAAACAATAGATGTCGCATACAAAATAATAATTCTCATAACATTCACACTCATATAGTGATTCAGAGTATGGGTTCTTTAGATCAACACATCGGTGTAATAATATCTCAGCATTCACAGTTTATGTATGCATATGCTCATGTATGGCAATGCAATTTCAATTTATTAGAATAGATCCTACCCAACTCCGCTTGTAACACCCCTAACCCATCTCCGTTGTTAGATTAGGGTTATGGAGTATTACGACACATATCGAATCAAACGACAACATAAAACCATTCAATTATTAATTTAAATATCAAATATTCAAAACCAATCATCAATCATAGCATATATACGATTATAGACCTTATCGAGCCCACAGAACCTAAAAATCAATTTATAAACAATCAGGGACTAATTTGAAATAAAACAAAAAATAGTAAAAAAAATTGAAAACAAGGGTCACACGGCTATGCGACAAAGCCCAAATCATGTGGCTTAGAAACATGGCCATGTGGGCAAACTGTGTACAGTTCAAAAATAGGGTCACACGATCGTGTCGCAAACCATGTGCCAAACCATGTGCGATTTGAAATAGGGTCACACGGTCGTGTATCAACCTATGACTGTGTGGAACAAACCTACACCAAAATTAAATAAGCCACTTGGCCGTGTGGAGTGACAGTGTGTGGCACACGGTCATGTGACAGCCTGTGTCCCAGGTCGTGTGCACCTAAAATGACTTCTAAAACAAGCCAAAACATTACCCATTCCTTAGGTATCAAGCCAAACCAAAATCAACCATTCTGATGCCTTCAAAACTCATTCAAACCAGCTTAAAACATACCAAAGTATTCAACCTAAGTGCCTAACCAATATTCCCTCATTGGCACCACATTTCATACACCAAACTAATTCACATTCAAAGATCACAAGTCTTTATCTTAAACACATGCCAAACATACAAAATTCATCCATTCTATTCACAAACAATTTACCACATACTAAAGACACCTACATATGGACATTTACAAGCCAACTCAAAAGATATAATCACAAGTATGCTTAAAACAAGTTTAAACAACATCATTATAACAACAAAACTTAAAAGCTCTCAGTACATGCCATTTATAACCAACTTCAAAATGACCAAAACTTCTATTGAGATGAAGGGTGGATAGTGTGTGTGCTCCGACTTGATTCCAATCGATCGAGATTTTCGATGGTCTACAGAAAAAGAAAACAACTAACATAAGCAACTAGTGCTTAGTAACTTTGTATAAATCATAAACATAAACTTACCAAATAGGCTCAATCTATACATGTCGAAACTATTTTTTTGAAAGGTCGACTTTTTATTTAAAAATGAAAATGGGAGTCGCCACCAATCTTTTTTTTATGAGGGGTGATCAGGTCACCTTGTGATTGATCATTTTAATAAGCGATTTGATTTATTAAAACAACGATTTTTGGTCTACAAACTTCGAGAAACAAGTTCGGGATTCGATTACGCACGAGGAAGGATTAGCACCCTCGTAACGCCCAAAATTGGTACCTAAATGATTAATTCATGTCTTAATGTCAAAAGTTGAAAACTTGGAATTCATATAATACATATCACTTTAATCATATAATGTCGAAAGGATTAGCAATTCATAGTACATATAATGGCAATAATCATATAATACATATCACTTTAATACCAATATTAACAATCAAAGAAAAATAAAGTAAATAATAAAATAAATAATAATAATGATAACAATAATAATAATGACAAAACAGTGCAAAAAAAAAAGAAAAAGAAAATACCAATTTTTTAATATAATAAAGACAAGGGAATAAATAAATAAATACATAAATAAACATTGAGGAAAATAATTTGTAAAATGTTGAAAATGAGGACCAAATTAAAATGTGAATGGAATTAAGGGTGCAATTCGTAATAAAATGCATAAATAATAATAATAGTAGTGAGTAAAGAAGGAATGACACAATAAACAAAAATAAAAGATAAATGAGTAAATATATGAACAAATAAATAAGTACAAAGGAAAATAAAATGAAAAAGATTGAAAGTAAGGGACTAAACCAAAATATAAACAAAATTTAAAGTAAAAATCATAATGAAATAAACAAATTAAACAATAAAATGGGTTAAGGGATTAAAATCGAATGCGCGAAGGAAGGACAGGGACCAATTAGGCAATAATCCCCTTGTCCATATGCGCACCGTTTCACAGAGGACTGAAATGAAATAATGCAAAAATTACAGGGTAAAATTAAAAAGCAAAAAAAAGAACAGGATTAAATTGAAAATGGGCGAAAGCGCGGAAAGACCGACCGCGTAAATATCCCTCTGGGGGAAAAAAACGTGGATCCTAGCTTAAAATTGGGTCGGGTTTCGGGTTTTAAGCAAAACGGCGTCGTTTTGGCAACTGATGCTTAAGTCCAAAACGGCGTCGTTTTATATCCCTGTAAATGCCAAAAAATCTCAAAAAAAATAATCATTTTAACCCTCTTTCAAAAAAAAAAAAAACTTAGCCTTTTTTATTTTTCTTCTTTAGCCCCTTTGGGCGGCCTTGGCTCCGGCCACTGGTCGCCGGTGACGGCGCTGCCGTCCACGGTGGCCGGAAAGTCCAAAAGTCTCACCTTTTGTTCCTTTTTCGAGCAGAACCCTGATTTGGGGTTAAAAATGGCCAAAAAAGCCCTCAAAAATAAAAAGAAGCAAAGAACCCTTCGTTTATGCTAACTTCCGTAGTAACCATTCGACGAACCCCCAAGGGTCCGTTAGTCTCCCAAGACGGAGGGCGAGACACCGAAAAAAAGGTAAAAGATTTTGTTTTTATTTATTTTTGTTTTATATTTTTTGAAAATAAAAGATTTTGTTTTTATATTTCTTCTTTTTCTTTAAAAAAATAAAAAAAATAAAAAATAATAGATTAAAAAAAAAAGAAATCGCCTTTGAAGTTTTGATTTCTGTTTTTTGATTACTTTAGTGTGTGTAAAATATTACATTCTGGTTTCTGGCTTTTATAGCCGAAATATATTACAAGATTTTTGTTTTTGTTTTTCTTCTTTTCGCCTTTTCTGCTTATGCTGTTTTCTGTTTTGTTTTCTTTCCTTTTTGCAGGTATCCATGGAAAGTCAACGGAGGCGGGAAAGGCGGTCTTCTTACCTCTTTGGTGAAAGGGCGACAGACCTCGGGACGAGTACCTGCTGACGAGGCACAAGAGCAGCGGCATGCCTAGAGCTAGGGTTTCCTGTGTTTTCTGAAAATTTTGGGCTGTGGACTTGTAAATTTTGTTGGGTTAGGGCTTTTTTTTTTTTGCATTTTGGGCTTGTAAAATATGGACTTGGACTGTTTAATTTGAGTTTTATTTTTTTTATTTTAGTTTTATTTATTTGGTCTTGGGCTCGGACAAAAATGGGCTTCTACAGCTGCCCCTCTTTGCTCGTTGTTGTGTAACGAGAATGGAGCAAAGACTTTAAGAAGGACCAATTTTGTCTAGTCTTGCCGGATCTCGACTTCTTTGGTGCCTCTCTTCTTCAAGTAGCCTCATTCTAACCCACTGCAAATTCAGGGGTATAGGAATTGTCGCTTTAATCTGCTCCACTGTAATTGTAGCATTAATCCATTCCACTGCAACTTCAGGGAAATAAGATTCACATCTTCAATCTGCTCCACTACAACTTCAAGGAGATAAGATTTGCATCTTCAATCTGCTCCACTACATCTTCAGGGAGATAAGACTTTTAACTTCAACCTGCTCCACTGCAACTCTAGGGAGATAAGGTTTATAGCTTTAATCTGCTCTACTGCAACTTAAGATTTGTTATCTTCAATCTGCTCCACTGCATCTTCAGGGAGATAAGACTTGTAACTTCAACCTGTTCCACTGCAACTTCAGGGAGATAAGGTTTATAGCTTTAATCTGCTCTACTGCAACTTCAGAGAGATAAGACTTGTAATTTCAACCTGCTCCACTGCAACTTCAGGGAGATAAGGTTTATAGCTTTAATCTACTCTACTGCAACTTCTGAGAGATAAGATTTGCTATCTTCAATCTGCTCCACTGCAACCTCAGGGAGATAAGACTTGTGGCTTTAATCTGCTCCACTGCAACTTCAGGGAGATAAGATTTGCCACGATGACTTCAATCCATCCCACTGTAATTTTAGGGGTATAAGATTTGTGGTTTCACTGATCTGTTACACCGTTCTCTGGGGAACATGACCTGTAGAATCCATTTCATGGGCCTATATTTATGTCAAGCGATTAGGATGTTATGATCATAATGAATCAAATGATCCTAACTAGATGTGTATGAATGATTTTTGCATGAATGTAGAATGTCATTTTTTTCGAGAACTATCCCCTTTTAATGCTTAGGTTGACACTGCTCGTCGTTCACCAAGGTTCTATCACTGACGTATTACCCTGCCTTCTTGTTCGGCTGGTATCTTTGACAGAGAACCCGAAGAAATAATCACAATTTAGATTATTTTTTCCCAAATATTTTCAACTCTTAAATTTGGTTAGTTCTGACTAGTGGTCCCGTTTCAGGTCATTGTACTATTTAGAAGCTTTCAGAGCAATATGCAGAACTCCTTTTACTTGAATATTATTAGTCAATTAATCTTTATTTCAATGTAAAAATGTTTGAAAAAAATTGTAACAATGGACAAGATTGAAATTTATTGGAAGCAAAGCTCAAAATAGATTAATCAACATAACAAATTTGCTAAAATATAAAAGGAATAAGATGAAAACAGGTGCCCCAGATATCATAGTATGAGCTTCTTCGTACAAACTTCTCGAGGACCATTTTGAACTGGATATGTGTTTTAGGAGATCTAGAATACTTTATTGATGCCCTAAGATGTAGCATCTCTCTTTCTTGTTAATTCTGATAGGACAGGACTTCCATATGACCCACCTTCGATCAAAATTTGAATTGCCCTTTTCTGGGTTTTCAACTCAAAACCCCTTTGGTCTCAAGGCGCCTTTTGCGGGTTTTCGCCTTGGCCTCTCCTTTTTTTTAGGTGAAGTACTTCTTGACTGAATCTGAATTCACAGGATTAGGTAAGTTCTTGCCATCCATCTCCGTCAAAATCAGCGCTCCTCCAGAAAAAGGTAATTCCCAGTTTGACATCCACTTTCCTCTGAAGTCCTTTTGTATGGGAATGATCTTTTTCAATACCAGGTCCCCCTCATGGAATTCTCTAGGACGAATCTTTTTGTTGTAAATTTGCATCATTCGCTTTTGGTACATCTGACCATGACGGATGGCTTTCAACCTTTTCTCTTAAATCAAGTTTAGCTGATCATATCTGGATTGGATCCATTCTGCTTCATCCAACTTCAATTCTGCCAAAACTCAGAGAGAAGGAATCTCGACTTCAATGGGTAAAATTGCCTCCATTCCATAAATCAAAGAGAAAGGCGTTGTCCCGATTGAGGTCCTGACAGATGTTTGATAAGCATAAAGGGAAAATGGTAACTTCTCATGCCAATCTTTATAAGTCTCAGTCATTTTTCCCATGATCTTTTTAATGTTCTTATTGGCCGCCTCCAGTGCACCATTCATTTTTGGACGATATGGTGACGAGTTGTGGTGTTTAATCTTGAATTGACTACAGACCTCCGCTATCGTGCTGTTGTTCAAGTTCAATAAATTGTCAGATATAATCCTTTCTGGCATTCCATACCGACATATGATCTCTTTCTTCAAGAATTTGCTGACTGTCGTCTTTTATTACTGTAACAGCCCAAATTAGGGGCTAGTCGGGACAGTGGTTTCGAGACCACTAATTCGAGTGGAGGAAAATTGTTTTGATATTATTTTATGTTTTGTAACATTTTTATAAGGATGCATGAGAATTTTGGTACCTTAATTTTAACGATTAAACGCATAATTGCGAAAAAGAACTAAATCGCATAAAGTGCGAAAGTTCTATTTTATTTGCTAGAGGTGCCAAATAGCCATAGAATATTAATTGGAGGTCCTTAAAGTGCAAATAGGCCATGGGACGAGTGATGGCCGGTCATAGGGGGACAAAGAAAGGACTTTGTCAATGGTTAGGTGGAAATTTGGTGATAAAAAAATTATTTTTATCATAAAATAAAGAAAGAAAAATATCACCTTTCCTCTCCATCTTCTCTCCACCGAAAGTGAGCAGAAAAAATGGGGGTTGAGAGCTCAAAATTTCAGCCAAGCTTTCTTCTTTACAAGTAAGTGATTTTGATGGTTTTAGTTGATAATTTTTGTACTTTTGGAACCCCAAAGCTTAAGCTAGCTAATGAGGGGACTAAATTGCTAAATGGTTGAAAGTCTAGGGACTTGCCATGAGAGAGTTTGTGTTGTTTGCTGAGTTTTTATGGAAGAAAATGAATGTTAGGGAGATGAGAAACAACTTTTGTTAAATGTGTTATCATGAAAACACCTAAATGGGATTAAGTTGTGAATGTTGTAATTTGGTAATAAATGCATGAAATAGTTGGATTTGTGATTAGTTGTAAGAGAAATAAATGTTCAGCTAGGCTTGTTTAATAAGAAAATATGATGAAAAATGATTTACGAGCCTAGGGGCAAAATTGTAATTTTGCCATAGTACAAGGGCAAAATAGTTATTTTTGCCTAAGTAGAGATTATGATGTAATATGATCATAAAATGATTGAATGAGTAAATTTTATTATTCTAGATCAAAGAAAACGAGATTCGGACCTAGAACGGAAGAAAAGAAAAATATGGACAATTAGGTCCCTTTTTGCCCTTTTCGATATCGAGGTAAGTTCGTGTGCTAATAATGCAACTGTAAGTGAAGTATTTAATATTTTGATATTGTATGAAATGTATGTTGACTCTACGAATATATATTAAATACGTTTTAACAAGATGTCAAGTATTGAAATTCATCAATTGAATCTAAGAATAGAGGGAATGCAAATATTATGATACTATGATAATTAAGGTCCCGTGTAAGACCATAATTGGATTATGGCCTCGGTGTGAGATTTTGTATAAGACCATGTCAATGACATGGCATCGATATGATATTTCATGTAAGACCCTATTGGGGGTATGATGTTGATTTGATACTATATGTATGAGACTTAAGAGTGTTCTTTAGCATTTTGAATAATTCAACAGGTATGTTGAAAATGAGAAAGTATGTGGTTATACCATGAGAGGTACAGGTATGTGCTAGAACTCAATTGAGGTGAATTCGGTATATGATGAACCCATGGTGAGTTATGTGTAAATGATGCATCCTGATTGTATATGTTATATTTATTAATGCATTGCGTGAATGCAAATGATTATTTTAGAAATCTATTTAAGAATGATAGAGTGTGAGGATATTCCTGGATGAACATTCGAAACAGGAAAAAGGTGTGTGGATAAATATCCGTGAATGTGTAATCAATGGTGAGCTGTGTGCGTTACCACCTTATTATTTGTTACCGATGGGCTGTGTGCGATACCATCATGCTTATTATTAAATGGTGGGCTATGTGCGATACCACCTTATAAATTATTAAATGGTGGGCTATGTGCGATACTACCGAGAGTTGGTATTATCCCGAAGGGATCATTGAGAAATTGTTTAAGTATATGTGTCATGGATTGTTGTGATGATGGATGCAGGGATTATGTGCTAATAAATTAGGGTACTATAATTGTCACATGGTCAGAATATGGTAAGAGACGGAATGAGTAAGCCTTATGAATGATATAGTGGGTAACCATGAGTTTAAGAGTAAATCTCATTATACTGCCTTTGTGGTTGAGTAAAATCAATGAATGTCAATAGTTGATTATTATTTGCATATGAACTTACTAAGCAATATTGCTTACTCCTCTTCCTTTCCTATCTCTTATATAACTTAACTAGCTCGGGTTGGAAACCGCCGGAGATCTTTTCACACTATCGAGCAGACACTTGGGTATGAGATTCAAGTCTTCTTGAAATATGGCATGTATAGGGATCTTATTTTGGTTTAATTAAGTCATAGTTAAAGTAGCCAAATGTGTTGGCTTAAAAGAGTTTGTGGATTGGTTGTGCTGACCATAGATGATGGCTCAAGTCGATTGTAATTGTACTAGTAATAACTCTCTCTCAGTATATGGGATGAAGATTTAATTTTCATGATTCAAATGTGATAATTCAAGAGTTATAATTAATGATTTGAAAATGTTATGTGATGATGCGTGAATGTGTGCAAGTGAGGGTGGCTAAATGGCTTGGAAAATAGTCTTGAATTGGTCCACACGGGTAGACACACGGGCATGTGTCTAGGCCGTGTGAGACACACGGTTAGCCCCATGGGTGTGTGACCAGGCCGTGTGTCCCCTGAATGCTGGTATTGCAAGTCAGTGTTGACCATGGGCTAGCCACACGGGCGTGTGTCTAGGCCGTGTGCCCCATATGAGGTTGCTGACGTCACAAATAGAATACCCAGGATTTTACACACGGGCGAGGACACGGGCGTGTCTAGGCCGTGTGGAGCACACGGGCCAAGAACATAGACGTGTGTCTGGCCGTGTGAAAACCCCTGTAGGATCGAAAAGAAAATAATTCTACACGGGTATGGAGCACGGGTGTGTGATATGTCACACGGGTGTGCCCCACTCTACACACGGGCGTGTGGCCCAGTTTTTATGCCAAAATTTTCTAAGTTTTTAAAAGTTTCAGTTTGGTCCCAAAGCATCTCGGGCTTATGTAAAGGGTCTCGTAGACCCATAATGGGGACGTTACGATTGTAAATGAAAATTTTTTAAATTGGAACAAATTTTATAGCCCAAAGTCGAATGCTCAAGCAAGTCAAGTCCGATAATGCCTCGTACCCGATTTTGGAGTTGAATACGGGTAATGGGTGTTACAGTGACATTGGCATATGAAGTGGCTTCTACCCACTTGGTGAAGAAATCGATGACCACAACGATGAATCGATGCCCATTGAAAGCTTTTGGCGATATCGGCCCAATAACATCCATGCCCCACATAGAGAAAGGCCATGGAGAAGTCATGACATGAAGAGGTGAATGAGGCACATGAATTTTGTCTCCATAAATTTGGCACTTATGACATCTCTTGGCGTAATTAATACAATCCCCTTCCATGGTGGACCAATAATACCCAAATCTCATGATTTGCCTGGCCATTGTTAAACCATTAGCATGTGTTCCGCAAACACCCTCATAGACTTCTTCTAAGATTTTCTTAGCCTCAACAGCATTCACACATCTTAGTAACACCTGATCCTTTCTTCTTTTGTATAGGATCTCTCCATCTAAGACATAGTTACTGGCCAGTCTTCTCAACGTCCTTTTATCATTTTCAGTTGCTGATCGCTGTAAATCAGAGTTTTAAAATTTATAAAAGAATGATCGAACTTGGAAACTAACTCTGACAACGATTAAAGGCAAGTGCACCTATCGAACAGTAGTATAGTTTAGGCAAGACCGGATTATTGAACCCAAAGGAACTAAAAGTACTAATACTAACTTTCTTTTTATTATTTAGCCTAAAATAAGTGAAGTTGTTTATTAATCTAAATTAATTAACTACTAAGCTAAAGACTCTAAGACAAAGAAGAATGAATTTGGAAAATAACTTGGGAAAAACTCAGTTGATTTAGACGATACCCTAGGAAGAATCCACCTAGACTTCACTTGTTATCTAACACTGAACCATACGATTTATTCACTTAGTTTGATCCGTAAGACTCCCTAACGTATATTAAACCCTCTCTCGAGGCGAATAACGTCTAACCCTAGGTTAATTAGTTGAACTCTCGTTCTCTTATAATAACCCCTAGAATAGCAAGAATCGATTTATGGATTCCCATATTAGGTTTCACCCTAATCAGGAAAAATCTCGTCACCCTATCTCTAGGCGTGCGATCAACTCCGCTTAATTATGTTGGATCTACTCTTAGGCAGGGTCTATTCCTCCTCCACCTAAGCACATTAAATTTGGATTAAGCTTACATAATTAAGAACAAACTAAGTATTTATCATATAATTCAAAAAACAATAACAAGATTCATCATAGGTTTCATCTCTTCTGTATCAGAAGGGTTTAGTTCATAATAATAAAAGAAAACATCTCAAGAGAAAAGATAAAACAAAACATAAGAAATCCCTAAAACCCCCTGAAGGAATTGAAGAGGAGATCCTCCGTCTTGAGTATAACTCTGGCTTCTTGAGATGGATCAACTGGCTATCCCTGAGCGAATCCCCACAAATCTGCCTTCTCTGGCCTAGCACGACGCCCCTAGACTTGGCTTTGGGCTCCCCCTTTCAGGTCATACTTAGGGTGTACTTATAGGCTTTTGAAACACGTTTCTTTCTCCCTAAGTATCCTTTCCCGAATGAAATTGCTCTTTTCCACGGCAGAGGCACGGCCATGGCACACGCCCGTGTAAATTGTGGTCAAGCCATGTTCGGATTTCTTTAATGAGACACGGCCGTGTGAGTCGGGTTTAGATCGTGTTCTAGATGATTGACTTGGCACGGCCGTGTGAGCTTTGGTCCAGGCCGTGTCGATTTCATGCTTTGGCCCATTTGTCCCGTTTTAAGCCCGTTTTGCGTTCTTTTCATCCCCTGGTGCTTTTCTGAGTATAAGACATGAAAAGAAAGGATTAAGAGCACCTTTTTACATAAATCGGGGCTTAAATCATCCAAAAGCATACTAAATGTGGGCTTAGAATATGTTACTATTTCAGTTTATCAAATACCCCCACACTTAAGCTTTTGCTTGTCCTCAAGCAAAATTCTCAACTTACAATTAAAATGAACTTCCTGTAATTCATAATTCCTATTGATAGTGTCTCATCATAATTTAGAGATAATTTATACATGGATAATTCAACTCAAAGCATCCTAAAAATTCAAACAATATAAGTCATAGATTTTGTAGCTCGAAAACTTAGGCGTCTCCCTTCATCTAAATAATTACCTTTAATTTGAAACCGACAAGGATTGACATCCTCACAAAAGATCCACTCAAATCACTCAAAGTGTTTAAGGTTCAAAATTTAGGCACTGAAAAGTCGAACATGAAGAGTTAATCCCATAGGCTTGCATGAAAATCAAATCTCCACCACTGAAATATGAGATGAAACACAAATCAAAAGGTCTTTGTTAGGGTTGTATCGGGGCTAGGGTTAAGGTATGGAGTAAGGCTGAATTAGAGGGTTAGAATCGAGATTGAATTGACAAATTACCTAACTTAAGAACTAATGAACTAATAATAATTACATGAATTGAAAACTAATAATACTAATAATACGAGCTTCTTTTTCGATACTTGGAATTTAAGCGTATAAGCTCATTTAATCGCAACTAATGATGAATAATGAATATACTTTCGATTTTTTTTTTGGAATAATCATAAATACATAACAAGAGATAAATTACTGAAATAAAAACATATTTAGGCTATTAGTCAGCTCGAATCTCGATATAAGGGTAGTCAAAAGGAATGGTGATAACAAAAACAAAGGGGTTCTGGGTTAATATTAGCGGTTATGTCAATAAAAAGGGTTGTTAGGATTAAAAGGGGTTCACTAGGGGTTAATTTGTGAAGGTAGGCTTTCTATGGAGTAAGTGGGTTAAATCCTAGGTGCCTTTATCATCTCTGTATATCAAATCAAAAAGTGTGGTCTCGACATGTATAATCGATGCAAGTTCTAGAATAACAAATCAATGTTGACATACTCATAATCAATAAAGTGAGCAAGAAAAAGAATTTATGCTCTATAAAGCTCAAAAACTCACAAAAATTATGGGTATTTTGATGTCAACCTCGTAAAATTCAAACTTCAAAGTAATATTTAAACTTAGTTCGACAACCTAGAAAATTTTTAATTTCTGAAAAATAGACTTATCATGCTTGATTCTCTAGTATTCTTCAAATTTAATTATCAATGCTCAATTATCAATGACTTAATCTAAAACATATCAATAAAAATCATAAATCATCAGAATTTTCATCCTAATTAGTAATATGAGTAATTTACTTTCAAACAAGACTAAATTCAGGGATTTGAGAATAATGCAAAAAGTTTGGAATATCTAAGATTCACCCCCCACACTTAAGATGTACATTGTCCTCAATGTACAAAGATAGATAATATCATTATAAAGTCATAAGATATGGGAAGAAGTGAAACTCCCTGAGTTTTCGGATGGCTCCTTGAGAGGAGATTGTGTCTTTGGTGGTGGTGATGGGCCGTCTGGATGACGAACCTGCGCTAGATGAAGAAATTGGGAGGCTCATGCAAGATTTGCCAAGAAATCTAAAGAAACCTTAATAATATACTAATAATATAATTAAAGACAAGAAAGATAAAGAGAAGGAGACTAAGAAGGAAAATAAACTAAATTTAAAAGATAAAGGGGCTTGAGAATCCTTATGGTAGATGGTTTGAGAGGTGGGTGTGACTTTGAAGGTGACGGAGTTGTTGGTGATGGTGGAAGTGGCGTGATTCCCAAGCAGCCTTAAGAACCTAAAAACAAGAAACTAAAACAAAATAACTAAATTAAGTAGAAGAGAAGTAAAGATAAAGAAAATAAAGGAGAAGAAAAAAATAAAAGAACAGATAATTGGTCTCAAAGACCCTTGGCTTGTTGTTTGGATGAAGCTGCCGGCATGAACTCAGGTGAATCGGTCTCCTTTGAGGAGATTGGCCTTTTACGCTTATTTGCCATGGATATGATTTTGTTGTATCTCAAGATTCCGAGGATTTATTAGGAAAAGGAAAAAGAAACAAAAGGGAGAAAAGAAATGAAGGAAGAAGAAGAAGAATAGGTAATGAGAGAAATGAGAGGGGCATGGTATTTAAATAGAATCTCAAGTCTGGCAATTTACCATGCCCGTGGGTTGATGGTGTGTCGATTCACACGGCCGCATCACACGGTCGTGTTCCTAGGCGTGTCGGTTACCCCACGCTCGTGTCTAGCCTGTGTTTGACAAGTCAGTATGTTGGTACGGGTTTAAGGCACGGGCGTGTTCTGCCCGTGGTTGGAAAGTCAGTAGCTTCACACGGTTATGGGGCACGGCCGTGCCCCTTTGTCGATGCCTGTGGTGTAGTGGTTGGATCCGTGACGTCGAGAAGTAGTTGGAATTGATTCGCACGGCCTCTGCTATGTCAAGACGAGGATTCTTATGGTCTACACGCCACGACCACTACCGCGTGTGCAAGGTCAGTGTCTTGGAATTTCGCACTTTGTTAGTTTATAGCTAAGTGTTCAGAAAGAAAAGAAGAAAAGAAGAGTAAATTTAAAACAAAATATGAGAATAAATTATGTTAGTGCTCGGGTTGCCTCCCGAGAAGCGCTCGTTTATAGTCTTAAGCTAGACTCTCCTCTCGTTTGCTTTGTCAGGGTGGTTTGAGGAGTTAGAAGTCCTTCCTCATGCTATCATTTGCGTCTTCATGAAAAAAATTAAGTCGAGATGTGTTTATAGTAAAAGTACCAAAAATAGGATTACTTACCTCGACTGTTCCGTGTGGGAAAACACTGGTTACCCTAAAAGATATTTCTTTGTTTGTGCTAGGGTCCGGAGGAGATATTTGAGGATCTGCCTGATCTAACATTACCTGGTCCCCTAGTTTGAAGTGGTTTGTTGTTCCTTTTAGCTCTTTTAGGGGCTCCTTTGGTTTTATCTTGTGTGGTTCCGGTTCTTCGTCGTGTATCCCTAATTTCTCCTTGAAGTGTGTCTTCCACTGCCTAGATCATCGAACCGAATCCTCGATCTTCATGAGTTATTTCTTTGTTGGCATGGGGTTTAGGATCGGGTTCAGTTGTATTGTTTGGTGATGCTTCCTGAAAATAAGGGTTAACCGCATGGTTGTCAGTAGAATTTACGTTCTCACCTTGATTACTCGATGATCTAGCCAAATCGAGAGCCTTGATGGTGACTGTCTCATTACCTACGCAAAGTATGAGTTCTCCTGCATCAACATCAATTTTAGTCCTGGCAGTTGCTAAAAAGGGTCTTCCTAAGATTTGGGGGCTCGAATTATCCTCATCCATGTCTAAGACAATAAAGTCTACTGGGAAAACGAATCTGTCAATTTTCACAAGAACATCTTCGATAATACCCCTAGGAATTCTAACAGTTTTATCAGCTAATTGAATGCTCATCCTAGTTTGTTTGGGTTTCCCTAGACTTAATTGTTTAAACAATTTATAAGGCATGGCATTTATGCTTGCCCCTAGATCAGCTAACGCATTATCAATAGTTAGTCTACCAATTAAACATGGAATTATAAAACTTCCTGGATCTTTTAGCTTTTGTGGTAGTCTATTTTGGAGAATTGCTGAGCACTTTGCGTTAAGTTCCACATGTGACGATTCGTCTAACTTCCGTTTGTTTGTCAGAAGCTCTTTTAAAAATTTCCTAGAATCTGGCATCTGCGACAGAGCTTCAAGTAATGGTAAGTTAATATGTAATTTCTTTAAAAGTTTAAGAAACTTACCGAACTATTCTTCTGTGTCGTCTCTTCTTAATGCCTCAGGGTAAGGTACGCGAGGTTGGTACTCCTTAATTACCGGTTTTCGCTTGTCTTGTGTTACCTCAACTTTACCTTTTTCTACCTCGTTTTCTTGTGTTGGACTGGGTTCGTCTACTTTTTCGCTTTCTTGAGCTGTTATGGCTTGGATTTGCTCATTTGGATTAATTTCAATATTACTCGGTAGACGCCCTTGTGGTCGTTCGGATAATAGCTTTGCAATTTCTCCGACTGGCTGGGTAATTTCTCCGATTACCTTTGTAAGTCCTCCAACTTGGTTCTCGATCTTTTTGATCGATGTTTGTTGGGTGTCGAGTGTTACCTTAGTTTTTTGGAGACGTGCTTCTGTGGATGCTATGAATTTTTTCAACGTCTCTTCAAGATTCGGCTTCTTTTCCTGTGGATAGGGCTGATTTTGGAAATTTTGAGGAGGTTGTTGCCTTTGATTTCCTTGTCCTCCCCATGAAAAATTTGGGTGGTTCCTCCAACCTGGATTATAATTATTACTATATGGGTTATTATTAGATCTCAAATTGTTACCTATATAGTTCATGCATTTCGCTCTCTGTGTCTTAGGTTGGTATGGTGGGTACTCGGGATTCGCCATACAGTTCCACTTGTGTCGCATCGCATGATTTGGATGTACATGCGAAGAACACAAACTATCAATCTTCTTATTCATCAACTCTACCGATTTGATAGCATGGTTATTGCATCGAGGTTGTAAACTCCTACTTTTGTTGGCCTTGTTCTTGTAACTTGCCACTGATAGTTATTCAAGTGACATCTCTTCTATAAATTCGTAGGTCGCTTGGGAGTTTTGTTGTTCAAAGTTCCACCGGTAATTTGAATCAATTAATTTCCTCGTTGAAGGATTCACACCGTTATAAAAAGTTTGGACTTGGAGCCACAAAGGTAAACCGTGGTGTGGGCATCTCCTCAAGAGATCTTTGTATCTCTCCCATGTGTCGTATAATGTTTCTAAATCCATCTGCACAAAAGAAGAGATATCATTCCGTAATTTGGCCATTTTGGCCGGTGGGAAATATTTTAATAGAAATTTTTCGGTCATTTGATCCCATGTAGTGATTGATCCTCGTGGTAACGAGTTTAACCACTGTTTGGCTTTATTTCTTAGTGAAAAGGGAAATAGCCAAAGACGTATGGCATCGTTAGAAACGCCATTTATTTTGAAGGTATCACAGAACTCTAAAAAGTTAGCTATATGAGTGTTTGGATCTTCGTCCTGCAAACCATCAAATTGAACAAACTGTTGAATCATTTGTATCGTGTTAGGCTTTAATTCAAAATTATTAGCAGCTATAGCAGGCCTAACAATACTAGATTCGGCTCCTGTTAAATGAGGTTTAGCATAATCAAACATAGTACGAGGAGCATTATTTTCTCCCACATCTTGTGGTGGAAGATTATTTTCGTCCATCCCTTCAGTAGGATTGGATTTGTCTTCTCGCTCTCCTTTGTAATTTAGGGTTCGCCTAATTTCTCTGTGATTTCTCTAAGCGGTAGCTTCAATATCACTGTCGTATTCTAAAGGTCCTCTCGGGTTCCTTCTAGTCATAAACTAGATGTACCTGCGAGGAAAAGAAAGAAAGAAAGTTTAGCAAATTTAAAATTAAAACTAAAATAAAAATAAATTGCGAAAAATAAAAATAATTGCTAAAGTAATAAAAATAGAGTTTTCTTAATATTTTAGTTCCCCGGCAACGGCGTCAAAAACTTGATCGCTGTAAATCAGAGTTTTAAAATTTATAAAAGAATAATCGAACCTGGAAACTAACTCTGACAACGATTAAAGGCAAGTGCACCTATCGAACAGTAGTATAGTTTAGGCAAGATCGGATTATCGAACCCAAAGGAACTAAAAGTACTAATACTAACTTTCTTTTTATTATCTAGCCTAAAATAAGTGAAGTTGTTTATTAATCTAAATTAATTAACTACTAAACTAAAGACTCTAAGACAAAGAAGAATGAATTTGGAAAATAAATTGGGAAAAACTCAGTTGATTTAGACGATACCCTAGGAAGAATCCACCTAGACTTCACTTGTTATCTAACACTGAACCATACGATTTATTCACTTAGTTTGATCCGTAAGACTCCCTAACGTATATTAAACCCGTTCTCGAGGAGAATAACGTCTAACCCTAGGTTAATTAGTGGAACTCTCGTTCTCTTATAATAACCCCCTAGAATAGCAGTAAATCGATCCATGGATTCCCATATTAGGTTTCACCCTAATCCAGGTAAAATCTCGCCACCCTATCTAGGCGTCACGATCAACTCCGCTTAATTATGTTGGATCTACTCTTAGGGTGGTCTATTCCTCCTCCACCTAAGCACATTAAATTTGGATTAAGCTCACATAATTAAGAACAAACTAAGTATTTATCATATAATTGAGAAAACAATAACAAGATTCATCATAGGTTTCATCTCCGGGTATTCGAAGGGTTTAGTTCATAATAATAAAAGAAAACATCTCAAGAGAAAAGATAAAACAAAACATAAGAAATCCCTAAAACCCCCTGAAGGAATTGAAGAGGAGATCCTCCGTCTTGAGTATAACTCTAGCTTCTTGAGATGGATCAACTGGCTATCCCTGAGTGAATCCCCACAAATCTGCCTTCTCTGGCCTAGCACGACGCCCCTAGACGATGGCTTTGGGCTCCCCCTTTCAGGTCATACTTAGGGTGTATTTATAGGCTTTTGAAACACGTTTCTTTCTCCCTAAGTATCCTTTCCCGAATGAAATTGCTCTTTTCCACGGTAGAGGCACGGCCTTGGCACCCGCCCGTGTAAATTGTGGTCAAGCCGTGTTCGGATTTCTTTAATGAGACACGGCCGTGTGAGTCGGGTTTAGACCGTGTTCTAGATGATTGACTTGGCACGACCGTGTGAGCTTTGGTCCAGGCCGTGTCGATTTCATGCTTTGGCCCATTTGTCCCGTTTTAAGCCCGTTTTGCGTTCTTTTCATCCCTTGGTGCTTTCCTGAGTATAAGACATGAAAAGAAAGGATTAAGAGCACCTTTTTACATAAATCGGGGCTTAAATCATCCAAAAGCATACTAAATGTGGGCTTAGAATATGTTACTATTTCGGTTTATCAGTTGCTTGGGCAGGGTATTCACGATTCTTCACCTATCGCAGTATATCGTGGTACCAAGGGTAATCGTCCTTTTCTTCTTCCTCAATGTTGTAACAATGAGCCGGATCCTCATAAATACTCATCTGGATAGATTTTACGTCCTCTTGTTTGTTCACTTTGATCATGAAAGCTAAAGTAGCCAACGCATCAGCCATCTGGTTTTCATCTTGTGGGAGATAGTAGAAGGTGATATCATCAAACTCCTCAATTAATTCAAGAACTAGCCTTCGATAATTGATCAATCTGGGGTCTCTCGTCTCCCATTCACCTAATGTAGAATCCTTATATACCTCTAGTACTTTGATCTTGCGTTTTATGGCTGCACGAATGCCCATGATGCATGCTTCGTATTCTGCCATGTTGTTTGTGCAATCAAAATCTAATTTACTAGTAAAAGGATAATGATCTCTGTTTGGGGATATCAGGACTGCCCTGATTCCGTTACCCATAGCATTAGAGGCCCCATCAAAGTTTAGTTTCTAGGGATGTTCTTCTTGAGCACCTTCTTTAGTGGTTGCAACATACATCAGATCTTCATTTAAGAAATCAAAATTTAAAGGCTCGTAATCTTCTAGAGCTCTACTGGCTAGAAAATCTGTTATTGCACTCCCTTTTACCGCATTCTGGTTCACATAGACTATATCGAACTCGAAAAGTAGAATTTGCCATCAGGCCATTCTTCCATTCAAAGCAGTCGACTCCATCATGTACTTTAGAGGGTCCAGTTTTGAGATGAGCCAAGTTGTGTGGTACAACATGTACTGTCTCAGTCTTCAGGTTGTCCAGATTAAGGCGCAACACAACTTTTCGATTGGCGAATATCTTGTCTCACATTCAGTTAATTTTTTACTGAGATAGTATATCGCCCTTTCTTTTCTTCCTGACTCATCATGTTGGCCCAGTACGCATCCCATAGAATTTCCAAATACTGCCAAGTACAGTATTAGTGTCTTATCTGGATTGGGTGGCATCGGCACAGGGGCGTTAGATAAGTAATGTTTAAACTTGTCAAAAGTTTTCTTGCACTCCTCATCCCATACACCTGGATTGTGTTTCTTAAAGAGACAGAATATGGGGCCGCATTTCTCCGTTAGTTGTAAAATGAAACGAGCGATGTAATTTAACCTCCCTAAGAAACCTCGAACTTCTTTTTGGGTACGCGGCGGAGGTAGCTCCTGTATAGCCTTGACTTTATTCGGGTCAATCTCGATCCTTTTTTCACTGACTATAAATCCTAGCAATTTCCCAGACTTAGCCCCGAAGGTACATTTTGCTGGATTGAGCTTTAGCTGAAAGTTTCTCAACCTCAAGAATAATTTCCTCAGGACTTGTATATGTTCCTTTCCTGTTCGGGACTTTGCAATCATATCGTCGACATAAACCTCGATTTCCTTGGGCATCATATCATGAAACAAAGTTACCATGGCTCTTTGATGTCGCTCTCACATTTTTCAGTCCGAATGGCATCACTTTATAGCAAAATGTTCCCCACATGGTTACAAATGTCGTCTTTTCCATATCTTCAGGATGCATCTTAGTCTGGTTGTATCCGGAGAAACCATCTATGAAGGAGAATAGTGAATAACCCGCCGTGTTGTCCACTAAGGTGTCGATATGAGGCAATGGGAAATTGTCTTTCAGGCTGGCTTTGTTTAAATCCCTGTAGTCTACGCACATTCGTACTTTCCCATCTTTTCTAGGGACGAGGAAAATATTGGCTGCCCATTCTGAATATTTAACCACTGGTAAGAAACCATCATCAAATTGCTTATTGACCTCTTCTTTTATTTTTAGCAAGACATCAGGTCTCATCCTTCGGAGCTTCTGTTGAAATGGCTTACATTCTTCCTTTATAGGGAGCCAGTGTACCACAATATTAGTACTTAGCCCGGGCATGTCTTGATATGAACATACGAAGACATCCTTGAATTCTTAGAGTAACTTAATGAGGTCTCGCTTTGTCTCTGCGGTAATGCAAGCTCCAATCTTCACCTCTTTTTCCTCTCCTAAGCTCACAATTTCCACTGACTCTTTGTAAGGTAGGATTTGTTTCTCATCTTATTTTACCATCCTTAACAAATCAGGAGATAGGTCAAAGTCTCGATCATCTTCAAAATCCTGAGAATCCTCCGTACACATATTTTGCTCAAAAGGAGACTCTGAGTCAGTAGCAGCGTCACTCATATCATTGATATCTGGAGACCTGTTATAGGGATGAAGGAAAATCTAAAGAACAAAAGAATCTAAGAATAATTATCTGTATGGTATGATTATGAATGAAATGGAAAGAATAAAAGAATATTTTCTCAAGATGATACGTAAAGATTCATTTTGTTGAACATAAGCCTATTTCACAAAAGGATTATTATTGCTCCTAGGCTTAGAGCAATAAGCGTGTTTTAAACATTACTCTGAATTAGCTCTAAAAACTATAAGAATCTCTTCCGCAGTCCAATTGTTCAGAACACTTCCAGGTACATAGGGGCAGATGCCTGATAAATTTTCTCCACCAATTCCTTCTCCTGATATGGCATTGATGTTCAAATTTCCCAACATTTCTTCTGCGGTTTCTTTTCTTGACATTTTCCATTCAGGGTGAATAGTTCCTCCTGACATGAAAGTCCTGGATATATAGGGAAAAGTCATCGGTTCCCATTTAACCTCTCCCTGGCTTAATCGCGCTCTTCTCCTTTCTTGCTTTTTCTCTAGCTCATTCTTCTTTTGCCTTGCATCTGGCTTAAATCTCAAGCCAAAATGATCTCGTTTTTCCCTCAGCATCGGTGCTTCAACTTTCCCCTGGAGGTATTTTCTGAGTCCTCTTCCCGGCAAGGCTCCTTTCCCAACCGTCAATTGTAGACCCATCCTTGTAGTTTTAGAGATTTTGGGCATCGATATCTTGTTCCCTTCGATAATGAAGGTTGCATTCACAAATTCCAGCAATAAAAAAAACATTCTATCCCTTCATCGTCTGCCCCTATGTATGGCGCGTCACTGGTTACGGATGCAATAATGTCTTCTTCCGCGTTTATCGTTACCAGTCGACCCTCAGCTACCAACTTTAGCTTTTGGTGTAGTGATGACGAAACTACCCCAGCTGAGTGAATCCAAGGCCTCCTCAACAAGCAATTATAAGAAGGCTTGATGTCCATCACCAAGAAATCTACCTCATATGTGTTTGGACCAATCAAAAGGGGTATCTCAATACTTCCCATCACCCTCTTTTTTGTACCATCGAATGCTCTCACTATGTTTTGGCATGTCTTCATGTGAGAGCTGTCCACTAGTAATCTATTCAACGTGGATAGAGGCAAGACGTTCAGTGCAGAGCCATAGTCAATTAACACCCCTGGCAATGTATATCCTTTGCAGCGGGTGGTGATGTGCAGAGCCTTTGTAAATCCCATGCCCCCTGGTGGTATTTCATCGTCATTAAAGAAGATGAAGTTGTCGGCACTTATATTCTTAACTAGGCGGTCCAGCTTGTTTACAGAGATATCATTAGCGACATAAGTTTCATTCAGCACCTTCATCAACGCGCTACGATGAGTCTCTGAGCTCAAGAGCAAGGCTAGTACTGATATGCAAGCTGGTTGCTTGTGTAGCTGTTCTACAATGCTATACTCGCTAAGCTTAAAAAATTTTAGGAATTCCCTAGCTTCGTTCTCAGTTACTGGCTCGTTAACTGGTGATTCAAGCCTAGCCGTCTTTTCCTTCTTATACTCAACTACTGGGGTCTTTCCTTTAACAGGCTCAGTTCTTGTACTTGCAGGGTCATAATGCCTCCCACTGCGTGTGTAGAAACCCACATCCTGGCCCTCTTCTAAAGTACTATCCAGATTCTCTTCTCCCGGGATAGTCACGTTGCAGTCATAATTTCGTGGAACCCTTTTGCTGTCTTTGTAAGGAAAAGCTACGGGTTTTTGAATTATGACCCTTGGTGCCATTTGTACTCCCACTTCATTACTTTTTGGTCGTGAAATAATCACTACCGGGTGATTGACTTTGTGAACTTTCTCCATTGATCCTTCCTCTGAAGCATAAACATCTCCTCCTTCCAAAACCTTGACATCTTCATAAAATTCAATTTCTTTATTGTCCATCAGATTTTGCACCAAGGCCCTGAACTCAATGCACTCTTGGATCTCATGACCCTCTTCATCATGGAACTCACAGTAGTTCCTCACTCCTCTGAGTCTTTCCTCTAACTCTTGCACAATTAGTCCTCCATCTACCATCTTTTTCCAAACCCATCTCAGTGGGGTTTTTACTTCCGCCACATCAATTTTGGTTCTCTTACCTCCACTCTCAATTATCGTATTTACCCCTTTATCAGAATGAATTGGTAATGGATTTCCTACCACATTAGGTTCTGATGGTTCGTCGAACATTACAATTCCCATCTTAATGAACCTTTTAATCAACTTTTTAAATGCAGTGCAGTTCTCAATTGAGTGTCCCATTATTCTCGCATGGTACACGCATTGAGCATTCGCGTCGTACCATTTGGGGAATGGTGGTTGCATAAGTTTCAAGTAGAAAGGGGATACCACATGTGTATCAAACAGACTCTAATACTGCTCCCTATATGTCATCAGGATGGGTGTGTACTGGAGCCTTTCTGTATTTGGCCTTGGGTTGGATTTTTGCCTTGGGGGCCCTGATGGCTAGTAGTTACTTTCCTTGGATGGCCTACAGTGATTGGTTTTGAATACCCCTTGTTATACATGCTTGCATTATTCACCTCATTTTTTTTCTTCCTCGGGGCTGATCTTGGCGCTTTCCCCCTCGTCTATCTTACCACTTCTCACTGCATTTTTAATTATTTCACCGGACATTAATATATCCGAGAAGCTTTTAGTAACGCTTCCAAACATATGGTTGATGAACGAGGCTTTTAAATTATTGATGAAAAGCATTGTGGTTTCTTTCTCCAGAAGAGGTGGCTGGACTTGCATTGACACCTCTTTCCATCTTTGGGCATATTGCCTGAAGCTCTCACTTTGCTTCTTCTCCATATCTGTAACGTGATCCTGTCGGGTGTCATGTCTGTCACATGACTATATTGCTTCATAAAATCTTGTGCTAAGTCTTTCCATGAATTAATTTTGGCATGGCTCAGTTGGTTGTACCATTTGGCTGCTGACCCGATCAGACTGTCTTGGAAGCAATGAATTAATAATTTGTCATTATTAACGTATCCTATCATCATTCGACAGAACATCGTGATGTGAGCTTCAGGACAGCTTGTCCCATTATACTTTTCAAACTCTAGAGTTTTGAACTTTGGAGGGAGCACTAGATCTAGGACCAAACTCAAGTCCTTAGCATCAATTCCACAATGATAATCAGCGTTTTCCATTGCTCTGAATTTTTCTTCCAACCATCTGCACTGATCTTCAAGTTGTTTTGGCAGTTCTACCTTTGTTTTTTTCTATTTCTGCCATATCGTCTTGATCAGGAACAACGGGATTGGTTGGATTATCCACCGAATTGGAACCTAAGCATGTTTGGTAGGTCATCAGCACCGAGGTACCGGCTTGATACTGTTGAGGTCTGATTGTAACGGGTACCCTTCGTGGGTACACATCTAGTTGTGCCTGGGCGTTTATCGGGGTAAAACCTGGGGGGTAAGTAGGGTCCTCATTATCATCCCCTGAGTTGACCACAGTGCTCTTCTTTTTTTCAATTCCTCCAGCCATCAACTACGTCAATTGGCTTATCATACTTCTTTGGGATTCCTGTATTTGATCCCTTATGTCCTGTTGTACTTTTGCTAACTATTCTTGCAGCTGCGCTTGCAACTGATCTTGCATGTCCTTTTGAATCTGTTCTAGCCTTTCTAATCTTGATCCATTACTTTGGTTTTGGCGCGAGTACTGTAACGACATTCCGTTGGTAGACTCTTGTTGGTTTCCAGGTTAGCTGTCATAATTTCGATTAATTAGGGTCTTTTTGTGAAATTTAATGCATATGATGCAATGTAATGCCAATGCATGGAATTAATGCAAAAAGAGACATTGACTCTGATTCAATTCTATTAGAACAACTTTACTAGAAAACAAATTTCTTTACATAAAACGGATTAGATATACGGCTTTGCCCTAATACTCAAAGCCTTAACTTTCTTAAGAAGCCAAGCTAACTCTCGACCCCGATCCGATTCTGATTCATATTTTAAGCTTAGCACGTTAGCCTGAACTGCTAGGGTTTGCAAATGACCGGCCACCTCTCGTACTTGAGCCACAGCTTTACCCATAATATGATCTCTATCCCTGACCCGACCTTTAGAACAGTGGAGTTGCTCTTTCCAATGTTCATTGTTTGCTTCAAGGAGTTTAACTCAGAGTTCACAATTTTGTAATGCGGTCTCGAGCTCTCCTATTTTTCCTTTCAGCTCTTCAATCTTATTTAGGCTCACTTTCAGCTTAATTACAGAGTTGCGACTACGGTACTGATGAAGTGACTTTTCTAGTTCTGCTACCCGGGCTTCTAATCTGACCTTTTCCTTTTGGCTTTCCAATAGGTCTCTTTCTAGAGCATTTTCTCAAACTCGAGCATCTTGGAATTTCTTTTCCAATCGATCGAATTTAATCTTTTCTCCTTTGATCTCTTGTCGCCATTATTCCAACATTTTTCCTAGCCCGTCAGTCTTCATCGACAAGCGCAACTTCTTATAATCCGTTTTTAGACTGTCTAAGTCTTCCTCAGCCTTGTTCTTTCCTTTTCTTAATTTCTCAGCTTCTAACTTCTGGACGTCAACATCTAACCCTAACTGCATCATTTCCTCCTCCAATTGTTCTATCTTCTTTCCTAGCTCCGAATTATTTTTTTCAAAATCCTGCTTTATGCTCTCTAGCTCAGACGGGATCACTTGCAGGTGTTCTTCCATTGGTCGAGTGTCTTCTTGACTTGGCACAGGGATGTCATTGACTCTTTTACCCCACCAACAATCATATTCGGGGGTCGTCGAGGGACTCGTAGCAAATCTTTTCATTCTGTAGGTTTGGTTCCAAGCGTTAGATATTTCTCGAACCTTTTTCTTGTAATTATCACCCTTATATGAAAACTCACACTGAGCCAACCCTTGCGTTGCTGGTACGAACTGCCTCGATCTATACTACCTCAACACAAGTAAAGGAGCATATCCAACAGCTCCCCATATCCCAAGTAGAGGGACCCAGTCAAAGTCTCCGCACCGGTACAAAATCTCATCACGGATCATCCAAGGAGCCCTCCATTTAACGTCCTCGTCTTGGAGATTTTGGAGAATCGCCATCCATTTTTCTTCCGTAATATCACCTCGCCTCGGTGTAGCCACTAATTCTTTCAATGGAGAGTAGTTCTCAGATAATACTCGATAAGAAACTTTTTCTACCTTCCAAAAGTGGCTATGAAACCATGCTAACAAGAGTTATGCACACCCGATGAACCTACCTTCATTCGCTCTCTGGCATGCATTCAAAGATCTAAAATTTTCGGCCAAGATTGCCGGGACGGGTGTGAGCCTTTTATCAAGCCGGTCAAACAAATCTGAAACTACCTCATCTACGTGCCCTAGTGCTTTGGGGAAGATTATTAACCCGTAGCTACTCAAGGCAAAGATATCGACCCTTTTTTTTGTGTCCGGATGCGCCAAAATCAAATCTCGCAAACTTTTCCAAGGGATACATTTGCTATATCCTTTTTCCTTGATCCGGGTCGTGACCCATTGCTCACTCATCCCCGTGATGTTCATTAGTTTCTTTAAGAAAGTCGGGACATTGGCGGCTCTAGAGTAAGCTTTGTTGGCTTGAATTCTCGGGCATCGAAGCAAAGTTTTATACTCCACAGTAGGTACCAAATCTACCTTCCCAAAGGTAAAGCAGTTGTAGGCGGGATTCCAAAATTGAGCTAGAGCTCGAAACAAGTGCTTGTCCACTTTGATATCGAGTAGATAAGGCAAGTCACCATAATTACAGTAGAATAGCTGCTTGATGTCGTCGTCCCATTGGTCCCATATATCTTTCAACTCTTGGAGATTGTTCTGAGTCACACTGATGCGAGTGAAATCCCACAATTCTGACACGTACCCCTCCGTCAGACTATCACCTTTATCTAGTTGCGTTTTCTCAGACCATATTCGGACAGCCGCATTATCTTCCACTTTATTAAGAAATTCATTCTTCATGGCAAGCTCTCTATTTAGTAACAGAATGTGAATCAACACCTTTCTTATGATGAAAATGCCATGCAATCACAGTCAAAACAAGACAAAACAAGTCAGTACACTACATACCAAGCTAGAATTTAAAGCAAACAAGAAATAATAAATAGAGCACCTATTCGGGTGACCACTAGGGTTTGGTGTGGTTCTACCTAGGGTAAGCCTTTAGGGCTCATTATATGCGGTTCGGTTTTAAAGCAAGAGTACCTGAACCGCCAGATTCCTCGATCTTCACCCATTATAGGCTCATACGGACCGAGTTCAGTTCAGGGGAATACATTTCCCTATGGTTATACGGAGATGAAAATCTCACGAAGACATAGGTACGGATGTATCCCGAAAGCGATCCACTATCCTATACGGAGGTGAAGACCTCACGAAGGAATAGTTTCTCACTCCCACTTAAAAGGGTATAACCGACCGGTTATGAAATGCAATATGCGAAAATGTATCCAAAGACTCGAACCAATAAAGCAAATATATCATAATGATACAGACCATAAAAATGAAATGCAATGAAAGGTCGTAAATTTAAACCAAATTATCAATTTTCGACAAAAAAGACAAGAAATAATCAACTCGTGGCTTGACTCTCTTATTTTGTCCCCAGCGGAGTCGCCAAGCTATCGAAACCATTTTTTTAAAGGTCGACTTTTTATTTAAAAACAAAAATGGGAGTCGCCACCAATCTTTTTTTTATGAGGTGTGATCAGGTCACCTTGTGATTGATCGATTTAATAAGCGATTTGATTTATTAAAACAACGATTTTTGGTCTACAAACTTCGAGAAACAGGTTCAGGAGTCGGTTACGCACGAGGAAGGATTAGCACCCTCGTAACGCCAAAAATTGGTACCTAATTGATTAATTAATGTCTTAATGTCGAAAGTTGAAAACTTGGCAATTCATATAATACATGTCGAAACCATTTTTAAATTTTGTTTTAAAAAACGGGGATCGACTATTAAAAACGAAAATGGGAGTCGCCACCAATCCCTTTTTACTTAGGTGTGATTGGATCACCTTGTAAAACGTTTCATTTTAAAACATTTGATTTTGGTCTACGAAAAACGAGAAAACGGGTTCGGGAGTCGGTTACGTATGAGGAAGGGTTAGCACCCTCATAACGCCCAAAAATTGGTACCTAATTGATAGAATTATGTCCAAATGTTTGAAATTTAAAAAGTTTAAAATAAGATCCCTTATTAGAAGGAAAACCAAGACTTACCTATTTCAAAGAAATAAAAATACCACACCCAATAAGTTAGGATACATCATCTTATAACTTCGAAGCTAGGTGCATCTTTATTTTAGAAAATTCTTACCTCAAGACACAAAATGTCACACCCAATAAGTTAGGATACAACATTTTGAATTCTCAAAAATAAGTTTCTTGTTTGAAATTGGTAACCTTGAACTTTGAAAATGGAGAGATATCTAATACTTTGAATTTTACGAGAAAAATCACCACCCAATAAGTTAGGGCACGATTCTTCTCGAAGACTCCAAATATCGGATATCACCGTTAAAAAATATTTTACAAAAAATCTTAATTTAAAAGGTATTTTTATTAAAAAGTGGTATTGTATGAATACATTACAACATATATATATTTAATAGCAATTCTACATGTCTACTAATTATACTAATAATAAATAATAAAAGAATATAACAAGAAAGAATATACAAAGAATTATGTGAAGCAAGAATAACAATTATAAGGGACATAAATAAATGAATATATAAAACAAATTAAAACTTTCATGAAATAACAAAATTAAACGAAAAAGAATAATATATGTAAACATAAAAATAAAAGTGATGATTTTTAAAATGATATGATATGTATATAAATAAAAGTTTAAAAACTTATAGTAAATATATATAAAATTAATTAAAAAAATAAAAAAATTTAATAATTTCATACACACATATATATATATATAAAATAATTAGTAAATAGTATAAAATATTTCTATGTATATAAAAACATATATATTTAATCATAAAATTACATACATAATAAACACAACAATCTTATATAATATCATATTATACTTTTATAAAGAAAATAATATAACATAAAAAAAAATATATCATATAATAAATAAAATAATTTGTAAAAATATTAAGCATAATATATATAAGGATATTACGTATAAAAAAATATATATAAATTTTAATAAATTATAATAAAGACAATAATATAAACTATTTAATAAAATAATTTAAAATAATGTAAAATAATAAAATAAAAGGATAAAAATAAAATTAAAACAAAGAAAACAGGGGTTGAATAACAATTAAAACAAATAAAAGGATTAAATTAAAATGCACGTTAAATCACGAGGGTTAAAATGGCAATTAAGCCAAATTTAAAAAACTACGACGTTTTGATCTTAACCATTAAAGAGTCCGAGGGACTAAATTGGAAAATAATTAAACTTTTAGGGCTAAATTAAAATAAAAAAATTGGATTAAATAAATTGAAAATGCGGAAGGATCTGTTCTGCAAATAACCCATTTCTCAAAAACACGCGGACCCTTCGGGTCGGGTCAGCTGTGCGCGGATCCTGAGTGAAACGACGTCGTTTTGGGCTATAGTAACCAGCCCCAAAACGGTGCCGTTTCAAGTGTCTATATAAACAAAAAAAAATAAAAATTTTCATTTTTCTCTTCAGCAAAGAAAAAAAAAGCAGAGAGGTGCTCCCCAGGGCGATTTCCGGCCAGTCTCCGGCGAGGTTCGACCGCCATCCACCACCGTCATCACGGCGGCCGGAATTCAAAAAAAGGTAACTTTTCCTCTCTCTTTTTTTGTTTATTTTAATATATATATGTATAATAAAAATAAAAATGAAAACTTTAGCCGATTCGAAAAAGAAAAATAAAATAGAAAAAAAAGTAAACCTTTGTTTTATTGATCTGGATGTGTATATCTAAAAAAAATGTATTTTCTCTATTCTCTTGTGTATTCTTTTGTTTTTTTGTCCTTGTACAAGTTTATTCTGGGTTTTTATAACCCGTAAAAACGAAAGAAAAAAAAAGAAACATATTTGTCCAGATTTGTTTCTTTTTCTTTGCTGTATATTCCTTGTTTGCAGATCAGTGACGAGGATTCTGGCGATGAATGGGCGCAACTTTCGGCACGATTAGGGGCTGGTGGCTGCGGCGCTGGAGGTGTAATTGAAGGGTTGCTGAGGTACTTGCGGCGCCTAGGGTTTTAGAAACCCTAGGCCACTGAAATTTGCTTAGTTCCTGGGCCGTGCAGGTTTGGGCTAAGATTGGGTCTGGGGGTTAGTCTTTAGGTTTGGGTCAATTTAGGGTGTAATCGGGCCTGTTGGCAATTGGACTAGGGGTAACCTGTTTTTAGGTTTGGGTGTTATTGGGCTAAAGGTAATTGGGTCACTGGGTTGTCTATTTGTAAATGGACTGCAATTATTTGGACTTTGGTTTAATTATTTATTTGGTTTATTTCAAAGCCCGGTCAAAATTGGGCTCTTACAGCTGCCCCTCTTTGCTCATTATCGTGTAACGAGAATAGAGCAAAAACTATAAAAGGACCAATTTTGACCGGTCTTGGCCAAGCCTCGACTTCTTGATCCTTGTCTTCTTCAAATGACTCCAACTCCACTACAATTTCAACGGTATTGGAACTTTATCTTGATTTCAGTAAGTTTGATAGCTTCAACTTCATGAAGGCAATATCCACTATCTTTTGATCTGCTCCACTGCATACTCAGGGAGACAAAACCTGATGTTTTTGATTTGCTTCTTGCAACTTCAAGAATGCCAAATCTACTATTCTAATTTGCTCCCTACAAACTCAGGGATGCCAGACTAATGTCTTCGATCTGCTTCCTGCAACTTCAGGAATGCCAAATCTGCTATTTTAATCTGCTCCCTGCAAACTCAGGGATGCCAGACTAATGTCTTCGATCTGCTTCCTGTAACTTCAGGAACGCCAAATCTGCTATCTTCAATCTGCTTCCTGCAAAGCTCAAGAATGCCAGATTGGTATCTTCGACCTGCTTCTTGCAACTTCAAGAACGCTAAATCTGCTATCTTCAATCGCTCGCAAAGCTCGGGAATGCCGATTGGTATCTTCGACCGCTTCTTGCAACTTCAAGAATGCGGATCGCTATCTTCAACTGGCTCTGTAAAGCTTAGGAATGCCGATTGGTATCTTCGACCGCTCGCAACTTCGCAGCCGAACGCCAAATCTACTATCTTCAATCTGCTTCCTGCAAAGCTCAGGAATGCCAGATTGGTATCTTCGACCTGCTCCTGTAAATTCAGGAATGTCAGATCTGCTATCTGCTCCTGCAACTTCAGGAATTGCCAGACTGATGTCTTCGATCTGCTTCCTGCAACTTCAGGAATGCCAAATCTGCTATCTTTAATCTGCTCCCTACAAACTCAGGGATCGCCAGACTGATATCTTCGATCTGCTTCCTACAATTTTAGGAATCGCCAGATCTACTATTTTCAATCTGATCCCTGCAAACTCAGGGATCACCAGACTGATGTCTTCGATCTGCTTCCTACAAACTCGTGAATTGCGGATCGCTATCTTCAATCTGATCCCCGCAAACTCGTGGATCACGAGAATGATATCTTCGACCGCTTCCCGCAAACTCGGGAATTGCGGATCGCTATCTTCAATCTGATCCCTACAAACTCGTGGATCACGGATCGATGTCTTGGTCCGCTTCTTGCAAACTCGGGAATTGCGGATCTGTTATCTTCAATCGATCCTTGCAAACTCGTGAGATCACCGGATCGATGTCTTCGACCGCTTCTCGCAAACTTAGGAATCGCCAGATCTACTATCTTCAATCTGATCCCTGCAAACTCAGGGATCACGACCGATGTCTTCGATCCGCTTCGCAAACTCAAGAATTGCCGGATCGCTATCTTCAATCTGATCCCTCGCAAACTCGTGGATCACGCATCGCTATCTTCAATCTGCTCATTGCAAACTCAAGGATCGCCAGACTGGTGTCTTCTCCCTTGCTACATTGTCCTCTAGAGGACATAACCTGTAGAATGGGTATATGCTTATGTCTAATAATTAGGATACCTTGATCGAAATGTATCTAATGTTCCTAATTAGACATGCAATGATATATGAATGCAAAATGTTATGAAGATGATTCCTTATTTCAAGGATTAGGATGAGATGACCGAAATGAATCAAATGATCCTAATGAAATTTGCTATGATACAAAAATGTTATGAGTATGATTCCTATTCTAGGTGTTATCACTCATTTGTTTTTCATTCTTATTCATGTTCTGCTCAAACAAGTTGTCCCATGGTAATTCCGAGTCCTCTCTACTTGAACCTTGGGACATGAAGTTGGTATCTCCCACTGCAACTTCAGGGGAATAACATTTAGTTTCTTCCATTTTTCTGTTACCACACAGAGGTACAGAACTTGTATCACTTTCAATCAATTTGATTTGTTACACTATTCCCTGAGTGTAACAATCAGTTGTATGAATGCAGGGTATCCCGACAATAATCTCATTTACACTTGGATTGACCTTGTTCGTCATTTGCCGATGTGGTATCACCAACGAAATTGTCTTATCCAATAAAAATCTGAAGAGATAATCATTCTTCAATGTTTTCAGCCCTTAGGCTTGGTGAGTTCTTGAACAATAGTCATGCTTCAGATTCCTCATATTATTTAGAAGCTTCTAGAGTAATATGCGAAGCTCCTTTTATGAAAGTGTTATTAGTCCATAAATTGTTATTTCAATATAAAATGCTTGAAAAAGGTAACAAAATGGACGAGAAAGAAATTAGTCAGAGCATAGTTCGAGAAATAATTTAATCAAAGATAACCTGTGCAAGAAAATTGATTTGGGCGTATCTCAAAAAGAATAAAGCAATCAAAGATAACGAATTTCAAAAATGGGTAAGAATGAAGCTAGATGCCCCAGATATCGCAGCCTGAGCTTCTTTGTTCCAACTTCTTGAGGACCATTTTAAGCTCAATATGTGTTTAGGGAATCTGGAGTACTTTTTCGATGCCCCAAGACGTAATATACTTCCTCATTGCTAATTCGGACGTAGCAAGACTACTGTATGCCCCGTTTTTTAGTCAAAATTTGAGCCGCCCTTTTCGAGTTTTCAACTCAAATCCCCTTTGGTCTCAAAGCGCCCTTTGCGGGTTTTCGCCTTGGCCTCTCCTTTTTTTTTGAGGCGCCCTTTACGGGTTTTCACCTTGATCTTTCCTCTTTTAGGTAAAATATTTCTTGACTGAACTTGAATTCACCGGATTAGGCAAGTCTTTGCCATCCGTTTCGGTTAATGTCAATGCTTTTCTAGAACAGGCCTTCTTTACAACATAAGGCCCGTCCTAGTTTGGCATCTGCTTTTATCTGAAATCATTTTATAGAAGAAAAGTCTTTTTCAACATCAGGTTTCCTCGTGGAATTCTCTAGGACGAACCTCTTTGTCATAAGCTTGGATAACTTTAACCTTTTCTTTAACTAGGTTCAATTAGCAAAATGTTTCCATTCCATAAACCAATGCGTAAGATGTTGCCCCAGTGAGGGTTTTGGCCCACATTCAATAAGACAGAGGGTAAATGGTAGCCCCTTATGCCAATTTTTACAAGTCTAAGTCACATTTCATAATTTTTGTTATTTTTTTTCTTTTTTTTTCTTTTTCTTTTGGCAACTTTTGCTGTACAGTGATATGCTGCCTGATCTTTGGACAAACTGTAAAATTTGACTTTGTACAGTTATGCATTCTGTGCTGGCATTTGATCTTTTCCTTTATTCTTCTTCTTTTTTTTTGGAATTTGATGACTGTCGACTTTGCAATGTTGGCATATGAAGCTACTTCCACCCTCTTAGTGAAGTAGACGATGACCATGACGGTAAATTGATGTCAACTAGAAGCGTTTGGCGAGATTGGCCCTATAATATCCATGCTCCCACATATGGAACATTTGTGAAGAAATGGAGAAGGCACATGAATCTTGTCTCCTTAAATACGGCATAGCTAATATCATCCTTTTTTATGTAGATCAACTGTGCTCGGTCCTTATGTGTAGCCCGCATCTTAGTAGCCCAGGCATGTCCTGATATGATCGTGCAAAACATCTTTGAATTCTTGAAAATAACTCAATGATGTCTCGCATTATTTCTATGGTGAGCCGGGCTTCGTTCTTCACCCCTTTTCTAGGCTCATAATATCCGTTGACCATTTGTTGAGTAAGGTCTATTTTTCATCTTGTTAAACCATTCTTAACAAGTCAGAAGATATGTCACAATCTCTGTCATCTTCAAAGTCCTTAGATCCCCTAGACCCGTATCTCATTCAAAAAGGGAGTCAGTAATAACGTCGCTCATGTCGTTGGTATCTGGGGACCTAGTATAGGTTCAAAAGAATATAAATGATTCAAAGAATAGTTATTTGTATGGTCATGAATAAAGAATGAAAGAATATTGTAAAACAAAAGAATGTACAATATGAAGTGGAAAGAATAAAAGAACATGTACTCAAAAAGATGCATTTTATTGAAATAAAATTTCGAACACAAGCCTATTTCACAAAAGGGTTCCTATTGCCTCTAGGCTTAAGGCAACAAGCGTGTTTCAATTATTACTCTAAATCCACTCCAAAAATACAATGATCCTTTCCACAGTTCCATTATTTAAAATCTTCCCAAGTATGTAAGGACTTGGAAACTTTTATTCCCCGATTCAAACATGCCGTTAATACTTAGATTCCCCAACATTCCCATCGGGTCCTTGATCTCCTCAATCAAACCATGCACTAGGGTCCTGAGCTCGACGCATTCTTGGATCTCCTACCCCTATCTATCATGGAGCTCACAATGTCTACCCCTTTAATATAAAGGTTGTGTAACGAATTTTCTACACCAGAGGGATCATCGAATTTTACGACACCCAATTTGATGAGTCTTTCGATCATCTTTTTAAAAGCGACGCAATTTTCAATCGAATGTCCTATGATTCCCCCATGGTATTCGCATTGATTGACCATTTACGTCGTACCATTTAGGTACGGGTCTGTGTATTGGTTCTATATAAAAAGGGATATGACATGTGCGTCAAACATGAACTCGGTACAATTCCTCAGACGTGATGGAATAGGTGCGAACTGAGGTTTCTCTGAGTTTGGTCTTGAATTGGGTTCTTGCCTTGGGGAGATCCGATGTCTGGTAATTACTATCCTTGGCTGGCTTACTGTAGTCGCCTCTAAATAGCCCTCCGCTTAATTTTCTTTTTTTTCAGGGCTTTTAAAGTACACTCTTCTTTTCCTTTTGATTCTCGCCAAAGACTGTAGGTTTAGCTTAACCATCATCCGGGTTAACACCTGAACCCATCGGGACACTCAATAGGGCCGAAGTATCAGTATTAACTTGGGGTCCAATAATGACAGGTAACCCATGCAGATGCTCGCCTAGTTGAGTCGGAACACCTATTGGGGAACAAACAACTTCCTCATCATCCACACTGTTGACCACTGGGCCACTCCTTTTTCCAAGTCCTTCTGTTAGTAACTGGGTTAACTGGCCAATCACATTCTCTTGGAATTCTCGCATTTCTTGTTGAATCTCAGTCAATTGCCCCTGCATCTGCATTTGCATTTGCTCTATTCTCTCCAACCTTTGTTCCATGTTTTTCAGGTTAACTGAAACATTTTACCCAATTAGGGTCCTTTTATAAAAGTCTAATGCAAATGATGCAATGTAATGCAAATGCATGAATGCAAAGAAAGAGAGGCGTTGATTCTGAATTCAGTTACATTAGAAAAACTTTTCTAGAAAACAAATTTCTTTACATAAAACGGATTGCATATACGGCCTTGTCCTCATATTCCAAGCAAAAACATCAACCCCCTTCTTTGCAAAGGTCAAATCTTGCAAACTTCTAGTAGATGCCTCATATAGCTCCTTTTTGCTTGATCTGGGCGGTGACTCACTGTTCACTTATTTCCATAAAGCTTGTTAGCCTCTTCAAGATAGTTAAGACCCTCGAATAGTCTTTGTCAGCTTGAATCCTTCGGCAATCAAGTCTTGTATTCCTTCACAGACTATCGGTCTTCTCTCGTCGTGTTTACTTGGACCATATTCGGACGACCGTATTATAATCCACTTTATCAAAAAATCAATTCTCTTATGACAAACTTTTCTATTTATCAATCGAATTTGAAATCAACACCTCTTTTCTATGATGTGAATGCAATGCAATCAAAACAAAAGAAAACCTGTTAGCATAAGAAAAATAAATAACGTAGAACACCTATCAGGGTGATCACTAGGGTTCGACATAGTTCTACCTAGGGTGGACTCTTAGGGTTCACTATATGCGGTTTAACTCTAAAGTTGAGGTACCCAAACCAGCAAATTCCTCGATCCTCACCCATTATAGGCTCATATGGATCGAGTTCGGTCCAGGGGAATACATTTCCCTATGGCCATGCGGAAGTGAAAACTTCACGAAGACATAGGTACAGATGTATTCCGGAAGCAATCCACTAGCCCATGTGGAGGTGAAAACCTCACGAAGGCATAACTTTTCGCTCCCACTTAAGGGTGTGACCACGACGATCTTGCAGTGCAATGCAAAGAGACATATTTTAAAATCACATGCAATAAAAGGATCCTATTTTTAAAATCAGAATTTTAAATCCAGACATGAGGACATGAAACTATCAATTTTATGGCTTGACTCTCTTATTGATCCCCAGTGGTGTAACACCTCAAACCCGGCCCAAACACTACAACCGGATCTGGTATGTCACTAAGAAAAATTCTATCAAATCATGTCGTATTTTCAGAAAAGCCCAAATATGTTTTAAATAGAAGATGCTTTAGTAAAGTAAAATCCAAACTTAAATACATGCCTTAGTTTAATTAAAATAAAACTTAAATGACCTAAAGTAATAGAAGCCCATAATAAAACATAATAGCCCATGGCCTTATTACAACGAGATTTTAAGTCCATTAATTAAAAATATAAAATAAAACTTGAGTCTCTTTTTGCCAAATCTACATATTCTTCTGCATGGCCACCTTGCGTGCTCTCTCCACCCGGTCCGAATCACTAGGTATCACCGAAATGTTAATTAAAAGGGTGAGTCGCGAGACTCAAACATGCAACCCTCATGCACTACTAGAGTTTGGGCCTTAAACCCATTAAACAAAATAAACGAGTGTAATAATCATAATAAAAATTAATAGCAAATAATATGCAAGGCCCAACCCGTTTGCCTAGGTTTCCATCCGCTACACACCCCGTATCAACCGTTCACACCATTGGGGATTTCTACAATCGACCACACCGCTACACACCATGATGGCGTCTTGCCGCTCATCCACATATGATGGCCGGAGCCCTTATAACATTTAATGGTCAAGCCCGTATAACATTTAATGGTCGAAGCCATTATAACGATTCACGGCATTAGCCGCTATACATATAACGTATAACTTCCTCCTTTCAACAACCCAACCCATGCAATCACATACAAGCATTTTACTTATAACATTTAAAGCAGATTATTTACTAACCTGGGATCCGCTTCTACCCTCCTTGGGCTTTCATCAATAAACCGAGATTTGGCATTTATCATAACATATAAAACATATGAACATACAATAATAGGCGAGATCTAGATGGTGGGAGGTATTACACACACAGTTATCTGCGAAAATCTATTATCCTTAGCGTAGAGCCTTATTTATCGAATCCCAAAAATCCCTAGGAAACGTCACCTTCCTACCTTCGGCTTTTCCACCAAATCGGCACAGGAGACTTTTAATGAGACAGATTCGGCTACTAAAGCAGAGAGGGAAAATCGAAAGGCCTTAAATAAGTGTTTCGGGTTAGATCTGTATGAAAAGAAAGAGTGAAATCGCATAGAATAAAATCCCGAAACTCACCAAATTACTAAGGAGTATGCGGCTTATGGTGCACCTTCGGAAAACAGAAACCTCCCTTGTAGATTCGACTATGGAGAAGAGAATATGAACAAAAGGAATTCGGCTTTTAGAAAAAGAAAAAGAGAAATTGTAGGGAAGGATTGGAAATTTCGGCAGAGAATGAAAAAAATAGGGTTTCAAAATACCGAAATTGAAGAATACTACTCCCTATTTATAGAGAAATTTAGGCATATCATCCACACACTGAGTTGGAATTTCGCCAACTCTTCCCTCTCTCTCCGATAGCCTTTATCTCACCCGATAACCCAATCCTTATCTCCTCAAAAAAATAGTCCTCATCTTTCTCTTCATTATCTTCCTATTTATCAAGAAAATAAAAGAATTAAAATCCCTATTTTGTAGCTAGTGTGCCGTCCACTCCTAGGGCTTGTAAGTGCCGATTTTTTTTATCTTAAAATTTGGGCTCTAAGTGGCCATACTAGGCCCAAACTCATTCTCCCTTATGACGCCACCTTATGCCCACTTAAAGCTCCTCAATTCTTTGGGCCACAAGCCCAGCTTGTCACTTAATTAACTATCTACTTAAACTATGAGCTAACACCATTTATTAGCCACCAAACCCAAATTTTTAAAGCCCAAAATATTACTTAAACTACTCAGAACATTAATCTAAATCTTAATCCAAATATTTAATCAAAGCCTCAGTCAACCTCAACTTCTTAAATTACAGATTAATCAAGTGCCATGTATAAATGCACAGGCCTATATTTAGGATATTACAAGTGGAGTCGCCAAGCTGATGAAACCAGTTTTAAATTTTGTTTTAAAAAACGGGGATCGACTATTAAAAATGAAAATGGGAGTCGCCACCAATCCCTTTTTACTTAGGTGTGATTGGATCACCTTGTAAAACGTTTCATTTTAAAACATTTGATTTTGGTCTACGAAAAATGAGAAAACGGGTTCGGGAGTCGGTTATGTATGAGGAAGGGTTAGCACCCTCATAACGCCCAAAAATTGGTACCTAATTGATAGAATTATGTCCAAATGTTTGAAATTTAAAAAGTTTAAAATAAGATCCCTTATTAGAAGGAAAACCAAGACTTACCTATTTCAAAGAAATAAAAATACCACACCCAATAAGTTAGGATACAACATCTTATAACTTCGAAGCTAGGTGCATCTTTATTTTAGAAAATTCTTACCTCAAGACACAAAACGTCATAAGTTAGGATACAACATTTTGAATTCTCAAGAATAAGTTTCTTGTTTGAAATTGGTAACATTGAACTTTGAAAATGGAGAGATATCTAATACTTTGAATTTTACGAGAAAAATCACCACCCAATAAGTTAGGGCACGATTCTTCTCGAAGACTCCAAATATCGGATATCACCGTTAAAAATATTTTACAAAAAATCTTAATTTAAAAGGTATTTTTATTAAAAAGTGGTATTGTATGAATACATTACAACATATATATATTTAATAGCAATTCTACATGTCTACGAATTATACTAATAATAAATAATAAAAGAATATAACAATAAAGAATATACAAAGAATTATGTGAAGTAAGAATAACAATTATAAGGGACATAAATAAATGAATATATAAAACAAATTAAAACTTTCATGAAATAACAAAATTAAACGAAAAAAGAATAATATATTTAAACATAAAAAATGAAAGTGATGATTTTTAAAATGATATGATATGTATATAAATAAAAAGTTTTAAAAACTTATAGTAAATATATATATAAAATTAATAAAAAATAATTTAATAATTTCATACACATATATATAAAAAATAATTAGTAAATAGTATAAAATATTTCTATGTATATAAAAAACATATATATATTTAATCATAAAATTACATACATAATAAATACAACAATCTTATATAATATCATATTATACTTTTATAAAGAAAATAATATAACATAAAAATATATATATCATATAATAAATAAAATAATTTGTAAAAATATTAAGCATAATATATATAAGGATATTACGTATAAAAATATATATATATAAATTTTAATAAATTATAATAAAGACAACAATATAAACTATTTAATAAAATAATTTAAAATAATGTAAAATAATAAAATAAAAGGATAAAAATAAAATTAAAACAAAGAAAACAGGGGTTGAATAGCAATTAAAACAAATAAAAGGATTAAATTAAAATGCGCGTTAAATCACGAGGGTTAAAATGGCAATTAAGCCAAATTTAAAAAACTACGACGTTTTGATCTTAACCATTAAAGAGTCCGAGGGACTAAATTGGAAAATAATTAAACTTTTAGGGCCAAATTAAAATAAAAAAACTGGATTAAATAAATTGAAAATGCGGAAGGATCTGTTCTGCAAATAACCCATTTCTCAAAAACACGCGGATCCTTCGGGTCGGGTCAGCTGTGCGTGGATCCTGAGTGAAACGACGTCGTTTTGGGCTATAGTAACCAGCCCCAAAACGGCGCCGTTTCAAGTGTATATAAACAAAAAAAAATTTAAAAATTTCTTTTTTCTCTTCAGCAAAGAAAAAAAAAAGCAGAGAGGTGCTCCCCAGGGCGATTTTCGGCCAGTCTCCGGCGAGGTTCCGACCGCCGTCCACCACCGTCATCACGGCGGCCGAAATTCCAAAAAAAGGTAACTTTTCCTCTCTTTTTTTTGTTTATTTTAATATATATATATGTATAATAAAAATAAAAATGAAAACTTTATCCGATTCGAAAAAGAAAAATAAAATAGAAAAAAAAAGTAAACCTTTGTTTTATTGATCTGGATGTGTATATCTAAAAGAAATGTATTTTCTCTATTCTCTTGTGTATTCTTTTGTTTTTTGTCCTTGTACAAGTTTATTCTGGGTTTTTATAACCCGTAAAAACGAAAGAAAAAAAAAGAAACATATTTGTCCAGATTTGTTTCTTTTTCTTTGCTGTATATTCCTTGTTTGCAGATCAGTGACGAGGATTCTGGCGATGAATGGGCGCAACTTTCGGCGCGATTAGGGGCTGGTGGCTGCGGCGCTAGAGGCGTGATTGAAGGGTTGCTGAGGTACTTGCGGCGCGCTAGGTTTTGAAACCCTAGGCCACCTGAAATTTGCTTAGTTCTGGGCCGTGCGAGTTTGGGCTAAGATTGGAGTGCAGGGGTTAGTCTTTAGGTTTGGGTCAATTTAGGGTGTAATCGGGTCTGTTGGCAATTGGACTAGGGGTAACCTGTTTTTAGGTTTGGGTGTTATTAGGCTAAAGGTAATTGGGTCACTGGGTTGTCTGTTTGTAAATGGACTGCAATTATTTGGACTTTGGTTTTATTATTTATTTGGTTTATTTCAAAGCCCGGTCAAAATTGGGCTCTTACAATACATATCACTTTAATCATATAATGTCGAAAGGATTAGCAATTCATAGTACATATAATGACAATAATCATATAATACCTATCGCTATAATACCAATATTAACAATCAAAGAAAAATAAAGTAAACAATAAAATAAATAATAATAATGATAACAATAATAATAATGACAAAACAGTGCACAAAAAAAAAGAAAATACCAATTTTTAAATATAATAAAGATAAGGGAATAAATAAATAAATACATAAATAAACATTGAGGAAAATAATTTGTAAAATGTTGAAAATAAAGGACCAAATTAAAACTTGAATGGAATTAAGGGTGCAATTCGTAATAATAATAATGATAATAATGATAATAATAATAATAATAATAATAATAATAATAATAATAATAGTAGTAGTAGTAGTGTGTAAAGAAGGAATGACACAATAAACAAAAATAAAAGATAAATGAGTAAATATATGAACAAATAAATAAGTACAAAGGAAAATAAAATGCAAAAGATTGAAAGTAAGGGACTAAACCGAAATATAAACAAAATTTAAAGTAAAAATCATAATGAAATAAACAAATTAAACAATAAAATGGGTTAAGGGATTAAAATCGAATGCGCGAAGGAAAGACAGGGACCAATTAGGCAATGATCCCCTTGTCCATATGCGCATCGTTTCACAGAGGACTGAAATGAAATAATGCAAAAATTACATGGTAAAATTAAAAAGAAAAAAAAGGAACAGGATTAAATTGAAAATGGGTGAAAACGCGGAAGGACCGACTGCGTAAATATCCCTCTGGGGGAAAAACATGCGGATCCTAGCTTAAAATCGGGTCGAGTTTCGTGTCTTAAGCAAAACGGTGTCGTTTTGGCAACTGATGCTTAAGTCCAAAACGGCGTCGTTTTATATCAATATAAATGCCAAAAAATCTGCAAAAAAATAATAATCATTTTAACCCTCTTTCAAAAAAAAAATTAGCCTTTTTTTTATTTTTCCTCTCTAGCCCCTTTGGCCGGCCTTGGCTCCGGCCATCGGGCACTGTGGCGGCCACCGGTTAGCGGCGACGACGTCGCCGTCCACAGTGGCCCAAAAGTCCAAAAGTCTCACCTTTTGTTCCTTTTTTGAGTAGAACCCCGATTTGGGGTTAAAATGGCCAAAAAAGCCCTCAAAAATAAAAAGAAGCAAAGAACCCTTTGTTTTTATATTTCTTCTTTTTTTAAAAAAAATAAATAACAAATTAAAAAAAAAAGAAATCACCTTTGAAGTTTTGATTTCTGTTTTTTGATTACTCTAGTGTGTGTAAAATATTACATTCTGGTTTCTGGCTTTTATAGCCGAAATATATTACAAGATATTCGTTTTTGTTTTTCTTTTTTTCGCCTTTTCTGCTTCTACTGTTCTCTGCTTTGTTTTCTTTCCTTTTTGTAGGTATCCATGGAGAGTCAACGGAGGTAGGAAAGGCGATCTTCTTGCCTCTTTGGTGAAAGGGCGACAGACCTCGGGACGAGTACCTGCTGACGAGGCACAAGAGCAGCGGCGCGCCTAGAGCTAGGGTTTCCTGTTTTTTCTGAAAATTTTGGGCTGTGGACTTGTAAATTTTGTTAGGCTAGGGTTTTTTTTCATTTTGGGCTTGTAAAAATTTGGACTTGGACTGTTTACTTTTAGTTTAATTTTTTTTATTTTGGTTTTATTTATTTGGTCTTGGGCCGGGGCAAAAATAGGCTTCTACAATACAATTCATGCATAATTTCATTAATAAGCTCATTAGATCATTCAATTCCTATACACATCACAAATCTCACAAGTTAGTGAGTTCACATATATAAGAACTTAAAACCATATCATATCATATAATGTTCATAAATAACAATTTTGATTCAATCGTCTATTTCATGTCTGTAATATGTGACACAATCCATTCAATGCTTGATACCATATAACCAATTCATAAATGTCCCTTACATAAAACAATTTACTCATTTTTATATCATTTAATACCCGATGAACCACAATGACATAACATTGCATACGTAGGAAAATGCTCACACGAGCTGTAGGTCGAGATGTTAGGCTACACGATGTTGCTCACACGAGCTGTGAAGAATCCGCAACAAATGCAGGACCATAGCCATCGGTAGGACATCCGAGATGTAACGCCCCCAAAACCCTTAATTTTTTATTTTTATTTTCGTATGTTGTTGTTATAAATACATGTCCGCTTCAGTGGTTACGTGTTCTGGAAAGTGTCTGAGAAGTCTTAGGTTCAAGCCTTATCTTGGGCAAAAATTTTGTCTTTAATTGAATAAACCCTTATCTTTGGACAGTAGGCTTATAAATAAGTGTTGATAAAACATGTCAGAATGCGCCTGCTGGTCTAGTGGTTAAGTGGAGTGTTAGTGTTGCAAGGGGTCTGGAGTTCGAATCTATGCGCGATAAAAAGGGGGATTTATTTTTATTGCTTGGCCGTGGAAGAATTGTAGTTTGACCGAAATTGGAGTGTTTGAGGAGTGTGGGAAAGGTGTGGCTAATTTTTAGGAGGCTAAAGGGGGGATTTTTCGGTTGTTAAGGGATTGGATAAGTGGGGATTTGGTTGAGGGATTTTGGGAGTGATTTTGGAGTGAGTTGGGAGGTAGAGTTTAGGTAGAACCGAATCTTGTAGGGGGAATTTTGGCTTGAGTTTTTGTTTAAATAGAAATGAGGATTTCAACGACAACATATTTTACGAAAAAACCCTTCAATGTGATATCGCCAGATTCAGCCATAACGTCCAGGCCAGGTTTGGGGTGTTACATTTAGTGGTATCAGAGCCAGGTTACAAAACTCGGCTGTGGATTGGGTTTTAAAACTTGAAATTCTAAAGAATTACTTTCAAATGATTTGAAGTGTTTTGAAATGTTTTACTGAATGTGTGGCACATCGAGTCTCTAACGCTGATCCTGTAAGTTCTCTCTAAAACCTGCATTATGATTATGAATGAAACTGTTATATGTTCTAAATTGAAACTGCTATAGGTAATATATCCTACGACTACTATAGATGTACTGTACTAAAAACACTTAAGATAGTGTATACTGAGACGATAGCAAAACTGTTAGGCACTACGATTTACGAAAACAGACACTGAATTACTATACTGGCTTGCATAAAACTTTGATTAACAAGTACTGAAACTATAAACTGATCTGCATAAAACTTTTAATATAGATAATACGAGATTAGACAATGAACACTAGAGGTACTCGCGGACGGGGTACAAGGGGCCGTGGTAGAGGCCGTAGAGACACTCAAGCTGGGTCCTCGATATCTGGCCATATACCTAATTTAGAAACCAGTGAGACACCAGCTTCACCTATGACTGAGACTGGGTCTTATGATCGAACGACTGGGGGCGACGCACTGTCCCAAGCCATGTTAAGAATTTCGGAGAGGGTCGCTGGGACCAATACTGGTATTGGGGGTCGAGGGTCGGTTACGGAACGACTCCGATCCAATAGAGCTAAGATTTTTAGGGGTATTGCTGGAGTTGCCCCTAACGTGGCTGAGTACTGGATAGAGGCCACGGAGAGAATTATGGACGACATGTGCTGCACCCTCGTGCAAAAATTAAAGGGTGCGGTATCGCTGCTACGATATGAAGCATATCAGTGGTGGCTCACTGTAAAGGAGGGCACTCAGCCCGAACGACTGACCTAAAAATTCTTCAAATCTACCTTCCAGGGAAAATACGTGGGTGCCAGTTATGTGGATGCCCGAAGGAGAGAGTTTTTAAGTCTGACTCAAGGGGACAGATCAGTGGCCGAATATGAGGTCGAGTTCTTAAGGCTGAGTCGCTATGCGAGAGGTATGGTGGCGACTGAGTACGAGCGATGTGTTCACTTCGAGGACGACCTCAGAGATAGCTTAAGAGTTCTGATAGCTCCACAGAGGGACCGAGACTTTGCTGCAGTAGTGGATAAGGCAAAGATTGCTGAAGAGGTTAAGCGCACTGAGTGCCAGAACCGTGAGAAAGAGAGAGGGAGGAAAATGAGGGATTCGGAGCCCTCGAGTTCCATTCAGAGGCCTAAGAAAAAGGCCAGAGTGGATAGGCTGGTCAGAGTTGGGGCCCCTATGGTTGCTACTGGTCAACAGCCTTGTACCGATTATAGGAGACGCCATTAGGGCGAGTGCTGGAAAAAAAACTGAGGCATGTTTGAGGTGCGATTCATTGGAGCACCGTATCAGAGAGTGTCCACGGAGGCCTGATCAGATGCAAGCTCCTGGTTTGGGTACTGCACAGTCGCCGAGGGGTGTTTAGCAGCCACTGAGAGGCTGCGGTCAGGCCCGAGGTGGTAATGGGTTGGGCCGTGGGTAGAGAGCATCGAGCAGAGGTGCTAATCAGACTAAGGTAAGGCAGCCGGCTCTGGTATATGCTGCACGTCATCGAGAGGAGGGAGATACTCCGGATGTCATCACGGGTACGTTCTTAATTTTTAATGTACCTTATACTGCATTGATAGATATAGGATCCACTCATTCCTATTTTGCCTGCTCTGTTACTGAAAACTTGGAGATTTCGGTTAAGAGTACTTCGAGTGAAATTACAGTATTAAGTCCATTGGGGTAGTCTGTTCGGGTTAATAAGTTATTTAGAGATATCCCTTTAGAGGTACAAAGAGTTATTTTTCTGGCCGATCTAATGGAACTCCCTTTTGGAGAATTCAATCTGATACTTGGCATGGATTGGCTAGTTAAACACCGAGTGAACTTGAATTGAGCAACTAAATGGGTGGTATTAAAAACGGAGGAGGACAACGAAGTAGTTGTAATTGGGGAACGCCAGAACTACTTGTCGAATGTGATTTCTGCATTGAGGGCTAAAAAGTTGGTTCGTAAGGGATGTGACGCATATCTGGCCTACATCAGTGTTTCAGATTCTAGGGATTCTTCTGTTAAAGAAATCAGAACGGTTAAAGACTTTCTGGACGTATTCCCTGAAGAGCTACCTGGGTTACCTCCAAACTGTGAAGTTGAGTTTCGGATTGAGCTCCTTCCTTGTACAGCTCCGATGTCCATCGCCCCTTATAGAATGGCACCGAAGGAGCTTGTGGAGCTTAAAGCTCAAATCCAAGAGTTACTGGATCGTGGGTTCATCCGCCCTAGTGTGTCTCCGTGGGGAGCAGCAGTTCTGTTCGTAAAAAAGAAGGATGGATCCATGCGTATGTGCATTGATTATTGGCAATTGAACAAGTTGACCATCAAGAATAAGTACCCCCTACCGAGGATAAACGACCAGTTTGATCAGTTCTGAAGAGCTTCAGTTTTTTCTAAAATTGACCTCCGATCTGGGTACCATCAGTTGAGAGTTAAGGAGGCTGATATACACAAAACTGTGTTTAGGACTCGCTATGGGCATTACGAGTTCTTAGTAACGCCGTTTGGATTGACGAATGCCCCATCAGCCTTTATGGATATGATGAACCGAGTGTTCCAGCCCTATCTGGATCGATTCGTGGTAGTCTTTATTGACGATATTCTGGTGTATTCGAAGACTGATAATGAACATGATGAACATCCCCGAGTGGTTTTGCAAGTTTTGAGGGAGAAACAACTGTACGCCAAGCTCAGTAAGTGTAAGTTTTGGTTAAAAGAAGTAGCATTTCTGAGCCATGTGGTATCTGCGGAGGGGATTAGGGTCGATCCTCGAAAGATTGAGGTTGTCTTGGATTGGAAGCAGCCTAGGACTGTATCGGAGATTTGCAGTTTTCTGGGACTGGCTGGGTATTATCGACGATTTGTAGAGGGCTTTTCTGTTATTGCAGCACCCTTGACTAAGCTGTTAGTAAGGGTGTGTCGTTTAACTGGAATGATTCACAGTAAAAGAGCTTTGAGAAGCTCAAGAAGTATCTCGACTAAAGCCCCTGTTACGATCAACAAGTGCACTCGAAAAGAGTTTATTGTGTACAGTGATGCATCACATGTCGGTTTAGGATGTGTGTTGATGCAAGAGGGTAAGGTGGTTGCGTACGCGTCTCGACAACTTAAGACACATGAGGCAAATTATCTGACGCATGACTTAGAGTTGGCCGCAGTAGTATTCGCACTGAAAATCTGGAGGCATTACTTGTATGGTGAGAAGTGTATCATTTACACTAATCACCAGAGTCTCAAATATCTCCTCACTTAGAAGGAGCTAAACCTTAGGCATCGTAGATGGATTGAGCTGCTAAAGGATTACGACTGTATGATTGAATACCATCCTGGTAAGGCCAATATGGTGGCTGACACACTGAGCCGAAGGGCTGTGACTGATTTGAGAGCGATGTTTGCTCGTCTCAGTTTATTTGATGATGGTAGTCTGTTGGCTGAACTCTAGGTTAAACCGATGTGGATCGAGCAAATTAAGGGTAAACAGTTAGAGGATGAGTCACTGGGTCTTCGATTCCGATAGATTGAGAGTGGTAATACATCAGATTTTAGATTGAATAGCGAAGGGGTTCTCTGTTTCTGTGGAAGAGTCTACATAATGATGTCAAGTTGAGGCAGTCTATACAGCGAGAGGCGCATAGTAGCCCTTATGCTGTGCATCCTAGCGGAAACAAGATGTACCGAGACCTTCGTGAGCTATACTGGTGGCCAGGTCTTAAGCGAGATATTACCGATTTTGTGAGTAAATGTCTAACATGCCAGCAGGTTAAGACTGAGCATCAGCTACCCTCAGGTTTACTACATCCAGTTAAAATACCGCTTTGGAAGTGGGAAAGAGTGACTATGGATTTTGTAAGTGGGTTGCCCTTAATGCCTACTAAGAAAGATTTAGTGTGGGTCATCGTGGATTGGTTGACCAAGTCTGCCCATTTCATACCGGTTCGTATTGATTACTCATTACAGAAGCTGGCTAAACTGTATGTATCTGAGGTAGTGAGACTGCATGGGGTACCGGTTTCGATAGTATATGATAGGGATCCTCGCTTCACGTCTCGTTTCTAGAAGAAGCTACATGAAGCTCTGGGTACAAGGTTGAACTTGAAGATCGCGTTCCATCTTGCATGATGGTTAATCTAAGAGGTGATTCGAGATCATTTGGAGGATATGTTAAGGGGTTGTGTAATTGACTTCCGAGGCAGTTGGGAGGAGTTTTTGCCTTTGGCAGAGTTTGCTTACAACAACAGTTACCAGTCTAGCATAAAGATGGCAGTTTACGAGGCGCTCTATGGTCGTAAGTGTCGTACTCCTTTGTGTTAGACTGAGTTGGGCGAGCATCGTATTCTGGGTCCTAAACTGGTTTCTAATACTGAGGATAAGGTCAGGTTGATTCGAGATCGACTAAAAGAGGCATCTGATAGGCAAAAGTCGTATGCGGATCTGAAGTGTCGAGAGATTGAGTATTCTGTAGGGGACTTCATTTTTCTCAAGGTCTCGCCGTGGAAGAACGTACTGAGATTTAGTCGTAAGGGCAAGTTGAGCCCTAGATTCATTGGACTTTATCACATACTGAGACGTGTGGGACCAGTTGCCTACCAATTGGAGCTACCTCTAGAGTTGGAGCGGATTCATGATGTATTCCATGTCTCCATGCTGAGGCGCTATCGCTCTGATCCCATGCATGTTGTTCCTATTGAGGAAATCGAGGTTAGGCCAGATCTGACCTTTGAGGAGGAGCCAGTCCAGATATTGGACCGGGATGTTAAAATTCTGAGAAGAAAGTCCATCCCACTGGTTAAGGTTCTTTGGCGTAATCATAGTTCTGAGGAGGCCACGTGGGAGCCTGAGGATGCAATGCGGCAGCAATATCCTCATCTTTTCTGATCAGGTAAAAATTTCGAGGCTGAAATTTTCTTTAAGAGGGTAGAGTTGTAACGCCCCAAAAACCCTTAATTTTCGTATGTTGTTGTTATAAATACATGTCTGCTTCAGTGGTTACATGTTCTGGAAAGTGTCTGAGAAGTCTTGGGTTCAAGCCTAAGCTTGGGCAAAATTTTTGTCTTTAATTGAATAAACCCTTATCTTTGGACAATAGGCTTATAAATAAGTGTTGATAAAAAATGTCAGAATGGGCCTCCTGGTCTAGTGGTTAAGTGGAGTGTTAGTGTTGCAAGGGGTCTAGAGTTCGAATCTCTGCGCGATAAAAAGGAGGATTTATTTTTATTGCTTGGCCGTGGAAGAATTGTAGTTTGACCAAAATTAGAGTGTTTGAGGAGTGTGGGAAAGGTGTGGCCGATTTTTAGGAGGCTAAAGGAGGGGATTTTTCGGTTGTTAAGGGATTGGATAAGTGGGGATTTGGTTGAGGGATTTTAAGAGTGATTTTGGGGTGAGTTAGGAGGTAGAGTTTGGGTAGAATCGAATCTTGTAGGGGGAATTTCGGCTTGAGTTTTTGTTTAGTTTTTCTCTGAAATTTCCTGAAGACTATTCTCTCCTCTTCCGAATTTCATTTGTTTTCCTCTCCACTTTGCGTTTTTTCTTCTCCCTTGAACCCTTTCTCTTTTGCCAAATTTTTTATTGGTTGGTCTTGTCCTCTAGCCGTATTATAATATAATTTCGGCATTTGCTGTCGATTCTCTCAAACCTCAATTTGATTATTTTCACTCGTGGTTTTAATATTGCTACTCGATTTTTCTTGATTTCTTTTTCAAATTGGTTTTGTCCCTTCATAAAGCAAACTTTCCCCTCTGTTCTTTTCGAGTTTTCTCTCCTTCTGTTACCCACGCTGTGCCGACTCTATCCTATATTGCTCTCTGTCGAATTTGGGTGCCATTGTATTCTGTGATTTTGCATTTTTGGTAAGTAGTGGTTCATTTAGATTCAAACTAGGCATGCGAATATTTATTAATAGGGGTTCGGGTAAATTACAGGTTGTAACCGAGAAACTGGTGATCGTTCTTTTTCGACACTTTAGGTGGATAGGGATTCGGTTGTTCAAACGATGTAAATGGTTGTCTACTAAGTGATTAAGTGTTTTCGTTTGGGTCGTTTAATTTGGTTATCATGAGACTAATCGAGTGTTGTGGTTGAATTTAGTTTTGGAGTGCTCAAGGATTGGGTGCGCTTTTTCGCAAACAAGGTGTGTAAACACAACCCCCACAAACGTTAGCGGCGAAAAGCCAAAAATTTGGAATTGTCAGTGCCATACGGGCGTGTGGAAATTATTGGGCCAGGCCGTGTAATCCACACGGCCAAGGCCATTTTGGGTCGTGTGGACCACACAGGCGTGTGGGCCCACATGGGCCAGCAACATGGGCTCGAGGGTCCATTTTCACTGTTTGTTTGCTAAGGTTGCACGGGTCGCCCGAGAGGACTGTGGACCTATTGTTGGGTCGGGAAGCTCACCTAGACCCCTAAGTGACTGAATGACTGTTATACCTCTGTGTGACTTATATATATATACATGTATGGCTGTATTCTAGCATGCTAATTTAAACTGTATCGAATACATGTACGATACTATGACATGATTGCATGATGCATTGCATGGGGATGGGATTTTTGTTGATCGGAGGAAGTGTACTGAAAGGCTTCGAGCCTAAATTACTGGCAGCCCAGCTGCATATCACTGTATAGTGTCGCATTCGGTACTCTCTGGAGTGTAGGGATGGGTGGGTTGATTACATCCCCACATGGAGTGTAGGGTTGGACAGAGATGGAGTGTAGAGGCCGGATGGGTAGGACATATATACTGCTTAATCTGTTACTGCATTGATTTATGTTACTGTAATGGGCCAAGGCCCAAGCACATGACTATTCGGTACTGAGATGGGCTAAAGCCCAAACTGATATTGTCACTGATACTAAAAAAGGGCTTAGGCCCAGACTATGTTTGTTTTCTGTCTGTTTGCTATTATGGGATTACACACTGAGTTTTCGTAAACTCACCCATATGTTTTAACTATACAGGTAATCCCTAGTCATAGGTGGATCGATGCAACGGAGGACTCAGCGGTGGCCACACAACCTATATAATTCGATTTAGTATTTTATGATTTCAACTTAATTTTTGGGGTATTTTATTGTAATAAGGGCCTTTGGATTTATATTTTTAATTTGGGATTTTATTGTTGTTTTGGTTTATAACTGCTAGCAGTAGGAAAAGTCGCGAGTTTTTAAAAAGATAAATGTTTTATCAAAATTTCCTCAAATACGCAATCGGTTTAAAAGCTTCCGCAATAGATGACGCTTTGAAATTTAATAACGTTTTTAAAAGTGAATAACTTTTCAATGATTCATGCTTGAAAATGAACGACCCGTTTTTAGACTCATCATTGAATAACACAAAGTGATTAAATAGAAATGAGGATTTCAACGACAACATATTTTACAAAAAACCCTTCAATGTGATATCGCCAGATTCAACCATAACGTCCAGGCCGGGTTTGGGGTGTTACACGAGACCAGCACCCAAAACTATAATAAACCCTAATGACATGTCATTTGTATCCTAAGCACTCACAAGGTTCAAACGGGTCATATCTTATGCAAACCATGTAATCATTTATATAATAGTTCATCACCATTACTTAACCATGTAAATTTTCCCATTTTCAATCATAATCTTCAATTTAACTAACATTTTAATTTAATCCAAATCATCAATTTATATTTATCAATCAACTTAACCTATACCTAACACAAATGTTAATCAACAATTTTTCCAAAATAGCAATTAACAACTTAATCAATATACGAACTTACCTAAATAAAAACGGTTACAAACACGATGCCGACAACTATTCTGCTACTTTAGCTTTTCCACGGTTTGTGTCTGATTGATTTGTTTCTTGATCTAAATAATAATTTCGTTCAATAAATCGATTGTAACGATCCAGATTCCAATGGAGTAAAAAATTATAGTTCTGAAATGTCATTTTCGTAAAATATGTTCGTAGATATTAATATTTAATATTTATGAGACTAGTATAGAAAGATATTGAAGTTAGTCTAATAATTTTGCTTAACTGATAGTAAATTAAGGTACAAGTGTAATGATACTAAAGTGAGTGGAGTTGAAAATTACGATTTCGAGATCCCGTTTCCATAAACCAAGTCAGTAATTATTATTAAATAATATTTACGAGTTAATTATAATTTTATATTAAATTTTAATCGGATAAATTTGCTAATTGGACAATTAGTAAAAGTACAAGTGTATCAGTTCTAAAGTCAGTGGTTTTGGAAATTCATGTATCAGGATCCTATTTCCGTAAACAGGATTCGTAAATATTTTTATTAAATATTTACGGAGCTATGTTAGGAATGAATTAAATTTCATATAGGTAATTTCGTCAAAATAGTATTTAATTAGAGTAAAGAGACTAAATCACGTAAGTAAATAAAATAATAATTATTAAAGAATTACAATTAAAATTTAATATATAGGACTTATAAAGTAAATAAATCACTATATATGAATATATACGAGTGGCTGGTTAAGACTTATTATATATTTTATATTATAAACTTTAGTTTAATTATTGTTAAAAGAAAAAAAATAAAGACAAAAAGAAATTAAAAGATGATATTAGAGGATGGGAAGATAGAGATTATTGTTTTTCATCCTAGCCTTTTCAAAAAAAAAAAAAAAAAGAGAAGGACACATGGGGTTTAAACTTTTCAAGCTTCAAATTGGTTAGTGCAATTTAGTCATTTTCTTGTGATTTTTATGTTTTCGAAATCTCAGTACTATAAGCTAGCTGACTCATCTTGTAATTTTTGTTATTGTTAAAATTTGAGGATGTTACTTTAGTTGAATGTTTGAAGTTTTGGTGTTAAATGGTTAACTTTTTAAGTTTAGATTTGGAAAAAAAAGAGAGAGAGACTAATTTGTAAAGTTTAATTGTTAGTTTTGAATATAGGGACAAAAGTTAATATATTTCAAAATTGGTATTAATTTTCTATAATTATTGATAGAAGAGGGTTGTAATGGGATGTGTTTGAAATCTTTTTAAAAATTGGTGCTCAAATTTGCAAGGTATAACCATTTCGGTTTTAAGGACTAAATTTAATAAAATGTAAAACTTTAGGGATCATTGACTTTTTTGAATTAATATATATGATTATAATAGGTTGTTTTGAGATGTTTTAAATTGATAAATAGAAATAAATTATTGTATAGATCGAGATTTGAGCTAATCAGGAGATAGTTGAGGAAAAGTCTTTTTTTTGCGGATTAGTCCTCGGCGTTTTGCGTGTCGCCATTTTTGTCATGTAAGTTCATATGGGACTTACACTATTAATTAGCGATGCATTTCTATTATATTGCTTTGCTTACTATTGAACTGTTACTTATATAATATTTTTGGCATTAAAGCTTTAAATCGAAAAATATGAATTAAATGGTTACGATATGAATAGCTCGAAGTTTACGGTGAGCAAATTCTTAGTTTGATGCTTATTAAATTCTGTATGTTATGATATTTTATATTATTTATTGCTACAGTCCAATGCTAAGAAAGAATTGATTTATCTTGTAGTTATATGGAATTGATTTGTTTATATTAATCAGATTGAAATTGAGCAGAAGCCTGTTTGTATCTCTGTAACATTTGATATGCTTTAAATGCTGGCAAAAGAATGTTTCTAATGCTGTCAAAGTAAGTTTTAAATGATGTCCTGATAAACCGTAATAGTAACATATTTTAAGCCCACATTTAGCATGATTTTGGATGATTTATCCCTTGAATTATGTAATTTGGTGCTCTTAATCCTTTAATTTCATGTTTTATACTCAGGAGAGCACCGGAGGATGAAAAGAACAAGAAACGGGCTTAAAACGAACCAAATGGGCCATATCACGAAATCGACATGGCCTGGTCCCAAGACCACAGTAGTGCTCTTCAAAGCTGACCTCGAACACGGCCTGGCCACGATTCACACGGGCGTGTGCCATGGCAATGTCCCTGCCGTGACAAAGAGAAATTTCACTCAGATTAGGATACTTAGAGGTGAAGTAACACATTCCGAAGCCTATATAAACACCCTAAGTATGACCTAAAAAGGGAGTTGGACAGAAGCCCTTTGTGGGGGCGTCCAGCTAGGCCAAAAGAGGGCAGATTTGTGGGGATTTACTCGAAGATAGCCAGTTGATTCATCTCAAGAAGCGGAATCATACTCAAGACGGAGGATCTCTCCTTCAATTCCTTGAGGGGTTTTAGGGATTTCTTATGTTTTGTTTTATCTTTTCTTACGAGATGTTTTCTTTTATTATTATGAACTAAACCCTCAGATACGAGGGGATGAAACCTAAGATGAATCTTGTTATCGTTTCTTTGAACTATATATGATAAATATTTGATTTGTTCTTAATTATGTGTTCTTAATTCTTGTGTTGATATTTTTGGGATATTAATTCAAGTTTGATGTGCTTAGGTGGAGGAGCAAAAGTCCCTGCCTAAGAGTAGATCTAGCATAGTTAAGCGGAGTTGATCGCACGCCTAGAGATTGGGTGACGAGATTTTACCGGATTGGGGTGAAACCTAATATGGGATTCCATAGATCGAGTTAATGCAATTCTAGGGGTTTTAATTAGAAAGAGATTTCAATTAATCAACCTAGGGTTAGACGTTATTCGCCTCGAGAGAGGCTCTAATCTACATTAGGGAATCCTATGGATCAAGTCAAGTGAATAAATCATCTGGTTCAGAGTTAGATAACAAGTGAAGTCTAGGTAGATTCTTCTTTGGGTATCGTCTTAATCAATTGGTTTTTTCCCACAAGTATTTTCCCCAAATTCATTCTTCTTTGTCTTAGAGTCTTTAGTTTAATAGTTAGTTAATTTAGATTAAACAACAAATTCCCTTTATTTTAGGCTAAATAATAAAAAGAAAGTTAGTATTAGTACTTTTAGTTCCTTTGGGTTCGACATTCCGATCTTGCCTTAACTATACTACTGTTCGATAGGTGCGCTTGCCTCAAATCGTTGTCATAGTTAGTTTCTAGGTTCGATCATTCTCATTATAAATTTTAAGACTTTGACATCGCAAAACACAACGATCAAGTTTTTGGCGCCGTTGCCGGGGAACTAAAATATTAAGAATGCTCAATTTTTATTACTCTAGCCATATTTTAATTTTGCAATTAAATTTTATTTTATTTTTTGCTAATTTTTATTTTATTTTCTTTTGACAGTAACTTTAGTTTATAGAGGAGATGGCACTGAATAACTATCAGTGGCAAGTTATGAGGACAACAAGCGATGAAGCCGCGGTCGCAACCTCGGCCGTGATAACTGTGCTATCAAATCAGGTAGAGATGTTACATAAAAAATTTGACGTTTATGTGGTTCCTCGCAGGTACACCCAGTAATACAGTGCGATATGCATGGAGAAGGGATGAGCAATACAGAATATCCACCTTACAAACCGAGCGCTGAAAACAAGCAAGTTAACTATATGGGTAACTATTCTAGATATCAAAATAATCTCTATAGTAACACTTATAATCCAGGTTGGAGGAACTATCCCAATTTCTCATGGGGTGGCCAAGGAAATCAGCGACAACAACCCCCTCCAAACTTTTGACAACCACCCTACACACAGGAAAAGAAGCCGAACCTTGAGGAGATGCTGACGAAATTCATCACGGTGACAGAAACTCATTTCCAAAGTATCGAAACAGCACTCGAAAATCAAGAAGCATTGATTCAAGGGATCGAGAATCAATTGGGTCAGCTTGCTAAGCTGATCTCAGAACAACTACAAGAAAGCTTGCCAATCAACACTGAAACTAACCCAAAAGAGAAAATTCAAGCCGTAACAGCTCATGACAGTGAAAGGTTAGTGGAATCTGACCCGAGGCAAGAGCCTGTGGTAAGTGAAGGTAAGGTTGAGGTAAGCCAGGATTTACCAAACCCCTAATTACAGAGTACCAAGCTCGTGTGCCATACCCCAATGCGATAAAGAAAGACCGCACAGAGGAGCAATTCGGCAAATTTCTTAACCCTCCAAAGAAGTTACATATTAACTTGTCGTTTCTTGAAGCTCTTTCGCAGATGCCAGATCCTAGACCTCGTGTCAATAAAGAAGAAATTCATGAGGAACGAAAGCTTCGGATCGATGAACTAGACGAGTGGAAGATACACTTCAAAGAAATACACGAAGCAAAAATGAGGCAACTCCATGAGAAACTTAACGATGGGATAACCCAGCTTAAGATAGGAGATCAGGTACTCAAAATCTTCACAAATGGAATAGTCGAGGTAACCAATCCTAAAATCAGCACCTTTAAGGTAAACACTACTCGATTTAAACTTTATATCAATAACCGAATAGATTGCATGAGAAAGGATTTTCACCTCCTCAAACCACCCTGATTATGCGAATGAGAGGTAAGTCTAGCTTAAGAATTTAAACAAGCGCTTCTCGGGAGGCAGCCCGAGCACTAACCCTACTAATTAGTTTAGTTTTATTTATTTCCATGTTTAGGCGCAGGTTTTCCATACTCACACGGCCTTGCACATGGCCGTGGCCGTGGCCGTGTGGGCACCATAGGTAGGTAAAAGGGCGTGGCCATAAGACGTGTGGCAACAGGACAAAATTTTTCCCAAAACACGGGCTACATCTCTATTTAAACCCCCCCTCTTCCTTTTTCTTTTCCAGTTGTCTTTCTTCTTTCATTTTCCATTATTTACTTTTATTTTTATTTTTATTTTTATTTTTATTTTCTTCTTTTTTCTTCATGCCATTTAGATTTAGCTGAGGATACAATAAAATCAGGTCGGCTGCTTCGAGGATTTAAATTCAAACGGTTCAAAGCGCTCCCCCACGTTCACCTCTGCCAATCCTATCCGATTTCTTTTCATTAACTCCATCCAAAATTCAGGAAGTTTCACTTCTCTCCCTATCTTATGATTTTATTATTTTTCTATCATCTATCTTTTTACATTGAGGGCAATGTACATCTTAAGTGTGGGGGGTTAACTATAGTATTATTTGAAAATCCCTAAACTATGTCTTGTTCCTTTAAGTAATTTTCTCAGATTATGATTAGAATGAAATTTCCTATGATTTATGATTTTTATTGATGTGTTTTGGATTAAGTCATTGATAATTGTGCATTGATGATTAAATTTGAAGGATACTAAATAATCAAGCATGATAAGTCTATTTTTCAGAATAAAAAAAAATTTAGGTTGTCTACCTGAATTTGAATATTACTTCAAAGTTTGAAATTTACGAGGTTGACATCAAAATACCCATAATTTCTGTGAGATTTTGAGCCTTTAGAGCATATATTCTTTTTCTTGCTCACTTTATTGATTATAAGTATGTCAACATTGATTTGTTATTCTAGAACTTGCACCGATTATACATGTCGAGACCACACCTTTGATTTGATATATAGAGAGGATAAAGGCACCTAGGCTCTAACCACTCACTCCACTAAAATCCTACCTTCACAATTAACCCCTAGTGAGCCCCGTCTAATCCTAACAACCCTTTTTATTGATTCACCTGCTATTATTTAACCAAAACCCTTTGTATTTGTTATCACCATTCCTCTTGACTACCCTTATATTGAGATTTGATTTGATCAGTTACCTAACTATGATCTTTATTTCAGTAGTTAAATTCATCCTTTATTATGTATTTGATTTGTTCTTAAAAAAAAACGAAGTATATTCAATATTAGTTGTGTGATTGAATGAGCTTATACATTTGAATTCCAATTGTTTAAGAAGAAGCTCGTACTAGAATATTATTAGTAGTAGTATTATTATTAGTTTTCAATTGATGTAATTGTTAGTTCATTATTTCTAGTTAGGTAATTTGTCAGGTCAATCTCGATTCTAACCCTCTAATTCAGCCTTTATCCATACCTTAACCTAAGCCCCGTTACAACCCTGTTAAAGACCTTTTAATTTGTGTATCATCTCATATTTCAGTAGTGGAGATTTGATTTTCATGCAAGTCTATGGGATTAACTCTTCATGTTTGACTTTTGAGTGCTTAATTCTGAACCTTAAACTCTTTAAGTGATTTGAGTGAATCTTTTGTGAGGATGTCAACACTTGTTGATTTTGAATCAGAGGTAATTATTTAGATGAAGGGAAACACCTATGTTTTCATGCTACAAAATGTATGACTTAGATTGTTTAAATCTTTAAGACTCTTTGAGTTGAATTATCCATGTATGAATTATCTTTGAATTATGATGAAACATTATTGATGAATATCATGAATCGAGGAAGTTTGTTTTAATTATGAGTTGAGAATTTTGCTTGAGGACAAGCAAAAGCTTAAGTGTAGGGGTATTTGATAAACCGTAATAGTAACATATTTTAAGCCTACATTTAGCATGATTTTGGATGATTTATCCCTTGAATTATGTAATTTGATGCTCTTAATCCTTTAATTGCATGTTTTATACTCAGGAGAGCACCGGAGGATGAAAAAAAACAAGAAACGGGCTTAAAACGGGCCAAATGGGCCATATCACGAAATCGACACGGCCTGGGCCTAAGACTACACAGCCGTGCTCTTTCAGCAGCCTCGAACACGGCCTGGCTACGATTCATACAGGCGTGTGCTATGGCCGTGTCCCTACCGTGACAAAGAGAAATTTCACTCGGATTAGGATACTTAGAGGCGAAGTAACACATTCCGAAGCCTATATAAACACCCTAAGTATGACCTAAAAAAGGAGTTGGACAGAAGCCCTTTGAGGGGGCGTCCAGCTAGGCCAAAAGAGGGTAGATTTGTGGGGATTTACTCGAAGATAGCCAATTGATTCATCTCAAGAAGCCGGAATCATACTCAAGACGGAGGATCTCTCCTTCAATTCCTTCAGGGGGTTTTAGGGATTTCTTATGTTTTGTTTTATCTTTTCTTTTGAGATGTTTTCTTTTATTATTATGAACTAAACCCTCAGATACCTGAGGGGGATGAAACCTAAGATGAATCTTGTTATCGTTTGCTGAACTATATGATAAATATTTAATTTGTTCTTAATTATGTGTTCTTAATTCTTGTGTTGATATTTTCGGGATATTAATTCAAGTTTGATGTGCTTAGGTGGAGGAGCAAAAGTCCCTGCCTAAGAGTAGATCTAGCATAGTTAAGCAGAGTTGATTGCACGCCTAGAGATAGGGTGACGAGATTTTGCCGGATTGGGGTGAAACCTAATATGGGATTCCATAGACCGAGTTAATGCAATTCTAGGGGTTTTAATTAGAAAGAGATTTCAATTAATCAACCTAGGGTTAGACGTTATTCGCCTCGAGAGAGGGTCTAATCTACATTAGGGAATCCTACGGATCAAGTCAAGTGAATAAATCGTCTGGTTCAGAGTTAGATAACAAGTGAAGTCTAGGTAGATTCTTCCTTGGGTATCGTCTTAATCAATTGGTTTTTTCCCACAAGTATTTTCCCTAAATTCGTTCTTCTTTGTCTTAGAGTCTTTAGTTTAGTAGTTAGTTAATTTAGATTAAACAAAAAATTCCCTTTATTTTAGGCTAGATAATAAAAAGAAAGTTAGTATTAGTACTTTTAGTTCCTTTGGGTTCGACATTAGGTCTTGCCTTAACTATACTCTTTGCTCGATAGGTGCGCTTGCCTCAAATCGTTGTCATAGTTAGTTTCTAGGTTCGATCATTCTCATTATAAATTTTAAGATTTTGACATCGCAGAACACAACGATCATGTCCAAAATATGTTTTAAATGTCATCCGAAGCATGTTTTAAGTGTTGACCAAGCTAGACATTTCTATTATGTTTATGTTAAATTAAATGTTAGGATTAAATAAGTGTTTATGCCAATTTTAATGCTGATATTATAGGTAAATAATTGTTTTCCCAAAGTTGGTTATATCTGGTATACTTCATGCTGATTTTATGCTTTACTTGATTTTTTCTGTTATATTATCATTTCAATGGGAATAATAAACGAGTGTAATTCAAGGTTGTTCAAATATTGTTGTTTTAACACAATTCGATTCTTACAATATTAGTGTTATTCGAGTGTCCATCGATACTGTAGTCAGAATATTATAAAGTGGGTGAATGTTATAAACTATGCTGTATGTCTGTTCAGTTATAATGTTCAAAGGTCGGTAATTCTATAACCCAACTATTTCAATTATTGTTCTTATATATATATATATATATATTGCTTTGTTTGGCGAGTATATTAAGAGAGTTAGTCTTTGGAACAAATTGGTGAAATGTTAAAATGAAATTGAAACATTGGTTTTCAAATGAATGAACACTCATTTTTTGGTTTCACCGGCCAGCGCAGGGTGCATTTATTTGTCGGTTATACTGGCCAGTGTTGGGCACACTCATTTGTCGGTTTTACCGGCCAGCACAGGGCGCATTTACTTTTCGGTTATACCGACCAGTGCCGGGCACACTCATTTTTCGATTTTACTAACTAGCGCAGGGCGCATTTATTTTTTAGATATACCGACCAGTGCTAGCACACTCATTTGTCGATTTTACTGGCCAGCGCAAGGCACATTTCATTATTTACGGATTTATCCGTCAAGCACTGAGTGCCAAATTTGGTGTGATGGTTGGATTCGCGTAGACGTCTGATAAACCGAAATAGTAACAAACTTTAATCCCACATTTAGTATGCTTTTGGATGAATTATCCCTTATATTATCTAATTTGGTGCTCTTAATCCTTTCTTTTCATGATATATACTCAGGAAAGCACCAGGGGATGAAAAGAATGCAAAACGGGCTTAAAACGGGACAAATGGGCCAAAGCATGAAATCGACACGGCTTGGACTAAAGCCCACACGACCGTGCCTCCTCAATACATTAGAACACGGCCTGATATTGATCTACACGGACGTGTCCTCATTAGAAGTCCGAACACGGCCTGGCCATGATTCATACAGGCGTGTGCCATGGCCGTGCCTCTGCCGTGGAGAAGAGCAATTTCATTCGGGAAAGGATACTTAGGGGCAAAGAAACCTATTTCAAAAGCCTATAAATACACCCTAAGTATGACCTGAAAAGGGGGGCCCAAAGCCATCGTTTAAGGGCGTCTTGCTAGGCCAGAGAAGGCAGATTTGTGGGGATTCACTCAGAGATAGCCAGTTGATCCATCTCTAGAAGCCGAAATTCTACTCAAGACGGAGGATTTCTTCTTCAATTCCTTCAGGGATTTTTAGGGATTTCTTATGTTTTGTTTTATCTTTTCTTTCGAGATGTTTTTCTTTACTATTATGAACTAAACCCCTCGGATACACGAGGGGATGAAACCTAGATGAATCTTGTTATTTTTTACGAACTATATGATAAATACTTGATTTGTTCTTAATTATGTGTGCTTAATTCTTGTGTTGATATTTCGCGGATATCAATTCAAGTCGAATGTGCTTAGGTGGTGGAGCAAAAGTCCCTGCTTAAGAGTAGATCTAGCATAATTAAGCGAAGTTGATCGCACGCCTAGAGATAGGGTGACGAGATTTTGCCGGATTAGGGTGAAACCTAATATGGGAATCCATAGATCGATTTACTTCTATTCTAGGGGGTTATTAATAGGAAAGAGATTTCAATTAATTAACCTAGGGTTAGACGTTATTCGCCTCGAGAGAGGGTTTAATATACGTTAGGGAGTCCTACAGATCAAGTCAAGTGGAAACATCGTCTGGTTCAGAGTTAAATAACAAGTGAAGTCTAGGTGGATTCTTCCTTGGGTGTCGTCTTAATCAACTGAGTTTTTCCCAAGTTATTCTCCCAATTTCATTCTTCTTTGTCTTAGAATCTTTAGTTTAATAGTTAATCAATTTAGACTAGATAAACAACTTCACTTATTTTAGGCTAAATAATAGAAAGAAAGTTAGTATTAGTACTTTTAGTTCCTTTGGGTTCGACAATCCGGTCTTGCCTAAGCTATACTACTGTTCGATAGGTGCACTTGCCTCAATCGTTGTCATAGTTAGTTTCTAGGTTCGATCATTCTCTTTATAAATTTTAAAACTCTGACTTCACATCGATCAAGTTTTTGGTGCCGTTGTCGGGGAACTAAAATATTAAGAACACTCTATTTTTATTACTTTAGCCATTTTTATTTTTTTCAATTTAATTTTATCTCTTATTTTATTTGCTAATTTTTCTTCTTTTATTAATTCTTCCTTCTAGGTACCTCTATTTTATAACTAGAAGGAACCCGAGAGGACCACTAGTATACGACAGTGATATTGAAGCTACCGCTCGAAGAAATCGCAGAGAAATTTGGCGAGCCCTAAAATTACACAGAAGGAGAGCGAGAAGATAGATCCAATCCTACTGAAGGGATGGACGAGAATAATCCACCACCACAAGATGTGGGAGAAAATAACGCTCCGCGTACTATGTTTGATTATGCTAAACCTCATTTAACAGGAGCAGAATCAAGTATAGTTAGGCCTGCTATAGCTGCTAATAATTTTGAATTAAAGCCTAACACTATACAAATGATTCAACAATTTGTTCAATTTGATGGTTTGCAGGACGAAGACCCAAACACTCATATAGCTAATTTTTTTAGGATTACGTGATACCTTCAAAATAAATGGCGTTTCTGATGATGCCATAAGACTTCAGTTATTTCCCTTTTCATTAAGGAATAAAGCCAAACAGTGGTTAAACTCGTTACCACGAGGGTCAATCACTACATGGGATCAAATGACCAAAAAATTTTTATTGAAATATTTCCCACCGGCCAAAACGGCCAAATTACGCAATGATATCTCTTCTTTTGTGCAGATGAATTTAGAGACATTATATGACGCATGGGAGAGATACAAAGATCTCTTGAGAAGGTGTCCGCACCATGGTTTACCCTTGTGGCTCCAAGTCCAAACTTTCTATAACGGTGTAAACCCCTCAACGAGGCAACTAATCGATTCAGCCGCCAGTGGAACCCTGAACAATAGAACTCCTGAAGCAGTTTACGAGTTTATTGAAGAGATGTCACTGAATAACTATCAGTGGCAGGTTACAAGGACCAAACCAACAAAAAAAAGCCGGAATTTTCAACATAGATGCAGTAACCATGCTAACAACATGGGTAGAGATGATGAATAAAAAGTAGTGCATCCAGTAATGCAGTGCGACGCAAGTGGAATCGTGGCGAATCCTGAGTACCCACCCTACCAACCAAGCACAGAGAGCGAACAGATGAACTATCTAGGTAACAATTTTAGATCTAACAATAACCCATATAGTAATAATTATAATCTAGGTTGGAGGAACCACCCAAATTTTTCGTGGGGAGGACAAGGAAATCAAGGAAATCAAAGACAACAACCTCCTCAAAATTTCTAAAATCAGCCCTAACCACAGGAGAAAAAGCCGAACCTTGAAGAGATGCTGACAAGATTCATGGCATTCACAGAAAACCGTCTCAAAGACACTGAAACCACCCTTAAGACCCAACAAGCATCGATCAAGAGGATCGAGAACCAAGTTGGAGAACTTACTAAGGCAGTTGGGGAAATTGCTAAGTCATTTGGGCAACTTACTAAGATAGTTTCTGAAATTCAATCAGAGATTCTTTCTAAAGGAACATAACAGGTAAAGGCAGTTACACTGAGAAGTGGAAAGGAGTTAGTCGAACCAAAGAAAAAAATACCACATGAAGATGACAAAGCAAAGGATGAGGAAGTTGAGGATATAACTCCAGTACGCAAAGAAAGTAAACCATCAATCCCATACCCAGCAAAGTTGACGAAAGACCGATTAGATGCCCAATACGGTAAATTTCTTGAACTTTTTAAACAAATACATATTAACTTACCCTTTGTTGAAGCCATTTCACAGATGATGCCGACATACGCAAAAATTCTTAAAAGAACTCTGACGAATAAAGGAAGCTTGAAGAAGTATCAACTGTGGAGCTTAATGAAGAATGTTGACTATCCTCCAAAACAAGTTACCAACCAAATTAAAAGACCAGGAGTTTTACTATTCCTTGTTTAATTGGTAGTTTAAATATTAAGAAAGCATTAGCTGATCTAGGTGCCGATATTAATTTAATGCCTTATAAAATGTTTAAACAACTAGATCTAGGGAACCAAAACCCACTAGGATGAGTATTCAATTAGGTGATAGATCAATTAAATATCCTAGAGGAGTTATCGAGGATGTTTTGGTAAAAATGATAAATTTATTTTCCTCGTTGATTTTGTTGTGCTTGACATGGATGAGGATATTAATGTTCCCTTAATTTTAGGGCGCCCTTTTTAGCTCATTGCTAGAGTCATTATCGATGTAGGTGACGGTAAACTTGCATTAAGAATAGGTGATGAGGAAATTGTCTTTCAAATTTATGATGCCATGCAATATTCTAAAGAACAAGATGATTCCTGTTATTTTGTTGATACTACTGATCATATCATTCAAAACTCATTACAAGAAATTATACATAATGACACGATGGAACTGTGCCTGACTCAAGAAGAGGGGGAAGAAGATGAAGCTTCCGAGTTGAATCTGGATACATCTTCATCTAGACAAACGAAAAAAGAAAGCATTGAAGTCAATGATGAACTGAAACAAAAACCCTCTATTGATGAGCCGCCCAAATTAGAATTAAAACAGTTGCCGAAACACTTAGAATATGCATTCCTCGGGGATAATTCTACGCTACCAGTAATTATCTCTTCAGAATTAGAACCCAAGGAAAAAGAGGAGTTGATACAGGTACTGAGAGAACATAAAAGAGCCATAGCTTGGAAAATTTCTGACATTAAGGGAATAAGCCCATCGTTTTGCACCCACAAAATTTTGATGGAAGAGGAATACAAGCCATGTGTGCAACCTCAAAGATGATTGAATCCCAACGTAAAAGAAGTTGTGAAAGTGAGGTAATTAAACTTCTAGATCTTTGGAATAATTTATCCTATTTCGACAAACAATTGGGTAAGTCCTGCATGAGTTGTTCCAAAGAAAGGAGGCATGACGGTGGTAGCCAACGAGAAGAATGAACTAATTCCCACTAAAACAGTTACAGGTTGGAGAGTCTACATTGATTACAGGAAGTTGAATGACGCCACAAGAAAAGATCACTTTCCTTTGCCCTTCATTGATCAAATGTTAGAAAGGTTATCTGGGCATATGTACTATTGCTTCCTAGATGGACTCTCCGGCTATTTCCAAATCCCAATAGCACCTGAAGATCAATAGAAGAAAACATTCACATGTCCATATGGTACGTTTTCTTATCGTAGAATGCCTTTTGGATTATGTAATGCTCCTGCTACTTTTCAGCGTTGCATGCTGGCAATCTTTGACGAACTTGTGGAAGACATTATGGGGGTATTTATGGACGATTTCTCAGTATTCGGTAATTCTTTCCATCTTTGCCTTAAAAACTTAAAATGAGTTCTAATGAGATGTGAGGATACAAATCTTGTCTTAAATTGGGAAAAATGCCACTTTATGGTACAAGAGGGAATTGTATTAGGACATAAAATTTCTAGTAAAGGAATCGAGGTAGACAAAGCAAAGGTCGAAACCATAGAAAAATTACCTCCTCCTAGTTCAGTTAAGGCTATCAGAAGTTTTTTAGGACATGCAGGATTTTATAGAAGATTTATTAAAGATTTTTCTAAAATAGCTAAGCCTCTAACGAAATTGCTAGAAAAAGATGTACCTTTTAATTTTGATCAGGAATGTTTAGATGCCTTTAATATTCTTAAAGAGAAATTAATAAACGCCCCAATTATAATTGCCCCTGATTGGAATCTCCCTTTTGAACTAATGTGTGATGCAAGTGATTTTGCAGTAGGTGCAGTTTTAGGATAGCGAAAAGACAAGCACTTCCAGCTGATCTATTACGCCAGCAAGACATTAACAGCCGCGCAAGAAAATTATACCACCACCAAAAAAGAATTACTAGCTGTGGTCTTTGCGTTTGATAAATTCAGACAATATTTAGTATTATCTAAAGTTGTCGTTTACACTGACCACTCTGCTCTTCGTTATCTTTTAACTAAACCTGATGCAAAACCACGACTCATAAGATGGATTTTACTTTTACAGGAATTTGACCTGGAAATACAGGATAAGAAGGGAGCTGAAAACCTCGCAGCAGATCACCTCTCCAGGCTTGAGAACCCACATATCGAAGAGCTCGATGAAAGTGAGATAAACGACTCATTCCCTGAGGAACAACTCTTTTCTATAACCTGCTCCGAGGTACCATGGTTTGCAGATATTGCGAATTACTTAGCCGCTAACGTTCTACCGAAAAAACTAACACATCATCAAAAAAGGCAATTCTTTTCTGATGTGAAGAACTATTTCTGGGAAGACCCCTTTCTTTTCGCATTTGTGCAGATCAGGTAATTCGAAGATGCGTTACAAAGACAGAAGCAAGCAAAATCCTACAACATTGCCATTCAGGACCTTCAGGAGGACACTACAGTGGCATTAAGACAGCACATAAAATACTCGAATCAGGTTTTTATTGGCCCACTCTATTCAAAGATGCCAACAGGTATGTCGCTTCATGTGATAAATGTCAAAGAACATGCAATGTTTCTAAACGTGATGAAATGCTTCAAACATATATGCTTTCTTGTGAAATATTTGATGTATGGGGTATTGATTTTATGGGTCCATACCCTAGTTCATTCGGAAATAAGTACATCCTAGTAGCAGTTGATTACATGTCAAAATGGGTGGAAGCTGAAGCTTTACCTACCAATGATGCCAGAGTAGTAGTTAAGTTTCTCAAGAAACTGTTTTCTCGATTCGGAACACCTAGAGCCATCATTAGTGATAGGGGTACTCATTTTTCTAATACTAAATTTGACAATGTCTTAAAAAAATATAGAGTACACCATAGGATAGCTACCCCATATCACCCTCAAACCAGTGGGCAGGTAGAAGTAGTAAACCGAGAACTTAAGCGGATCTTAGAGAAAACAGTCGAAACCAACAGAAAAGATTGGGCAATAAAAGTAGACGACACTTTATGGGCCTATAGAACAGCCTTTAAAACCCCTTTAGGAACATCCCCGTACAAACTTGTCTACGGGAAAAGTTGTCATCTACCATTTGAGTTAGAACATAAAGCTTACTGGGCTATAAAATTCTTGAATTACGATATTAAAACTACAAGTGAGAGGAGAATGATACAGATGAACGAGCTAGACAAATGGAGAACTGATGCTTACGAGAACTCGAAGCTATACAAGAAGGCAACAAAGCGACGCCATGATGCTCGTCTAAAGAAATCAAGACAATTCAAAGTAGGGGACTTGGTCCTGCTATACAACTCGAGGCTTAAACTGTTCCCTGGGAAACTGAAATCAAGATAGCCAGGTCCATTCATGATCAAAACATTTTTTCCTTATGGCACAATCGAGGTAACTCATCCCACTCAAGGCACATTCAAGGTAAATGGTCACCGACTCAAAATCTATAATGGTGAAGATTTTAGGGATATGAGAGAGGAGCTTCACTCAAGTGAACCTTCTTTCAAAAATAAAAAGCAGGCAAGTCTAGCTTAAGACTTTAAACAAGCGCGCTCGGGGAGGCAACCCGAGCATTAACCACACTAACATTAGATTCTTAATTTTTAGCATTTAATCCCATACTAATTAATCCAATAAAGCGCGGGTTTTAGACCACACGCCTTGCACACGGGCGTGCGTGCGTGGCGTGTGGAAGCCATGGGACGAAACTGCGGGCGTACTTATAGTCGTGTGCTCGATAAAGGTGACTTTTATCATCAACACGGGCTACGAAAATAGCCCCACGCCCGTGCTGAGAAACCATGGACGACACTGACTTATCACTAACGGGCGTGGAAATCTGTAAAACGAGCGTGGGTGAACCAACACGCCTAGACACACGGCTGTACGAGGCGGCCATGTGAATCGACACGCCTAAGGAGCACGGGCGTGGGATGGTACCAGGTTTGAAAATCTATTTAACCCCCCTCCCTTCCCTCTTCTCCTACTAACTTTCAACCTTTAACTTTTCATTTTCTTTTTCTCTATACCCTTGAGCTACACCAAAACAATGCCAAAGAAGCGGAAGAAGCCAAGCATAGTCTCCCTCATGGAGACCGATACATATAAGTTCATGCTGGCCGCTTCATTCATACGACAAGACAAGGATATTTGAGGCTATCTAGTTTTTATTTGATTTTTCTCTTTTGCTTCAATTTCCTTATCTTTACTTCTCTTCTGCTTAAATTAGTTTATTTTATTTTAACTTCTTAGTGTCAGGTTCTAAAGGCTTCTAGGGAATCACACCACGACCACCACCATATCCACAGCCTTAGAAATCACATCCAACAATAAGGACACTACGGTCCATTAATTTTTCTTTTAATTTTATTTTAATTTTCAATTAATTTCACTTTAGCATACTTTTATTTAATTTTATTAGTATAGTTTTAATTATTGTGTCTTAATAATCCCTGACTAATCCTGCATGAGCTACCCAATTTCTTCATCTAGCGCAGGATCGTCATCCAGACCGGCCCTCCTACTTATCTTTCACCTCTGACTCAAGGAATCCATCCAAAATTCAGGGAGTTTCATTTCTCTCCATATCTTTTGAATTTATACTTAATTGTCTATATATCTATCTTTGTACATTGAGGGCAATGTACATCTTAAGTGTGGGGGGTGAATCTTAGACGTGCCAAACTTTTTGCATTATTCTCAAATCCCTAAATTTAGTCTTGTTTTTAAGTAATTTCCTCATATTACTAATTAAGATGAAATTTCTAATGATTTGTGATCTTTATTGATATGTTTTAGATTAAGTCATTGATAATTGTGTATTGATGATTAAATTCTAAGAATACTAGAGAATCAAGCATGATAAGTCTATTTTTCAGAATTAAAAATTTTCTAGGTTGTCTACCTGAATTTAAATATTACTTTGAAATTTGAAATTTACGAGGTTGACATCAAAATACCCATAATTTTTGTGAGATTTTGAGCCTTATAGAGCATAAATTCATTTTCTTACTCACTTTATTGATTATGAGTATGTCAACACTGATTTGTTATTCTAGAACTTGCATCGATTATACATGTCGAGACCACACTTTTTGATTTGATATACAGAGATGATAAAGGCACCTAGGATCTAACCCACTTACTCCATTAAAAAGCCTACCTTCATAATTAACCCCTAGTGAACCCCATTTAATCCTAACAACCCATTTATTGACTTACCCGCTAATATTAACCCAAAACCCTTTTTATTTGTTTTCACCATCCTCTTTAACTACCCTTATATCGAGAGTTGATTTTGATTAGTTGCCTAACTATGATTTTTACTTCAGTAATTTATCCTTTATTATGTATTTATTATGTACTAAAAAAAATCGAAACATATTCATTATTAGCTTTGTGATTAAATGAGCTTACACATTTAAATTCCAAATATTGAAGAAAAAGCTCGTAGTATTAGAATTATTAATTTTCAATTAATGTAATTACTTATTATTTAGTTCATTGTTTCTGGTTAGGTAATTTGTCAATTCAGTCTCGATTTTAACCCTCTAATTCAGCCTTATTCCATACCTTTAACCCAAGCCCCGTTACAACATTTTCAAAGACCTTTTGATTTGTGTTTCATCTCATATTTTAGTGGTGGAGATTTGATTCTCATGCAAGCCTATGGGATTAACTCTTCATGTTTGACTTTTGAGTGCCTAATTTTGAACCTTAAACACTTTGAGTGATTTGAGTGAATCTTTAAGTGAGGATGTCAGTCCTTGTCGATTTTAAATCAGAGGTAATTGTTTAGATGAAGGGAAACACCTATGTTTTGTGCTACAAATGTATGACTTAGACTGTTTGAATTTTTAAGACTCTTTGAGTTGAATTATCCATGTATGAATTATCTCTGAATTATGATGAAACACTATCAATGACTATTATGAATTATATAAAGTTTGTTTTAATTGTAAGTTGAGAATTTTGCTTGAGGATAAGCAAAAGCTTAAGTGTGGGGGTATTTGATAAACCGAAATAGTAACATATTTTAATCCCACATTTAGTATGCTTTTGGATGAATTATCCCTTATATTATGTAATTTGGTGCTCTTAATCCTTTCTTTTCATGATATATACTCATGAAAGTACCAGGGGATGAAAAGAATGCAAAACAGGCTTAAAACGGGACAAATGGGCCAAAGCATGAAATCGACACGGCCTGGACTAAAGCCCACAAGGTCGTGCCTCCTCAATACATTAGAACACGGCCTGATATCGATCTACACGGACGTGTCCTCATTAGAAGTCCGAACACGGCCTGGCCACGATTCACACGGGCGTGTGCCATGGCCGTGCCTCTGCCGTGGATAAGAGCAATTTCATTCGGGAAAGGATACTTAGGGGCAAAGAAACCTATTTCAAAAGCCTATAAATACACCCTAAGTATGACCTGAAAAGGGGGGCCCAAAGCCATCGTTTAAGGGAGTCTTGCTAGGCCAGAGAAGGCAGATTTATGGGGATTCACTCAGGGATAGCCAGTTGATCCATCTCTAGAAGCCGGAATTCTACTCAAGACGGAGGATTTCTTCTTCAATTTCTTCAGGGAGTTTTAGGGATTTCTTATGTTTTGTTTTATCTTTTCTTCTGAGATGTTTTCTTTACTATTATGAACTAAACCCCTCAGATACCTGAGGGGGATGAAACCTAGATGAATCTTGTTATTGTTTTCTGAACTATATGATAAATACTTGATTTGTTCTTAATTATGTGTGCTTAATTCTTGTGTTGATATTTCGCGGATATTAATTCAAGTCGAATGTGCTTAGGTGGTGGAGCAAAAGTCCCTGTTTAAGAGTAGATCTAGCATAATTAAGCGGTGTTGATCGCACGCCTAGAGATAGGGTGACGAGATTTTGCCGGATTAGGGTGAAACCTAATATGGGAATCCATAGATCGATTTACTTCTATTCTAGGGGGTTATTAATGGGAAAGAGATTTCAATTAATTAACCTAGGGTTAGACGTTATTCGCGTCGAGAGAGGGTTTAATATACGTTAGGGAGTCCTACGGATCAAGTCAAGTGAATACATCGTCTGGTTCAAAGTTAGAAAACAAGTGAAGTCTAGGTGGATTCTTCCTTGGGTGTCGTCTTAATCAACTGAGTTTTTCCCAAGTTATTCTCCCAATTTCATTCTTCTTTGTCTTAGAATTTTTAGTTTAATAGTTAATTAATTTAGACTAGATAAACAACTTAACTTATTTTAGGCTAAATAATAGAAAGAAAGTTAGTATTAGTACTTTTAGTTCCTTTGGGTTCGACAATCCGGTCTTGCCTAAGCTATACTACTGTTCGATAGGTGCACTTGCCTCAATCGTTGTCATAGTTAGTTTCCAGGTTTGATCATTCTCTTTATAAATTTTAAAACTCTGAATTCACAGTGATCAACGTTCAAGTTCGAATCACATTAACAAGGAAAATAAAGAGAAGAAATGGGAATCAGAATTAACACGTGAATAATAAACGATACTAAAGTTATAATAAAATAAGATATATATATATGTGGTTATTTTTATTGAGTACAGAAAATAAAGTGAAATGCTTCATATTAGAAACTCTAGAGAGATTTGATGAATATTGTTCCGAAAATACGAAAGCTACGTGTTTCTTTGCATATTTCTTATGGTATTTAAATTGCATACTTGGCTATTTCGTAATATGTTTAAATATTCAAACTATAGAAATGCCACGAGGTTTACTCATCGTATGATTTATTTTCTATTGTGTGCTCAGGTTAGGTATTCATTGATCCGATTGTCAACTCAACATCCAGTGGCAAATCTCGAACTCAACATTGGTGAATGGTTCATTTCGGTCTTGGCATGTACCTAGGATGTTTAATGTTTTAAATGATCATTTTATATTTAGTTAGTCTTTTTGAGATTATGCAAGTATGCATTTGAGTGATGATAATAGTTGTGATTGGTATTTTGATAGGTTGTCCTAGTTTGATACTTAAATATATGATAGTTGAATGTATACGTGTGTAGAATGAATTCTTGAGATATCAATGAGGGTATATTGACATGAATGAATGTGGTCATTTAGCTAGTTTTTAAATTGTGTTTTTGAGGTGTCAATTATGGCATATTGGTTAGACTCTTAAGATGATTGTTCCAATAATGTTTTAGGTTTAAATTAAATGTTTTTGAATATGTTAAAGTTGATGTAAATGGTAGCTTGTGGGATAAGTGTCACATGGATAACTTACATGTTTTAGAACAAAATTTTCCAGGTGTACACGGTCTGGCACACAGCTGTGTGCCACACACGGGCTAACGGCACAACCATGTGGTCTGTAAAGTTGTGTGGTTTTATTGCACACGGGGTTAGTAAGTTACACGATTTGCCCATACAGCCGTGTAACCTATTGACACATCCGTGTGACTCACACACATGACCATGTGTCCAAACTCACACGGGCTAGACATTTCCACACGGTCTGGGGACACGACTGTGTGTCCCTTATTTTTAGATTTTTCCCAACTTCTCATTTTTTTTCAAATCAATCCCTGATCTTTTCTGAATTGTTTTTAAGTTTCCTTATACTCAATATTTACTTGAATTAAATAAAAAATGATCATGTGCATGCCCGTATGTAATTATTTAGTATTTATTTACTTCTTTTAAATTGTAAATTGTTTGTATTTGTATGGTAATTACTTGTAACACCTTATTGCTCGGGTTCGATGACCGGACCAGGTAATGGGTGTTACAGATTCCAACATCTCAAATAATTAAACTTAAGCTTATAACCATTTCAATATAAATTTACAAAATTATCCCCAATATTTTACTCTTTATGCAATTTAGTCCCTAAACCCGAAACTTACAAATTAACCATATTTAAGCAAAACTCAAGCTAGCTGATATCTATATAGTCCCTATTTAGCCCATATTCATTAATTTTTCACAAGAATTTCATGTAATTTTACTAATTTAATGTACTAAAAGTCACTTTACAAAATAATCCTATTTAGTTATCAATCTTTTGAATCTATCAACTAAGTTCACAAACACATATAATCATTCATGATAAGTCATTAAGCTTTTAATAGTTTTACAAATTAACTCTCGGTTAGCTAGATTAAGCTACAACAATTACAAAAACATAAAAATCACTAGAAACTGGTAAAAATTACATACCATGCAAGTGAGTTTAACAAGCTCCTCCAATGGTGTTTTTCTTCTTAGAAATTCGATAGTGGCATAAGGAAGATGACAACTTCCTTTTTGGTTTAATTTGTTTTAGTTTTATTTATCTAATTACCTTTTTACCCTTAAAAAACTTACTTAACCAATAACAAAACATTGTCCATCATTGTCCACTATCTATCTATATGGTTTATTTACTATATAAATCCATCAACTCACATTTCAATAGCCATTTAGCACCTTTAACTAATAGAAACTAACTTTTGCAACTTTTACAATTTAGGCCTTTTTACTTAATTAACTATCTAAATGTTAATATTTTCTAACCAAATTTTAATACGACCTTGTAATAACTCTATAAATAATAAACTACCGACTCAGTTGTTGGAACTGTGGTCTTGAAACCACTATTTCTGGCATAACTGAAAACAGGCTATTACAACTAGGCCACACAGCCATGTTCTTGTGCCACACGGTCTGAGTTTTGTCAAATGGCCTGGCCACACGGCCATGTGACCCCTGTTTTCAATTTTTTACAATTTTCTATTTTGTTTCAACTTAGTCCCTGATTATTTACAAATTGATTTTTAGGTTTCGTAGGCTTGATGTAAGGCCCATAATTGTATATATGCTATGAATGATGATTGGTTTTGAATATTTGATATTGAAAATAATAATTGAATAGTTTTATGCTGTTGTTTGATTTGACATATGTCGTAATACTCTGTAACCCTAATTCGACGATAGAGACGGGTTAGGGGTGTTACACCACTACATACCACAGTAAGAGTTCCTATAACTCCTCCATCCTTACACCATGTTATGGATAAAACCACTCATCGTTGTGGATAAACCACTCATCATTGAAGATAAACTACTCATAATAAAAATTGTGGATAAACCACAAGGGTTTTTGATAAAAAGTTTTCGTAGACAATGTGTAACGGCCTAATTTTCAGTGGTGTCGGAAACGGTGATTTGGGATCACTAAATCCAACAAGTAAGATTGAAAAATATAGTAATTTAATATTTATGAGTCAATTAAGAATTTAGAAGAATTTGTGAATTGGTGAATTTGGTGAATTAAAAGAATTTATTAGGTTAAATAGGTAAAAAACGAGGTATCGAGACCTCGAATTTGAAAACCAAGCCATAAATATTTTTATAAATATTTATGGAGTGTAATTAAGTTAGTATTAAATTTTGGTTGAGAAATTTAAACGTTTGGGTAGTCAATTAAATAAAAAGGACTAAATTGTAACAAATGCAAAATTTGCTAGAAGGATTAAATAGCTCAATTGTTACGAGAAAGAGGATTTAAAAGGGAAATTAAGCCTAAAAGTGAATAGGTTGGACGGTAAGGGCAAGAAAATCATCAGAAAAATAAGGGAAATAAGGGCAAAATTGGAAATTTTACAATTTTAACATATAAAATAAGGACAAAATTGAAAAATCTAGAGATTTCTTCATATTTTCTCATCCAAAACGCCATAGGAGGTCTGGAGAAAGCTGGTTTTTCATATTTTTATGTCATGTGAGTTTAATTCTTGCTTTTTCTTGATCATTTTTGTGTTTTTATGACTTTTACAATTAGGTCCACTTATAGAATTCATTAGTTTTTGATTTGGTGGGTGAAATTGGAAGTTACCCTGGCTGAGAAAGGGAATTTTATGATGAATTATTATTAAATTTAAATTCTAATTTCATATTAATGTGGTTTTATTAAGTGATGTTGATAGAAAATGGTATTTAGGACTTAATTGTGAAAAAGTTGTGAATTAGAGGTTGGTGTTGAAATTCAGAATATCAAAGGTTGTGAAATAGTTTATAATGATAAAAAAAGTGTTAATTGAGAAAAATTAGTTCAATTGATGGGTGAATTGAGCAGGGAATAAATTGTAAAAACTGTAAATTTTGGGGTAAAAGTGTAATTTTGAAAATCAAAGAGCATAAATTATGAAGTGAAATAGAAATGAAATAAATGCTAATGAGTGAAAATATTTTACATTATAGATCAAGAATCCAAAGAAGAACGAGAAAAAGAAAAAGTTACGGAATAGTCCCTAAATTTCAATATCTTCTACAAATCAGCCGGGTAAGTTCATATGGTTGAGTTTACATGTTTATTTGTGAATGATTGAGTGATATAACATGTTATTAAATGTGAATTTGATGTGGAATTGTGAAAATCATGATAAATGAAAGAATAAAGGTGGTAATTCAAATTAGGAAAAAACGCAGGATTGAGTACGTTCGTATCGTGACATGTGATGAATTGACGGATAAGACCATGGTTGATCCATGGCAAAGTGTGAAATGTAGGTATGGTATTAACCATACTGAGTTGTGAAACGTAGGTATGGTATCATCCATATTGAGTTGTGAAACTTAGGTATGGTATTAACCATACTGAGTTAAGAAACGTAGGTATGGTATTAACCATACTGAGTTAAGAAACGTAGGTATGGCATTTCCCATACCGAGTTGTGAAATGTAGGTATGGTATTTCAATGAGAAAAACCATACTGAGTTGTGAAACGTGGCAAGCGAAAGCAACGACGTACTCAAATTCGTAAGACGTTTCCTAATTTGATAATAAGTAATACAAGAGGAGTGAACCAAATGAAAGAGATTGAGTAGTTGTTAATGTTGAGCTCAACTATGTGAAGTATTATAACAGTGGTTGTGAATGGCAGGGAACTTTAGTAAATGTTTTGTTATTGTTTGGAAATATTATGTTTGGTAAGCATTACTTTTAAACCTATGAACTTACTAAGCTTCAATAAGCTTACTTGTGTGTTTGATATTTTTATGTAGATTGAATTAAAGGGAAGTTGGTAGATCGGATCATCACAACAAAGCTCACTATTCAGATCAATTCCGGTAGCTTTTGTTTTATGTTTAAAGATTTATATGGCATGTATAAAGTTTAAAAGAAATGAAGTAAAGATGTTATAAACTAGTTAGCAATATTTTGTACTAAAACAGCTTTTGGTTAATAGCAGTAGTTCGACTTTGAAAATTCACCATAAATTATGAAAATCAAATTAGAGGTTGAATAAGATATGAAATTAAATCCTATTGAATCTAGTTTCACATAGAATAAACGGTGTAAGAAAAAGACTTTCATATTAGGATATATTTGAATTTTTGTGAGACAAGGTCAGAGTGATTTCGAGCTCCCCTATTCTGACTTTGGAAGATCATTAAAAATTGTACAAAAATAATTATGGGTTATAATTTATATACTTAAAATAATTAATTAATATAATTTCAAAATAAATAAATGAGAACATCACTCGAATTTCGTACTGAGATAATTATTTTTTTAGTAAAGAAAGGTCGAAACTATCAAACAGCAGAACAGGGTAACTTTGAAGAATAAACTGTACTTTTTTGCTAATCCATAAATTCTGGAAATTTTATGGTAGAAATATATATGAGCCTAGTTGCAAATTCTTTTTACGGATCTTAATTTTGAATTTTTTAGCTTAATATATAAATAATTTAGTGAATATGACTCGAGTGGACAGCTTTGATGTGAATATAAGTAAATAATGGAATTTATGTGTAATTATTCTGTAAACTTCGGTAACATCTTGTAACCATGTTCCGGCGATGGATATTAGGGGTGTCACATTTATTGGTATGATAGCTTTGGTTTAGACGATTCTCGGAACGAATGTGATGTGTAAAATGTCTAGAAATACATGCCATATAAATCTGTGATAGTGTGATGTGAATGATCCGATCTAACTACTAATTTTTGTTATAGATTGTAAAGATGTCTGATAGACCCGAGGGCGCTGGTCAAGAAGAGGAAGTTAATAGTAGAGTACAGACTTCTGAGCAGGGAACAAGTAGTAACGTTCCGATTTCTTTGATGAGAGAGGAAGAACTTAAAAATATGATTTACGGGTTAATGAATCAGTGGTATAGTGAAACAATACAAGGAAGAAGTCGGGCACAACAACCTCCTCCTCCCCCTATTGTACCACAAGTTACAACCCCGTTTGCTCCCCCTTTAATAGATGAATCTAGCAAAAGAACACCGATTGAGAAACTTAGAAAGTTCGGAGCTGAAGAATTTCGAGGAAGATCGGACGATGATCCAGTTAAAGCAGAGTATTGGTTAAAGAGTTTGGAGAGAGTTTTTAAACAGATGATGTGTTCTCCGGAGGACTATCTGAGGTGTACGGTTTCATTATTAAAAGAAGAAGCGTATAATTGGTGGGAAACCATTGAGGCAGTGGTACCTGCAGATAAACTTACCTGGGAATTTTTCCAAAACGAGTTTAAAAAGAAGTATGTGGGAAGGAGATATTTAGATAAGAAGAAGAGGGAATTTCTTGATCTTCGACAAAGGAATAAAACAGTGGCTGAATATGAAAGAGAATTTGTGTATCTCAGTAGATATGCTTGGGATGTTGTACCGACAGAGGAAGAAATGTGCATTAGATTCGAAGAATGGCTTAATGATGAAATCAGAATAATGATTGGAGGCACAGAGATTTGAGAATTTGTTGTTCTGTCTGATCGAGCTCAAAAGATGGAAGAAGTGTATAATAGAAAGATGGAAAGAGAAAGAAGAGGTAAAGAAGTATACAAAAGAAGTTTCTCTAGACCAATTTCGACTTTTCCGGCTAAAAAGTTCAGAGATGATTCTAGTTGACCTGTTACAATTCCTGAACGACCGAATAAAAGTAAAACAACTCAACGAGATGTCGGAGTAACTAATAAACCAGCAGCTAGTGTTAGTAGTGTGCAAAATATTCCGAGACCTAGATGCAAAAATTATGGTAGATTTCATATTGGTGAATGTTGGGGAAGAACCGAAGCTTGTTATAGATGTGGTGGAACTGATCATTTTATTCGGGACTGTCCTTAATTATTAAAAGAAGATAAAGAACAAGGTGAGAAGAAAGCAAATACTCCTCAGAAAAGTAAACGTTCGGGTCAAAGCAGTGCTGCTGGGACTGCTCGTTCGGGAATGAGAGATACTGCAGCCCGATCAGAAACAAGGGCACCTACACGTACATATGCTATCCGAGCAAGGGAAGAAGCTTCTGCTCCAGATGTGATAGCTGGTATTTTCTATCTTTTTGATGATTCTGTGTATACTTTAATTGATCCTGGATCTACGCATTCATATATTTGCACTACATTAGTGTCAGAAAAGAAAATGACTGTTGAGTCCACTGACCTTGATGTGCAAGTCACTAATCCGCTAGGGCAAAGTGTGTTAGTTAATTTAATATGTCGGGATTGTCCACAGAAAATACAAGGCTGTGAATTCTCTGCTGATTTAATGTTGTTACCTTTCCGAGAATTTGATGTTATTCTTGGAATGGATTGGTTGATTAAACACGATGCCATAGTGAACTGTAGAGAAAAACGAGTTGATTTAAAATGTCAGACAGGGGAAATAGTTTTAGCTGAGTTTGGAGATAACAAGAATGATGTCAGAACTATTTCAGCCTTTACAGCTCGAAAATTGATTCAGAAGGGTAATGAAGCATACTGAGCTGTGAAATGTAGGTATGGTATTTCAATGAGGAAAACCATACTGAGTTGTGAAACGTGTCACTGAGCAACGACGTACTCAAATTCGTAAGACGTTTCCTAATTTGATAATAAGTAATACAAGAGGAGTGAACCAAATGAAAGAGATTGGGTAGTTGTTAATGTTGAGCTCAACTATGTGAAGTATTATAACAGTGGTTGTGAATGGCAGGGAACTTTAGTAAATGTTTTGTTATTGTTTGGAAGTATTATGTTTGGTAAGCATTACTTTTAAACCTATGAACTTACTAAGCTTCAATAAGCTTACTTGTGTGTGTTTGATATTTTTATGTAGATTGAATTAAAGGGAAGTTGGTAGATCGGATCATCACAACAAAGCTCACTATCCAGATCAATTTTGGTAGCTTTTGTTTTATGTTTAAAGATTTATATGGCATGTATAGAGTTTAAATGAAATGAAGTAAAGATGTTATAAACTAGTTAGCAATATTTTGTACTAAAACAGTTTTTGGTTAGTAGCAGTAGTTCGACTTTGAAAATTCATCATAAATTATGAAAATCGAATTAGAGGTTGAATAAGATATGAAATTAAATCCTATTGAATCTAGTTTCACATAGAATAAACGGTGTAAGAAAAAGACTTTCATATTAGGATATATTTGAATTTTTGTGAGACAAGGTTAGAGTGATTTCGAGCTCCCCTTTTCTGACTTTGGAAAATCATTAAAAATTTTAAAAAAATAATTAAGGGTTATAATTTATATAATTAAAATCCTTAATTAATATAATTTCAAAATAAATAAACGAGAACATCACCAAAATTCTGTACTATGAGATAATTAATTTTTAATAAAGAAAGGTCGAAACTGTCAAACAGCAGAACAGGGGTAACTTTGAAGAATAAACTGTACTTTTTGGCTAATCCATAAATTCTGGAAATTTTATGGTAGAAAGATATATGAGTCTAGTTTCAAATTATTTTTATGGATCTTAATTTGGAATTTTTTAGCTTAAGATATAAATAATTTAGTGAATATGACTCGAGTGGACAGCTTTGATGTGAATATAAGTAAATAATGGAATTTATGTGTAATTACTCTGTAAACTTCGGTAACATCTTGTAACCCTGTTCCGGCGATGGATATGGGTTAGGGGTGTTACACAAGCTGCTAGTACATTGTGGATAAACCACTCATCGATGCAGAGAAACTGCTCACACTTCCTCTGTCCCCATGCAATGCAATATGACATGCTTATAATAGATCAATACGGTAGCAATAGACATGCATATAACGAATCAATATAGTAGCAAAATTCATGCTTATCATGTATTCAATTTAACGATATAAAAAGGCATGCTAAACATACAATAAGTAATACAGAGACAATAGGCATGTATTGTTCACATATTATGCATATGACAATAATAATTCAGTCACTCGGATCATGGGTTCCAATATACATATTATCAAGGATTCATTTGCGTGAAATAAAACTCTAAAATAATACGGGGACTATACAGGGACTAAACAGAACAATTCACAATTTTTTTAGCAAAACTGTAAAACAGAGGTCACACGACCGTATGGCCAAGCCGTGTAACAGACTATGGCCGAGTGGTAAATGTTAAAATTATCCTACAGGGGAGACACGGTCGTATGGAAGGCTGTGTGGAAGGTTCTTGGTCATGTATAAAACGAAATACCCTAACAAAATAGTAGCACATGATCGTGTGGTGGACGTGTGAGAAACCATGTGGCCCTAAACCTACACCCAGTTTGCCTCGATTCACTTGGTAAAAAACACACACATTTCACCATGGTTCTAATTGATGTTCCTCATGATTGATTTTGATCTAATTCACCTAGATCTCGTCCTTTAATGACTAATACACACAATTAATGATTGGTATCAAGATTTGGCAAGATCATCAAGGATTTGGCAAGATCCGAAGAAATTGATTAATTGAATCGAAAGATTAACATGGGATAATGATATTACGGTAATTTAAGATCTAATCATTGAAATGAATGCACTTACTAATCTTTGGCAAAGGTAACAGAAGCTAATTGATGACAATTTAAATATTGGTAGAAATCAACGAATGAGGGAATGATTTGGTAGGGAAAGAAAATTAATTAACAGCAGTAAGATGAAAATATGGTATAAAGAAAAGGGAAAGAAAAGAAATAGAAAAGAAATAGTAAGATGGAGAGCAAATTCTATTAGGATTTGAAAATGGGTAATATGAAAATCTAATTAGGAAATGAAGAGAAAAATATTGTGGAATTCTAATTCTATTGGAATTTTAAGGGAGGGTAAGATATGAATTCTAATTAGGAAAAAAATGGTTAAAATCCTACGGTTTGTAAACCCTAGGGTTGGCACATGCAATTTATCCAAATTAGGAACAAGGGGGTGACAGTTAGGGTTAGAATTAGGGTTTTTCCAAAAAAAAATGAAAATAATGAGAGGGGAGAGATTCAAATCTTGGACCTCTAGGAAGGGGTACTAACGTTTAACTATTGTGCCTGGGACCTTAGGATAGATGCTTTAACTCTTTACCATTGAGCCTTGCGCCTGATGTGAAGGAAGGGATTTGAACCTAGGTTTTAATGACAAATTCACTAACACTTAACCATTAGGCCAATAACTTTCTTGTTTAACAAATGCACAATGATAACCTTATAAATCGGGATGTGATCACTCTCGATTTCACAAACCCTAATTCTACTAATCCCATTTTTGGGATGTGACAACATCATAATGATGTCACTATCCAAAAAAACCTTAAAATCTTTTTAAAATAAAAATATTAAAATTTACAAAAAAATATTTAAATTTTAAAAAATTATTAAAAATAAAAAATTTATAAAATTGCAATATATATAAACTACTAAAATTTTTAAAAAATATATGAGAAATTTTAATATTTTTTAAAATTTTATAAATCACATTTACTAGAGCTTGAACATGAGATCATTTTCTCGGAAGGATGCCACCTATAATAATTTTTTTAAAAATCAATCTGAATTTATAATTGGTATATCTTAAGAACTATTGTATAGTGTTTGACTATTCTAAAGAACTTTAGTACAAAATAAAAAAGGAGCATGTGCATGATGATGGATGAATGATGTAACACCCCTAACCCATATCCGTCGCCGGAACAAGGTTACAGAGCATTACCGGAGTTTACGAATCAATCAGACAGAAATTTCAAACATTTCATTACATATCAATACTCATAATAAAAACCAATCAAAATCATATATATTGTCCCTTAAACGAGTCCTCAAGACCCGAAATACATATTAGAAACAAGTCGGGACTAAATTGGAAACTCTAAATTTTTCAGAATTATTTAAAATTTTTAACACTACAGAGGTCACACGGCCGTGTGACTCACACGGTCAGGAGACACGCCCGTGTCTCAGGCTGTGTGGGCATTCGAAATAGGGACACACAGCCGTGTCTCAGCCCGTGTCCATACCCGTCTAACTCTCTGACTTGGGTCACACGGCCAAGTCACACGCCCGTGTGCTAGGCCGTGTGAGCATACTGACTTGCATTCCTAAAAGATACAAGGGACACACAGCCGTGTCACCTAGCCGAGTGTGACACACTGCTGAGACACACGCCCGTGTCTCTACCCGTGTGGACGAAAATAGGCCATTTTCTAAGCCACATTTCTCACCCAAATTAATACCAACCGAGCCTAAACAATTTACACATCAACAAGCCATGACAAGGCATTCAACACAAGCTAAAATCAAGCCTTAAACATGTATTTTTATCACATACAACCAATATACCCATAGGTACCTCTAATGACAATTTAAAAATATGTCCACCAATATCCAAACTTACCTATCTAATTTATCTAACTAAGTTACCAAAGTTCACTATAACTCAATTACATACATACATATATCACTTATACTAACATCACAATCATACCTTAATTTCATACCAATATGTAAGTTGTTATATAAACAAAATATTATTCATGATATTTACATAAGCTAAATTTTGACCAAAATCGAACAAAATCCTATACATGCCACATAAACCGTATTTAATGTTTCAAAAACTACCGAGATAAGCTAGATAGTGTGAATTGAGTGCTGATCTGATCGTCCAACCTTCCGAAAATCTACAAAGACATTAAACAACATATATAGGCTTAATGAAGCTTAGTAAGTTCGACAGGTTAAACAAAATCTTACCGAACCTACTATAACAAGTCAAATAAATAAAATCATTCATGTCAATTCTGTAACACCCCTCACCCGTATTCAACGTTAGAATAGGGTTACGGAGCATTGCCGGACTTATAAATTAATTAAACATTCATTTCACATACATTTTCACATTTCATGCAATCATCATTCAAACTCAATCATAATGTCCCTAATACAAGCCTACGAGGCCCTAAACATACTTTATGAGTGGTTCGGGACTAAACCAATAGCTCAAGGAATTTTTGAAATACTTAGAAAATTTTCCAAATTACAAGGGACACACGCCCGTGTGGCCCGGCCATGTGAGACACGCATGTGTCACAGGCCATGTGGACATTCAAAATGGGATCATATGGCCGTGTCCCAACCCGTGTCCGACCCCGTGTAACTCCCTGACTTGGGTCATATAGCCAACCACACGCCCGTGTGACCAGCCCGTGTGCCCTTTCGAAATGGCCTCACACGCTCGTGTTCCAGGTCGTGTGCTAGAACGTGCCAAACTTGTAGAGTATACTGACTTAGGCCACACGACCAATCACAAGCCCGTGTGCTGGGCTGTGTGGAGTATACTGACTTGATTTTTATTTCAACACCAGGGGACACACGGCCGTATAACATAACCATGTGTCACCCACACCTGAGACACACGCCCGTGTCTCTGACCGTGTGGACAAAAATAGGCTATTTACCAAGCCAATTTGCCACCCAAAGTTACATATACCTACATCAACTAAAATGACACAAAACATGGCATAACTAGGCATTTAAAACAACTCCAATCAAGCTCAATTCATACCAATTTATACCATTTCAATACCAACCATTTCAATGTCACACAATTACCACAACACAATAATCAATTTCATACCAAAACTCACTTTTGCAATATAACAAAATAACCAATTCCAAGTATGCTTTATTTACCTAGATTCACTAGCATACCAATATTTATAACTCAACCATTTGCTATCCATATCACCTATTATCAATAAGCATCATATAACCAACATCCAACACATCACACAAGCCATTTGTACATATATATGTACACAACCAACTAACCAAATTAAGCCAACTCTCATGGCTATATACAAAACCAAACTTTAGACATTTACAAGCCAATTCAAATGGCTAAATTCACTATCAACACATGCCAAATTGACCCAAAATCCCTATACATGCCATATACTTAAAGCACATAAGTTCAAAAGTACCAAAGTGATAATTGAAAAGTGTGATGAAGTCTCCGACAATCCCGAATCCGAGCTAGATTTGATTTCACTATAAAACATGAAAAATAAACAAAGTAAGCTATAAAGCTTAGTAAGTTCGTAAAGCATTAATAAGCAAAACTCATCATTCAATTACCATTCAAGTAATATAAACATATTATGCTACAAAACTTTTAATCATAATGCTAACATAATTCCAATCGTATATTTGACCATGAACTCACAACTTTCATAAATTCAGTGTTCATATAGTTTCCGTACATACATGTACCGATACGTATCTATTTCTCACCATTTCCTATCTTTGATATACCCGTTGAACCATTTGGAATAATATCAGATACCCGAAAATCTCGCACAATAAGTGCCAATATAAATATAGCTGAAGCTATCTCAATAAATCTCGCACCCGAAGTGCTAATATATATAGCCGAAGCTATCTCGATAATGCTCACTCTCGAGCCAATAAACGGGTCTGCTCACATAAGCTGACGGTCATGATGAAGCTACACGGTGCTGCTCACACAAGCTGACGAGAATCCGCAACACATCTTTGGATAACTCACCTTTGGTAGGACGCATGGATCAAAGACCCAAAACATTAATAACCCCTAATGACATGTCATTCGTATCCTAATCTATTCCTAAGGTTCAACCGGGATTTTAAATGCAAAATCTTTGTCGAATAGGTCCGCAATGTCGTATTCAAAATTTATGCAATATTACAGCATTTAAAACACAAATATAACAATACTTATTACATACGAACTTACCTCGAATGCGAAAACGACAAATTAAGTCGATTAATCTGAAACTTTGTTCTTTCCCCGATCTAAATCTGTATTTTGCCTTTCTTGATCTAAATATAATCAAAATTAACTTATTTAATAATTTCTCTATTCAATTTAGTCCAAAATACACTTTAAAGACACTTTACACTCTTGCCCCTAATATTTCACATTTTTACAATTTAGTCCTTATTTCATAAAATCACAAATTCATGCAATTCAACCAAAACCCATGCTAGCCGAATTTCAATTAGGTCCCTAGCAGTCCATATCTTTAATTTATTTCACAATTTAACCCCAAAAATTACACATTTCACAATTTAATCCTTAATTGGACATTTTACTAAAAATCACTTAACAAATGTTGTTTATCTACCAACAAACATGCATTTTCTATCATCAAACATCAAAACACACATAGATTCATCAATGGCAACATTCAAAATATTAAACAGTTTCAAAATCGAAGGTACGGGCTAGCTGGACCTAGTTGCAACGATATCAAAAACATAAAAATTATTAAAAACGGATGAAAAATGGCTTACCAATTTCACAAATAAGCTTGGCTAAATATTAAAGCTTAGAAAATGGCTTTCTTTCCCTTATATAATCGGTTGGAGAAGATGATAAGAAAATAAAATGGTTTTGTTTTATTTATTTTACATTAATTTACTAAATTACTTAATTAACCTTTCAAATTCTATCAAATTTCAACAATACCAATATCATAAATGTCCTGTAACACCCCCTAACCCTTATCCGTCGCCGGAATAGGGTTATGGAGCATTATTGGACATTTCAAACCAAATACGAACATTTCATAAATTATTCACACATAAACATCATAATTTAACCTTATAGTCCCTTTATGAACCTTCGAGGCCCAAAACACGTGTTAGAAACAAATCGGGACTTAATCGTGTGCTTCAGAAATTTTTCGTGAAATATTAAAAAAAAAATTAAAGCTCCAGGGTTCACACGGCCGTGTGGCCAGGATGTACCTTAAATAACAAGTTTACTATTCCCTGCAAGCTTGAACATTAAGCAATTCAAAAATCATCCGTTTAACCAGTTCAAAACACAATCAAACACATTCAAAACATATTAAAAATAATCATCCTAGGTGCCTAACCAATGTGCCTATATAAATACTTCACATATTTCTATCAAAACAATTCAATTATACTTCATTTAAGTAAATCTAATATCAAGCCATTTCAACCCAAATATTTGCCTATTTCAAATTCACTTACACATTCACTTAAAATACCATATTGTAAATTCAACATAATATATATACTTATATATAACCAACCAAATATTATTTTATAATATCATTTACAAACATTTTCCAAAATAACCAACATAAAACATCCTAGGTACATGCCATTACCAAAAAGAAATATACTTCACCACGTTTTTGAGTTCGGGATTGTAATACCTCGGAAATTACTACAGTAAGAAAGTAAGATATTATCCTTGATATAGTAAAATAAGGAAATAAAGTGACAAAAAGGGAAATTTTGAGTTATGTCAACATTGGAAAGTATATTATGATATATTAATTCCAAGAAAGGACTAAATCATAAAAGTAAGAAAAGTTTTGTGGCCCAAGAGTAAATACTCAAAATTTAAGGGTAAAGTGTAAATATGAAAAAGTTGAAGGACCAATAGTGAAAATATTTTAAGGGTGGAATGATCTAGAAACTAAGAAAAATGGATGAATTAGGACCAAATTGAATAGGTAAAAAAGTATGAGGGACTAAATCGCAATTTTACCAAATTAAGTAATGACTCAAAGATGAAATTTTAAAAGATCATAAAGGGAAAAATGGTCAATTAGAAAGATAGAGAAATCTAGAAGGCAATGATGATGTTGGTGATATTTTAGATTAATTAAATAAATAAATATTAGTTTATTAATATTTAATGAGATATTTTATTATTATTATTTATTTTTATTTTTATTTTATTTTATATATAAGGAGAGAAAGATGAAGAATTCTCTTTATCTTTCATGCAACCAACGTGAGTAGAGAAAAGAAAGAAAGAATTTTTTTTTTACAATTTGGTCCTTTCACAAAAAATTCACCATTTTCACTTAGAAATCAAAAGAATTTTCATAGCTATAAAGAGAGAAAAATAATAAGGAGACTATGGGGAGCTATAATATCAAGTTAGATTCAAGAAATAGAAGCTGGAGGAGAGAGAAAATCAAGTTAAAGATTGAAATAAATAGAATAAGGTAAGAACATCAAGATTTCAATATATTTTTAAGTTTGATATTATTGAAAAAGCATGAAAATGATGTTAAAGTAGATTTTTCTTGTATATGTTTCTATGTTCTTGATATGTTAGTGAAGGGAAATAAGAGAAAGTGATGGGAAATATTGTAGAGAAAGGAAAGGAGGGTGTTATAAACTTGGTTATCAACATTTTGCATTAAAACAGTTTTGGACAGCAAAAGTAGTCTGACTTTGAAAATTCACCAAAAATTGTAGAAATTGAATTAGAGGTTAATTAAGTATTAAATTAAATCCTATTGAGTCTATTTTTACATAGAATAAAATTTGTAAGCAAAAGAATTTCATATTATGAGATATATGATTTTTTGTGAGACAAGGTCAGATTGATTTTGGGTTTCCCTATTTTGAATTTGGAAAATCATAAAAAATTGTAAACAAATAATTATGGGTTTAAATTTATATTTTTAAATTCTTAAATGGGTCTATTTTCAAGAGAAACAAACGGAAACATCATTCAAACCCCGTACTAAGAGATAATTAATTTTTAGTAAAGAAAGGTCAAAGCTGTCAAATAGCAGAACATGGATAAATTTGAAGATTTTACTGTACTTATTGGCTAAATATAAATTCTGAACTTTTTATGGTAGAAATATATTTGAGTCTAGTTTCAAAAACATCAAGCGGATCTTAATTTTGAATTCCGTAGCTCAAGATATAAATAATTTAGTGACTATGATTCAAGTGGACAACTTTGATATGAACATAAGTAAATAGTGGAATTAAAGATAATATTACATATAAGCATGTTATATACATTAAGGATGTGGAATGGAGAGGAGGAGGAGGAAAATATTTGAATATTCAGCTAGCATGGGTTTACATTAAAAATGGCTAATTTGCATGTTTTAGTCTCAGGGACTAAATTGAATAAAAGTAAAATTTTAGGGGTAATTTTGTAAAAATGTCAAAAATGACCAAATTTCATGAAATGAATTTTTTTATTTTCTAAATTAATATACTGAAAGAAATTATTAATATCAAGTGGGTTTAGAGCTTTAATTTTATTTTATGATGATATTATAAAGTAATATTAATGTTAGTATCAAATTGTGAAAATAGTTAAAATATTAAGGTTTGGTATTAAATTTCTATTTTATTAAAGGCTGTATGATAGCCTAGAATATTTGGATAAATTATTAATAGAGAAAACTAGTTTATTTGATTAACTAGTTAAGGGACTAAATTGTAAAAGTTGTAAAAGCTGGGGTAATTATGAAAATTTTGAAATTTATGGATTTAAGTGAAATTAGGGAGTTAAATTTAGTTTAAAGTAGAATTTGTATAAAAATATAAGATTAATTGTGAAGAAATGAAGTTAGTCTCGGTTTAGGGACTAAATTGGAAATTAAGCATATTTGAGTAAAAATTTAAATATTCAATATGAAATTGAATTGTGTTGTGTTGTATTGATGATTTTTTATTTTTTTAATTTTGTAGTTAACGTCGTACCGGAATCCTCGACTAAAAAGGGAAAAGATAAAGTTGACGTGGAATAGCTCGGAATTCCTGGTTTGTATTTCTATAATACGAACTTAGTTATTAATTGTTGTATTTTTTATTAAATGTTTATGGTAATTATTGAGGTGAGTAATTGATATTTTGATAATTGATTGAATGATTTGAATTGATAGATATATATATTGAATGGATTGATTTTTGAATTGAAATGAATATATGTGTACTTATGTGATTATATGAAAAATCAGTATTGGATATTGATTATATCTGAAAAGTGAATTGAAACCCTATTAACTGTACCGGGCTGGATCGGATATAGTTGGCATGCCATAGGATTGGAAAAGTTCAGGGATACTTCAACTTCAAGTCGATGAGACACTAGGTGTCAAATTATTACGTCGGATAAATTCGATGAGGTACTGGGTACCAATTTACTTCGGCATGGCCGATGAGACACTGGGTTTCAACTTATTACTTCGAATTATCCGATGAGACACTGGGTGCCAAACTGGTGTGTTTTGGTTGGATCCGTGTATCCGTTAGAGTCCTAGTCGTGTTAATAGGGTAAATAAATAATAAAGTTCTATAATTGATATTGAAATGGCATGGTATGAGAAATGGAAGTGAAATAGTGAATTGAAAATAAATAATAAAGTTCTATAATTAATATTGAAATGGCATGGTATGAGAAATGGAAGTGATATAGTGAATTGAAAATAGAATGTGAAATATGTTGGCAATACATGAAATATATGAGCTATATACTCATGAATTGAGTATGGTATGAAATGATGTATTCATGAATTGAGTATTGCATGACTGATGCCATTGTACGAATAAATATGGTTGATATGTGAATAATCATTTATATAGCAATTATGTGAATTAGGATATTGTTTAATAAATGAAAAATGATAGTTATGATACTAGACATAAATATGTCCTTATAATTTAATTGTGTCTATTATATTATATTATATTGTTTTTAAATATTCGGATTATAGAAATACCACTGAGTTTTTACTCAGCATACGGTTTTGTTTTCCGTGTGCAAATTAGGTACAGTGATTTTGAAGAGTTGTAATTGAGGTTGTGAGTATCCATCTCATCACATCTCCAAGTGCCAAGAGGGTATGTTTCAAAATTTTGAATAGAATGGCATGTACTTAGGAATATCAAGTGTGTTCCAAGTAGTAGGGACTAAAATGTAAATTATAAGAATTTTTTTTTTAATGTTCAAATATATTAGTGATTACCCAAAATTACTTTGGCACCAAATGTAATATTCCTATATCAGGTTCCTTGGGTTGAACCGGATATAGGGGTGTTACAGGGATCGACTTTGAATGCTGATTCAACGATCTGACTTTAACCTAACCTGCGCACGGAAATCAACTGTACGCTGAGTATAAACTCAGTGGTATTTCTATAATCAGAATATTTTGAAACAAAATAATTAAACATGCACATTTAATTCATACAATTTCCAAATCCATTCAATTAATCAATTCACATATAAATCATTTATCACAGATTTAATTCTCATCAATAGCTATTTTAAATAGCTTTTCTCACTTTGAATTTACATATCATTTGGCAATAACAATACTCTTTTCATGAACCATTGGTTCATGCATTTCATTTATACAATTCAATTCAATGTCTAATTTCAAATTCACATTCAATATCAATTTTATTGCCAATTCATTTATTTACCCCTATTAACACGACTCGGACTTTGGCGGATACACGGATCCAACCAAAACACACCAGTATGGCACCCAGTGCCTCATCGGATAATTCGAAGTAATATAGTGACACCTAGTGTCTTATAGGCCATTAGGGGTGTTCATTCGGTTAACCGACCCGAAATAACATTAACCGAATTAATCGACCTTTCAAAATTTTTAACCGTTAACCGAACCGAAATTTTTTCAAAAAAATTAACCGAACCAAAATTTTTTCGGTTAATTCGGTCGGTTAACCGAATTAACCGAAAATTATATGTTTTTTATTTTTGGTTAAAAATTAACCGAATTAACCGAATTAACTGAATTACCCGAATTAACCGAATTACCCGAATTACCCGAAATTAATCACTACATAATTAAAAAGATTACATAATTTTAGTTTTAGTTTTAGAATTTTATTTTTATTTATTAAATTATTTGTAATTTTTATGATTGGGTTGGATTGGGTAATTGGGTTGAGTTAGATATTTGGGTTTGGATTGGGTTTAGGGATTGAGTTTAGGTGAATAGTGGGCCTATTTATATATTATAATTTTATTTATTAATTTTTTCGGTTAAACCGAAAAAATTCGGTTAACCGACTGGTTTCGAACCGAATTAACCGTTAACCGAAAAATCACAAAATAATTAACCGACCCCCGACCGAAAAAATTCGGTTAACCGACCGATTAACCCAATCCGGTCGGTTAACCGAATTTTTTCGGTTTTACCCGAATTTCGCACACCCCTATCGGCCATGCCGAAGTAAGTTGGTACCCAGTACCTCATCGAATTTATCCGAAGTAATAGTTTGACACCCAGTGTCTCATCGACTCGAGGTCGAAGTAATCCCTGAACTCTTCCAATCCTATGGCATGCCAACTATATCCGACTCAGCCCGATACAATTAATAGGGTTTTCAATTCACTTTTCAACAACAACCAATATTCAATATTCAATTATCACAAAATTCACATAAATCTCAATTTAATATTTTCACATTTCAACAACAATCAATATTTTCATCAATCACAAATTCATATAATCTCGATTCAATATCAAGATAATAACAAACAACACTCACCTTAATTACTTACCATACACATTAATTTAAAATACAACAAATAAAAATTATTAAATTCAGATTATAGAAATACAAACCGTAATTCCCGAGCTACTCTTCGTTAATCTTGTCTTTTCCTTTCTTAACCGAGGTCTCCGGCTCAACGTTAGCTACGGAAATTAAAACAATCTAAAATCATCAATAGACACAATTTCACATTGAATATTTCAATTTATACACAACTTTTGCCTAAATTCCAATTTAATCTTTAATCAAATCTAACCTTATTTTCTTCACAATTTTATTCTTTATTTTCATTCAACTACCACTTAAAACTAAATTTAACTCTCTAATTTCACCATAAATCCCTAAATTTTGAAATTTCTCAATTTAGTCCCTATTATTTCAAAACTTATAATTTGTTTTACAATTAAATCCCTTTCTCAATTCTAACTTGAAATTCTATCAATTTAACCCCTAATACTTCAAATTATTCAACATAAACAACATCTAAAAATCTAATATTTTCCAAAATTTCAACATAAATCAAGTAGTATTTTGTTCTAGGACTCTAAAAACATCAAAATTACAAGAAAAAGGGGCTAAATTGACTTACCAATTTAAGTTTGAACCTTGAAATCCCTAATTTTCCTTTTTCTTTTCTCCTTCCTTTTTCTCCCCTGTTTTGTTTGCTTCTCTGTTCCTTTTTCTATTTTTATTCTTTATTTGTCTTGTTTTATTATTATTTACTTTATTAATATAATATAATATATATATTACTTAAATATTAAGTATTACTTAATTATTATATATATATGTATAATATTTTTACAAGTATATGTACATAAATACTACACTTGTTATTATTTATACCATACACTTGTCTCTTATGATTTATTTACTAATTTAATCCTTCAACTTTTCTTTAATCTATAATTAAACTTTCACACTTTATTCAATTTAATCCTTGTACCTATTTAACCTTAATTCAAGCTAATTCACCTAACCAAAACCTAATTAACCACACAACTAATTTCGTAAATATTTATTATAAATATATACGAATCCGTTTTACGAAAACGGAGACCCGAAAATGCACTTTTCTGATACCCGAAATTTTGAGTCGTTACATGTCCACTAACATATTAATGGTCTAATTACCACTTAAGGACCTTAACTTTAAGATTCCATAGCTATTAGACACCTTTAGCTAATAGAACATAAGATTTACACTTTACGCGATTTAGACCTTTTTATCAAATTAAACATTCTAACGATAAAATTTCTTAACGAAATTTTCACACAAACATACTATCATATTGTAAACATTAAAATAATAATAAAATAATTATTTCAACCTCGGATTTGTGGTCCCAAAACTACTATTCTGATTTGACTAAAAACGGGCTGTTACAAATTCCCAGTCATTCACTGTCAATTTCCTGTCATTCACAACTTCTATTGATAAATACGTCCGTATTCAATCCAATATAAAAATAAATAATATGTCTTTCAAATTCATTTAATAAATCACTTACCGAAATTTTTCCATTCGAAGAACGACTTACAAATAAGAGTACATCGTTAATAGAAGCTCATAAGAGTTGATCCTCCCGAATACGCCAACAGAAGCTCATAAGAGCTGAATAGAAAGTAAAATACGAGAGTTCGCAACAAATTCTAAACCCCGATTTACTTGGGAAAAATTTCGTTGTCTCCTTCCAATACCATCATACACCAAAATACTAATGTACTCAAATCCCGCGTTCCATTCAAACCGAAATCCAATTCAATATTATAATTCCAACAATAATTCATTTCCAACAATAGAATAAATAAATAATACCATTCATCAATTTATACAAAATATTAAATTTTAACCGTACGAACTTACCTGAATTGAATTGTAATAATTGTAGAAGTTCAGGGACTATTCCGCTATTTTCCCTTTTTCACGAGTATCTACGAGATATTGATCTAAAATATAAAATTATTCATTTATTAGCATATATTTCATTTCCAATTCATTTCACAATTAATACCCTTTTATTTTTCAAATTTATACAATTACCCCATCTTTTACAATTTTTGCAATTTAATCCCTTAATTAGTTAATCTATTAATTTAGCTAATTTTTTCAATCAATAATTTATCCATATATTCTAGGCAATTATTTCCCCTAATAAAACCAAAATTTACTATCAAACCCTAATATTTTAACCTTTTCACAATTTAATCCTAAAATCAATATTTAACAAATTTACTTTATAAAGTCATCATACAACAAAATCAAAGCTCTAAATCCATGTTATTCATCAAAAACATATAATATTTATCAATGGCAACTTCCAAAAGTTTTAATAAAATAAAAAAAAACAAAGGTATAGTTTAGTTGGACCTAATTGTAACAATCTCAAAAACATAAAAATTACAAGAAACTAGTAAGAGTTGAACTCACGTGAAGCAAAAGTATAAAAAACCAGCTTAAGCTCTCTCCTACGGCTGTTTTTGGCTAAAAATTGGAGAAGAAATATCTAGAAAACCTTTAAATTCAATTTGTTTTATTTTTAATTTCATCAAAATTACTATTTTGCCATTGAATCATTTTATTTTATTATTTTTCCTTCATATGCCACCTCACCTTTTAATTTTGGTTTATTTATTTCTTAAGTCCTCCCTCATTTATTAATCAAGCCATTTAATCACTTAAATATCATAATTAGTAAGTTTTGCACCTTTTTCAATTTAGTTCTTTTTAATTAATTAACTATCGAAATGTTAAAATTTTTCAACGAAACTTTAATACCACCTGAATGACACTCCGTAAATATTTATAAAAATATTTACGGCTCGGTTTATAGAAACGAGGTCCTGATACCTCACTTTCTTAAACCACTTGAACTAATAAATCATTATAAAACACAAATTACCAATTCAAAAACCTTTATGAACTTACTCGCTGGATTTGGTGGTCTCGAACCACTGTTTCCTACAGCACTGAAAAATCAGGCTGTTACAAATGAAACTTACTTCAGACATTGAATAAGGGGAGTCGAGCCAAATAAACATGTTACCAATAACACTAGTACAATACTAAAAAATTATGCATTTTAAAAATATTAAAAATATAATTTAAAAATGTATTAAATTATTATTACTATATTTTTTGGTATTCTTTTTTGGTATTATGATATACAATTTTTATATCAAATTTTTTATATTTTAAATGTGATTTATTTTAAGATACAACAAATTTTACTATTTTTTAATTTTAATAATTTTTTTACAATTTTTACGATTTATAATAATTTTTATATTTTTTGCAATATTTTACAATTTCTAATTATTTTTATTATTTTTTATATCTTTAATAATTTTTTATTATTTTTGAAAAGTTCTAACATATTTTAAAAAAATTTAAACAAGTATATAAATAATGTTGTTTATATATTTTTGTAAGTTTATTTTATTTTTTTAAAGATTTTTAGGTTTTTTTAAATGATGACATCGTCATTGTATCAACGTATACCATGTGATAATTTATAATTAGTTAGATATCCTAATCGGTATATTTTCTAACATTCAGTACTAAACTGAGAAATTTGATAATGCTTGAGACTAAATTAAAAACGTATAATAACACTAGGAATTGAAGTGGGCAAAAAAAAAAATATTAAGAAGCAAAATAAAAAAAAATTCAAAGATTAAAATTCGAATTAAACCTAAATTTTAAATAATTTGATTGGTTTTTTTAAAAAAAAATTAAATCCACATGACTTGACGGCGACCTTTTTTTTTTTTTTTGATAAATGACGAGCATACAAATTAATTAACCGACAAGGTTTTTTATACAAATTAATTGACTGGCAAGTTTTTTTTAATAATTTATTACTCAAATAATATAGAGCTATTTTTATTTATTCAAATGATAAAGTTTTGAATAGTTGGGTTTTCAAATGCCAAAATTTGAAAACCCAAAAAATATTAAAATATATAATTTTAAAAAATTAAAAAATTAAAATAAAATTCTTTAAATTTAAAAATAAATTAAAAAAATAATTCTAAAACTCAATGTTATTTAAATTGTATTAGATTAGTTGGACCAAAAATTAGTCAGGTATCAAACCAAACTAAAAATTTGATTGAATTGGTAGTTGAACTAATTTCAAATTAGTTTGACCAATTGGTTCGCAAAATGATTGGCCTAATCAGTTTAAAGTAAATAAATTATAAAAATCGATTCAACTGTCAATGCATATAGTTTTTTAGTCTGGGTCAATCAGTATGTACCAAATCATGGGTCAATCGATATTTAAAATTTTTAAGATTTTTTACCGTCAACATTTACAATATTTTTTTTGTAAATACTTTTTTTATTTTTATCCCTAATTTTTTTGAATTTTAAAGATTTTTAATTTTTCATAATAATTTTTTATTTTTAAAAAATTATAATTTTAAGTTTTCACCATAAATTGATACGCTTTTTTTTGGGTTTCACAAAACTCAAAATTTTATTGGGATAAATAAAAGTGAAGCTATATTATTTGAGTAATAAATTATTGTTTTAATATTATATCTGTAAATTTCTCCCTTTTTTATTATCATATATATAGTTTAGGAATAAATCTTAAATTAAGCTGGCTCGGGTAATCTTATCCTCTGCAGAGCGTTCCTTTTTTGTTTCTTGTTCTCGTTCCATTTTCCATAGTCTCGCAAGTCGCAACTGATATTAATGCATGTCATAGCACAGGAGTCAATGGGCGCTAGGGTCGGATATATGAAACAGGTGTATTGGGTTGAAGGTTAATTGGGTTCCTTGGTTTTACCTTTGATGCAATTGTTTAAAAAGTAAATAATAAATTTTTTTATATATATAATTATAATGTAATTTTTGTTTTACGTAACTTAACTTTCCTATTCTATTGATGAAACCTAAAATAGTAAAATTCAAATATTTTGAAATTTTCAATCCACATGACAAATTAATTGACTGTCAAGTTAAATCTCAACAAAATTTTCCTTCTCTTCTTTTTAAAATGTTGTTGATGTTAACAGGTTGAGTCGCAGCTGTTGACCCTAAAAGGAGATCACATTATATAGCAGGTTAAAGTCAGAACTAAAATTTTTAATGAGTAATATGTGAAAATAACAAGTTTATATAACATTACACATATAATAATATATTAGTTTCATCAGCTTTTGGAAATATAAAAACTTAATTGAATGAATTTACCAATTATCAAGACTGAAAATTTTAAACTTGAAAAGTATAGGGACTGAGAATGACCAAATTAAAGTACAAGGATTAAATTCATAACTTTTGCAAAGTAAAGGGACTAATGGAAGAATTTTAACCTTGTATATAGCAGCCAAAATTTTGTTTAGGAAACCGGTTTTTTTTACTTTTGGCCATGAAAAATGCTAGAACTTAAACCCTTACTTTCTCAACAAATGTATTTAATGTTTCACCAAAAAAAGAAAAACAATTGCTATTTAATGCGAGGCAGATTATAGGTCGATGTCATTTGGTAAACCTTAAATGCAACATTGGACTGACATAATGGCAGGAAAACAAAGCAAAGAAACCTCGGTAAAAAAAAGGAAAAGAAAATGTCAAAGTTTTCTCTAATTCTCCTCTACCTCAATTTCCTCTTCACCATTTCTTCATCTTCCACTATCATACCATTAGGCTCAACTCTTCAAGCTTCAAATAGAAACCAATCATGGTCGTCACCCAATACCAGTTTCTCACTTTCTTTCATTCCTGTTACACCTTCCTCTTTTGTGGCTGCCATCACTTACAATGCTGGAGATGTTATTGTATGGTCAGCTAGTGATGCCAGCAATGGCACTGGTGATGGAACCTCTCTTGTGGTCGACTCTGGTGGGACTTTAAATTTGCTTTCCAATGGAGCCCTCCGTTTAACTAATGGCTCCGGTGCCATTGTTTGGGACTCTGCTACTGCTAACAGAGGTGTTTCACATGCGTCTCTTGATGATTTGGGCAACTTTCAGCTCCTCAATAATGAAAGTGTTCCAATATGGTCCTCGTTCCACAACCCAACTGATACCTTGGTTCCTTCACAGAATTTCACCGTTGGTATGATTTTACGCTCCGGGCCTTACGCCTTGACTCTTGATAGATCAGCTAATCTTACTTTGAACTGGAATGGCACTATTGAATACTGGAGTTTAGGGTTCAACTCATCTATCAAAGGGAATTTGACATCACCTAGGTTTATGTTGCAGTCTAATGGGATTTTGGTAGGTTTAGATCCTTCGTTTGCTAGGGGGATGATTAACATGGCTTTTACTACTGACTATGGTGAAAGCAACGATGTGTTTAGGTTTTTAAGGATGGATAATGATGGGAATTTGAGAATTTACAGCAGTAGTGGGAACAATGGGAGTGGGAATATAACCCAGACATGGGCAGCTGTAACTGATCAGTGTCAGGTTTACGGTTTCTGCGGCAACATGGGAATTTGTAGTTACAAGGATTCGAAACCGGTTTGTGGATGTCCATCTCAGAACTTTGAGCCTGTTAATGAACATGACGGCAGAAAAGGATGCAAAAGGAAAGTGGAGATTGAGGATTGTCCTGGGGATGTTACCATGTTGCAATTAGAACATACCATGTTCCTAACTTATCCTCCTGAGCTATCCGATCAGTTGGTCACTCTTGCAATTGTAGCTTGTAGAACCAATTGTCTTGCTAGTAGTACTTGCGCTGCTTCTACTTTAGTAGCTGATGGAAGTGGATTTTGTTACCTGAAAACGCCTGATTTCGTTAGCGGCTATCAGGGCGCGGTTCTTCCAAGCACCTCTTTCATAAAAGTTTGTGGACAAGCTATTCCAAATCCATCACCTTATCAGGAAACGTCCGCTAAGGATAACGATTCCTTGCATACTATGGTCATTGTCTCTGTGGTTATGGCCAGCCTTTTGGCTTTGGTTGTAGTAGGGATAGGTTTTTGGTGCTTGTTTTACAGCAATAGCAATAAATCCGGGCGTATGTCAGTTCAATACGAACTTGTTGATTATGCATCTGGTGCACCAGTGAAGTTCTCATACAAGGAGCTGCAACAGTCTACAAAGGGGTTTTCAGAGAGGCTTGGAGAAGGTGGTTTTGGGGCTGTTTACAAAGGAACACTGGCTAATAAAATGGTGGTTGCAGTGAAGCAACTCGAGGGAATTGAGCAAGGTGAGAGGCAATTCAGGATGGAAGTTGCAACTATTAGTAGTACACACCATTTGAATTTGGTGAGATTGGTGGGGTTTTGCTGTGAAGGGCGTCACAGGCTTCTAGTGTATGAATTCTTGAAAAATGGTTCGCTTGACAAGTTCCTTTTCACGTCGAAAGACCAATCCGGAAAATCATTGAAATGGGAAAATCGATTCAACATTGCTCTTGGAACGGCTAGGGGAATCACCTACCTTCATGAGGAATGTCGAGACTGCATAATTCACTGCGATATAAAACCGGAAAACATTCTGTTGGATGAAGCTTACACTGCCAAAGTGTCGGATTTTGGCCTTGCAAGGCTTATGAATCCAAAGGATCATAGGCACTTGTCATTGGCAAGCATTAGAGGGACTAGAGGATACTTGGCACCAGAGTGGCTTGCACATCATCCAATAACCTCAAAGTGTGATGTTTATAGCTATGGGATGGTTTTATTAGAAATAGTGAGTGGAAGAAGGAACTTCGAGGTCTCACCGGAAACAGACGGTAAAAAGTTCTCCCTCTGGGCTTATTCGGAGTTCGAAGAGGGTCACATTGAGGCCATTGTTGATAAAAGAATAAAAGATGTTGATAGTGAGGAAGTTGAAAGGGCAATTATGGTGAGCTTTTGGTGCATACAGGAACAACCATCCCGAAGGCCAATGATGGGAAAAGTGGTGCAGATGTTAGAAGGGGTCATCGATATTGGCAGGCCACCAGCTCCAAAACCGGCTGCAGAAGGCTCCAGCAGGGGAACAACCATAACTGTAAACAGCAATGTGAGTGGTCTGTCAACATATGCAGCATCCGCCCCTGCTCCCTCTCCATCATCTTCATTCATGAACATAGGAGCTTCGCCTCCAACACCAGAGAGGGAAATGGGGAAGGAATCTTCTTCCTTACTAGGCTTAAAGCGAAGTGAAGTCAATCCCGACTCGTGATTTGGGCACAAAACAACAGCTCATCGATGTGCAGCTCGTATTCTGGACTTGGTTCCTGAAGAGTTTTGTTCTAGGCGTTGAAACATGGCACATCCCTTCGAATTTTCTTGTATTTTTTTTAAATATGCCTCCTCTAAAATGGTACATCGTATCTTTAGCTCAGTTTATTCGGCATCCATTTGACTCTTTTTTAAATTACACAACCAGATTGGTTGGATTAATTTAAATGAAGAGATTAAATCAATTAAATCGTGAATCGAATTTATAATTAAAAAATATATATATATTTATAAAACTAAATTAATTATCAAAAATTCATTGGTTGATTGTCCGCAAGTGCAACTAAACGAAAAAGATTGTCTGGCACCTTACTTAAACCAATTTAATAAAACATGTTTTCTATCATAAACAATTATATTTTTAGTTTAGTTAGGTTGATTCTAATGAAGGGATTGGGTTAAGACCTCCATTTTTTTTTAAGTTTTATTTTATTCATATTATCTTTTTAGAAAATATTTGATACATTATCATTGAAGTATTTAGACAAGTGAGATTAGAAGTTGACAAGTGTCTTATATGGATATAATAAAATATTTAAATAAAAGAGACGCATGATAGTTTTTTAAGGCTGATTGTGAAATAAAAAAAAAGTACATTGTTAGTGTACTAAATACTAACCCTTTATTTTTTAGTTTTTAATTATCCATGGTTTAAATTGAATTAGATTTTTATTTAATTTGTAGTTAACTTAAATTTTTTTATCTAAAATTAAACATTATATGTTTAAAAATAAAAATTATACATTAAATTTATTTGTGGAAGCACAACATACTTGCAGATGATAGTTGTCAAAGGGTTGTGAATGCACAACAAGACGTCGCATGTGGAATCTGCTATGGCTTTGGGTACACAGCAAAAATAAATGCAAATATACTGCCAATACTTCCTCCAATCATATCATCTCATCCCATGCAATGCAATGTAGCAAATTTAATACAAATCACATATGGTAGCATTTACTGTACTAACACATGGCAAATCAGTAGCAAAATCATGCTTTTTATGTATTCAGATTAACAGTACGATAGGGCATGTCATTCATACGATCGTAAGTATATAGATACAATAGTAACATATACTGTTCATAATTCATGCAAATATATATATATATATATATATATATATAAGCAAATAATTACCACATTAATTTGATCAATCAGGGAATCTAACATATATCATTTTATCAGGGACCTAACTGCATTATTTAATTCACAGAAACTAGTTTGAAACTTATTTAGGGACTAATTTGATCAAAACATAGAATTTTGTAGATTCTGAGTTACAAGGGACACACGATTGTGTGGAGAGCCTTAGGCCGTGTGGATGGGGTACACAGCCGTGTGGTTAGGCTATGTGAGAGACTGCGGCCGTGTGGAATTGATTTATGAACTTTTACATTGTGAATACCTATTATTTATTTATTTTAGATTTTTGTTTAATATTTAACTTTTATATTTTGTTCCTTCTCTAATGATTTATTTAAATTTTCTGATATTTGCGCAATTTGTCAACATACCAAATATATTATTGTAGACAATCAAATAGTAGTGTTTTTCAATTGTGTAAATTTCCTGATTCTACAAAAGAGAAGGCAATAATATAATTTATTTGTGTAAATATTGTAATGTAACATTTTTCAATTTTATAATTTGTTTAGCTAATCATTATACAATTATTAATAACTAATTTCATGATTAAAAATTTGCAATCACGTTAATGTATCTGTTGGTTAATAGACGTAATAGAATTTGTTATATATAATGAAAATTTTGTAGTAAATTGGATCCAAATGTTACACAATGTTTCCCAACCTATTAACTTTATATTAATTTCACTATTCTTATTATTAATTTGCTGGTATTTTATTTTTTTTATTTTTTTGTAATTTTTTTATTAAACGATAATAACATAATTAACAAAAAAGTAATTAAGTTTGAAAATGCTGTTTAAAAAATATTTTAAAGACCATATAGATTCAAGTGAATTATTTTGAAAAATATTATTATTTTATATAAAATTTTCATATATAAAACTATATATAAAACTATTGTCGAAACCCTTTTTTTGAAAGAATGAAAATAAAAATGGGAGTCACCACCAATCCTTTTTATATAAGGTGTGATCGGATCACCTCGAAAATTGAAAATTTGAAGAATTTAAAATACGATCCCTCTTTGTATTAATGTATATATTTTTTAGTAAAATCCCTTAAATAGATCAAAACGTATGTAAAAGATTTTCTTATCTCGAGATAACAAAAGGTTACATCTCGTAAGTTAGGACGCGACGTCTCGAATTCTCGAAAATAAGCTTGCCTTTTATTTTTTATATTAAATCTCACGTATCTTAATTTTAAAAGGATATTCGGTCATCTAGGTTCAACGAGAAAATCGAAACCCCGTAAATTAGGGTACGACTTCTCGAATCTCTAAATACGGAACATTGCCTTATTTTGAAATTTTTTGAATAATAACAAATGTAATATTTAGACGATGTGTATTTCTCTTATTTTGGGGTATAACATAAAAACAACCAATTATATCTAAATATAACGCATGATGTAGTGATTGATGAATCAATATAAAATGACTATATAGATAGAATATTGGAATGATAAAACATAAATGACTAAGGGTGTACTTTAATAATAATATCACAATCTAAATAAATAGCAAAAGTAGCGTAAAATAAAATAAACGAAAAAAACGTGATCGGAAAGACGCGACTCAAAAATACCAAAATAAAAGGGAACCGCAAAATAACACATAAAGGAAATAAAATAAAATAAAATAAAATAAAATGAGATGACAATATAATAATATGTACAAATATAAACAGCATAAGTTTTAAAAATAAAAAAGGCAAGACAATAAAAATAAATGGATAAATAAACAAATAATAATAAGATAAAAAATCCATAAAAAAGGCTGAGATTAAATGAATGACTAAATCGGGATTAAAATAAACTTAAAAGCATAAAACTAGATAAAAGAAGTAAATAAAATACTAAAATAAAAATGCAAAAGTATTTAAAATAAAAAAAATATAAATAATAAGGGACTAAATGGTCAAAGGACCGAAATAAAAAAAAATAAACTTAAATGGATAAATTTAAAAAAGGAATAAAAAACTGGGGCTAGGACCAAAATGAAATGCGCATAAAGGAGGAGGGACTAAATGGGAAATTATTCCCAGTCCTACAAACGCATCGTTTCATATTGGACTAAAATGAAACGAAGCCAAAATCACAGGGTAAAATTAAAAAAGAAACAGGATTAAATTGAAACAGGGCAGAAAGGCAGAAGGGCCTATCGCGCAAATAGACCATTAGCAAAAAAACACGCGGATCCTATGGGCAGATTGGGTCAAGGCGCGGGTCGAGGGCAAAACAACGCCGTTTTGGGCGTCTGAGGCTAGTCCCAAAACAATGCCGTTTTGGGAGCCTATATAAGTGAAATTTTTTTCAAAAAAATTCATTTCAAAACAGTTTTTTTTTTTTAAAAAAAAAGAAACCAACGCTCTCTCTTTTTTCTCTAAACCAATCCTTGGCCGGCCATCGGTCCGGCGAGTCGCCACTGTGCCGGCCACCGGTCATCGGTGACGGCGCCGCCGTCCATGGTGGCCAGAAAATCACCCAAACCCCATTTTTTTTTTGCATAAAACCGCTTTTTGGACTTGAAATCGCCAAAAAAATAAAGGCAAATTTAAAAAAAACCACAAAAACCCCTCGACTTCCGCCGTCCTCCGGCGCAGCCTTTGGCCGAATCCCAAGGGATCCGACGACCTCGCGAAGCGACGGTAGCTTCAACGATGGAACAACGGGTGAAAAAGTTCCATTTTTTGTTTTTATTATTTATTTATTTATTTCGGGAAGAAAAGAAAAGAAAATTAAAGATGAGGATGAAGCACCTTGCAATATTGAATCGATTTCAAAAGCTTTGTTTTTTTTTTTTTGTGTATATATTTCTCCGTAAAAAATTACAATCGGTTTTTGTTGTGGCTTTATAGCCGATTACAATATCACATTTTTTTTTATTGGTTGCTACTGTTCCTCTGTTATTTCTGCTTTTCTTTTCTGTCTTCTTCTTCTTGCTTTGTTTGTAGGTCTTTGTGAGGTCAACGGAGGCGTGGGAAGGGCTGCCTTTGTCGTTTTGGTGCAATGGCGGCAAGGCTTCAGGCCTCGGGACTAGGTGCCTCGGGCGGCGCGAGAGGAGCAACAACTAGGGTTTTTTTAATTTTACTGAAACTTAGTTTAGGTTGTGGGCCATTTGGGCTTTAGGGTTTTTTTTAATTTTGGGTCATTTGGGCCTACAAATGTAATTAGACTTGGGACTTTTTATTTTTATTTGTTTTCTGGTTGCTGTTTAGGGCCCGGGCAAAATTGGGCTTCTAAAACTATTTTTAAAAAATATTTAATTTTCCAAAAGAACATGCTTATCTAATATTTATTTTAACAAATGTTTTGTAACCTCCCCGATCCGGCCTAGACATTAGACCCAAATTCAGAAGACTACATCAATCACCGAAATGGCCTAACAGGGTTATCAGAGTTTTTGAAAAGAGTTGATTTAAAACATTTATTTAGTTTAATAGAAAACTTAGTTTAGATGTCAATTTATTATTCCTTAACATTTAAATTATCTTCTAGCAGTAGAAAAGATGGTCTTTACTTAAGTTTTTTTAAAAATAAAAATCAGGGTTTATGCATCATCAATTAATAGTAAAAATTTAACATCCTAATTAAAATCATAATTAAATGTCATGCAACAATAAAAACATCCTAAGTCCTAAATCCCATGCCACATCAAATAAAACATTATAAACCTCAAATAATAAAATAAATCAAGAGAATATGTCTTAATAAATTGAAAATAAGTTGGATTGTGTTGAGACCCTCATTAAGACACATTTATTAACATTACATAGAATAATAAAGATAACAATTCACACATATGTATCATAACATAATTTTCAAATTTGTATGCACATGATTTAAATGATGTCATACAGTTTCAGGTTTTAAACAGAATAATTCCTATTCCACCCCTACACACCACAGTAGGAGTTTCGCAGAACTCCTCTACCTTTACGCCGCGTTGTGGATAAACCACTACTGGTTAGAGATAACAACTACCATATTGGCTGTGGACACACAACAAGTCCTCACGGTTGGAATCCGCCTTTGGCTGTGGGTTCACAGCAAAGTCCTGCAGACAAAACTTGCTTTTTTGCTGTAGATTCTACAACATAAACTCGCTGTTGGAATCGGCTTTTGGCTATGGTTTCACAACAATACCCACAGATGGAATCTGCCATTTGGCTGTGAATACACAACAATTTGCAGATAAGAACTGTCGCATGGCTAATGCTCTACACTTTCCATTTTTCTTACATATATACTGATTGATCTTCCTTCGTTCATATCAATCTAACCCATGCAATGCATTACGACATATTAAATAATCTAACTCATGGCCAATCAGTAGCAATTCAAGCTTTTCATGTATTCAGTATGAATAATAATTTAGGCATGTCATTTATATGATCGATAGAAACAAGAATGCTTATCGATCTTGTCACGTTAGAAACGAGATTAACGGCATTACACTAAATCAATACGAAGAACGGATTGAACGAGACTCGGTTTCAAACTCGGGATCAAATTAAAATTTCCAACAAAAGAAGATGAAGATTTTTATGAAAAGGAAAGGATAGAATAAAAGGGAAAAAATATAGTTAAAGAAGAGAAAAGAGATTCTAATTAGGGTTGAAAAGAAGTAGAAATCCACATGTAATTAGGAAAATGAATTAAATAGTTAGAGTTTCAGAAATTTAAGGGTTGAATGGTGAAATACCTATTTTTGCCGAAATTAAAAAAAAAAAAAAGGGGAGAAATGGGGAGTGGTTTTGGCTTGAATCAAAGCTAAACGCAAGGGGGAATTGGAAGTCTTACCACTTGAGCTACTACCCATACTTGATTATTTTCTACCACATTTAATATATGTATTAGATTGTGTTTGTTCCATAGTTGCTGAAAATAAAAGAATGGAGCTTAAACTTTAGCTCTTTAGGGAGATTACTAAGCTCTCAATAACCTCGACTAAGGCTTCTTTCTTGATAGTTTTATTAATTTTAACCCTATAATTTTTAGGACGTTACTTCTTTAATTTTCAAATTTTTAAAAAATATTTAGATATATTATTTTTATTATATTTGGTAATAGTTTGTTTAAAATATAATAAAGTACATATACTATAATTGCGGCAAGTCGCGATCTTTTTCATTTTTGCAAATATGTTAAACAAATTTAAATATTTATTTATAAATTTTATGAATAGTATAAAAAAATTAAACACGTTATTTCAAACTTAAAAACTAATAAGTGATGGTGAAAATTAAAATAGATAGTGTAATTTAAAAATATTTAATATCCAATCATTATATATAAATAAATATTTTTAAAATTTTAAATTTGATAGTTGTAGTAGTCAATTTGGCCCAACAAAAAAAAAAACAAATTAAAACCCGAAAATATCCAAAAACAAGTGTCCAGTTACAACAGACAAACACAACCCAAATTTAAACAGACCCGAAGCCCAAAAATTAAACCAGCCCAACAAGCCCACTTAGCCGAACTAGGGTTTCAGAAAAGCTGAAACCCTAGCCTACCTCAGCGCCGCAACCGCCTCTGCCATTGGCCACCGCACGTCTGCCTCCACCACGCGCGCCTGACACCTGCAAGAGCACGAAACCAACACCACAGAACAAGGAAGAAAACAACAAAAATAACAGAAGAAACAAAGAAGAAAAAACAAAGGCTAACAGAAAACAAAATGAGAGAAAACAAAAACGAATCAGTAAATCGGTTATATAAACCGAAGCAAACTGATTTTGTATCCTCTTCCTTTTAAAAAAAAAAAAAAACTATCATCAATCGAAAAACAAGAGAAATTTTAGAAGGTTGATTTTCGTCCTTCCATTTGTATTTTCAGTCTTTTAATACTGATATTCTTATTATTTTACTCTTTTTTTTTCTTTTGAAATCTTTGTGAACTAAATCGAAAGGAAAGGGGAGGAGCCTTACCGGAGTCCCCACGGTCGCGGCGTCGGAGCGTTTTCCCTCCGTCGTCGGAGTTTGGCCTGAAAAGGGGGTCGAAGGCCCCTTTTCTTTCGTTCTAAAGGCGCTGAAAGTTGAGGCCTTCAGGGGGTTTTCAACCGGAGCCACAGGGCCCATTTGCGCCCTTCGTCGGCCGCCGGATTTAATGGCGCTGCGGCGAACGGAGAAACCATAGCAGAGAATGGGGGGGAGGCTTTGATTTTTTTCTCCAGAAACACTCAAAATGAGTGTAAATTTTTTTTTCTGATTTTAAATTATAACAGGAAACGGCGCCGTTTGAAGAGGAAGTGTAACACCCCAAACCCGGCCCAAACGCTACAACCGGATCTGGTATGTCACTTAAGAGATTTTACATAACATGTCGCATTTTGGAAAACAATTACTAGGTTTACACCTTTATTTCGAAAGTTTAATAATTCATTAAAGTATAAAATATTAAGTTACCAATTATCTTGGTAGATTTTAAATAAAAAACCGAAATTTCATGCAGGTCTTAACTTAATTGAAAACATAAAACTTAAAACCCAGTAATAAAAGCCCAACAAAATCCCAAAACATAAATGGTAGTCTAGTGGCCCATGGCCTTATTACAAAGAAATTTGAACCCATTAATTAAATGAAAATCAAATATTAGACTAAGTCTTTTTTTGAATTCTCAAAGCTCACGTCGCATGGCCACCTTGCTCTCCTCTCGGCCCCGGTCCGATGCCCTAAGTGTCACCTGAGATGGTTAAAATTAAAGGGTGAGTCGCGAGACTCAGTGTGCAACCCTCATGCACCATTAGATTTGGGCTTTAGCCCCATAAAGCAGAATAATCAAAATATAAGTAACAAAAATAATATGCAAAGCCCAACCCATATCCTAGGTGTCCATCCGCTACACGCGCCGCATGCACGACCATTCACACCATTAGGGATTTCTACAATCAAACCACACCGCTACACGCCTTGATGGCGGTCGTGTTTGCTCATCATCGAGATCATGGCCGTAGCCACTACAATGAGATCACGGCAGAAGGCTGCTACAACAGATCACGGTAAGGAACCGCTACAAATGAGATCACGGTAAAAACCGCTACAACATATAACTTCCTCCTTTCATCAAACCCAACCCATGCAATCATATAAAATCGGTATACTTATAACATTTAATCGGATCATTTACTAACCTGGTGATTTGCTTTACCCTCTTTGGGTTCCGTCAATATGCCGGGTTTTGTGCATTTAACAAAACATGTAATACTTATTTTCATATATTAATCAAAGCAGATCTAGATGGTGTGGAGAATTACACACGATATTGCGAAATCCAATATTCTTAGTCGATGTCCTTGCTATCTGGATCTATTATCCTCAATCTATAGCCTTGCTTAAAAGCCGGAACAATTGCGAAAATAGGCCTCTCCTATATTTGGCCATGGTTAGTATTCTACCCGATTTTATATATATAAATAAACAAATCCTCTTACCTTGAAATCCCTAAATCAATACTTACCTTAGCATAGGAGATTCGGCTAGCACTAGAGAGAGGATTCGGCAATGCCCATGGAAGATTTAAATGCCGGAAGTACAAAACTAATTCTCAAATAGGATGAATAGAAGAAAAGACTATGGATGCTTGGCTTTCTAGAGAAATCGGCACAAGAAGGAAAAAGTGGAGAAGAGTTTTGGCTTTTAAAGAAATTGGAGAAAAGAAATTAGAGAGGAGAGGAGGCTAGGGAATTTCGGCACAATGGGAGAGAAATTTAGGGTTTTCAAAGGTCGAATCAAGGATCTAGCCCCTATTTATAGATATTTTGGCACCCTCTTTGCTAAAAACCGAAAACACCCTTAAAATTCAAAGTGAAAGAGAGGAGAAATTCGACACCCTCCTTGCCATGCGAAGAGCGAATTTTACACTCCTCTAGGTGGTGGATTTTCGGCCAACACTTCCTTGAAGATAAGCTCCTAACTTTTCTCCTTTTACCTATGATATTATCACTTAAAAATCCACATAAAATCTCCTATTTTATAGCCTTGTAGCCAAATCCACCTCTACTAATCCCTAATGCCAAATTTAACTCACTTAAATTAAAAGATTTGGGCCTCATTAAACTTAATACTTGGGCCCCTAATTCCTTGTGTGTGGCGTCACCCTCTCTTCATTTAAAGTGCCGAATTTGGCCTAAAACATGGGCTCTTGCGACCCAAAACTTGTTCCTTTTAAGCATTAATGATGCCACTCTAATCTGGGCCTTTTTGCCTAATTCTAAGCCCAAATTTAGACCCTATCAATTAAATTAACATAGTAAACCTATCCCTACACTAAATGTATAGGCCCGTAAATTTAGGATGTTACAGATTCTACCCCCTTAAAGAAATTTCATCCTCGAAATTTCCAACTAACTATTAATCGTACTACCCAAGTCTCACCACTATGCTTTCATTTGACTCCAATTCTAAAGCCAAAAGAAACACTTAGTATACTATGGTAGAGTACGCACTGGTGTTAGCATCTAGAGCGTCCTCGTCCCCTTGTACTCATTCTTCCGATTGACGTTTATCTGATTAAAAATTTTATGAATCATCAATTTCTTCCACTGATTATCCACGAACAGTTTTATGAACAGTAGTTTTAAGAGTAGTTCCGTCGAATTCGCGATTATATTTACGATTCAGTCTCAAGTTTGTGTTTCCTAATTCCAGGGAGCACATACATTCATTCATCAATGTACAAGTGGCATCACAGTCATCATGTAAGGGTATTTTCGTCATTTTACTACCTAGGGGTATTTTCGTAATTTATCCTACAAGGGTATTTTCGTAATTTTCTAAAATAGGGTTCCTTGGTGATTTTGTAAAAGAAGGGTATTTTGGTAATTTTGCAATCCGGGGGTATTTCGGTAATTTTACAAATCAGGAGTATTTTGGTCATTTTCAAAACATAGGTATTTTACAAATTCATGGCTGGTTGGTAGTTTTCACAAATCAAACGTATTTTGAAAATTTTGCAAAACTTGAGAAATTTTCTTTCTTTTTTTCAAACTAGGGGGTGTTGGTCCCTTTCGGGTTTTAATTATAAGGTTTAGCCCATCAACAAGTCCTCGTAACTAGGGTGAATAGTCACCACGCACCAGGTAGGATTCTAGTGAAGAGGAGGTGAGTCGCTAAGACTGCTTAAGTACCAAGCTCTCCCTGAATCCACTCCTAGACATGCGTATGCCCATTGCCACACCCTAACTTGGCTAAGGTGAGCAGTCTACTACGCACGGGTAGGATTCAGCGAAGAGGAGGTGAGTCACTAGGATCGCTTAAATACAGGCTCTTAGGATCCAATCCTAGACATGCGTATGCTGTTACCACACCCTAGTCTTGCGGCTCGTTCACGGGTTTGTTTAGTGAAGTTAAGTCTTATGAGATTTTAAGAGTTGTTTTAGCTAGGCCTAAAGTCCATCAAGTTCTAATCTAACTAATCTACGTCCCATAAAGCCCATCAAGCCCACATATATTATATCACACAATGGTTGAGAATACTTACAGCGGACTTGGGTAGGAGACGCAGTGCCATCTTTGAGCTAACAGACTGTATAAATATGCATGTTTGAAAACCCAACTTTAGAAAACGTTTTGAGCCAAAAAACCCCAGAGCCGAGTTTTGAATCGGGCTCTGATACCAATTTGTAACACCCCAAACCCGGCCCAAACGCTACAACCGAATCTGGTATGTCACTTAAGAGATTTTACATAACATGTCGCATTTTGGAAAACAATTACTAGGTTTACACCTTTATTTCGAAAGCTTAATAATTCATTAAAGTATAAAATATTAAGTTACCAATTATCTTGGTAGATTTTAAATAAAAAACCGAAATTTCATGCAGGTCTTAACTTAATTGAAAATATAAAACTTAAAACCCAGTAATAAAAGCCCAACAAAATCCCAAAACATAAATGGTAGTCTAGTGGCCCATGGCCTTATTACAAAGAAATTTGAACCCATTAATTAAATGAAAATCAAATATTAGACTAAGTCTTTTTGCTGAATTCTCAAACCTCTGTCGCATGGCCACCTTGCTCTCCTCTCCAGCCCGATCCGATGCCCTAAGTGTCACCTGAGATGGTTAAAATTAAAGGGTGAGTCGCGAGACTCAGTGTGCAACCCTCATGCACCATTAGATTTGGGCTTTAGCCCCATAAAACAGAATAATCAAAATATAAGTAACAAAAATAATATGCAAAGCCCAACCCATATCCTAGGTGTCCATCCGCTACACGCCCATCACGACCATTCACACCATTGGGGATTTCTACAATCAACCCACACCGCTACACGCGTTGATGGTAGTCGTCTTTGCTCATCATCGGATCATGGGTGTAGCCACTACAACGAATCACGCGGCGGCCGCTACAACATGAACCACGGTAAGGAACCGCTACAACAGATCACGGTAAAAACGCGCTACAACATATAACTTCCTCCTTTCATCAAACCCAACCCATGCAATCATATAAAATCGGTATACTTATAACATTTAATCGGATCATTTACTAACTTTGGTGATTTGCTTTACCCTCTTTGGGTTCCGTCAATATCTTAGGGTTTTGATTTAACAAAACATGTAATACTTATTTTCATATATTAATCAAACATATCTAGATGGTGTGGAGAATTACACACACGATATTTGAAATCCAATATTCTTAGTCGATGTCCTTGCTATCCGGATCTATTATCCTCAATCTATAGCCTTGCTTAAAAGCCGGAACTATTGCGAAAATATGCCTCTCCTATATTCGGCCATGGTTAGTATTCTACCCGATTTTATATATATAAATAAACAAATCCTCTTACCTTGAAATCCCGAAATCAATACTTACCTTAGCATAGGAGATTTGACTAGCACTAGAGAGAGGATTCGGCAATGCCCATGGAAGATTTAAATGCCGATAGTACAGAACTAATTCTCAAATAGGATGAATAGAAGAAAAGACTATGGATGCTTCGGCTTTCTAGAGAAATCGGCACAAGAAGGAAAAAGTGGAGAAGAGTTTGGCTTTTAAAGAAATTGAAGAAAAGAAATTGGAGAGGGAGAGGCTAGGAATTTCGGCACAATGGGAGAGAAATTTAGGGTTTTCAGAGTGTCGAGAATCAAGGAGCTAGCCCCTATTTATAGATATTTTGGCACCCATCTTGCTAAAAATCGAAAACACCCTTAAAATTCAAGCTAAAGAGAGGAGAAATTTGGCACCCTCCTTGCCATGCGATGAGCGAATTTTACACTCCTCTAGGTGGTGGATTTTCAGCCAACACTTCCCTTGAAGATAAGCTCCTAACTTTTCTCCTTTTACCTATGATATTATCACTTAAAAATCCACATAAAATCTCCTATTTTATAGCCTTGTAGCAAATCCACCTCTACTAATCCCTAATGCCAAATTTAACTCACTTAAATTAAAAGATTTGGGCCTCATTAAACTTAATACTTGGGCCCCTAATTCCTTGTGTGTGGCGTCACCTCTATTCATTTAAAGTGTCGAATTTGGCCTAAAACATGGGCTCTTAAGAACCAAAACTTGTTCCTTTTAGCTCATTAATGATGCCACTCTAAATCGGGCCTTTTTGCCTAATTCTAAGCCCAAATTTATATTCCTATCAATTAAATTAACATAGTAAACCTATCCCTACACTAAATGTATAGGCCCATAAATTTAGGATGTTACAGGAAGTGACTCGCGCGTCAACCCGACCCATGCACTGGGTCCGCGCGTTTATGTCCTAAAGGGCAATTTGCGCGCTTGGTCCCTCCAGTTTTCGCTGACATTCGATTAAGTCTTATTTTTATTTCTTGTATATTTATTAATTGGTCCTTAGAATTTGTGCGCCATTTTGATTTGGTCCGAACTTAAACGCAGCGCATAGAGGCCATGGGATATTTTCCCATTCGGTCCTCTTTGTTTTTCCGCGCGTCCAATCGGGCCCTAATTCATTTTATTATTTTTTTTTAAATTCAGATCTTTAATTTTATTTCCATTCTGTTTTAGTCCCTAATCTATTGGATTTTAACCTTTTTTTAGTTTGTTATTTATCTATTCATTTGAATATTTTATACATTATTTATTTTAAAACCTTTTTATTATTTTAAATTGCTTCAAATATTATTTTCTTTAAATTTTTTATTATGTATTATTGACTTAAAATTGTTTTGTTACTTATTTTAAGTTGTTTTAGGTATTATCCTTTTTTATATTATTTATTTCATTGTTCTTGGATTATTAATGCTAGTATTTGAATAGTGTATATTGCTTGATTATTGCCATTGTGTATTCTTTTAATTCGTTTATTTCATACATTTTGTATTATTGTCATTCACTCGTATTATATTGTGTTCATATATACTTGTCCCATGCTCATTATCATATTCTTATGTCATCGCATCGTGAATTAAACCCCAATGTATCCAAATAGATTGTTTTATTTTACTTTGAACAAAAAGAAAATTTTTTCAAAATAAGGTAATATTTCGCGTTTTGGAGATTCGAGAAAATCGTGCCCTAACTTACTGGGTTTCGATTTTTCTCGTTTAGCCTAAATAACAGAATATCCTTTTAAAACAAAATACAAGTTTAAAATAAAAAGCTTATTCTCGAGAGTACAAAGTGTTGTGCCCTAACTTATTGGGTGTGACATCTCGTTACCTCGAGATAAGAATTTCTAAAAATGACAATATTTCACATTTAGAAATTCGAGAGATCGTGCCCTAACTTACTGGGTTTCATTTTTTTCTCGTTTAATCTAAATAACCGAATATTCTTTTAAAATTAAAATAAACGTGCTTTTAAATAAAAGGCGGGCTTATTCTCATGGATTCGAGGTGCCGTGTCCTAACTTACTGGATGTGGCATTTCGTTGCCTCGAGATGAGATGGTCTTTAATGTTTGTTCCAACTCATTCAAGTTTTTAGTAAAATTAACATTAATAAAAAATGATCGTATTTTTTAAATTCGTTCTCGGTTTTCAACTTTCGACACTAAGACACTAATTAATCAATTCGGTACCAATTTTGGGCGTGACGAGGGTGCTAATCCTTCCTCGCACGTAACCGACTCCCGAACCCGTTTTCTCGAATTTCGTAGACCAAAAACACCGTTTTAGTAAACCAAAATGTTTTATTAAAACAAAGGTGACCCGATCACACCTCATCAAAAAAGATTGGTGGCGACTCCTGTTTTATTTTCGTTTTCAAAACCCAAGTCGATTCCATTTTCAAAAAAATGGTTTCGACAGCTTGGCGACTCCACTGGGGAAGTCAATAAGAGAGTCAAGCCAAAATCGATTAATTTTTGTCTTTTCGTCGAAATTTGAAAATCTGGTTTAAAATCACGATTATTTCATTGCATGTTATTCTTTACTTTCATGGTTTCCATTTTAATATGCCTATTCTGTGGTTTAAATCTCTTGGTGTATCTTTGCATATTGCATTACATTGATTCGTGAATTTTACCCTCTTAAGTAGGAGTAAGAAACTATTCTTTCGTGAGGTCTTCACCTCCGTATAGGATAGTGGATTGCTTCCGGGATACATCCGTACCTGCGTCTTCGTGAGATTTTCATCTCCGTATAGCCGTAGGGAAATGTATTCCCCTAAATCGAAATCGGTCCACATGAGCCTATAATGGGTGAGGATCGAGGAATCTGCTGGTTTAGGTACCCTTACTTTAGAACTGAACCACATATAACGAGCCCTAAGAGCCTACCCTAGATAGAACCATGCCAAACCCTAGTGGTTATCCGAATAGGTGCTTGTTTATTTCTTGTTTGCTCTAAAGTTCTTTCTTGTTTATAATAATGACTTATTGTGTTTTGTTGAATATCGCATGACATTTCATCATAAAAGGGGTGTTGATTCACGTTTGGTTACTGGATAAAAAAGCTTAGCATGGAAAAGGGGTTTCTTGATAGAGTGGAGAATAACGCGGCCGTCTGAGTATGGTCCGAGGGGATACAGCGAGAGAAAGGAGATAGTCTGACAGAGGGATATGAATCAGAGTTATGGGATTTCACCCGCATCAGTGTGACTCAGAATAGTTTGCAAGAGTTAAAAAAATATGAGACTCATGGGGTAACGAGATCAAGCAACTGTTTTACTGTAACTACAGTGACCTACCTTATCTACTTGATGTAAAGGTGGACAAGCATTTATTCCGAGCCCTCGACCAGTTTTAGAATCCCGGCTACAGTTGCTTCACTTTTGGGAGAGTCGATTTGGTGCCTACCGTAGAGGAGTACATGGCTCTACTTTGTTACCCGAGAATTAAAGCCGACAAAGCCTATTCTAGAGCTGCCAATGTCCCGACCTTTGTAAAGAAATTGATGAATATCACGGGGATGAGTGAGCAGTGGGTCACGGCTCGGATTAAGCAAAAGGGAGACAGTAAGTGCATTCCTTGGAAGAATTTGAGAGATCTAATCCTAGCACATCTAGACATGAAAAAGAGGGTTGACATTTTTGCCTTAAGCATCTACGGTTTGGTCGTCTTTCCCAAGGCATTAGGACATGTAGAGGAAGCAGTCTCAGACTTGTTCGATAGACTTGATAAAGGAGTCACACCCGTCCATGCGATCTTAGCCGAAACTTTCAGATCATTAAATGCTTACCGGAGAGCGGACGAAGGGAGGTTCATAGGATGTGCGCAGCTTTTGCTATCATGGTTCCATAGCCACTTTTGGAAAGTAGAAAAGGTCTCATATAAAGTTTTTTCCGAGAACTACTCTCCTTTGAAGGAATTAGCGGCTACACCAAGGCGAGACGACCTTTTTGAAGAGAAATGGATAGAGATTCTCTAGAATTTACAAGTTGAATACATCGAATGGAGAGCTCCATGGATGATCCCCGACGAAATCTTGTATCAGTGCAGAGACTTTGACTGGGTCCCTCTACTCGGGATATGGAGAGCCATTGGATACACTCCACTACTCGTGATGAGGCAATATCGCTCAAGGCAGTTCATACCTGCGACGCATGGGTTAGCTCAGTGCGAGTTTTCATACAAGGGCGATAATTATAAGAAGAGAGTCCGTGAGATATCCAATGCATGGAACCAAACCCGTAGAATGAAAGGACTTGCCACGGGACCAATGACGAGCCCCGAGTATGAATGGTGGTGGGGTAAAAGAGTCAACGATAATATTTCGATGCCAAGTCAAGGAAATGCTCGACCAATAGAGGAGAAACTACAAGTAATCCTGTTTGAATTAAAGATTATCAAGCAGGATTTTGAGAAAAGAAGTCAGGAATTGGGAAAGAAGATAGAACAGTTGGAAGAGGAAAATATGCGGTTAGGGTTAGACATCGACATCCACAAGCTCGAGGCCGAAAAATTGAGAAAAGGAAAAAATAAGGCCGATGAGGATTTGGACAGTTTAAAGACGGACTACAAGAAGCTACGCATGTCAATCAGAACTGTTGGTTTGGGCAAGACATCAGAACAATGGCGACAGGAAATTAAGGGAGAAAAGACTAGAGCCGATCAGTTGGAAAAGAAGCTCCAAGATGCTCGAACACGGGAGGACGCTTTAAAGAGGAGCTTACTAGAGAGCCAAAGCGAAAAGGAGAGACTAAGAGCTCGAGTGGCAGAATTAGAGAAGTCACTGCACCAGCACCGTGGTCGCAACTCAGTAATCGAGTTAAGAGCCAGCCAAAATAAGATTGAGGAGCTGAAAGGAAGGATAGAGGAGCTCGAGACTGCACAGCGAGATAGTAAGATTCGAGTTGAGCTCCTTGAAGCAAATAATGAACATTGGAAAGAACAGCTCCACCGCTCGCAAGATTAGATCAGAGATATAGATTATGTTATAGGCAAAGCCGTGGCTTAAGTTCGAGAAGTAGCCGATCATTTACAAACCTTGGCAGTTCAGGCTGATGTATTAAGTCTAAAATACGAGTCGGAATCAGATCGAGGCCGGAACTTAGCTTGGCTTCTTAGAAAAGTCAATGATCTAGGTATTAGGGCGAAGTCGTATATGCAATTGTCCGCTTTATGTAAATAAATTTGTTTTCTAGTGAAGTTGATCTAGTAGAATTGAATCTAAATCAACGCCTCTTTTTGCATTCATCTCATTCATTTGCATTACATTACATCATTTGCATTAAGATTCCATAAAAAGACCCTAATTGATTAAAATTATGACAGTTACCCTGGAAACCAATGAAAATCCACCAATTGCATATCGTTACAATACCCATCGCAAAACAAAAGCAATGGATCAGAGACTAGAGTGATTAGAATAGATGCAAAAATATATACAAGATCAGATGCAAGAATAATTAGCAAAAATGTAGCAAGATATGAGGGATCAGATGCTCGAATCCCAAAGGAACATGATGAACCAACTAGCTCAGCTATTAGTTGGAGGACCCGACAAAAGAAAAAGCCCTGTGACCAATCCTGGTGACGACAATGAAGAACCTCCCTACCCTCCGGGTTTTACCCCAACGCACACTCAAGCGCAACCGGATGCATACCCACAAAGGGTACCTGTCACCATCAGGTCCCAGTACCAAGCCGGTGTGTCGACACCAATGAATTTTCCAACGGGATGGCGCTCCAATCCGGGAGATCACCTAACTAATCCCGTCGTTCCCGACCTCGATGATCTAGAAGAAACGGAGAAGGCAGGGGTAGATGTGTCTAAATAACTTGAAGACCGATGTAGATGGTTAAAAGAGAAGTTTAAGGCAATGGAGAACGTAGACTACCATGGCGGGGTTAATGCTAAATACTTAAGCCTGGTCCCGGACCTAATACTCCCACCAAAGTTCAAGACTCCGGAGTTTGAGAAATATAATGGGACTAGCTGCCCTAAAGCTCACATTACGATGTTCTGTCGGAAGATGACAGGATACGTCAATAATGATCAGCTGTTAATTCACTACTTTCAAGACAGCCTGATCGGATTTAAGGCCAAGTGGTACAACCAGCTAAGCCGTGCTCAAATTAATTCATGGAAGGATTTAGCAATGGCTTTTATGAAACAATATGGCCACGTGACGGACATAGCACCAGATAGAATTACATTGCAAAACATGGAGAAGAAGCCGAGTGAGAGCTTCAGACAGTATGCCCAGAGGTGGAGAGAGGTAGCTAGACAAGTCCAGCACCCTCTTCTAGAGAATGAAATGACCATGCTTTTTATCAACACACTGAAGGCTCTATTCATCAACCACATGTTGGGAAGTGCTACTAAGAGCTTCTTAGACATAGTGATGTCGGGAGAGATGATAGAAAACACAATCAGGAGCGGGAAGATAGACGCGGGGAAAAGTGCTAGGAGACCGGCCTCAAGAAAGAAGGACAACGAAGTGAACAATGTGAGCACGTACAACAAGGGCTATATCAAACCCGTCACTGTAAACCAGCCAAAGACAGTAACTACCAGCCATCAAGGCCCCCCAAGGCAAGATTCCAACCCAAAGCCTAACATGGAAAGAATCCAATTCACGCCAATTCCTATGACATATAGGGAACTGTACCAAAATTTGTTTGATGCACACGTGGTATCCCCTTTCTATCTAAAGCCTCTGCAACCTCCATTCCCTAAGTGGTATGACGCAAACGCTCAATGCGAATGCCATGCGGGAATCGCGGGACATTCGATTGAGAACTGCACCGCTTTTAAAAAGATAGTTGAAAGGTTTATAAAGATGGGCATAGTAAAGTTTGATGACCCCACAGGACCTAACGTAGCAGGAAACCCGTTACCCAATCATGCTGATAAAGGGGTAAATGCGGTAACCGAGAGTGGAGGTAAAAGAGTCAAGGTTGTTCTGGCTGAAGTAAAAACCCCACTGAGATGGGTTTGGAAACAAATAGTAAATGGAGGTTTAATCACGCAAAAATCGGGAGAAAAGCCCAAGGGAGCAGGAAAATACTGCGAGTTCCATGCCGAGGTGGGTCATGACATCCAAGAATGCATCAAGTTCAAGGCCACAGTGCAAAATCTCATGGATAATAAAGAGATGGAATTTTATGAAGAGATCGAAGGATCAGAAAAAGGAGAGGTCTACGCGTCAGAAGAAGGATCAACCAAGAGAGTCTATGGGGTCAATCACCCTGTGGTGATTATCTCGCGACCAAGAGTTGGGGAAGCTGGAGTACCAATCGTGCCAAAGGTCATAATTCAGAAGCCCGTAGCTTTCTCCTATAAGGACAGTAAAAGGGTTCCGTGGAATTATGATTGTAATGTAATGATCCCGGGAGAGGAGAACCCGGCTAACACCTTAGAGGAGGGTCAAGATGTAAGATTCTTTATACGCAGCGGAAGGCGTTACACCCCGAACACAAAAGCAAAACCAGTTAAAAGGAAATCTTTAATGGTCGAAGCAGTAAGAAAGAAAAGACGATCGGACACAATAAATCACAATGAGCGTGACGAAAAAGAGGCTAAAGAATTCCTAAAATTCCTAAAGCACAGTGAATACAGTATTGTGGAGCAATTACACAAATAGCCAGCTCGCATATTAGTACTAGCTTTACTTATGAGCTCAGAAGCCCACCGTAGTGCATTGATGAAGGTGTTGAATGAAACATACGTCGCGGATGATATATCTGTCAACAAGCTGAACCGTCTGGTCAGCAACATAAGTGTCGATAATTTCATCTTCTTCAATGACGATGAGATACCTCCGGGGGGTATGGGATCTACAAAGGCTCTACACATAACCACACACTGCAAGGGATATACGTTGCCAGGGGTATTAGTTGATAATAGATCAGCCCTGAATGTCTTACGTTTATCCACACTAAATAGGTTGCCCGTGGACAGCTCCCATATGAAAACGTGCCAGAACATTGTGAGAGCAATTGATGGTACTGAAAGAAGGGTCATGGGAAGGATCGATATACCTCTTCAGATTGGTCCAAATACGTATGAGGTGGACTTCTTGGTGATGGACATCAAGCCTTCCTACAATTGCCTGTTAGGAAGACTGTGGATCCATTCGGCAGGGGCAGTGCCGTCATCACTACACTAAAAGTTAAAATTGGTAACTGAAGGTAGATTGGTCACAATAAAAGCAGAGGAGGATATTATAGCATCTGTTACCAGTGACGCTCCGTACATAGGGGCAGACGACGAAGCGATAGAATGCACTTTTCGATCGCTTGAATTTGTCAACGCAACCTTCATCGTCGAAGGCAACAAGATCCCCATGCCCAAAATATCCAAAGGACTCGGGAAATGCCTTCAAGGAAAGACTGAGGTACCGATGCTGAAGGAAAAACGAGACCGCTTTGGCTTAGGATTCAAGCCAGATGCGAGGCAAAAGAGGAAAGAGGTAGAAAAAAGCAGGAGAGAAGAAGGGCGCGCTTAAGCGGAGAAGATGTCAAATGGGAGCCAATGACCTTTCCTCATTTATCTAAAACATTTGTTCCGGGAGGAACTATATACCCTGAACAAAGGATGACAAGAAGAGAAGTAGCGGAGGAAATGTTGGGAAGTTTGAGTATAAACGCCGTATCCGAGGAAGGAACTGAAGAAAGAGATTTATCTGGAATTTGCTTTTATGTTCCTGGAAGTGTTCTGAACAATTGGACCATGGAAGAGATTCCTGTAACCTTTAGGATTAATTTAGAGTAATGTTCAAAACACACTTGTTGCTCTAAGCCTAGGAGCAATAAGAATCCTTTTGTTAAATAGGCATATGTCCAAATATCTTTATTTCAATAAAATGCGTCTTTTTATATCATTCTAAGCAAATATTCTTTATTCTTTTCATTCAGAACCAAAATATCCTTTACATTTCATTCATAACCAATCATGCAGATAATCATTCTTAGATTCTTCTATTTTTGCACATTTCTTCGCCCTTCTAACATATCCCTAGATATCAACGATATGAGCGACGCTGTTACTGACTCAGAACCTCTTTTTTGAGCAAGATACGAGTATGGAGGACTCTCAAGATTTTGAAGATGACCAGGACCGTAACATATCTCTTGATTTGCTAAGGATGGTAGAGCAAGATGAGAAACAAATCCTACCGCACAAAGAGTCAGTGGAAATTGTGAGCTTAGGAGAAGGAAAAGAGTTGAAGATTGGAGCTAGCATTGCCGTAGAAACGAAGCGAGACCTCATTGAGTTGCTCCAAGAATGCAAGGATGTCTTCGCATGGTCGTATCAAGACATGCCGGGGTTAAACACTGATATCGTAGTACATCGTCTCCCTATAAAGGAGGAGTGCAAACCAGTTTAACAAAAGCTCCGAAGGATGAGACCCGATGTTTTGTTGAAGATAAAAGAAGAGGTCATGAAACAATTTGATGCCGATTTCTTGCAAGTGGTCAAATACTCAGAATGGGTAGCCAATATAGTACCCGTTCCTAAGAAAGATGGGAAGGTACGAATGTGCGTGGACTATAGGGATTTGAACAAGGCCAGCCCAAAGGACAACTTCTCGTTGCCTCACATTGATACCTTAGTGGATAACACGGCTGGTTATTCACTTTTCTCTTTCATGGATGGCTTCTCCGGGTACAACCAGATTAAGATGCACCCTGAGGATATGGAGAAGACCACATTCGTAACCATGTGGGGAACGTTTTTTTATAAGGTAATGCCATTTGGGCTAAAAAATACGGGAGCAACATATCAAAGAGCCATGGTAACCCTTTTCCATGATATGATGCACAAGGAGATCGAAGTTTATGTGGATGATATGATTGCAAAATCCAGGACTGAGGAAGAACATGTGCAGGTCTTGAGGAAACTGTTCCTAAGGTTGAGGAAATTCCAATTGAAGCTCAATCCAGCAAAATGTACCTTCGGGGCTAGACCGGGAAAGTTGCTAGGATTTGTAGTCAGTGAAAAAGGAATTGAGATTGATCCAGATAAAGTAAAGGCTATACAGGAACTGACTCCACCACGTACTCAAAAAAAAGTTTGAGGTTTCCTAGGAAGATTAAACTACATCGCTCGGTTTATTGCACAACTAACGGAGAAGTGTGACCCTATATTCCGTCTTCTTAGGAAACACAACCCAGGTGTATGGAATGAGGAGTGCTAGGAAGCTTTTGATAAGGTCAAGCATTACTTGTCCAAAGCCCCAGTACTGATGCCACCTTGCCCAGATAGACCACTGATATTGTATTTAGTGGTATTTGAAAATTCTATAGGATGCGTGCTAGGCCAACATAATGAGTCGGGAAGAAAGGAAAGCGCGATATACTATCTCAGCAAGAAGTTCACTGAATGCGAGATAAGATATTCGCCAATTGAGAAGCTGTGTTGCGCTTTGATTTGGACGACTCGGAGACTGAGACAGTACATGCTATACCATACCACTTGGCTTATCTCAAAACTAGATCCTCTCAAGTACATGATGGAGCCAACTGCACTGAATGGAAGAATGGCCCGGTGGCAGATCCTACTTTCTGAGTTCGATATAGTCTATGTAAACCAGAAGGCTGTAAAAGGAAGTGCAATAGCAGACTTTCTAGCCAGTAGAGCTTTAGAAGATTACGAGTCACTGGACTTTGATTTCCTAAATGAAGACCTAATTTATGTTGCAATCACTGAAGAAGGTGCTCAAAATGAGGGTCATCCTTGGAAACTAAACTTTGATAGAGCTTCAAACGCAGTGGGAAATGGAATTAGGGCAGTTCTAGTATCCCCAAACGGAGATCATTATCCTTTTACTAGCAAATTGGATTTTGATTGCACAAATAATATTGTCAAATATGAAGCATGCATCATAGGTATCCGTGCAGCCATCGAACGCAATATCAAGGTGTTAGAGGTATATGGCGATTCTGAGCTAGTGATCTACCAGCTCAAAGGCGAATGGGAAACAAGAGATCCCAAGTTGATCAGTTATCGAAAGCTAGTTTTGGAGTTAATTAAGAAGGCGAATGGGAAACAAGAGATCCCAAGTTGATCAGTTATCAAAAGCTAGTTTTGGAGTTAATTAAGAAGTTTGATGACATCGTTTTCTGTTACCTCCCGCGAGAAGAGAACCAGATGGCTGACGCCCTAGCTACCTTAGCCTCTATGATCAGAGTAAACAAGCAAGAGGAAATGAAGCCTATCCAAATGAGTATTTATGAGGCTCCGGCTCATTGCTACAACATCGATGAAGAAGGAGAAAAAGACGATTACCCTTGGTATCACGATATATTACGATATATGAAGAATCGTGAATACCCCGACCAAGCAACTGAGAACGATAAGAGGACGTTGAGAAGGTTGGCCGGTGATTATGTCTTAGATGGAGAGATCCTATACAAGAGGAGGAAGGATCAGGTGCTCTTAAGATGCATGGATACTGTTGAAGCCAAGAAAATCCTGGAAGAAGTCCATGAGGGTGTCTGTGGAACACATGCTAATGGTTTTACAATGGCCAGACAGATCATGAGATTCGAGTTTTATTGGTCCACTATGGAAGGGGATTGCATCAGCTATGCCAAGAAGTGCCACAAATGCCAAATTTATGGAGATAAAATTCATATACCTCCTTCACTTCTTCATGTCATGACTTATCCATGGCCTTTCTCTATGTGGGGCATGGACGTCATTGGGCCAATCTCACCAAAAGCTTCAAATGGGCATCGATTTATCTTTATGGTCATCGACTACTTTACTAAATGGGTAGAGGCCACTTCTTATGCCAACGTTACAAAGTCGGCAGTCAGGAAGTTCTTAAAAAAGGAGATCATATGCCGATATGGAATGCCCGAAAGGATCATATCTGACAATGCATTGAACTTGAACAACAGTACCATAGCAGAGGTCTGCAGTCAATTCAAGATCAAACACCACAATTTATCGCCGTATCACCCAAAAATGAATGGTGCAGTGGAAGCGGCCAATAAGAATATCAAGAAAATCGTGGGAAAGATGACTGAGACTTATAGAGATTGGCACGAGAAGTTACCATTGCTCTTTATGCTTATCGAACATCTGTCAGAACCTCTACCGAGGCAACTCCTTTCTCCTTGGTTTATGGAATGGAGGCGGTACTTCCTATCGAAGTTGAGATCCCTTCCCTTCGAGTCTTGTCTGAACTGAAGTTGGATGAAGCTGAATGGATTCAATCTCGGTATGATCAGCTGAACCTAATTGAAGAGAAAAGGCTGAAGGCTATTCGTCATGGTCAAATGCACCAAAAGCGAATGATGCGGGCTTATAATAAGAAGGTTCACCCTAGAGAATTCCATGAGGGAGACCTTGTTTTGAAAAAGATTCTTCCCATACAAAAGGACTTTAGAGGAAAATGGATGCCGAATTGGGAAGGACCTTATGTGGTAAAGAAGGTCTTCTCTGGAGGAGCTCTGATTTTGACCGAGATGGATGGAAAAAGCTTGCCTAATCATGTGAACTCAGATTTAGTCAAGAAATACTTCGCCTAAAAAAAAAGAGGGAGAGGCCAAGGTGAAAACCCGTCAAGGGCGCCTTGAGACCAAAGGGGTTTTGAATTGAAAAACCAAGAATGAGCAATTCAAATTTTAAGGCATGCAGTGGTCTCGCTATGCCCGAACGAACAAGAAGGAGAAACATTACATCTTGGGGCATCAACGAAGTCTTCTAAGTCTGCCAAACGCATCAAGTTCAAAAGGTCTTCGAGAAGCTCTGTGCAGAGAAGCTCATGCTATAATATCTGGGGCATCTATTTTCATTTCATTCACCCTATATTTTAGCAAATTTGCTATTCTTGATTAATTTATTCATTTTTTGTTTTTTTAGCAAATTTGCTATCTTGCCTTATTCTCATTCTGTACTTTGTCAAAATTTTATCTTTTGATCAATTTATTCATTTCGAGCTTTGCTCTCAATAAAATTCCATCTTATCCATAGTGATAATCTTTTTCAAGCATTTTTTCCTTGAAATAATGATTAATGGATTATTAATATTCAAGTAAAAGGAGTTTCACATATTACTCTAAAAACTTTTAAATATTACAAGAACCTAAAGTGGGACCACTATCCAGAACTAATCAGGTTCAGGGGTTGGGAACAATTGAGAAAGAATGATCCAAATTGTGACCCTCAAAGATACCGACTGAATAAGAAGACAGGGTAATGCGTTAACCCTGATGAATAACGAGCAATGACAACCTAAGCATTAAAAAGGAGGATCATTCCAAAAAATGACATTCTTTGCATTCATACAAACATCATTCATACACATCTAGTTAGGAGCATCTGATTTATCTTGATCATGCCATCCTAATTATTTGACATAATCATAGGTCTAAGAAATTGATTTTACAGCTCATGTCCCTCAGAGGACGATGTAGCAAGATCGATTGAGGCTACCAGTTACAGATCTTGCCTTCCTGAAGTTGTAGCGAAGTAGATCGAGCGCGTCAAACCTTATCTCACTGAAGTTGCAGTGGGGCAGGTTAAAGATAGCGAATCTTATTTCCCTGAAGTTGCAGTGGAACAGATTGAAGCTATGAGTTAGATCTTATCTCTCTGAGGTTGCAGTAGATCAGATCACATCAAACCTTATCTCTCTGAAGTGGCAGTAGAGCAGGTTGAAATTACAAGTCTTATCTCCCTGAAGTTGCAGTGGAGCAGATGGAAGCCATTACCCTTATCTCCCTGAAGTTGCAGTGGAGCAGGTTGAAGATACAAGTCTTATCTCTCTGAAGTTGCAGTGGAGTAGACTAAAGATAGCAAGTCTTATCTCTCTAAAGTTGCAGTAGAGCAGATTGAAGTCATAAACCTTATCCCCCTGAAGTTGCAGTGGGGCAGGTTGAAGTTACAAGTCTCATCCCCCTCAAGTTGCAGTGGAACAGACTAAAGATGGCGAATCTTATTTCCCTGAAGTTGCAGTGGAACAGATTGAAGCTATAAATTAGATCTTATCTTCCTAAAGTTGCAGTGAAGCAGATCGATCACATCAAACCTTATCTCTCTGAAATTGCAGTGGAGCAGGTTGAAGTTACAAGTCTCATCTCCCTGAAGTTGCAGTGGAACAGACTAAAGATGGCGAATCTTATTTCCCTAAAGTTGCAGTGGAACAGATTGAAGCTATAAATTAGATCTTATCTTCCTGAAGTTGCAGCGAAGTAGATCGATCACATCAAACCTTATCTTTCTAAAATTGTAGTAGAGCAGGTTGAAGTTACAAGTCTTATCCTCCTGAAGTTGCAGTGGGGCAAGTTGAAGTTACAAGTCTCATCTCCCTGAAGTTGCAATGGAGCAGACTTAAGATGACGAATCTTATTTCCCTGAAGTTACAGTGGAACAGATTGAAGCTAAATCACAGGTCTTACCTCTCTCAAGAGGCGATAGAGCAAATCAAAACAAACTTTATCTCCCGGAAGTTGCGGTGGAGCGGGTTGAAGATACAAGTCTTATCTTTCTAAAGTTGCAGTAGAGCAGTGGGTCAAAGCGAGGCCACTCGAAGAACAGAAGCACCAAAGAAGTCAAGATTTGGCGAGACTAGGCAAAATTGGCTCTTTTGAAGTCTTTGATCGATTCTCGTTACACGACAATGATCAAAGAGGGGCAGCTGTAGTAGCCAATTTGGCCCAACAAAAAATAAACAAACAACAAATTAAAACCCGAAAATATCCAAAAACAAGTGTCCAGTTACAACAGACAAACACAGCCCAAATTTAAACAGACTCGAAGCCCAAAAATTAAACCAGCCCAACAAGCCCACTTAGCCGAACTAGGGTTTCAAAAAAGCTGAAACCCTAGCCTACCCTCAGAGCCGTAGCCGCCTCTGCCATTGGCCACCGCACATCTGCCTCCACCACACGCGCCTGACACCTGCAAGAGCACGAAACCAACACCACAGAACAAGGAAGAAAACAACAAAAATAACAGAAGAAACAAAGAAGAAAAAAAAAAGGCTAACAGAAAAAAAATGAGAGAAAAAAACAAATCAGTAAATCGGTTATATAAACCGAAGCAAACCGATTTTGTATCCTCTTCCTTTAAAAAAAAAACTATCATCAATCGAAAAACAAGAGAAATTTTAGAAGGTTGATTTTCGTCCTCCCATTTGTATTTTTAGTCTTTTAATACTGATATTCTTATTATTTTACTCTTTTTTTTTCTTTTGAAATCTTTGTGAACTAAATCGAAAGGAAAGGGGAGGAGCCTTACCGGAGTCCCCACGATCGCGACGTCGGAGCGTTTTCCCTCCATCATCGGAGTTCGGCCTGAAAAGGGGGTCGAAGGCCCCTTTTCTTTCGTTCTAAAGGCGCTGAAAGCTGAGGCCTTCAGGGGGTTCTCAACCGGAGCCACAGGGCCCATTTGCGCCCTTCGTCGGCCGCCGAATTTAATGGCGCTGCGGTGAACAGAGAAACCCTAGCAGAGAATGGGGGGGAGGCTTTGATTTTTTTTCTCCAGAAACACTCAAAATGAGTGTAATTTTTTTTCTGATTTTAAATTATAACAGGAAATGGCACCGTTTGAAGAGGAAGTGACCCGCGCGTCAACCCGACCCATGCACTGGGTCCGCGCGTTTATATCCTAAAGGGCAATTTGCGCGCTTGGTCCCTCCTGTTTTCGCTGACATTCGATTAAGTCTTATTTTTATTTCTTGTATATTTCTTAATTGGTCCTTAGAATTTGTGCGCCATTTCGATTTGGTCTGAACTTAAACGCAGCGCATAGAGGCCATGGGATATTTTTCCCATTCGGTCCTCTTTATTTTTCCGCGCTTCCAATCGGGCCCTAATTCATTTTTTTTAATTCAGATCTTTAATTTTATTTCCATTCTGTTTTAGTCCCTAATCTATTGGATTTTAACCTTTTTTAGTTTGTTATTTATCTATTCATTTGAATATTTTATACATTATTGATTTTAAAACCTTTTTATTATTTTAAATTACTTCATATATTATTTTCTTTAAAGTTTTTATTATGTATTATTGACTTAAAATTGTTTTGTTACTTATTTTAAGTTGTTTTAGGTATTATCCTTTTTTATATTATTTATTTCATTGTTCTTGGATTATTAATGCTAGTATTTAAATAGTGTATATTGCTTGATTATTGCCATTGTGTATTCTTTTAATTCGTTTATTTCATACCTTTTGTATTATTGTCATTCACTCGTATTATATTGTGTTCATATATACTTGTCCCATGCTCATTATCATATTCTTATGTCATCGCATCGTGAATTAAACCCCAATGTATTTATCCAAAATAGATCGTTTTATTTTACTTTGAACAAAAAGAAATTTTTTTCAAAATAAGATAATATTTCGCGTTTTGGAGATTCGAGAAAATTGTGCCCTAACTTACTGGGTTTCGATTTTTCTCGTTTAGCCTAAATAACGAAATATCCTTTTAAAACAAAATACAAGTTTAAAATAAAAAGCTTATTCTCGAGAGTACAAAGTGTTGTGCCCTAACTTATTGGGTATGACATCTCGTTACCTCGAGATAAGAATTTCTAAAAATGACAATATTCCGCATTTAGAAATTTGAGAGATCGTGCCCTAACTTACTAGGTTTCATTTTTTCTCGTTTAATCTAAATAACCGAATATTCTTTTAAAATTAAAATACACGTGCTTTTAAATAAAAGGCGGGCTTATTCTCATGGATTCGAGGTGCCGTGTCCTAACTTACTGGATGTGGCATTTCGTTGCCTCGAGATGAGATGGTCTTTAATGTTTGTTCCAACTCATTCAAGTTTTTAGTAAAATTAACATTAATAAAAAATGATCGTATTTTTAAATTCGTTCTCGGTTTTCAACTTTCGACACTAAGACACTAATTAATCAATTCGGTACTAATTTTGGGCGTGACGAGGGTGCTAATCCTTCCTCGCACGTAACCGACTCCCGAACCCGTTTTCTCGAATTTCGTAGACCAAAAACACCATTTTAGTAAACCAAAATGTTTTATAAAAACAAAGGTGACCCGATCACACCTCATCAAAAAAGATTAGTGGCGACTCCCATTTTTATTTTCGTTTTCAAAACCCAAGTCGATTTCATTTTCAAAAAAATGGTTTCGACAATAGTGTATTTTTTTATAAGCAAAAAGATTATTTTGAAATTTAAAATGAATTTGGTTGTGTATATTTTTACTTCTAAGATAAAAATATTTTATTTTTAAAATTGACATATAGTTTGATAATTTTAAAATATTGAAAATATTTAAAAGTTAAGTAAATTGTTTGACCAACTTTAAAAATGAATTTAAACATGTTTTTTTTTAAAACATTAAAACTAATAAAAAATAATTTTAAAATTTTAAAAGCATATTAAAATAGTTAAAACATTGTCTGTAAATTTGTAGAGGAATAAAAAACATAAATTAAAATATGTAATTAATATAATCAAAACATAATTAGATTTAAAAAACATATTTTAAAAATTATTTTAAAATATATCTAAATATATTATTAAAAATAAATGAATTTTAAAAATGAATTTTCAAATAATTTTCAATAATTTTGATTTTTTTAAAATAACATAATTTATAAACATTTATAAATATAAAATTAAATAGTGCGCTAGACTAATAATATTAAAAATAGATTAAAATTTTTTAAAAATTAATTTCATATCAAAACAAAATATTAAAAAAACATATGAAGATACATATAAAGAAAAGGATGACAATTGTAGGTATTGTCGTATAAATTTATACATACGATAGCAAAAATATAATTTCACTATTTTAATAGTCTATATTTTTATAATTTTTAAAAAAGTAAATCAAATTTTTATATTTTTAGGAGGCAAAGTGCAATTATATTTTTACTAATTTAAAATTTTAAAAATTTTAAAGAGTTTAAATGAAAATTTTTCCTTTAAGGGGATCGGGCCTTGCCAAGCCCCTAATTTCGCCCTTGATAGATATAATAATTTTATTTATATTATTAATTATAAATATTTAATTTTTAAACTTCAATTTATGAAAAGAATTCCTTTTTTAACTTCTTTAACCATCATTTATGAACTACTTTTATCTTTTAAGGTATCATATATGTATACATATTTATAATGATTTAATTTCAATTTTTTAATTTCTTTACCATATTTTATGTATAATATATAAATAAATCTTAATTTTTATCAAAAACAAATAAATTTTAATATAAAATGATTTAATGTATTTTAATTAATATGTTGAGTATGCCTCATATTTCAGTCAAATTTGAGAGATAATCTTCCAGTTAAAATCTGTCTATTTGTTTCAGTCGAATTCTGATTAGTCTAGATTATTTTATTATTATTTGACCTACGAATTTAGCCTATAAAGAGTCTCTTTTACAACCTTAAAAAATACACTAATTAAAAGATTAAAACTCATAATTGGAGAAATCTGAGAGTTCTTTATTTTCGGGTTTCAGGGTTTAGTTTTTATCTCCATCTTTTATACTCTTTGTTCTTTTGCCATTATAGTAAAATTATCTTTATCTGTGGTTTTTTTATTTTCTTTAGAGGGGGTTTTTCACGTTAAACTTGTATGTTCAATTTCTCAATTTCTTCTACTATTTTACTTTTACTTGTTTGTTGCTTAATCGGATTGATCCTCAAAATAATACATACAATTAACCGTGCGATACAATTAACCCGTGCATCGAATGAGAATAAAAACCAGTTAAATATTATAATACTAAGTAAAACATTATATGTTATAAAATTATATATGTATGAAAAATAATCAAATAGACCTTGTGGCATGACACACTTAAAGGTTTTTTATGCCTTTGGGGTAAAATCTTAAAACGTTGAAATAGAATAGTAAAAATGACAGATAATGAAAGTGTTGAGTCATTTCAATACAACTATTCTAATACAATATATATTTGAAAAATATTAATCAAAATAAAATAATTGCAAATATGAAGCACAAGTGTCCATCTTTTGACATATAATATATAAAAACCACAAAATATGCTTAACCTAATAAGCTTAGCACTTAGCTTATTTCTTTATTCATAAAGAATAATATATTTTATATTATGCATTATAAACTTTTTTAAGCAATGTGGGACTTAAATAAATCAATAATATTACAAATTACTAACATTATAGGCTTCAATTAAACTAATATTTAAAAATATCTAAAGTTGAAAACAAATAATTCTGAAGAATCCATACATGATGAAATTAAACTTGAATAAATTTAGAGACAACCTACACCAATGTGAAAATTAAACTTATAGAGCATTCAAATTTCGGAGCATCTGCCTTTATCAATAATTCCGAAATTTTGTTTGTCAAAGAAGAATGCTCAAGGTTAAAGACAATGTTTGAGACAAAAGACAAAAGACAAGACAAATTTGATCAATGAATGGGGCATTCAAAACAAAAGAAGAATCAATCAACTCCAATAACGTACAAAAATTTGGGTTTATGCATGTGGAGCTCGAAAACGTGAACAGTTTGAATTTCTTCCCATTTTTGTAAGGTACGTTTACAAAGATAAGTTTTGAGGTTTTTAATAAGCTTCACAATGAAGACGATGGATGAAGATTTTGGATTTCACGACAAGATGGTTTCACGTAGTGGATACTCTTTCAAGCATCAAATGATAAATAGTAAATAAATAGAATATTAGGAAGTTGTTTACGCAATTTGATTTTCTTATGTTTTCGGAGTTTAATTCAATAAGAAATATTCACTAGTTTCAATACTCATAACAAGTGATCCTAGTCTATCACATATCTCGTGACAGTTTCCTTCTCCTTTGTACTTTGAAGACTTGATACTTTTACCACTAAATTCTGTCCTTATGAATTTAGCAAATAAAACGACAATACAAAAGTTTTACTATCAATATGCGCTCATACAATAAGTTTCCTCACTTAGAATAGATTACATGTTCAATTCTATCCGTACATAAATCTATATAAGTTTCTCAATTATATAGAATTTATCAAGACTTATTTACGTAAGAAGATCTATCATCGTCCTTAAAGAACAACCATTATATAAGCCGAATAAAATATAATAATAATGAGCAAGATAAACAAGGATTCTTGGCGGCTAAGCCTTTAGTAATTCAATCCAATCCGACTTCCTTCATTCAAGGGATTAGATATGGGGTAATCTTATTCAATCCAGTCATCAATATATGATTCCCCAAGTGACATGATCTTCCATAATGGACTACATATATTCCATATAATCAACATAACCCAAATAATTAGTTTGATAAATTGCCAACACCTTAAATATAAAAACTGTCTTCATACAGATTTGATGGATAGGGAAGTGGGCACTCCCTCTAACACCAAATTATCAGTTCTATATTTTCAAACAAATATTAAAATATACCTTTTAAAAATAAAAATACAATGTTAAACATTAAATTAAAAATCAATATCATTTATGACATTATAAATACATCCTTTTCCTTTCATTTATAAATATACAAGAATTACTATCATAATAAACTATTGAATCTCAGTATCACGTTTCACTTTTCCGTTATAAAAAAAAAAAAATTGTTTGGGGAATCGAATAATGTCACGTATTAAAAAACTAAATATATATATATATAATTTAAAAATTATAAAATTTTATACAAATACATGCAATTCCCAAAAACACAAAAATTAATTTTTTATTAAAAAATATTGTTTTTAAATTTTTTTTGAAATTATAAAAAAATTTATTTAAAAATCATGTCCAGAAAAAAGATATCCAAATTCAACTAATTTTGAAATTCCATTTGTCTAGGTTAATTTGGACGTGCATTTTAGCAGTTAACTCATAAAAAATCTAAAAACACACAACATTCCTTAAAAAAACACTAAAGGTGTGTTTGGATAAAATATTTAGAGAAAAAATTTTATTTTTATTAAAATTTTCAAAATTCTAAAACTGAAATTACATGTTTGGTAGATCAATTTCCTTTTTCAAATTCCCCTAAAGAGACAATTTTTAAAATTCCTTTTAACTTCATTTAATTTAAAATATGGTCCCACAATAAAAATAAAATAAAAAACTTAAACTCCAAAAATATTTTTACTTAATTCTAATATATTTTTCAAGATTTATTTTTTTAAAAATATTAAAATTTTTTACAAATTCAATGATATCGATATTGAATTTTATATTATTTATTTTTAATATCAATAATTTTCTTTTATAATTTAAATAACTTATTTTTTTCCTAAAATAATCATTTATCCAAGGCAATTACAGTTGCTAGCATTTTGAATTGATGAGTTATAAAATGCTAGCATTTAAAAAAAATTTAAAATTTTAAAATTACTCATCCAAACACACTCTAAAAATTGAGTTTTTTTAATTGTTGTTTTTTAATTAGAAAAAAACATATAAAATTATTTTAAATGCATATTAATGATCTTGGAAAAATGCAAGTTCATTCCATCAAAATTCAAAAAGAAAATCTAAAAGTGAGAATTTATTTTGATTTTTTTTTGAAATTATAAAAAAAAAAGAGTTAAAAACAATGTTTAGAATGAACCTAGACAAATAATTATTCAAATTCAACTAAACATAGACATTTATTTGTCTAGACTCATTTTGAATGTATTTCACAAAAAAATATTTTTTATTTTTTGGAATTTTCTTTTATAAATATTTATAATTTTTTAGTTTTTTTTTTATTTTTAAAGAATTTTGACTATTTTTCTGCTTGGCATTATTTTATTGGCTAAGATAACATTTTTATAATGAAAATGTGAAATGGGATAACAAGATGGAAAAAGTTATAGTATAGGGGCCAAAGTGACCAAAAAGATTCTTAAGTTTCCAAATTGAGAATTTATGTATAGTATAGGAACCAAAATGGGTATTAATGTCACGCCCTGAAATATAGGGGGTTAATCGTAATGGTTAAATAAGAAATTGAATAGGCTTAATGGTTAAGTACTACTCTCTTATCCTAGAGGTCCTAGGTTTGAGTTATCTTATTCCTATTTCTTTCCTTTTAATTTTCAGCATCCTAGACTAAAAGCCACACTAAAATAAATACGGTTAAGAGTAAAAACTAAGTAAGAATAGGCTTCAGGCCTAACAGTTAAAAGTTATTATTTCCCCCAACGACCCAAGTTCAAGCCATTCCTTCCCCTTTTTATTTCGTAATTTCATCAAATACGCCCCAAAACACACACACACACATATATATATATGATTAAATGTCTAAAATAAACAAGAAATGAGCAATATGCTCAATGGTTAAGGCGTCATCCTCCTTAAAAGGCAAGGTTTGAGCCCCCCCTCTTTTCCACCATTCATTTTAATTTCAACAATTTTGGCAAGGCTAGAGGAAATTTGCAAATTGCAGCCCCTTGCTCCTAATTTGGGTAAATTGCATGTGACGTCCCTAGGGTTTACAAACCCTAGGAATTTAACAAATTCTTTTTTAATTAGAATTTATATCTTGCCCTTCCTCAAAATTCCAATAAAATTAGAATTCCACCATCCTTTTCTTTTCTTTTCCTAATTAGATTTTCATATTACCCATTTTCAAATCCTGATAGAATTTGCTCTCCATCTTTCTATTTATTCTCTTTTTATTTTTCTTTCCCTCTTTTTAACATTATATTTTTCATCTTTCTTGCTATTGATTATTTTTTCTTTCCCAAATTAAAACATCCTCCATTCGATCATTCTTTCCATCAGGTTTATCTTTGCCTTCAAAAGCATCCTTATTCTTGCCAAGAAATGGTAAGTACACCTTGTTCCTATGATTCGAGTTAGTAACTCTGCCATACAAATCTCCAACTTTGATATTTAATTCGTTCAATCGATCTATTTGAAATCTTGACAACTCTTTTGCAAATCTTGTCAATCTTGACATCAATCGCTAATTGTGTACATATGTCGATTGAAGAATTAGATTTAGGTGTGTCAGATTAGAATTGAGCGTAAGGAACGTCAATTGGACTCCCGACGAAAGGTGTGTGTTCTTTAACAAGTGAATCGGGGCAAACTATGTAACACCCCTAACCCATATCTGTCGCCGGAACAGGGTTATGGAGCATTACTGGAATTTACAAATCAAATACAGACATTTCATATCACTTCACATTCATATCAGAAATCAATCATATTCAATCATATTGTCCAATATATGAACCGGGTATTCAAATAATTTTTCACAAAATGTCAAAATTTTTCCTAGGTGCAGGGGACACACGTCCGTGTGGCCAGGCCGTGTGGTTCACATAGTCAAGAGACACGCCCGTGTCTCAGGCCGTGTAGGTATTCGAAATAAGGACACACGGTCGTGTCCCAGTCCGTGCCCATACCCATGTAACTCTCTAAGTTGGGTCACACGGCCAAGCCATACACCCGTGTGAGCAATTTGACTTGCATTAATTAAGTATAGGGGTCACACGGCCAAGCCACACGCCTGTGTCCTAGGCCGTGTGGATAATTTTGAGCATTCTGTTTCTCAATTTTTAAGATGCAGGGGACACACGGCCAGATCACACGCCCATGTGCTAGGTCGTGTGTCACACACAGCTGAGGCGCACGCCCGTGTCTCTGCCCGTGTGGACGAAAATAGGCCATTTACAAGGCCACTTTTCTCACCCAATTTGTCTTCCACCTACACCAACACTTTAACACATTCACAAGGCAATACCAATCATTCAAATCAAGCTAAAACCATGTTTAGTACATGTTATAACATTCCATATGTCTAAGTATTCAATTTCCCCTAATTGACCCAATTCACATACATGCATATCTTACCAATTATACTAACTCAATTCAATTAATTATGAGCCTATATAATCTCCCTCATTTAACCAATTCAAAGACTCATCAAACACATTAAAACCATATATAAACACATCAAAATATGTCATTCACAAGCCATTCCAATGGCTAATTATAACCAAACATTTACATTGCTATAATTGGTCATATTTAGCCTATACATGCCATTATAACCAAAATTAGTTTGCTATATATACCGAAGAGTCTGAGGGATAGTGTGATGTAGCTCCGACCAACTTTCAACTTTTACGAGCCTCCAAGTACTATAAGACAGACGAATTAAAATAGAGTAAGCATTTTATGCTTAGTAAGTTCGTATAACGGAAATTAACTTACCATTTAATTCACATTTAAGGTAAACAAATAAATATGCTCAAACCAATTTGGCCAATTGCCTAAACACATATCCTCATCAAGTATGTTAGTCATGTAATTTACATGTAAAACAGGAAACATGTATGAGCTCATCAATATTCAATTTTCACATACATATATTTATCACATCAAGTGTCCATGAAACATATACATATCATATATTTGTATTTCAAGTATATACTCGTAACAATATGCCTCAATTTCATAATTTCTCATATCATAATTTTGCCGGTTGAATCATTTATAATATCGATGGATACACGAGCGGTACACACGAAGTGTACAAATCTGTAATCCGTCAATTCATATTCAATAATGCTCTTATGAGCACATAAACAAGAAGCTCTTTCGAGCCATATAACGGGAAGCTCATGTGAGCCATGCAACAGGAAGCTCCAGAAAGCCATTAACGGGAAGCTCATACGAGCTAATATCAGGAAGTTCAAGCGAGCTAATATCGGGAAGCTCCAAAGAGCCATTAATCGGGAAGCTCCGAAGAGCCATATATCAGGACGCTCATAAGAGCTGTGGTGTATCCACAACACATGCAGGATCACAACCAATCGTGATGCTCCAAAGAGCTATTAACGGGAAGCTCGCAAGAACCATATAACTGGAAGCTCATGAGAGCCAAATATCGGGATGCTCATGAGAGCTAATAATGGGACACTCTTTCAAGCTGTGGTGTGTCCACAACACATGCAGGACCACAACCAATCTGAAAACCCTGTATCCATCGAATTTCATTTATTCATACGGAACTTAATATTTGTCAGACATTATCGGATATGTGATTGATTTTCATACATGTCAATTACAAAATTTACATACATAACATTCAATTCAAACATATAAATTCTCAATTTAGTTACACGAACTTACCTCGACAATGTTCGTGCATGCAAAAATTACTAATCTGCTACTTTCTCTTTTCCTCGATTTAATTCAGCACTTGATCTATCTAGATCTATACGAATGAATTTAACATCAATTTAATACAATTTACATTCAATTCAATCCAATTCACATCTTAGGCAAAATTATCATTTTGCCCTTATACTTTTAATTAATTTTGATTTCGTCCCTAGGCTCGAAAATGAAATTCATGCAATTTAATCCTTATTCCAAGCCTAACTGATTTTTACATATAACAATAACAGTCCATGTATTTCACAAAAATCAGAATTTTCCCATGAATTTCACATCTTTACAATTTAGTCCCTAAATAACAATTTCATGAAACTTTCCTTTACAAAAGTTGTTTATCTATCAACAACCTTTCCATTTCTACCATAAAACTTCATAATTCATGCATACTCATCCATGGAAAAACTTTAATACTTTAATAACTTTACAAATTAATCCCTGAGATAATTAGATTAGGTTATTTCGATCTCGGAAATATGAAAATTACTAAAACCGAGACAAGAATACTCACCTAATTTGGCCTAATAAGTTTGTCTTCTTCAAGTTTTTCTAACTAAGGTTTCCATGTATTTTTAATTTGGGGAAGATGATGAAATAAGATATTAGATTTTTATCATATTTAATTATTTCTATTTCTAGTTTAGTCCTTTTCTTTATTTAATTTTCCATGGATGAATCTTCATTCTTATCTACTAACTCCTCTTAATGGTCTATTTTCCATATAAGGACCTAAAATTTTGAATTTCATAGCTATTTGATACTTATAGCTACTAAAACTTAATTTTTGCATTTTATGCAATTTGATCCTTTCTATTAAATTAAACATGTAACCGGTAAAATTTTCTTATCGAAATTTTCATACGATATTTCTATCATAATGTAGACCATGCAATAATATTTAAATAATTTTCCTTCCAAACTCGGATTTGTGGTCCCGAAACCACTGTTCCGATTTCACTAAAAACGGGTGATAAACGGTAAAAGTAACATATTCTAAGCCCACATTTAGTATGCTTTTGGATGATTTAAGCCCCAATTTATGTAAAAAGGTGCTCTTAATCCTTTCTTTTCATGTCTTATACTCAGGAAAGCACCCGATGACGAAAAGAATGAGAAACGGGCTTAAAGCGGACCGAATTGGGCCAAGCCACGAAATCAGCACGGCCTGGACTTCAAGCCACACGACCGTGCCACCATTCCTACTAGAACACGGCCTTACCACGACTTACATGGCCGTGCCTTATTCAACAGTGTTGAACACGGCCTGGCCACGATTTACACGGGCGTGTGCCATGGAGAAGAGCAATTTCATTCGGGAAAGGATACTTAGGGAGAAAGAAACGTGTTTCAAAAGCCTATAAATACACCCTAGGTACCAGCTGAAAGGGGGGCGTAGAGCTAGGCCAAAAAGCCAAGCCGAAAAGGTCAAATTTGGGGGAATCACTCGAAGATAGCCAGTTGATCCATCTCAAGAAGTCGGAATTCTACTCAAGACGGAGGATCTCCTCTTCAATTCCATCAGGGGGTTTTAGGGATTTCTTATGTTTTGTTTCATCTTTTCTCTTGAGATGTTGTCTTTTATTATTATTATGAACTAAACCTTCGGATACCCGAAGGGGATGAAACCTATGATGAATCTTGTTATTTGATTTTGGAATTATATGATAATAACTTAGTTTGTTCTTAATTGTGTGAACTTAATCCAAATCTAATGTGCTTAGGTGGAGGAGGAATAGACCTTGCCTAAGAGTAGATCCAACATAATTAAGTGGAGTTGATCGCACGCCTAGAGATAGGGTGACGAGATTTTGCCGGATTAGGGTGAAACCTAATATGGGAGTCCACAGATTGATTTACTGCTATTCTAGGGGGTTATTATAAGCGAACGAGAGTTCCACTAATTAACCTAGGGTTAGACGTTATTCGCCTCGAGAGAGGGTTTAATATACGTTAGGGAGTCTCACGGATCAAACTAAGTAAATAAATCATATGGTTCAAGGTTAAATAACAAGTGAAGTCTAGGTAGATTTTTCCTAAGGGTATCGCTTGAGTCAACTGAGTTTGTCCAAAAGTTATTTCCCGAATTCATTCTTTTTGTCTTTGCGTCTTAGCTTAGTAAGTAGATTAGTTTTAGTTTAAACAATCATCACTTTATATTAAGGCTAAATAATAAAAAGACGGTGAGTATTAGTACTTTTAGTTCCTTTGGGTTCGATAATCCGGTCTTGCCTAAATTATACTACTGTTCGATAGGTGTACTTGCCTTTAATCGTTGTTAGAGTTGGTTTCCAAGTTCGATCATTCTTTTATAAATTTTAAAACTCTGATTTACAGCGATCAAGTTTTTGGCGCCGTTGCCGGGGAACTAAAATATTAAGAAAGTTTTATTTTTATTACTTTAGCCATTATTTTTTATTATTATTTTCTGCACTTTATTTTTGGTTTATAGTTTAGTTTTCAATTTTGCTAATTTTATTTCTTCCTTTTCCTATCAGGTACCTCTAGTTTATGACTAGAAGAAACCCGACAGGACCACTATTATACGATAGTGATATTAAAGCTACCGTTCTAAGAAATCGTAGAGAAATTAGGCGAGCCCTAAACTACACAGAAGAAGAGCGAGAAGACAGATCCAATCCTACTGAAGGGATGGACGAGAATAATCCACCACCACAAAACGATGTGGGGGATCAGAATGCTCCTCGTACTATGTATGATTATGCTAAACCTCATTTAACAGGGGCAGAATCGAGTATTGTTAGGCCTGCTATAGCTGCTAATAATTTTGAATTAAAGCCTAACACTATTCAAATGATTCAACAGTTTGTTCAATTTGATGGTTTGTAGGACGAAGATCCAAACACTCATATAGCTAACTTTTTAGAGTTCTGTGATACCTTCAAAATAAATGGTGTTTCTGATGATGCCATACATCTTCGGCTATTTCCCTTTTCACTAAGAAATAAAGCTAAACAGTGGTTAAACTCGTTACCACGAGGGTCAATCACTACATAGGAACAAATGACCGAAATTTTTTTATTAAAATATTTCCTACCGGCCAAAACGGCCAAATCACGTAATGATATATCTTCTTTTGTGCAGATGGATTTAGAGACATTATACGACGCATGGGAGAGATACAAAGATCTCTTGAGGAGATGCCCACACCACGGATTACCATTGTGGCTCCAAGTCCAAACTTTTTACAACGGTGTGAATCCTTCAACGAGGAAATTAATTGATTCAGCCGCCGGTGGAACCCTGAATAATAAAACTCCTGAGGCAGCCTACGAGTTTATTGAAGAGATGTCGCTGAACAACTATCAGTGGCAAGTTACAAGAACAAGGCCAACAAAAATAGCCGGAGTTTACAACCTCGACGCAGTAACCATGCTATCAAATCAGGTAGAGTTGATGAATAAGAAGATTGATAGTTTGTTTTCTTCGCAGGTAAATCCAGTGATGCAGTGCGACACAGGTGGAATCGTGGCGAATCCTAAGTACCCACCATACCAACCAGAAAGCGAACAGACGAACTATATAGGTAATAATTTCAGATCCAATAATAACCCATATAGTAATAATTATAATCCAGGTTGGAGGAACCACCCAAATTTTTCGTGGGGAGGACAAGGAAATCAAGGAATTCAAAAACAACAACCTCCTCAGAACTTCCAAAATCAGCCCTATCCACAGGAAAAGAAGCCAAATCTTGAAGAAACGTTGAACAAATTCATAGCATCCACAGAGGCTCATCTCCGAAAGACTGAGGTAACACTCGACACCCAACAAACATCGATCAAAACGATCGAGAACCAAGTTGGAGGACTTACAAAGGCAATCGGGGAAATTACTGAGTCATTCGGACAAATTGCGAAGCTATTATCCGAACGACCACAAGGGCGTCTACCAAGCAACACGAAGATCAATCCAAAGGAGCAAATCCAAGCCATAACAGCTCAAGAAAGCGAAGAAGTAGACAAACCCAGTCCAACACAAAGCGAGGTTGAAAAAAGTAAAGCTGAGGTAATCCAAGAAAAGCCAAAACCGATAATCAAAGCATACCAACCTCGCATACCTTATCCCGAAGCATTGAAGAGAGACGACACAGAGGAACAGTTCGGTAAATTTCTTAAACTTTTAAAGAAATTACACATTAACTTACCACTCCTCGAAGCTCTTTAGTAGATGCCTGATTCCAGGAAATTCTTAAAGAAGCTTCTGACAAACAAGCGGAAACTAGACGAAGATTCGCATGTGGAACTCAACGCAAAGTGCTCAAGCAATCTTGCAAAATAAGCTACCACGAAATTAAAAGATCCAGGGAGTTTTACAATTCCATGTTTAATTGGTAGACTAACTGTTGATAATGCGTTAGCTGATTTAGGGGCAAGCATAAATGTCATGCCTTATAAATTGTTTAAACAATTAGGTCTAGGGAAACCAAAACAAACTAGGATGAGCATTCAATTAGCTGATAAAACTGTTAGAATTCCTAGGGGTATTATCGAACATGTTCTTGTAAAAATTGACAGATTCGTTTTCCCAGTAGACTTTGTTGTCTTAGACATGGATGAGGATAATTCGATTCCCCTAATTTTAGGAAGACCCTTTTTAGCAACTGCCAGGACTAAAAATGATGTTGATGCAGGAGAACTCATACTTTGTGTAGGTAATGAGACCGTCACCATCAAGGCTCTCGATTCGGCTAGAACATCGAGTAATCAAGGTGAGAACGTAAATTTCCCTAATAACCATTTGGTTAACCCTTCTTTTCAAGAAACACCACCAAAGAATACAACTGATCCCGATCCTGACCCCAACCCCAACAAAGAAATAATTTGTAAAGATCGAGGAATTCAGATCGATGATCTAGACGAGTGGAAGACACACTTCAAGGAGAAATTAGGGATACACGACGAAGAACCAGAACCACACGAGGAAAAATCGAAAGAGCCCCCAGAAGAGCTTATAGGAACAACAAACCACTTCAAAATAAGGGACAAGGTACTGTTAGATCATGCAGATCTTCGAATATCTCCTCCTGACCCTAGCACAAACAAAGAAATATCTTTTAGGGTAACCAGTGTTTTCCCATACGAAACAGTCGAGGTAAGTAATCCTATTTTTGGTACTTTTACTATAAACGCATCTCAACTTAAAATTTTTCACGAGGATACAGATAATAACATGAGGAAGGACTTCCAACTCCTCAAACCACCCTAAAGATACAAACGAGAAGAGAGTCTAGCTTAAGACTATAAACGAGCGCTTCTCGGGAGGCAACTCGAGCACTAACATAATTTATTCTCACATTTTGCTTTAAATTTAATTTTCTTTTTTTCTTTTCTTTCTGAATACGTAGTTATAAAACTAACAAGGGGTGCAGATTTCAGGACACACGGCCTTGCACACGGTCGTGGCCGTGGCCGTGTGTACCTCAAGAATCTTGGTACTAACATGGCAGGACGGTACAAGTCAGAATGAACTAATTTCTGGCAATCACGGACTCAACCACTCTCCCACGGGCACCGACAAAGTGACACGGCCGTGCTTGACGGCCGTGTGAGGCTACTGACTTGCCAACCACGGGCTGAACACGCTCGTGCCAGATAACCGTGCTAATATACTGACTTGTCGAACACAGGCTAGACACGAGCGTGGGGAACCAACACGCCCTATAGCACGACCGTGCGAGGCGGCCGTGTGAATCGACACACCCTCAACCCACGGGCGTGGGAAACCGCCAGACCTGAAATTTTATTTAAACACCATACCACTCTCCTTCCTCTTCTTAACTCACTTTCTTTCTTTCTTCTCGTTTTTCTTTCTTTCTCTCTTTCTCTTCTCCCTCTTACTTTTTCCTTTTTCCTAATAAATCCTTAGACTCTTGAGCCACAACAATATCATAACCATGGCAAGGAAGCGTAAAAGGCCAATCACGGTCTCCTCAAAGGAGACCGATTCACATGAGTTCATGCCGGCAGCTTCACCCAAACAACAAGCCAAGGGCCTTTGAGACCAATTATCTGTTCTTTTATTTTTAACTTCTCCTTTATTTTCCTTATCTTTACTTCTCTTCTACTTAATTTAGCTTATTTTATCTTAATTTTTTAATTTTAGGTTTTAAAGCCTGCTTGGGAATCACGCCACCACCACCACCATAACCTCAGCCTTAGAAATCACACCCAACAATAAGGACCTCCCGGTTCATTAATCTCCTCTTTTAATTTTAGTTTTCTTCTTAGTCTCCTTTTCTTTATCTTCCTTGTCCTTAATTTTATATTTAGTTTACTTTAATTATGTCTTAATGATCCCTGGCTAATTCTCTACGAGCCTTCCAATTTCTTCATCTAGCGCAGGTTCGTCATTCAGACGGGCCATCACCACCACCAAAGACACAATCTCCTCTCAAGGAATCATCCGAAAATTTAGGAAGTTTTCACTTATCCCCATATCTGATGATTTTATTACAAGGTTGTTATATATCTTTGTACATTGAGGGCAATGTACATCTTAAGTGTGGGGGGGTGAACAACCTAAAAAGATACCTAACTCAAAGCCTGAATTTAGTCTTGTTTTTAAGTAAATTTCTCATATTACTAATTAGGATGAAATTTCCATGATTTATGATTTTTATTGATATGTTTTAGATTAAGTCATTGATAATTGTACATTGATAATTAAATTTGAAGAATACTATAAAATCAAGCATGATAAGTCTATTTTTTAGAAATTAAAAATTTTCTAGGTTGTCAAGCTGAGTTTAAATATTACTTTGAAGTTTGAAATTTACGAGGTTGACATCAAAATACCCATAATTTTTGTGAGATTTTGAGCCTTATAGAGCATATATTCTTTTTCTTGCTCACTTTATTGATTATGAGTATGTCAACACTGATTTGTTATTCTAGAACTTGCATCGATTATACATGATGAGACCACATTTTTTTTGATTTGACACACAGAGATGATGAAGGCATCTAGGTTTTAACCCACTAATTCCATAAAAAGCCTACCTCCATAACTAACCCCTAGTGAACCCCTTTTAATCCTAACAACCCTATTTATTGACTCACCCACTAATATTAACCCAGAACCCCTTTGTTTTTGTTATCACCATTCCTTTTGACTACCCTTATATCGAAATTTGATTTGATTAATAGCCTAACTAGTTTTTTATTTCAGTTATGTATTTATGATTTGTTCTAAAAAAAATTCAAAAGTATATTCATTATTCAGTATTAGTTGTGATTAAATGAGCTTATACGCTTGAATCCCAGATATCGAAGAAGAAGCTCGTAGTGTTAGTATTATTAGTTTTCAATTGATATAATTATTATTAGTTCATTAGTTCTTAGTCAGGTAATTTGTCAATTTAATCTCGATTCTAACCCTCTAATTTAGCCTTATTCCACACCTTAACCCTAGCCCCGTTACAACCTTGTTAAAGACCTTTTGATTTGTGTTTCATCTCATATTTCAGTGGTGGAGATTTGATTTTCATGCAAGCCTATGGGATTAACTCTTCATGTTTGACTTTTGAGTGCCTAAATTCTGAACCTTAAACACTGTGAGTGATTTGAGTGAATCTTTTGTGAGGATGTCAATCCTTGTCGATTTCAAATTAAAGGTAATTATCTAGATAAGGGGAGACGCCTATGTTTTCGAGCTACAAAATCTATGACTTATACTGTTTGAAATTTTAGGACACTTTGAATTGAATTATCCATGTATAAATTATCTATGAATTATGATGAGACACTATCAATGACTATTATGAATTGAGGAAAGTTCGTTTTAATTGTAAGTTGAGAATTTTGCTTGAGGACAAGCAAAAGCTTAAGTGTGGGGGTATTTGATAAACCGTAAAAGTAACATATTCTAAGCCCACATTTAGTATGCTTTTGGATGATTTAAGCCCCAATTTATGTAAAAAGGTGCTCTTAATCCTTTCTTTTCATGTCTTATACTCAGGAAAGCACCCGATGACGAAAAGAACAAGAAACAGGCTTAAAAAGGACCGAATTGGGCCAAGCCACGAAATTAGCATGGCCTGGACTTCAAGCCACACGGTCGTGCCACCATTCCTACTAGAACACGGCCTTACCACGACTTACACGGCCGTGCCTCATTCAACAGTGTCGAACACGGCCTGGCCATGATTTACACGGGCGTATGCCATGGCCGTGCCTCTGCCGTGGAGAAGAGTAATTTCATTCGGGAAAAGATACTTAGGGAGAAAGAAACGTGTTTCAAAAGCCTATAAATACACCCTAGGTACCAACTGAAAGGGGGGCGGAGAGCTAGGCCAAAAAGCCAAGCCGAAAAGGTTAGATTTTGGGGAATCACTCGAAGATAGCCAGTTGATCCATCTCAAGAAGCTGAAATTCTACTCAAGACGGAGGATCTCCTCTTCAATTCCATCAGGGGGTTTTAGGGATTTCTTATGTTTTGTTTCATCTTTTCTCTTGAGATGTTGTCTTTTATTATTATTATGAACTAAACCTTCGGATACCCGAAGGGGATGAAACCTATGATGAATCTTGTTATTTGATTTTGGAATTATATGATAATAACTTAGTTTGTTCTTAATTGTGTGAACTTAATCCAAATCTAATGTGCTTAGGTGGAGGAGGAATAGACCCTGCCTAAGAGTAGATCCAACATAATTAAGCGGAGTTGATCGCACGCCTAGAGACAGGGTGACGAGATTTTGCCGGATTAGGGTGAAACCTAATATGGGAGTGCAGATCGATTTACTTCTATTCTAGGGGTTATTATAAGTTTAACGAGAGTTCCACTAATTAACCTAGGGTTAGACGTTATTCGCCTCGAGAGAGGGTTTAATATACGTTAGGGAGTCTCACTGATCAAACTAAGTAAATAAATCATATGGTTCAAGGTTAAATAACAAGTGAAGTCTAGGTGGATTTTTCCTAAGGGTATCGCTTGAGTCAACTGAGTTTATCCAAAAGTTATTTCCCGAATTCATTCTTTTTGTCTTTGCGTCTTAGCTTAGTAAGTAGATTAGTTTTAGTTTAAACAATCATCACTTTATATTATGGCCAAATAATAAAAAGACGGTGAGTATTAGTACTTTTAGTTCCTTTGGGTTTGATAATCCGGTCTTGCCTAAACTATACTACTGTTCGATAGGTTCACTTGCCTTTAATCGTTGTCAGAGTTGGTTTCCAGGTTCGATCATTCTTTTATAAATTTTAAAACTCTGATTTACAGCGATCAACGGGCTGTTACAAATTGCGTCTAGGATTAGGGTCACACGGTTTCCTACATGGGCATGTGGACCACATGGGTGGACTACACGACCCTCCACACAACAATGTGCCCTGCAAACCCTAGGCTAGTTTGTAAACTACACGGTTGTGTCTCTCCTGTAGGTTAATTTTTACATTTGCCACATGACCACAGTCTGTTACATGGCCTGGCCACACGGCTGTATAACCCCTCAACATGGCCTATAGCATCTCACACTGTCGTGTGACCTTTGTTTTATAGTTTTGTCCAGAAATTTATGTTATGTTCAGTTTAGTCCTTTTATATTCACTGAATTGTTTTTAGAGTTTTTATTTTTTTCAATTAAGTCCCTGATATTGTGTTAATTCTAGAATCTATGATTTAATTCCTAAAGTGCTATTGTTACATCACATGATATGTAAATGTTATATGCTTTCTGTTAAAGTAAAACTGATAAATTGTTAGTGATAATATTATTACTGCCCTACAGAGAACATGATAAGTATGTCTACTGTTAATGATGAATTGAGTACATGTTAAACATGTCTACTGTTAATGATGAATTGAGTACATGTTAAATATTTCTACTGTCAGTGCTGAATTAAGTACATGTTATACATGTTTACTACTAGTGTTGAATTGTTCTATTACAAAGCATGACATATTGCATTGCATGGGGTGGGACGACATGTACGGAGGAAGAATTGACAGTTTATTTGAAAATTTTCTGTGCACCCATAGCCCAGTGGCAGTTTTCATCTACAAAATTTTGTTGTGTATCCATAGCCCAGTGGCAGATTTATCTGCGAATTTTACTGTGTACCCACAGCCTAGTGGTAAATATTATCTGCAAATTTTGTTATGTATCCACAGCTTAATGGCGGATTTATCTGCAAATTTTGTTGTGTATCCACAATCCAATGGTAGATTTTATCTGCAAATCTTATTATGCATCCACAGCCCAGTGGCAATTTATCTAAAAACAAGTGGTGGTTAAACCACAACCCAGTGTATAAAGATGTTTGAGTTCAGGGGAACTCTCCGTGAGGTGTGTAGCAGAGTTGGGTAGGACCTTTTCTATTAAAATAAAATTGCATTGCATTCATAAGCATGTGCTTACAAAATTGTGAATTTTGAGATGATATTGTGTTGAGTTGATATGAAATAATGATATTCTGAATTGTTATTCGATTTCGATTATTCTATGCATTGTTATTCAGTATGTTTTATCTACCGTTTGCACTGATTTTCTTATGATTGAACTCACACTGAGCTTTATAAGCTCACTCCCCATTATTTCTATCTTTACAAATAACCCATCAGGTTAGGACACGGACTCGACATCCAGAGGATTTCGGCTCGAAATGTTTTTATTTATTTAAAGTACTTTAGGTTTATTATCCTCATTTTTTGTTATTCAAGAGACTCTATTGTTTTATGATTAAACTGTGGCATGAGACTTAGGTTTTGGTTTTATATAGCATGCATGACATTTAATTTGATTTTAAAATGATGAAATATGGATTTTAATTATTTATGCATGAAATATAGTCTTTATTAAAACTAAGTTAAATATCACTTTTTCATTGCTAACTATAAACAAATTTTAAGTAATTAATAAATTAGAAATTAACTAAGTTTTCAAAAGTAGTCACTGTTACAAGGAAAATGTTTATTTAATCAAGTTTTTGTTAACTCGTGAGTTTCTCTAAAAATAGGCTAAGTTTTCTTCTAAGATAAACAAGTGTTTTTAAAATGATTGTTTTATAAACTCCGATAGATTACCGAACCATTTCGGTGGCCGATGTAATTTTTTGAATTCGGGTCTAACGTCTAGGCCGGGTTTAAGGGTTACAATTAAGCCTTAATATAAATATTGAATACTTTATGTTCATTTTAAGATTGTTGAATTTATATTAACAAATGTAAAATTTTAACATATGCATAACTAAAATTAGAATTAATAAAAAAATAGAATCTTTAGAATTGATGGGGGTACTTGCTTCGCAAAATAGAAACTATGGTTGCATAGGGCTTAGAACTATGGCTACAGTTTCAACCACGAAACTAAAAGTGCATGAAAGATGAAGATGAACATTGAGATTTTTTATGTAGTTTGATCTTAGTCTACGTATGTAGGGCCTTGTAACACCCCAAACCCGGCCTAGAAGTTAGGTCCGAATCTGGTGTGTCACATGGGAGTAAAAACCATCTTTTCGAAAAACTTGCTTGAGAAATATAGCCTCATTGTTAAAACTCAAAACACTTAAGCAATTGTTGTCTACTTGAAAACGTAATTATCTTTAAAAACTTTTTCGGTTGCGAAAGCATATTTGAAATATACAATTTACGAAAATGTGATGTTTAGAATAGAGTTGCAGAAGCATTTTGAAAACGTTGCGGAAACATAGATAAAATATAATTATTTTTGAGAGGTTGTTTGATAAATCGAAAATCGAACTAGTAATCTTTTAAAAACCGTGACTTTTGAAAATATCGTTGAATATTTGTAGGAAAATTCAAGTTAAATTATTTATACAAGTTTGTTTAAAAATCCATTTGTTGATCAATTTTGGAAAACCATTATATAAGTTTTTAGAAAAATCCCCATTTTTAAACAATTTAAGCAAAATAATAAATATATCAACCATAAATCAAATAATAAAATACTCCAGAGGCCTTATTACAACATAAAAACCCAAAATAGTAAATGAACGGAAATAGAAAACTAAAGTTCAAAATGAAACACCATTTCTGAAGTATGGCCTCCACCGAGTCATCCATGGGCCCAAGTCCTCATTACGAAGCATTACCTACAGAGATTAAAAAGAAAGGGGGTGAGTTACAAGAACTCAGTGTGGAATCCCCTTACCGTCATCCACTGGGCATGAACCCATATAACAAAATTCTTGGGTCGGAGCCCATATAGCAATCATCTTGGGCCTAAGCCCTTTTACAAAACAATCTTAGAATGAAGTAAATGTATGAATGTAATGCAATCCCAAACCAACCTAATAATCCATCCGCTACACACCACCCGTACCATCCAACACACCTGTGGGGATCTTTTGTCAACCCACCCCGCCAACACACCAATCATAGGCATTTAGCCATTTATATCAAATTCGAATTGTGGACAAGCCACCAGAATAACAGAATATACGTGGCTTAGCCACCATACAAAATGTAATGAGTCACTGAATATGTGGCAGTGCCACCAAATTTCACTTCCCGATTATCAATATCCCAATCCCATGCAGCTTATGTAAATGCAACATACATCGTAAATCATGATATTTACAATATAACCATGATAATTAATAACTCAGAGATTTATTACAAACAATTTGGCCCATTAACACTTTGCAAAATCAGCCCATTAGGGCATTATATCAAATCGGCCCATTAAGCCATATATATGATCGGCCCATTAAGTAATTTATCAAAACGGCCCATTAGCAATATATCAAATCGGACCATTAAGCAATTTATCAAATCGGCCCATTAAGCAATTTATCAAAACTATCAAATCGACCCATTAGCAATATATCAAAACGGCCCATTAGGGCAATATAACAAATTGGCCCGTTAAGGCAGTATAACAAATCGGCCCTTTAGGGGCATTTTCGTAATTCGGCCTATAGAGGCATTTTTGTAATTAGATAATCTTACCCACTAAGGGTAATTTGGTAATCTCGCAACCCAGGGGTTTTTCGGTAATTTACCCTCTAAGGGTATTATGGTAATTTCGCAACCCAGACTTAACTACTAATTTGGGGCATAAAAATTGAAACTGTCCATCCGTGTCATACTGACTAAACTGACCATAACTCAGATTAGGAAACTTGAAATTTAGATCCGTAAATTTTTCTTGAAACTAGACTCATATATCTTCTTACGATAATTTTTCCAGAATTTTTTACTTAACCATTTAGTACAGTTTATTCCTTAAATTTTCCCTTGTTTCACTGTCCAATGATTCTGACCTCTCTTATCTTAATTTCAAATATCTTACTGTACGGTTTTCATATGCTGCTCCCACTTGTTTCTAATGAAAATAGGTTCACTAAGGAATCCATAAATATTAATTATAACTCTTAATTAACTTTGTACCATTTTATACAATTTTTCCAAGACAGAACAGGGAACCACGAAGTCCATCAGAACCAGTCTCACTAAAATTATGATATCACAGAATATAAAATTCTTCTTCCAACTCTGTTTCTTTCATATGAAAATAGACACAGTAGGCTTTAATTTAGTATTTTTTTCACTTTTTAATTCCCTTTATCCTATTTTTCGTGATTTTTCCAAAATCACGTCACTGCTGCTGACCAAACTATTTTATTGCAAACTATGGTTATCACTACAAACATACGCAAGCCCGAGTGGTCACGGATGCCGATTTCCGGTTTTCTTCGGTATTTCGACCGAATCACAGAATATTTCATGCAAACCATCAGAGAGATGTGAGAACACACACCATTTCAACATGTATTCGGAAGGGTACGGGATTAAACACCTTATTTGGATTTCCTTAAGAACCACTCTTCTTTGATCCTAGAACAATACCAACCAAAAGTTAGCCTCGGATTTCCAAAAGATTTCATACCCAATGAATTACTTACACTTGCATCACTTACCACTATATCCGAAGGATTAGCAAATAGAATATATCGAGTGATTTCGTCCCTAAAACATAATCGATTAGTCGAACTTCAATCTGATTTGCAACATAGCCAAATAAAGATATAACGAAAAATCCAAAAATGAACCCCTTACCTTAATGATGATAGATCCGACTTCAATCGATTGACTTAAGACTAGAGAGGGATCGGTAAGAATATGCTTCACGACCACACACTAGAACACGATTCGATTAAAGAAGATGTGTTCAACTCGCAAGATGGAGAAGAGAAGATGATTGAAATTCGGCTATCAAGAGAAATGACCAAGAATGCATTGAAGATTTCGGCCAAAACAAAAAAGAGAAAAATGGACAAATGGACTAGGAAATTTCGGCCAAAGCAAAAAGGGAAAAGATTTTGGAAAAGAGACACAAATTGCTCAAAGAGAAAAATACCTCTCATGTACTAAAACTTAGCAAAATGACTAAAGAGAAAAGAGAAAATTCTGCTCTCCTTTTTCCCTAACAAACCGTGTGGCATCTTTTGTCCAAAGGATAGATGTTGACCCAATTATCTTTCCAAAACATCACCCACAATATTAGCCAACATGTTCCCTTCTCTTGCCATTTTCTTTTAGTTCTTTCCTTCACTTCTCCTAATTTACCTCCCTACCATATTTCCTTAGCCACCTTCCTATAATTAAAAAGTCTTCCCTTGCCTTAAATATTACCATGACCGACACTTGGAAAGAGAGCACAAAAAAAAAAATTCCAAAATTGCAATAGATGGGATTTGAACCCTTTCCCTTCATGCTCCTTCAAGTGACACCACATCCTCTTTACCAAATGCTTATTTATGCTAGCAAAATGCTCACTTATTTCCTTAAGTCATAATGCCACTTGCCTTCTCTCCTTAAAGTGCCTAAATATAAAAATTTACTTATAGCCTATCTTGAACCCGGAACTTCCTAGAAACCGAGTAACTCTCCAAAATCACCTTCCTAATAAGTCCAACTTGAAATAATGCCGTTCTTAAATTCCCATAATTTTTTTAAACGCTTCTACGGTCAAGGCCCAATGGGCCCAATAGGTCCAATTCTACTAGGCCCAATTTTGGGATGTTACAATTCTACCCCCTTAAAGAAATTTCGTCCTCGAAACTTCCAACCAACTACTAACCGCACCGCTTAAATCATACCACTATGCTTTTTTTGCAAGACTCGATCTTAATTACACTAATGTACTTTTAACATAATCTTGAATCCTCTTTCACACAACCAAACATCTAACCATAGAAGCAAGTAGTTATCTACCACTTATACCTAAAATTTTCTACATTCAATCATCACGTCCAAACAAGACATTCCTGACTTAATGGTGACGAAACAATTCCGAGCCTTATGCTCCTTAGACGCGCATCTCAAGCATGCTCCTGACCTCCTCCAGCATTCTCCGGATGACGCCTTCTGCAATAATCGCAAGCCGAAAAGTTTGGACGTGCCTTAACATGTTTTACAGAACGAGACTGCATCCCTGGAGAACCGCGATCTAATTTCTTCTTACAGTCCACGCGCCCAACTCGAAGTGTTCGACCAATTTCTCTAACCTCCTTCATAAGCTCCCTAACTAGATGAGTTAGCTCATCAATTCCAGCTCGGTCATGAGATCTCGTCTCAGCCACTGGCGATGCCAGCGCCTCCCTTTCGAGCACATGCCTTGGTACCGAAGATCCAGCCCTAGCACCTCGGCCTCTATCACGGTCGCGTCTACCACGTCCACGTCCTCTAGTGCTCATGTTCACTAATGTCGATTTAATCTTGATTAAAAGTCTTATGAATTAGTCTATAGTTCCAATGCTTATTAAACAATGTTTTATGAAAAACGGGTATAAGAGTTGTTTTCGCAGGTCAAATTTCATAATGTCTCAGTCTCTACAGTCTTAGCTCCTATAGCTAATAGTTCTAAAGTATTTCTATAGTCATACCATAATAATCATAAAATAAAAACATAAACTTACTTGACTTGGTGCCGGATACCCGTGGTGCCATACTTCCTTTAGAACATGCATATATAATTTAAAATTTTAAATGGCTTTGAAAACGTGTTTGAACCCAAACCACAGCCGAGTTTTGCAACCTAGACTCTGATATCATAAAATGTAACACCCCAAACCCGGCCTAGAAGTTAGGCCCGAATCTGGTGTGTCACATGGGAGTAAAAACCATCTTTGCAAAAAACTTGCTTGAGAAATACAGCCTCATTGTTAAAACTCAAAACACTTAAGCAATTGTTGTCTACTTGAAAACGTAATTATCTTTAAAGACTTTTTCGGTTGCGAAAGCATATTTGAAATATACAATTTACAAAAATGTGACGTTTAGAATAGAGTTGCAGAAGCATTTTGAAAACGTTGCGGAAACATAGATAAAATACAATTATTTTTGAGATGTTGTTTGATAAATCAATAATCGAACTAGTAATCTTTTAAAAACCGTGACTTTTGAAAATATCGTTGAATATTTGTAGGAAAATTCAAGTTAAATTATTTATACAAGTTTGTTTAAAAATCTATTTGTTGATCAATTTTGGAAAACCATTATATAAGTTTTTAGAAAAATCCTCATTTTTAAACAATTTAAGCAAAATAATAAATATATCAACCATAAAGCAAATAATAAAATACTCCAGAGGCCTTATTACAACATAAAAACCCAAAATAGTAAATGAACGGAAATAGAAAACTAAAGTTCAAAATGAAACACCATTTCTGAAGTATGGCCTCCACCGAGTCATCCATGGGCCCAAGTCCTCATTACGAAGCATTACCTACAGAGATTAAAAAGAAAGGGGGGTGAGTTACAAGAACTCAGTGTGGAATCCCCTTACCGTCATCCACTGGGCCTGAACCCATATAACAAAATTCTTGGGCCGGAGCCCATATAGCAATCATCTTGGGCCTAAGCCCTTTTACAAAACAATCTTAGAATTAAGAAAATGTATGAATGTAATGCAATCCCAAACCAACCTAATAATCCATCCGCTACACACCACCCGTACCATCCAACACACCTGTGGGGATCTTTTGTCAACCCACCCCGCCAACACACCAATCATAGGCATTTAGCCATTTATATCAAATTCGAATTGTGGACAAGCCACCAGAATAACAGAATATACGTGGCTTAGCCACCATACAAAATGTGACAGAGTCACCAGAATATGTGGCAGTGCCACCAAATTTCACTTCCCCGATCATCAATATCCCAATCCCATGCAGCTTATGTAAATGCAACATACATCGTAAATCATGATATTTACAATATAACCACGATAATTAATAACTCAGAGATTTATTACAAACAATTTGGCCCATTAACACTTTGCAAAATCAGCCCATTAGGGCATTATACCAAATCGGCCCATTAAGCCATATATCAGATCGGCCCATTAAGCAACATATCAAATCGGACCATTAAGCAATTTATCAAATCGACCCATTAAGCAATTTATCAAAACGGCCCATTAGCAATATATCAAATCGGACCATTAAGCAATTTATCAAATCGGCCCATTAAGCAATTTATCAAAACGGCCCATTAAGAAATTTATCAAATCGGCCCATTAGCAATATATCAAAACGGCCCATTAGGGCAATATAACAAATCGGCCCGTTAAGGCAGTATAACAAATCGGCCCTTTAGGGGCATTTCCGTAATTCAGCCCATAGGGGCATTTTCGTAATTAGATAATCTTACCCACTAAGGGTAATTTGGTAATCTCGCAACCCAGGGGTTTTTCGGTAATTTACCCTCTAAGAGTATTATGGTAATTTCGCAACCCAGACTTAACTACTAATTTGGGGCATAAAAATTGAAACTTTCCATCTGTGTCATACTGACTAAACTAACCATAACTCAGATTAGGAAACTCGAAATTTAGATCCGTAAATTTTTCTTGAAACTAGACTCATATATATTTTTACGATAATTTTTTCAGAATTTTTGACTTAACCATTTAGTATAGTTTATTCCTTAAATTTTCCCTTGTTTCACTATCCAATTATTCTGACCTCTCTTATCTTAATTTCAAATATCTTACTGTACAGTTTTCATATGCTGCTCCCACTTGTTTCTATTGAAAATAGGTTCACTAAGGAATCCATAAATATTAATTATAACTCTTAATTCACTTTCTACAATTTTATACAATTTTTCCAAGACAGAACAGGGAACCACGAAGTCCATCAGAACCAGTCTCACTAAAATTATGATATCACAGAATATAAAATTCCTCCGTTTCTTTCATATGAAAATAGACAGAGTAGGCTTTAATTCGGTATTTTTTTCACTTTTTAATTCCCTTTATCATATTTTTCGTGATTTTTCCAAAATTACGTCACTGCTGCTGACCAAACTGTTTCATTGCAAACTATGGTTATCACTACAAACATACGCAAGCCCGAGTGGTCACGGATGCCGATTTTCGATTTTCTTCGATATTTCGACCGAATCACAGAATATTTCATGCAAACCATCAGAGAGATGTGAGAACACACACCATTTCAACATGTATTCGGAAGGGTACGGTATTACACACCTTATTTGGATTTCCTTAAGAACCACTCTTCTTTGATCCTAGAACAATACCAACCAAAAGTTAGCCTCGGATTTCCAAAAGATTTCATACCCAACGAATTACTTACACTTGTATCACTTACCACTATATCCGAAGGATTAGCAAATAGAATATATCGAGTGATTTCGTCCCTAAAACATAATCGATTAGTCGAACTTCAATCCGATTTGCAACATAGCCAAATAAAGATATAACAAAAAATCCAAAAATGAACCCCTTACCTTAATGATGATAGATCCGACTTCAATCGATTGACTTAAGACTAGAGGGGGATCGGTAAGAATGTGCTTTACGACCACACACTAGAACACGATTCGATTAAAGAAGATGTGTTCAACTTGCAAGATGGAGAAGAGAAGATGATTGAAATTCGGCTATCAAGAGAAATGACCAAGAATGCATTGAAGATTTCGGCCAAAACAAAAAGAGAAAAATGGACAAATGGACTAGGAAATTTCGGCCAAAGCAAAAAGGGAAAAGAGTTTGGAAAAGAGACACAAATTGCTCAAAGAGAAAAATACCTCTCATTTACTAAAACTTAGCAAAATGACTAAAGAGAAAAGAGAAAATTCTGCTCTCCTTTTTCCCTAACAAACCGTGTGGCATCTTTTGTCCAAAGGATAGATGTTGACCCAATTATCTTTCCAAAACATCACCCACAATATTAGCCAACATGTTCCCTTCTCTTGCCATTTTCTTTTAGTTCTTTCCTTCACTTCTCCTAATTTACCTCCCTACCATATTTCCTTAACCACCTTCCTATAATTAAAAAGTCTTCCATTGCCTTAAATATTACCATGACCGACACTTGGAAAGAAAGCACAAAAAAATCCAAAATTGCAATAGATGGGATTCGAACCCTTTCCCTTCATGCTCCTTCAAGTGACACAACATCCTCTTTACCAAATGCTTATTTATGCTAGCAAAATGCTCACTTATTTCCTTAAGTCATAATGCCACTTGCCTTCTCTCCTTAAAGTGCCTAAATATAAAAATTTACTTATAGCCTATCTTGAACCCGGAACTTCCTAGAAACCTCGTAACTCTCCAAAATCACCTTCCTAATAAGTCCAACTTGAAATAATGCCGTTCTCAAATTCCCATAATTTTTTTAAACGCTTCTACGGTCAAGGCCCAATGGGCCCAATAGGTTCAATTCTACTAGGCCCAATTTTGGGATGTTACAGGCCTTGCCCATAGCAATGATCTACTATCTTTCTCATAGTACAACCAATGATTTAAGTCCTAAAACTGGTCTAACACTCACCAATTTAGCAACCTCACCATTGTACAAAGACTAGATCACTCTCCTACTAAGTTTCCCCATCAAAAGCTTAGGTTTGCAACTCAAGAAACTCTATTAATTGTTTACAAAAATAATGCACACATAACACATTTCTCACTTGAACATATTTTTGCTCTATCAAACTCTCAAACTCTTAATTACTTTTAACCTAGAAAAAGCTAAAGTTTATATACTACTTAAGTTTTGTTTAAATAGAGTTATAATCAAATCACTTTTCTATAAAGTAATGTTAAAAATCAAAATAGGATAATAATTCCATAAGAGTCCTGATGTAATCCAATGTATTCAACTGTAGAGACTTTACTTGTTCCGCAAGCAACTAGACTTGATCTGAAAGAACCAATCTTCAAGTCTGCAATTTCAACTCAATTGATCTTCATGTTTTGGGCTTTAACTCTTCCAAATATCATCAAATCAGATAACTCAATACTTTTGTTCTAAAATTGCCAAATTTGAAAATATGCAAGTAAGGCAATGAAATAGTGCCAAAAGTTATGGTCACTGTTTCAGCCATAGAAATTTTCCTTGCCTTCAAATGTGTCAACAGAATCAATCAATGCAATGCAAAAATAAATTTACAATTATAATAAATATATTTGAATAAATATGACTAGAATCAAACTATTACAATACAAAAACGAACGGATTGATAACTAAAACTTATCTGAACTTAAATAAGAATAAATCTAGCTAGGCTCACATGTGGTGGGACTTAAACCAAAATAAAATTTGGACTGAGAATCCACACATGGTATTTAATCATGGTGGAACTCGAACTTGAGCATTCAAAGATATAGGGCCTCAACCTTTGCCAACATCACCAAGAGCTTGTTAGCAACGGGCAACATGAGGTATTACAGAGGAACAATGGCAAGGATCTTTTTTGAAGGCACATCTTTAGATGTAGATACCTTCATTGAAGGAGTAAGATCTCTCGAAGTGCGAGAGTCTTTTTCCCCACCAGAAGAAATAGTCTTTTGTTTTTGGGAGAGAGGTTGGGAAGAAGAAGTACATTTTCTCCTTTTCATGAATTCTTTCATGAGATGTCCAATATTTATCTCTTTGTTAGATAAAGTCTCTTCAAATGAAGTCTTTAGAAAAAAAAAACCAAAGAAACATTAACTTCAACACAAATTCAAAATAAACACAACAAAAACTTCAAAATCCACCTGAATCCTTTAAACCTAATGCTTCCATGATATCCTGATCAAGAATAAGATTAGGAGTTGTGACATTCACTCCTTTCTTTGTTCTAACTAAGTGTAAGAACCCATTATTGCCCGGGCCCATACAATTTAAAACAAAAAATAAATAAAATATTAAAAGCCCAAAAAATTAATCAGTCCAATGTCCATTACACAAAACCCAAATATATCAGCCCAAATATTTTTTTTAAAAACAGACCTAAACTGGGCAAGGCCCAAACCACTACCCAAATGCCCAATTAAGCCCAGAATCTAAAAACTTTCAGAAAACCCTAGCCCCTAACCCTAACAGCGCCGCGCGCGTGGAGACCATGCACGCCTCCGTGCCTCCGTATGCCACGTCCGCCCCTTCCGTACCTGCAAACAGGGCCACCAATAGCAGAGAAACAACAATATACATCAGAGAATAAAAAAGAGGGACTTTTTGTATTTTATTTTGGGCTATAAAAAGCCGAATAGAACCACTATAACGGGTTACATTTTTTTAACACATAAATAGCAAAAGGTATATTTTTCGATCTATTTTTCAGCCTATTTTCATCTCAGATATACTACATACATATAGGAAAAGAGTAAAAATACTAACTTTTACCTTTTTTGTGAAAATACTAACTTTTACCTTTTTTGTGACGATCGGAGTCCCAAATCTGAGGCCTTTTTTTTTTTGTTGTTTTTCGGTTTTAGGGAAGGTTTCGGTTGTTTTGGGGGTTAGATTTGGGATTAAGGGTGTTCAAAAGTTAAAATCAACCCTTCTTGAGTGTCTCCGACCACCGTATACGGCAGTTAAGGTGGCAGAGTGCGGCGGCCCGATGATCGGAGCTCGGTCGGACTATGGCCGGAGCTCGAAGGGCTAGGTTTTGATTTTCAGAGAGTTTTCTTGTTTTTTTTTAAGACAATGCTAAAATGTTTTCTTTAAACTGATTTTTTAGTATTTAAGGGTAAACCATAAGACGTCGTTTTTGAGTAGCAATTTAATGTCCAAAACGGCGTCGTTTAGAGGCTCAACCCGCGCGAGTGACCCGACCCGGGGAGGATCCGCATGTTTTTTATTATTGGTTTATTTGCGCATCGGGTCCCTCCGTGTTTGCGGAAGGTTACAATGGGGTCCCATGCTCGTTTTTAATTGTGCCCTGTTTATTTTGTTGTTGTTTTAATTTAGTCCTCAAACTGTTAAGTGACCAATATTTGAACGGCGTCGTTTTGAGTGTTTGGGATAATTTTCCAATGAATCCTCGCTTGTTTGAGTATATCCAAATCTGGTCCTTAATAGTCTGTTGTTATTATTTTCGTTTTAAGACTTGAATTTTATTTTAATTTCAATCTTGTCCCTTACTAGTTTTAATTAACTTATTCATTTTATTTTTCTAAAAGGTTTATCTTATTATATTTTATTTTAAATCTTTTTATATATTGCTTATTTTACTATTTTATTTCTATTCTTTAAAGTTTTTTAAAAAAAAAACATATATATATATATTATTCATTTCAAACCTTTTTATATTAAGAAATTTTAAATTTTTTTTTATACGTCTGATTAGGTTGTTTCTAAATTAATTATTTTTAATCATTTTACACACATATTTTATCTTAAAATAATTTTGGATAATATTGGTTTTAATTACCTTTCATTTTATATTTTTTTTGTATATTATTTTACTCCATTTTCTTCAATAATTAATAGAGAAATTGTATATTGTGTAATTATTGCTATTATTTGATTTGCATTTCTTAATTATTGGTTGGTTGTTGTGATGCATTAGTGTAATATTTGATGTATGTATTAATATCTTGCTTTGTATATTATTATTTCATTGTATTTCATAAAAAAACCTTGTGTTTTAATATCATTTAAGTTTTAAAATCATTTTATTCAAAATTTTTAAAATAAGGCAATGCTCACGTTTAGACACTTCGAGAAAATCGTGCCCTAACTCACTGGGTTCCGATTTTTCTCGTTAAATCCTGGCGACCGAGTACCCTTTTCTCTCTTAAATCAAAATGCATAAGTTTTTAAACGAAAAACTTATTTTCGGGAATTTGAGACGTTGCGTCTTAACTCACTGGATGTGTCGTTTTATCATCTCGAGGTAAGAATTTCCAAAAAAAAAGTCAATATTCCGTATTCGGGAATTTTGAGAAATTGTACCCTAACTAGGGGTGAGCAAAACTCGATTCGACTCGAAAAAATTAAAAAAAAAATTTTGAATTTTGAGTTAAACGAATCGAGTTATTCGAGTTAATCGAGTTATTCGAGTCAACTCGATTTTTTTCGAATTTCGAGTTCGAATCGAGTTGAGTTTTCGAATTCGAATAACTCGAATAATTCGAATATCAAACTATAATATTTTACATTTTTACCCCAAACTCCAAAACCTTTTTACTTTTCCCTCAAAACTTTTACTCCTTCCCACTTTTCCCCCAAAACTTTTACTCCCCTCCCATCCCAACCCCCCAATCTACCCAAAATCCATTTCCCACCTAAATTTTACTCTCCCATTCCCTTTTTCTCAAAATTTTACTCCCCAAAACCCTCAAAACTTTTTATTTTCCCCCAAAATTTTTACTCCCTCCCACTTTTCCCCTAAAACTTTTACTCCCTTCTCATCTCACCTCCCATCTACCCCAAACCCATCTTCCCTCCATTTTTTTTTAATATTTTCCCTTCAAAAGTTTACTCCCCCCTATTTACTTTCTCTCAAACTTTTATTCTCCAAACTTTTTATTTTTCCCCTAAACTTTTACTTCTCACCCTTTACTCTCAAATAAAAAATCAAAATTATCCAAAAAAAATCACTAAACATAAATAGTAATAATAATTTTATTTATATCTACTATTTATATTATTAAATTAAATTTCACATTTTATATTATTTATATTATTGAATTGTTTAGTCATATTGAATATTTATATTAAAATTGAATTATTAATTATGCCATAAAATATTCGTGTTAAAATTTTATATTGGTATCAATTTCACATTTTATCTTTAAAATAACTTTTATTAAAAAATCACTTTTTTTTTACATTTAATATATTTTTTAATTCCAAAATACATAGTGACAAGAATCTGAAGATAATTGAAGCAACTAAGCAAGCAAAAAAGCTAACCCGTATATAAAAGATTAATAAATAAATTATTTGGTGATGAAAGTTAATAAAAAATTTGGTTAAGGTGAACAAATTTTATTACGATGGGTGACAATGGTTACAAGGACCCAAAATTATTTTTTTAAAATTTAACTCGAACAAATATATTCGATTCGATTCGATTCGATTCGAATTTCATCTCACTCGACTCGATTCGAGAAAATTTCAAACCAAATTAGGATGATAAAATATGATTCGTCAACTCGATTAACTCAAAATTTTTTATTCGATTCGATCGAACGCTCACCCCTAGCCCTAACTTACTGGTTTCAATTTTTTTATAAAGCCCAAATAACCGAATATCATTTTCAAACTTTATTACATGGGTTTTAAAAATCGAAAGATAAGTTCAGTTTCAAGAATATAAGTTGTTATACCCTAATTTACTGGGTATGATATTTTATTTCTTCGAAATAAGAGGGTTTTGGCATCCAACATGATTTTGTTCAAATGAATTTCAAGCAAATGGATCGTAATCTAGAATCTTTTCAAATTTTCAGCATTAAGACATTAAATAACCAACTAGGTACCAATTTTGGGCGCTACGAGGGTGCTAACCCTTCCTCGTACGTAACCGACTCCCGAACCCATTTTCTCGAGTTTCGTAGACCAAAATTCATTTTAATAAATCAAAGTTTTATTCAAATAATCAATTTCAAGGTGATCCGATCACACCTCGAAAATGGTCGGTGGCGACTCCATTTTCGTTTTCTAAAGTCGATTCTCGTTTTTTCAAACTTAACAATGGTTTCGACAGCTTGGCGACTCCACTGGGGATACTAGAAAGTCAAGCCGTAAAATTGATTAATTTCTGTCCTTTTGTCAAAAATTGAAAATTTGATTTGAAAAATTATGATCTTTTTTATTGCATTCGCTTGCGTCATCTCATATAATTACTGTGGTTTGAGTCTCACATCATATTGCATAAGAACCATTTTGGTCTTACCCTTTTAAGTGGGAGTGAGAAGCTACTCCTTCGTGAGGTTTTCACCTCCGTGCAGGATAGTGGATCGCTTCCGGGATACATCCGTACCTATGTCTTCGTAAGATTTTCATCTCCGTGCAGCCATAGGGAAATGTATTCCCCTGAACTGAACTCGATCCGCATGAGCCTATAATGGGTGAGGATCGAGGAATCTGCTGGTTCGGGTACCTCTCTTTAGAACCAAACCACATATAGTGAACCCTAGGAGCCCACTTTAGGTAGAACTATGTTGAACCCTAGCAGTCACCTGGGTAGGTGTTTGACTATTTTCTGTTCAATTTTATTTTTACCATCTGGATATGATACTAACGTGTTTTCTTTTGTTTATGACTACATTGCATTTCATCATCATAGAAAGGAGGTGTTGATTCATATTTGATTGCTAAATAGAAGAGTTTGTCATAGGAAAATGGATTTTTTGATAAAGTGGGTTATAATACGTTCGTCTAAATATAGTCCAAGTAAGCACAACGAGAAAAGATTGATAGTATATGACTTAGCCTTGTTGCCCGGAGATTCAAGCCAACGAGGATTATTCGAGAGTCATCACGTCTCAATTTTCTTAAAGAAGCTTATGAGCATCGTGGAAGATAAGTGAGTGAAAAGTTACGGCCTGGATCAAGCAACAAGGAGCTAGAAGAGGCATCTATTGAGAAAGTTCACGGGACACGACCATAACATCCGGATACAAAGACAAGGATTGGTGTCTTCACTTAGACTATGAGGACAGAGCTACATATGTAATCCGTTTTATGTAAAGGAATTTATTTTCTAGAAAAGTTATTCTAATGGAATTGAATTCAGAATCAACGCCTCTCTTTCTTTTTGCATTCATTCCATACATTGGCATTGCATTTCATGCATTTGTATTACATCACATCATATACATTAAAATTTGTAGAAAGACCCTAATTAGGTAAAATTATTTCAGCTAACTGAGGAACCGACAAAAGTCTACTGAACTGAGTATCGTTACGGTACTCGCACAAGAACAAAAGCCATGGACCGAAGGTTGGAAAGAATAGAGAAAATGAAAATACAGATGCATGAGCAATTGACCAAAATTCAATAAGAAATGCGGGAACAAATGCTAGAATTCCAAAAGAATATGGTGGGCCAATTAACCCATTTACTAGCCGGAGGACTTGAAAAACGGAGTGACCCAGTGGTCAACAGTATGGATGATAACAAATACATCATTTATTCCCCAAGATTTTCCCTAATAAGTGTCCCGACTTAAGCAGGCACGCATTCACATGGGGACCCGTCATTATCGGACCCTAATGTTAGACTGATACTTCGGCCCTGTTGAACTTCCCGATGGGCTTAGGTTTTAATCCGAAGGATGATCGAGACAAACTGGTTGTTCTAGCAGAAACAAAGGAAATGGGAGAATAGACCTTAAAGGCCCTGAGGAAAAAAAAATGAAGTGAATAATACAAGCATGGGGTAGTCAAAGTCGATTACCGTTAATCAGCCAAAAATAGTGACTACTGGGTATCAAGGTTCATCAAGAAAGGAATCTGGTACAAGGTAAAACACTGAAAAACTTCAATTTACGCCGATCCCAATGACGTATAAGGAGTTATATCAAAGTTTATTTGATGCGCACGTTGTGTCCCCCCACTACCCGAAACTGATGCAACCTCCGTACCCAAAATGGTATGACCCAAATGCCCAGTGTGAGTACCACGCGGGGATCACAGGGCATTCGATAGAAAATTGCCTTGCTTTCAAGAAATTGGTGGAAAAATTCATCAACATTGGTATTGTGAAGTTAGATGACGCGCCAAATGCAAAAATATGAATCTGGGAGCGTTTTGGACAATTGGACTGCGGAAGAAATTCCTGTAGTATTTAGAGCTTACTCAGAGTAATGTTCAAAATGCACTTGTTGCTTTAAGCCTAGAAGCAATAAGATTTCTTTTGTGAAGTAGGCTTGTGTCCAGAATTTTTATTTCAATAAAATGCATCTTTCTAATTAAATATTTTTCATTCTTTCCATTTCATACTATACATTCTTTTGTTTTTTAGAATATTCTTTCTTTCTTTATTCATGACCATACCATATAAATAATCATCCTTAGAATCATTTATTCTTTGGATTTTTTTGCCTTCGTACATAGGTACCCAGATATCAACGACATGAGCAACGTTGTTACTGACTCCCTTTTTGAATGAGATATGGGTCTAAGGGATATAAGGACTTTGAAGATAACAGAGATTGTAGCCTATCTTTTGATTTGTTAAGGATGGTAGAACAAGATGAAGATAGACTCTACCTTGCAAAGGGTCAGTGGACGTTGCGAGCTTAGGAAATGGGCAAAGATCGAAGCCTAATTCACCACAGAAATAAGGCGAGACATCATTGAGTTATTTTCAAGAATTCAAGATGTTTTCGCACGATCATATCAAGGTACGCCGAAGCTCTTTCAAACGTGGGTATCTTTGTTAAGATTGGTGTTTAAAGAACCCATGTTAATGGTTTACGCAATGGCGAGCTAATCAAGAGGTTCAAGCCATCTTGGTTTACCAAGAAAAGGAAATTGCATCAGTTACGCCGTAAATGCCAAATTGAGAAAGACAAGACTTATGTGCCTCCTACATTTTTCTATATGTGAGGCATAGATGTTATGGGGCTGATGATCATTTGTGAATCGAGTTTTAAAATTTATAAAAGAATGATCGAACACGAAACTAACTCGACAACGATTGAGGCAAGTGCACCTATCGAACAAAGAGTATAGCTTAGGCAAGACCGGATTATCGAACCCAAAGGAACTACAAGTACTAATACTAACTTTCTTTTTATTATCTAGCCTAAAATAAGTGAAGTTGTTATCTAATCTAAATTAATTAACTACTAAACTAAAGACTCTAAGACAAAGAAGAATGAATTTGGAAAATAACTTGGGAAAAACTCAGTTGATTTAGATGATACCCTAGGAAGAATCCACCTAGACTTCACTTGTTATCTAACACTGAACCATACGATTTATTCACTTAGTTTGATCCGTAAGACTCCTTAACGTATATTAAACCCTCTCTCGAGGCGAATAACGTCTAACCTTAGGTTAATTAGTGGAACTCTCGCTCTCTTATAATAACCCCCTAAAATAGCAGTAAATCGATCTATGGATTCCCATATTAGGTTTCACCCTAATCCGGCAAAATCTCATCACCCTATCTCTAGGCATGCGATCAACTCCGCTTAATTATATTGGATTTACTCTTAGGTAGGGTCTATTCCTCCTCCACCTAAGCACATTAAATTTGGATTAAGCTCACATAATTAAGAACAAACTAAGTATTTATCATATAATTCAGAAAACAATAACAAGATTCATCATAGGTTTCATCTCTCTTGGGTATCCAAGGGTTTAGTTCATAACAATAAAGGAAAACATCTCAAGAGAAAAGATAAAACAAAACATAAGAAATCCCTAAAACCCCCTGAAGGAATTGAAGGAGAGATCCTCTGTCTTGAGTATAATTCTGGCTTCTTGAGATGGATCAACTGGCTATCCCTGAGTGAATCCCCACAAATCTGCCTTCTCTGGCCTAGCACGACGCCCCTAGACGATGGCTTTGGGCTCCCGTCGACTCCCCCTTACAGAGGGTTTCTGTCAAACCCCCCAAATAAGTTGCCCCCAGGGTGTTTATATAGGCTTTGAGATGTGTTATTGGCCTCCAAGTATCCTCATTTGAGTGCAATTCCTATTTGGGGGTTTAATTAGACTTTGGAGTGTGTTTCTCTGCCTCCAAGCATCCAAATTCGAGTAAAACTCCTCTTGGCTGTGGCAAGGACACGGCCTTGGCACACGCCTGTGTAAATCGTGGCCAGGTCGTGTTGGGTCGACTAGTGAGGCATGACCGTGTGAATCGTGGTCCAGGCCGTGTCGATTTCATGCTTTGTCCTGTTTTAAGCCCGTTTTGCGTTCTTTTCATCCCTTGGTGCTTTCCTGAGTATATAACATGAAAAGAAAGGATTAAGAGCACCACATTATATAAAATAAGGGATAATTCATCCAAAAGCATACTAAATGTGGGATTAAAATATGTTACTTTTACGGTTTATCAAATACCCCCACACTTAAGCTTTTGCTTGTCCTCAAGCAAAATTCTCAACTCATAATTAAAACGAACTTCTCTCAATTCATAATAGTCATTAATAGTGTTTCATCATAATTCAGAGATAATTCATACATGGATAATTCAACTCAAAGAGTCCTAAAGATTCAAATAGTCTAAGTCATACATTTGTAGCACAAAACATAGGTGTTTCCCTTCATCTAAACAATTACCTCTGATTTAAAATCGACAAGGATTGACATCCTCACTTAAAGATTCACTCCAATCACTCAAAGTGTTTAAGGTTCAAAATTAGGCACTCAAAAGTCAAACATGAATAGTTAATCCCATAGGCTTGCCTGAAAATCAAGTCTCCACCACTATAATATGAGATGATGCACAAATCAAAAAGTCTTTGACAGGGTTGTAATGGGGCTAGGGTTAAGGTGTGGATAAAGGCTGAATTAAAAGGGTTAGAATCAAGACTGAATTGACAAATTACCTAACTAGAAAAAATGAACTGATAAATAAATAATTACATGAATTGAAACTTTGAAACTAATAATACGAGCTTCTTCAATATTGGGAATTCAAACGTATAAGCTCACTTAATCACATAACTAATAAAACTAATAATGAATATACTTCGTTTTTTTTAGAACAAACTAAGTAATAATAAAGAACTTTAACAACTGAAATATAGAACATAGTTAGGTAACTGCTCAAAATCAAATCTCGAAAAAAAAAGGGAGTCAAGGAATGGTGATACAAATATACAAAGGTTTTTGGGTTAATATTAGTGGGTGAGTCAATAAAAAGGGTTGTTAGGATTAAAAGGGGTTCACTAGGGGGTTAAAACCTAAATGCCTTAATCATCTCTGTGTATCAAATCAAAAAGTGTGGTCTCGACATGTATAATCGATGCAAGTTCTAGAATAACAAATCAATGTTGACACACTCATAATCAATAAAGTGAGCATGAAAAAGAATATATGCTCTGTAAGGCTCAAAATCTCACAAAAATTATGGGTATTTTTTACATCAACCTTGTAAATTTCAAACTTTAAAGTAATATTTAAACTCAGTTCGACAACCTAGAAATTTTTTAATTTCTAAAAAATAGACTTATCATGCTTGATTCTCTAGTATTCTTAGAATTTAATTATCAATGCACAATTATCAATGACTTACTCTAAAACATATCAATAAAAATCATAAATCATGGAAATTTCATCCTAATTATAATATGAGAAACTTACTTTAAGACAAGGCATAATTCAGGGATTTTCAAATAATACTATAGTTCACCCCCCACACTTAAGATGTACATTGCCCTCAATGTACAAAGATAGATAAAATGGTAATATAGTGAGAAAATCAAAAGATAGGGAGAGAAGTGAAACTTCCTGAATTTTGGATGAAGTTAATGAAAAGAAACCGGATCAGATTGGAGGTGAACGTGGGGAAGCGCCTTGAATCGTTTGAATTTGAATCCTCGAAGTAGCCTGCCTAATTTTATTGTATCCTAAGCTAAATCTAAATGGTACGAAAAATGAGAAGAAAATAATAAAGAAAATAAAAATAAAATTGAAAAATAAATGAAAATAAAAATGAAAATAAAAATGAAAATAAATAAAAAATAAAAATAAAAGTAAATTGTGATACGGTCCACGCCCATGTGCCTACCCGTGGTGTCCACACGGCCACGGCCACGGCCGTGTGCAAGGCCGTGTGGTATGAGAATCGTGTTTCACTTATTCGGTTAGTTTGTAGTTAGATGCTGAAAGTAAAAAATAAAAATATGAAAGTAAAAATTAAAATAAAATATGAAAATTAAATGAGGTTAGTGCTCGGGTAGCCTCCCGAGAAGCTCTCGTTTATAGTCTTAACCTAGACTTTACCTTTCATTCGTATGGTCATGGTGGTTTGAGGAGGTGAAAATCCTTCCTCATGCGATCAACTCGATTTTTGATATAAAATTTAACTCGAGTAGTGTTTACCTCAAAAATCTTGAATTTAGGATTGCTTACCTCGGTGGCGTATAGGAAGACATTAAGTACCTCAAAAGTGATTTCTTCGTTTGTCTTGAGGTCTGAATTGGCGATTCGAGGGTCTTCCTTATTCAACAATACCTGATCCCCTATTTTGAAGTGATTTGTTGTTCCTGTCAGCTCAGCTGGGGTTTCCTTTGGTTTCACTTCGTGTATTCCTAATTTCTCTTTAAAGTGTGTTTTCCACTCGTCTAGTTCGTCGACCTTAAGGCTTCGTTCCTCATATAATTCTTCTTTATTGGCACAAGGTCTATGATCTGGCTCCGGTTTGTACCTTCGTGGTGTTTCCTGCAACGAAGGTTGAACAAGTTGGTTATCAACTGAATTTACTTTCTCACCTCTATCACTTGATGTTCTGGCCGAGTCAAGAGTTTGAAGAGTGACTATCGATAATACCCCTAGGAATTCTAACAGTTTTATCAGCTAATTGAATGCTCATCCTAGTTTGTTTGGGTTTCCCTAGACCTAATTGTTTAAACAATTTATAAGGCATGACATTGATGCTTGCCCCTAGATCAGCTAAAGCATTATCAATAGATAAACTACCAATTAAACATGGAATTATAAAACTCCCTGAATCTTTTAATTTCTGTGGCAGTTTATTTTGTAGAATTGCTGAGCACATTGCATTTAGCTCCACATGCGATGCCTCGTCTAGCTTTCGTTTGTTTGTCAACAGCTCTTTTAAAAATTTTCTATAATCGGGTATCTGCGAAAGAGCTTCGAGAAATGGTAAGTTAATATGTAATTTCTTTAAAAGTTTAAGAAACTTACCAAACTAGTCCTCTGTGTTGTCCTTCTTCATTGCTTCGGAACATGGTAGACGAGGTTGGTACTCTGTAATTGCCGATTTTGGTATTTCATGGCTCACCTCAACCTTACCTTCACTTACCACAGGTTCTTCCCTTGGGTTTGGTTCATCTAACCCTTTATTATCACGAGCTGTTACGGCTTGAGTTTGCTCCTTTGGGTTAGATTCAGTGTTGCTTGGTAAGATACCTTGTAGTATTTCTGAGATTAGCTTAGCAAGCTACTCAATTGACTTAGTAAGTTGCCCTAACTGGTTCTTGATCCCTTGAATTGATGCTTCTTGATCTTCGAGTTCTATTTCGGTGTTTTAGAGACGAGTTTCTGTGGCTGCCATGAATTTTGTCAGCATCTCTTCAATGTTCGACTCATCTTCCTGTTGGTGAGGTGGTTGTTGAAAATCTGGAGGAAGTTCCGATCCTTGGCTATTTTGATCATCCCATGAGAAATTGGGATGGTACCTCCAACCTGCATTATAAGTGTCATTATAAAAATTATTTTGTGGTCTAGAATAGTTACCCGTATAGTGAGCTTGCTCGTTTTCCATGCCATATCCGTAGGGTGGGTACTCAGGATTCGCCACGCCTCCTAGATTCGAGTCATATTGCATTTCTGGGTGTACCTACGAGAGACTATACAAACCATCCATCTTTTCATTCATCATCTCTAGCTGGTTAGATAACCTGGTGACCACGTTGAGGTTGAAGACACTGGCGGCTTTTCTTGGCGTTGTCCTCATAACTTGCCACTGATAGTTATTTAGTGCCATCTCCTCTATAAAATAAAATTACCTGTCAAAGTAAATAAAAGAAAAATTAGCAAAGTAAAATAATAATAATTATTATAATTATAATGAAAATAAATTGCAATAAAAAAATGGCTAAAGTAATAAAAATAGAGCTTTCTTAATATTTTAGTTCCCCGGCAACGGCGCAAAAACTTGATCACTGTGAATCAGAGTTTTAAAATTTATAAAAAGAATGATCGAACCTGGAAACTAACTCTGACAACGATTGAGGCAAGTGCACCTATCGAACAGTAGTATAGCTTAGGCAAGACCGGATTATCAAACCCAAAGGAACTATAAGTACTAATACTAACTTTCTTTTTATTATCTAGCCTAAAATAAGTGAAGTTGTTATCTAATCTAAATTAATTAACTACTAAACTAAAGACTCTAAGACAAAGAAGAATGAATTTGGAAAATAACTTGGGAAAAACTCAGTTGATTTAGATGATACCCTAGGAAGATTCCACCTAGACTTCACTTGTTATCTAACACTGAACCATACGATTTATTCACTTAGTTTGATCCGTAAGACTCCCTAACGTATATTAAACCCTCTCTCGAGGCGAATAACGTCTAACCTTAGGTTAATTAGTGGAACTCTCGTTCTCTTATAATAACCCCCTAGAATAGCAGTAAATCGATCTATGAATTCCCATAATAGGTTTCACCCTAATTCGGCAAAATCTCGTCACCCTATCTCTAGGCGTGCGATCAACTCCGCTTAATTATGTTGGATAGGGTCTATTCCTCCTCCACCTAAGCACATTAAATTTGGATTAAGCTCACATAATTAAGAACAAACTAAGTATTTATCATATAATTCAGAAAACAATAACAAGATTCATCATAGGTTTCATCCCCTTCGGGTATCCGAAGGGTTTAGTTCATAACAATAAAGGAAAACATCTCAAGAGAAAAGATAAAACAAAACATAAGAAATCCCTAAAACCCCCTGAAGGAATTGAAAGAGAGATCCTCCGTCTTGAGTATAATTCTGGCTTCTTGAGATGGATCAACTGGCTATCCCTGAGTGAAACCCCACAAATCTGCCTTCTCTGGCCTAGCACGACGCCCCTAGATGATGGCTTTGGGCTCTCGTCGACTCCCCCTTACAGAGGGTTTCTGTCGAACCCCCCGAATAAGTTGCCCCCAGGGTGTTTATATAGGCTTTGAGATGTGTTATTCGCCTCCAAGTATCCTAATTTGAGTTCAATTCCTATTTGGGGGTTTAATTAGACTTTGGAGTGTGTTTCTTTGCCTCCAAGCATCCAAATCCGAGTAAAACTCCTCTTGGCCGCGGCAGGGACACGGCCTTGGCACACGCCTGTGTAAATCGTGGCCAGGCCGTGTTGGGTCGACTAGTGAGGCACAGCCGTGTGAATCGTGGTCCAGGCCGTGTCGATTTCATGCTTTGGCCCATTTGTCCCATTTTAAGCCCGTTTTACGTTCTTTTCATCCCTTGGTGCTTTTCTGAGTATATAACATGAAAAGAAAGGATTAAGAGCACCAAATTATAAAAAATAAGGGATAATTCATCCAAAAGCATACTAAATGTGGGATTAAAATATGTTACTTTTACGGTTTATCAGCTGATCTCGTCAAAAGCATCTAACTGACACCAATTCATCTTCGTGGTTTTCAATTACTTCATTAAAAGAGTGAAAGTCGCTTCTAATGCCAATCTTACAAAGTCGACAGTTATCAAATCCCACTCTTAATGCCAAAAAAAAAACCAAAAAAAAAACCAAAAAACCAGGTGTCAACAAAGAATGCCAAAAAGGATCATGCATAACCGCACAATGTCAAAAAGTTTACAGTCTGTTCAAAAATCAGACGCTATATCAGTGCAATAAAGGCAGCCAAAAAAAAGAAAAAAAAGAAAGAAAAATAAAAACAACAAAACAAGAATAATTGGAAAAATGATCGAGATTTGTGAAGATTGGCATATAGAAGTTACGTTTACCCTTTATGCTTATTAAACGTCGTCCAGGACCTTCGTCGGGCCAGCACCCTTTCTCATTGGCTCATGGAATGGAAGTGATTTTGCCCATTGAAGTCGAGATTCCTTTTCTTCGAGTCTTGTCAGAGCTGAAATTGGATAAGGCGGAATGGATCCAATCTCAATATGATCAGTGGAATATGAGAGCTTGAAAGTTATAGGAAAGCTTGAAAGCTATTCGTCGTGGTTCAATGCACCAGAAATAAATGACACGAGCTTACAACAAAAGGTTCGCCCTAGAGAATTTCATGAAGGAACATTGAAGAACATCTTTCCATGAAAAAGATACTTCAGAGGAAAATAGATGCCAAGTGGGGAAGGACCTTATGTAGTAAAGAAGTCTTCCTCCAGAGAAGCATTGATATCGATCGAGATGAATAGCAAATATCTACCCAATTTGGTGAATCCAGAAGTTTTTGCCTAAAAGGTGAGTGGCTAAGGTAAAAAAACCTGCAAATGGCGCCTTAAAAAATAAAAAAAATCAAAAAAAGAGGAAAAAATAAAATTTTCATCAAAAAAGAAGAAAGAAAAAGGAGAGGCCAAGGCGAAAACCCGTAAAGGGCGCTTTGAGACCAAAGGGGATTTGAGTTGAAAACCCAAAAAGGGCAGCTCAAATTTTGATCGAAAGTGGGGCATACAGTAGTCTTGCTATACTTGAATCAACAGTGAAGAAGTATGTTATGTCTTGGGCATTGACAAAGTACTCCGGATCCCCTAAACGCATATCGAGCTTAAAATGGTCCTCAAGAAGTTAGAACAGAGAAGCTCAGGCTGTGATATCTGGGGCACCTAGTTTCCATTTTACCCATTTTAAATTTTTTATATGTGATTATATTATTCTTTTCAAAATAGGTTCACAATAAATTTCCTTCTTAATTGCGATTGCTATCTTTGCTTAACTTTTTTGTTTTGAGCTATGCTCCTAATTAATTTCCTCATTGTCCATTGTTATGATCTTTTTCAAGCATTTTGCATTGAAATAACGATTAGTGGACTAATAATACTTTCATAAAAGGAGTTTCGCATATTACTTTGGAAGCTTCTAAATAATACAAGAACCTCAAACAGGACTGTAACACCCCTTACCCGTATTCGACGTCGGAACAGGGTACGAGGCATTACCGAAGAGTACAAAACACTTACAGATGATTTAAACCATTTATCGCTCAAATATCAAAATTGATTATAAAAGTTCCTTTAACGGACCCTTGAAATCCAAATCATGCATTGGGATTGGGTCGGGACTAAATCAGAATCGTATGAAATTTTTTGCAAAATCCCTAAGTTTATCTCATTTACAAGGGTCCCACGCTCGTGTGGCTCACATGGCCGTGCCTCTGGGGCGTATAACTCTCTGACTTGCATCTATGAAGGAAATTGGGTCACACGGCCTTAGTACACGCCCGTGTTGCTAGGCCGTGTGGTAAAGTTAATTTTCACAAATTAGGCTATTTTCTAAGCCATATTTCTCTCTCATTTGATCCTTATTCTTCACCCACATTTAGTACATACAAAAACCAATTTAAGATATTCAACTGAGCCTTATACTTAATACCACTTGTTAGTCGTACACTTCATATAAATAACAAGAAACGTATATGGGTTCAATTCTCATTAAATTTCTCTTGTAATTATACTTTTTCACACAATGTATTCATATAACATATAACAATCACACCTCTGTATTTCATATACATTTTTATAACAAATTGTCTTGGTTTCAAACTACTTCATATTTGAGTTTTACTTATCAAATCATTTGAAACATCATCTTTACACATATAGTGCACTTGAGATGATCAATTCTATAATTATGAATGAACACATTTATCAAACATATTCAATGTTTTTATATATTATAGTCTCATATTTCCATGTATCAATTACCATCATTTTCTTGTATTTTGAAAAATACATGTAACAATTCATAAACATGCAATTCACTAACTCTTCCTGCCAATCACAATTTAAATTGACAAATCACTTATTGAGCCTAATTTCAATGTTCACTAAAATCTATTAGGATGTACATATCCACCAATAAATTCCATGTACAGGTATCATCACCTCATATTTTCACATACATTTACTTTCCACATTATGAACTCAAATAACATATACAAGACATACCAATGTATTCCAAGTACGTTTTTATAATATTTCATTCCAAATTTAGATTATGTCATATTAGAACTCTTCTCATTAACTCATTTGGAATACCAATTCATACGGATAATACACTCAAGGGTGTACAAATATATAATCACAAATGAACTCATTCATCAACCAAGTTCTATGTTCATGTCTCATCAACTCATACTTCCTTATATCACATAATTCTATGTAACACTTACCAAGCTTTGTCAAATTAGTGAACTTCTTATGAAATTGGTGCGCACTTGGTATGCACTGAATTTCAGCGATAATCACTGATGCCATAACATAGCTATGGTCTTTTCACTAGAATGCCATAGCTCAGCCATGGTCTTACATCTTCACTATCATTATGCCATGGTGAAACCATGGACTTATCCGTCAATTCATCACTTTTCACTAGAATGCCATAGCCCAGCTATGGTCTTACATCTTAAACACGTATCACACCGATGCCATATCCTAGATATGGTCTTACACCGAAATCAGTTGTCACTTGTAGCCGAAGCTACCACTATCCACTGATCAGGTAGCCAGAGCTACCGCTTTTCACTGATCAGGTAGCCGGAGCTACCACTTTTCACTTGATCAGGTAGCCGAAGCTACCACTTATCACTTTCACTTGTCCTTGATCAGATAAGTGTAGCCGAAGCTATCACTTATCACTTTCACTTGTCATTGATCAGATAAGTGTAGCCGAAGCTATCACTTATCACTTGTTGCCATAGTTCAACTATGGTCTTTTCCGTCAATTCATCTTGTCACTGAACTGAAGTGCTCAATTTGATCATTTATTCGGTTTTCACATTGTTGTTTTATTCTCAATTCATCAAAAAATATATCTCATCATACATTATATAATTCATGAAATTAACATTTAATCATTAAATTTTAGCCATGTGAACTTACAAGTTCAATTTTTGTATTATAACGATAATCATAATTTCATAATAAATATTCCAAATAAAACATTATATCATTTCTAATTCAACATTTATCAATTATAATCGAGCATGTAATCAATTTATACACAAGTCGTTCATATATTATTTTTCCTCCTCCTCCTCTCCATCCACATCCTTAATATAAACAACACACTTGTAAGTAACATTATTTATAATTTTCACTATTTACTTATGTAAATATTCAAGCTGTCCATCTGTGTCATAGTCACTAAATTATTTTTATCTTGAGCTAAAAAACTCCAAATTAATATCCGTTAATTTTATTTGAAACTAGACTCACATTTCTTATTACTATAATTTTTACAGAATTTTTGGTGTGTCCAATTAGTACAGTTTATTAGTTAAGTTCTCCCCTGTTACACAGTCCGACAGCTCTGACCTCTCTTAACTAAAAATCAATTATCTCATAGTACGATTTTCATATAGTGTTTCCGATTATTTCTAATGAAAATAGGCTCACTAAGGAATACAAAAATATAAATTATAACTCATAATTATTTTTGTACAATTTTTAGTGAATTTCTAAATTAAGAACAGAGGATCACGAAGTTATTCTAAACCAGTCTTACAAAAATTTAAATATCTCAATATTTAGACTTCCTTTGCTTGCTCTGTTTCTTTTATATGAAAATAGACTCAACAAGCTTTAATTATATATCTCATTCAACTTCTAGTTCAATTTATACTATTTTTGGTGATTTTTCAAAGTTAGACAACTGCTGCTGTCCAAAACTGTTTTAGTGTAACATGTTGATTTCTATTTTGTCCCAAATTCCACAATTCATACAATTCAGTCCTTGCTCAATTCACCCCTCAATTGAGCTAATTTTCTCATTTAATACTTTTATCTATCATTTTAAACTACTTCATAACCTTTGAAAATCAGAATTTTAACACTATGCCTTAATTTCAACTCTTTCACAATTAAGTCCTAAACCAATTTCCATCAATTTCACTTGATAAAATCATCATATAACAAAATTAAAGCTTCAATTCAATATTTATTTATCATATTCTTCCAGCAATAATCCACATCAACTTTAAAAATTTGCCATAGAATAAAAAACTAATGAATTAATAAGTTGGACCCAATTGTAAAAGTCCAAAAACATAGAAATTTCAAGGAGAAAGCAAGAATTAAACTTACATGAAGCTTGAGTATGAAAACCAACTTGAACTCTCTCCCATGGCTGTTTTTCAGCTGAAGAAATTGAAGAGAAATGAAGAGAATTCTAGATATTCCAATTTGGTCCCATATTTATTTAACTAATTTTGGCAATTTTCCAATTTTACCCTTATTTCACCCATTTCCTGATTTTTCTCAGCTATTGCCGCCCAAAATATCTCCTTTGGGCTTATTTACACTTTAGGTCCTTCCTCATTTAACAATTAAGCTATTTAATCCTTCTAGCAACTTTTATACCTTTTTCAATTTAGTCCTTTTTATTTAATTAACCACCCAAACGTCAAAATTTTCTAACGAAATTTTTATACTACTTTATTGACATTCTGTAAATATTCATAAAAATATTTATGACTCGGTTTATAACACTGAGATCTCGATACCTCTTTTTCTCGATTTCTTGACCAAATAAATCTTTATAAAACACAATTTACTATTTCAAAAATATTTTTAAAGCTACATTTGGCTGGTAAATATTAAATAATACAATCTATGAGTTCATTTGTCAGATTTGATGGTCTCGAACCACTATTTCTAATATCACTGAAATTTGGGTTATTACAAGGACTGTTGTTTAGAACTCACCAAGCCTAAGGTTTGGAAATATTGGAGAAAGATGATTATCTCTTTGGACTTTTTATTGGTTGAACAAAAAGACAAGACATTTCATCGGTGATACAACCTCGAAAAATAACGAGCAATGTCAACCCAAGTGTACGAGGGGGTCATTTTCGGGAAAAGAAAAATGGTACTCTGCATTCATCAAGCATATACATCTGGTCATTACACCCAGCGAATGGTGTAACAGATCAAATTGATTGAAGATGATACAAATCATATACCTCGGAGTTGCAGCAGGATGGATGGAAGAAACCAAATGTTATTCTCCTAAAGTTGCAGTAGGAGGTACAAACTTTATGTCCCAGAAGGTACAGTGGAAGGGACTCTGAAATTACAGTGGGGAAAATCTGTTGAGCAAGATATAATTGTTTTCTCGGGTTTTCTGTTAAGAATACCAGTCGAACGAGATGACAACACAATACGTCAGTGATAAAGCCCTGATAAACAATGAGCGATGACACCTTAAACACTTAAAAAGGGATCATTCTCATGAAATTCTGCATTTATGCAAGACACATTTAGTTAGGAGCATTTGATTTATTCCGATCATTGCATCCTGATCCTTATACATTTAACAAAAGACCATTCTCATGACATTCTGCATTCATGCAGATGTCGTTCATAATACATTTAGTTAGGAGTATTAGATTCATTCTGATCATTGTATCCTAACCATTTTGCATAAGCATAAACACATAAAACCGATTTTACATGATAGGTCCCCCAGAGGACGGTGTCGCAACATCGGTGAATTCACAGATCTTGTCTTCCTGAGTTTGCAGTGAAGCAGATCGAAAACACTAGTCTGGCATTCCTGAGTTTGCAGTGGAGCAGATTGAAGATAGCAGATCTTGTCTTCTTGAGTTTGCAGCGAAGCGGATCGAAGATACCAGTCTGGCATCCTTGAGTTTGCAGTGGAGCAGATTGAAGATAACAGATCTTGTCTTCCCGAGATTGCGTGAAGCGATCGAAGATACCACGGCATCCCCGAGTTTGCGATGGGAGCGATTTGAAGATAGCGAGATCTTATCTTCCTAAGTTTCTGATGGCGGATCGAAGATACGATGCGGCATCCCTGAGTTTGCAGTGGAGCAGATTGAAGATAGCAGATCTTGTCTTCCTGAGTTTACAGCGAAGCGGATCGAAGATACCAGTCTAGCATCCCTGAGTTTACAGTGGAGCAGATTGAAGATAGCAGATCTTGCCTTCCTGAGTTTGCAGTGAAGCGGATCGAAAACATCAGTCTGGCATTCCTGAGGTAGCAAGGAAGCAGACTGAAGATTTTAGATCTTATCTCCCTAAAGCGGTAGTGGAGCAGATCGAATTTGGAAAATCTTATCTCTATGTATTTGCAATGGAGAAGATTTAAGCCACCAGCCTTATCTCCCTGAAGCGGCAGTGGAGTAGGTTGAAGTTACAAGTCTTATCTCTGTAAAGTTGCAGTGGAGCGGATTGAAGACAGTTAATCCTATCTCTCTGAAGTTGCAGTAGAGCGGACTAAAATGACTAATCCTATACCTCTGAAGTTGCAGTAGGTTGGATTGAATTTACCATAGAAAGTCCCATCTCCCTGAAGTTGTAGCGGAGTAGACTGAAGACATCAAATCTTATTTTCCTGAAGTTGCAGTGGAACAGATTAAAGCTATAAATTACAGATCTTATCTCTCTGAAGTTGTAGTAGAGCAGATAAAAACAAACATTATCTCCCTGAAGTTGTAGTGGAGCAGGTTGAAGTCACAAGTCTTATCTCCCTGAAGTTGCAGTGGAGCGGACTGAAGACAGTTAATCCTATCTCTCTAAAGTTACAGTAGAGCAGATTAAAACAACGAATCCTATACCTCTGAAGTTGCAGTAGGTTGGATTGAATTTACCATAGAAAGTATCATCTCCCTGAAGTTGCAGCGGAGTAGACTGAAGACAGCAAATCTTATTTCCCTGAAGTTGTAGTGGAACATATTGAAGCTATAAATTACAAATCTTATCTCTCTAAAATTGCAGTAGAGCAGATAAAAACAAACCTTATCTCCCTGAAGTTACAGTGGAGCAGGTTGAAGTCACAAGACTTATCTCCTTGAAGTTGCAGTGGAGCGGACTGAAGACAGTTAATCCTATCTCTCTGAAGTTGCAGTGGAGCGGATTAAAATGACGAATCCTATACCTCTGAAGTTGCAGTAGGTCGGATTGAATTTACCATAGAAAGTCTCATCTCCCTAAAGTTGTAGTGGAGCAGACTGAAGATAACAAACCTTATCTTCCCGAAGTTTTGGCGGAGTAGATTGAAGCTACAAGTCTAATATCCTTGAATTGGATTGAAGCGTTAGTTCCTATGCCCTTGAAGATGCAGTGGGATGGAATGAAGCTACTCGAAGAATAAAAGCACCGAAAGAAGTCAAAGATTTGAAGACTGGGCAAAAAATGGTCCTTTTGGAAGTCTTTGCTCCATTCTCGTTACACGACAACGAGCAAAGAGGGGCAGCTGTAAGAACCCATTATTGCCCGGGCCCATACCAATTAAAACAAAAAATAAATAAAATATTAAAAGCCCAAAAAATTAATCAGTCCAATGTCCATTATACAGAACCCAAATATATCAGCCCAAATATTTTTTAAAAAAACAGACCTAAACTGGGCAAGGCCCAAACCACTACCCAAATGCCCAATTAAGCCCAGAATCTAAAAACTTTCAGAAAACCCTAGCCTCTAACCCTAACAGCGCCGCGCGCGTGCCACGCACGCCACCATGCACGCCTCCGCGCCTCCGTACGCCACGTCCGCGCCTTCCGTACCTGCAAACAGGGCCACCAATAGCAGAGAAACAGCAATATACAGCAGAGAATAAAAAAGAGGGACTTTTTGTATTTTATTTCGGGCTATAAAAAGCCGAATAGAACCACTATAACGGGTTACATTTTTTTAATACAGAAATAGCAAAAGGTATATTTTCCGATCTATTTTTCAGCCTAATTTCATCTCAAATATACTACATACATATAGGAAAAGAGTAAAAATACTAACTTTTACCTTTTTTGTGATGATCGGAGTCCCAAATCCGAGGCATTTTTGTTGTTGTTTTTCGATTTTAGTGAAGGTTTCGGTTGTTTTGGGGGTTAGATTTTGGATTAAGGGTGTTCGAAAGTTAAAATCAACCCTTCTTGAGTGTCTCCGACCACCGTATACGGCGGTTAAGGTGGCAGAGTGCGGTGACCCGATGATTGGAGCTCGGCCAGACTATGGCCGGAGCTCGAAGGGCTAGGTTTTGATTTTCAGACAGTTTTCTTGTTTTTTTTTAAAACAATGCTAAAATGTTTTCTTTAAACTGATTTTTTAGTATTTAAGGGTAAACCATACGACGTCGTTTTGGAGTAGCAATTTAATGTCCAAAACGGCGTCGTTTAGAGGCTCAACCCGCGCGAGTGACCCGACCCGGGGAGGATCCGCATGTTTTTTATTATTGGTTTATTTGCGCATCGGGTCCCTCCGTGTTTGCGGAAGGTTACAATGAGGTCCCATGCTCGTTTTTAATTGTGCCCTGTTTATTTTGTTGTTGTTTTAATTTAGTCCTCAAACTGTTAAGTGACCAATATTTGAACGGCGTCGTTTTGAGTGTTTGGGATAATTTTCCAATGAATCCTCGCTTGTTTGCGTATATCCAAATCTGGTCCTTAATAGTCTGTTGTTATTATTTTCGTTTTAAGACTTGAATTTTATTTTAATTTCAATCTTGCCCCTTACTAGTTTTAATTAACTTATTCATTTTATTTTTCTAAAAGGTTTATCTTATTATATTTTATTTTAAATCTTTTTATATATTGCTTATTTTACTATTTTATTTCTATTCTTTAAAGTTTTTTAAAAAAAAACATATATATATATATATTATTCATTTCAAACCTTTTTATATTAAGAAATTTTAAATTTTTTTTATACGTCTGATTAGGTTGTTTCTAAATTAATTATTTTTAATCATTTTACACACATATTTTATCTTAAAATAATTTTGGATAATATTGGTTTTAATTACCTTTCATTTTATATTTTTTTTTGTATATTATTTTACTCCATTTTCTTCAATAATTAATAGAGAAATTGTATATTGTGTAATTATTGCTATTATTTGATTTGCATTTCTTAATTATTGGTTGGTTGTTGTGATGCATTAGTGTAATATTTGATGTATGTATTAATATCTTGCTTTGTATATTATTATTTCATTGTATTTCATAAAAAAACCTTGTGTTTTAATATCATTTAAGTTTTAAAATCATTTTATTCAAAGTTTTTAAAATAAGGCAATGCTCACGTTTAGACACTTCGAGAAAATCGTGCCCTAACTCACTGGGTTCCGATTTTTCTCGTTAAATTCTGGCGACCGAGTACCCTTTTCTCTCTTAAATCAAAATCCATAAGTTTTTAAACGAAAAACTTATTTTTGGGAATTTGAGACGTTGCGTCTTAACTCATTGGATGTGACGTTTTATCATCTCGAGATAAGAATTTCCGAAAACAAAGGCAATATTCAGTATTCGGGAATTTTGAGAAATTGTGCCCTAACTTACTGGTTTCTAATTTTTTATAAAGCCCAAATAACCGAATATCATTTTCAAACTTTATTACATGGGTTTTAAAAATCAAAAGATAAGTTCAGTTTCAAGAATATAAGTTGTTATACCCTAACTTACTGGGTATGATATTTTATTTCTTCGAAATAAGAGGGTTTTGGCATCCAACATGATTTTGTTCAAATGAATTTCAAGCAAACGGATCGTAATCTAGAATCTTTTCAAATTTTCAGCATTAAGACATTAAATAACCAATTAGGTACCAATTTTGGGCGCTACGAGGGTGCTAACCCTTCCTCGTACGTAACCGACTCCCGAACCCATTTTCTCGAGTTTCGTAGACCAAAATTTGTTTTAATAAATCAAAGTTTTATTCAAATAATCAATTTCAAGGTGATCCGATCACACCTCGAAAATGATCGGTGGCGACTCTATTTTCGTTTTCTAAAGTCGATTCTCGTTTTTTCAAACTTAAAAATGATTTCGACACTAAGAGGATTATATCCTTCTCATCTTCAGAAGATCAGAGACCTACTATTGAAATAGTAAGACTTGTCCAAATAGCATTAAAAGCCTCACCTTCCACAACATCTCTACTCTCGCCGATAGGTTCACTGCAACATCCGCAAATCATCATCTAAATTTTCATCATCATTGGCCTTAACAAGTCCCCTTACCACAACTAATGATTAGCCTTAGACGCTTACGGTGAGTGGTATTTTTTTCATACTCCGCCTACTTATAAATGATCATTTTACCTAATTCATCTTTTGCCCCTACAAGTCATATATTCTCACCTTGAGATCGAACCTCTGCTAGAAGGCTTCAATTGGAAATTGTAAAAAGGAAGCATCTTACTAAGACTAGTACACTAAAGGCAATGCTCACGAGTTAGCCATCACCAAGTCATGTAAAAACTCACTTGGAACTCTTTAGTAGAATGACAAGACCTTCAATTACATCTAAGTACAAATATAGGAGATGTATTGTAAGTCTACCACTAAGCAAGGCTCTACCAAGACTCCACAAATTTATTGTAAGTCTACCACTAAGCAAGGCTCTATCAAGACTCCACTTTATCTAAAAGAAACTCTTGCAAAACTCTCCTCTCCAAACACATCAAAACCAGTACAAGCAACTGTCAGCACCACTAAGTAAACCACCATGAGCCACCGTCACTCAATCTTATATTAACATAAACTAATCACGTTGAGATCCTCAAGTTGAATGTTATGAATATAAATTTTAAACCCCACTACTTATAAATAGTGGAGACAATAAACTCCGTCCTATTGGGTGTTGGTCACTTAATTTCTTTAAAAAGAAAACTGACCGAAAACAAATATTTTCAAGGGTACACACACAACTCTTTAATATCAAAGGTGAATCCTAGGTAGATGCATTCTTCTTCTCTCTTGAAATTATAACAAATTGCAATTATTGTCTATTTATAAGTTCAATGCGAGGAAAAAAAATTCTTCTTCTATTTTTTATATTCATTAATAAAGATTATTCTTTTAAGATTTATTGCTAAAGTTTCAAATATTTTTGGCCTCCCAATTTTATAAAAAAAAAATTACTTTAGCATTTCATTTTATTTTTCGTTTTTGTTAACTTTTAAATTTGTATTATTTGTCAAATCACCTAAAATGAATAAAAAAATTAATGTTTGTTAATTTTACCGGCGTAACACACACGTAAATTGTCACATGTATGCCACGTTAGCAATTAATTTAATTTTTAAAAATTTTAAAAATATTTTTTTTTACAATTTTATAATATTTTTAAAATTTTTCAAAATAAATTCTATAATTTTTTAAAATTTTAAAAAATTAATTATCTACTAACGTGGCATCACGTGTATACCACATCAGCAAAATTAATAAACGCTAAAATTTTCATTCATTTTGAGATGATTTGTTAAATAACACAAATTTATAAACTAAAAAAATGATAAATTAAATAAAATAATTTTTTTGTAAAAAATTTTCTCTGAAAATGTAACGTTATTTACCGTCCCTAGTTTTATGTTGGGTGATATCCAAAAACATCACTACTGTAAAAGGTTAATCTTGCACTAACTCCAAATGATTCCAAAAGGTTAATCTTTTTACAGTAGTGATGAAAATAGGTCAAATCACCTAAAAAAAATTTTTTTTTTCTTATAGTCAGATCTCTATTAAAATAATTTTTTTACATATATTTGAGTATATGGGTTAGAAATAAATTAATTTAATTAGTAATATTTAGTTATTTTTATGACTTATTTTTAGTAAAGAGAAGGAAAATCTTTTGTTTATTTTTAAGATGTCTTGTTTTTTCCGAGAATCATCACTTATTATTTTAATTTCAACTTTAAATTTGTACTAACCATTCTTTATTCTATGTCTAACTATTGTAATACATATGTATTAAATAAAGTTTATTCTCATGGTATTACACTAACAACCAAACGCAACAGTATTAAATTATTGAGGGTAAACTCTATAAACAGTGGTCTAGTTATTAATGTGTTTCTGTTTTAGTTACTCAAGTTTATTTTTATTTTAGTTACCTACATTATTGAAATTTAATATTTTGGTCATTCTTTCGTTAAATCACTAATAAAACGTTGGTGTGGCCATTTTTATTACCATAATAACAAATTTAGCTTTCCAATATTTATAGATTCTATCAATTTGGTCCTATTGTTAAAAAAAAAATCAATAAATTCAGCCATCAACTTTAAACATTCTATCAATTTAGTCTTGCTTCATAAAAATTTTAAAAAAAAAACTTTAAAAATAAATAGAAATTTAAAAGTTTGTTTTTCGATAAAACACATAAGATTTTATAAAAATACATACAAAATTATAAATAAAATACAAATAAATGAATATAAAATTTTCTCATATTTACTTATTAAAGTAATAATTTTATAAATAAAATAATTTAAAGGGAAAAAACCATGAAGAAGACTAAAGAAAATTTAGTTTTTTTTTTCAATATTAACGACCACTATGTATAGGTTGGATAAAAAACTACAGCTTGAGGTTGAAAATTTTAAGAATCGATGTCTTTAGGTTGTTCCCAGAACAAGTTTATCGTGTTTGATGTTGTGCTTGAGGGCGACCATGATTTAGGATATACAGGTGAGGATGTGATCACGAAGATCCAATAGGTGGAAAGTCATGCTGGCAGCTCCACAGTTGATTCCTAGTTCGATGGCACGACAACGAAGGATATGAAAATCTAAAAATTCGGAGTAAGGTTATTGGTGTTGATGATTGTTAGCAAAGGTCGTGCCCAATGCTCGACAAATTTAACTAGGAATAAAAAAATAAGGTTAGACGTATAATAAATAAACTATTATTTATAGAATAAAACTAAAAAAGAGAGCTAAAAGTTTGAATCCGGTTAAGTTTTGTATTTTTTTTTTTTTTTTAAAGTATTTTATTAATAAAATTATTATTTTAATAAATAAACGTGATGTTAGAAAAAGAAAAAAAATGTATATTAATTTATTTATAATTTTGTATATATTTCGTTAAAAAGGTTTTTTTTTTTAATTTTTCGACAGAATAAGTAAAATTAAAATTAAGGATTAAATTTATTTATAAATGATATTAATAATGAGAATAGGTGTAGTAATTAGTGAACCAAGTTTGTAGAAAATAAATGATTTAAAAGTCATATTTACACACATAGCATTCACATTTTATGCCCATATGATTGATGTGCTTTTATCCTTATCCAATAATTTCAACCATACCATATAAAATAATTAATTTATTTGTTACATCAAACTGGGCATAATTAGAAGATGATGACCAAAGTCTCTCAACTTGTCGACTATCAATATCATATTGAAAAGATGAATCATAACTGAGAATAGTTGAGAGTGGAATGGGACCATTTTGTAATTTCCATTGTTATTTCAATTTAGGGGTGAAGTTTAATTAGCAGGGGTCTTTCTTCAATTTATCCTTTTAAAATCAATCATATTTCTCAAATTATATGTGAAAGTGATTTATTATCACTGTTATCCTTATAGGAGGAGTATTGGATCTAATTAAAATATATTTTTTATTTAGTAAACTATTATCATTGAATTCACATCAGCCAAATAAATTTAAAAATTAAAAGAAAACAATATAAAATTTATTTAAATAAAGTATAGTAGTTTAGAATTTTTTTAATATATTAACCATAAAAATATTATCAAAACTTGAAGTTTTATTTTTTTTATTCAAAAAATTTTTCTAAGTTAACCATTTTTGTTTAAATGAATGTTTATATTTGTTATACACCTAAATTATCTCTTAACCTTTTTAACTTTATATATTCTTTTGGAGAAAAATCAATTTCATTAAATCATGAAATAATAGAATCTGAAATGAGATTTTGATAGAGAAAACATGAATATTCTTCCATCCAGATTACATCTTTTGAACATTAAATACTGTGTTAGGCTATTTGATTTGATATTTTTCTCTGGCTCTTGATTTAGCTGCACTAAGGGTCTGTTTGTTTACGTGTAAAAGGTTTTACGGAAAATGTTTTCTACATTTTCCTGTATTTGTTTCACAGAAAATAGTTTGGTCAACGGAAAATTACTTACACATCAAGGTAAAATAAGCCATTTTTCCTGTAAAATGACTTACCATTTTAAAAAGTGTAAGTCATTTTCCGGAAAAGAGCTCATCTATAGATAATTTTATTTTTATATAAAAATTAACTTAAATCAAGCTTAGTTAGTATTATTATATTGATAATAAATTTTATTTTTATTTTTAAAAATATTTAAAATATTATATTTTTCAGTATTATTAAACATACATATTTAATTATTTATATTTAGTCATCCAATAAATTATTAATATAATACATATATTTTATTATTTTAATAAATTATTTAATATTTCAATTTTATTTTAATAATAAATTTTAAAAATAATAATTTTAAATAATATTATTCACATATTATTAAAAATATTCAATATTAATATTTTAATAATAAATATTTATTACAATTATAAATATATTAATAATAAATGTTTTGTAGTATAAAGGTTAAAATATGTCATAAGTCTATGTACACTTCATGATTTGTAATTTAGTCTTTGTACTTTTATTTTCAAGAATTTAGTCCCTTTACTTTTCAAATTTGAAAATCAAGTCCAATTGTTGACATCGTTAATTTTTTTGTCAATTTTGTTGATGTCACATTTTTAAATAAAAATACTCACTTAGTAGTCATGTAATTAAAAAATGACGTTGTAATGAATCTGAATTTAACATAATTTTTTAAATATATGCAAAAACAATGTAAAATATAAAATTATAGATAAAAATAAATTCAATTAAACAATGAAAAAAATAAGAAAATCTCAAATGTATGTTTGTTTAATTGAAAACAACTTTTATGAAATATTTTTAAGAAATCTACCAAACAAGAGAAAATATTTTACACAGATTCCTCCAAACACCAGAAGATATTAGCTTTTCCAGAAAAGTAAATCATTTTCCAGAAATTATTTTCCGGAAGTCATTTTCAGTGAAACAAGCAGAGCCTAAGTGTCATCCCAAAAATTCACATTTGAAAGTTGCAAGATTGAAAGCCAAGTGTCAATGCACACCATCTTGCTATCATAGGTCTCATATTCTTTTACGAGTTTAAGTAATAATTTAGATATTTATATTAGTTTAACATTTTTATTAGGCTAAATTAGTTAAATATGTTAAAAAAATATTTTTAAAAATACGTTTGAAAAATTAGGGAAATATGTCAATTTTGGAGAGAGTATGAAAACGCGCTTAGCTAGATGCATTTTCCTCTTAGTTGGCAGGAAAGGCGTCCAGCTGGACGCGCTTTCTTTTCTCTCTCCTTAGTCGATTTTTTTGTTTAAGATTTTTTAGGGTTTGGTTAGTTTTAAGGTTTAGGTTTAGGGATTTTTATGGGTTAGGGTTTTTTATTGTTTTGAGATTTGAGGTAGACACTATGAAAGCTTAAAGGTAGATTTGAGTTTTCAAGGATGCGATAACGCTCGAAGACACGCACATTTCATATGTTGTGTCAGGATGTGACCATTACCTTAGAAGCTTATCTTATGGAAGTCAGGTTTTGAGGTGACGGTGCTTTATGCGGTCACAGGTTGAAGAGTATGTAAAGGTCCTAGTCGTCGGTCGTTATGTGGTCACGAGTTGAAGTATAACTCGTGGGCCAGTTGACGGTCGTTATGCGGTCACGAGTTCAAGCTTTTTAGATACCCGGACGTGGTGACTTATAAACACCATACATAATATTGAGGCCATAATAATAGGGAAAAATGAAGGGGCTTTCCTGTGTAATCAATGTAATTTTTTCTACATCTTCATCGAATGGAGTATCTTTAACCTTCCTTCTTATTTGAAGCCCGAGACCTTGTTGTATGCAAGATGTAACATCCTGAATTTTTGGGCCTATGCGTTTAATGGGTGGATATGTTTAATGTGTTAATTTAAGTGTTAGGGGTCCAAATTGGGCTCAGGCTTAGGTAGAGGCCTTGATTAAAATTATCTGTTTGGGCATTATAGGGTTTAAAAGGTAGTATTTATGTTTAAAATACCAAAGTGGGCTTGTGGCCCAATCTTAGGAGGTGACGCCACACAAGGGAGTAAGGGGCCCAAATTTAAGTTTCATGGAGCCCAATTCTTTAATTTAAGTTAGCTAAATTTTGGGCATTAGGATTAGGTGGAGTGGATGGCAACAAGGCTAAAATTTAGGGGTTTTAATGTTTAAAATATGTGGATAATAAGCGGATAAAGGCTATTATTTAGGAATTTATTTTATGTGGATAATAAGCGAGATAAAGGCTAAAATTTAGGGATTTTAATGATTAAAATATGTGGATAATATGGTGATAAAGGAGGGAGGAGTTAGAGATAATTAAGTCTCTTTTAGATGAGCTAGTAGATTAAGATAAAGGAGAAAAGATAGGATTTATCTGCAAGGTTAGGTAAGTGCCAGAAATTTCTATAAATAGGGGAATATCTCTTCAATTTCAGCATTTGGGTTTTTCTCTCATTCTTTTCTCTTCTCTCGAGTAAAAGCCGAAAACTCCTAAAGTTCCATCTTCTTCTTCATTCTCTGCAAAAGCCGAAATTTCTAAGCCTATTCCTCATCTTCACTTTGATTCAAAAGTGAAACTCTTTCCATTCTTTTTCTTCCTAGCCGAAATCTTCAAGTGTCTTCCTTGTTTTCTTTTCTTCTTCTCTTTTCCTGTCAGAAACCGAAACTCCTCACTCAAGTATTTTAAAAGCCAAAGACACATCAGCCTTCTCTTGTTCATACTTTTTGGGATTTTCCTAAAAGCTAAAATCCCTAGATCTCATCTCCGTGATTGCCGAATTACTTACGTGGTGCCTACTTGTGCCGAAATCTGAAGGGAACTTTAGTGGAGTCAATCGCATAGATCTCTAAGTTATAGAATCGTGTTATTTTCGGGATTTCAAGGTAAGGGATCTATTAGTTTTAACGTATAATTTGGGATTTATTAACCTTGGCCGATTGTTGAAGGGGCTAAATCTTTGTGTGTTTTTTCGGCTTTTGAGCAAGGCTTTACATTGAGGATAATAGATCCGGATAGCAAGGACATCGACTAAGAATATTAGATTTCGCAATATCAGGTGTGTAATACTTCCCCACCATCTGGATCTGATTATTAACGTATGCTCATAAGTTTATATGTTGTGATAAATACCGATATCTCGGTTTAATGTTGGAAACCCAAAAAGGGTGAAGCAAATCACCAGTCGTTGAATGTTTGACTTTATATGATAAAAGCATATTGATTTTATGATTTGCATGGGTTGGGTTGATGAAAGGAGGAAGTTATACGTTATATGTGTAGCGGTTTATACCGTGATCTATTATATGTTGTAGCGGCTAATGCCGTGATCTCATTATAAGGGCTTCGGCCATAATATGTTGATGAGCGACATGACCGCCATCTTGGCGTAGCGGTGTGGGTCGATTGTAGAAATCCCCAATGGTGTGAATGGTCGGTACGGGGCGTGTAGCGGATGGAAACCTAGGCAAATGGGTTGGGCCTTGCATATTATTTGTTATTTTTTTTAATAAATGGAATTATTAATCTGTTTTATGGGCCTAAGGCCAAAATCTAGTGGTGCATGAGGGTTGCACACTGAGTCTCGCGACTCACCCTATTAATTAACCTTTCAGGTGATACTTAGTGCTTGGACCGGGCCGAGAGGAACGCCGGTGGCCATGCAAAAGACCAACTGGATCCAGCAAAAAGTCTCAAGTTAATACTTTATATTTTTAATTAATGGATTTTAAATCTCGTTGTAGTAAGGCTATGGGCCACTAGTTTATGTTTTGTTTTATTTTGGGCTTTAATTACTTTTAGTTATTTAAATTCTTATTGAACTAATGTATCTATTTAAATTTGGGCTTTTAATTTATAAAGGCATATTTTATTTAAACTATCAACTATTAAATTTCTCTCGAATAAGAAGATAAACTTTAGAAAAATATTTTTTCGAAAATACGACATGTTCTTCCAAAATTTTCTTAGTGACATACCGATCCGGTCGTGGTGTTTGGGCGGGTTTGGGGTGTTACAAATTGGTATCGAGCCGGTTCAAAACTCGGCTCTGGGGTTTTTGGGCTCAAAACGTTTTCTAAAGTTGGGTTTTCAAACATGCATATTTATACAGTGTCTGTTAGCTCAAAGATGGCACTGCGTCTCGCCCAAGTCCGCTGTAAGTACTCGAACCATTGTATGATCTTTGTATATGTGGGCTTAATGGGCCTAGTGGGACGAGATTAGTTAGAATTAGAACTTGATGGACTCTAGGCTTAGTTCAAACCACTTCTTAAAATGTCATAAAACTTAATTTCACTAAACAAACCCGTTAACGAGCCGCAAGACTAGGGTGTGGTAACCGTCATACGCATGTCTAGCAAGGATCAGGAAGAGCACGGTATTTAAGCGGCCCCTAGTGACTCACCTCCTCTTCACTGGAATCCTACCTAGTGCGTGGTGACTATTCACCCTAGTTATGAGGACTCGTTGATGGGCTAAACCCTATAATTAAAACCCGAAAGGGACCAGCCACCCTAGTTTGAAAAAAAAAGAAAGAAAATTTCTCAAGTTTTGCAAAATTTTCAAAATACGTTTGATTTGTGAAAACTTCTAACCAGCTATGAATTTGTAAAATACCTATGTTTTGAAAATTTACCCGAAAATCTCATGATTTCACGAGTAACCCGGACTACGAAACTAGATTTTCCCAAAGTACCCCTATTTTAAAAAAAGAAAAAAAAACAACAACAACCACAACAACATCAAAGTTTGAAAAATTACCAAACTACCCTCGTTTTGTCAAATGACCAAAATACCCCTGGTTTGTACAATTACCAAATTACCCCTGATTTGCAAAATTACTAAATTGCCCAGATTTCAAAGTTACCGAAATACCCCCGGATTGTAAAATTACCAAAATACCCTTCTTTCACAAAATCACCAAGAAACCCTATTTCAGAAAATTACGAAAATACCCCTGTAGGATAAATTACGAAAATACCCCTGGGTAGTGAAATGACGAAAATACCCTTGGGTGATGAATGTAAGCTCTATTTGTATGATTGATGATTGCATGTATGTGTATATGGAACTAGGAGACAAACTTGAGACTGAAACTTGTAGATGTAATTCCGAATTCGAAAGAACTACTCTTAAAACTACTAATCATAAGACTGTTCGTGGATAATCAGTGGAAGAAAACCAATAATTCATAAAAATTTTAATCAGATAAATGCGAACCGATAGCATGAGTACAAGGGGACGAGGACGCTTTAGATACGAATACCGGTGCGTACCCTACCATAGAATACTAAGTGTTTATTTTGGGTTTAGTATTGGAGTGCGCAATGGAAGCATGGTGGTGAGACTTGGGTAGTATGATTAATAGTTAGTTGGAAATTTCGAGGACGAAATTTCTTTAAGGGGTAGAACCGTAACATCCCGAATTTTTGGGCCTATGCGTTTAATGGGTGGATATGTTTAATGTGTTAATTTAAGTGTTAGGGGTCCAAATTGGGCTCAAAGCTTAGGTAGAGGCCTTGATTAAAATTATCTATTTGGGCATTATAGGGTTTAAAAGGTAGTATCTATGTTTAAAATACCAAAGTGGGCTTGTGGCCCAATCTTAGGAGGTGACGCCACACAAGGGAGTAAGGGCCCAAATTTAAGTTTCATGGAGCCCAATTCTTTAATTTAAGTTAGCTAAATTTTGGGCATTAGGATTAGGTGGAGTGGATGGCAACAAGGCTAAAATTTAGGGTTTTAATGTTTAAAATATGTGGATAATAAGCAAATAAAGGCTATTATTTAGGAATTTATTTTATGTGGATAATAAGCAGATAAAGGCTAAAATTTAGGGATTTTAATGATTAAAATATGTGGATAATATGGTGATAAAGGAGGGAGGAGTTAGAGATAATTAAGTCTCTTTTAGATGAGCTAGTAGATTAAGATAAAGGAGAAAAGATAGGATTTATCTGCAAGGTTAGGTAAGTGCCGAAATTTCTATAAATAGGGGGAATATCTCTTCAATTTCAGCATTTGGGTTTTTCTCTCATTCTTTTCTCTTCTTCTCTGAGTAAAAGCCGAAAATTCCTAAAGTTCCATCTTCTTCTTCATTCTCTGCAAAAGCCGAAATTTCTAAGCCTATTCCCTCATCTTCACTTTGATTCAAAAGTCGAAACTCTTTCCATTCTTTTTCTTCCTAGCCGAAATCTTCAAGTGTCTTCCTTGTTTTCTTTTCTTCTTCTCTTTTCCTGTCAGAAACCGAAACTCCTCACTCAAGTATTTTAAAAGCCAAAGACACATCAGCCTTTTCTTGTTCATACTTTTTTCGGGATTTTCCTAAAAGCCGAAATCCCTAGATCTCATCTCCTGTGATTGCCGAATTACTTCTGTGGTGCCTACTTGTGCCGAAATCTGAAGGGAACTTTAGTGGAGTCAATCGCATAGATCTCTAAGTTATAGAATCGTGTTACTTTCGGGATTTCAAGGTAAGGGATCTATTAGTTTTAACGTATAATTTGGGATTTATTAACCTTGGCCGATTGTTGAAGGGGCTAAATCTTTGTGTGTTTTTCCGGCTTTTGAACAAGGCTTTACATTGAGGATAATAGATCCGGATAGCAAGGACATCGACTAAGAATATTGGATTTAGCGATATCGGTGTGTAATACTTCCCACCATCTAGATCTGATTATTAACGTATGCTCATAAGTTTATATGTTGTGATAAATACCGATATCTCGATTTAATGTTGGAAACCCGAAAAGGGTGAAGCAAATCACCAGGTTAGTGAATGTTTGACTTTATATGATAAAAGCATATTGATTTTATGACTCGCATGGGTTGGGTTGATGAAAGGAGGAAGTTATACGTTATATGTGTAGCGGTTTATACCGTGATCTCGTTATATGTTGTAGCGGCTAATGCCGTGATTCATTATAAGGGCTTCGACCATAATATGTTGATGAGCAAAGATGATCGCCATCTTGGCGTGTAGCGGTGTGGGTCGATTGTAGAAATCCCCAATGGTGTGAATGGCTGGTACGGAGGCGTGTAGCGTATGGAAACCTAGGCAAATGGGTTGGGCCTTGCATATTATTTGTTATTTTTTTTTATAAATGGAATTATTAATCTATTTTATGGGCCTAAGGCCAAAATCTAGTGGTGCATGAGGGTTGCACACTGAGTCTCCCGACTCACCCTATTAATTAACCTTTTAGGTGATACCTAGTGCTTCGGACCGGGCTGGAGAGGAACGCCAGGTGGCCATGCAAAAGACCAACTGGATCCAGCAAAAAGTCTCAAGTTAATACTTTATATTTTTAATTAATGGATTTTAAATCTCGTTGTAGTAAGTCTATGGGCCACTAGTTTATGTTTTGTTTTATTTTGGGCTTTAATTACTTTTAGTTATTTAAATTCTTATTGAACTAATGTATCTATTTAAATTTGGGTTTTTAATTTATAAAGGCATATTTTATTTAAACTATCAACTATTAAATTTTTATCGAATAAGAAGATAAACTTTAGAAAAATATTTTTCTGAAAATACGACATGTTCTTCCAAAATTTTCTTAGTAACATACCAGATCCGATCGTGGTGTTTGGGCCGGGTTTGGGGTGTTACACAAGAGGACTCTTGGAGGGAGAGCAAATGTTTCCACTGTCACAGTCGATCCCCCTCTAAGAGTCCTCTTACCTCGAACTCAAACTCGGGTTTCAAATAAAACGAAGGTTAAGGACACCGCCTTTGGTAGAGATGGGGAAAAATAATAAGTTGATTATACCGGGAAGCCCCTCATTTTCCCTATGATTATGCCATCAAACTTATGTATGATATTTATAAGACATCATCTTTAGGTATCCAAGAAGCTTAAACTCGTGACCGCATAACAACCATAAACTATCCCCTAAGTTATACTCCAACCCGTGACCACATAACGGTCATTGACCGGGACCTCTACTTTGACTTTAACCTGTGACCATATAAACCACCGTCACCCTAGAACCTGACTTCCATTGGATGAATTTCTTAGGTAATGGTCCCATCCTGGCACAACATATGAAATGTGTGTATCTCGGAGCACTACCGCGTCACCGATGACTCAAAATACCTTAAAACTAACACACTCTCTACTTCAAACAGAAATAAATATTTCTGACAAAAAATTAAAACACTAAAATGGGAAGAAAACCAAGAGAGAAATTTTTAAAGAGGAGGGATGGTGGTCGGGAGAGATGATAGAGTAGGGGGAGAGCCTGCCGTTTTATAGACTGAAAGGAAAAAGAAAACGAGAGAGGGAGGGATATGTTAAAAACGCATCTTCTGATACGTGTTTTCATCTAATAATAATGTATGCTTTAGTTGTGATTTAAAATTACATGAGATTCCTGGGTGTAAGCCATCTGCCCAGGCCTTGGACAAATAGAGGAAAGAAAGCATGCCCAGTTGGAAGCATTTTCTGCGGACATATCGGGGAAAATACACCAAGTTGGAAGCATTTTTTCTTGACATGTTAGGGAAAACGTGCCCAGCTGGACGCGTTTTCTTCATAATTATTAGAAAATGCGTTCATCTGAGCGCGCTTTTCTTGATATGTTAGTAGAAAACGCTTCCTGCTAAACGCATTTTCTCTCCTCCATTTGTCCAAAGCCTATGCAGATGGCCTACACTCGAGAATCTCGGGTAAGTTTTTAAACACAACTGAAGCATACATTATTATTCGATGAAAACGTGTATCAAAATGTGTTTTTAACATATTTGTCCCTCCCTCATTTTTTTCCTATTAAACTACCCAACATTCCCACCGAAGTATTCAATACTAAGACACCAGCAAATTGTGTTTGTTAAAGAGTTGCATTTCAAGTTTCGCCTCCTATTTATTTAAATAATCATCTGAAGTTTGTTTCATTCTTCTCGATTTTGGATAATTAGCACCAGTTTTTCTAAATATTTAATTCATTTTAAATTGAGAATCTGGTTATTGTAGGGGAGGAGATGAGTCGACGAGTCAAAGTCGTAATTTATTAAGACGATCAAATTTGCAATACAGACGTCATGGTCGTATTTGTAGGAGCCCAATCAACGAACTTGGCTTTCAACCGTAGCATACAATTGTGTGAGCTACAGACAAGAATTAGGAGGAAAGTGGGAGGTTCAAGCCTGAGAAGAATTTCAAGCTTAAAATGTAGATACTTGGCCTCATTAAACCCCTTTAAGTATAAGATCTTTAACATGAAAAGCGAGATAGAACTCGAGGTGGTGTTGGATTCACATTACTTAAATGGAAATGCTATACTTGAGTTATATGTCAAGTTTATCGAGGTCGATGGAGTTGGTCCGTCTTCGACCAATGTTCCAGGTCATGAGGAAACTAAACAAGAAGTGGAAAATCCTATGACACGATTATACGATGGGTTCATGGCTTTGCTACAAAGCTCCTATTATGATGTCCCAGAATCATCAATGCGAAGACATTCTTCGATTTCAGGCACTGATTTCAACTTTGGCGGCCATTTTGTCCATCTGTCGGGATATCTCGATAACCCAAACTTTGACAGCTAGGCATGACATTCAGTCAATGCATTCAATTTCAACTTCAGTGGTCCAGTGTCTTGGGCCAAAAACACTTATAATGTTATGCCATCAACCTACACCGATTGGCAATTCGGTGGAGATTTTGACCATAACGTATGGTATAGAAGAACTGATGATTTACTCCTTATGTTCAGAGTCGGCAAAGGGGCATTCAACCCTACACATGCTACTGAGTTGTTGAAGAAGATGAGAATGAAGATGCAACTGAGGAAGAAGATACATGTGCGAATGAAGGGGCAGCGGATGTTGTTGACGGATCTGAATCCGACCCCGATCTGATTTGGCAGTGTCGTAACCATTTTTTTGGAAAAACGGATCGACTAGGGTTTTTGAAAACGAAAACGAAAAACTTGGGAGTCGCCACCAATCCTTTTTTGCTGAGGTGTGATTGGGTCACCTTAAAAAGTGGTTGTTTTAAATAAACAGTTTGATTTCTCCAAACAACGATTTTGGTCTGCGAAAATCATAAAACGGGTTCGGGAGTCGGTTACGCACGAGGAAGGGTTAGCACCCTCGATACGCCCAAAATTGGTACCTAATTGATTATCTAATGTCTTAATGTCAAAAATTCGAAAAGATTTGAAAATACGATCCTCTTTTATTTTTAAAAATTGAACAAATCAAAATGGATGATAAGACCCTCTTGTTTCGAATAGATAAAATGTCATACCCAGTAAGTTAGGGCACGACACTTTTGGGCTCCCGAAACTGAGCTTGTCTTTTAGACTTTAAAACTCGGATTTAAATTTGAGGAGGGTACCCTGTTATTCGTCAAATGAGAAACCGGAACTCAATAAGTTAGGGCTCGATTTCTCGAAATTCCAAACACGAGATATTGCCTTTATTTTAAAACAAACTGATCTCGGGGTATCTAGATGTCATGGCCAGTAAGTTAGGGCACAACACTCCGAATTCCCGAGAACAAGTATTTTGTCAAAACTTGCATTGTGATTTTGAAAGGGATATTCCGTTATTTAGATTGAACGAGAAAATCAGAACCCAGTAAGTTAGGGCTCGATTTCCCCGAATCTTTAATACGAAATATCGGTCATTTTAAAACCTGATGCATCGAGAAAGATTAGTGTGACAAGTAATAATGCGAAAATACGATCTTACGCGCGTGACAAGAATGATGGTAAAACAATGATCAAAATAATAGTAATAACAAATAATATTAATAATGGTAACAAATATAATAGTAATGACAATAATAAATAATAAATATGATAAGAAAAACAAATACAATGTAGTAATAATATTAAAATAAATAATAGTGAATAAAATAATAATAATAACAATATAAATACGATAATTAATAGTTTAGCAAGAAATAATATGAAGAATAGCATTTAAAACAATTATTAAATAATAATCATTAAAATAATAATACAAATTAGTATTAACATCAACAATATAATAGTAATAATATAAATAATACATATAATAATAATAATAATAATAATAATAATAATAATAATAATAGAAGTAATTGTAATAATAATAATAATAATAGAATAGTAATAGAAATAAAAGTGATAGAATAAGAAGTAATAATAATAAAGTAATAATAACAATGCTGCTAAAAAAATAATATGATAATAGTAACAACAAAGGCCATTAATAAACGAAATAACAATGAAATATATATATATGATAATAATAATGTAATAATAGCAATAATAACTATAATATAAGGATAAAAAAATAAAAATGACAAAAATAGGACAAAATTGAATTCAAAACGGAAGTTTGGGGCTGATTTGAAATAAAATAAAAAGGGATATGACCTATTCTAAGCGCGCGAATAACATGGGGGACTAAAATGAGCAATAGCCCTTTTCCTCCCAAAATGCGCCGCATAGGCAAGGATCCAATCGCAAACCAAATAGATTTTCGGGGAAAAATTAAAAAAAATGAAAACTCGATTGCAAAATCCTGAAAAAGCGAAAGGACTGCACGCATAAATTCCCCATTTTTTGAAAAACACGCGGATCCTGAGGTTGGAGCGGGTCGACACAAAACGACGTCGTTTTGGCGTTGAAGGCCAGTCCCAAAACGACGTCGTTTTGGGTGGCCTATATAAGTAAAAAAATCCCATAAAATTTTCATTTTAGCTGCTTTCAGGAAAAAAAACTGACTTCCTTTTTTATTTCTCGCAGGACCTTGTCTCCGGTGAGGATTCCGGCAGTCCGCTGCCGCGCCTCCGTCGCCGGCGCCGCCATAAAATTTCCTCCTTTTTTTCTCCTTTTTTTAAAACTTAATATGTATATATATATGTGTGTGTGTGTGTATATCAAAAAGAAAAAAAATGGAAAGTTTCGAAAATACAAAGAAAAAAAAGGATCACCTTTCCTTTGGCCTCTGTTTCGTTTTTTAGTAGTTTTTAATATTTTCTCTGCTCTTTCGTGTTTGTATCTGAAAATGTTCTTTTGTATTGATAATCTCTCTATTTTTTCTGTGTGAATCTTTGTTTTTTTATTGATAATCGAGGAAAAAAATTCCTTTACAGAGAAATTCGACCGCTTTTATAGCCACATTCTATTGCTTTCTGTCTATTCGCGTTTATGGTGGCTGCAGTGCTTGGGGTGGAGCAGTGACAGTATGTGGTGGCAAAGCGGTGGACATGATGTTTGCCAGAGGCCAGAAGACCCTAGGTGCGGCGCACCTAGGGTTTTGGTTTTGTTTTTTCTTTTTTCTGTTTGGGTTTGGTAATTGGGCTAGCTTAGTAAATTTGGGCTTTAATGTTGGTTTTAATTTGGGTCTAATTTGGTTTGTTGGGTTAGTAATTGGGTTGTAATGATTGGGTTTAGGCCGGGCAAATATGGGTCTTACAGCTACCCCTCTTTGCTCGTTGTCGTGTAACGGGAATGGAGCAAAGACATAAAGAAGGTCCAAATTTGCCCGGTTTCACTGAGTCTTGATTCTTCGGTGCTCCTTTTCTTCAGGTATCCTCATTTCAGTCCACCACATCTTGTTGCTTTGACTCGCACCACCGCGACTTCAGAGAGATGGGACCTGTAGTTTCAATCTGCTCCACTGCAACCTCAAGGGAGATAAGATTGTTTCGATTTGCTTTATTACCACTTTAGAGAGATACGATCAGTTCTTTTATAGCTTCAATCTGTTCCACTGCAACTTCAGGGAAATAAGATTTGCTATCTTTAGTATGTTCCACTGCAACTTCAGAGGTATAGGATTCGTTGTTTTAATCCTCTCCACTGCAACTTCAGGGAGATAAGATTTGATGTCTTCGATCTGCTTCCTGCAACTTCAAGAATGCCAGATTTGCTATTTTTAATCCGCTCCACTGCAAACTCAGGGAGACAAGATCTAATGTTTTTGATCTACTCCTGCAACTTCAGGAATGTCAGATCCGCTATCTTCAATCTGCTCCTGCAATTTCAGGAATGCCAGACCTGCTAACTTCAATCTGCTCCTGCAACTTCAGGAATGCCAGACCTGCTATCTTCAATCTGCTCCTGCAACTTCAGGGAGACAAGATTCAATGTCTTCGATTTGCTTCCTGCAACTTCAGGAATGTCAGATCTGCTATCTTCAATCTGCTCCACTGCAAACTCAGGGAGACAAGATTAATGTCTTCGATCTGCTTCCTGCAACTTCAGGAATGCCAGATCTGCTATCTTCAATCTGCTCCACTGCAAACTCAAGGAGACAAGATCTGATGTCTTCGATCTACCTTACTACACTGTCCTCTTGAGGACATAGCCTGTAGAATGGGTACATGCTTATGCCTAATAATTAGGATGCCATGATCGAAATGAGTCAAATGCTCCTATTTAGACATGCTATGATATATAAATGCGAAAATGTTATGAGTATGGTTCCTATTCAAGGTGTTATCACTCATTTATCCGTTAAAGCTTCATCTTCTTTCCCCTTGAAGTATCATTTTCTTCCTCAAACAATTTGCCCTCATGGAAATTTTAGGGCTCATTCCTCCTGAACCTCGGGACACGGGTCGTATATCAATTTCCAACCATCCCCTCAGGAATCAAAACCTTTTCGGTCCGTCCTTATTGCAGCTTAAAGGATACAGGACTTGTTTCAACTTCAATTTATTCCACCACAATTTAGGGTTTTTTTGAATCCTTTCCCGTCAAAAATTGGTCTGTCATATCATTCTCCGAATGACCCGATGACCTTGTTTATCTCTGTCACAACCACTTAATTGGACAAAGAATTCAGAGAAATAGTCTTCATTAAGACTCTTTTTCTCAAATATCTCCAATCTATGTACATGGAAATTCTAAACAATTGTCCTGTTTCGGTTTCTTGTTTTATCTAGAAATTTCCAAAATAATATGTAGAACTTTCTTTTGTGAAATTATTAGTTCATCAATCATTATTTCAATGTAACATGTTTATGAATGATGGGTAACAATAAATTGATTTCAAAGAGATTTAAATGAATTATCAAAGGTAGAAGGAAAATTAACCGGGAACATATCTTCGAGACGAAAAGGAACCCAGAGATAGTAAAATGAATAAAACAAAGATCAGATGCCTTAGATATCACAGATTGGGCTTCTATATACAAACTTTATGAAGACTTCTTTGAGCTTAACATGTGTTTAGAAGACTAAAAGTACTTTGTCGATGCCCCAATATGCAACATACTTCATTTCTTGTTGATTCAAGTGTAGCAAGATCACTACAAGTCCATTCAAAATTTGAGCTGCCCTTTTCGAGTTTTCAACTCAAAACCCCTTTTGTCTCAAAGCGCCCTTTGCGGGTTTTCACCTTGGCCTCTTCTTCTTTTCAAGCGAAGTATTTTTTGACTGAATCCGAGTTCACGGGATTGGGTAAGCTTTTCTCATCCATTTCAGTCAGAATCAGTGCACCTCCAGAAAAAACCTTCTTCACCACATATGGTCCTTCCCAATTCGGCATCCATTTTCCTCTAAAATCCTTTTGTATGGGAAGGATCTTTTTCAGTACAAGGTCCCCCTCGTGAAACTCTCTTGGGCAAACTTTTTTGTCATAGGCTCGCATCATTCGTTTCTGGTACATCTGACCGTGACGAATAGCCCTTAGCCTCTTTTATTCAATTAAGTTTAACTGATCATATCGAGCCTGGATCCATTCAGCTTCATCCAGCTTTTTTTCTGACAAAACTCGAAGAGAAGGTATTTCCACTTCAATAGGAAGAACTACCACCATCCCATAGACTAATTAGAAAGGAGTTGCCCCAGTAGAAGTTCTGACGGACATCCGATAAGCATAGAGTGCAAATGGTAATTTTTCATGCCAATCCTTGTATGTCTCAGTCATCTTCCCTACTATCTTCTTGATATTTTTATTGGCCGCTTCCACTGCCCCATTCATTTTTGGACGATACGGAGACGAGTTGTGTTGTTTGATGTTGAATTGACTACAAACCTCCGCTATCATACTATTGTTCAAGTTCAGTGCGTTGTCTGATATGATCCTTTCAGGCATTCTATACCGACAAATGATCTTTTTTAGGAACCGACTAACTGCTGACTTAATAACGCTAGCATATGAAGCAGTCTCTACCCATTTTGTGAAGTAGTCAATGACCACAAAAATGAAACGGTGTCCATTCGAAGCTTTCGATGAGATTGGTCCAATAACATTCATGCCCCACATGGAAAAAGGCCATGGGGAAGTCATAACATGCAACGGTGACGGAGGCGCATGAATTTTTTCTCCATAAATCTGGCATTTATGACATCTTTTGGCAAAATTGATACAATCTCCTTCCATGGTGGAACAATAATATCCAAATCTCATTATATGTCTGGCCATTGTGAATCCATTAGCATGGGTTCCACAAACGCCCTCATGAACTTCTTCTAGGATTTTTCTAGCTTCAACAGCATCAACGCATCTCAATAGTACTTGATCTTTTCTCCTTTTGTATAAGATATCCCCATCTAAAACATAGTCAGAAGCCAATCTTCTTAATGTTCTTTTCTCATTCTCAGTTGCATGCTCTGGGTATTCATGATTTTTTACGTATCGCAATACATCATGATACCAAGGGTGGTCATCTTTTCCTCTCTTCCGGTTATAACAATGAGCTGGAACTTCGAAAATACTCATCTGAATGGGTCTAATATCCTCTGGTTTGTTCACTTTGATCATAGAAGCCAGGGTTGCCAAAGCATCTGCCATCTGATTTTCATCACGTGGGAGATAATTAAAAGTGATGTCGTCAAACTCCTCAATCAATCCCAAAACTATCTTTCGATAATTGATTAGTTTGGGATCTCTCGTCTCACATTCACCTTTAAACTGGTAAATCACTAGTACAGAATCTCCATATACTTCTAGCACTCTGATTTTACGCTCTATAGCTACTCGAATTCCCATGATGCATGCTTCATACTCTGCCATGTTGTTTGTGCAATCAAAATCCAAATTGCATGTGAATGGATAATGATCACCACTAGGGGATACCAAGATTTCCCACAGTATTTGACGCTCCATCAAAATTTAGCTTCCACGGGCATTCTTCAGTAGTTGCTACATACATTAACTCCTCATTGGGGAATTCAAAGCTTAAAGGTTCATAATCCTCTAAGGCCCTGCTAGCCAAGAATTCTGCTATTGCGCTTCCTTTTATAGCCTTTTGGTTTACATAGACTATATCAAATTCAGAAAGCAGAATCTGCCACCTTGCCATTCTTCCATTCAGAGCAGTTGACTCCATCATATACTTTAATGGGTCAAGCTTTGAAATTAACCATGTTGTATGATATAACATATACTGCCTCAATCTCCGAGTTGTCCAAATCAAGGCGCAACACAATTTTTCAATCGACGAATATCTCATTTCACATTCAATGAACTTTTTACTGAGATAGTATATCGCCCTTTCTTTTCTTCCTGACTCATCGTGTTGACCAAGCACACATCCCATGGAGTTATTGAACACCGATAAATATCTGAGATCGTTGGTCTATCTGGATTAGGCGGAGATCGTACTGGTGCATTTGACAGATATTGTTTGACTTTGTCAAAAGCTCTCTGGCATTCATCGTCCCATACACCTTGGCTGTGTTTCTTGAGAAGACAAAATATGGGATCACATTTCTCAGTTAGTTGTGAAATAAACCGAGCAATGTAATTTAACCTTCCAAGAAAACCTTAAACTTCCTTTTGAGTGCGTGGTGGAGGCAACTCTTGTATCGCTTTGACCTTATTTGAGTCAACTTCGATTCCTCTTTCGCTGACCACAAAACCCAGTAATTTTCCTGACCGAACTCCGAAAGTACACTTGGCCGGGTTGAGCTTCAATTGAAATTTCCTCAATCTCAAAAACAATTTCTTCAAAACCTCAATGTGTTCCTTTTCTGTTCGAGATTTGACGATCATATCATCAACATATACTTCAATCTCTTTGTGCATCATGTCATGGAATAAAGTTACCATGGCCCTTTGATATGTTGCCCCTGCATTCTTTAGCCCAAATGGCATTACTTTATAACAAAAGGTACCCCCACAACATTATGAAAATGGTTTTCTCCATGTCCTCAGGGTGTATCTTGATCTGATTGTATCCGGAAAAACCATCCATGAAAGAAAACAATGAGTATCCCGTCGTATTATCCACCAACGTGTCAATATGAGGCAAAGGGAAATTGTCCTTTGGGCTGGCTTTATTTAAGTCCCTATAGTCTACACACATCCGGACTTTTCCATCTTTTTTATGGACAGGAACAATGTTGGCAACCCACTCTGAGTATTTGACCACTTGTAGAAAACCAGCATCAAACTGTTTCTTGACTTCCTCCTTTATTTTCAACACCACGTCAGGCCTCATCCTTCGTAGCTTTTGCTGAACTGGCCTGCATTATTCTCTTATGGGAAGGCGATGCACCACAATATCAGTACTTAGACCAGGCATATCTTGGTATGACCATGCAAAGACGTCTTTGAATTCCCGTAGTAACTCAACAAGGTCTTGTTTCGTCTCCTTGACTATGCACGTTCCAATCTTCACAACATTTCCTTCCTCCAAGGCTATGTTCTCTACCTCCTCTTCATGGGGTAAAATTTGTTCCTCATCTTGCTTTACCATTCTTAACAAGTCTGGAGATAAGTCACAATCTCTGTCACCTTCAAAATCCTGAGATTCCTCTAAACACACGTCTTGCTCAAAATGGACATCTGGGTCTGTAGTATCATTGCTCATACCATTGATATCTAGGGACCTGTGATGGACACCGAAGAATGTACAAAGAACAAATGAATTTGAGGACAACTATTCACATGATATGAATGGGAATAAAAAATTTAGAATGAAATTGTAAATTCCAAAAAATAAGAGAATGTTTGCCAAAATTAGTCATTAAAAATGTATTTCATTGAAATAAAAATATCTGAACACGAGCCTATTTCACAAAATAAGCCTTATTGTTCCTAGGCTTAAAAACAACAAGCGCGTTCTGAATATTACTCTGTATAATCTCTAAAAACTACAGAAAGTTCCTCTGCAGTCTAATTGTCCAAAACGCTTCCAGGTTCATACGGGCGAATACCCAACAGGTTTCCTTGCTCGGTTTCTTCATCATGTATGGCATTGATGTGAGGATCTTCATTTTTCGATAATCTTCTCTCCGGGTGAATTATCCCTCCTGATACAAAGGTCTGGGATATGTGGGGGAATGTCATCGATTCCCACTTGATGTCTTCCCCATTCAACCGTGTCTTTCTCCTCTCTTGCTTTTTCTCTATTTCTCTCTTCCTTTGTTTAGTATCTGGCCTGAAACCTAGGCGAAAACGGTCTCTCTTCTCTTTCAGTACCGGAACTTGAACTTCCCCTTGGAGGTGTTTGCCCAATCCTTTCCCTGGTAGGGCCCCTTTCCCTATCATCATTTGTAAGCCCATCCTCGTGGTTCTGGATATCTTAGGCACTGGAACTTCATTCCCTTCCAAGATGAACGTTGCATTTATGAACTCTAAAGATTGAAAGGAACATTCAGTGGCCTCCTCATTTGTCTCTAAATATGGCGCCTCATTGGCAACAGTTGCTATGATGTCTTCTTCTGCGTTTATAGTTACCAGCCAATTCTCTGTTACAAGTTTTAGTTTTTAGTGCAGCGATGAAGGCACTGCCCCCGCCGAATGAATCCAGGGCCTTCCCGATAAGCAGTTGTAGGAGGGTTTGATATCCATTACCAGAAAGTCCACTTCATATGTGTTAGGCCCGATCAATAATGGTATGTCAATTCTTCCCATCACTCCTCTTTCAGTGCCATCAAATGCTCTCACTATGTTCTAACATGTTTTCATGTGAGAACTATCTATAGGCAACCTCTTCAGTGTAGACAATGATAAGACATTCAAAGCCGATCCATTATCTATTAACACACTTGACAGAGTGTATCTCTTGCAACGAGTAGTGATGTGCAAAGCCTTTGTTGATCCCATGCCCCCCGGTGGGATTTCATCATCACTGAAGTAAATGAAATTGTCAGCACTTATGTTACTAACCAGACGATCCAGTTTGTTGACGGATATATCCTTAGTAACGTAAGTTTCATTTAGCACTTTCATTAGTACTTCGCGATGCACTTCTGAGCTCAAAAGTAAGGCTAGCACTGATATGCGAGCCGGTTATTTGCGCAGTTGTTCCACCATGCTGTACTCATTGTGCTTCAAGAATTTCAAAAATTCTTTAGCCTCTTCCTCCTTCACAGGTTCGTTGATAAGGGCCTCGGGTCCTTTCTCTCGCTCAACTGCCATAGTCTTTGATTTCACTGGTTCTGCTCTAGCGTTTTCTGAATCGTAGCGCTTTCCACTACGTGTGTAGGAACCTTCATTTTGGACCTCCTCGAAAGTGCTAACTGAGCTTTCCACTCCTGGTATTGTCACATTACAGTCGTAATTCCATGGTACCATTTTATTATCCTTGTAAGGAAAGGAAATAGGTTTCTGGATTACAACTTTAGATGCGATTTGTGCTCCGCCTTCCGTGCTTCTCGGTCGGGAAATAATGATCATCGGATAGTTAACTTTTTGGTTTGTCAACTCCCATTCCGTTATGCATATGCTTCCTTCCTCTAAACTTTCTTCATAAAATTTCACTTCCTTATTATCTATGAGGCTTTGCACCAAGACTTTAAACTCAACACATTTCTGGATCTCATGCCCCTCTGTTTTGTGGAACTCACAGTAGTCCCTTAGTCCTTCACATCCTTCCACATGATCTGATTCTACCAATCCTCTTCTCATCATTTCTTTCCAAATCATTCTCAGCGGGGTTTTCACCTCCGAGATATCTTCCTTGATCTTTCTTACGACTTTCTCACCGATCGTATTTATCCTCTTATCCCCATGGTTAGGTAATGGGTTCTCCGCACTAGGTGTATCATCAAATTTTACAATCCCCATCTTGATGAGTCTCTCGACTATCTTTTTAAAAGTAGTGTAGTTTTCTATTGAATGCCCTAATATTCCCGCATGGTTGTCGTATTGAGCGTTTGAATCATACCATTTGGGATATGGGGGTTGTAGCGGTTTTAGATAGAACGAGGACACGACGTGTGCGTCAAATAAACTTTGGTATAGCTCTTTATACGTCATTGGTATTGGCGTAAATTGGAGCTTTTCAGAATTTTGTCTGGTGCCTGATTCCTGTCTGGTCGACCCTTGTTGCCCAGCTGTAACTACCTTTGGCTGGCTAACAGTGATTGCCTTCGAGTACCCTTTGTTGTATGTACTCGCATTGTTTACCTCATTGTCCTTTTTCCTAGGAGCAGCCCTTCTAGTGGTTTCCCCTGCTTCAATCTTGCCACCCCTTATGGCATTTTCAATCATTTCTCCTACCATCACTATATCAGCGAAGCTCTTGGTGTTACTCCCTATCATGTGGGTGATGAATGGAGCTTTCAGGGTGTTGATAAAAAGCATAGTAGTCTCCTTCTCTAGGAGAGGCGGTTGAACTTGCATGGCAACTTCTCTCTATCTTTACGCGTATTGCCTAAAGCTTTCATTTGACTTCTTTTCCATGTTTTGTAAGGTGATTCTGTCAGGCGTCATGTCCGTTACATGATTGTATTACTTCATGAAGGCTTGGGCTAGGTCTCTCTAGGAGCTAATATTAGCACGGCTAAGTTGATTGTACCATCTGGACGTCGCCCCCACTAAACTTTCTTGGAAACAATGAATCAAAAGTTGATCATTGTTCACGTAGCCAGTCATCCGTCTACAGAACATGGTGATGTGGGCTTCAGGGCAGCTGGTCCCATTGTACTTCTCAAATTCTGGCATCTTAAATTTATGAGGAAGCACCAAATATGGAACCAGACTCAAGTCTTTCGCGTCAATACCATGGTGATGATCGGTATTTTCCAAAGCTTTGAACTTTTCCTCCAACCATCTACAGCGATCCTCTAATTACCTCGAGGATTCAACTCTTATCCCGTCCCTCTCTGCTATATCCAAATCAGGAATAACGGGATTGGCTGGGCTATCTCCTGGATTGGATCTTGAGCCAACGTAGAAGTTCATGGGCGGTCTAGTATCAGCTTACCCTTGCTGAGGCCTAATCGTGACAGATGGCCTTTAGGGATACTCTTCAGGCTGTATTTGTGCATGTGGTGGGGTAAAACCTGGTGGAATACCTTCGCTATCTTCTCCAGCCATAGCCATGGGACCTTTTCCTTTGTCCATCGCCCCGTTCAGCATCTGGGCCATTTGAGCCATCATGTTCCTTTGAGCTTCCAACATTTGGTCTCTCATTTCTTGTTGGAGCTTTGCCAATTACTCTTGCATCTGGTCTTGCATGTCCCTCTGGAATTGTTCAAATCTTTGATTCATTTTCTTTGTTTTGGCACGTGTACCGTAACGGTGTTCAGTTTCTATATTTTTCCTTCTCTTTCTCTCTCTCTCTCTGATAATTTCAACTAATTAGGCTCTATCTATGGTCTTAAATGCATATGATATGATGTAATGCAAATGCATGAATGCAAAGAGGCATCGATTCAAACTCAATTCCATTTAGAAAACTTTATTAGAAAACAAAATTCTTTACATAAAATGGACTACAAATACGGCCTTGCCCTAATGCCCAGAGTTTTAATCCTCCTAAGCAACAAAGCTAGCTCCTGACCCCTGTCCGATTCCAGCTCGTACTTCACACTTAGCGTGTCGGCCTGAACTACCAAGGTTTGCAGATGGTCAGCTACCTCCCGGATCTGAGCTATGGCTTCCCCCATAATGTAGTCTCGGTCCCTGACTTGACTCTGAGCGTGATGAAGATGATTCTTCCAATGCTCCTTATTTACTTCGAGAAGTTCTACCCGAAGCTCACAACCATGAAAAACGGACTCTAGCTCTTCTATTCTTCCTTTCATTTCTTCAATTTTGTTCAAACTAGCTCTCACATTTCGATTACGTAATTACAGGTTCTATCTTTGGTAAAGTGTTTTTTCAAGCTCTGCCACTCTGGCATTTAATTCACTTTTGTCGTTTTGGACTTTTGATATACTTCTTTCTAGAGCCTTTCTGTGAGCTTGAGCCTCTTGGAAATTTCTCTTCCACTGATCAGTTTTGGTCATTTCTGCTTGAATTTCCTGTCGCCACTACTCTGACGTTTTCCCTAGTCCAGCAGTCCTCATCGATAGACGCATCCTCTTATAGTCTGTCTTTAAATTATCCAGATCCTCTTCAACCTTGTTTTTCCCTTTTCTCAACTTTTCTGCCTCTTTCTTTTGCACTTCCACGTCTAATCTCAAGTGCATTTTTTCTTCCTCCAGTTGCTCAATCTTTTTACCGAATTCCAAACTTTTCCTTTCAAAGTCCTGTCTAATGATCTCTAGCTCTGATGGAACGATTGCAGGTATTCTTCCATTGATCGAGCACCTTCTAAATTCAGCCCGGGAATATTGTCATTAGTCCTCTTGCTAAACCATTCGCTATACTCAGGCATCGTCATAGGACCGACAGACAGTCTCTTCATCCAGCGAGTTTGGTTTCAAGTAGTGGAAATCTCCTTGACCCTCTTCTTGTAATTATCTCCTCTATACGAGAACTCGCACTGCGCTAAACCATGCGTGGCCGATACGAACTGCCTTGACCCGTATTGTCTTAGTATAAGCAAAGGGGCATAACCGATGACTCCCTAAATTCTGAGCAAAGGGACCCAATCAAAACTTCCACATCGGAACAGGATCTCACTGGGCACCAACCAAGGAGCTTTTCATTCAACATCTTCTTCCTGAAGGTTTTGGAGAAGTGCCATCCAATTCTCTTCTGACACGTCGTCTCTCTTTGGCGTTGCTACTATCTCTTTCAGTGGGGAATAATTATCAGTGAATACTCGATAAGAAACCTTATCCATCTTCCAGAAGTGGCTGTGGAACCAAACCAACAACAACTGAGCGCATCCTACGAACCTCCCCTCTCCAGATCTTCTACATGCGTTCAATGACCTGAAAGTCTCAGCCAAGATTGCAAGAGCTGGCGTGGTGCCTTTACTGAGGCGGTCGAAGAGATCTGTGACTGCTTCGTCTACATAGCCTAAAGCCCTAAGGAATAGCATCAATCCGTAGATACTTAATGCAAAGACATCAACCCTATTTTTCATATCAGGGTGAGCTAGAATCAAATCCCTCAAAAATTCTCCATGGGATGCATTTACATTCGCCCTTTTGATCAATCCTGGCAGTAATCCATTGCTCACTCATTCCCGTCACGCTCATTAACTTCTTCCAGAAGGCTGGGACATAAGCAGCTCTCGAATAGGCTCTATCAACTTGAACCTTCAAGCAATTCAGTAGAGCGGTGTATTCTTCCACGGTGGGTGTTAGATCTACTCTCCCAAAGGTAAAGCAACTATACGCGGGGTTTCAGTATTGAGTAAGGGCTCGGAATAACTGTTCGTCCACCTTGACATCAAGTAAGTACGGCAAATTCCCATAACTGTGGTAGAAGTAGAACAATCTCTTGGTCACATCGTCCCACTGATCCCATATCATTTTTAACTATTGAAGTTTATTCTGCGTAACGCTGATACGAGTATAGTCCCACAATTTCGACACATGCCCGGTAGCTAGACTATCCCCTTTTTCTAATTGTGTGGTTTCTGACCAAATTCGGACAGTTGCGTGTTGTCTTCCACTTTATCAAGAAATTCGTTTTCCATAGCAAGCTCTCTAACTTAGCAACCGAACCCGAATCGACACCTTTTTAAACATGAAAATGTGTGCAAAATGACAAAGATAAAACACAAAAAGTTAGTACAATATACAGAAACAAAATTTAAAGCATGCCAAAAAGGAAAAATAATCAAGCGCCTATCTGGGTGACCACTAGGGTTTATCACAGCTCCACCTGGGGTAAGCTCTTAGGGTTTTCTATATGCGGTTCGGTTCTAAGGTTGAGGTACCTAAACCAGCAGATTCCTTGATCCTCACCCATTATAGGCTCATACGGACCAAGTTCGGTTCAGGGGGATACATTTCCCTATGGCTGCACGGAGATGAAAATCTCACGAAGACATAGGTACGGATGTATCCTGAAAGCGATTCACTATCCTGCACGGAGGTGAAAACCTCACGAAGGAGTAGCTTTTCACTCCCACTTAAAAGGTGTGACCCGGCGGTCATGCAATATGATGAAAAAAATATTCTACCAGACTCAAACTAATAGTAATCATATGTCAAAAACAAATGCAAATGAAAGGATCGTAATTTTTCAAATCAGATTTTCAATTTTTGATAATAAGACATAAAAAATCAATTTTACGGCTTGACTCTCGTAAATGCAGTCCCCAATGGAGTCGCCAAGCTGTCGTAACCATTTTTTTGGAAAAACGGATTGACTAGGATTTTTGAAAACGAAAACGAAAAACTTGGGAGTCGCCACCAATCCTTTTTTGCTGAGGTGTGATCGAGTCACCTCGAAAAGTGGTTGTTTTAAATAAACAGTTTGATTTATCAAAACAATGATTTTGGTCTGCGAAAATCATAAAACGGGTTCGGGAATCGGTTACGCACGAGGAAGGGTTAGCACCCTCGATACGCCCAAAATTGGTACCTAATTGATTATCTAATGTCTTAATGTCGAAAATTTGAAAAGATTTGAAAATACGATCCTCTTTTATTTTTAAAAATTGAATAAATCAAAATGGATGATAAGACCCTCTTGTTTCGAATAGATAAAATGTCATACCCAGTAAGTTAGGGCACGACACTTTTGGGCTCCCGAAACTGAGCTTGTCTTTTAGACTTTAAAACTCGGATTTAAATTTGAGGAGGGTACCCCGTTATTCGTCAAATGAGAAACCAGAACTCAGTAAGTTAGGGCTCGATTTCTCGAAATTCCAAACACGGGATATTGCCTTTATTTTAAAACAAACTGATCTCGGGGTATCTAGATGTCATGGCCAGTAAGTTAGGGCACAACACTTCGAATTCCCGAGAACAAGTATTTTGTCAAAACTTGCATTGTGATTTTAAAAGGGACATTCCGTTATTTAGATTGAACGAGAAAATCGGAACCCAGTAAGTTAGGGCTCGATTTCCTCGAATCTTTAATACGAAATATCGGTCATTTTAAAACCTGATGCATCGAGAAAGATTAGTGTGACAAGTAATAATGCGAAAATACGATCTTACGCGCTTGACAAGAATGATGGTAAAACAATGATGAAAATAATAGTAATAACAAATAATATTAATAATGGTAACAAAGATAATAGTAATGACAATAACAAATAATAAATATGATAAGAAAAACAAATACAATGTAGTAATAATATTAAAATAAATAATAGTGAATAAAATAATAATAATAACAATATAAATACGATAATTAATAGTTTAGCAAGAAATAATATGAAGAATAGCATTTAAAACAATTATTAAATAATAATAATCATTAAAATAATAATACAAATTAGTATTAACATCAACAATATAATAGTAATAATATAAATAATACATATAATAATAATAATAATAATAATAATAATAATAATAATAATAGAAGGAATAATAATAGAAATAGAAGTAAATGTAATAATAATAATAATAATAATAGAATAGTAATAGAAATAAAAATGATAGAATAAGAAGTAATAATAATAAAGTAATAATAACAATGCTGCTAAAAAAATAATATGATAATAGTAACAACAAAGGCCATTAATAAACGAAATAACAATGAAATATATATAAATGACAATAATAATGTAATAATAGCAATAATAACCATAATATAAGGATAAAAAAATAAAAATGAAAAAATGAAAAAATAGGACGAAATTGAATTCAAAACGGAAGTTTGGGGCTGATTTGAAATAAAATAAAAAGGGATAGGACCTATTCTAAGCGCGCGAATAACATGGGGGACTAAAATGAGCAATAGCCCTTTTCCTCCCAAAACGCGCCGCATAGGCAAGTAGGGGTGAGTATTCGATCGAGTCGAGTCGAATCGAGTCAAAAAATTTCGAGTTAGTCGAGTTGACGAATCTTATTTTAGCAACCGAATTCAATTTGAATTTTTTTCAAATCGAGTCGAATCGAGTCAAAAAATTTCAAGTCGAGTCGAGTCGAGTTAACGAATCCTATTATTTATACTCAATATTATATTTACATGAACCGATTATTTAGCTAGTAAACGAAGTACAATATTATTTAACTACATGAACAATATAATTTACTAAATAATTACATGTAAAGAACTATTTTAGGCATGCAAAATAACTATATATAACGTTGCAAGATGATCATTATGGCCATAATTTGAGTTAACTACATAAGCTATTGCACCACATGCATAATTATATTTACATAGTGCATAATTATGCATCAAGAACTATCTTACATTTAAGATAATAAAATGATATACCAAAAGCATGATATAGGGATACATGTCACTACTACACGAAATATGATATAACAAAATGATACACCAAAAGTATGATATAGATGGTCATGGTGTGATGCTCCAGGACTCGAATTCAACAAAATAAATTCAAGCTTCCTACACAACAAAATCCAAAGTTTAACCAATTGTTTTGTCCAAATCAAAGCAAATGCAAGGTTGAAGTTTTCATAAGGATTAACAAAATATCTATTCCAAAAGTTAAAATCAAACTATCTTCAAGCTTCATCTTCTTGAACACATGTAGATATAGTACCGACAATTCTGTAACAAAAATAAAAATGTATTCTTAAATTATGAAAATCTTTACTAGAAAAATTAAACATAAACATTCAATTTTGTGAGTTGTAGTTAAGTATGTTACCATCTTCATGTTCCGATAACTTTGACAATTCTAATAAATATCAAAATAGAAAAATGTTAGTTAAATTGTGAGAATATTTATAAAAATAAATAAAATAAGCAATTAACCTTTTGGATTAAAGTTAGTCCCTTACCATCATCTATATTTTGAAGTTCCTCCACATGCTCCTCAAGGTTGATAGGATCTTTTGACCTTCGAAGCCAATCTTGCGTGGAAACCAAAGCCTCAACCATAGAAGGAGTCAAAGAACTTCTAAAATTATCTAGAACACGTCCACTTGTGCTAAAAGCACTTTCGGATGCAACGGTTGAAATAGGAACGGATAACACATCTCGAACCATTTGCGCAACAGTTGGGAATCTTGGACTATTAACTTTCCACCACAATAACAAATCAAATGAATCTGAATCATTTTCACAATCTTCTCCCAAATATCTATCCAACTCAGATTTACTTTCCAAGCCAACACGTTGCTTTTTCTTCACATATTGTTGCATGACTAAGCCTATATTTGGTTTTACTTGATTTATTTCATTTTCACTTGAACTTGGAGCTTTAGTAGGAAAATTACTTTCAACTTCAAAGTTCATGTGATGATTTCCCTCAACAATTGCAGAATATTCATCAAACAAATAATGCAATTCTCTATTGACCATCCTTATAATGTCATCTGCAATAGTAGGAAAAAGCAAGTTGACTCCAAATGCAAGAAAATCAATTTTGCGCCGTGGGTCAAAGATAACTGCTAGATAAATAAGCAAGTTCATCACTTTTGAATCACCCCAGTACTTCTTGTACTTGTCATTCATTTTTGAAGCCATGGACATTATGTTTAAATCCCCACAATGTTTCCACCCATCGAGAAGACAATGCACATCTGTGACTACTTCAAAAAAAGTATTAGAGGTGACATGTAATGATCCAGACACCTTCAATGTAAGTTCATGAAAAGGCTCAAGCACTTTCGTAACTCTTCGAACATTTTCCCAATCATCACATGTGGGGACTCCATATCCAGCATTAAGGTCTAAAAAAAAAATTATGATCATCATGAACATAAGCTTCAAACACACATTCATATTTTTCAGCCACATTTAACATCATATAAGTTGAATTCCATCTAGTAGGCACATCTAGACATAAATGAGCCTTAGTACCTACCATTTCTTCTTTTTCCCGATGGTTGAATTTAGATAACCTTGATGGTGATGCTCTAATATATCTCACAGCTCCTCTAACTCGACCCACAGATATAGAAGCGTCCTTAACCCCTTCTTGAACAATGAGGTTAATAATGTGTGCCGCACATCTCATATGTATATATTTACCATTCGCAACACAAGCTTTTCGATGAACCAACTTCTTTCTCAAATAATCAACAGCAACATTGTTAGAAGATGCATTATCAACAGTAATTGCAAAGACCTTCTCAATCCCCCAATCCCGAAGACATTTCTCAAGGGCTTGACCAATGCTCTCACCTCTATGAGCAGAAATTGGGCAAAAGTTTATAATTCTCTTTTGTAATTTCCACTCATCATCTATCCAATGAGCTGTTAGAACCATGTAGGATATCCTTTGCAATGACATCCAAGTGTCTGTCGTCAAACAAATTCTACTTGTGTCTTTTTGAAAAGATTGCTTTAATATATTCTTCATGGAATTAAACAAATCAAGACAACCTTTTCTAATTTTCCAACGAGATGGAAGATGAAACCTTGGGCATGCTATAGAAATAAAGAACTTAAAACCCTCCCCTTCCACAAATTTAAAAGGTAATTCATCCACAATGATCATATTAATCAATGCATTTTTAATATTATCTTGATTAAACACCCAAGTTGACAAATCTACATTTTCTTGGCTAGATTTTGTAAATGCAAGGTCTGCTTGCTTAAGATCAGAGGTATTACCTTGGGGTTTTCTTGAGCAAGTCTTCAAATGGTTATTTAGATTGGTGGTAGAAGCCCCGGTTTCCATTGTGTAAGTGGTATCGCAATAATTACACTTTGCCCTATTCTCCCCATCTTTTGTTGAGTATTTGCTGAAATGTTGCCAACAAAGTGCCCTTGGTTTGGTCTTTCTTCGAGTATTTCCCTTCTTTGTTATGCGAATAACTTTAGTAGGAGAAGTAGGTGAAGCTTCTTGTAATGCTTTTTTGCTTTGGGACTTTTGGGATGATATTGAGTCATTCATCTACAAAAATAAATATAATCAATTAAAATTACAAAATAGTCAAAGGTCATAATTCCATCAAAGTTTTATACTAATAGATATGTTCCACACAAATATCCATCAACAATTCAAATTAAAGCGTTCAAAATTAACTCAAAACAAAAACAATAGAGTAACTTACTTATAAAATATACTAATTTAACTTATCGAATATATTAACGAAACATATAATTGAGCAAACGTACCAAAAGTTCTAAAAAAATGAGAATAAAAAGCCAAAATTTTAAAACTCTTATTTGAAGAGTTGTGGTTCACATAAATAATAATAAAAAGAAATAAAGTTTACAATAAATAATATAAAATAAATCAATAGTCAAAGATGAAAGAAGCCATAAGTCCATAACACTTCTTTTGGGAGATTAAAGTGAGATTTCCAATTATTTCAACTAATATTTATAATGGATAGAAACAAATTATTTTAGCCTAAAAATCATTCTCATCCACGTGTTTAGAACTAGAAATTGAATGAACTAAAATTCCATCACGTTTGTCACATACTGTTTAAATAAATGTAATAAACATAACATTATTAGACATCAAGTTAAAGGTCTGTTTCTTTTTGCTTTTGCAAAATTAATTTATTTAAAGAGTTGATTAATTTAATTTGAATTGATTTTTATAATATATATATATATATAATATATGCAAGACTTAAATAAAGCTAAACGAAATATTATAATATATACATTAATATATATATGCGCATGCCTTAAATGAAGCAAAACAGTATATATATGTATTGATATATATATGCACATGACTTAATGAAGCTAAGCAGTAATGCAGTATATATATGCATTAGCCATTAATATATATATGCAGTATATTTATGCAGTATATTCTTGCCGTAAGGAGCAAGAAGAAGCTTCAAAAAGAGAACAATAATTGTTTTTAGAATATAAAGGTGAAAACTAAAAAGTAAAAACACTCACTCACTCACTCACAGTCACATGCACCAAACCAAAATATATATATATACAATCTCACCTTAAACAACTGATGGTGGTTGTGGCCTGTGGAACCTTGGTTGTGGCCTGTGGACAGTGGAACCGTAGTCGTGGCCTCGTGGGACAAAGCAAGAAATTAGCAAATTTTAAACAAATGGAAGAGGGGATGTGAAAGGTGCGGGGAACTGGAGTCTGGAAGGAATTAAAATATTTTAGTAAAGAAGAAAGGAAAAATTGGGGGGGAGAGGGGTGAGAATTTGGAACGACAGAAAGAAACTAAGCTTAAGGGCTTAACTGCTTAAGGGGGCTAAGAGTAAGGCTGATGAAAAAAAAATTAAATTTAAAAATTAAAATTTATCAAAACGACGTAGTTTTGACATTTCTTATTCGGATTTTCGGATAACTCGAATTGTGTAATTCATATCCGAGTTAAACCGAAAAATTTGAATTTTTTTCGAGTTGATCCGAAAAACTCGAATAATTTGAATAACTCGAACTATTTAATTCAAAATTTAAAATTTTTATCGAACTTTACGAATCGAGTCAGATTTTGCTCACCCCTATAAGCAAGGATCCAATTGCAAACCAAATAGATTTTCGGGGCAAAATTAAAAAAATGAAAACTCGATTGCAAAATCCTAAAAAAGCGGAAGGACTGCGCGCATAAATTCCCCATTTTTTGAAAAACACGCAGATCTTGAGGTTGGAGCGGGTCGGGTCGCGCGGGTCGGCACAAAATGATGTCGTTTTGGCGTTGAAGGCCAGTCCCAAAACGACGTCGTTTTGGGTGGCCGATATAAGTAAAAAAATCCCATAAAATTTTCATTTTAGTTGCTTTCAGAAAAAAAAACTGACTTCCTTTTTTATTTCTCTGCAGGGCCTTGTCTCCGGTGAGGATTTCGCGATCCACAGCAATCGTCATTGGCGCGCCACAGTAAAATTTCCTCCTTTTTTTCTCCTTTTTTTAAAAAACTTAATATGTATATAAATATATGTGTGTATATCAAAAAGAAAAAAATGGAAAGCTTCGAAAATACAAAGAAAAAAAAGGATCACCTTTCCTTTGGCCTCTGTTTCGTTTTTTAGTAGTTTTTAATATTTTCTCTGCTCTTTCGTGTTTGTATCTAAAAATGTTCTTTTGTATTGATAATCTCTCTATTTTTCTGTGTGAATCTTTTTTTTATTGATAATCGAGGGAAAAAAAGTCCTTTTTACAGAGAAATTCGATCGGCTTTTATAGCCACATTCTATTGCTTTCTATCTATTCGCGTTTATGGCCTGTAGGTGCTTGGGCAAATGGGGAGCGGTGTGAGGCGGTGTGGCAAAGTGGACATGATGTTTGCCAGAGGCCAGAAGACCCTAGGTGCAGCGCACCTAGGGTTTTGGTTTTGTTTTTTGTTTTTTATGTTTGGGTTTGGTAATTGGGCTAGCTTAGTAAATTTGGGCTTTAATGTTGGTTTTAATTTGGGTCTAATTTGGTTTGTTGGGTTAGTAATTGGGTTGTAATGATTGGGTTTGGGCCGGGCAAATATGGGTCTTACAGGCAGTTCAGGCCGAATGGTTCGGAAATAACAATTTTTTTCTAAACGAGAACATGTTTCAAATGAGCCAAAATCTTGTAGTTTTTACGACAACGGTTTAGACAATGCTCCCTAAACAGATTCACAATTCAGAACATATGTACCTTCAACCAACATGCATAACATCAACCTCTCAACTGATGGTGGGTTAGAGTTTCTGGATCTCCTACATAGAACACCTGGCCATGCAAGTTCTTTGTTAAATGTCGAGGAACTACAAGTTGGCATCGAGTATTCCTCAAAAAATTCTTTTCTTGCTGCAGTGAAGTGGTTGACATTAAGAATAGCGTGAACTACTATGTCACAAAATCATGTTCGGAGAAATTTGAGACCAAGTGCGCAATTTATGATGGCAGGTGCCAATGGAAAATCATGACATCTTTTCAAAAGAAGAAAGGGCTATGGATAAAAAAAAAATATACCACTCCTCATACTTGTGTTGTCATAGGTGCGTCATGCGATGACCCGATATTTTTATCTGACTTGTCAATGGTCTCCCTATCTGACTTTAACCCCTCCTGTTGCAAGTGTAACACAAGATCATCTGAAGCTAAACTCCGACATGATAGCTGACATAATATTACATTTGGTTAAGCGAGTCCTAGGATTCCCATGTCGGCTTTGATTACCAATATCCGTAGTTAGTACGATTAAATGCCACCGTACTATAAGACATAGGTCACAAAACAGAAGGCTATGGAAAAGATGCATGACAGGTGGGATAAGTCCTATAATAATTTGTAACAATGATGTCAGATACTGGATCGATACGTACTAGGTTTCGTACCCGATCTGGAAATGCAGCTAGCGTACTTTTGCGATCGTTGGTCCTTAGGAAAAGAGTTTTCTTTCGATTCTTTTGGACATTCGACCAATGTAGATAAACTTTTCGATACTACAAGTCATTGGTATAAATTGATGACACCTGGTTGTACGGGAGGTATGAACATCGATTGTTGATGGACGTTGCCCAGGATGGCAATTAGAGAATTATGTTGATGACATTTGCAATAAAACTGGGAGAAAATGCAGATTATTGTGATTTCTTCCTGAGTTGATTGCGCCGTCATGTTGTTCCGCAGCCCAATATATGCGTTACCTCCGATAGGGGACCCGGCCACAATTGAATGACATGGTAGCCTTTGGGATCGCAAACACCATAGGTATTGTATAAGATATGTTGGCGCTAACTACATGGAAAAATACCATTCAGATAGTCAACGGCAACAAGTCATTGACATGGATATGTAGTTGCCACTATTTCCACAATCATACTATAACATATACAATATTTGCATTCATGTGTATACTATTTTACTTTGAATTTTTGACAGGGTACGAGCTTGTCCAACATCGTTTCCATTAAATTTTGGATAACTTGCGTGCCATCAACAACGCCGGTGTGGCGTACCTCGTTAACATGCCTTTCGATCAGTGGACATAATCGTACGACAAGGATCTACGATATTTTGGCTGAAACAAAATTAAAAGGAATGGAACAGAAGAGAGTGACTTGAACACAAGTTCACAAGGGAGGAAAGCAAGCTTTTAACCATTAGGCTAAGCTTATTTCTTATTTAGTTTTAACTCCCAACCGTATATATTTTAATGCAATTTTTAACCTAGGTTGTTGAAAATTAAAAAAGAAAAGAAATGAGAGAAGGGTAGCTCGAACCTAGGACTTCTAGAATAAAAAAGTAACATTTAACCATCAAGCCTAATTTATTTCTTAATTAATCATTTCAGTTAACCCCTTATATTTTGGGGCATGACAGACATAATGCCAAATTTAGCCATTAGTGTTTACATTTATTGTCAATTTGACCCTTATTCTTTTGAGCTAACTTTACCTTTTGAAAAAAGAGAGTCAAAATGATGTTTTTTAATGAGAATACTAACTAAAATGTTAAATTTTTAAACACAACAACCTGCATGGCAATCCACGTGTATTCCATGCTATTTTTTTAAACTTTTTATGAACTTTTTATATTTTTAAAACTTTAATTTTGGCGTATTTTATTTTTAAAATTTTTAATTATTTATTGACATGACATATAAAACAAATGGTGTTATGCTAACATGATGTGCACATGGACTACCATACAAGTTGTCATGCCAACAACATTAAAAATTAATATTTTAGTCAGTATTTTTATTTAAAAAAAGTGATTTGACTCTTTTTTAAAAGGTTAAGAGTCAAATTTAGCTAAAAAAAAGTATTAGGGCCAAATTGACACAAAATGTAAATGTTGATGACTAAATTTATCATTATGCCATAAGAAAAATAATTAATGGTATTGATCTTGATTATCGAGAAGGTAATAAGACATTAGTTGTTAGGCATTCATTGATAACTATAACTAATTTATCATTAAATATTGAAATTTATCTTTGCATTGTTGATCAACCCCACAAATTAAAACTGAGATCTTACTTTCGATCATGCTTTCAATATGTTGATTTTCTTAAATTTTATTTTTATGATTTTTATTCCTTAGTTTTAATTTTAGTTTTAAATATTAAAACATTTTTCTCTTATTTTTATTTTACTGGTTTTCATTAAAAAAATAAAATTATTACCTATTTCCATAAATTCAACTCTACCCATTATTATATATAAAATTTTATTTTTTAAATGAAAAATTATTTGTATTGGTTTCGGCACGTTCCAATCACAAAAGCCTTTCATATTTATTTCTCCCCGGCAGCTTAACAAATTTGCTGTTCTTCCCTGCCAACACAACTCTTCCGAGAGGTTTTATCTTCATGCAGATATAACGACCCCAACCACCGTCATCAGTGCTTAAGTCAAGGCTTTCTTATCTTCCCAATTGTGCTGCCCAATTTCACAGCTAATTATTAACTTAGAATATTAAAAGGAAAAAAAAAAAAACCATAATTAGTGGATTACAAGGCCAAAGAAGCTTGGGGCGAGTTTATAAAGGAAGCCACTTGGATGTTTAGTATCTAGATTTGAGATTCATCACGAGTATTTATATGTATGGGTTTTTAAAACATCAGTTTGACATTGTTTTTTTTTTTTAAAAATTCAGTTTGGAAAAAAATGTTTTTAGGAAGTGCCGTGTAAAAGTATAGTTTGTTAATTTAAGGTGTTTGGCATTACTGTCAAAAATTTCGATGAGAAGTTAAAATGTTCATTTTAGACATGATATTAGAAATTAAAAATAAAATAAATTAGATAATGTTTAAATAATTTAATATAACTATACATAAAATATATATTTTTAAATACTTTTTAATAATTAGTAAATTATTTGTAAATTTAATTATACATGAAATATTTTAAAATTTTAAATATAATAATAAATAATATTTAAATAATTTAATATAATGATACATAAAATATAAATTAATGCAAAATTTTAAATACATTTTAAATAATTAATACAAATAATGGTAGTTTGATAATTTATACTTCAAAACGCAAACGTCAAAAGCCAAAAGCCAAAAGCACCTAAATTCCAATTTTTACGTTTGGGTGAAAAAACTCTTTTTCACTTCACTTTCAACCCCAAAAGCCAAGTGTTTGACATTGCTTTTAGGGTGAAAAAGTGTTTTTCCACCCCGAATGCACCTTAAGTTTCATCATATGTTGTTGTTATGGGTGAGTTTTAGTTCAGTTAATCAATTCTAGTTTGAATTGTTCAGGCTTTTAATCTATTTGTGTTGTAATTATTTGATTTTATACTTTGTTTCAGTTCTTAATCAGTTTAAGTTATAATAGTTTGATTCTACACTTTGTGATTGTCTAGACACGTAGTTGTATTTTTATTTTGATCGTACTTATACACTTGGATTACACCTTAGATTTAATAAAAAAAATTATAAATTAAATGTAAATAATGTTTGAACTAATAAGTAAATGATATTTAAGAAAAAGAAGTTTGTTGATTTGACTTACTTTTGGTGTGAAGACAAAGCCCCCAAAGAAGTCTTTGGTTTTGATATCCCAAAGCACATCATTGACTTAGTCTAGTTGAAAACAAAGATGAAAGAATCATCTTCAATGGGGCAAATGAGGGTCATTACATGCATTCAATTTTGTTTTAGTTTTTGTCTCTTGTTCTTTTGGGTATGGTTTGGGGTTTGGGACCACAAAGTTCAATCCTTCAAGCAAAATAAGGCCATTGGATTTCTATTATTTAGAATTGGAAAATCCAACACTCCAAGGCAAGCAAATAATTGTATTTATTTTACTTAAATCAGTATGAACTTTTGAATGGAAGACCGACCATTGAGTCCTTTTACCAACTTTGGCTATAATTGAATCACTGAAATTTGTATGATAGATGCTCTGTGAATTCCACTTTTCACACCTTTGAATTTCTTTTAATGTTTTCCCTTTTTACCAATTAAATTATCATTAAATAGCTAACCCAAAATATTAATTCGTACGTTCTTGAAAATTAAAAAATTAGGTATGTAACATCTTTCGGGTTAAAAATATAAAATGAAAAATGGTTGAAAATAATTATTTATTATGCTTGATCTAATTAATGCCTTCAAAAATAATAGTTTCTTCTTGATGCTTTAATTTAAACAAAGGTAAGGATTAACGAAACACGATACACATGAAATTAAATAATATTTTCGGATTACATGACTATCGTAATCGCTTGTTGAGAAGAGATCATAACGGGTCTATTTCCTCTTAATTATGATTTATCTATTGTAATGTCGATTTTAATCAAACAATTGCATAATACATTTATCTAACGGAGAGAAAGAAAAATAGTAATTGCAGTCTAATTTTATCATTATTAAACTGTCTTGATAATCAACTTCAATGACAAAACCAATCTCCAAATAGTCTAACCTACTCTACATATTCTTGAAAATGAAATGATTAAAAATAGGAATAATTAAGAAAAGAAAAAAACATTGAAACTACAATACAGCCGACTACTAGCATTGCCACTACTTATGAAAAGCAAAATCAACTTTATATATCAACATGCTTTCAATTGGTAGTATTTAGCAAATTTCGTCCGCCTATGTAAAATGGTTTAAAACAACAACATATAAACTATCAAAAAATAGAGAAAATGGAGATTAAAAAATAATTTTTGATGCAGTACAATTAGAGAAATAGTATTTACCTACATTAAGTAGGGACATACCCACACCACACGCATACACTACATCTAAAAAAAGCTGTTCACCCGTAAACATCTAATTAGTTGTTTAAAATTAGAGAATTAGTGAACTGATTTAAAATTAATTGTTTTGGCAGATAATTAATATTATAAATATACATTAAATGGAGCAAAAATTGAACTAATAATGATGAAATTTTTGTATAGTTATTACTATTTATTTTTAAAAAATAAAAGATATCATTTGGTTCATTGAATATATTGAAGTAATATCATTATCACATTTAGTATACGAAATATGAATGTTTATAATTGAACACGGTTGTCTTTGTATTTATATTAATGTTCTAAATTATAAATCGTACCAAAAAAAAATTATAGTTATGATTAATGATAATTGAAATATGATGGGATTTATTCAAAAATAATAATCAAATTTGTTGTGTGGTAAGAAAAATAAATAAATAAGGAATCAAACTTTATTTATTTATTATTATTATTTCCATACTGGTTGAGGTTACGCCTAAGAAAAACAACATACATAGAAACGAGACAAACACCATTAGAAAGTACCAATAGACACTCGATAGCAGCAAGCTTCCAGTTGGAGCAAAAACCCAAGGAAGTAGTAGGGCACCAAAACACCCTCCCACCACCGATCTAAACCAAGCTTATCAAAATGAAAAACCAACCACAAACCCCAAGATTCAGATCTGTGCGTTCAAAGGCTCATGGCTAACAAAAACAAGAAAGACCAACTTCAAAAAATTCAAAGCACAAACCGCAACCCACAAGAAAGGAATCATGCCACGAGAACACCACCAAAAATTTGTTCTATGGAGTCAGAAATGGTAATAATTTTTTAAGGGTGAGAGTGTAATTTTAACATTATATTAATTTATGATTTTGTAAAAATTAAAGGGACAAAATAGATCATTTTTCAGTTTTGGGGGCCAAGGCCACTAAATCCCCTGCCCTGGCACCACCCTCCACCACCAACACCCAGAAGACCAAAAGGAGCAAGATTCACAAAGAAAAAGAGGATGGAGAAACAGTCATTTCAAGCTTTAGAGGATTCCGCTCTAGCACAAGAGAGAAATCAAAAACAACTCTATCATGAGAGAGGAGACTGGCAATGAGAAACAACAACTGACACAAATTAAAGGCCAACTGTGTCGTGACTAGGTTAGACTTGATATTTCAGAGGATGGATTTTAAGGATTTTAGAGAGTGGAGACAAAAAATAAGAGGAGAGAGATTTTATTAGCTAATTGCCATCAAGTTGCCCACACTTCTTTCTCACAAGTATGATATATGTTAGAAATGTAAAGTATTTAACGGTTAATGAAGATTCGTTAATAGTAAGAAAGAGAGCTTAAGAACTTTGTGATTTTAAGTTTGTTACGCCTGACTGGGTGGCCTAGACGGCCAGCTCCACGAGTAAGAGTAGACTTTCACAAGCAATACATGTGAACCTCTCTAAGAAGAAACCTTTCAGCTTGCAACTTGTTTATCAATCCAACCTACTCATTAAACTCCGTAACAGGGTTTGACTACCACGTCCCATTTGAGATGACCCAAGGCACTGTTCGAACAATCAATTTAGAAAATAATGTTTTTAGGCATAGCGAAAGTTTAATTTTTTTCTTAAAATCGAATCTTTGATATTTATAAAAATAAACCTTTAACTAAAATTATACATGTGCTTTGTACGAGGCGGTATAAAGTCGATCCCGACTTTCTACCAAATGACCTTCTCCGTTATTCTTAAACCCCAAATTGCTTTGAGTGTGAGCTCAAACAACATGAACCAAGTCTACAGAATGAAAACTTTTCTTAACTTCTAGTGGGAAAGTTAATTCTCTCTATAATCGGAAACTATGAGCCTTTCTAAAAATAAATTTCCACTATTTTTTGATGGGTTAGCGATGATCAATAAAGTATGTAAATATTTTAGCTCATAGTTCCTATTTATAAAAAAACAATACAAGAGTTTTGTTAGAATAAGGTCTAATTAAATAATAATGTTTTAATATAAAATACAAATTTTGCTCTAAGTAGAATACATAGGAGCAACGACAACTCCAAGGGGATAAGGGTTTACCACCCTCCATACTTCAACAAGACATGTTTAGGCCTTTCGTGTATTGAGTATCATTATATGTGTTATCTGAACTTTTATCCAACACCTATAATTTATGCAACTCAGTAACTATTTTCTATATCCCAAAATATTATTTATTTAATCAATTAATTTAACTAGTTAATTTAATTAAATTAATTTCTCAACTCAATTCTAATTCCGTTAAATTCATGACAACTTTATTGTATTAGAACCTATGAGGAAATATATTTAATTATCTTATTCAACAAATCCATGATGATTAATTACTATGATTCTTAATTCGAACTTTAATTATTTAATTACAATTAATTAAATTGTTATTCGAAGATATTAAATCAATTCCTAAGTTATCTTTTGTACTTAGTGAGAAAATGTATTCATTGCTGCGGTTCCTGATGGAATGGGTAACAAAGCAACTTTGTCATCTACTGCCACTAAATCGTTGCCTCCCTAGGTCAAACAGGTGCTCACTGTTGCACCAGGAATCGTTGCACCGAGTACTAAAGTATGGGTGTTTTGTATCTATTAAGAAAAGACGAGTTGTAATTGTATAGTGGTATTTGAAAACATATCTTGCGGATGCCTTAAAGTACTCATGGTATCATAGTGATACATGCAATTTATTTCTCTTACTTCATCGTTTTCATTCATTCCATATTATTGGTTCTACACGTAATTTGTTTATGATTATCTCGAGTTAGTAGAAGGACCAATTGGACATATATAATTAAGGATCAATAATTTGTAATTAAGTTTTGGCTCTTCATCTATTAATTACAACATTATTTTATCATGGAGTCATTCCACTGAAGTACCATGATTGAACTTTCCCTTATTATGTATCATATATACCTTTACTAAAGCCACTACCTTATAGCACGACCCAATGCCTACAAGGTCTAAGGGATCGTGAACAACCTGAGTTGTACATATGAAGCTATCTCAAAGAATGATGGCATATGAGTTAATTGCTTAGAGGCGTTTTTGTAGAGATAAGATCTCCTCTTTGAACTATTTGGCCTCTGAATTTTTCTGTGAATATTAATCATCACGCTATTAGATAGTTTCCTTTAGTTGCTTAAGTTGAACAACAACATCTTCATGCCTTTTTTAATACTTCTCAACCTGCTTGGGGAACTCTCATTTCTCCTCCTTAAGGGCATGATTAGATTCTTCCAAAAGCCTAACACAAGCTTTTACTAATAGCACCTTAGCTCGGGCCTCTATGTTCGATGCTTTAGCTTTAATGGCACACCTTTTCAATTATTCAACCTCCCACTCAAACTCAGTTGCAGCTTGGTTGAGGGGATTAACCTCATTTGCAAATTCTATGAGAGTAGCCCCAAGCTGCTATGAAGTAAACTTCGCAAAGTTATACCATTCCTCATGAGTAGTATTTAGAGCCTTCCTCACTATTGTGAAGCAAGGATGGGTTACTCCACAAGTTGTAGGAACCTTACTAGGTAGGGACATGCTAATCCTCGGATAAACCAAGACCCCAAGACCAAATACAAATACATTCTAAAATTGCTGAAAATAATAGCAATTACAACATGGACAAAGAATAAAAGCAAATCTATGCAAGTGGGAACAGTCGAGGTCCCGTACACCACAAGAGATGTAGACATATTATAAGTAGGGCTAGAAACCATTATTGTAGTAAATGACATTCCAAAAGCACCCGCCTATGGTAACCTTACAAACATAAGCACTAAGGGGCTTCATAGAACTCCCTAAAACAAGAGGAAAGGGTGATCTTTGAGCAAAAGTACTTATTGGAATGTGTAGAGGAGGCTCTCAAAACTAGCAACTCCTTGCAAGTGTATCGTTGAGGCCTTAGGATGAGGTTTATTTGATTTAAAGCTTGAAGAAGTTGTTTTCCTTTTTCTGGTGGGTCCATCATAGACGCTCCCCAGAATTACATCCTCAAGGTTTCCTTCTATGGCTCCCAAAGTGTTTGCTAAAGCACTTGTAAATAAGGAAACACCCACACACCCTCAATAACATGCTAAAAATCGGTAGGAATGAACTAAAACCAAAGTGAATAATAATTATAACTAAGAGAGTCCTTTGGATGGGCCCTCGTAAAATTCGAGAGCCACTCCATTCATTTGAGAATGTGCCTTCGAATAGTTTGCACGTCCATTATACTTAAAGGAACAACATCCAAAGGATCCTCCTTGATAGCATGTTTATTTTGCATATTTTACGTGTTCAAATCAATTAATTCTTGCTAAATTGATGATTTTATGTTTAAATTTTGTCAGGAATGAAATTCGGATGCTTTAATTAAAAAACAAGCAGAAAATGACTAAATTGGAGCATAAGCAATAAAAGAGGGGACCGAATCAGAAATTTCGAGACATTTAAGAGTTAACCAGATTTTTGACTTTGTAAAAGCCATATTTAGAAAAAAATCTAATATGAATGTGATTTCATGTAATTGGTTGTTAGGTAAGTTAGGTTAATTTTAGTATATGATATGTATATAAATAAGGTGTGTGGTGGCCTTTGAAAAACACACTCGAATTCACTTGGAAATTGAATGAATAAAATTTATTCCTTTCTTTTCTTACAACGTCAGAACCAAGTGCAGGCATTCTGCCACCTTTTTCCAATTTAGTCATTTTTGGCTTAATTTTTTTCCAAGTCCCTTTCGTTTTCATCCTCCATCATTTCTATTAAATCCACTTCCATAAAACAATTAAGCATGACCAATTTCATACTTAGATAAACTTCTACTTAGTTGTAGGTCGGTATTCTTTCCAGTCAAGAATTGTGAGAAATGAATCTGCACTAAAAATATTTCATAACGGTATTCACCATCTCTCTAGAATATGGGATAGTACAAATTCGTCCCTTAAAGTCGATTTAGTTTTAATTCAAAAAGCGCGCGAGCGTACAGTTGGGAAGTCGAGTCGGCCGTACTATATTCGAATTCTCGCAAACAAATTAGCGTATCCTAGCAGGGTCATACTAGTGGGATTTTCATCAAGGGAGATAGTGATCAAATTTAAACGACCTGCGCAGTTGAGGCCATTGATCTGAGTTGGGTTTTTCAGAACGCAAGGCTGCAGGAGTCTTGAATTGCGAACGCGTGTATTGCAATTAGACAATCGATAAGGGTTGGTTTGCAGGTCGTACCGAAATCAATTACAAATGGAAGAATTGGTGGTTGGGACGTTCTTAGCCGCTATAACTAACTTATGGTTTGGAGGAGAAAACTCATTTTTAAGGATTGATTCAAAACTGGAATTAACGGAGTCTAAGGCTAAGATTTTATATTATTGCTTACGAAGTTCAACTCCATCTACTTATTTTATTTTTTATTAATATAATTGTTATTTGCTGCTATTTCATTTTATTTACTTCCCAAACATTTTCATTCCCTCCTATTTATTTTATTTCTTTTTTTTCAGCAAGCTTGTCACGAGTCGTAGGCATGATTATTGCCGCGACAAAAATTATGTTCATAGGAAAAGACGAAATTAGACAATCAATCCTTGTGGATTCGACCCTACTACTCTATACTACTATTTCGTATTATTTTGACGTAGGAATTTTTATTTTATGGTTTTGACACCCATCAAATTTTTGGCGTCGTTGCCGAGGATTGGAATTATTTTTTTTTCTAATTTTTGTTTGTTTTCCTTATGACCATGTCAAAATTAGGGACTCTAGAATTTGAACCAGAAATAGAGAAGTTGGCTCGAACACTACGAAGAGAAGCTATTCAGCGCAACAAATGACCACAACCCTAGTTCGAAACATGATCTTATACTGAGGACATTTTCTCATTAGACGAAATGCAGACCAAACTATATGCCAACTCGCAGCAGCACTAGATGAACAACAACCACTATGCATAACTTATCTGACAGGAGGGACGCCGTTTAAATTGAAATCGGGCTTAATTAATCTATTGTCCACTTTTCGCGGATTGCAAAATGAAAATCCGCATACCCATCTTAAAGAATTTCACATGGTTTGCACAAGTATGAAACCTCAGGGAGTGACTGAAGATCAAATTAAACTTCGTGCTTTTCCTTTCTCGCTAGCCGACTCTGCTAGAAAGTGGTTATTTTATTTACCTTCTGGTTCAGTTAATACATGGTCTGGTATGTCCCATTTATTTCTTGATAGATTTTTTCAGCAGCTCGAGCAGGCGAATTAAGCCGAGACATTGTAAGAATTCAGCAAAAGGAGACTGAATTGCTTTATGATTACTAGGAGCGGTACAAAAAGTTGTGTGGAAGTTGCCACAACATGGCCTGACTGAACAGTCACTTTTACAGTATTTCTATGAGGGGTTACTCTCAATGGAAATGAAGATGATAGATGTTGCGAGTGGAGGGGCACTTGTAAATATGACGCCTTAGAGAGAAAGAAAGTTGATTTCAACTATGGCTGCGAATTCTCAACAATTCCGACCGGCTATAGAACCCATGAGACGGGTTCATGGGTTAAGTTCTCTATCTTTAGAAGATAAAATTGATAAACTTATTGATGTTGTTCAAAATTTGCTTACAAATAAAACAAGCCCAGCATGGTTGTGTGGAATTTGCGCTATGCTAGATCATTCGACGGACTCATGTCCTATTTTACACAAGGGTTCAACAGAACAAACGAATATTGTTAGAAACTTTCTAGGGCCACCCCAAAGGCGATATGATCCCTATTCGAAACCTATAATGTAGGGTGGAAAGATCATCCAAATCTAAGTTATTAATTGAATCCTCGAACAAAGGTCGCTTCTGAATCAACAATTATCACATTCAAAATCATCTTTGGAAGTCATAGTGGAAAGGCTAAACAATAGTACTGAAAAGTTTCAGCAGAAAACTAACATGCATTTGCAGAAATTAGATAAACAAGTGAGCAAGCTTGCGCTCACGGTTAGCCGTTTTGAGTCCCAAGGTAAGTTGGCATCATAAACTGAACCTAATCCTTGACATAATGCAAGCGTTATGACATTGAGAAGTGGAACGATTTTGGAACCTGTACCTGGCACGAGTCATGCCCACGATATTGGACAAGAGGAAAAAAAACACTTGGCTCAGAGGCTCCAATGAAGTTGGCACCACAGAAACCGTTTGTAATACCGCCTCCATTTCTTGGAAGACTCGTCCAACTTAAGAAGGAGCGAGAAGAAAATGAGATCCTTGACACTTTTCGAAAGGTAGAAATCAACATTCCTCTTCTTGATGCGATTAAGTAGATTTCACGATATGCAAAATTCTTAAAAGAATTATGCACGAGTAATATTCGAATTCCTACAAACAAATTGGCGTATCCTGACGGGGTCATACTAGTGGGATTTTCGTCAAGGGAGATAGTGATTAGATTTTAACATTGAGGTCGTTGATCCAAGTTGGGTTCTTCAGAATATAAGACTGCCAGAGTCTTGAATTACGAAGGCGTGTATCGCAGTTATACAATCGGTAATTGTTGGTTTGCAGGTCGTACCGAAATCAATTACGAAAGGAAGAATTGGTGGTTAAGACGTTCTTAACCGCTATAACCAGCTTATGATTGAAGGAGAAAACTAAGTTTCAAGTACCGATTCAAAACTGGAATTAACCGAGTCTAAGGTTAAGACTTTATATTATTGCTTACGAAGTTCAACTCCATTTACTTATTTTATTTTCGATTAATATAATTGTTATTTGTTGCTATTTCATTTTATTTACTTCTCAAACATTTTCATTCCCCCTTATTTTATTTTATTTCTTTTTTTTTTTCAGCAAGCTTGTTACGAGTCATGGGCACGACTATTAACGCGACAGAAATTCTGTCCATAAGAAAAGGTAAAATTAGACAACCAATCCATGTGGATTTGACCCTGCTACTTTATACTACTATTTCATATATTTTGTCGTAGGAATTTTTATTTGGTGGTTTCGACGCCCGTCACTCCTCATCATTTGAAGACAATTGAATAATAGTAAGCTCTTCACTCTCGAACATATTCTCACATTGAGGGATAATTTGAGTAGATTCAGCTATGACCCTAGAGGATCCTACATCAGTAGGAACATGAACATTAGTCTCATCATAATTACAAGTAAAAACGAGTCCGGAAGGCTCCTCACTTCTCTCCAGCTCATCAACCTCAACCACCTCATTGACAACACGCTCACTCTTTGACTGTTCCTCATCATAAGCCCTTTAAGCACCCTCAACTTGGCTAACACCACCATCATTGTGGGCTACCACATTAATCACCTTCCATTCGAGCTTAGAATCCACGTATTCAACCTTTGATTTCGTATCCCACTTCTAATTGAGGCACAATCCATGGGTGACTATAAATTTTTAGAGCTCATGACTCACATCGAGCCAAATTCAGGCTACTTCATCTTCATGATTATGGGACCAAGCCTCTTAATATCAAGGAATGCCATTCGAGTTGTTCACAAATCCCCTCGTGATGTCATTATTGGACTAAGTCCTATGAGTCAATGCTTCTATACTTTTCAAACTATAATAGCGTGATGGACATCTGTGTGACTCTCAATTCACATGTCAGTAAATTGCCTCAAAGTAAAAAAATTGTCTAGTCGTGGTTTGACCCCATATATAGCATAAAGAGGAAGACTCTAAATAATTGAAAAACTGAAATCTTAGTCAAATTTATGCTCCATCAAAATATATTTGTGACCATCCAAGCTTAGATTGCTCATCTTCCTAAACAATAGGGACTTTACCTTCATTCTTTGACTCTTCAAAAAGCATAGTAGCCCCGGAAGTTGCACTTAATTCAAAGGGGTTAAGTTATAGAGGTTTTAAAATATGCTTAGATAAATAATCTCGTTCCTCTTTCTATACAAAATAAAAAATCCAATCAGGATCCACCAAGAGGCACCAACGAGTTATCTAGAGGTTATCCCATAGAAATTTAATGCATCGCAGATAAACAGATGAAAAAATGAAACCTGGCCTCCAAAGCATAAAGCAAAAGGTAAAACATTGGTTTACCTCTGCCATGTTGAAGCCTACTCATTGTACTAAGGGGATGCTTGCCATGAGGGATATGAAACCCAAACTGGTAGTTGTTGGGTTGCAACCCATGACACAAAAACAACCATTGCATCTCATTATTTCCCGTGGTACACTCAAAGGAAGCACCAACAATCGCCTTTTTTACCAATCAAGGCACCTTTATCTTTTGACCACCACTAATAACAATATTGCTTCCCGCTTAACTGCCACAATTACTAACCATCTAACGAACGAAACAAGAGTTGAAATAGGCATTAAAACAAAACCTTGGAGTAAAAATGACAAGGGAAATTAAAACAAAAGAAATTAGAAAATTTTAAAAATAAGTTCAAAACTCGATGAAGAGGTTAAGGGCGAAAACATTGACATTTATAGACCTTTCGACTATGTGATGTCTTCAAGAAACCACTAGGCACAACTTTTCAATTACCAATCAAAATGCACCAACTAGCAACCTCAAAAGTCCAACAACAGAGAAATCATTGGCACCGTTTCCTAAGGATGCATCGTAACGCATGGCAATAAGTACATGTATCAAAATGTGTGACGTTTGATGAAACAATGGCTAGACGTGTTTTCTATGTGCATAGACTTGCCTTTCCAACTTCAAAGCCCTCTACAATAATTATAAATATCCACCTTTAAGAAATGCACCTCCTTAGCCTCTCGAAAGAAAGTCATTCTCAACCCTTCGGAAATGCCTCCATTCAAAGCAAATCTTCCTCAATTCCTCATAGGCTTACTCCTTTGACTCATCGAAAACACCTTTTGATCATTTACCTAATAATTTATTTATTACACCTCCTAGAACCACAAAGACCTAGATATGTCTCGAGAAAGGTCACTATATAACCTACCTCTTAATTGGAGGCAATTGTTACACCTCATTAGGACGACTTGGGCGGCAAACCCCAAGAGAAGACCTCCAGAAGCAGTATGTGCAAACACCTTGTAAGAACCCTTAGGCTTGCAACTTGCTTGACAACTAGACCCACTCATTAATCGTTACCTAGGGCTCAACTACCACATCCTATTCGAGATGACCAAAGGCATCTCATAACACTATTTATCTAGGCATATGACATTAGATCAATTGGCCACTTGCTCTTGAGTTACCAATCGCCACCCAACACATGGTACCCCAAGATTGGAGGCAACAAATATATAAGGCTTAATGCCTTATCTTGGGGATGCCACGTGTTGAGTGGCTATTGGTGAGTCGTGGACAAGTGGTTTGATATCATAGGCCAAAGTAGAATGGCTCTATGATACGTCATCTTGAATGGGATGTGGTAGTTGAGTAGTGTGTGACGATTAATGAATGGTTCGGTTGTTAGATAAGCTGCAAGCCGAAGGGTTCCTACGAGGAGTTCCTCCAAAGTTTCGCACATATTGTTTATGGAAGTTTGCTTGTGGAGCTAGTCAGCCAAGCCATCCTATCAGGGTGTAACCATCAGGAGGTGATAGACATCTAAGACTCGAGGCCTCAGCTCAAAGTCAAGTAACCCCATATATCCTCTACTACTACTCTACTCCTAACTCCACTTTCTCTTCCCTGTTTCCCTATTTCCTACTACTAGATGACTCTATGTCCTATCTGAACACGGTGAACCATCTTTGTCACCTATTCTTCTTTGTATCAACAAATATTGAGCCTTACTTTAAATAAGATTTTTTTAATATATATTTTAATTTTGGTTAGTAGTTGGTAAAAATCAATTATGAGTTTTCATTTTTTTTGTTCAATTTAATTGACTAAAATTCTTAGCAAATAAAAGGTAAGAAACAAACATTAGAAAACAAATATTACAAGACAAAGTTTGGAACTTTCCACCCCTACGTATCAGCATAATCATGAAAATAGGTTAACATAATTAATTTTCTCAGATTTATGAAAAATATAATTTAACCATTTAAATGAAAAAGAAAAGTTTGGAATTGCATATTGCTATCTTTGGCACTACTCACTAAATACTGAAAATTTTTAAAATTTTAAAAACTCCAATCTAATACATAAAAACCACCTTAAATTAAAATTGACTTAAAATTTTGTTTTTATAGTATTAGCAATGGATCAAATTTAGAACCCAGAATTTTATTAAAAGAAACTGGGAAAATCTTGAAAATGAAGGAGGAAAAAGAAAATATGAAAAAACAGCATTGGTCTGAGTAAAAAAAAACAAAAAAAGTCAAAAAAAGTTTTTTTTCTTTATTGTTTCCTCTCCTTTTATTTTATTTTCTTTGTAAAAACTTTCTTCTCTTTCTCACTGTAATTTTCTTATGTACTCTCTTTCTCTCTCTCTCTATATATATTGTTTTCATCGTATTCTTCTTAACTTCACCATCATTAAATTAAGTTTTCTTCTTTTATTTATATTCTGTGTGTAAAATTCGTGTCTTTGTTAGTAAACGACAGAACCCAGCATCTCTTATAACCTTCCTCTCTTCTCAGATCCAACCCTTTTATCTGTCTCCCCACCTGGTAAGCTTTTCTCCTTTTTTTGAGGGGGATTTTAAATCACTTTGTTTTTGGTTTTTATGGGCAGTTGTTTTGATCTCAAAGTTTTGATTTTTTTTCCTGCTGCTTTCTGGGTTTTCTTTATTGTAGTCAGCAAAGTCAAAATCCTTTTATTTTGTTCCTGATTTGTGTTTTTGCATATTTCTAGAGATGCTGTGAGCTGGGTTTAGTTTATTCTTTGTTGCTTTGTTTGAATTTGTATAATCATGGGTTTACTTGTTTTTTCTTGCTATTTTACAGTTTGGTGAGACTTGGCGTTAATGGAGTGGAGCTTCAACATGAATCATAATCGGTACCTCGAATGCTTTGCTGGGACTTGGCTAGTTTATATCTCTAGGTTTAGACTGCTATGATTCAATAAGTAGTTAAGGGTCCTATCAGTTAAACTGATTTAGTTTTGTTTAAAATTAGGAGCTTTTTATTAGATTTCTAGGTTGTTTTGATTAGAAAAAGGAAACAGTTTTTGTTGTTCTACATAGTTGAGAGCTTGTTGGCTTTGTTTTATGGAAAGTTTCAATCAACAGTGAAGTATAAAATTCGTGGTTATCAACACAAATGGGTGGGCTTTGCTCGAGGAGATCCACTGTAGATAATGCTCCCGTTGGAGGCTTTCCCCATGTTAATGGCCATTTTGCTCGAGGGTCGGGATTGGTTTTTCAGACCCGGCAACTGCCCGCGAAGATAAGCACCAGTTCAGCTCCTCCTGCTGAGGACAGTGCAGATAATGCAGGGATGGAGTCAAGAGAACCTTTTTCATTTCCGGAGATCAGTACGGTTCCTTATGGTATGAATCCAGCTGATATCGATGACGGAATTCCTCGTTTGTCGAGGGTGCTATCTAATAAATCTAGATCAACCAAGTCTAAGCAGGCTGCTGTTGCAAAGGTAAGTTCAAATTCTAATGCGTTCCCTACAATTTTTTCCCACTTTTCCTTTTTGTCTATAGGTGTTCATGTTGTGTTGGAGTAGACTGTTTCCTTGAATTATAACTAACCTTAAAACACTGAAACCGATGGGTCATATTGTGTAACTCCATGGAAATTTGTGTTTCATGATAGAAATCAATCTTTTTGACAAATGCCTTATGGAGCTACTGGGAAATACTTATTTTATATAGGCTCTTCCCCATTAATTCTTCTTTAAAATGCAATTTACAATAATTAGGATGAGCACTTTGCTGATCTTTTCACTATTATTGGTGTTAATGAATTATAGTTCTGAACTATTCACTAGAATTATCCAGATTTGTTCCTGACAAGCTTTTCCTATGCCATTGAATGGTTCTGAGTATGAGTCCAGTCATACTCATATTAGCTTTTATTATTTTTCATCTTCGATATGTACAAAATGGATGGAAGCTTTCTTGCTTAATCATAGATGTATCTAAGCTCTTGTTCTTGCTAGGATTCAAAATATTGTTTGTTAGGAATGGAAGGGGCCGTGAACCATGTGGAGAACCATGATAGAGATTTTTTTATATGGATAAATTTGCTGATTTTTCTGTAGTTGATTTACGTAGACAGACAAGTCAGGCTGTTGATTGTTGTTCTAATATTTTAATGCTTTAGATTCTAGCATTATATAATTGCTGGTTGTTAGAGCAAAGAGGAATGCTTCTGGTTCTACTATTATGAATTACAAACTTTATTTGATGAGTATGATTCACCATACGCGCTTCACAACTATTCGAAAGATCAATTGGTTGCTTTTTTCTGCAGGTTACTGAGGTTGGCTCTCTTTTAGGTAGAGCTGGTACTGCTGGGTTTGGAAAGGCAGTGGATGTTCTGGACACCCTTGGTAGTAGCATGACAAATTTGAATCTTGGCAGTGGCTTTACCTCAGGGGTAACAACAAAAGGGAATAAAATATCAATTCTATCTTTTGAAGTTGCAAATACAATTGTTAAAGGTGCCAATCTGATGCAATCGCTTTCTAAGGAGAATATTAGACATTTAAAAGAGGTGGTCCTTAAGTCAGAAGGAGTACAGAATTTGATATCAAGAGATATGGATGAACTCCTGAGAATTGCAGCTGCTGATAAGAGGTGGATAATGCAGAAAATGCCATATTGCTTCAAAAATGATTCTATTTTATATAATTTGTTAATATTCTAAAATGGTGGTTATGTTCAAAAAATTAATTTGAGAGGCATTTTTCCCCCGACTTCAACAGGGAAGAGTTAAAAATTTTTTCCGGAGAGGTGGTACGATTTGGAAATCGTTGTAAAGATCCTCAGTGGCACAATTTGGATCGTTATTTTGAAAAGTAATTTCACTGCCTGCACTCTTTAAGTGTTATTTATGAATTGGAGTCAGATCCCAATATTCGTTCCTGCACTATCTTTTATGATTTCAGGTTGGGTTCAGAACTTACATTTGAAAAGCAATTGAAGGAAGAAGCAGAGACGATAATGCAACAGTTGATGACTTACGTCCATTATACAGCTGTAAGTTCTAGGTCTTACTGTTATAGCTAGAGAGCTGCTCTCAAAAGTTGCACTCTAAGATTATATTGTTTAAACCAAAACGATTCATATATTTTCGGTCTTGTACTAAGTTCTGAAACTGTTTCTTTCTCCCATTCTGTTTTGAGACACTGAATATGAGCTGATAGGTAGATATCATAATTGAAAGGCTTATTATGATTAACATGGTACAATTCAGAATTCCTGTTACTGAAATTATCTATTTGGAGTTTGTTATAAGTTACGTTGTTTACATTTGTTTCTTTGCAGGAATTATATCATGAGTTGCATGCCTTGGACAGATTTGAACAAGATTATCGACGTAAGCTTCAGGAAGAGGATAATTCAAATACTGCTCAAAGGGGTAACCTATTGTTTGTATCTCTATTGTAACTTTCTTGCTTTTTTGTGACATATACTTCTTGGTTAACAGGGTGTTTCTAATTTGTGTTTCTAGATTAAAATGGTGAATCATACTGAACACCCCGAAAAAGCAAAACCTGCTGATATGTAGAAGTAATAACTAGTTTTTATGTGTTTCTAGTCCAAACCCTCTGTGGCCAATTCCATTTTGGTTATAAGGAACTTGTAAGCTTTATCATGGCCCTTCGTAGGCATGTTAATGCTCATTCTGATGACATTTTGTTTGCAAAGTTGCTGTGAAGTTTTCTGTGTATCCCATTGTTGTTTCCTTTGAATTATATGTAATATAGTTGATGTCATCTAAGCCCTTCCTATTGAGATTGTTTTGATTTTGTCATGTAGGAGACAGCCTTGCAATATTGAGAGCAGAGTTAAAGAGTCAAAATAAGCATGTGAAAAATTTGAAGAAAAAATCTCTTTGGTCTAGAATTTTGGAAGAGGTACTAGTAAAGCTCCATGAAATTTTCTTTTTTGTTAAATCAATTTTCATATACTTATGATGAACTCCAAAAAAAAAAAAATGTGGTGTTCTTTTTATCTTTTGCGGTGAACTCCAAGTCTAAACGTATGCGAGCTTTTGTACGTAATGTTAGAAGTGTCTTTTGCTGCTTGATTTCGAAGTTAGTCGATATATATCAGTGGAAGTTTTATGCCTTGTATTCATAGGTCATGGAGAAGCTTGTAGATATCGTTCATTTCTTGCACTTGGAGATTCATGAGGCATTTGGCGCTGCTGGTAAGAATTTAAATCATCAAACTCAAATCATTTGGAAATGGAATTATTTTATCAAGAAGATAAAATTAAAATATTTATCCTACATTTGGTAGGAGTATTATTTTTTTATGCATGTTTTAGTATATAAGTTAGCAATAAACTAATTCAATTGGTAATATATAACCATTCCCATGACTTATTTTAGCAAAGAGAAGGAAAAATATTCGCTTATTTTGAAGAGGTCTTATTTTTTACAAGAGTTTTTACTCATCTTTCTAATTTCGAGTTTAAAATTGTACTAACTATTCTTTATGTTATGTCTAACTATTGTATAGATAAGTAATAAATAAGTTTTTTCCTCGTGTTATTACCCTAGTAACCAAACAAGGCATTAGAGCTTTAATATTTTACAGCTTCTCTTGCTTAATTGAAAACTGACTTTCCTCTTAAATTGAGGATTGAGGATTAATAAAATGGTCAAACCTGATTCCATTGAAATCTAAATCATTGCATTAGGTCATTTCCTTCTTGTTTTGTAAGGAAAATTGTCAGCTTTTGTTGATTACATCTATTAAGATGATAATACATAAATTTATGGCTTGTGCTCATGCTTAAACCTATAATCCACTTAGAAACAGAGAATTAGCTTTGTTTTATTTATTGAGTGGTGTTGGGTTTTACCTGTTACCTTGCAGATGGTGATAAACCCGTTAAAGGTTCTGTCAGCAGTCATAAAAAGTTGGGGACGGCTGGTCTTGCGTTACATTATGCAAATATCATAACCCAAATTGATACTCTTGTAAGTTTATCATATTCTTCCTAACTGTATTTTGTTTATGTCTTTGCTTGATCTCCTTTAATTAGTGGTGGTATTTTTCCGGAAGACTTAGAAAGGATGATAGAATTGATTCCTTGGCGAGTGGACATATTGTCTTAGACATTAAGGATTGAGGACGCTTTGTATTACAATCTCAGTGATACACCACAAGAGCATCCATACATTTTTTCTCATATTTTTTACTTCCATAATGTAGAAGTAGCTGTAGGAATGGTAATATGATAAAATGGTGACACACTGGGAATTGTCATGGGCGATTTCCTTTTTGATTTCTTCCTCTTAAAGCATAAGAATGTTCAAAATTTTGAGATTCTGTTCAGTAACGTGTGGATTTTGATAAGTTCAAAACTGAATGTTCTACTCAGGTTTCTCGATCAAATTCTGTGCCCCCAAATACAAGGGATTCTTTATACCAAGGGCTGCCTCCTACTATAAAGTCTGCTCTACGGTCTAGACTGCAATCATTTCAGCTAAAGGAAGAGGTGTGATGTTTGATAATATTGACGCTTGAGATATTACTTACCATTTGCTGGATTTTGAAGACGTTGCTAGCCTGAAACCCATTGTTAAAACCATTTACTTGTAATACGCGCTGACCAACACAATCTCAAATTTTCTTTGCAGCTAACTGTCCCACAGATAAAAGCTGAAATGGAGAAAACATTGCAGTGGCTTGTTCCCATTGCCACGAATACAACCAAGTAAATAGCTATCTCTCACAATATCTTGTTTTGTTATTGACATATTTTGAAAGGCATGGTCTGGATTCCATCCCTGAAGTCGTTGCCTGCTGGTTATTATTGTTCTTTTAAGTTTATTTCTAACTAATCCTTGTTTCCCTTGTCCCAAATTGTTCCAACCAGAGCGCATCATGGGTTTGGATGGGTTGGAGAATGGGCAAACACTGGGTAACTTCTGAATTTAGATTCTTTTTCATTCCTCGATGTTAACACTTTTTGTTACGAAGCTTTTGTTTTAAAATTTTCAGGTCTGAGATGAATCGTAAACCTGCTGGCCAGACTAACTTGCTCAGGATCGAGACACTACATCATGCGGACAAGGAGAAAACCGAAGTTTATATTCTTGATCTGGTAGTGTGGCTTCACCACCTTGTTACTCAAGTAAGGGCTGGGAATGGTGGAATCAGATCTCCTGTTAAGTCTCCAATTAGGTCTCCAAACCAGAAGACAGTTCAACTATCAACTCAGAAGCAGTCCCCATCATCGATGTTGACTGTCGAAGATCAAGAGATGCTTCGGGATGTGAGTAAGAGGAAAAAGGCACCTGGAATAAGTAAGAGCCAGGAATTTGACACTGCAAAAACTAAGTTAATCAAGCACCATAGGTTGAGTAAAAGCACTAGCCACTCTCCAACAAGTGAATCTAAGAAAGATCCCTTCCTTATTCGGAGGCTGTCCTCAGTTCCTTTCATTGACTTTGATATCAACCGGATCAAGGCATTGGATGTCATCGATCGAGTGGACACGCTTCGAAGTTTGTAACTAAATGTTGAATTGAGATTCATAGGCCTTTTACTTTGCTTGTGTAAAGTGTCCATCTGCTGCATTTTTCGGTGTTGGGTGCTAAATTGGTTTGCAGTTGGCAATATTTTTGGTGAGTTTATGAAGCAGATGCTGAGTGATCATGATACAAGCTGTTATTTTTCTTACATGTGAAATGTGTAAGGGTAATGAATGTATTTAGTCAAGGGGGAATTTAAACTGATTTTCTAGCCTATAGTTCTCTCTTTAGTTCTATATGTACAGAATATTTCATCATTTCATAATAATTATAAATCTCTGCTCTGCTTTTTTGGTCTCCCTGTTGATAACATTTGTTGCTTTTTCATGCCATAAATAAACTCGAACTTGAACGCTCAATAAACTTGTTAGATATGCAGATTCGCATATCTTGCAACATGGTTTAAGCTGGAAACATATAATGAAACTGAAGCTTCAGTTTTTACACAGAAGGCATTTGAATGCTTCATATTCTCTGTATAAACCAACAATATAAACTTGTTGGGAAACTATTGATTACAGCAAGCTGTTTCTTCTATGGCTATGCAGTGTCAGGTGTCCTCTGTGCAGAAGAATAATAATGAGATTCAAGCTCCTTGAGGCTTGCTGCGGCCTCTTCTCCGATCCTGGCCAACATTCGATCTGTTCTCTCTGCTTGTTGGTTAAACTCAGTAGTTCTTTGCTCGACATGATCATTAAGTGACGCAAATCCTGAAAAGATTGCCGTCTGCTTCAACTCAGACACTAACTTAAGCAAAGAATCAGCTGCCTGGACCTGCAGTCAGTATATTGGTAATGTAAGAACGGTGACAATGAAAAAAGATGATAATGAAGATTCTTTAATCCGAGCTGTGGACTTTGTGAAAATGGTTGTACCGTGGATTTATATCATCTATCATGTCAGATATTGGAACTCAAAATGTATCATTGTCTATGTACATTTAACAAATGTTGGTAAACAAAAAAGGGTTACTCACCATTCTGGCTGCCCGCATCTCCATCATGAAAGATTCTTGTGAATTTCGAACTGGTGGATCATTTACCTACAATGAGGTGCAGCCATGTGAATATTACATTAAAGATAAATCTATCACCAATGAAATGACTCAAACAATTCCATAAGGTTCCAAATCTATAAAAGAACTCCTCATGGAAGCCTATTTCTGTCTCTAAAATTTCTTCCTTGATGCACCCCACTGATATAAAGTAAGTTTATCCAATATGCTTAAATCAGTTCAATATGCGGTTAGGGCTTAAAGAAAATAACATTTTAGGTTTTTATTGCAACAGAACATCAAGGAGAGTACATATGTCTAAAATATAGAACCAGAAAATTACATCCGAACAGAAAATGAGAAATTAAGAAAAGAATCATTCGCAACCTTATAATTTGAAAGCCACTTTAAAAACATAAATTACCAAAATATCAACTCTAATACAGACTACAAAGAGTTGTATAAAAGACATACACGGAAGCTCGAAAGCATTATAAGCATCTAGGCGCAGTGCCCCTTAAATGTTGTTCAAAAATGAAAAGGAAAGGACCATTTAAAGGAATCGGGAACTTGGAATGGACTACAGAGAAAGCTGATTTTAGCAAAGTTTACCAAAATAACCTCAATTATAAACTCAATTAAATAACTAAACTATCAAAACACTGATTCAATAGCTACAATAGATTCTCGTATTAAACAACAGGATTTCCAAAGAGAATAATGCTTCCTCAACTGAGCTACCAACAAGCCACAAAGTAGTTCCTAGACAAAAGCAACAACTAACAAAACAAGGTTAACAAAATGCAACTAACCAACTGTTCTAATTCAGTTGAACTTTCACCAGAAAGTCACAGTCTAACAAGCCAGGTTACAAGGAACACATCAGTTCACCATAGTAGACAGAATCTGTATAGATTTGACATCAAAATAAACGACAGCTTCCACAAATGATTAATCAAGATCTTAATGCATCAAACAAAATGATGTGCTTTTAAATGATCAACACTAGTGTTTCCCTCCTTAACCCTCACTCTCCATGACCACATTCACTGCATTAGTAGTTGAAATTGTTATCACCTACTTTTAAAAGAAAAGGAAGATGGAGCAGCCAGCAAATTATTTTCCCATAGGAAGGAGTTAAATGATAACCAATTTAATACCATAGAAAAAAATAATAATAGGATTATAAAAAACCTTAACACTCAGTAGAACATGCACAAGAAACAACTTCATTCCAAGGAAAAAAAAAAATTATAAAACCATATCTAATGACAAAATCTTTTATCCAACAGATGTCCTATAAGTGATACTTTCACCAAATTCAGGTCCAATACCCAAGGTAACCTATTTTACACTAGCTCCCCCCAGAAACCTAAATTATTTTCTTCGGGTGTTAAATAAATTCATTTCCAAATATACAAAAATCATCCATTTTCAACTATAACACTTTGTACAACCAAAAAAAGGGATATATCTTCACAAAATGGAATTTTGTAAATGAATAAAGGTAAAAGCTTTCCAACATTTTACAGGGAAAATAAAGTGAAAGCTTATCCTAAAAGTGAAAAGGTTCCAATTTCCCACCTCTGACTTGTAAATTCAAAATCAGAAACGAAATGAGAAACCCATTTAGGGGAGTTTAAGAATCTTGACATAAGACTCTTTAAACTCGAAGAAATTGTAGTAATTGCTTTGAAGTAAAGAGAGATTTACCCGGGCAACGTTAACAAGCTGGGTGAAGTTGTCGACGATGTTGGCGATGTCGGTTTCCACTCGCTGCATCATAGTTTTCTGCTTCTGTGCCGCCGCTGCTGCAGCCGCCGCCGTCGGCCCAGTTCCCACTCCCGTTCCTTTGTTCATTGCTGTAAAAAGCACACACACACACACACACAACAGAAGAGAGGGAGATTAAAGAAGAAGAGGATGGGTTATGGGAAACAAAATTGTGCAAAGTTGGATGAAAGTAAAATGTGGGAGAGTAATAAAGAAAAAAGAAAGAGAAGGGAAATTAAGGAAATTATTTGGGGATGTAGTACTAGTAAAGAAAAGGCCACAGCCAAGCCCAACTATTAAATACAACTTACGCCTCCCTAATAAATCAATTCAGCCTTTACCAAAAACACCACCCAATTGAGTTTTGGGTGACTCCCAATATCATTTTTAAAAAATCAATTAAGCCCCTAGAATTTATTTATTTTTCATTGAAGCCCCTAACGGTCGTTAACTGCTGACATGATAGGTGGTGTGGTAGTTGACATGGTAAGTTAACATGAAAAAATGATGATTTAGAGAGCTTAATTAATTTTTTATTATTATCATTTTACGAGGCCTTAATTGAATTTTTTATTATTTTACGAAGGACTTAATTGATCATTTAAGTAAAAATTATTAAAATTCTAGAAAACAATTATAAGCTATAAAACTCATATAAAAATTTTAGAAATTTATAAATAATTATAAAAATTATAGATGTCTTTTACCCATCTTTAAATATAAAGTGTTGTAACTTTGAACCTATGTCATTTAGATGCAAAGCAAAAATTTTAATCACTACTCTAAATAAGTTTTGTCTCATTTTATTTATATTAGAAATTTTATCACACGTGCATGTGTATGGAAATCACATATTTAGAATGTATGTGTGCGTTTAAAAATAAAATAAAATAAATAATGAAACGTATAGTTTGAAACAAATTCTAACAACACATGTAATATGTATTAAATTAAAATAAAAATAACTTAAATTGTGAGTAATAAATAGGTAAATGTTTCATGTTAAGAATATTAAATGTACTTCAATTGTTTATCATGGTATTATAAATTTTCTTGAGCCGGTATTGAGTTAACTTGTAGCACCAATTTAATAAACGACATTATCAATATATACAAACTATGTTGGTGAAACAATTTGTGTAATAACATTAAAATGTATAAAAATATCAAAATAAAACGTTAGTTGAAGTGGTAAAGAAAATATTTTATAGATATTAGTGAAATGAATTTAAATCTCAATATACGCAAATTTGTAACTTATTTCAAATGTGTAAGAGTAGATTAATAATTTTCCAATCAAATTGGTGTCCAATATGCTCACGAAACCAACTCAACCATAAATTTAAATTTTAAACTCATATTTTTAATTTTTTATCAAAATTATAAATAAGAAACTAATTTTATTTTTTAATATTATGCTTAGCCTATAATAATAAAACTAAATTTAATTGTTATTATCTTAATTTTTACTCTTGAAATGAAAAGTTTATAGGAACTATTTTGTACAAATATAATTTTATTTGGATTAAGGTGATATTTAAGTTAAAAATATTTTAATATTATTTATTTTTAAGTATTTTGAAAGAAAAGTTGACTTATTCAATTATATATTTCATAATGAATAAGTGTAGTTACAATCTGGATGTTGATTTCTTTTTATATTAACTATTTAATGGGTCAATTCTTGACCTATTTTAAAGGTTTTTTCCCTCTAATGAATGGTCACTATAATTTAAAGCTAAATTGATTGAAGAGGCTGTGTTTTTTTTTTCCAACAAGTGAAATGGACTACACTGAACTGCTCATTAATCTCCCATTGGCTGCTACTAGACCAAAATATAAAATCTAAAAAATGTCATGCTCACCTTCACAACAAAATGTTAAAAAAGCTATTTAATGTTGGATTGTGGAAGGCCTCCTAACCAAAAAAAAAAAAAAAAGGAAAAAACTTTTTTATTTATTGGAACATGTAGATATTACTTAAAATTTTGATCCATTTACCTAAAAAGGCCCATTTTCAAAAGAAATTACGGAAATGGGTCAAATTAAATAATATTTACAGAAAATGGCCAGTTTTGGTAAAACGCACCTACGTGGCCGCGTTTAAGGGAGAAATTTCCAGCAAAGCGCGCCCTTAGGGAGCACTTTGTGCCACGTCAGCAAATCGCGCCTACGTGGACGTGTTTTGATGACGTGGCACAAAGCGCTCCCCCAGGGGCGTGCTTTGCTGGCACCAACAGCTATTCTTTTTGAATTTTTTTTGACCGTTGGAGGGTCCAACGGTCAAAAAAAACTATAAAACCCCCCCTTTTCTTATATTTCACACATAATTTCTTCAAAAATTATCCAAAAATCTCTACAATTTCTCCATAAAGCTCTCAAATTTCTCATTAAATTTCTCAAAGCTCTTTATAATTAGTTATTTACTTTATTTTTTTAAAATTACTATTTTTTTATAATTTCAAAAATATTTGATCGTGTTAACAATGGCCGGGGAATTAATTCGTCTCGATCATAAACATATCTCCGTCGAACAAATGAAAATGCTAAGGATTTATTTTAAAATTTTATTATTATTTAATATTTTTTTCATTTATGTAATTTTAATTTAATTTTAATTAATTTTAATTTTTGAATATTTTTTTCATTTATGTAAGTTTAATTAATTTGTATTTTATAATTTTTTATAACAGTCTGTAGATCGGGTGTTACAATGTTATATTCGTAACATGTCTGGTCGGTCATCACTATTGATAGAAAATTACTTGAGGAAAGCAATTTTTTGGCACGCGACCACTATAGGCCGAGGGTGCAAGTTGGACCCGAAACTCATCAGCGCGTTAATAGAGAGGTGGAGACCGGAGACGCACACATTCCATCTTCCATGCGGAGAGTGTACTATAACTTTAGAGGACGTCCAGTTACAATTAGGATTGCCGGTGGATGGGGCCGCGGTCACCGAGTCTATTCAATGTATTGATTGGGGAGCCATATGCTACGATCTTTTGGGTGTGATTTCGGATAATATTTCCGGAGGTCGGATCGAGATGGGCTGGTTACGAGACACATTCCCGGAGCCGGGGAATGATTCGACTGAATTAGAAAGAATACGGTATGCTCGGGCATATATCCTTGAGATGATTGGAGGTTATCTAATGCCGGACTTGTCACGAAACCTCGTACATCTAAGGTGGCTGCTGAAACTCGTTGATTTTGGAGCAACTGGCGAACTTAGTTGGGGGTCTGCCGTGTTGGCAACATTGTACCGGGAGATGTGCGGGGCGACGCGACCAAATAAAGCCAAAATTAGAGGTTGTCTATCACTACTACAATCATGAGCTCGGTTTCGCTTTCCATTTTTACGTCCTCAAGTAAACCACCCATATACATTCCCACTCATAATGAGGTAAAATTTTTATTTGATTTTACAATTATTCCATAGATTTAAAATAAAATTGTATGCTGAAAATTTATTTAATTAGGTGGAACCATCCGTGAGTTATATTGGAATACCTCACGCTGAAGAAGATATACGGCTTCTATTAGACCAACGGTCGGGAAGCATAAGTAAGTATTAAATAAAATATATATACATAAAATAGTCGTTTCATATTTAGTACTTAGTATTATGTATATAACTAATATTTTATCCTGTTCATATAGTTTTAATGGATGCCATACGATGATCCGGCAATACGGGCAGTAATTCCTGAAGAATTCTTTCAAAATCCGAACATTTGGCACGTTAATGTCCCATGGGTCAACTATGCTATTGTCGAGATGCACCAGACGGATAGAGTGTTGCGGCAATTTAAATTCCGACAACCGATTCCTGAAGAACCTGAGATGCTCGATGAACAGCACAAAATTGGCTTACGGATAACGAATACGAATTGGCCAGTATACTGGTCGGAATATATCAAAATTTGAGAAAACTGGTATGATCATATACCTGACCGCGAACAGATCATCATCCCAGAGTTAGCGTGTTCCCCGGATTACATGCCATGATTTAGGATCCATAGCAAGCCATATTTGCTGTCAGAAGAGCAGAGGCATCGGCAAATCAGTGTGGAAAGGGAACGACGGGGCCCTTTAAATCCAATGAGACCGAATGACGGCACGGGCCCATCAACAGCGGCCACACAATCACCAGGCCCAATGCCTCAATCGACGACACCCACATCACAGCCCTTTCAGCTTATGCCAAGTGCGTATCCTAGCCCTTATATGTATCCTAACCCTTATATGTTTCTTTTTCCCAGTCCTATGGCAGGTTAGAATGCATGGCCCGGTGCATCTCCTTTCCCGATGACTCCAACTACTCAACCGATGATATATAGGCCATTGTCGCCGGAGGGATCGCACGAGGCACCGTCGGTGAGCTTATCTCATTACCATTCCCCATCGCCTTATAGGATTCAAACACCTCTGTCGTGGGTGATTCAAACACCTCCACATTCTTTATTCTACCAATGTGGGTCATCCTCTCAACACCCACAACCGGAGCAACCAAAACCCTCGCCGGAGCAACCACAACCCCCACCGGAGCAACCAAGGAGGAATCCAGCGCGTAATCATCGTCCACCCCCATGTGGCACTGATTTCGACCTGCATATACATTGATTTTTTTAATATATTTGTAGACGCTATTTCTATATTGTTTCATTTAATAAAAAAGAAGTTGTTTTTAATATTTTAATTGTAAATTAATTTTATATTTTTAATAAAATATAAGTTCTTTTGAATAAGGCGGAATAGAAACAATGCAACATCGTTTCATTACAGCAATTATCAACTATTTCGATTTAGACATGATCGAATTGTATGCCCTAGGTTCCTACACCATCCACACAAATTTCGTTGGATCGTTCTTTCCCAGATATCTATATTATTACGTATTCTACTCGAGCAAGGTTGACCTTTCGGTTTGCGACGCAATTCTCTATCCGGTAACAGCTTAAACGGAGCAAGCGATACAGACAGCCACTTACGTCTATCTGGGACCAGCGGGAATACGCGTCTCCACATATTGTACATGTTTTCTATTTTGTACACTTCGTCGACATATCTCATGGGATCCAAACGGAGATTCTGACAAGCTGCAATTGCATTAGCGCATGGATAACGAAGTGCGTCAAACGTCCCACAGTTGCAAGTCTTATTTATCAGGTGTACACAATATTGCCCGTCGGTAATACATTGGCTCGGTCTGTCAAACTTTGTCACACAAAACCATAAGTTGTCGCGATCATGACACACTGTGTGCATGGTGTTGGCCCGCGCCTTTGCCTTGTTAATTTCTTGCAATACCTTTCGGGACCCCCTATATTTGGCCTTTATAACTCGCTGCTCACTTTGGAAATAGTTTTACCAAATGAAAATATGTCTTTCGCACAACCGAGGTTATCGACAAATGACGCGTTCCTTTTAGAACAGAATTTATGCATTCAGCCAGGTTTGTGGTTATATGACCATATTGTAGACCGTCATCGTATGCTTGTGTCCACTATTCGAAAGGTATGTTACAGAGGTACTCTGCACCTTGATCGTTAACTGAACGCAAAATCCCCAACATCTCATGAAAACGGTCATTATTGATCTCGTACCCTGCCAATATAAGTTGACAGCGAATATTACATGCCAATACCAATATTTCATTCAGATTAAATTAAATATTTCAACCGAAAGTATATTAATAGATATTAAATACCCATGTTGGTCACTTGCTTTAGTTCAGTCGTAGACCGATATTGCCCGTAGTAGTTGGACGCAACGTGCCTGAGACAATACCGATGGTGTGTGCGATCCCATAGGCTTCCATGTCGCTCAATTGCGGCTAGTATTCTAGTTCCCCGATCTAATATAACGCAGATATTAGGTTGGGGGCATACATGCCTCCTTAACTTAGAAAGAAAGAAATTTCAGTCATCAGTTGACTCCCCCGGTGTTATTACAAACGCAATTGGAAGGATTCTCTCACCGCTATCCTGTGCCACATATAACAATAGTCGATGGGTATATCTACCATACATAAATGTACCGTCAATTTGTACCAATGGCTTGCAGTACACAAATGCATCCCGACATTGCTTAAAGCTCCAGAACAGACGTTTGAACACTTGGCATCCACAGAGCAATCGGTTGTTGTAGTACGCAAGGACCGTTTCAAGGTCTGTTATGCAACCTGGGACGTACCTCTCCAGCACCTGACACCACTGCCAAACCTCATTATATGAAGCATCCCACCCGCTATGCATCTTTTCCAACGCCTTTTGCTTAGCTATCCAAGCCTTGCGGTAAAAGAGCGTGTACCTCAATTGGCTACAAATACTGGAAATTATGTATGACACAGAAGTCCTGGGATCCGCCTTTAACATCGGTAGTATTAAGGTAGCTATCATGCCTGAATCCATCTTGGGATGATCTTGAGAAACACCTGTCAACGAAGTACGTTAAATAATGCAACATTAAGTAATAACATTATTATTCAAAACCCTAAACACCCAGGATATCTGCATCGCAACATGGTATGTGGACCTTTGTATTTTTTTATCTCCCACAAGCATGTCTTTTTCCTAAGAGAAGCCATGATTTTCCATAAACATGTAGCGTCTTACACTACACACTTGGCCTCGAACTTCTCATATTTGGATTTAACCTCGTTGTAGTTAACCCCGTGGTTGATGCTATATTGTTTCAAAGCACCAAGAAAACTATCTTTACTAGAAAACTCCTTACCAACTTCCAAATCACCCGAATCGAATGACGAATTTGTACGGTCACGGGTTTTTTGTGGTAGCTCTGGAAACTCCAACGCATCATCTGTCGATATGTCGACATTATGCATGTGGGCTGGAGGCGAGTACGCCCTGAATCGCGGATCTTTTTCTTCTTTATCTGAACCCCCTTCAATGTCTTTAGGTTCAGATGGAACAGGCTCCGGTTCAGAAAATAATGCAACTTCTGCACCATCGGGGCCGGGCTCTCGAGGTGGATCCACATCGGACTCATCATCTAACCCACTATGATCTGCAACGTACGAGGTCCCCTCGCTGGTGGACGTCGTTGGGAGTACATTATCCCTTCTTGTGGACGTTTCGTAACGTCCCCAATCAGATGTGGATTGCCAACCACTGGAAGTTGATGTCACTCCCCAATACGTATTTCTAGCATCGAACATCAACCCACCGATGTGCATGTCCCATCCACTAATCGAGTGCCATGCAGGAGTTGCGTTTTCCATACTCCCACCAAACACGACGCTTCCGTGTTCTGCCTCCCACTAATAGAGTGTCAGCTAGGGGTCGTGTATTCCTCTCAAACAACAGTTGATATTGAAGTCACAAATGCTTCATTTGGCGATGAAAATTGAACATATACCTCAAGATAGGGTGATCCACTAGCGAGATGAGTCTGCACCATCGCCTCAAAGCTACGAACACATTTGATATCAAATGCATCATATGTCACGGGATCAATTGAAGCACAAAATCGATACTTAATAGAAGAAACCCTACTTGGCGTCATTCCGAAGATTTTGCGCCTAATTCTTTTACGAAATTCTGTAAAATCTATACTCTGGTTAAAAATCATTCGCGCTGTGTTCTCCGATAAAAAAACAACACCGTTCTTGGTGTCACGGACCTCACCATCATAGTAAGTAATAGCACTAATACGTTCACTCATCTTCAATTTCTATTCTGCTTAGCCTCTCTAATTTTTCTTGCTGTAACTTATGCAACCTGAGAATGATATTTGCCTCGTTTATAGCCTAAGGCCAAGAATGAACTACTGTAGAAAAAGAGCATCCACGTGGGAGCTTTTTTCTGTAATTTTGCTGACAGTGCATCCTTCTTGAAGCGTTTTTGACACTATTTGTTCAGAAACGTCTTCTCAGAATTATTTTTTCAGGAACTACTGTAGAAAAAGAGCGTCCACATGGGAGCTTTTTTCTGTAATTTTGCTGACAGTACATCATTCTTGAAACGTTTTTGACACTATTTGTTCAGAAACGTCTCCTCAAAATTATTTTTTCAGGGTCAAAATAGTCAATTTTGTTAAAAAAAATAATCACAAAGTTATTTTTTTTTAAAAAAACCCTAATTTAATTAATTTTAACCCTAAACCCTAATTTAATTTATTTAAAACCCTAGAATCTTAATTTAATTAACTTATTTAAACACCCTAAACACTAAACCCTATTTAAAACCCTAATTTGATTTAATTAAAACCCTAAACCCTAATTTAATTAATTTATTTGAAAACCATAAACCTTAGTTTAATTTATTTAAAACCCTAATTTAATTTATCCTAAACTCTAAACCCTAGACCTAATTTATTTAAATACCATAAACCATAAACCGCATTTAAAACCCTAATTTGATTTAATTAAAACCCTAGGACCCTAATTTAATTAATTTATTTGAACACCATAAACCCTAGTTTAATTTATTTAAAACCTTAATTTAATTTACCCTAAATCCTAATTTACTTAATTTATTTAAATACCATAAACCCTAATTTAAATAAATTTTCTAAACCCTAAAACCCTAAATCTTAAAAACCCTAACCTTAAAAACCCTAAAAAACCATAGGGGCTAAACATGCAAATAACCCTAGATATAAAGCACGGAGTAAAGCGCGCCCCTAGGGGAGCGCTTTGTGCCACGTCATCAAAACGCGTCCACGTAGGCGTGATTTGCTGACGTGGCACAAAGCGCTCTCCCAAGGGCGCGCTTTGCTGGAAATTTCCCCCTTAAACACGGCCACGTAGGTGCGTTTTGCCAAAACTGGTCCTTTTTCGTAAATATTGTTTAATTTGGCCCATTTTTGTAATTTCTTTTGGAAATGGGCCTTTTTGGGTAAATGGGTCTAAAATTTTATTTATTTTTAAATATTTGTCAAAAAATAATTTTAAATAACATATTTTATTTTTGAGTACTTTTATTATTATTATTTTGATATTATGCATGTTTGTTTTACGATTCATGTTTGGGGTTCGTGACTGCTCCTTCCAACAATATTGTCTCTAAGATTCGAACCTACATTCTCTCATTGAGAGTGCAATGTGCCTTAGCTTGGGAGTGCTTTTATTTTCATTTGGTCAAATTCATTTTAAATATTGGACGTGCAAGATATATTACCTATCTCATAATATGTTTTAAATTAAATTTTGTACTTTTAATATTTATTTTTTAATTTAATTTTTTTAAAACATCCTATTTTATGACTCATTTTATAAGATTGAATGGTAGTTACTTTTTGGTGCAAAACATTTGAATGGTTGATGGGGTAAGTTGAAGTAAATTTATAGAGAAAAATTAATAAATAGGATAAGGCTCTTTAAAATTATATTTGCTTATGTATAAGTAAATAATTTATCAAGTATAATAATAATATCATTTTCAAAGTTTCAAGTTTGTTGCAACTGAAATTCGATCTTATTTATGGAGAATTTCATGTTTATTTCTATAAATACATGTTTATTTGGATACTCACATCTTCTAACAATAAATATAATTATTCAAATAAGATTAAGAGGCACAATTTTTAATAACTAAGAAACATAACTCAATATTTATAGTCCTTCACTTATAATTGTTAAATCACTTATAACATTTTACATGTAATCATTGAAACGTTATAAATATTTTGAAAATGGTTCGGAATAATGAAATAGAGGCAAAAATTAAGTGAAGAGAAGATGAGAATAGATAAAATGGTGACTTATGGGCTAGCCATGATAATTGAGGAGAGTTGAGTTTCTTAAAATGATAGATTCTATATATTTGAGATTTATAAGCAATATTCTCTATGTATATTTATGAAATTGAAAATTTTATAATAATGATATAAGTAATAAGATAAAGTACATGAGTATGTAGACTTTTGAATCATGAAATAAGGTCATTATTTTTTTAAATATTTTATGAATAATATTCCATAACAAAGATATGGCGTACTATACACAAATTTTAATTAAAATACCTTTTAATAAATTTTTAATCTTTTGTTTTGTAATTAAATAAGCTTTTTATTTTATTTATGAGAGTTTTTAAATTTTATTAAGTAGAGTGAGGAAGTTAACAAGTGTCTTATAAAAGTATAATAAAATATTAAAAAAAAAATACTTAAAATTATTTGTGGAATAATATCAAATAGGAATGTTAATTGAGGAAAAAACAAAAGATTGATATGTATAGACAACTCAGCATGAGTAAGTGGTGTGAAGGCATATATGCCAAATTGCAATTTGTTTTATATTTATCTATCTCATCATCTTGATGAAATATCTTAGGGATTCTCATTACTTACATCAATCCTCGTATATAAATGGTAAAACAGATTTTCTATACAATGGCAAAGATCAATCTTCTTTCAAATTATCTTTGCTAGCAATTTTTTAATTATTATACCTTATGTGCATGTGAAGTTTTAAGTTTTAGGTGAATAAATTTTAATTGTTAAATATATTAAGAAATATCAGACCGGTTCGTAAATTTACACTCATACCAAATACAATTATATCAATAAATTTAAAATCGAATTGTTAAAATATTAATTGTATAAAAAATATTTAAATGTGTAAAACTATTTTAGTTTCCCCTCATCAAATTACTTTTTTGTCGATTTACTTTAATTTTTAATTGATTCAATTAGTTTTTTTTTTTTTTGTACTTTTGGGTTCAATTAGTTTCATACTTATTTAATTAATATTGAATTTGGTCAGATTATTCTATTAATCTTTATAGTAAACATAAGTTATGGATTTAATCACTGTATTTTAATTTAGTTAATTTTAGTACAGGTACTTTTCAAACTTTGATATTTTAATTTTATAAATTATAAAACTAAATGAATTTAAGGATTATGGTTTGATATAAAATTAAAATTTTAAAATCGATAAATCTACAATTTTCATAGGAAAATTTGGTCTTTATACTTAAAAAGTGGTATTATTCCTCCCAATAATTCTGCAAATAACAAACATGGGATTTGTAAGGAAGGGGCCTACTAGTGCACCAATAATTAATATTCAAATAATGACTTTATTGAAGAAACAAATGCTTGTTTTTATGTATTAAGTGATGTTAAATTAAGTAGAAAATGGATTCTTGATTATCTTCTAGGCATCAAAATAGTGAGGTAAAGCATTTGAAATGGAGATAATGAAATTAATGACTTATTACTCTATTTCATATGCATGAATCACTTTAAACAAGTCTAAGCTATTAAAATTCATTAAACTACATAACTCATATAAATCCATATATATTACCAATTATATATAAATCCAATTTTTTCAATAATTTATGTACTCACTATTCATTTTTCAAACCAAATAAGACAAATATTTAACCACTTCAATGACAATATATAATTGGCACTACCAAGTGTCACTAAGCAACTCTCAAACATATTTTATTAATTACCATAATATACATTTTTAATATATATTACATCATTCACATAAGAAAAACCTATTGCAAATACGTTAGTGAAATAAACAGTAATGTAAAATATTGATTTAAATCACAAGATCGAACCAGAATAATATAGATATATATAATAAAAAAAATCTGAAAAATAGAAATTGGAAATAAAACTGTCTTTTTGCAAGCATAGAAGGGGCCCAATCAATCCGAACATTTCACGTTGCCCACGTCGTGCAAGTGCACCCCCAACCCAACAAGTTTGGATTTACAAACACCTACGTGAGAGAAAAAGCATTGGCTTAATCATTCAATAACTATCAAGTTGATTCATATATATAAACATATGTCATACTTGTTATCTAAACAATTTGGAATTAAGCTTTCCATTTTCCTCAACATAATTCACAAGTGGCTTACTTTGAGCATCAATTTCTCATTCACCACTCAACCATTTTGAGCATATGATTGATGGGGTAGAATATAAAACCATAATTTTATGATTCAAATCTCCACATTTACCAATCGAGAATATACCTCAAACCTTCCAAAAATCTATTTTTTCCAGTTTAAATGAAGACATCTATATTCTGTGAAGGAAATTGGAATGACTGTATTAGTGACGAATAACGGTTCTAAATTCATGAAATGAGAACCTAATGCGAAATAGTCCCAATATTGTTGGACATATCAATTTTATAATAAGATAGTACTTTGATAATATTAATATTCTCGCCTTCGCTAGGGTCTAAATTTTTTTCAATTAAATAATTTGTAATTTAGGGTTTAAGATTGTATTAATATTATAAAAATTAAATTTGAGATGATTATTTAGGGTATAGTACCCACTCTAAGTCTTTCGTTTAAGAATAGGTTAAGTATGAATGGATCAACTTATTTAAATAAAAAATTGAAACTGAAATATGAGTCTAGATTCTAAATTTAAAAATACTTTATTTTAATTTTTATTTTTAATATTTCATGCTAAGTTGAATAACATAATAAAATTGTGATCTTGACAAACATATTAAAAAGTCTTTAATATTCAATTTTGATTCCTTAAAAATGTTTTGCATTCCTCCTTGTTTTATAAATTAATTTATTTATATTAGTTTTATAAAATTAATGTTTTCTTTCTTTTATTTTTATTATTAAAATAACTCTGTAAAAATAAATTATTTATGAAATATAAAATTGTTATGCATATACTTAAATAATTTTTTTTAGGGTTAATATATAATTTGTCTTGGAACTTGTCCAAAAGTATTTGGTTGGTACCTATTTTTTTTAGACCTACTTAGTATCTGAACTTATATTCTGTCACTCAAGTTGGTATATTTGTACTAAGACTATTAATTTGTGCTGATATGACACTGATAGCTAATTCGGTGGTAACACATGGAAGCCTATCAATATGCCATGTGGCAAGCATAAATTGAAAAAAATTAAAACATCTCTAAAAATATATAATTAATAAATAAAAGTATAATTTTTGTTCACATCTAGAATGAACTTGCACAAATATTTGTCTAAATATATCTGAATCTAGACATCCATTTGCCTAGATTCATTCTAGAGGTATTTTTAGTAATTTTATACATGTTTTAAATTTTTTATAAAATATTAGTTATAAGGTTATTATTATTTTAAAATATATTAAATATAAATTTATAGAAGTATAAAAATAAATACAATTAACAATATATAAAAATGTATACTATTTTTAATATATATAATATATAAATTAATAAAAATATAAATTTATAAAATATATAAATATATAAAACAACTAAAAAATTATAAAATTACAGATATATATAAGAACTAAAAAGCATGTTTATAATGAATCTGGACATAATATTGTCCAGATTCATTTGAATATGGATAGCCACCAGTCTTGGTTCATTCTTGATGTAATTTTTTATATTTTTTATATTTTATATTTTAAAAAATATTTTGTATATTTTTAATCTCAAAATAATAATATAAATAATGTGAAAGAGGAATGGGAATTAAAAAGAATAAAAAATATTATTAAAATATAAAATATAATTTAGTTCAATATTTCTACAAATTATTTTTATTTAAATATTAATTTAATTTATAGTATATATTTTTTATTTGATGTATTTATTGGTATAAAAGGAAAAAAAGGAAATTTTTTTTTAAAACAATATCACAATTAAATAGTATTTTTATTAAGTATAAATCTAAAAATGATTTCAATTATTGTATATATAAGAGAAGTATGAAAAACATATAAGTGTTACAAATTTGACATTTAATAATGAAAAAGTTAGTGAAATGGCTGGCAGAAGAACCATATTGAAACGATACTAATGATTTAAGGATTTAATGAGAATATTTTGAAGTTTAGGATCAATTTAGAATTTGACCCATAATTTAAGTATATTTGATGCAATTAACCCTATTATTGGTCATGTTTATAGATCTAATTTTGAATTAATTTGATATCTCTTAATCAATAATATTTTTTTTTAATAAACATTTCGCAAATTAAGTTGTTTCCATTGAAAAATTCTTAAACATTTTTAATTTAATTAACAAATTCTGGCTCATTTTTTTTTTCTAAATTTAATATCTCTATTTTTAATAGAGAAAATTTAATATTTGTTTGTCGTATCACACTTTTTATTATTATATTACCTTAATTTTTAATTAATTAATTATTATAAGTGAGTGTTTTTCATTATTAATTATTTATTAGTTGAAAATCTTGTACATTATTGTTGTCATACTTTTTTATAGTTTATTTTCACTTTTAAGTATAGATTAATAATTTTTTTCATCCATATTTATAACGATAAATTTGTAAATCTAATTTTAAATAATCTTATATTCCAATCGAATAAATTAAATATAATAAGATAATATACAAAATAATATTACATTGCGGTAATCTTGTTACTAGAAGTAATCTTACATCCGTAAACTAAACTCTCTTTTTTTTAGAGAGAAGTTTCTTTTAGATATTTAATAACATATAATTTTATAGTTAGTTCAGCAATGTATTTGAAAATTTTGATTTAACATTTAATTATTTAGTATTACAGTCAAAAATGTTTTTAAGAAATAAAATATTCATTTTAGAAATAATATTATAAAGTAAAAAGTGCATTTAAATAACGTTTAAATTTGTTAATATTATGATATTTCAAAAGAAATATATATAAAAAAATCATTTATTGTAGTTCATTACTAATAATTTGATATATACAATATAAACTTAAGCTATTTTTAAGTAATTAATATTAATTGTTAATAAAATTTAATTTTAAATATTAAAATATAGTCATATAGTCACATAATATTATATATCGAAACAGTTTTTAATAATGAAATAATTGTATATCCATATAAATATTATATAAAATATATTATATTATAAAGATTTTTTTTTTCTAAAGGCAAAAACTAAACATTTTTCAGAAACACTTTAACTTAAAAAATTGTCTCCTTCATATCACTTATTATCGTAAAAGTACTTTTAAAAGTCAATGTTAAACAAAGCCACAATCTTATCTAATGGCAGATTGAATTAATGTACAAATTAATTTGAAATAATAATTAAATTAATGTGACAAATTAATTTGACATTAATTTAATTGTGAAATTTTAAAAAAATATTCTTACTTTAAATAATAATTAATAATATTGTTATAAGGTGATTTTCATCTTTAGATACATTTATATAATATTTAAATAAAATATTATTTGAGAATCAAATGCAAAATCTATAAATTGTTATAAAAATTCTTTTCACTTCACTAATAATTATTTTTGATATAAAGTATTTATATTTGGTGAGCAGTGGTGGAGCCACTAAGAGACTTAGGGGACCATGGCCTCCCCCAAAATGGTAAATTTTTAATTTAGGTTTTTATAATTTATAAAATTTTAAATTAATAATGGTAAAATTACATGTTGACCCTCTGAAAATTAATAAAAATTTAATTTAACTTTTTTTAAAAATTATAAAAATAATATGAAATTTTAATTTTATTATCGTGAAAATATATAATTTAATTTCGATATTTGATAAAATTTAATAAATAGATTATCCATGTTGAGAGCAGGGGCGAAGCCAGGGGGGCTGGCATGGGCCCCGACCCCCCCTAAAAGGTAAAATTGCTATTTAGGCCTTTGAATTTTTTTTAAAATTTTAAATTAGTAAAGATAAAATTGCACTTTGGCCCCCCCTAAAATTATAAAAATTTGATTTAATCCTTTACAAATTAGAAAGATATAAACTATAAAAAATTAAAATTTTATCCGGCCCCCCTAAAAATTTGTCCTGGCTTCGCCCCTGGTTGAGAGTTACTGTGATATTGATGACCGAGTCATAGTTCAAAATTGGTGGAGAAGTGGAAGTGTAGCTTTTGAATAAGAAGAAGAAGAAGAAAAGTTATAATTAGAGTGAGAAATGAGTTGATTGTTGTGTCGGTTGGTTTGTTGAGCCCTACATAACCATTTTTGTCGGCTCATGATTTTGGGTGTGTTTTTTCTTGGGCATGTGAGTTCCGTTTCCACATTGATTTGTTTTTGAAGTCAAGTTGTGGAAAATAATAATACAAAACAACTTTATCTACATCGTGGGAATTTGCTTAATTAATGATCTTAACTTTGATTTGTGATCATCAATACTAGATAAAGCAGCATTTATCCTTCAATTCTATAATCAAAGTCATCTTTCTTTTCGATTGCTTTTTCTCTGAAACCTTTAAAACACATTTTTATTTTTATATATGAGAGTGAATTAAAGAACCAAAGCCAATATCTCCTATTTCTTTTCGATGAAAACAACATCATCACTCCATTAAATTTTAATTTAGTTAGTATCGTTGCTATCGTGGATTTGAACACAAATAAGTAAGTAATATCTTTTAATTTAGATAGTATGGGGTTTAAAGGTTTATAAATAGTTTAGATGTTATATAAAAAATCCTTAATACATGTTTTGGCTCCTCTACTATGTTTAGGGGAGAAAATTATTCGATTATAACATATATATATATATATATATATATATATATATATTATATTTAGACCTGATCATGGGCCAAGCCACTCGCCCAGGCTCAAAGGCCCGCCCGAAAAGTGAGAGAATTTGAAAAAATTATAGGTCCTAAAATTGGGTTTGGATAAAAAAAATAAAGCCTGTTTAGAAAATGAGTCTGGCCTAAGGCAAGATTTTTTGGCCCGGGAACTAAAATAAAATATCGTGGGAACTAAAATAAACATTCTGGGAACTAAAATAAAATATCGTGGCTTACTGCAAGTGTGACAGGTCAGTTGTAATATTTGTAGTGTTACAATGGAACACTAGAGTATTCCAAGGATCGAACCCAAGAGAGTCAGTGATTTAATGATTTCCATTCAAGAATGCATGCAAGAAAGGAGTCTAGCTAGCTACTCACTCATTTTTATATTATGGTAGAGCATAGGTTGAAGTTGAATTAAACTAATTAATTTCTACAACAGAGAAGGACTAAATTGTAAATAAAGGAAAATATAAAATTACCAAATACGATAACAAACATTGGTTGGTTGATTTCCATTTTATTAATTAACCCTCGAATTAGAGATCTAAATCATTAACACTTCTAAATTGGCTCTATTTTACCTTTCAGTCTCAACTTTACCAACTTAGACAAATTAGTTTGGCTTATTTCTTGACCTCACCCAACTAACCCGGGACTATTGAATTGGTGCCCAATAAGATTACCTCTCAGTCTCACTTATCTTGACTTTCCCTTAGGAGCATCAATCCTAAGTTTTAAAGTTTATTTGATTTAGTCCAGCTTTTTGCAATTTAGTCCCCAAACCCAAAAACTAACCAAACAACATTTCCATTAACCAACCACCTTAGGTTTAGCTGCCCATTACCGTATTAAAGCTAACAAACATGAAAGAAACAACTATGGAAGCCATTAACATAAACTTGAACAAAAAGACGAAAGCTTTGATTTTTAACTTAATAAACTTAAATGAAAAACAACTAACACAAAGATAAATAAATAAGAACACTAAAGATGAGAGCTTTAACAGATGAAAAGAAAAGAAAAATTGAAATAACATTAAACTAAAGGTTAAAATGTGATTAGAAGCAAGTTTAAAGTATTAAACATGTAAATAAACCTAGCTATAGTAATAACTAAACTAACTAACTACCATTAATATTAAGAAGAACAAGAAAATGTGTAGGAAAAGTAAACCCTAAGCTATGGAAAACAAAACTACCCTAAACCTAAACTGAAAGATGAAAGAAACCCTAAAACTAAAGAGCTTTCTAACCTAAACTACAACCTCCCTTTCTTTAGCTAATTTTTGGCTTTTTAAAGTTGATTGCAACCCAATTTTTAGTGACCAAAATGCTCTTGGACATTGTATTTTGATTGGTGTTGGACAAAAACTACCCTGGTAGTCATTTTTCTCCACGTCAGGTAGCAGTATCGTGATACCCAAGCTTGGGTATTGCGATACCCATGGCAATCTTGAAATGGGGGTTCCTTTGAGGGTTGGATATCACGATACCTGTGCTTGGATATCGCGATATCACTGTGAAGGGCCTCGATCCTCTTCAATTCAGCACTGTCTAGGGTATCACGACTTCCAAGCTTCGATATCGCGATACCCCTCGTCTAGGCGACGTTTTCGCTAATGTTTAGGCCTCCGATGACTCCCTACAACACTCAACCAACCATTAGGTCCTCGATGATGCATTTGGCCATTTTGGGCCTTAAAATTGTTAAAAACATAATTTTCATTTATTAAAGTTAAATAGAAAAACTAAGTAAAAACATAATAAAAACATATAAATTGTTCGGAAACAAGCTTGTTAAGTGTAATGAAGAGCGTAAATTGACACGTCAAATTATGGAAAATCAAACTCCCTCACACTTAAGTCTTTGCTTATCCTCAAGCAAACACACAAAACATGCAAAAAGACGACAACCATTGAATAATGAATTTATTTGACAATTGGTGAAAGGGGCATGCACTATGTACCAAGTCCTTTTATGGTACAACTCAAAATTGATGCATTGCAAACTGATAGCTTTGAGAGCTAATCGTCTTAGTTAAAAAAACTACAGATTATTCCATCATAATAAGACATGAAGACATGAAGAGGTAGTTTATGAAAATCAAAATTTACACATTATTCCATCACAATAAGTCCTGAAGATATGATGTATCTATGTACGAAAGAAATCGACTTATTCATTTACAATAAGTTTCCAAAATTTTCGTTATATACACGGAGACACTAAGGTCACATAGGGCTTAGTGGCTTGTAATGTTCTGAGGCTTAGGTTTGTGCAGATTTAACAAAAGGTAAGCTCAAAACGGTTCAAGCACTATGAACAATATAGCACACATCATTATTCCCAATTCCCCCCAAATGTGATAGTTTGATCTCACCCTCTTATGTCTCATTCTCTCACTTTCCTTATCTTTCCAATAATGTGGAAGAGATGGGTCGATTTTAGCTCGTTTTTGTGCACTATGATTTTGAGGGCTTCTTCCTTTGTCTTATTTTGAACATATTTTTCATTCATTTGTTTTTTCTCTCACGATGCTTTTGATCCTCACTATATTTTCCTTCTTTCATTTCTTCTTTCTTTTTATGCACAATTTTTAGTAAGAATCAATTACGAGCTAAATCAACCTCTCTTCACTAGTCACACAAGTAAATTTTGTAAGAAACCTTCACAATATTCCTACCTAACCCTCGATGTCCATGGCCTGACATCCATTCGGTAGTGCAATACAAAGTTTAGGGACTGTGAAGGGTTGAGTTTCGAACTCAAGGTTTCAAACATAAAGGATCATCAAGAAATGGCAATTAAGGCTCAAATTTTGGAACTAGGGATAATGTATCATCTAAGGTTAGTCCTTTAGGCTCTAGGCTACACAAACAATGCCTTAGGTCATCCATTAGAATTTCAACGAATACCAAACCGGAACATGTTTCTACTTATCTCAATGAATAGTCAATTTCTAAAACATGCATGTATACACCTATCTTCATTCTTATTGATCATTTGGATAAAATTAAAAAAAAAAATTCAACTACCTCTATATTATTATACAATGTAACTAATTGAACAAAAAAAATTATTCACAAAACATAGAATTCATCAAGCATTGATTAAATTTATAAATTCAAAGAACTTAATCCACAATATCATACCAGAATTCACTAATGTCAATCAGTTCATATTCAAGTACCATGCAAAAAGAAAAAAAATCAAATCAATTAAAGAAAAATATTTTTAGAATTTTTGAAAAATAGCGTAAAAGTCGAAAAAGTGCAAAACACACATAAAAACAAAGCAATAAAATAATGTGCACCCCCACTCTTAAATTACACATTGTCCTCAATGTGTAACCCAATACTAAAGATTAGAAGGTTACCGAATTTCCCTAATAGCATGATCGTTCATGATTGTATTGTCAGGTTGTCCACCTTCATTTTAACGCTCGAAGTTGTAATGTAATCTTCAAGTGGGTGACCCGCACAAAAGAAAATAAATGTAAATAACAAAAAAAAACCAAAAAAAATAGTCCAAACTAAATAGGGAGTTTAGGGCTTGAAACTAAGTCAAATTGGGGTTTTAGGGTGAGTCTAGTTAGGGTGAAAGGAGGAAGAGATTCCTTAGATAAGGAGGCAAACGTAATGTACATCGAAAAGAGTCCACCAGGGAAGTCGCGTACCCCATATTGTTTAAGCAAATACGAAATAGGTCATAATAGGATACAGTCTTAAATTGTAAGTCGACAAAGAGGTAGCTGAAAGATTGGGTAGGCGAATAAGAGTATTCGTGGGAGGAAATGCCTGTTCAAGGCTGAATGACCAATAAAGTTCGTCAAAGAACAGTGGAAAAAGTGAAGATCTGTTAGGACTATGAAAAACGGTAAAGATCTTGTTGATCTACCAAAGGTAGGAACCTTTATAAAATACCTGAGTAGGAGATCGTACGTCGGAAAACCACATGAATAATGAAGTGTAATACCCCGAAATTTTCTATAGTGAGAAAGTAAGATAGTATCTTGATATAGTAAAATAAATAAATAAAGTGACAAAAAGGGGAAATTTTGAGTTATGTCAACATTGGGAAGTATATTATGACATATTAATTCAAGAAAGGATCAAACCGCAAAAGTGAGAAAAGTTTTATTGCCCAAGAGTAAATACTCAAAAATTGAGGGGTTTAAAGTGTAAATATGAAAAAGTTAAAGGACCAATAGTGAAAATATTTTATGGGCGGAATGATCTAGAAACTAAGGAAAATGGATGAATTAGGACCAAATTGAATAGGTGAAGAATTATGAGGGACTAAATCGTAATTTTACCAAATTAAGTGATGACTCAAGGATGAAATTTTAAAAGATCATAAAGGGAAAAATGGTCAATTAGTAAGAGAGAGAATTCTAGAATGTAATGATTATGTTGATGATATTTTAAATTAATTAATTAGATAAATATTATTTTATTAATATTAATAAGATATTTATTATTATTTTATTATTATTTATTTAGTATATAAGGAAGGAAAGATGAAGAATTCTCTTCATCTTTCCATGCATGAACCCACGTTTGAAGAAGAGAGAAAGAAAGAAAGTTTTGCTTTCTTTACAATTTAGTCATTCTACAAAAAAATTCATCATTTTCACCTAGAAATCAAAAGAATTTCCATAGCTACCAAGAGAGTAAAATAATAAGAAGACAATGGAGAGCTAGAATATCAAGTTAGATTCAAGAAATGGAAGCTGGAGGAGAGAGAAAATCAAGTTAAAGATTGAAATCAATACGACAAGGTAAGAACTTTAAGATTTCAATATATTTTAAGTAGAGTTTTCTTATATAAGGTAATATCAAAAGCATGAAAATGATGTTAAAGTAGAGTTTTCTTATATAAAGTTCTATGTTCTTGATAAGAGGTGATCATGGGCCGGGCCGGGCCGGGTTCGGGCAAAATTTTAGGCCCGAGCCCGGCCTGGCCCGAAATATGGGCCTAAAAATTTGTCCAAGCCCGGCCCGAAAGAAAATTGATAAACCCGAGCCCGGCCTGGCCCGGCCCATATTAATTTTTTTTAGTTTTTTTCATTAAATAAAAATTTTTAAAACAAATATTAAAACAAAAAAAACAAAAAAAATATGTAAATTTAAAAAGTATATTTGATTAAAAATAAAATATATATTTAATATATAATTCGGACCGGGCCCGGGCCAAAAAAATTTTACCCGAGGCCCGGCCCGTTTTCTAAACGGGCCTTATTTTTTTGCCCAAACCCATATTTCGGGCCTATATTTTTACCCGAACCCTCCCATTTTTTGGGCGGGCCGTCGGGCCGGGCCGAGTAGCCCAACCCATGATCACCTCTATTCTTGATATATTAGTGAAGGGAAATAAGAGAAAATGATGGGAAATATTGTAGAGAAAGGAAATAAGGGTGTTATAAACTTGGAAATCAACATTTTGCACTAAACCAGTTTTGGACAACAGCAATAGTCTAACTTTGAAAAATCACCAAAAATTGTAGAAATCGAATTAGAGGTTGAATAAAATATGAAATTTAATTTTATTGAGTCTAGTTTCTTATAGAAGAAACGGTGTAAGCAATGAAATTTTAAATTATGAGTTATAATAAATTTTATGAGAAAAGGTCAGAATGATTTCGGGTTCCTCTGTTCTGACTTTGGAAAATCATAAAAAATTGTAAAAAAATAATTAGGGGTTTGAATTTATATAATTAAATTATTAATGAGTCTATTTTCAATAGAAACAAACAGGAACATCATCCAAATTCCGTACTAAGAGATAATTAATTTTTAGTGAAGAAAGGTCAAAGCTGTCAAATAGCTGAACAAGGACAAATTTGAATATTTTACTGTACTTATTGGATAAACTATAAAATTCTGAAAATTTTATGGTAGAAATATATTTGAGTCTAGTTTCTAAAACATCAAGTATATCTTAATTTAAAATTCTTTAGCTCAAGATATAAATAATTTAGTGACTATGACTCAAGTGGACAGCTTGATATGAACATATAAGTAAATAGTGAAATTATATATATACATTAAGGATGTGGAATGGAGAGGAGGAAGAGGAAAATATATGAATATTCAGCTAGTATGGGTTTACATTAAAAATGGCTAATTTGCATGTTTTAAGCTCATGGACTAAATTGAACAAAAGTAAAACTTTAGGGGCAATTTTGTAAAAATGTTAAAAATGACCAAATTGCATGAATAAATTAATACATTGGAAGAAATTATTAATATCAAGTGGGTTTAGAGCTTTAATTTTGTTGTACGAAGATATTATAAAGTAGTTAGTGATTTGAATTTGATTGGAAAATGAATTAAAAATATGAATTGAATAAAAGTGAATTAAATTATGAATATGTGTGAATATGTGAATTGTGTATTGATTGAAAAGTGGTTTGAATTGAATCGAAGTATGATTATATGTGAATATCTGAAATATGTATTGGTATTGAATTGTATATTGATTAGAAAGTGGAAAGTGAATTTGAATTGAATTGTGATTGAATTGAAAGTGAATTTGAAATAGAAAAATGATTTGAATACCCTATTAACTAGTCGGGCTGAGTCGGATATAGTTGGCATGCCATAGGATTGGAAGAGTACGAGAATTTATCTGCTTTTCCGATCAGGCACTATATGTGTCGTATTAGGCACCACGTGTGTCGTTTCAGGCACTTTATGTGTCGTATACTGCTTTTGAATATTGATCAGGTATTGAGTACCATTTTAGGCACAATGTGCCATACTGGTGTGTTTGGTTGGAATCCGTGTATCCGCCAAGGTCCGGGTTTGTTAATAGGGTGAATAACTGAAATGAGAAAATTAAATAAATTTGATAGATCGTACTATTAAAAATATGAGAAAGAAATTATGAGTTGAATTGTGAATTGAACTCAGACATGGGATTTGAAGCATGAACTTAAGGTTCATGAATTTGTTAAAATGTCGAAATAAGAAGTGAAAATAGAATGAATTGGAAATAATGAAATAGTGTATGAGTTAATTGAATATAATAATATGAATTAATTATAATTATTTTATTGAAAAATGTTGGTTTAAATAATTATTGAAAGACTAATGTTGTAAGGTTTTAGATATGAAATAAAATAAGTTATTGAATAGAGAAATAGAAATGAAATATATGAAATAATGATTTTATGAAACGGTTATTGATGAAATGCATGAAATGAATATTGATATAGTTAGAACATATATAAATTAAAATGAAAAAAAGCTATCCGGGATAGCAAATGATAAAGATTGAATAAGTTATAAATAAATGTATGAGAAATTGTGATTTATGTGATAATTGAGTATTGTATGACTAATGTCATTATACGAATAAATATGGTTTGATATGTGAATGACCATTTATATAGTAATTGTGTGAATTAGGATATTGTTTAATAAATGAAAAATGATAGTTATGATACTAGACATAAATATGTCCTTATAATTTAATTTTGCATATTATATTATATTATATTGTTTTTAAATATTCGAATTATAGAAATACCACTGAGTTTTTACTCAGCGTACGGTTTTATTTTCCGTGCGCAGATTAGGTAAAATGATTTTAAAGAGTTTTTATTGAGATTGTGTGTAATATCCTAAATATAGGCCTGTGCATTTATATGTGGTACTTGATTAATTTGTAATTTAAGAATTTGAGGTTGAACTGAGGCCTTGATTAAAATATTTGGATTAGTCACCTTAGGGTTTAAAAATAGTGTTTTGGGTAGTTTAATTGATATATTGGGCTTGTGGCCCAGTAGCTAGGGGCACAGTAGAGGGGGAGCTTAAAGTGGCGTCACAAGCACCGGGAAGGGGCCAAATTTGGTACGCTTGGAGCCCAAAAGATTGGGTCAAAAATTCGTGACCGGGGAGAGTTAGGTGGATGGCACACTTGCTAAAATTTAGGGGATTTAATTCTTTTATTTTAGTGATAAAGTGCTGATAATAGAAAGATAATGAAGAGAAAGATTAGGGCTATTTATTTTTGAGGAGCTAAGGGATTAAGATAATAGGTGGGATAAAAGCTATCGATGACAAAGAGAGTTGGCCGAAAATCCAACTCGGGAGGGGATTGTATTATCGAAATCTATATAAGCCAAGTGATCATCCTTTCTTTTCATTTTTTTCTCTTCTTCCTCACCTAGCCGAAATTCTCTTCTTCCATTTGTTTTAATTTCTTTTCAAAACCGAAACTCCTAGATATTTTCTCCTCTCCTCGAGTATTTTTCTAAAAGCCGAATTCTCTTTTGTTCATATTTTCCTTCTCCTATAACCGAATCTTCAAGGCTAATTTTCCCGAAGGTGCACCATAGTTGAATACTCATTTTTAATCTAGTAAGTTTCGGGATTTTTCTCCTTTGCAATTTCTTTAATTCTTTTTTATCAAGTTTCTAATTCGAATCAGTTTTCTAAGGCCCTGTCGATTTTACTCTCTTGTTTGAAGCCGAATCCTTTCTTGCTGAGATCTGTAGTGCCGATCTGTGGAAAAGCCGAATGTAGGAAGATGACGTTTTCTTAAGGACTTTCGGGATTCGACAAAATTAGGTAAGAGATCTATTAGTAGTTAACGTGTAAATTGAGATTTTATTAACCTTGGCCGAATATTGAAGGGCTAAATCTTCGTGTGATTTTCCGGCTTTTGAGCAAGGCTTTACATTGAGGATAATAGATCCGGATAGCAAGGACATCGACTAAGAATATTAGATTTCGTGATATCGTGTGTAATACTTCCCACCGTCTAGATCGATTATTAATGTATGCTCATAAGTTTATATGTTGTGATAAATACCGATATCTCGGTTTAATGTTGGAAACCCGAGAAGGGTGAAGCAAATCACCAGGTCAGTGAATGTTTGACTTTATATGATAAAAGCATATTGATTTTATGACTGCATGGATTGGGTTGATGAAAGGAGGAAGTTATACGTTTTATGTGTAGCGGTTTATACCGTGATCTCATTATATGTTGTAGCGGCTAATGCCGTGATCTCATTATAAGGGCTTCGGCCATCATATGTTGATGAGCAGCATGACTGCCATCTTGGCGTGTAGCGGTGTGGGTCGATTGTAGAAATCCCCAATGGCGTGAATGGCTGGTACGGGGGCGTGTAGCGGATGGAAACCTAGGCAAACGGGTTGGGCCTTGCATATTATTTGTTATTTTTTTATAAATGGAATTATTCATCTACATTTTATGGGCCTAAGGCCAAAATCTAGTGGTGCATGAGGGTTGCACACTGAGTCTCGCGACTCACCCTATTAATTAACCTTTCAGGTGATACCTAGTGCTTCGGACCGGGCTGGAGAGGAACGCAAGGTGGCCATGCAAAAGACCATCTGGATCCAGCAAAAAGTCTCAAGTTAATACTTTATATTTTTAATTAATGGATTTTAAATCTCGTTTGTAATAAAAATTTGTGGGCCACTAGTTTATGTTTTGTTTTATTTTGGGCTTTAATTACTTTTAGTTATTTAAATTCTTATTGAACTAATGTATCTATTTAAATTTAGGTTTTTTAATTTATAAAGGCATATTTTATTTAAACTATCAACTATTAAATTTCTCTCGAATAAGAAGATAAACCTTAGAAAAAAAAATATTTTTCTGAAAATACGACATGTTCTTCCAAAATTTTCTTAGTGACATATCAGATCCGGTCGTAGTGCTTGGGCCGGGTTTGGGGCGTTACAAATTGGTATCAGAGCCCGGTTCAAAACTCGGCTCTGGGGGTTTTTTGGGCTCAAAACATTTTCTAAAGTTGGGTTTTCGAAACATGCATATTTATACAGGTCTGTTAGCTCAGCATGGCACCTGCGTCTCCGGCCCAAGTCCGCCAGGTAAGTATTTTGAACCATTGTATGATATAATATATGTGGGCTTGATGGGCTTTATGGGACGTAGATTAGTTAGATTAGAACTTGATGGACTCTAGGCCTAGCTGAAACAACTCTTAAAATCTCATAAGACTTAACTTCACTAAACAAACCCGTGAACGAGTCGCAAGACTAGAGTGTGGTAACAGGCATACGCATGTCTAGGATTGGATCCGGAAGAGCCTGGTATTTAAGCAGTCCTAGTGACTCACCTCCTCTTCACTGGAATTCTACCTGGTGCATAGTGACTGTTCACCTTAGCCAAGTTAGGGTGTGGCAATGGGCATACGCATGTCTAGGAGTGGATTCGGGGAGAGCTTGGTACTTAAGCGATCCTAGCGACTCACCTCCTCTTCACTAGAATCCTACAGTGCGTGGTGACTATTCACCCTAGTTACGAGGACTTGTTGATGGGCTAAACCTTATAATTAAAACCCGAAAGGGACCAACCACCCTAGTTTGAAAAAAAAAAAGAAAGAAAATTTCTCAAGTTTTGCAAAATTTTCAAAATACGTTTGATTTGTGAAGACTACCAACTGATCATGAATTTGTAAAATACCTATGTTTTGAAAATTTACAGAAAATCTCATGTTTATAAGAGTAACCCGGACCATGAAACTAGATTTTTCCCAAAGTACCTGTTTGAAAAGAAAAAAAACAACAACAACAACATCGAAATATCCTCGGTTAGAAAAAATTACCAACCTACCTCGTTTTGTCAAATGACCAAAATACCCTGGTTTGTACAATTACCAAATTACCGATTTGCAAAATTACTAAATTGCCCTCGATTTCAAAATACCGAAATACCCCGGATTTCAAAATTACCAAAATACCCCCGGATTGTAAAATTACCAGAATACCCTCACTTCACGAAATCAACAAGAAACTTTATTATGAAAAATTACAAAAATACCCCTATAGGATGAATTTACGAAAATACCCCTGGGTAGTGAATCAACGAAAACACCTTTACGTGAAGAATGTAAGTGTTTGGATGATTTTTGTATGATGTATGTGTTTTATTTTAGTTAGAGGTTACAAACTTGAGACTGTATTGTGAATGCGAATTCGAAAGAACCACTCTTAAAACTATTATTCATAAGTCTGTTAGTGGTTAACTAGTGAAAGAAAACTAATAATCCATAAAATTCCTAATCAGATAAACGCCAATCGGAGGAATGAGTTCAAGGGGTCGAGGACGTCCACCGCGTGGACGCGGTAGGGGTAGAATGACCGCGTCGAGCGCAGTGAGGGTCCGCCACGGGTCGAGAAATGAGATGTCGTAAATCGCCAGGTGTAGAAGGAGAATTTCGGGATGAGGCGCCGGAGATGATCTGTTGTATCTCGAGCGATGTTGAGGGTTTTAGAGAGAGTTCTTTGGAGTAGGTATGGGCACAGGAGCCCGAAAATCAGACCGAGCGCTTAAGGCCAATGGGGCGAAGTGTTTAGGGAGTTTCGGTGTAGCCCTAACACGGTGAGTATTGGATGGAAGCGATCGAGCGCATAATGGATGACTTAGACTTCACGGTAGAGGAAAAGTTGAAAGGGTCGTGTCTCTTCTTCGAGAAGCCTATCGATGGTGGCTCACGGTGAAAAGAGGTACCGCCGCAGACTATATTGACCGAGATTTCTTTAAGGAATCATTTCAAGGGAAGTATGTTGGGGCGGCCACGTGGGATGCAGAGGAAGGCATTCCGAGAAACAGTGCGGGGAAGTAAGTCTGTGGCTGAGTACGAGGCAGAGTTTCTGCGCTTGAGCCGTTACGCTCGAGGAATGGTAGCAACGGAGTATGAATGTTGTGTTCGGTTCGAGGATGGGCTGAGAAATGAGTTAAGGGTTTTGATAGCACCGCAACGAGAGAGGGTTTTTGTTGTTTTGGTAGATAAGGCTAAAATAGCTGAGAAAGTGAAACGGGTTGAAAGACAAGAAAGGGATAAGGATCGGGGTAAAAATAAGAGGAGTTTTGGGCCATCAAGAGCATCGAGGAATTTTCAGAAGAAGCCTGGGCTGATGGGCCAATTCGTGCTCCGACAAGTCAAAATCAAGCTTGTTCTACATGTGGGAGGACGCATTATGGGGAGTGCAGAATAAAAACAGGTGGATACTTTAGGTGTGGATCCACAGAACATCTGATTAAGGACTGTCCTCAGATGGATCGAGTACACCAGTGGCCGAGAGTTGATCTTGTGAGAGAGGCGATCAACCTAGACCAAGGGGTCGTGGTGCAGGTAGAGGAGGAAATGGGGCTGGTCGAAGTCGTGGAGCACCTGGTAGAGGTGCAGGTAACGTAGATGCAAGGCAGTCGGGTCTAGTTTATACAATTCGTCGACAGGAGGATGGTGACGCACCGGATGTCATAACCGGTATGTTTCTTATAGCTGACAGCCCTTTTCTTGCTTTGATTGATATTGGGTCAACCTACTCCTATGTTGCATGTTCCATATCTGAGACCTTAAGTATAGATTCTGAAACAACTACTAGGAAGATGACTGTGGTCAGTCCCCTAGGACAATCTAGGGTAGTAGACAAGCTGTTTTAGGATGTACCTTTAAAAACTCAAGGGGTAGTATTTTCGGCAGACTTAATGGAATTTCCATTTGGAGAGTTCGATCTTATCCTAGGAATGGATTGGTTGTCAAAGCATCGTGCTAAGTTGGATTGTGGGTCTAAGCGCATGGTGTTAAGTACCCCGGAAGGCGGGGAGGTGGTTGTGTTAGGAGAAAGAAGGAACTATTTGTTCAACGTAGTGTCGGCCTTGAAAGCTGTTAAGATGATTCGGAAAGGATGTAACGCCTATTTGGCTTTTATTAGTGCTTTGGATGCTAAAGAGGTGACTGTCGATGGGGTTCGAACCGTCAAGGATTTCGCGGATGTCTTTTCGGAGGAATTGCTAGGATTACCCCCGGATCGCGAAGTGGAGTTCGGAATAGAACTACTCCCGGGTACGGCTCCGGTATCTATTGCCCCTTATCGAATGGCGCCGAAGGAGCTGGTGGAGCTCAAAGCTCAGATTCAAGAGCTATTGGATCGAGGATTCATCCGACCGAGTGTATCTCCGTGGGGAGCGCCGGTCCTATTCGTGAAGAAGAAGGACGGATCCATGCGTATGTGCGTGGACTATCGTTAACTGAATAAGTTGACGATTAAGAATAAGTACCCATTACCGAGAATCGACGATTTGTTCTACCAGCTCAAAGGAGCTTCGGTCTTTTCTAAGATTGATTTAAGGTCGGGATATCATCAGTTAAAGGTGAAGGAAGGAGACATTCATAAGACGGCATTTCGAACACGCTACGGTCATTATGAGTTTTTGGTAATGCCGTTCGGTTTGACGAACGCGCCAGCAGTATTTATGGATATGATGAATCGGGTGTTTCAGCCATACCTTGATCGGTTCGTCGTAGTATTTATCGACGATATATTGGTTTATTCCAAGTCTGTGGAGGAGCATGATGCACAACTTCGAGTGGTATTGCAAATTACAAGGAAAAGCAATTTATGACGCAAAATTCGTGAAGTGTGAGTTCTGGCTGAAGGAGGTGACTTTTCTAGGGCATGTGGTTTCCGCAGAGGGGATTAGGGTAGACCCTCGGAAAATTGAAGCTGTGTTAAATTGGAAATCGCCGAAGTTTGTGGCGGAAATTCGAAGTTTCTTAGGATTAGCAGGATATTATCGAAGGTTCTTTGAGGGGTTCTCTTCAATAGCGGCACCATTAACTAAGTTGTTGAGGAAGGAGTATCTTTTGTGTGGGTGACAAACAACAGGAGAGCTTTGAGAGGTCAAGAGAATTCTGACGGAAGAACCGGTGTTAATTCAGCCAGAGGCGGGAAAAGAATTTACCGTCTATTGTGATGCGTCACACACAGGGTTAGGGTGTGTGCTGATGCAATATGGAAAAGTTGTGGCATACGCGTCTCGGACAGATTGAGACCGCATGAGTTGAACTACCCTACGCATGATCCGGAATTGGCGGCGGTAGTATTTGCTCACGAAGATTTGGAGACATTACTCAGCGGGGAGAAGTCGGTAATTTACACCGACCATAAAAGTTTGAAGTATCTCCTTACTCAGAAGGAGTTAAATTTACGACAACGTAGGTGGATCGAGCTTTTGAAGGACTATGATTGCTCGATTGAATACCATCCCGGCAATGCCAATGTGGTGGCAGATGCGTTGAGTAGGAAGGTGATAGCAGACCTAAGGGCGATGTTCGCTCATCTTAGTTTGTATGAGGATGGTAGTTTGGTGGGTGAGCTACAAGTAAGACCTATGTGGACAAGTCTAATCAAGGAGAAACAACTTTTGGATGATGTCTTAAGTACTCGAGATTCGACAAGTGCGGGAGGGTGAAGTAGAGGACTATAGTCCGAACAATGATGGAGTTTTGTGTTTCGTAGGAAGGTTTGTATGCCAAAAGATGAGGAGCTAAGGCGGATGATTCTTGGGAATCGCATAGTAGCCCCTATGCTATGCATCCCGGAGGAGTGAAGATGTATCGGGATTTGCGAGAGACCAGCTCGTGGTCGGGTTTGAAGCAAGAAGTTACGGAATATGTGGGGAAGTGCTTGACGTGTCACAAGTCAAAAGTTGAACACCAGTTGCCTTCGGGATTGTTGCAGCCGATAAAGATTCCCCAATGAAAATGAGAGAGAATCACAATGGATTTTGTTAGTGGGTTACCCCTTACACCCACCAAGAAAGATTCAATTTGGGTAATTGTGGATCGGCTGACGAAGTCTGCTCACTTCATACCGATTCGGGTCGACTACTCTCTACAAAAGTTGGCTAAGTTGTACGTGGCGGAGGTTGTAAGATTACATGGTGTACTGGTGTCGATCATATCAGATAGGGACCTTAGGTTTACGTCACGATTTTGGAAGGCTCTTCATCAGGCAATGGGAACAAGGTTAGACTTCAGTACCGCTTTTCACCCACAGTTTGATGGTCAGTCTGAGAAGGTAATTCAGATCTTGGAGGATATGCTAAGGGGTTGCATCATCGATTTTAGGGGTAGTTGGGAGGAGTATTTACCCTTGGCTGAATTCGCGTACAATAATAGCTATCAAGCTAGTATTCAAATGGCGCTGTATGAAGCCTTATATGGAAGGAGATGTCGTACTCCAACTTGTTGGACGGAGTTGGGTGAACGTCAGGTATTGGGTCCTGAACTAGTTTCGGAAACGGAGGAAAAAGTTAAGTTGATACGGGCTCGATTGAAGGAAGCGTCTGATCGGCAGAAATCTTATGCGGATCTAAAGCGAAAGGAGGTGGAATTTGCAGTAGGAGACCAAGTCTTCTTGAAGGTATCGCCGTGGAAGAAAGTAATGAGGTTTGACGCGAAAGGGTAAGCTAAGTCCTCGGTTTATTGGGCCTTATAGGGTGTTAGAGCGTGTGGGCCGGTGGCTTATCGTTTGGAGTTGCCTTGAGTTGGAGCGGATACATGGCGTGTTCCATGTCTCGATCTTTGAGGACGTTATCGATCCGATCCATCGCACATAGTGCGGTGGAAGAAATTGAAGCAAGGCGCGATTTATCTTTTGAGGAGGAACCGGTACAAATTTTGGATCGAGATATAAAGGTGTTGAGAAGAAAGTCCGTTCCTTTGGTCAAAGTTCTATGGTGAAATCACGACGCAAAAGAGGCGACGTGGGAGCCGAGAGGATGTTATGCGACAATGATATCCCCATCTCTTTTGATCGAGTAAATTTCGAGGACAAAATTTATTTTAAGGGGGTAGAAGCTGTAATATCCTAAATATAGGCTGTGCATTTATATGTGGTACTTGATTAATTTGTAATTTAAGAATTTGAGGTTGAACTGAGGCCTTGATTAAAATATTTGGATTAGTCACCTTAGGGTTTAAAAATAGTGTTTTGGGTAATTTAATTGATATATTGGGCTTGTGGCCCGAAGAGCTAGGGGCATGAGAGAGGGGAGCTTAAAGTGGCGTCACAAGCACCGGGAAGGGGGCCAAATTTGGCCGCTTGGAGCCCAAAAGATTGGGTCAAAAATTCGGCAGCCCAGGAGAGTTAGGTGGACGGCACACTTGCTAAAATTTAGGGGATTTAATTCTTTTATTTTAGTGATAAAGTGCTGATAATAGAAAGATAATGAAGAGAAAGATTAGGGCTATTTATTTTTGAGGAGCTAAGGGATTAAGATAATAGGTGGGATAAAAGCTATCAGATGACAGCAGAGTTGGCCGAAAATCCAACTCTGGGAGGGGGATTGTATTACCGAAATCTATATAAGCCAAGTGATCATCCTTTCTTTCAATTTTTTCTCTCTTCTTCCTCACCTAGCCAAAATTCTCTTCTTCCATTTGTTTTAATTTCTTTTCAAAACCGAAACTCCCTAGATATTTTCTCCTCTCCTCAGTATTTTCTCTAAAAGCCGAATTCTCTTTTGTTCATATTTTCCTTCTCCTATAACCGAATCTTCAAGGCTAATTTCCCCGAAGGTGCACCATAGTTGAATACTCCTCTTTAATCTAGTAAGTTTCGGGATTTTGCTCCTTTGCAATTTCTTCAATTCTCTTTTATCAAGTTTCTAATCCGAATCGGTTTTCTAAGGCCCCTGTCGATTTTACTCTCTTGTTTGAAGCCGAATCCTTTCTTCTTTGAGATCTGTAGTGCCGATTTGTGGAAAAGTCGAATGTAGGAAGGTGACGTTTTCTTAAGGACTTTCGGGATTCGACAAAATTAGGTAAGAGATCTATTAGTAGTTAACGTGTAAATTGAGATTTTATTAACCTTGGCCGAATATTGAAGGGCTAAATCTTCGATGTGATTTTCGGCTTTTGAGCAAGGCTTTACATTGAGGATAATAGATCCAGGATAGCAAGGACATCGACTAAGAATATTGGATTTTCGCGATATCGGTGTGTAATACTTCCCCACCGTCTAGATCGATTATTAATGTATGCTCATAAGTTTATATGTTGTGATAAATACCGATATCTCGGTTTAATGTTGGAAACCCGAGAAGGGTGAAGCAAATCACCAGTCGATGAATGTTTGACTTTATATGATAAAAGCATATTGATTTTATGATTGCATGGGTTGGGTTGATGAAAGGAGGAAGTTATACGTTTTATGTGTAGCGGTTTATACCGTGATCTCGTTATATGTTGTAGCGCTAATGCCGTGATGCATTATAGGGCTTCGCCATCATATGTTGATGAGCGGCATGACCGCCATCTTGGCGTGTAGCGGTGTGGGTCGATTGTAGAAATCCCCAATGGCGTGAATGGGTGGTGCGGGCGTGTAGCGGATGGAAACCTAGGCAAACGGGTTGGGCCTTGCATATTATTTGTTATTTTTTATAAATGGAATTATTAATCGTTTTATGGGCCTAAGGCCAAAATCTAGTGGTGCATGAGGGTTGCACATCGAGTCTCGCGACTCACCCTATTAATTAACCTTTCGGGTGATACCTAGTGCTTCTGGACCGGCCGAGAGGAACGCAAGGTGGCCATGCAAAAGACCATCCGATCCAGCAAAAAGTCTCAAGTTAATACTTTATATTTTTAATTAATGGATTTTAAATCTTGTTGTAATAAGGCTGTGGGCCACTAGTTTATGTTTTGTTTTATTTTGGGCTTTAATTACTTTTAGTTATTTAAATTCTTATTGAACTAATGTATCTATTTAAATTTGGGTTTTTTAATTTATAAAGGCATATTTTATTTAAACTATCAACTATTAAATTTCTCTCGAATAAGAAGATAAACCTTAGAAAAAAAATATTTTTCTGAAAATACGACATGTTCTTCCAAAATTTTCTTATTAACATATCAGATCCGGTTGTGGTGCTTGGGCCGGGTTTGGGGCGTTACATTGTGGGCATCTACCAAATCACATCTCCAAGTGCCAAGAGGGTATGTTTCAAAATTTTGGAATAGAATGGCATGTACTTAGGAAGATCAAGTGTGTTTCAAGTAGTAAGGACTAAAATATAAATTATCTAAATTTATTTTTAATGTTCAAATATAATAGTGATTATCCAAAATCACTTTGGCACCAAATGTAATATTCCTATATCAGGTTCTTGGGTGGAACCGGTATAGGGGTGTTACATGAAGCCTCTTTAAGGAATGGGATGAAAAATGGGTACTATGGGGTTGCCTTGTGGGCACTAGTTCTCCAAGGAAAAGAGGATATTAGGAAGAGATCGTATTCTAGTAAGAACTCGCAGTTTCGTAAGTTATTGGGTAAACACTAAGTGTCGCCAGTCAGAAGTAATGAACATGAGTACCAGGGATGTGGAATAAAGATAAATGAGGTGAGACCCATGAGAGAACATGGCCAAGGTCTATGTCCGCCAATAAACGAATCAAAGTGCATAAGGCATTGGCCTCGCCAACTAAATTAGCAAATCCTCCTATGAAATTCAGAGAGTTTAATTTTGAGCCAGAAATCTAAATTTTCTTAAAGTTCTTCCATAAATTTTATATGCAGATCTCACTAAGTTCTTCTGAACTTGTAAAATTACTACTTGAATGCAGGTTAGATAAAGACTCGAAAATCAAGAATGACCAAGCCAGACTGCGCTGGAATTAAGTGATGCATGGTAGTTTTACATTTATGTAGAGGGCCACCCATAAAGGCCACTCCTCAAGGTTGGAATTGATTGAGTCTAAACGGAGTCGAATTGTAAATTGTAAATAACTGTTAGATCATTAAAAATGTTAGATTGTAAGAACTGGAACTAATATGATGTGTGTATAGATTTCAGGGAGTAATTTGAAGGCATAAGTCATCCAAGGATGTATTCAGGTTAGAATAGATATGTGTTAAATTATTCGAATTGTTGTGGCATTCGATACCCGAACTTGACGAGTGGGTTGGGTAAAGGGTGTTACAAACCAATAACATCCCTTTAAAAATTAGATCAAATCCACACGTTTTAGAGGGCTTAAACACACAATATCACCCAATTTAGTTAATTTGAGGTTTGGAAAGTTTATTGCGGTTTAGACACCGTATCAATGAAAAAAAAGGAATGCCATCTCTATCATTTAACTAAGAACATCCCTTATAAAAGTTAGATCAAGGTTGTGGGTTTGAACGTGCTTAAGCACATAATATTCTCTAGTTTAATTTATTTGGAAATTGAAGATTCATAAGTAATTTAAACATTGTATCATGGAAAAAAAAGGAATACCATCTTTGTCATGAAACAAAGAACATATAAAAGTTTCATTTATGGTCCATTGATGTTATTTCAATCCCCTTAAAAAATTTGAAAGATTTTTTTTTCTTTAAAAAAAATTCCTCTTAATAGAGCTTGATGTCATCTAGAATAGACTGAGTTCTCATAATTTTCACATTTAAAACTGTAAGTATATTCTTCAATATATAGGCAGTTTAATCTTCATGAATCAAGCCAGTGTGATAAGAATAGGTCTCTAGGATTTCCTCCAAATTAATCCACTTAATATAGAATAAAATAATACAAAGACATTTATCTATTAAACCACTTGATCGCTTATCTCTTTAAATATGTAAAGGTAACCACGCTAGGTTTCTTTCGAGTTTCCTTAATAAAATGTCTTCTTCACTTATACCACAATATTGCTGCACAAGATCACTTAAATAATTGCACAAATATAAAAAGATGCCAAAAAAAAAAAAGTCTTTACCCTTAGTTGGTAAAGTGAGTTGCAACCGATTGTTACGATTTGTTTCACCAACAAATACCTTTCCTGCAAAGAAACAGAGAACATCCCTTATAAAAATTAGATAAAAAACAGGTGTTTGAGAGTGCTTAAGCACACAATATCCTCTAATTTAGTTAATTTAAGGTTTGAAAAGGGCAATTTAGGCATCATATCAAAGGAAAAGAGAACGGAGTATCATCTCTGTCATTTAACCAAGAACATCCTTTATAAAAGTTAGATCAAGATAAAAGTCGTGGGTTTAAATGTGCTTAAGTACATAATATTCTCCAATTTAATGGATTTGAAATTTGAAGAGGCATAAGTAATTTAAGCATTGTATTAAGAAAAGAAAAAAAAAAAGGGAATACCATCTTTGTCATGAAACAAAAGAACATATAAAAGTTATATGAAAGTATTTTCATTTATGGTCCACTGATCCCTCACAAAATTTAAAAGAATTTTTTTTTCTTTCTTAAAAAAAACAACGATTCCTCTTAATAGAGATCGATGTCATCTAGAAGAAATCGATCATTCTCAAAATTTTATATAGCTAACCGTTGAATGAATTATCAAAGGGACCTTTAAATTTAGAGAAAAAAATATACAAGATGTTTTTATCTAAAACAAGTCATTAGTTTTATTTAAATTCAAGTTCGAAATTTAATATTTTTATCTAAACTCCATCCATTATTAAAGGTAGCTTTGAATTTAGAGGAAAAAACACAAGCTTGATTTCCTTTTTTTTTTTTTTTATGTTTCATCGTTATCCGGTACAAATTTAATTGCTATTCATAAATATGAATTTCATAATTTAATGGCATTTTAAATATTTGATTTTTCTTAACATTATTAGGGATAAAAGAGAGAGAAAATAGTGGACATGATCTCATCCTCAAAAACCACAACTAAATTACCTAGAGATAAGTTAAACATGTTAGTAGGTTTAAGATCACAAAGAGTTGGTCCTAACATTAAAGTCAACTAACAAATTTGGGAACTCTAAAAGGCATAAAAACAGTTGTTAAAAACATGGAATCATATAAAATGGATGAAAGGGTATGTACCAAATTGGATATATATCTTAAGAAGCAAGGAAAGGGGCTCTAAATTCTATAACTCTTTTAGTTATTCCGTGGTCACAATTGAAATACCAACATGCTGAGAGAACCGGCCAGCAATCTGATCTGAACAACTACTGCACAGGCCAAATAAAATCCCGAAAGTGGAGCCATATTGTTAAAAGGAAAGTGATGTTAGAACCGGCAACTAGCCATAAACAGATGCTCCAATCATATCATTAAATAAACAATTGGGGAGAAAAAAAAAAAAAAAAGAAGAGATAGAAAGATGCTTCAAGTCACTTAGATAATCATGTCAGACGAGAATTTTATTTTTTCTTTTATTTCAGTTTTTTCATAGAGATGGAACTAAGCAGATGGCATCTGATCATTTGCTTTTTATTCAGGAACTTAAAAAATGGGGCACTTTTTCGAGAGGAATACGATGGAAAAAAAAAAAAAGGCTTTATTGAAGGAAAATGGGTGGGGGAATAATTTGAAAGTGAAATGGCGATTGAGAGTCAAAGCATGGTAGGTTTTGAAGTATTTTGGGGTTAAAGCTTGTTGTCTTGGGAGTTTATAGCAAATGGTTGGTCAACAGTCCATTTGCCATTTGCCATTTGCCAATTGCCAATGGCCATGGCTAGCATGCTTGGTTCACAAACCTTGTTTCCCGTGTCTTCTAAAACTCCTTTTATTTTTGGCCTACTCTTATATGTGCCTCTCACACAAAATGACAATAAAGAGGGGAAGAATGGACTAAATCAGGTTAGGTTGGATGTTTAGTATGATATTAATATCGGTTACAATTTAGTATATTGGTAATGTATTTTTTATTTTTATTTTTTGTATTTTATTTTTAAAATAACATCTGTATTTTAAATATATAATTGTGTGATAAAATTTTTAATTTCATTTATCCCATTAAAGTTTGGATAATTTTTTTATTAAATTTAATTGGTTTAATCCAAATTCATTAAAAATATTTTAACTTATAAACTCATGTTGAGTTTTTAATGGGTTTCCCCGCGAAATTCATGCCCCAGTATTCTTGGAAATTACAGTAAAATATAATTAAGTATAGCTGGATTTTTTTTGGTACATTAATTAATAAGGATAAAACCATAATTAGACTAAACGAGGTCAAGTCATTTCGTAACAATCATCATGTAGCTTTTGAAGGATTTTATCCGGAGATTGCATATGTCTATACATACTCAGAGGTCTTGCGAATGCCATTATTGTCAAACCATCAACAACTTGGTTACACTCTCTGAATACATCTGTCACTTTAATTTTCTAAAGACGTTGAGATTCATTTGAATCTTTATCAATAAAAAAATCTCGATAATTATGAGTGTCAAATTATTCTTAAATTAATTTTTTACTGTTTGAAACCTTAACTCTAACTAACGCTACATTGAAATCTTAATGGAACTTGACACTGTGCATGTTGAGATCCCTTTACCCAATTTTTTACCGAGCCTATAGATACTCTCTCCCCTTCAACTTTTTAGTAGAACCAAAAAGTTACTCCTAAAGATGTCAAGTTCATGAGCCTAAATCCGTAATGTAAACCCTAAATCTATATATTTTTCTCTAAATTCATATTTTTTATATCGTACGATAACTCTATTAAGGGAAAAGGTAATTTTTTTTAGCTTCGTATCAATTTCAATATTTATTTGTTATTTATAAATTTTAGTATTGTAATAAATAAGTATTGATTTTTTTGTTTTATTTATTAGCATGTGGAATGAATTGTTCGGATCCGAAGAAATCTAAAATATTTCATATCGATTGAGGAATACATCAACTTAGAGCATGGTTAAATGTAACTGGTTTTTTAAATGCATCCAAACTACCCCACTTCCCATATCTTTGGATCTTTAGTGGAATGGTGGAGACCAAAGACCCGTTCCTTTCATTTTCCTTACGGTGAAGTGGCTTTTATCTTGGAGATGTAGCCTTAATCATTAGCCTTTCAATTGAAGAAGTGGTTATAAGGAGTCGCTCTTCATTCATGTTTTGTGATGAAAATATAAGCTGGCTCATGGATATCCGGAAAATGAGGATGAAGCCAATGGGTGTTGAGTCAAGTTCCTAGGGCTGAAAACATTATTAGATATGCCACCAAAAAAACAATTAATGCGACCAATGAAGAGTTTGATCAGTATGTCGAATCCTACGAACCATACATTATTAGAGGAATGTTAATGCTAAATAAGTTAGGCAATCTCGCCCACAGCTTGTATTTGCCTCTATTTCAAGACCTCAATCTTGTTCGCACATACTTTTAGGGTTTGTGATATTAGCATTCGTATATGGGGCACTTTCTAGCACATCACATTTACGATGAATGAATTAAACAATTATTGCCTCTTCTTGCAAGCATAAGCGATGATATGAATGTCGTTTATAGTGTTGGCCCCTTCCCATATATCTACGTTTGCACTAACAAAAAAGTAAAAAGATAATTATATTTAAAAAAAATTAAATTTATTATATATCTAATATTTTAAATGTATTAAATTACAAATATTTATAATGTGCCTTAAATTTAACATATTAACAGATTTCAAATTCACACCCCTTTTCATTTGGAGCTTACTCATATTTATTGATATTAACAATTATGCAAGTGAAAAGTTAAGTTCCATGTATATTTGTATTTAATGAAGTGATTATTATAGTAAACTTATATTTTTATTTATTATAATTATTTGTAGTTTATGTGTACATCGTACCTGGTTGATAAGATTCAAGTAGTAGTACTAGAGGCAATATACAAGGACACATTCGTCTTGGGGAGGGCATATACACTAGTTATATGCTTTCACATTTTCGAGTGACAACACAATGACTATATGTTGTGACAGTTTGGCATGTTCAAACCATCTCACAGGAGTAAGAAATACTTATTCACTTCATGGGAGAGAGCATTAGGATAGGAATTGAGGTTTTGAACATAGAGAACATATTCTAGATCGGAACATGCGTTATTGATATATCCTCGCCGGTTAGTTGATCCAGGAGAATGATTTCTTGTGGTACTAGAATACATGGGATGGCTTAGGGTAGATAATTTACCTTTTTTTTTTTACCCAAATGACTGATATCCTATTATTTGGAGACATCAATGAGTGTGAAGTAGTCATTGATCGAGACATCAATGAGTGTGAAGGCGTGCGCCAATTGCTAAGCAGCTTGCCCAACTTGAACTAGATTCTTGAGCATGGATTTCATAGTAACTTAAACCCTAATAGAAACTCGACATCTGTTGATGTTGAGGTTTTCTTCAAAAAAATTCATTGATTGATAAATAATGAAAAAAAAAAATAGCTGTTAAGGAAATAAAAATAGTTGGAGGGATTCGTATGTATTAATGTAAAACTATTTTATCAACAAGTGGTTAAAAGAAATAGAAGTGGACTTCTTCCCCCAAGTAATTGGATTAAGTTTTAATCTTAGAGTTAGCATTGTTGGAGGCCTTTTCCTGAATACCACCTCTGGCTTGAACAGGGCTAGTTTAGATAGTAAAATGGGTGAGGACACCAGTGATTATACAAAAAAAAAATGTAGAACTACTTTAGTTTTACACAGTTCCATAACTTTTTTTTTTACAATTCATATTTGAACACTCCATAGTTAAATTTATCAACATAATTGTAGTTGTGATACATTTAAATTTTCGAATCAATCAAATATCTCTATTATATTGATTTAGAGTACTATATTTATTATTATATATTTAACGGGTAATATTTTTAAACAAAACAAATAGTTAATGTTTACTCAAAACTTAACATGTATTACCTACACAAATGAAACATGAAAAATTTATCAAACAAAAAGTTACGAGTGTATCAAACTATAATTTTATACTAGTGTAAGTGAATTTCTCTCATTTTATAATATACGAATAAAAAAAATAGACCGTCAAACATTACCAAAATGTAGGTTTGAACATGAATTTTTTTTTGAAATCAGAAAGTAGTATTTCATCGAGGTAAAATTTAATTTTGACCCTTTAAATTTTATAATATTTTAATCTTTAAAAATGCTGAAAATTTGATTTAATCATTTAAAAACTATAATGATTAAATTATTAAAATTGTGAAATTACATTTTAATTCTCATAAAAAATATATACAATTTAATTTCGATCCCTCTAAAACAAATTTCTGATTTCGCCCATGAGGAAATGTAACACCCCAAACCCGGCCTGGACGTCATGGCCGGATCAGGCGATGTCACATGGTAGTGTGTTTGAAAATCGTAACTTTGCTTAAAATAATTCCCGTTTAGAAACCTTTTATTATTACTTATTAATTCTAAAATCGTGTTATTTAATCAGTCGAAAGTTTTCAAAACGTTTATTCAATGCAGAAGCTTTTAGAACAATTTGCGTATTTGTGAGTATTTTGTTAAAACGCTTGTTTCTTTTGAAAACCCGAGATATCCTAATACTAGCAGTTATAAACCATAACTAATAAAAATCCGAAACAAAAATAAAAATCCAAAGAGGCCATATTTACAATAAAATACCCAAATGAAATTTAAAATCATAAGTAAGTACGAAACAGTGTCAAGAGATCGTGTGGCCACCGCTGAGTCCTCTGCCGCACCGATCCGCCTAAGTCTGGGGGTTACCTGTATAGATTAGACAGAAGTGGTGAGTTTACGTAAACTCAGTGTGTAATCCCCATAAGGATGAACAGACAGTATGCATTTAATCACAGTCTGGGTCTAAGCCCTTTTCGATGAATGATGTCGGTTTGGGCCTTAACCCATTTCAGTACAGAAGAAGTCATGTAGTAGGGCATTAGCCCTCACAATAACAGTAACAATAACAGATATGTAGTCACAGAATCCTACCCAGCCAGCCTCTACACACCATCTCCGTCCAACCCTACACTCCATGTGGGGATATAATCAATCCACTCATCCCTACACTCCAAATAGTACCGTAAGCGGCACTAGACAATAGTTTGCAGCTGAGTTGCCAGTAAGTTAGGCTCGAAGCCTTTCAGTACACTTCCTCCGATTAACATCAACCCCCAACCCAATGACATGCAATATACAGTTATGACATGCTATCTCATGGTAACAGTACATACAATATTAGATCAGTAGAATCTCATTATGCTCAATAACATGCATATATATATATATCAGTCATACAGTCATTTCAGTCAATTAGGGGTCTAGGTTAGCTTACCGACCCTACAATAGGTTCACAGTCGACTCGGGCGACCCATGCAACCTTAGCAACAAAGCAGTGAAAATGGGCTCACACGCCCATGCTGTCTGCCCGTGTGGGCCCACACGGACCAAAATGGCCTTGGCCCAAAAATCCTACACGCCCATGTGGTTCACTCGTGTGGGCCATACGACCCAATTCGGTCCGGCCCGTGTGTCGCACATGGCCCGCCTCGTCGATCCCACGTCCGTGTTCCGTCACACGGCCTACCACACGAACGGCCACACGTCCGTGTGGCGTCGACAACCCCATTTTTCGGCTTTTCACTGATTTCTATTTTCAGTGTTGTAGTTACACACACCTGCTTTGATCTTGACGTCTAGAACTCCCGAGCACTCCCGGTACCTAAAATCGGCAATATACAATTGATTAATCGATAAAACCATCGAATTCCTCTAAATCCCGAAGTACGGTAATCATTTTTCGATCGATAAGCCATTACCTTATATCGAGTAGCAGGAATTCCCCGTCTTCAGAATGTTGACAAGCGATCAATAGCCTTTCGATAAACCCGTAACCACCAAAAGAAACCATATAAACACTTGTCCACATCCTAGTTAAAAGTTTAAACAAAACTCATCTTACCGAAAGAGCGAAGAGGACGATGCGCAGAAAGAAAGAAAAAGATAAAGAAAAAAGGACCAGAAAATAGGAAGAAGCAAGACAAAGGTTCGGCTAGGGAAAGAATAGGAAAAACGTCAAGAGACTTCCAGCAAGAAGGGGAGAAACCGAAAAATTGAGAAGAAAACCAGATCCACCTTATTTCACTTACCTTACAGACGGAAACGAATGTTGCCACAAAAGAATGATTGACGCAAAGAAAAGTAAAAAGAAACGTCAATGGAAGAGCAAGAGAAGCAGAATTCAGCAGCAAGGGAAAGAATTGAGGAATGAAAATGGTAGAGATGAGGGAGAGAAATCGTCAGAAAGATGGAGAGAAAACTGACTCTCTTTTTTTTTCGAAAAAGAAAAGAAAATAATCATATTTTGGATATTCTCCTTCATAATCCCTTAATTTTCTCCCATTTATCCCTTAATTCGCTCCCACACTTCTCCACACCCCTCAAACACTCCAAAACCGTCCACTACTTCCCCACACACCTCAAACACTCAGTATTTTACCCCATTTCAAACTCCTACACGGTAAGTACAAAACAAACAATTCCCTTGCACGCACAGGGATTCAAACTCAAGTCCACCAGCATATTGACACTCCACTTAACCACCAGACTAGCAGGCCCATTCTGACATGTTTTTACAAACAATTAAATAAAAGTCTATTGTCTAGAGATAGGGCTTAATTCACATAAAAACAAAAATTTTGCCCAAGTCAAAGCTTGAACCCAGGACTTCTCAAACACTCCCAGAACCCTTAACCACTGAAGCAGATACACAGTTGTGTCAATTAATACAGAATCATAAACAAGTATTTTTGGGGCGTTACAACTCTACCCCCTAAAAGAAAATTTCGGCCTCGAAATTACCTGATCAGAACAGATGAGGATACTGCTGACGCATCGCATCCTCAGGCTCTCACGTGGCCTCCTCAGTGCTATGATTACGCCATAGAACCTTAACCAGTAGGATAGATTTTCTCCTCAGAATCTTTACATCGCGATCCAATATCTGAACCGACTCCTTCTCGAAAGACTTGGCCTAACCTCAATCTCCTCAACAGGAACAATATGTATGGGATCAGAGCCTGTAACACCTCAGCATCGAGACATGAAATACATTATGGATCCAATCCAACTCTGGAGGTAGCTCCAACTGGTAAGCAACTGGTCTCACTCGTTCAGAATGCGGTACGGCCCAATAAACCTAGGACTCAACTTGCCCTTGCGACCAAACCTCAATACTGTCTTCCATGGTGAGACCTTGAGAAAAACGAAGTCTCCCACAGAATAATCGATCTCGCGTCGCTTCAAGTCTGCATAAGACTTTTGTCTATCAGATGCCGCTTTCAATCGGTCCCGAATTAGTCTAACTTTATCCTCGGTATCAGAAACCAGTTCAGGACCCAAAACTCGTCGCTCGTCCAGCATAAAGGAGTGCGACACTTACGACCATAAAGTGCCTCGTAAGGTGCCATCTGTATACTAGACTAGTAACTATTATTGTAAGCAAACTCTGCCAACGGTAAATACTCCTCCCAACTGCCTCGGAAGTCAATCACACAGCTCCTTAACATATCCTCCAGTATCTAAATCACCATCTCAGATTGACCATCTGTCTGAGGATGGAAAGCAATACTGAAGTCCAACCTTGAACCCAAAGCCTCATGTAGCTTTTTCTAGAACCGAGACGTGAAGCGAGGATCCCTATCAGAGATGATCGAAGCCGGTACCCCATGCAGTCTCACTATCTCAGAAATATATAGTTTAGCCAGCTTCTATAATGAATAATCAGTACGAACCGGTATGAAGTGGGCGGACTTGGTCAATCGATCCACGATGACCCATATTGAATCCTTCTTAGTGGGTGTTAGAGGCAACCCACCAACGAAGTCCATAGTTACGCGCTCCCACTTCCATAGAAGAATTTTAATCGGCTGCAACAAACCCGAAGGTAACTGATGCTCAACCTTAACCTGCTGGCATGTTAGACATTTAGCCACAAGCTCGGTAACCTCTCGCTTAAGACCTGACCACAAATATAACTTACGAAGGTCTCGGTACATCTTATTTTCGCCAGGATACATAGCATAAGGGCTACTATGCGCCTCCCTCAGTATAGACTGCCTCAACTCAGTATCATTCGGTACACAGATTCTCCCACGGAAATAGAGTACCCATTCGTTTTTCAGTCCAAAATCCACAGTATTCCCACTGTCAACCTGTCGGAAGCGAAGACCCAAAGACTCGTCCTCCAACTACTTACCCTTAATCTACTTAATCGACATCGGTTTAACCTGAAGTTCAGCCAATAGACTACTATCATCAAATAAACTGAGGCGAGCAAACATCACCCTCAAATCAGTCATAACCTTACGGCTCAGTGCGTCGACCACCACATTGGCCTTTCCAGGGTGGTACTCAATAGTACAGTCGTAGTCCTTAAACAGCTCTATCCATCTACGTTGCCTAAGATTTAGCTCCTTCTGAGTGAGGAGGTACTTGAGGCTCTTGTGATCAGTGTAGATGATACACTTCTCACCATACAAATAATGCTTCCAGATTTTTAGTGCGAATACCACCGCGGCCAACTCCAAGTCATGCATCGGATAATTCACCTCATGAGTCTTAAGTTGACGAGATGCATACGCTACAACCTTTCCCTACTGCATCAACACACATCCCAAATCGACATGTGATGCATCGTCGAAACAATAAACTCTTTTCGGCACTGGTGTGACGTAACAGAGGCCTTAGTCGATCTGATCTTGACCTTCTCAAAGCTCTCTTGTTGCGCATCAGTCTAGTTAAATGGCACACCCTTACATAGCAGCTTAGTCAAGGGTGCTGCAATCAGTGAAAAGCCCTCTACAAATCGTCGATAATACCCTGCCAGTCCCAAAAAATTACGAATCTCAGATACAGTCTTAGGTTGTTTCCAATCCACCACCGCCTCAATCTTTCGAAGATCGACCCTAATTCCCTCCGCAGAAACCATATGACCTAGAAATGTTACTTCTCGTAACCAGAACTCACATTTACTGAACTTGGCATACAATTATTTCTCTCGCAAAATCTGCAGAACCACTCTAAGGTGTTCATCATGTTCATCATCAGTCCTCGAATACACCAGTATATCGTCAATAAATACCACTACGAACCGATCCAGATAAGGCTAGAACACTCGATTCATCAGATCTATGAAAGCCGCCAGTGCATTAGTTAGTCCAAATGGCATTACTAGGAACTCATAGTGACTATAACAAGTCCTAAACGTCGTCTTATGCACATCAGCCTCCTTAACTCTCAACTGGTGATACCCTGATCGAAGGTCAATCTTAGAGAAAACTGAAGCTCCTCGGAACTGATCAAACAGATCATCTATCCTCGGTAGGGGGTACTTATTCTTAATGGTCAACTTGCTCAGTTGCCGATAGTCGATACACATACGCATGGATCCATCTTTTTTCTTTACAAACAAAATTGGTGCTCTCCACGGAGACACACTGGGGCGGATGAACCCACAATTCAGGAGCTTTTGAATCTGAACCTTAAGCTCCACAAGCTCATTTGGTGTCATTCTATAGGGAGCTATGGACACCGGAGCTGTTCCAAGAAGGAGCTCAATCCTAAACTCTACTTCACGACTCAGAGGTAATCTAGGTAGCTCCTTAGGAAAAACGTCTGGAAAGTCCTTCACCGTTCTAATATCTTTAACCGAAGAATCCCCAGAATATGAAACACTAATGTAGGCTAGGTACGCCTCACATCCCTTACGAACCAACTTTTCTGCCATCAGTACAGAAATCACATTCGTCAAATAGTTCCGACGTTCCCCAATTACGACTACCTCACTGTCCTCCCTGTTTCTCAGTACAACCCTTTTTGTGGCACAATCCAAGCTCACTCGGTGCTTGACCAACTAGTCCATTCCTAGTATGGGATCAAACTCTCCAAAAGGCAGTTCCATCAGATCAGCCAGAAAGATAGCCCTTTGGACCTCTAAAGGGACGTCTCTAAATAATTTATTTACCCTTATTGACTGCCCCAGCGGACTCAGTACAGTAACCTCACTCGTAGTGCTCTCAACCAAGATACCCAAGTTTTCAGTCATAGTACAAACTATATATGAGTGAGTAGATCCTATATCTATCAGTGCAGTATAAGGTACATCGTAAATAAAAAACGTACCTGTGATGACGTCTGGAGCATCTCCATCATCTCGGTGACATGCAGCATAAACTAGAGCCGACTGCCTCGCCTCAGTATGACCAGTACCTCTGCCCGGTGCTCTCTGACCACGGCCCAACCCATTACCACCTCTGGCCTAACCAATGCCTCTCGGTGGCTGCTGAACGACTCTCGGTGGTGGTACAGTACCAGTACCCGGAGCTTGCATCTAATCAGGCCTCCGCGGACACTCTCTAATACGGTGCTCTAATGAACCGCACCTCAAGCAAGCCCCAGTTCTTTTCCAACACTCATACGATGACGCGTCTACCATAGTCATTATACTGGTACCTGCCCGAAGAGCAAAGCAATAGGAGCCCCAACTCTGATCGACCCATCAACTCTAGCCTTTTTCTTAGGCTTCTGAACAAAACTCGAGGGCTCTGAATCCCTCTTGCTCCTACCCCTCTCTTGGTTCTGGCGCTCAGCGCGCTTCACTTCCTCGGCGATCTTCGCCTTATCAACCATGCGGCAAAGAAAGTCCGCTCCTCCGTGGAGCTATCGAACCTCGATTATCCCTGAGGCCATTCTCGAAGCGAACACATCGCTTATACTCAGTCGCCACCATACCTCGCGCATAGCGGCTCAGTCTCAGAAATTCGGCCCCATACTCGGCCACCGATCTATCTCCCTGAGTCAGATTTAGAAACTCTCTCCTACGGGCATCTACATAACTGGCCCTCACATATTTCCCCTGAAAGGCGGACTTGAAGAACTTCCAGGTCATTCGTTCGGGCTGAGTGCCCTCCTTAACAGTAAGCCACCACTGGTAAGCCTCATCACGCAGCAGTGACACTGCACCCTTTAGTTTCTGCTCGGGGGTACAGTCCAAATCATCCATGATCCTCTCTGTGGCCTCAATCCAGTACTCAGCCACATTAGGGGCGACCCCAGCGACACCCCTGAATATCTCAGCTCCATTAGTCCGGAGTCGTTCCGTAATCGATCTTTGGCCTCCAGCTCCAGTATTGGGCCCAGCGACCCTCTCTAGAATCCTTAACATGGCTTGGGACAGTGCGTCGCCCCCAGCCATACGATCATGAGACCTAGACCCAGTTTCTGTGACAGGCGACACTGGCGTCTCACTAGTGTCTAAATTCGACATACCGCCCAGTGAAGAGGACTCAGCTCAAGCCTCTCTACGGCCTCTACCACAGCCTCTTATACCCCGTCCGCGAGTACCTCTTGTACTCATTATCTAACCGCGTTTTATCTGTATTAACAGTTTTATGTATCAGTTTACAGTTTCAGTTATTTATTAGCAAAGTTTTATACAAATCAGTATAGGTCATTCAGTGTTCGTTTCTGTAAATCGCAGTCTCACTACAGTTTTTAGTGTACATTAACTAAAGTGTTTTCAGTACAGTATACTACCTACAGTAGTCTCAATATATACTATTCATAGTATTTTCAGTTTAACACACATAACAGTTTCAGTAAACTTACAGGATAGGCGCTAGGAACTCGGTGTACCACACGTTCAGTAGAAATATTTCAAATCACTTAAAAAATATTTTTTTTTTGGAAATCAAGTCTTAAAACCCAAATCCACAGTCAAGTTTTGTAACTTGGCTTTGATACCACTAAATGTAACACCCCAAACCCGGCCTGGACGTCATGGCCGGATTAGGCGATGTCACATGGTAGTGTGTTTGAAAATCGTAACTTTGCTTAAAATAATTCCCGTTTAAAAACATTTTATTATTACTTATTAATTCTAAAATCATGTTATTTAATCAGTCAAAAGTTTTCAAAACGTTTATTCAAAGCAGAAGCTTTTAGAACAGTTTACGTATTTGTGAGTATTTTGTTAAAATGCTTATTTCTTTTGAAAACCCGAGATATCCTAATACTAGCAGTTATAAACCATAACTAATAAAAATCTCAAACAAAAATAAAAATCCATAGAGGCCATATTTACAATAAAATACCCAAATGAAATTTAAAATCATAAGTAAGTACAAAACAGTGTCAAGAGATCGTGTGGCCACCGCTGAGTCCTCCGCCGCACCGGTCCACCTAAGTCTGGGGGTTACATGTACAAATTAGACAGAAGGGGTGAGTTTACGTAAACTCAGTGTGTAATCCTCATAAGGATGAACAGACAGTATGCATTTAATCACAGTCTGTGTCTAAGCCCTTTTTCAGTAACCGTATCAGTTTGGGCCTTAGCCCATTTCAGTACAGAAGAAGTCATGTGGTAGGGCATTAGCCCCTCACAATAACAGTAATAATAACAGATATGCAGTCATAGAATCCTACCCAGCCAGCCTCTGCACACCATCTCCGTCCAACCCTACACTCCATGTGGGGATATATTCAACCCACCCATCCCTACACTCCAAATAGTACCGTAAGCGGCACTAGACAGTAGTTTGCAGCTAAGCTGCCAGTAAGTTAGGCTCGAAGCCTTTCAGTACACTTCTTCCGATTAACATCAACCTCCAACCCAATGCAATGCAATATACAGTTATGACATGCTATCTCATGGTAACAGTACATACAATATTAGATCAGTAGAATCTCATCATGCTCAATAACATGCATATATATATATATATATATCAGTTATACAGTCATTTCAGTCAATTAGGGGTCTAGGTAAGCTTACCGACCCTATAGTAGGTTCACAGTCGACTCGGGCGACCCGTGCAACCTTAGCAACAAAGTAGTGAAAATGGGTTAACATGCCCATACTGTCTGCCTGTGTGGCCCACACGGCCCAAAAATAGCCTTGGCCCAAAAATCCCACACGCCCGTGTGGTTCACTCATGTGGGCCATACGACCCAATTCGATCTGGCCCTTATGTCGCACACGGCCTGCCTCGTCGTTCCCACGCCCGTGTTCCGTCACACGGCCTACCACACGGACGGCTACACGTCCGTGTGGCATCGACAGCCCTATTTTTTGGCTTTTCGCTGATTTTTATTTTCAGTGTTGTGGTTACACACACCTGCTTTGATCTTGACGTTTAGAACTCTCGAGCACTCTCGGTACCTAAAATCGGCAATATACAATTGCTTAATCGATAAAACCATCGAATTCCTCTAAATCTCGAAGCACGGTAATCATTTTTCTAGCGATAAGTCATTACCTTATATCGAGTAGTAGGAATTCCCCGTCTTCAGAATGTTGACGAGCGATCAACAGCCTTTCGATAAACCCCTAACCACCAAAAGAAGCCATATAAACACTTGTCCACATCCTAGTTAAAAGTTTAAACAAAACTCAATTTACCGAAAGAGCAGAGAGGACGATGCGCAAGAAGAAAGTAAAAGATAAAGAAAAAAGGACCGGAAAAGGGGAAGAAGCAAGGCAAAGGTTCGACTAGGGAAAGAATAGGAAAAACGTTAAGAGACTTCCAACAAGAAGGGGAGAAACCGAAAAATTGATAAGAAAACCAAATCCACCTTATTTCACTTACCGTACAGACGGAAACGAAGGTTGCCAGAAAAGAATGATTGACGCAAAGAAAAGCAAAAAGAAACGTCAAGGGTGGGGGAAGAGAAGCAGAATTCGATAGCAAGGGAAAGAATTGAGGAATGAAAACGGTAGAGATGGGGGAGAGAAATCGTCAGAAAGATGAAGAGAAAACTGACTCTCTTTTTTTTTTCCGAAAAAGAAAAGAAAATGATCAGATTTTGGATATTCTCTCCAATAATCCCCTAATTTTCTCCCACTTATCCCTAAATTCGCTCCCACATTCCCCACACCCCTCAAACACTCCAAAATCGTCCACTACTTCCCCACACACCTCAAACACTCAGCATTTTACCCCACTTCAAACTCCTACACGGTAAGTACAAAAAAAAAACAACTCCCTTACACACACAGGGATTCAAACTCAAGTCCACCAACATATTGACACTTCACTTAACCACCAAATCAGCAAGCCTATTCTGACATATTTTTACAAACAATTAAATAAAAGTCTACTTTCCAGAGATAGAGCTTAATTCACATAAAAACAAAAATTTTACCCAAGTTAAGGCTTGAACTCAAGACTTCTTAGACACTCCCAGAACCCTTAATCACCGAATTAGATACAAAATTGTGTCAATTAATACAGAATCAAAAAAAAGGTATTTTTGGGGCGTTACAGGAAGTCATGGTTAAGCCTAATCACATGATAGGCAAGGTTTTACTTTTTTGGTCTTTGTCTACAACTTGTTATATTGGTTGATTAGATATAGGTTAAATGTTGAATTAACTATAACTACAGACTTAAAAAGGAGTATGTTATTTTGTTATTTAAAATTAATGTTGAACACATATTTGGATATGGGATGAAAACCTCTATCCGGCACTCAACCGAATATGAATAAACAGGGAAATGCAACTGAAAAAGAAAAACCAAGATTCCTTCTCTACCACACTAAGAAAGGCATAAACATTCCCAAACAATGAATATTGGTGAGAGATTGATCTTAGGGACATACATGGCTGATTTGTCTTTCATTTATTTATCCAAAACTCTTAGGTAATTACAATCCCAAATTAAATGCTATCAACAATTATTCCTTATTCTTTATCCTTATTATCATTGTTACAGTATGGACCCAAATTTTCTTTGTGAGATATAATAGCCAATTTTATTTCAATACAAGGAAAAAAACAGAATATAAAAAAAGAGAAGATGATAGCATAGGACAAAAACAGCAGAAAAACAAAGCCATTACAACCAAGCAATTCTTACATCTTTATCTTTGCCTTCTCTTTTCTCTTTCAAACCTCATTGGTTGAGCCCCTCATTAAAATTTCTGAGTTTAATTTTATGGATGGAGAAAATAATGTTAGTAGAATTTTGTCGATTTTGTTCAGAATCTAACTTTACTCGTCTTCTGATTCCAAAAAAAGTACTTATAAATTTAGTTAGAACCCGATATCTTAAAAGTTACCATAGAGGTCCTTCTCTTAAGAGTTCGATTGCATTTTACCTCCTCTACTCTAAAAATGGGAAATTAGTCTCTACATGTTAAATCAAAGAGTAAATTAGTCTCTTTTTTTGTTAAAAATTTCAGTTATTTATCTTGTTAAAAACTATCATGATTGACGGAATAAACAGATAAGGACATAATTTTTATCTGTAGAAATAAATGAAAATTTTAATAGAATATCAATTTTTGCTTATATATATATATATATATATATATACATATAATTGTGATAATTTCCTTTTATCATTATAATTTTTTTTTTTTGCTTGTAAGACTTGTGAATCTCCTTTTTGGCAATATGAGATTGTATATATTCTTCATTTGGCTTTCTTTTTTTACATCAAAGAAAAGTAAAAAAGAAAAAAAAAAAAGAAAAAGAGAATCTCTTACCAGAAGAATTTTATTACTTTTTTTTAAAAAAAAAATTGTTATACCCCCATAATGATATTTTGGTAATATCTAAGCTAATAAGCATATTTTCTTAGCAACCAAACAAATATAAATATCAAGTCAGCTAACATGATTAAAAAGAATAACACAACATATAATACTGGAACCAAGCCTATATAAATAGATATGTTGATTCCTTCTTTCATGCATTCTCAAACCCAGCTGAAAGCCTAGAGCTTAGTAGCAACCCTTAGTCTTCTTCTTCTTCTTTTTTTTTACTCTTTATCTCATAAAACCTCAAAAAAAAAAAAAAAAAAAAAGAAGAAGCTTTTTTTGCAGCTTGGAAGATAGAATAGTGGTGGGTTTTTCAAGCAAAATAACAACAACTGGAGCTAAGCTCTCTCACTGAGAAAAAACTGGTAAGTTTTTTTTTTTTTTTTCTTTTTCTTCTTTAAAGAAAAGTGAAGAAAGATTTGATACTATTTTTTATGATATAGTCGGTTTCATGTCTATACTTTTTTTTTCTTCTTTTATTAATAAAGTTCTTAGTTAAGTTGAAAAAGGAAGAGTTTGATAGTAATGTTTAAAACATAAAATTTATGGTTTTTGGGTTTTTTTATTTGTTAATTAATATTTTAAATTAATAAAACTAATGATTTAATTGAACTTAAGCTATTTGTTTTAGAAAGTTCTACAAATATTATTTTGAATAAAATTGAAAAAAGAAGAAGAAAACTTTGGTAGTGAGAGCATATTATATTGTTTTTGAGGATTTATTGGAACCGAAAATAACAATTGGGTTTAATATTATATTTGATTTAGTATCCCAACTATTGATATTATATGAAAAAAAAAAACTCAATTTCATAAGTATAAAATAATTATAATGTTGCGGATTGAGTCTTAGCTTGATTGACATAGGCATTGTTGTCAATGTAGGACGTGAATTTGAGTGCGTTGAAGCGCATTATCTTCTTATTTATGGGTTGGGGAGGAATTGTGAGTAGTTTTAGGTATTGTGTAAAAAGAAAAATAGATATGATCAATTATTAAAAAAACAATTATGATACTAATTTTATTAAGATGCCTTTAATTTCAAATATTAAAACATTAACTAACACAGTTAATTTAGAAATTAAAATATTATAATGAATGGTGATACACCTTTTTGAACCACCAAAGTGCACACAAAAATTGGCACCAAAATAAGAATTAGTGTTTGGGATTAGGAGGGAATAAAGGTGATGTAATTTTGACTATTTTATAGAGTATATTTTAATTTAAAAAACATTGAGGGAAATAAAATAGTATCCATATAAACAACGTGGGTCAAGTTGACTTGAACCTAAAAATCTTTGTCTCTATGTTTCACCTCATCTTGATTGTTTTAAAATATTTATTTTTTTGACTGTTCCATCTGATTTTACAGTTTAAATTAATTTGGTTAGGCTCACGGGTATACACATAAATGATTTATTTACCTAATCACAAGCTAATTTTTAAAAAATTAAAACTCTTGCAAAAAGAAGTTGTTTTTTTTTTTTTATTGTGTATTTTAAAATGTGTGGTTACACTAGAAGTCAAGCTCCAAACTTTGATAGAAAAAAAATTCAAGTTGTATGGAAAAGGAATAGAAAATGAAAACAAGAATGATGATGCAGAGAAAATATAAATAGTATGGAGATGAAACTTTAGCATAAACATGACGTGTCAAAGAATAAATAAAAGAGTGGATATTGAGAATCATTATTCTATTACTCAATATCGAATCATTACGACGTGGAATTCAAACATATAATCTTTCAACACCTTCTTCACCTTTAACTTTTCACACACGCTTGGAAAGTGTTTCGTGATCCTCTTCTCTACCTACATATTTACATCCAAAGGGAGTATCACATGTGTATATATCAAAATTAAACTCCATGCTCATGTATTTTGCATAGGTATGATGAAGTAAACTACTTTTGCTTTTATGTTTTTAGTATACGTTGCCTTTGGGGAAAAGAAAAAAAATGGATACATGTGCAATAGTTACATGCTCCAAGTTGAGTTAATTAAACAGCCAATTATATGTCTCTCACCGACATAATCAAACTGATAGAGACAGAATTTATGTTTTATTTAATGCTGAGGGATTCATTGTTTTGCAGATAAGAGTGAGGATTTGGCAATCAACATGGAGAACGGATATATCAACCCGGCACCCAGTCCGCTTAGGAAAATCATCACGGTTGCATCCATTGCCGCCGGCATCCAGTTTGGGTGGGCTCTGCAGCTGTCTCTCCTGACACCCTACGTCCAGACCCTTGGTGTACCCCACGCTTGGGCTGCTTTCATTTGGCTTTGCGGTCCCATTTCTGGCCTTCTGGTTCAACCCATCGTGGGATACAACAGTGACCGTTGCACCTCTCGGTTCGGCCGACGCCGACCCTTTATTGTCATTGGAGCTCTCTCTGTCTCCATAGCTGTCTTCCTCATCGGTTTCGCCAAAGACATTGGCCACCATGCGGGAGATTCCTTGGAGAGATCGACTAAGCCGAGAGCTGTAGCCATCTTTGTCGTCGGGTTTTGGATCCTCGACGTGGCTAACAACATGTTGCAAGGTCCGTGTCGAGCTCTCCTCGCGGACCTCTCAGCTAATGACCACAAAAAGATGAGAACCGCGAACGGGTGGTTCTCGTTTTTCATGGCGGTCGGCAACGTGTTGGGTTACGCCGCCGGTTCTTACTCCCACCTTTACAAGATCTTCCCTTTCACCAAAACCACAGCCTGCGACATTTACTGTGCAAATCTCAAATCATGCTTCACCATAGACATCATGATCCTCTTGTTAGTAACAGTAACCGCAGTCACAACCGTGAAGGAAGATCCCTTCACCAAGCAAATCCAAGATGATGGGAGCAAAGAATCGACTCCTTTCATAGGTGAAATGATAGCAGCTTTCAAGAGCTTGAAGAAACCAATGTGGATCCTGCTGCTAGTGACTTGCCTCAATTGGATAGCTTGGTTCCCATTCTTGTTGTTCGACACTGACTGGATGGGGAAAGAGATTTACGGTGGGGAAGTCAAGGGAGATGCACATAAAATTAAGCTTTACGGTGATGGGGTTCGAGCTGGTGCATTAGGGTTGATGATTAACTCCATCGTCTTGGGGTTGACTTCACTGGGGTTAGAGCCTGCAGGGCGGTTGATCGGTGGGGTCAAGAACTTGTGGGCGATCGTCAACTTCATCTTGTGTGCGTGCTTGGCGTCTACGGTGTTGATCACAAAGATGGCTGAGGCTTGGAGACAACACCATGGGTCCCCACTCACCCATCCTCCACTTAATGTTACAGGCTCTGCCTTGGCTGTATTCGGTGTCTTGGGTATTCCACTTGCGGTTAGTTCCATTCTCTTTCTTTTCTCTCTTTTGTTTTCTATGTATAATTAAAGTAACATGTATGTCATGTGATTTGAATTTTAAAAAAACAAGGATTTGACTTTTGTGCCTTAGAAAATTGACTGCTTCTCTAAATGATTTGACCCTTTTAGTAATTTGCAGGAAACTTTATTAAACAGGTTTTCTTTTCCAGTCAAATTAAACGTCAAATTAATCCTAATCACCACAGATTATATTATACTGGTTACTTAACATAATATGTGTTAGAGTCGTTCAGTTCTAACCCTGACAGGACAGCAATATTTCCTGCAATTTGAGCCATCAAAACAGTGAAACTAAACTATAATAATTGAGCCATCATTATTTATGAGTTGAAAAGTCTTTGGAACAATAGCAATGACGACAACTCTGGCTTTATTATGCAGATAACATACAGTATTCCATTCGCTTTGGCATCCATCTACTGTTCTAGTACTGGTGGTGGTCAAGGTGAGTTGCAGTAACTTTTATTTTGTGTTTGAATAATCTATAATCATACGAAGATGATTATAATCATATGAAGATGATTCTCAATGGCAGGTCTTTCTCTAGGAGTGCTAAACTTGTCTATAGTTATCCCACAGGTACTTGCTTTATCATCTTTCTTCATATTCTAACTTAAAATATGGTAGACAGTATGTTGGTAGTTGATAAAGTGAAATTTAATGGCATGATATGTATAGACTGACTTTGTATGTGAAAACGGCAGATGTTCGTATCAGTAATTAGTGGACCGTTGGATGATGCATTCGGGGGTGGCAACTTGCCTGCTTTTGTGCTGGGGTCCATAGCGGCTGCTGTCAGTGCGTTGTTGGCTATATTGGCATTGCCGAACCCACCTAAACAAGTGTCCCTTTCGCCAGGAATGGGTGGTGGCCATTAATAAATAATCAATTCCACAGCTTCTGATCAGCCTCTTTGCATGCCAACAATGTGTTTCAAGTTTTATGATTTGCTTGGTGTAGTTTCATATAAATATTTGCTTTGATGCAATGCAGTCATGGCTTAGTCCCATGCCTCTCCTTATGTATTTTTAAGGTTTCCATATACAGGGAAGTTTGCAGGGAAATCCTTTTTATTTCTCTAAGATTTGTCATCTAAGCTTATAATTTCCAATATATCAGAACCTTCGAAAATGAAAATTTGAAAGCAACTTTGTGTTATGTTTAATTTCTTAGTTGTTTCTCTTAATCAAAACTAACCTAATTAATCAAATAAGTGTTGGGTGCAATAGTAAGAACATTGCATTCCTAAAGGTGATGTGGTGGTAAAAGTACCATGGAGGCCCCTGTACTAGGAGTTTGATTGCATTTTGCCTCCTCTACTAAAAAATGGACAAATTATCATATGTATATTAAATTAAAGAGCAAATTTATCACTTTTTATTAAAAATTTCATCTATTTGTACTATTTAAAACTAGTGTGGTTGACGATGTGTTAGAGTAACTGATAAGTCTGTTAATATGTTAGCTATTAGTTAGCTGTTAGTTAATCTGTTAGTTTGTTCTCTGTAGATAGCATGCTTTGCTATGATGTATAAAAGCATTAGCAGCCACTGTACAGAGAAATAATTTTCTCAATATATTCTTCTTGATTCATAATGTCTCTGTTATTTTTCTATTTCTTGCTATAGTTTAACATGGTATCAGATGTCCATTTCCTCCTGGAGTTATTTCTTTGAATACCTGTGCTTTTCATGGCTCCTCCTTCTAGTCTGTCTTCTGTTCAATCTGCTACACCAGTGATGGCTTCCAATCTTACTGATGGAGTCTTTGACAGTCGTTTCTTTTCCACCAAGAAAATCAATGTTCTTCTTGATGACAATAATTACTTACTGTGGCATCAACAGGTTCTTTTGGCGATCAAGATGTATAAGCTTCAAAACTTTCTTGACTCACGTACTATTCCTCCTCCTCAACTGATTTCGGATGAAAATGGGGTGCCTCAAGAGAATCATGAGTTTGCTCGATTTGAACAACAAGATAGTGCTCTTGCACCGTGGCTCCTGTCGTCGGTGAGTCAAGCGGTTCTTCCACATCTCATTGGTCTAGATACTAGTGCTCAAATCTGGAATGCTCTTGTTAATTTGTATGACAGTAAGACTACCTCTCGGTTGATGTTTTACAGAAAGGCTTTGCACTCTTAGCGCAATGGTGATCTTTCCATGAAAGATTTCTTAATGAAAATCAAGGGTTACTGTGATAGTCTTGCTAGTTGTGGATAAGTTATTAGCGAGCATGAACATGTTACTGCAATTCTTAATGGGTTGTCGCCTGAGTATGAATATGTTATTACGATTATCACTGCAAGTCAGATACCCTACAATGTTCAGGGTGTCACTACCATGCTTCTTGATGCTGAAGCACAACAAGAAGTTACGATAGTTGAGGCTCCTAGTTTAGCTAATATGGTCTCTCATCAACACGTGGACCTTGCTGTCAACAGTGTGCCTACACCAACCTATCGTCACTCATCAGCTGCTCGAGGTCGTGGGTGTGGTCGCTCATCTAGATTACGTGTTCAATGTCAATTGTGTGGGAAAACAGGTCACATTGTTGATCGATGTTACTATCGGTTTGATGCCTCCTACAAGAGTGCAGGCTACAGAACCCCTCCTTCCTCCCAAACGAATGTCTGCATGTTTGGTACTGGATCTCCCATCGCACCATGGGTGTCATCATCTATGCCCATGACGCCTCCTACTATTCCAAGTTCATAACCGGATTATTTTTTCCACCTGCCTCAGTTCCTACCTGGACTAATCCGTTTACTATTAGCTCTCCGCAGCATGTCAGTGCACCCACTTTAGTAGCCCCACACCCTCAGACCTATCTTACAACCCCTGAAACAGTTGGTGACAATACTTAGTATCCTGACTCTGGCGCAACACATCATCTCACCAATTCAGCTGCTTCACTAGGTGAAAGTACTTCCTACAATGGTCCAAGTAAAGTGTATGTTGGTAATGGTACTGCACTTCCTGTAATGTCTGTAACAGCTCAATTTCGGTGAAATCGGAACAGTGGTTTCGGGACCACAAATTCGAGCCGAAAATAAAATTTATTTTTATTTTATTATATGGACCGTTTTATGTTAGACATGTTATGTAAAAATTTTGATAAGAAAATTTTACCGATTATGTGTTTAATTACGAGAAGGACCAAATTGCATAAAATGCAAAAGTTGAATTCTAGTAGCTATAAGGATTAAATAGCTATGGAAATTAAAAATTGAGGTCCTTATATGATAATTAGACCATTAATGAAAAATTAGTAGATATTTTTGGATGATTCATCCATGGAAAATTAGAAAAAGGCTAAGGACTAAATTGTAAATCAAAATTATTAAAGATGATAAATTTATTAAATAGAAATAAAAATCATTTTTTATCATCTTCTTCCCCAAAATAAAACATGGAAACCCTAGGAGAGAGAGAAGAAACTTTCATGGCCAAATTGGGTAAGTTTCCTTATCCCGTTTTTAGTAATTTCTATATTTTTGAAACCGGGATAGTCTAATCTATCTATTTGGGGGATTAATTTGAAAAGTTATCAAAGTATGGAAAATGGGTATACAAATCGTTACCTTGATATTTTGAATGATATGAGTAAATTCCTGACATGAAATAATCTGAACTCGAGATGAACTATTATGAAATTATACTTGTAATATAAAGAGATGATTTATACATGTTAAATGAATACATGTTGTGGAAAGCATATGCGCATGGAAACTTGATTGTTGTTGAGCCCATACATGTTTTTGATGTTATTATGGAATATATAACTAACAAGGGCAATGGGGATATGTGTAGGGCTTAAGGTCAAATTGATTGAATATGCATTACATAGTTATCTCAAAATAGAATGAATGGTAAGTTAAGTACCATGTTATACGAACTTACTAATCATATAATGCTTGCTTAGTTTTATTTCCCTGTTTTAGAGTTAGTTTTATTTCCCTGTTTTAGAGTAAATCGGAAGCTCGTTGGATTGGAAGCTTGGCGGAGATCACTCACACTATCCATCGACCTATATCGGTATATATGGTAAATCAATTATGGTTGTAATGACATGTATAGGTTATATTGGCCATATTGGCATGTAAATGTAAATGATGCTTGTAATTTAGCCATTGGGATGGCTAGTAATGGTTGGTTTTGATATACTTGTAATTTCATAATATGGTAACTACATATATGTTAAGTCGTTGATCAAATTATGCCTAATATATGGACTAAACCAAGGCAAGATTATGTGTAACAGCCCGATTTTAGCTAAATCAGAACAGTGGTTTCGAAACCACAAATCTGATGTCAGAAAATTATTTTAATATTATTTTTGGTATTTATAGCATGTTATTTAATATGTGTGAAAATTTCGTGAGCTAATTTTATCGTTTAATTTCTCAATTTGAGAAAAAGGACTAAATCACGTAAAATGCAAAAGTTGCATTCTACTTGTTAAAGGTGTCAAATAGCTTTGGCGTTTAAATATGATGGCCTTAAATGGTAATTAAACCATTTGATTTATGAGTGGACTTATATGGACACATTTTTTGTGTTTTAAATGGTTTATAATTAAGGTTAATATAGTAATTTAGTCATTAAAGTAATAATAATAAAACAAAAAGCAATCTATTTTCATTCTTCATCATCTTGGCCGAATTTAGGGTTGGAGAAAATCCATTTTTATGCTTTTAATTTCGGCAACTTCAATCTTGGCAATTAGGTATGTATTTTGCTCGGTTTTTAATGATTTCTATATTTTTGAGATCGTTGCAGCTAGTACTAGCTAGCCCAGGGACTAATTTGTAAAACTGTTAAAGATTTTGAATGTTTTTGTTGATGAATATGTATGATTTTTGATGTTTAATAATAGATTATGAACATTTGATGTTAGTTAAACAAGTTTTGCTAAGTGATTTTTGGTGAAAATGCAAATTAGGGGCTAAATTGTGAAATGTGAGAAATGTGTGGTTAAAATGTGAAATAAATTAGAAATATCGGTTAATATTGACACTAGTGAAATTTTGATATCATGAAATTAGATTAAAATTGCATGAATTTGTGATTTTATGCAACAAGGACTAAATTGTAAAAAATGTGAAAGTTTAGGGGTAAAAGGGTAAATTTGCCTTAAAGTATGTTTTGGACTAAATTGAATGAATAGATGATTGAATAAGTTTATTTTGAATACACTTAGATCAAGAAAAGCAGAATTCAGATCTAGATTGGGGGAAAACGAAAGTTATTAACTAAACGACTCGATTCGCCGTTTTAGCATCCGAGGTAAGTTCGTATGCAATAAGCATTATTATAATTATGCTATTTATTGCTTTTATCTTGCATAAATTGTATATACAGGACTACATTTATGTTCGACGACAAATCAGCTATTTATGGCACTTAGTGTGCGATTCGACATAGCTTTGGTTAAATATGGCACTTAGTGTGCGATTGAGATAGCTTCAGCTATGTATGGCACTTAGTGTGCAAGACATCGAGTATAGCACTTATTGTGTGAGACATCGAGTATAGCACTTAGTATGCGAGATATCGAGTATTCAACGGCATTCTGTGTAAGTATGAACTTGTTATGGATTAGTACAGGTATGTATATGTATATTATGAGCTTAAAATCGAAGAAGTTACAAAGTTTGAATATAAGCTTATGAATAAGCATGTGAAAGGTTTTTATGATAAAGAATAGATGATTTGTTTGATCAGTTGAAAGGTGCAACGGTGTTTTCAAAGATTGATTTGAGATCGGGTTATTATCAGTTGCGAGTTAAAGACTCAGATGTACCGAAGACTGCATTTAGAACAAGGTACGGACACTAAGAATTTCTTGTTATGCCTTTCGGACTAACAAATGCACCTGCTGTTTTTATGGACTTGATACAGATTTGTTGTTGTGTTCATTGATGACATTCTGATCTATTCATGAGATGAGTCTGAGCATGCCGAGCATTTGAGGATTGTATTGTAAACCTTGAGAGATAAGCAACTATATGCTAAATTCAGCAAATGTGAGTTCTGGCTCTGGGAAGTTGGATTTTTGGGACATATAGTCTCGGCGGATGGTATTCGAGTTGATCCGAGCAAGATTTCTGCAGTTATTGATTGGAAACCACCTAGAAATGTATCTGAGGTTAGAAGTTTTCTGGGATTGGCTGGTTAATACCGACGTTTTGTTAAAGGGTTCTCGATGATTGCGACTCCGATGACAAGATTGCTTCAAAAAGATGTTAAATTTGAGTGGTCAGAAAAGTGTCAACAGAGCTTTGAGTAGTTGAAAGCATTATTGACAGAGGCACCAGTGTTAGTTCAGCCTAAGTCGAGTAAAGAATTCGCAGTTTTCAGTGATGCATCGTTAAATGGCCTGGGTTGTGTTTTGATGCAGGAAGGAAAAGTTGTAACTTATGCCTCGAGACAGTTGAAGCCGCACGAAAAGAATTATCCAACGCACGAAAAGAATTATCCAACGCACGATCTAGAGTTAACCGCGATAGTGTTCACATTGAAAATTTGGCGTCATTATTTGTTTGGTGAGAAATTCCATGTTTATACCGACCAAAAAAGTTTGAAATATCTGATGACTCAGAAAGATTTGAATTTGTGACAGCGAAGATGGTTAGAATTGCTAAAAGACTATGAATTAGTGATTGACTATCATCCGGGGAAAGCTAATGTAGTTGCTGATGCTTTGAGCCGAAAGTCCTTATTTGCTTTACGTGCTTTGAACACACAATTAGCTTTATTTGACGATGGTTCGATAGTAGCCGAGTTGAAAGCGAGATCGTTATTTTTACAGCAGATTTGTGAGGCTCAAAAATTTGATAATGATTTGCAAGCAAAATGAGCTCAGTGTGAGTCGACTTTTGATTTAGAGTTTCGAATAGAGCCTGATGACTGTTTGATGTTTCGTGATAGAATATGTGTACTAAGATATTCTGAACTAATTCGGAAGATTCTAAATGAAGCATACAATAGTTGTTTATCAGTACATCTGGGAAGCATGAAAATGTATAACGATTTGAAACAGCTTTATTGGTGGCACGACATGAAACGTGATATCTCAGAATTTGTTTCGAAATGTTTGATTTGTCAGCAAGTCAAAGCTGAGCATCAAGTGCTGTCAGGTTTATTACAGCCTATTATGATTCCTGAGTGGAAGTGGGATAGAGTAACAATGGATTTCGTATCAGGTTTGCCCTTATCTCTGAAAAAGAAAGATGCGATTTGGGTTGTTGTTGACAGATTGACGAAGTCAGCTCATTTTATTCCGGTACGTACAAATTTCTTGCTTGATAAATTAGCTGAGCTATATATTTCTGAAATTGTGAGATTACATGGTGTTCCCCTATCTATTATTTCAGATAGAGATCCAAGATTTACTTCGTGATTTTGGAAGAAATTGCAAGAAGCTTTGTGTTCAAAGTTGCATTTTAGCACTGCGTTTCATCCGCAAACGGATGATCAATCCGAGCGAGTTATTCAGATACTTGAGGATATGTTGCATTGTTGCATTCTTGAGTTTGAAGGTAGCTGGGAGAAATATCTACCCCTGATTGAATTTGCTTACAATAATAGTTTCCAATCGAGTATTAAGATGGCACCATACGAAGCTCTATACGGTCGTAAATGTCGAACACCATTGTACTGGACTGAGCTTAGCAAGAACAAGATTCACGGGGTTGATCTGATCAGAGAGACTAAAGAAAAAGTGAAAGTAATTCGCGATAGTTTGAAAGCAGCTTCGGATAAAAAAATCGTACGCAGACTTGAAACGGAAAGATATTGAGTTCCAAATCGGGGATAAAGTGTTTTTGAAAGTGTCACCGTGGAAAAATATATTACGGTTTGGTCAGAAAGGGAAATTGAGTCCGCGATTCATCGGACCGTATGAGATTACTGAGCGAGTTGGGCCAGTGGCATATTGACTATCTTTACCGTCTGAGTTAGAGAAAATACATAATGTGTTTCATGTGACATTGCTTCGACGATATCGATCCGACCCTTCACATGTCATTTCCCCGACTGAGATTGAAATTCAGTCTGATATGTCATATGCTGAAGAACCGATTCGAATTTTAGCTTGTGAGATCAAAGAGCTAAGAAATAAGAGAATCGCATTAGTAAAAGTATTATGGCATCGAAACGGGGTTGAAGAAGCTACGTGGGAACCCAAGGAAGCTATACGAAAACAGTATCCAAACCTATTCATTGGTAAGATTTTCGAGGACGAAAATCCCTAAAGGGGGAGAGTTGTAACAGCCCGATTTTAGCTAAATCAGAACAGTGGTTTTGGAACCAAAAATTCGATGTCAAAAAATTATTTTAATATTATTTTCGTTATTTACAGCTTGCTATTTAATAGGTGTGAAAATTTCGTGAGCTAATTTTATCGTTTAATTTCTTAATTTGAGAAAAAATGACTAAATCACGTAAAATGAAAACGTTGCATTCTACTTGTTAAAGGTGTCAAATAGCTTTGGCGTTTAAATATGATGGCCTTAAATGGTAATTAAACCATTTGATTTATGAGTGGACTTATATGGACACATTTTTTGTGTTTTAAATGGTTTATAATTAAGGTTAATATAGTAATTTAGTCATTAAAGTAATAATAATAAAACAAAAAGCAATCTATTTTCATTCTTCATCATCTTGGCCGAATTTAGGGTTGGAGAAAATCCATTTTTATGCTTTTAATTTCGGCAACTTCAATCTTGGCAATTAGGTATGTATTTTGCTCGGTTTTTAATGATTTCTATATTTTTGAGATCGTTGCAATTTAGTACTAGCTAGCCCGAGGACTAATTTATAAAATGTTAAAGATTTTGAATGTTTTTGTTGATGAATATGTATGATTTTTGATGTTTAATAATAGATTATGAACATTTGATGTTAGTTAAACAAGTTTTGCTAAGTGATTTTTGGTGAAAATGCAAATTAGGGGCTAAATTGTGAAATGTGAGAAATGTGTGGTTAAAATGTGAAATAAATTAGAAATATCGGTTAATATTGACACTAGTGAAATTTTGATATCATGAAATTAGATTAAAATTGCATGAATTTGTGATTTTATGCAACAAGGACTAAATTGTAAAAAATGTGAAAGTTTAGGGGTAAAAGGGTAAATTTGCCTTAAAGTATGTTTTGGACTAAATTGAATGAATAGATGATTGAATAAGTTTAATTTGAATACACTTAGATCAAGAAAAGCGGAATTCAGATCTAGATCGGGAAAAAACGAAAGTTATTAACTAAACGACTAGATTCGCCGTTTTAGCATCCGAGGTAAGTTCGTATGCAATAAGCATTATTATAATTATGCTATTTAATGCTTTTATATTGCATAAATTGTATATACGGGACTACATTTATGTTCGACGGCAAATCGGCTATTTGTGGCACTTAGTGTGCGATTCGACATAGCTTCTGTTAAATATGGCACTTAGTGTGCGATTGAGATAACTTCGGCTATGTATGGCACTTAGTGTGCGAGACATCGAGTATAGCACTTAGTGTGTAAGACATCGAGTATAGCACTTAGTGTGCGAGATATCGAGTATTCAATGACATTCTGTGCAAGTATGAACTTGTTATGGATTAGTACAGGTATGTATATGTATATTATGAGCTTAAAATCGAAGAAGTTACAAAGTTTGAATATAAGCTTATGAATAAGCATGTGAAAGGTTTGTTAGTAATCTTGAATTTCATGATAATATGTTTAGTTTGATGAATGTGTATGTGTAATTAGTTAAGTTTATATCATACGAGCTTACTAAGCTATAAAGCTTACTTTGTTTATTTTTCCATGTCTTATAGTGATTTCAAAGCTAGCTCGGATTTGGGGATCGTCAGAGATTACGTCACACTATCCAACCATCACTTTGGTACTTTTGAGCTCTTGGTTTTGTCATATGGCATGTATAGGATTATGTTCATTTTGGTTATGCTTTGAAAGTGAATATTGCCATTTAAGTTGACTTGTGATGATAATTTTGTTATTGTATAAAGATGTGTGAATGACTTTGTTTCGAATTAGATAAATTGATCTATAATGAATGAATGAGGTTGAATTGATAATGTATATTTGGAATGGTTTTATTGAATGAATCATATATGTTAATTATGGTAAATGAACCATATTGTTGATGTTGTTTTGGTTTATATTTGAGTAAGTGAAATAGTTGTAATTGTATAGCATGAAATGTGCATGAATTTGGATTGATTTGGCTATATATTTGTGCCTTGAAATGGTACCATTTGTACTTAGGTAGGTATGTACAAAATGGGGTGGCAAATTGGCCTTGCAAATGGCCTATTTTTGTCCACACAGGCGTGTGTCTCAGCCGTGTGTGACACACGGTCATGTTACACGGCCGTGTGTCTCTTGGTGTTGAAATTGAATTGAAGTCAGTATGCTCCACACAGTCTCACACACGGGCGTGTGACTGGCCGTGTGGTACAAGTCAGTATACCCCCTAATTGGCACACGGGCGTGTGACTTGGCCGTGTTGCATAAGTCAGTATACCTTACAATTTTGGCACGGCCTAGCACACGACCTGGCACACGGGCGTGTGTGGCCACTTCGAAGGGTACACGGGCTAAACACACAGGCGTGTGGTTGGTCGTGTAACCTAAGTCAGTATGTATGGCCTGTTTTCACACGGCCCGAGACACGGGCGTTTCTACTAGCTGTGTGAGGCACACGGCCTGTTCACACGGGCGTGTGACCCTTGTTTACATGAAAAATTTCTAAGTTTCTAGAATTTTCGTAGGATATCGGTTTAGTCCCGAACCACTTCTAAAGTATGTTTAAGGCCTCGTAGGCCCTTATAACGGACAATATGATTGTGTTGAATGATTTATGAAAATGAACGCTTATTGTTGCATAAATGTATGCTATATGAGTTGCGAATTGATCGGTAATATCTCGTAACCCTATTCCAGCGTTGAATACGGGTGAGGGGTGTTACACTTATAAGGGACAAATTGATTGAGATGGAGTGATGATTGTATGAATTGATCGAATGTATGAGACAAGTACGGTTATATGTGTTATAAGTCCGGTAGTGCTCCTTAACCCTATTTCGGCGTTGAATACGGGTGAGGGGTGTTACATTATAAACATGTATGCATGTAATGGTATGTCATGTTGAATGATAGAAACTGCTTAACTTGAATGCTTGAAATGGTGGGTATTTGGATGTGAGTTTAAGTGCAGGTCATTGGCGTGATTTTGGGTGAGAAATGAAGCTAAAAATGGCTTTATTTCGTCCACACGGGCAGACACACGGGCGTGTGTCTAGACCGTGTATGACACATGGCCTAGTACATGGGCGTGTGGTTAGGCCGTGTGTCCCCTGCACCTTAAATTTGAGAAACAGAATGCTCAAAATTGAGCATACGGGCAGAGACATGGGCGTGTGTCTCAGTCGTGTGGGAGACACGACCTTGAACACGGGCGTGTGTTTTGACCGTGTGAAACCTGCACCTAATTTTGAAAAGAATTAAGTAACCACACGGCCTAACGCACGGGCGTGTGGAATGGCCGCGTGCATAAGTCAGAGAGTTACACGGGGTAAGACATGGCCTGTAGCACGGGTGTGTCCCAGGGTCACACGGACGTGTGAGCTCTGCATCTTGGAAAATTTTTGAAATTTTGCGAAAAATTCTTAGAGGTTCCAAATAAGTCCCGACTCGATTCTAATGCTCGTATTGGGCCTCGAGGGTCCAATTAAGGGACGTTTTGAATGATCTCGGTTAATGAATAGAAATTTACATAAATTATCTAAAAAATGTTCTGAAAGTTTTGGTAATGCTCCGTAACCCTGTTTCGGTGATGGATACGGGTTCGGGGTGTTACAATGTCTACTAGTCAATCATCTTTGCTTAATCGTTCACGACCATTATACATGAGATCCTTGTTATTTATACATGGTATCACCAAAAACCTCTTATCTGTGTCCAAGTTTACAAAAGATAATCAGGTGATATTTGAGTTTCTTCCTACACAGTGTCAGGTTCGTGATCTGAAAACTGGGGAGATACTTCTTCGAGGATCGGTGCATAATGGGTTGTACAGACTCCACTTAAATGGCTCTCCCAATACTACCTTGCCTTCTGGCTCAGCTCAGTGTTTTACTGCTAATACAATAGTTCCTTTAAGTATATGGCATTCTAGGTTAGGGCATCCCTATAATGTCACACTTAAAAAGGCTATACACCATTGTAACATACAATTTGATACAAATAAATAATCCCTTAATTGTGTTGCTTGCCACTTAGGAAAAGAACATAAGCTGTCATTTCATAAGTTCTTATCTAAGTATACTACACCCCTTCAACTGGTGGTTGTTAATGTTTGGGGACCAGCTCCAGTCTCTTCCAATGGTTTTCATTATTATGTTGCTTTCACAGATGCATATAAAAGATACACTTGGGTTTATTTCTTGTAGAGAAAGTTAGAGGTGCTCACTGTCTTTCCACAGTTTCATAGGCAAGCTGAAAGGGCTCTTGGCTGCAAACTTAAAGCTTTACAAACAGATGGGGGAAGAGAATTTCAAGCGTTGAAGTTGTACTTGTCTCAACAAGGGATCATGCATCATTTTACGTGTCCATATACTTTTGAGCAAAATGGTTTAGTTGAACGCAAACGCAGACAGATAGCTGAACCTGGTCTTTCCATACTGGCTCATGCTTATATGCCCTTAACCTACTGGAATGATGCCTTCAGCAGTGCAGTATACTTGATAAACAGGTTGCCTTCTTTTCTCTTAGGCAACATCTCACCATATGAAAATCTCTTTCATGTTAACCAAGTTATTCATTTCTTCGAGTTTTTGGCTGCTTGTACTTTCCCAATCTTAGACCCTACAACACCCACAAGCTACAGTTTTGATCCACCCCATGCACCTTTTTTGGGTACTCCCTGTTACACAAAGGGTATCGTTGTCGGGATAATGATGGTAGAGTATATATTTTTCGTCATGTCACATTTCATGAAACTGTGTTTCCATTTCAAACCAACAGCTCAAAATTTGTTCCCTCCATGCCTTCTCCACAGTCTAGTTCTAAGCTGCTCATGTTGTCCCCAGGCCATATGCCACATGCTAATCCAACATCTGTTGTTTCAACCACTCCTCGAGTCAACTCATTGAATGATGTCCCTCTATCCACTAGTTTAGTACATTCTCTCTGTGATAACTCTACATCTAGAATGTCGAGTACTGATATGCCAGACCAGCCACATCCTCAACCTCTTGTTCCACTTAACTCTCGCACTATGGTTACACGTAGCAAAGCTAGCATTTTTAAACCCAAGGCATACCTAAGCAAAGCAACATGTTTCTCTAATGAGACTCCTGCTGACATCCATGAAGCAATGAGTAATGAGTGTTGGAAAACGAGAGTGCATAGTGAGTTACATGCCCTTCTTCACAATAACACATGGAGTCTTTGTTCACTTCCTATTAATCGAAGGGCCATCGGCTGCAAGTGGTTGTTTAAGGTGAAAAAGAAGGCTGATGAGACTGTGGAAAGGTATAAAGCACGACTGGTGGCTAAAGGGTTTTCTCAGCATGCTGGACTTGATTTTTGAGACACCTTCAGTCCAGTAGTTAGGGCAACAACCATTCGAACTGTGCTTGCTATTGCAGTCATGAAGGGGTGGTCATCAAGGCAAATTGATGTCAATAATGCATTTCTCAATGGGAATTTGACTGAGGAGATATACATGGATCAACCGCCCGGATTTGAAGTGTCAAGTAACAATGGGCAGAAGCTTGTTTGCAAATTGAACAAAGCTTTGTATGGTTATGCCAAGCTCCTCGTGCATGGTTCCACACTCTCAAACAGTATCTAGTTGATCAACTTGGATTTCATGCTTCGAAAGCATATCCTTCATTGTTCATTCGAGCATCTTTAGGAAATCTTTTGTTGCTTATGGCTTATGTAGATGACATAGTTATAACAGGCGATTCAAATGATGATATAGACAACATGGTGCATCAGCTTCTCAATAAGTTTGCTCTTAAAGACATGGGAAGACTTAATTTTTTTCTTAGGTGTTGAAGTTCAACACACACCTCGGGGACTGTTACTTACTCAGAAAAAGTACATCTCTGAGATACTTCACAAAACAGGAATGATAGGAGCAGCAACCACACCTACACCCATGGTGAGCACTCCTAAATTGGTTACTTTAGATGATAGTCCACCATTTACTGATAGTCATTTGTACTGAAGTGTAGTTGGAATGCTTCAGTATATATGCATTACACGCCCTGATTTGTCATTTTGTGTTAACAAACTCAGTCAATACATGAATTCTCCAAGTGACACTCATTGGAAGGCAATTAAACGAGTGTTGCGATATCTCATTGGAACCATGGATCATGGCATGTACTTCTCAAAAGGTAAGTTTGAATTAGTCTGCTACTCTAATGCTGACTGGGCTTCATCTTTTGAAGATCGAGGTTCTACCACAGGATATGTTTTTATATCTAGGACCTAACCCTATTGCATGGTGTTCCAAGAAGCAAGCAGTAGTGTCCAAGTCTTCGCCCGAAGCAGAATATCGCAGTTTGGCCAATTGCGTTCTGAGTTGTTGTGGGTTAAACAGTTGCTAGATGAAATTGGTATGCCAATCTGGCAGTCACCAGTGGTCTGGTACGACAACACTTCCACAGTCTCAATGGCCGCAAACCCCACACATCATGCCAGGGTAAAACATGTAGAGATCGATCATCATTTTCTTCATGAAAAAGTAATTGATGGTACACTATAGGTTAATTTTGTTCCATCAACAAAACAAGTCGTTGATGTTTTCACAAAGCCCATCACACCCAAACCGTTTGCCTCATTTCGACATGCTCTTCGAGTTCTTTCAAGTGATGTTGACCTTAATGTTCAAGGTTCAAGAAACTGGGGGAATGTTAGAGTAACTGATAAGTCAGTTAATCTGTTAGCTATTAGTTAGCTGTTAGTTAATCTGTTAGTTTGTTCTCTGTAGATAGCATGCTTTGCTATGATGTATAAAAGCAATAGCAGCCACTGTATAGAGAAATAATTTTCTCAATATATTCTTCTTGATTCATAAAGTCTCTATTATTTTTCTATTTCTTGCTATAGTTTAACAACATGTACCTCATTATAAGGTATAGAAACTAATTTGTAACAACAGAAATGGGTGAAATTTTTAATAGAAGGACCAATTTGCTCTTTAATTTAGCATACAAGGAATAATTTACTATTTTTTTAATAGAGGGGTAAAATGCAATCTGACTCTTAGTACAAGGGACTTCATGGTACTTTTACTTGATATTGTTGAAAGGAACAACTACAAACCCTGAATATGAACCATAAAATGAACATGTGAATAAAAAAAAGCCAATAAGGAAAATATATAAAAAAAGATTGTGCTAAAATTGTTGAGAAATGTTGGACATTACCAAATAGTTGACCTCAAGAGTAATTACCTTAATGATGCCCATGATGCATTATTGGAAACCTATGATCAAAATGTTCAGTTCTTTCAAAAGTTGTTTGGTACAAAGGATTCAAATGTTATTGACTACACAGATTTTTATTTTTATTTTGAAGAGATTTGGTATTATAAACTAGAACAGGAAATGAATGCCACAATTTATAATTCACAGCAATATTTTTAAGAAGAGAAATATAGAAAAAATAGAAGAACTTGTTATTTATTGTTGAACCAAATACGTTTTTATATCAAAACACAAGTAACAATGCTGCCATATTTTCTGTAGATATTGTAGCTAACAATGACTCAACTAACAGCTAAAAACTAGGATTACTACTGACTCTAACATGAACAATTCAAAGACTAAAAATCAGCAAAATATCTCAACAATTATTTGACTCAATAATAACTAAACAAAAACAAATCAACTGGTGTTGCAGTTCAACACTCCCTCTCAACACCATCTTATGTCCTCATCACCATGCTAAGCCTATAACGAAAATTCTCAACCTTGTTACCACTCAGGCCTTTAGTGAACACATTTGCAATTTGGTATTCTGTTTTAACCCTCTTCAACTCAATCACTTCTAGCAGAACTTTCTCTCTAATAAAATGATAACCAATTGCCACATGCTTGGTTTTTGCATGTAAAACTGGATTGCCACATGCTTGGTTCCTACTCCTATCATGAAAACATACCCTGTTGTTGAACGTCGAGTATCATAATATCCCGCAAAATCAGCATCACAGAAGCCAATCAACGTGCACTCTTCACCTTTTCGATACAAGATACCATATTCAAGTGTACCTTTCACATATCGCAAAATTCGTTGAACTCTTTCTAGATGTGACTTCTTTGGACTTTGCATATAACGACTCATCACACCTACCGCATATGAGATATCAGGCCTAGTTAGAGTTAGATAGATTAGACTACCTACCAATTTTTGATACATAGTCACATCTTCTAAATCTTTCCCTTCAAGAGAACAAATATTGGCATTTGGCTCCACTGAAGTTGCGATTGGTTTGCACTCAGACATTCCAAATTTTTCCAGTAAATCTTTGGAATATTTTTTTGATGGAGAATAATTCCTTTCGCTATGTGATCAACCTCTAGACTGAGAAAATGCTTCAGCTGTCCCAATTCTTTCATTTGAAAATGAATAGACAAATTCTCTTTTGTTTGAAGAATTTCTTTTTCGCAATCTCCTGTTATTATTAAATCATCCACATACACTAGGACAATAACCAGCCGTCTTTTTTTTTTAAAAAAAAAAACAAACTAGAATCTGCGGATGTCACTAAAAATCCATCATGAGTAAGAAATTCTGAAATTTTACCATACCAAACCCAGGCGCTTGCTTTAACTCGTAGAGTGCCTTTCGAAGCTTGCACATTGAAACCCAATTGGCTTATTCATATAAATTTCACGATCTAACTCTCCATGCAAAAATGCATTCTTCACGTCCATTTGCCACAACTGCTAATTTTTGTTAGCTGCTAGTGCAAGAAAGACTCGAACCATAGTAATCTTAGCAACAAAACTAAATGTTTCATCGTTGTCTTGTCCATATTGCTAAGAAAACCCACGAGCTACCAATCGAGCCTGGTGTCTTTCAATTGATCCATCGATGTGACACTTTATTTTGTAAATCCACTTGCAGGAAGTTGGTTATACATCTTTCGGCTTTGGCACAATCTCCCAAGTCTGGTCGTGTTTAAGTGCAACAATTTCATCCTTCGTGGCCTTGGTCTAATTTTCATTTTGAGTTGCTTCTTTAAACGTCTCTGGCTCCATTATATCAGCTTCTTCTACTGTAGAAGATTAGCGTATCTGGGATTTGTCCTTTTTATTCTTGTTGATCTTTTCAATGGAGCTAGTGTTCTTGCTTCACCATGTTCAACTCCTTTTTGTGGTTGTCAATACACACCAGTTTTCCATGGATTCTGCACTATTTCACCTTCATGATCACAAGCATCATCTCTATTTTCCATCTCGTCAAAACTTAACTAAATATGGGAAGGTTGTGCATCACCAAAAATTTTTGAATTCAGCAGTTCATCTTTTTCCAAAGTCCACCAAGAAGAAGTTTCATCGAACACTAAATCTCGAGATGTATAGCATTTGCCACTTACAGGATCGCAGCATCTCTAACCTTTTCTTTGGCTGTCATATCCTATAAAAATACATTTTATAGCTTTCTTATCCATTTTACTAAGCAAATGGTCAGGTATGAACACATAGCACACACATCCAAAAACTCGAAAATAACTAACCAAAGGTTTTCTATTCCATAATTTTTCAAAAGGTGATAGAAAACATGACCTTTGTTGAGGGAGACGATTTGATAACAAATGCAGCTATCCTCATTTCTTCTGTCCAATATCTGCCATGTACACTATTTGCATAAAGCATACTTCGACATATTTCAGCCAAGTGTTTGTTCTTGCTCTCAGCCACGCCGTTTTGTTGTGGCGTATTGGCACATGTAGATGATGATGTATTCGAAAATCTCGAAGATACTAAGAAAATTCATTTGAGCTATATTCTCCACCATTATCCATTCGTAAGCAATAGATTCTTTTTCCAACCTCTACTTTAGTTGTCTCCTTAAACTCCTTAAATTTAAAAAATGTGTTAGATTTTTCCTTTACAAAATAAACCCACACATACCTTGAAAAGTCATCAATTAAGGTCACCATATACTTCATTCCACCATTTGATGCTTGTTTGACAGATCTAAACACATCAGAATGCACCAAATCTAATGGTTCTTTTTCTTGAAACTTAGAGTCTGCATATGGTAATTGATGAGCTTTTCCATATTTACAGCCAGTGCAAATCAAATCAGTTCTAACTTCAAATTGTGGAAGACCCCTCAAAATTAATTTCTTCATCATCACATCAAGCTTTGAATAGCTTACATGACCCAATCGCATGTACCACAAATCCGCTATATCATTCTTCCTAGTCTTATCCACATATGCAGCCTCCGTTGACATTACATAAACCGATTTTGATATCTACCCCTTCCATTATTGGCATTTTTTAAATCTTAAGATCTCAATATACCTTCACATCTTGTAGGCCAAATAAGACAAAGTGACCAATAGATGTTAATTGTGCTACCGAAAGCAAATTCTTCTTTATACCTAAAACATGGTAGACATTTTGAAGTGATACATCATCATCCTTATGATTCGGAGAAATTATAGTGTTACCAATGTGGGCTATTGGTAGCTTTGATTCGCTTGCTATCACCACCACACGACTTCCCTTGTACTTCGATAAATTTTTCAGGTTTTATTTATCAACCATCATATAACTTGAGCAGCTCTAGTCAATGATCCAGTCCTCCTTGTAATTAATTTGTTTTGTCGTCGTAGTTAGAGCTGACTCATTTTCATCTATCGCAATAAGAGCCTCGACATCACATTCTTCTTCTCTTTTGGACATAGTAGCATTGTTTTCAACGGTCTTTTTCTTTGACAAGTAATTATTTTCCATGTGGTCCTTCTTTCTGCAATTGTAACACTTTCCTTCAAATTTTTTGGTGTTACCATAATGCTTTGGTGCACTTTCACGATTACCCTTTTTCTCTTGATTTCTTTTTGACCCCCAAGCAGCATATTGCTTGAAATTTTGTTTACTCCTACCAGCATAAAGAGCTTCTTCTTCACTTTTCGATGAAATTCCTGCCATTTTCTTAGCCAATGCTTCTTGACCAGCCAATAGATTCTCGAACTTAACAAATAATGGTTGATTCTGCCATCCCTATACTGTTGTGACGAAGCCTCGATATCCTAGTCTCAAACCATGAATAATTACCCTCTTTATTCTGGTTTCACCAATTAGAGCTTGTGGATCCAACTTAGAAATCTCTTGACATAAGGATTTCACATTGTCAAAATACTGAGCAATCGTCATTCTACACTGCATTATTGACATTAATTCACTCTCTAAAAGTTGAAGTCTTGTCTCATTTTTCTTCGAATATAGATAAAAAAATGTATCCCAAGCTTCTTTTGGGGTCTTTGCATTCTGAATGTGTTCCAACACATCTTATTCCACTATTGTCTTCAAGGCAAACATGGTTTTACCTGCCTTAATATTCTATTTCCTTAGAACACCATTACTGTCCTCTTCTGGTTGTGTACTTTCATTCCCGTTAAGTACCTCCCATAGATCTTGCCCTTGCAGATATGACATCATGCATGTAGACCATGAATTATAATTTTGATTGCTCAGCTTTTTGATTCCAATGATGACTTGTACATCAACTATTTTACCAATAACAAGGACAACTCTTAGAAAATTAATATGCATGCCTTTTAATCAAACCAACTCTGATACCAAAATGTAGACTAGAAAAGGAAATGAATGCCATAATTCATATTTCATAGCAATATTTTTAAGAAAAGAAATACAGAAAAAATGGAAGAACTTGTTATTTATTGCTGAACCAAATACGTTTTTATATCAAAACACAAGTAACAATGCTGCCATATTTTCAGTAGATATTGTAGCTAACAAGGACTCAACTAAGTGCTAAAAAATAGGATTACTATTGACTCTTACGTGAACAATTCAAAGACTAAAATTCAGCAAAATATCTTAACAATTATTTGACTCAATAACAACTAAACAAAAGCAAATCAGCTGGTGTTGTAGTTCAACAGGTATTACCCTATTTTAGTTCTTTAATTATTGCCGTGGTACCAAATGTTCCAAACCTTGGTAGTATGTATGGTTTTCAGACCCATTTGCTCTACTATCTGCAAGTGCATCACAAAATTTTATAGTTGACAAGATGTTTGCCAAATATCATATGTGCTGCAACCAATTACCAAAGTGTAGTTGTTGCTAGTATGAACAGGTGATTGGGGATTTGTTTGCTTTGGCATTTTTCATAATTGCTACCTTCTGTTTCTTGAAAGAGAGAACTTTATTGGGAACAAAGAGGAAGCGAAACATGGCATTTAACATGATGTAAGGTATTGAGAACCACTAAGAGAGAAAAAAAAGTACATGAAAGATGAGAAGCGAAAGGTTGCTAAGGCCAATTATAGATACTTATAAGTGAAGGTGACAGTCTTAAATTTTGCCATGTGATCTTTATCTTGTTATGGTTGATCACTTAAGGAACAAATATTTTTTTAGATAAGTATTAATATGATTGATATAGAACAAGTAACATCCCACGTGTGATCCAAGCAAATAGATTTCTAACATATGTCCTAGCAAAGTGGATCAAGGGAGCCCCACTTGCAATACATGCACATGTTCGTGAGGTCCATAGTTAGAGAAGTATTACCTATAGGCAAAGCCCTAACCAAGAAAGTTGTGATTGGGCGAAGTAAAGGTGACTAGACCTACTCTAATGAGGTATTGATAACAAACTTCGATTGTACTTCCGAAGTTTTTTGATTAATTCAATTTCTTCTCTTCAAGCTTGCATCCTAAGAAATATATGGATGTTACTAGATCATTGTGGATAGCTTGAATTCGAGCTTATGTTTTTAAATACGAAAGAATATTATGCAAGTTGGAGATGGAGGAAATTGAAATTGAGAGCAACAGGAACCCAAGGTTGTCTTATCAAAACAAAAGCATATATGTCACTAACGTAGATTGGCAGAAGCTTGTGTTATCAAAATTCTTTAGGGGTCAATTTCTAAGCCTCAAGGGTCAAATCTTTTTGTATTTAAACCATATTACTTACTGACATACATGTTAACAACAAAGTAATACGTTGACACCTTGTTAAAAATATTTAAATAATAATAATAATTAAAATTGTTCACATGCTGTTTGGCATAATTCAATGAAGTGTGTGACGTAGAAACCAAAGGAAGAAACGAAAGATAATGGAAGTAAGCGCAAGATTCCGAATGCAGCCAAGGTAGAGGCTTTGACGTTGAGTGGAGGATGGGCCCATGGTGTTTGTCTCCAAGCCTAAGCTATCTTTGTAATCAACACCGTCCATCCCGAGCATGCAACACAATTTATTGACCCCGCAGGCTCCAATGCAAGCGAAGTCAACCCCGAGATGATGGAGCACCCCATCCAGTCAGTGTCAAACAACAAGAATGGAAACCAAGCTATCCATAGGATCCACTTTGATTTCTTCAAGGTCTTGAAAGCTGACACTACCTCACTCACGCTTTGGTCTCTTCCTCTTGGACTTGCTTGGTGAAGGGATCTTCCTTCACTATTGTAACCACAAAGTTAGAATATTTTTTTTCCAAAGAGTTGGAATTGAGTTATATATATTTTTAGAGTTAAAATATAATTTTATCACTATATTAATTTATATTTTTATAATTTTTAAAAAATTAAATTAAAATTTTATTATGTTTTGGAGGCCAAAATGTAATATGACCATTTATTAATTTATAGTTTTATAAAATATAAAAAGAGACAATGTGATACTTTTTCATTTTAGGGGGCCTAGCCTTCCCAACTCCCTTGGTGCTGCCTTTGTTAACCACTATTACTGTCGCCAATGATAGGATCATGATGTCAATGGAGAGGTATGATTTAAGGGTTGGAATAGTAGACATTGCAAGGTTTTTTTTGTTTTTTGTTTTTTTTTATTATCTTATTTCACCTTATACATTATGTAGATGGTTGTTTTTTTATTACAAACATTTCTATCAATAGTAATTCCAAAAAATATAATTTTTTTTTTGCAAGAATGTCTCTTGAGAACAACTTTTTATATTAAAAAAGATGTAGAAGTAATTTTAAGAATAATTAAGGTAACTGTAACATCCAGGATTTAGGGGTTATGCATTTAGTGCATAATGCAAGTGTTAGTGGGCATAGAGTGTGTTTGGAAGTGTTTTAAGGGTTCTTAAAACTCGAGGATGAAAGAGAATGCTTTGGAAAATTATTAGATTTTAAGTTTAAAAAAAAAAGGGAGCTAGGCTAAGGAGACCTTAAAGGAATTAGTGGTGGAGGTTATGACACAAAAAGTGCCTTGGTAAAGTGGCATGAAGGCGCCACTTAGGGACTTGGTAGGTGACGCCTCAAGCAAGGGAGAAGGGCTCAGGTTCGAGTCATGATGGCAGCATAATGGGTGGCTATTATTTTGCATTTTGGCGTTAAGGGAGAGGGGGAGTGATGGACGGCATATGGACTCTGAAAGGATGAGATAAGGTTTGGGTTTCTTTTAAAATTTGGCTATAAGGTAAGGGATAAGTATTGTTTAATTCAATTTATTTTTGAATAGGTAGCATAGAGGAAAAATAGGAGAAGAAAAGGGGATGTGATAGGGGAAGAAGTAGTGGCCGAATGTGGGGCTCTTTGGGATGAGAAATTCGGTCATGTAAAGGGGGGGAGAGTGCCGAAATTATTTATTCTTCTTTTGGTCTTCTTGCCGAAAATTTTGGTCAAGCAAATTCATTCTTTTTTTTTCCTCTCTTTTTCCTTGAAGCAAGAACCGATTATTGAAGTAGCCTTGGGTGCATTTTGTGCATCTTTTCTTCCTACCATTCTCTTTCCCCAAAGCCGAATCTTATAAGTCCTTTATCTCCTTTTTCTTTTCACACATCCTTGAAGCCGAAATCTCTCCACCATTGTCCCCATTGCCGAATTCTCCTAAGCCTCTTCCATTCTTCTTTTCTTTCTTATAACTTCAACCCCCTACCTATTCTTTATGATAGCCGAATGTTTTATCTTCATTGGTAGCCATAGCCAAATCTCAAGGGTGCTTTATTCTCTGTTCTTTGTCACAAGTCTTTGAACCCAAAACATCTCTAATATTAGTCACTATTGCCGAATCTGTCAACCTCTTATTCTCTCTTCTATTTCGCAAATCATTGAGGCCAAATCTTCTAGAATGGTGCCGTTGACTACTTTCTTGTAGTCTCTTCAAGTAGGCATTAGTGGTAAGCAACGGGTAAGGGTAAGTATTTTTCTATCCTAGTAGTCGGTTTGGGTTCTTATTCTTTTATTGTGCCAAATCAAGTGGTTAGGCCTTGATCTAAGGTTGGCCGAATGTTCTCTAAGGCCATAGTGACGTATTCTTTTGCGTGTAGCCGAGGGAAGGAAGCATTAAAGGAGCCTCTTGGATTCGACTATTCAGGGTAAGGTGGTATGTGCTATCCGGCCAAGGGCCATTTTCCTAGATTTATGTATTGTCGATTCTAATAGTTGTTAGCGGGGATACCAACAACCGGTGCAAGCAAGGTTTGGGATTTAGTTAAGTAAGGTAGGTGGTTTGTAGTATTCGGCCATAGGCCATACTATATAGTTTAAGTGTTGACCGATTGTTGATTATGGTGGTTTAGGGGCAAATCGACAAGAGTAAGTAGGAGCTTTCGGGATTCTGATCCATTTTTGGTAAGGTTGTTAAGATTTAGTTTCTATTCGTTTAAGATCTCGTATATTGATGATTAACCAAATGTTTCGATTAAGTGACTTTCGATGGGACGTGGGAACCAGTCAAGAAAGTAAAGGATAGTCCCTATCCAGAAGTTAAGAAGAGATCGAGTCTCTTTGTCAGACGAGATTGGCCACCGGTGTGGGGGCCAAAGAAGAGAGCGAGAGATTAGGCAGATAGGCGTGAAGTTACGATTAGTGATGCGGCATTGGTGTTGAGAGCGTAGTGCTTCAAGTGATAAGGTGTGTAGTTAGCCTACCGTTTTCCAGGATTTATGTGATACTTGCATGTGTTGTATATATGTGTTATATATGTGCTAATAGGTGCGAGTGGCAATTATGAAATAGATACCCTGGGGGGTATGTCGATAATCAGTCGATACCAAAACTGATGAAATGTGGTTATGAATGTGAATATGATTGAATGCATGAATAACATGTACATGCACTATATTATTATGTCACTATTGTACATTGCATGTGCATGGGATGGGATATGAATGTGAAAGAAGGACAGGGTGTACTTCGAGTACGTGGTTTGATGTTAGCCATGAGCTACATCGTGGATTGGCACTGACTGAGGTCGCGTTGTGGATTACTTGTGATTAAGTTCACGTGGAATGATGAGTGGCTCTGTGCCTCATCGTGGTTGATATCGGCTGTGTGCCATATCGTGGTTTGATGTTAGCTACGAGCTACATCGTGGACGGCATTAATTGCCAAATTGGTGTGTAGCGGTTGGAGGGTGATTTAGTAATCCCCTGGTGTGTGGTGGCTGAATACGGGGGTGTGTAGAGGATGGACCCTAGGTTTGGGTTGGGTGCATTTGCATAATTACGTCGGATATGTGTATCTAATGGGGTTACGGGCCAAGCCCTATATGTGAGTGTGGATCAGTGTGGAAATGGGCTAAGCCCATTATGTGGAAACAAGTGGTTAATTACCGTATCATCTGATAAGTGGTATGAATATGGGCCAAGCCCGAAGTGTGATATTATAAGAATAAGTCGCGCCTTGTTAAGCGTTATGCGGGTTGATATATGGTTTAATTTGTGGGTGGAATTCAGTGGTCTAATTGCACACTGAGTCCGTGTGACTCACCCAAATATTTATCAACATCGCAGGTGATACGTGATTCTTGGACCGGGCTGGAGAGGATATAAAGGTGGCCATGCAGAAGTTAATTTTCGTTGCTTCATGCAGAAGATGTTTTATTTAATTTTATGCACGTCATATATTTCAGTATTGTGGATATTTATTTGATGTAATAAGGGCCACTTTAAGTAGTTGAAGTTTATTAATATGTTTTAGTTGGATCGCCGATTAAATTACTATTTGAAAATGACTTTATTTTCAACAATTTACAATTTAAAATATATCTATATATTAAAGTTTTTAAATCCGGATATTATGTAACATCCAAATTTTACTTTGCATTTTAAGTATATAATTTTCTATAAATGACAACAAATTTTCGTGTTTTCACTCGTAAGTTAAATCTTTTTCAAACGTTTTTCTCAGTGACATGCCAGATCCGGTCGAAACGCATGGGCCGGGTTTGGGGTGTTACAGTTTGGTATCAGAGCCAAGTTCAAAACTTGGCTTTGAGGGTTTTGGGTCCAAAAACATTTTCTAAGATGGGCTTTTCAAAATATGGACTTTTATTTCAGGTTATTCTGGCATGGCACTGTATCTCGGCGAGGTCCACGGGTAAGTACTTCGACTATTGAAGTGATTTGAATATGTGAACTATGTGGGCATTAAGGGATTGTAGATTAGTAGATTAGTGCTATTGGACCCTAGGACTAGTCTACTCCAACACAGAATGCATAAGACTTAAGAATCATTAAACAAACCTGTGAACTAAGTCGCGAAGCTAGGGGTGTGGCTTGATTATGCGCATGTCTCAGGAGTGGATTCAGAAGAGCTTGGTACTTAGCGGTCCTAGTGACTCACCTCCTCTTTACTCGAATCCTACCTGCAGTGCGTAGCTACTGTTCACCCTAACCAAGAGGACTTAGTCACCACTAAATTCGATAATTAAAACCCGAAGGGACTAGCCTTCATTGTTTATAAAAACCTTAGTTTTTTTTTTAAATCTCCAAATTACTCTTTTAATTTGAAAACACTAAATTATATTTTGAGAGAAACATTTTTCGAATTATTCCCGGTTGATAAAATTACCCAAATACCCCTGGTTGTAAAATTACTAAAATACCCCTGACTTACAAAATTACCAAAATGACCCTGATTTCCAAAATTTCTACCATACCTCCGATTTGAGAGAATTTTTAAAATAACCCTGAGCTTTGAAAATTTTGAAATACCTTTGTAAAGATTTTCAAATTGATCCTGATTTATTACCAAAATACCCTTATAGGATAAATGACGAAATTACCCTTGGGTTGGGAATGGATAAAATGCCATAGTAGTATGGTGGATGAATGAATGTGTCTCTATTGATGAATGTGAATGTGATTCTCTGAATCAGAATAGTGAACTTGAGCTGAAACTTTGATTGATCGAAAGAACTACTTCTAAAACGTCTTTGCATAAAACTTTTAATCAGATTAAATCTCGACGTTAGATATGAGTTCTAGAGGACGTGGTCGAATGACTGTATCGGAACCAATAGGGTCTGGCCATGGGTCAGAAAATGATGTGCCGCCGCCAGCAGTGGGCACGAAGGATCAAGATCCGACAGGAGGAGATGACCTTGAGATCGCAGAGCTATCTTTGCGAGTGCTAGAGCAAGTGGCAAGAGCTGGTATGGGAAATGGAGTTCAAAAGTCAGTATCAGAAAGATTAAGGTCAAACGGAGCTGAGGTTTTTAGAGGAGTATCCGGAATAGCTCCAAATGTAGTGGAATATTGGTTAGAAGCGGTCGAAAGAATCATGGATGATTTGGACAGTACTGCTGAGGAAAAGCTGAAAGGTGCTGTCTCGTTGCTCCGAGATGAAGCTTATCGATGGTGGCTCACTGTCAGGCAAGGTGTCCCGGTAGATCGATTGGATTGGGAGTATTTTAAGCTTAAGTTTGAAGGGAAGTATGTTGGAGCCAGTTACTTAGACTCGCAAAGGAAGGCGTTTCTAAACTTGGTTCAAGGAAGTAAGTCGGTGGCAGAGTATGAAGCGGAATTTGTGCGGTTAAGTCAGTATGCCAATGGGATCGTGGCCACTGACTACGAAAGGTGTGTTAGATTCGAAGACGGATTGCGAGATGAGCTACGAGTGTTGATTGCTCCGCAAAGAGAAAGGGACTTTGCTATTCTAGTGGAGAAAGCTCGGATAGCTGAGGAAGTTAAGAGAATCGCGAGACAGAACCGAGAGAAGAATAAGAGTTGGAACAAGAGGAGTTTTGGACCATCGGAATCATCTAAGGATTTCCGGAAGAGACCAAGGATTGAGAATTCTGTATGTGCATCTGTGCCAGTTTCTGAGAATCGGAGTCGTACTTGTGCTCGGTGTGGAAGAGCTCATGCTGGAGAGTGTTGGGGAAATAATAAAGAATGTTTCCGTTGTGGGTCTAAGGCTCATTTGGTTAAAAATTGTCTTCAAACGACGAAGGGTTGTGGTCCAAACCATGGAGGAAATGGTTCCGGCCGAGGTCGTGGAGCACCAAGCAGAGGTGCTGAAGGTTCAGATGCGAGGCAACCAAGGTTGGTTTAGGCGGTCAGCCGTCGCGAGGAGGAAGATGTGTCAGAGGTGATAGCGGGTACGTTCCTTGTTTCTGGAATACCCTTTATTATCTTGCTTGTTATAGAGTTAGCTCATTCTTATAAGGCTAGTGAGATGCTTGGAACCTTGAATGTGAACTTTGAGACTGTGTTTAGAAATATGACCGTACTTAGTTCTTTAAGGCGATAAGTGGTAGGAGATAAACTTTTCAAGATAAGTGCTGTTAGAGGTTCAAGAGGTAGCAGAACCTTTGCTTAGTTTAGCCAAGTAATTTCGAGGACGAAATTATTTTTAAGGAGGGTAGAACTGTAACATCCAGGATTTAAGGGTTATGTATTTAGTGCATAATGCAAGTGTTAGTGGGCATAGAGTGTGTTTGGAAGTGTTTTAAGGGTTCTTAAAACTCGAGGATGAAAGAGAATGCTTTGGAAAATTATTAGATTTTAAGTTAAAAAAAAAAAAGGGAGCTAGGATAAGGAGACCTTAAAGGAATAAGTGGTGGAGGTTATGACACAAAAAGTGCCTTGGTAAAGTGGCATGAAGGCGCCACTTAGGGACTTGGTAGGTGACGCCTCAAGCAAGGGAGAAGGGCTCAGGTTTGAGTCATGATGGCAGCATAATGGGTGGCTATTATTTTACATTTTGGCGTTAAGGGAGAGGGGGAGTGATGGACGGCATATGGACTTTGAAAGGATGAGATAAGGTTTGGGGGTTTCTTTTAAAATTCGGCTATAAGGTAAGGGATAAGTATTGTTTAATTCAATTTATTTTTGAATAGGTAGCATAGAGGAAAAATAGGAGAAGAAAAGGGGATGTGATAGGGGAAGAAGTAGTGGCCGAATGTGGGGCTCTTTGGGATGAGAAATTCGGTCATGTAAAGGGGGGGAGAGTGCCGAAATTATTTGTTCTTCTTTTAGTCTTCTTGCCGAAAATTTTGGTCAAGCAAATTCATTCTTTTTTTTTCCTCTCTTTTTCCTTGAAGCAAGAATCGATTATTGAAGTAGCCTTGGGTGCATTTTGTGCATCTTTTCTTCCTCCTATTCTCTTTCCCCAAAGCCGAATCTTATAAGTCCTTTATCTCCTTTTTCTTTTCACACATCCTTGAAGCCGAAATCTCTCCACCATTGTCCCCATTGCCGAATTCTCCTAAGCCTCTTCCATTCTTCTTTTCTTTCTTATAACTTCAACCCCCTACCTATTCTTTATGATAGCCGAATGTTTTATCTTCATTGGTAGCCATAGCCGAATCTCAAGGGTGCTTTATTCTCTATTCTTTGTCGCAAGTTTTTGAAGCCGAAACCTCTCTAATATTAGTCACTATTACCGAATCTGTCAACCTCTTATTCTCTCTTCTATTTCGCAAATCGTTGAGGCCAAATCTTCTAGAATGGTGCCGTTGACTACTTTCTTGTAGTCTCTTCAAGTAGGCGTTAGTGGTAAGCAACGGGTAAGGGTAAGTATTTTTCTATCCTAGTAGTCAGTTTGGGTTCTTATTATTTTATTGTGCCGAATCAAGTGGTTAGGCCTTGATCTAAGGTTGACCGAATGTTCTCTAAGGCCATAGTGACGTATTCTTTTGGGTGTAGCCGAGGGAAGGAAGCATTAAAGGAGCCTCTTGGATTCGACTATTCAGGGTAAGGTGGTATGTGCTATTCGGCCAAGGGCCATTTTCCTAGATTTATGTATTAAGCCGATTCTAATAGTTGTTAAGCAGGGATATCAACAACTTCAGGTGCAAGCAAGGTTTCGGGATTTAGTTAAGTAAGGTAGGTGGTTTGTAGTATTCGGCCATAGGCCATACTATGAGTTTAAGTGTTGACCGATTGTTGATTATGGTGGTTTAGGGGCAAATCGACAAGAGTAAGCGAGGAGCTTTAGGATTACGATCCATTTTTGGTAAGGTTGTTAAGATTTAGTTTCTATTCGTTTAAGATCTCGTATATTGATGATTAACCAAATGTTCTGATTAAGTGACTTTCGATGGACGTGGGAACCAGTCAAGATGGTAAAGGGATAGTCTCTAGCCCGAAGTTTAAGAAGAGATCAGTCTCTGCAGACGAGATTATTGCCGGGTGTGTGGGCAAGAGAGCAGAGAGGGGAGATTAGGCGGATAGTCAGAGTTACGATTAGTGACAGCATTGGTGTTGAGAGCGTAGTGCTTCAAGTGATAAGGTGTGTAGTTAGCCTACCGTTTTCCGAGAATTATGTGATACTTGTATGTGTTGTATATGTGTTACATATGTGCTAATAGGTGCAATGGCAATTATGAAATAGATACCCTTAAGGGGGTATGTCGATAATCAAGTCAGTACCAAAACTGATGAAATGTGGTTATGAATGTGAATATGATTGAATGCATGAATAACATGTACATGCACTATTTTATTATGTCACTATTGTACATTGCATGTGCATGGGATGGGATATGAATGTGAAAGAAGGACAGGGTGTACTTCGAGTACGTGGTTTGATGTTAGCCATGAGCTACATCGTGGATTGGCGCTGACTGAGGTCGCGTTGTGGATTACTTGTGATTAAGTTTACGTGGAATGATGAGTGGCTCTGTGCCTCATCGTGGTTGATATCGGCTGTGTGCCATATCGTGGTTTGATGTTAGCTACGAGCTACATCGTGGACGGCATTAATTGCCAAATTGGTGTGTAGCGGTTGGAGGGTGATTTAGTAATCCCCTGGTGTGTGGTGGCTAGATACGAGGGTGTATAGAGGATGGACCCTAGGTTTGGGTTGGGTGCATTTGCATAATTACGTCGGATGTGTATCTAATGGGGTTACGGGCCAAGCCCTATATGTGAGTGTGGATCAGTGTCGAAATGGGCTAAGGCCATTATGTGGAAACAAGTGGTTAATTACCGTATCATCTGATAAGTGGTATGAATATGGGTCAAGCCCGAAGTGTGATATTATAAGAATAAGCTGCCTTGTTAACTGTTATGCGGGTTGATATATGGTTTAATTTGTGGGTGGAATTCAGTGGTCTAATTGCACACTGAGTCCGTGTGACTCACCCAAATATTTATCAACATCGCAGGTGATACGTGATTCTTGGACCGGGTTGGAGAGGATACAAAGGTGGCCATGCAGAAGTTAATTTTCGTTGCTTCATGCAGAAGATGTTTTATTTAATTTTATGCACGTCATATATTTCAATATTGTGGATATTTATTTGATGTAATAAGGGCCACTTTAAGTAGTTGAAGTTTATTAATATGTTTTAGTTGGATCGCCGATTAAATTACTATTTGGAAATGACTTTATTTTCAACAATTTACAATTTACAATATATCTATAAATTAAAGTTTTTAAATCCGGATATTATGTAACATCCAAATTTTACTTTGCATTTTAAGTATATAATGTTCTACAAATGACAACAAATTTTCGTGTTTTCACTCGTAAGTTAAATCTTTTTCAAACGTTTTTCTCAGTGACATGCCAGATCCGGTCGAAACGCATGGGCCGGGTTTGGGGTGTTACATTCTTTGGATGGGTAATGTGTTTGCCTCCACTGAGATTAAAAAAAAAAAGATGGCAGTGAAATTGAATACTGTAACAGTGAGATTGAATGGTGTAGCAGTGAGATAAAATGTAACATCCTAGGAAGGGCCTATGCATTTTCAGATCAATTGTATGAAATGACAAGTCTTAAGTATTATGAATAAATTTTTGATACTTTTGGAAACCTAGAAATGAAAATGAAAATGGAAATGAAAATGGAGATGGAAATGAAAATGGAAATGGAAATGGACATTTTTGGAAACTTAGACATTTTTGGAAACCTAAACATTTTTGGAAATGATCCAAAAATGGAAACTTGAACATTTCGGGAAACTTGGATATAAGAGATAAATAAAGGAGTTTTATTCACATAAATATGTGAATAATAAGAGATAAATAAAGGAGTTTTATTCACATAAATATGTGAATAATAAGAGAGAAATAAAGGAGTTTTATTCACATAAATATGTGAATAATAAGAGATAAATAAAGGAGTTTTATTCACATAAATATGTGAATAATAAGAGATAAATAAAGGATTATTTTCTAATGAGATAATTGAGGAGATAATTGATGGATTAAAGGCTTTTATCTTTTAAATAAAAGAGATAATATTATCAAAAGAGGAGTGGTGGCCAAGTAAAGGACTCCTAGGGCTGATAACTTTGGCTATAAAAGGAGGACAGGAGGGCTACTCATCAACATTTGCTCCTCTCTTCCTCTCACGAAATTCTCCTAGGCAAACCCCCTCTGCCGAATTTTCATTAAGCAAAAATCCCTCTCTTTTTCTTCTATTTTCTTCTCCGTTTCTCTTTGTTAATTTGAATCTTTGTGGATTCTAAGAAGAGAGGCAATCATCCACAACATCAAAAGGGGATCTTTCGGGAAATCTAAGGATCTAAGGTAAGGATTATAAATATAAATATGCGGTTAAAGATTATGATTCACGTTTTCAAAGTTAGATCTAATCTAACACGAAGTTATAGGATTTCAACAGCTTATAAAGGAATCCTCTTGATTTGGAATCCCATCACAAGGTAAGGGATATTCGGCCAAGGCATAATTTGTTTAAGTGTTTTCCATTATTCAAAAACCGAAAATCGACATGGTTACATACCTAGTATTAGCCGATTTCAAGGAAGAGGAATTCTAGCAAATCTGTTGGGACTTGATTAAATCAATTCGGCAACTAGGTAAGTAATTCTACTTCTAGTAGGATTTGGTTTTAAGACCAAATAGGTTTATTTATATGTTTTAATTAATGGTAGAATATAGGAGTGAAAGATCTAGATCGGTAGATCGCTCTACGGGAATTCACGGAAACTATTAAGCGAAAAGGTGTGTACTCTTACTAACTTTCAATAAATTGCATGGCAATCATTAGATATGTAAATATGTAACAGTATGTGAATGTGGCTAAGCACCACAAATGTGGTAAGGAGTACCAGTGCACGTTTCCTACTTTTGATAGGATTGTGAATGTGATATATTTTGAACATGTGATTAGTAACATGAATGAAAATTTAGTATGTGAGATATGTTATGAAATAATTGGGGCATTCGGGATATTTGTGGAGGAAGAAAGTGAAGGTGATGACTACGGTCTCACCAACGTAAAGTGGTGACTACGGTCACATAAAGTGAAAAGTGGTAACTTCGGTTACATCCCGGTGAATACAAGTGTCTAATGACACAACATAAGTGGGCGATGAGCACGTCGACCGCAATGATCGCGCTTCGATGGTGTGTAGCGGATGGAGGGTCGACTTAGTAGTCCCCGCTGGTGTAAAGTTGGTACGCAGTGGTGTGTAGCGGATGGACAAATAGGTTTGGATTTGGGTTGCATCATCCTTTATTTTGTATGAACATGATATTGATATGACTTGTATGCTCGATTTGTTGGAAATTAGTACTATGTACACATTGAGTCTGTTGACTCACCCCGTTGGGGAATTATTTTTCGGTGATGAGCAAGTAATGGACCGGCCTCGGCAAGAGCTAAAGGTGGCCATGCATCGCTTGAAGAAATTATTTGGAATTTGGACTTTATGAAATTTTAGTACTTTAAACTTTATTTTGGGTTGAATGATGTAATAAGGCCATAAGGCCCAGTTGGATTTTCTTTATTCTGTTTATTTTTATTTAAATATGATACAAATTATGTTTGATTAAAGATAAGTAAATTTATTTCTTTCAAAATAATAAACCCAAAAATTATTTTGTCACCTTATTTAAGTTGGATTTCAGTAATTTATTAAATAGGTTTCAAATTAAGCCCAACCCAAAACAATTTTTTTAAAATTACACAAATTTTCTCTAAGTCATTTAGAACATTGAAAAATCGATTTATTTAAGGAACATACCAGATCCGGTTCAAGCTCGTGGGCGGGTGTGGGTGTTTCGATTGGTATCGAGCCCGTTTTAAAACTCCTACTGTGGGCTCGGGCCCAAAACGTTTTCAATTCGAGCCCAAATGAATTTCTTTGAAATAAGCAGGTTTTATGGCATGGCACCTAAGTCTCCGACCATGATCCACACGGTAAGTACCTTTAACCATCTGTGTGATTATGTGAATTATGAATTGTAAAAGGGTAGCAAAGGCATGGAACGTAGAATAGTGTGATAGGAACTTGAACCCTAGGATTAGACTACTCAAACACTTGAAACTCATAAGACTTAATGAACTTAACAAACCTATGACTAAGTTATTAAGCTAGGTGTGGCAACCCTCAGACGCATGTCTAGGATTGGATCCGGAAGAGCTCGGTATTTAAGCAGTCCTAGTGACTCACCTCCTCTTCGCAGGTATCCTACCTGGTGCGTAGCTTCGGTTCGCCCTAACTCAGAAGGCTCAGTGGTGTGGCAACCTCTGTGCGCATGTCTAGAAAGGTCGGTGAGAGCTTGGTATTTAAGCAGTCCGCGTGACTCACCTCCTCTTCATTCGAATCCTGCCTGGTGCGTAGCTTTGGTTCACCCTGACCAAGAGGGCTCGGTCATAGGCTAAACACAAAGAATAAAACCCGAAAGGGACTTAGCCGTTTTTTTTATAAAAAAATAAAAAAATGTATAACCAAAATTTAGTTTTAAAACTCTTAGAAACTTATGAGAACTATTTTACAACATTTTCTTCTAAAAAAAAAAATACCCTTGGTTTATAAAATGACCAAACCACCCATAGTTTTAACAAAATTTCATTACTTTATCAAATGTTCAAAAAACCCTAATTTGTAAAATATCAAACTATCTTGATTTTGGAAAATTACAAAATTGCTCCTAACTTACAAAATTACCAAAACGACTCGATTTCCAAAATTTTTACAATATCATTGCTTTGAAAAGTGTAACTCTCAAAGGAACCTCAATGTTTTACAATCTTGGAAAATATCCCTAACTTAATAAATTTTACAAATTTACCCCTGATTTTTGGAAAAATTATCAAAATACCCCTGAGATCAAAAATTACCGAAATACCCCTGGATTTCAAAATTCTTCCAAAATTTCCCCGGAACTTTAGAAGTACCAAAATACTTTCGTCAAAATCACCAGGGAACTTTTTATTTTTGAAAATTTACGAAAATACCCCAGTAGGATAAAATTACGAAAATGCCCCTGGGTAGTGGAAAAGCAAAATAACGAAAACAACAACAAGAATTACAACGTTTCTTTGAATGAACGAAAGTTCATATTTGTTGATGGATGAATGAATGAATGCAAGACTGTATGCATGTATGAATACGAAAGAACCACTCTTAAACTCTTCTTCATAAGATATCATCGCGGGTAATAAGTGAAACAAGAATACTAATACATAAAATTCCTTAATCAGATCTCGTCGATAATGAGCTCAAGAGGACGTGGTCGTCGTGGAAGAGGTAGAGGAAGGATGACTGTTAGATCGGGACAAGGTTCTGACAATGAGATACCACCACCACCATCACCCCCAGCTGTCAATGTTGAGCGGCAGGCTCGCATGAGGAAGATGCCGTGTGTCGCAGTCAGTCTTTGCGAGTTTTGGAATTGGTGGTCGCGCAGAAACAATTCAGAAATCGTAAGTCATTGCTGAGCGGCCGTGCTAATGGAGCGGAAATGTTTAGAGGAGTATCGGGAGTGGCACCCGATCAAGATACCGAAAGATCGGTTGGGAAAATGAGCGCATCATGGATGAGCTCGACTTGACCCCGAGGAGAAGTTGAAAGGGATGACGGCACCTTTACGCGCGATGAAGCGTATCAATGGTGGTTAACCGTTCGGGGCAGTGCCACGGCGGAAGATCGACACCGGGAATATGCTAAGGAAGCATTTCGGAAGAAGTATGTGGGAACCGGTATATAGATGAGCAAAGGAAGGCTTTTTCGGGGTTGGTACAAGGAAGTAAGTCCATCACACAGAATATGAAGCGGAATTCTTGAGGTTGAGCCGATATGCCCGAGGAGTAGTGGCGATGAGCATGAACGCCGTGTTCATTTTGAGGACGGACTTAGGGACGATTTGAGACTTTTGATAGCACCGCATCGGGAGCGGAATTGTCCGCCTTGGTGGAAAAGGCTAAAGTGGTCGAGGGAATTAAGGACGCCACCAAGCGGTGTGGGCGAAAATAAGCCCAAAAGAGGTTTTGGGCCATCCGGAAAAGGCCACAAGAGGCTCAGAGTTGACAGGCCACAAAGTCAACAGTGGTACGGGGTGGCAATTTCGCCCCTTGTGAACATTGTGGAAGGAAGCACGGGGAGAGTGTTGGAAAAAGGCGGGACGATGTCTCAAGTGTGGGTCCAAGGACCATATGATTAAGGATTGCCCCAAGCTATTAGATGAGAGCCAACCAGCACTCGAGAATGCTAACCAGTGGTAGAGGCGACAAAGAACCTCAAAGAGGTCGTGGGTCGCCAACAGAGGAGGTAGTGGCAGAGGCCGTGGAGCTCTGGGGGGTCGAGGTGCGTGCTAACGCCAAGCAAGGCAACCGGGTTTGGTTTACGCGGTTCGCCGGGAGGAAGAGGAGACGCGCCGGATGTTATAACCGTGACGTTCTTTATTCATGACAAACCCTATTTTGCTCCTATTGATGTGGGCTCAACTCATTCCTATGTTGCATGTAGTGTGGTTGAAACACTAGGCCTAGACTCGAACTTTCGATAGGCGAGATAAGCGTAGTAAGCCCCTTTAGGCCAAACGGTGAGGATAGATAGGATCTTTCGGAATGTACCCTAGAGATTCAGGGAGCGAACTTTGGGTGACTTAATGGAATTACCCTTGGAGAGTTTGAGCTTATACTTGGAATGGATTGGCTAGTAGAGCATCGAGCCGTGTTGGATTGTGCGGCTAAACGTATGGAACTAAGAACCCCGGAAGATGAGGTAGTAGTGATGATCGGAGAAAGGAGGAACTACTTGTCTAACGTAGTTTCGCCTTTGAAGGCCGAGAAAATGGTTAAGAAAGGATGTAAGGCATTCTTAGCCTTCGTGAGTGCGTTAAGAGGAGAAGAGGAAGGTGTTAAGGGAGTTAGAACAGTAAGGGATTTTGAGGATGTATTTCCGGAGGAGTTGCCCGGAATACCCCCAGATAGAGAAGTGGAATTTGGAATAGATTTGCTACCGAGAACAGCTCCGTGTCAATCGCTCCCACCGAATGGCACCAAAGGAGTTAGTGGAGCTCAAGGCTCAAATCCAAGAGTTGTTGGATCGTGGGTTCATTCGACCCGGTGTGTGTCTCCGTGGGGAGCACAGGTTCTCTTTGTGAAGAAGAAGGATGGAACTATGCGGATGTGCATAGATTATCGTCGATTGAACAAACTGACCATCAAGAACAAGTATCATTTGCCAAGGATAGATGACTTGTTCGACCAAGCTGAAAAGAAGGGGCATTTGTGTTCTCAAAGATCGACTTAAGGTGGGGTATCATCAATCGAAAGTGAAGGAGGGTGATATTCATAAGACCGCTTTTAGGACAAGGTACGGTCATTTTGAATTTGTGGTGATGCCGTTTGGGTTGACGAACGCACCACCGCGCGTTCATGGATATGATGAATAGGGTTTTCCAACCCTACTTGGATAGATTCGTCGTGGTGTTCATCAACGACATTTTGGTGTATTCAAGGCGGAGGAGGAGCACGATGAGCATCTCCGAGTTGTGTTAGAAGTGTTAAGGGAAAAAAGCTTTATGCCAAATTCAGCAAGTGCGAATTTTGGCTCAAGGAAGTGGCGTTCTAGGACATGTGGTATCCATGAAGGAATAAGAATGGATCCTAGGAAGATCGAAGCGATGTTGGATTGGAAATCACCTAGGTGGGTGGTGAAATCAGAAGTTTCTTAGGCTTGGCAGGCTATTACAAAAGGTTCGTGGAAGGATTCTCGTCAATAGCCGCACCTTTGACAAAGTTACTAAGGAAGGAAGTACCGTTTGTGTGGACGGATAAGCAAATGGAGAGCTTTGAAAAGCTTAAAAAGGTGTTGTGAAGCTCCGGTGTTAATTCACCGGATGCGTAAGGACTTCGTAGTATATTGTGATGCTTCGCTTTACGGGGTTAGGCGTGTGTGCTAATGCAAGAAGGAAAGGTAGTCGCTATGCATCTCGACGATTAAGGCCGCATGAGGTGAACTACCCAACTCATGACTTGGAACTCATGGCGGTGGTTTTCGCCCTCAAAGTTTGGAGGCACTACCTTTATGGAGAAAGGTCGATGAATTTACACGGACCACAAAGCCTTAAGTATTTGTTGACTCGAAGGAGTTGAACTTGAGGCAACGAAGGTGGGTGGAGTTATTGAAAGATTATGACTATTCGATAGAATACCATCCGGCAAGGCGAATGTGGTAGCCGACGCCCTAAGTAGGAAGGTTGTGTCGGATTTAAGGGCTTTGTTCGCTCACTTAAGTTTGTATGATGACTAAGCTTTGTTGGCGAGTTACAAGTCAAGCCAACCTGGTGAAGGAGGTGAAAGAGGGACGGTTGGCGGATAAGGACTTAAGTACTAAGTTACGACAAGTACGGCAAGGAGGATTAAAGGATTATGGCGTCAATGATGAAGGAGTCTTGTGCTACAAGGAAAAGGTTTGTATGCCGAGGATAAGGAGTTGAGACAAAGGATTCTTCGGGAAGCGCATGGTAGTCCTTATGCTATGCATCCGGAGGCATCAAGTCAGTATAGAGATCTAAGGGAACAATTTTGGTGGTCGGACCTGAAACGAGAGGTGATCGAATTTGTGGGAAATGTTTGACATGTCAGCAAGTAAAGGCTGAACACCAAGTCCCATCAGATTGCTTCAACCAATTGAGATTCCCCAATGGAAGTGGGAAAGAATTACCATGGACTTAGTTAGTGGGCTTCCCTTACGCCCACTAAGAAGGACTCGGTATGGGTGATAGTGGACCGTTTGACCAAGTCCGCACATTTTATCCCCGTGAGGATCGACTATTCCTTCAAAAGTTAGCCAAGTTATATGTGGCGGAGATCGTGAGGCTACACGGGTACCGATGTCGATCATCTCCGATAGAGACCCAAGGTTTACGTCTCGATTTTGGAAAGCACTTCATCAAGCATTAGGCACTAAGCTAGACTTCACTACGGCTTTTCATCCACAATCGACAGGCGATGCGAACAGGTTATACAAGTGTTGGAAGATATGCTAAGAGGTCTGTGTGATGGATTTCCGAGGAAGTTGGGAAGATTACTTGCCTCTAGGTGAGTTCGCCTACAACAACAACTATCGTGCAAGCATTCGGATGGCACCATACGAAGCATTGTATGGAAGGAAATGTAGAACACCAACTTGTTGGACCGAGTTAGGAGAACGCCGCGTTTTGGGTCCGAGTTAGTGGCGAGGCGAGGAGAAGGTGGAATTAATTCGCACACGGTTGAAAGAAGCTTCGATGAGACGTAAGTCGCACGCAGACCTTAAGAGGAAAGAAATTGAGTTTGAAGTAGGAGACCAAGTGTTTCTAAAGGTCTCACCTTGGAAGAAGGTTATGCGGTTGGTCGCAAGGGAAGCTAAGCCCAAGGTTTATAGGGCCCTATCAAGTCTTTGAAGCGAGTTGGGCGATGGCATACCAATTGGAGTTGCCACGAGTTGCATCAAATGCACGACGTATTTCATGTGTCCATGCTACGTCGCTATCGATCGGATCCGTCTCATGTGGTACCTGTTGAAGAAGTGGAGTTAAGGCCAGATCTATCCTACGAGGAGGAGCCGATTCAGATCTTGGAACGTGACGTGAAAGCACTACGAAAGAAGTCAGTGCCTTTAGTCAAGGTGTTATGGCGCAATCATGGATCGGAAGAAGCTTCGTGGGAGCCAGAAGAGACAATGCGACAGCAATACCCTCAACTGTTTAGTTAGGAAATTTTGAGGACGAAATTTTATTTAAGGGGGTAGAAGCAGTAACATCCTAGGAAGGGCCTATGCATTTTCAGATCAATTGTATGAAATGACAAGTCTTAAGTATTATGAATAAATTTTTGATACTTTTGGAAACCTAGAAATGAAAATGAAAATGGAAATGAAAATGGAGATGGAAATGAAAATGGAAATGGAAATGGACATTTTGGAAACTTAGACATTTTTGGAAACCTAAACATTTTTGGAAATGATCCAAAAATGGAAACTTGAACATTTCGGAAACTTGGATATAAGAGATAAATAAAGGAGTTTTATTCACATAAATATGTGAATAATAAGAGATAAATAAAGGAGTTTTATTCACATAAATATGTGAATAATAAGAGAGAAATAAAGGAGTTTTATTCACATAAATATGTGAATAATAAGAGATAAATAAAGGAGTTTTATTCACATAAATATGTGAATAATAAGAGATAAATAAAGGATTATTTTCTAATGAGATAATTGAGGAGATAATTGATGGATTAAAGGCTTTTATCTTTTAAATAAAAGAGATAATATTATCAAAAAGAGGAGTGGTGGCCAAGTAAAGGACTCTAGGGTGATAACTTTGGCTATAAAAGGAGGACAGGAGGGCTACTCATCAACATTTGCTCCTCTTCTCTCTCTGCAGAAATTCTCCTAGGCAAAACCCTCTCTGCCGAATTTTCATTAAGCAAAAATCCTCTCTTTTCTTCTATTTTCTTCTCCGTTCTCTTTGTTAAAATTTGAATCTTTGTGGATTCTAAGAAAGAGGGCAATCATCCACAACATCAAAAGGGGATCTTTCGGGAAATCTAAGGATCTAAGGTAAGGATTATAAATATAAATATGCGGTTAAAGATTATGATTCACGTTTTCAAAGTTAGATCTAATCTAACACGAAGTTATAGGATTTCAACAGGCTTATAAAGGAATCCTCTTTGATTTGGAATCCCATCACAAGGTAAGGGATATTCGGCCAAGGCATAATTTGTTTAAGTGTTTTCCATTATTTCAAAAACCGAAACCGACATGGTTACATACCTAGTATTAGCCGATTTCAAGGAAGAGGAATTCTAGCAACTGTTGGGACTTGATTAAATCAATTCGGCAACTAGGTAAGTAATTCTACTTCTAGTAGGATTTGGTTTTAAGACCAAATAGGTTTATTTATATGTTTTAATTAATGGCCGAATATAGGAGTGAAAGATCTAGATCGGTAGATCGCTCTACGGGAATTCACGGAAACTATTAAGCGAAAAAGGTGTGTACTCTTACTAACTTTCAATAAATTGCATGGCAATCATTAGATATGTAAATATGTAACAGTATGTGAATGTGGCTAAGCACCACAAATGTGGTAAGGAGTACCAGTGCACGTTTCCTACTTTTGATAGGATTGTGAATGTGATATATTTTGAACATGTGATTAGTAACATGAATGAAAATTTAGTATGTGAGATATGTTATGAAATAATTGGGGCATTCGGGATATTTGTGGAGGAAGAAAGTGAAGGTGATGACTACGGTCTCACCAACGTAAAGTGGTGACTACGGTCACATAAAGTGAAAAGTGGTAACTTCGGTTACATCCAGTGAATACAGTGTCTAATGACACAACATAAGTGGGCGATGAGCACGCCGATCGCAGCAAATGATCGCCTCGATGGTGTGTAGCGGATGGAGGGTCGACTTAGTAGTCCCCGCGGTGTACAAAGTTGGTACGGGTGGTGTGTAGCGGATGGACAAATAGGTTTGGATTTGGGTTGCATCATCCTTTATTTTGTATGAACATGATATTGATATGACTTGTATGCCCGATTTGTTGGAAATTAGTACTATGTACACATTGAGTCTGTTGACTCACCCCCGTTGGGGAATTATTTTTCAGGTGATGAGCAAGTAATGGACCGGGTAAGGCGGCAGGAGCTAAAGGTGGCCATGCATCGCTTGAAGAAATTATTTGGAATTTAGACTTTATGAAATTTTAGTACTTTAAACTTTATTTTGGGTTGAATGATGTAATAAGGCCATAAGGCCCAGTTGGATTTTCTTTATTCTGTTTATTTTTATTTAAATATGATACAAATTATGTTTGATTAAAGATAAGTAAATTTATTTCTTTCAAAATAATAAACCCAAAAATTATTTTGTCACCTTATTTAAGTTGGATTTCCAGAATTTATTAAATAGGTTTCAAATTAAGCCCAACCCAAAACAATTTTTTTTAAAATTACACAAATTTTCTCTAAGTCATTTAGAACATTGAAAAACCGATTTATTTAAGGAACATACCAGATCCGGTTCAAGCTCGTGGGCCGGGTGTGGGGTGTTTCATAAAATCAACAGTGAAATGTGTGTTTGGATCTAAAAGTAGTTGTAGTGGTGAAGTGAGAATAGAAAATAATCATTAAGAATATTAGATTTAAAATAATATATAATAAAAGTTTTAAGTTATTTTATTTTCATGAAATCATATGTGAAATTGTAATTTTATTTAATAATATAATATGTATCATAAATTCTGAAATAAATATATAAAAATATATTTAAATTAATTACTTAAGTGATCTATTAAATTATAAAAAATATTTTAAATTTTTAAACAATCAATTATAAATGAAATTACAATTTTTAAAGCATCATAAAAATAAAATGATAAAAACAACAATACAAAATAATAAATACTAAAGACAAAATAGGAATAATAGTGGAAGTTGATTTTCAGCGAGTGACCTTTCCATGTCAACAATATTTTCAGAATCAAATCGATAATTAAGTTAGTTAGACCACTAACTCTCAATTTGATTAATTCAATCGATTCATTGGTTAACAATATAAAATAATATAATTACTAAAAATACTACTTAAAAAAGCCCAACTAAGAAATAACTTGGACAAAAACTTTTTAGTGGGACTAAATTACTACTAAGGCCCAGCTATGGTTAGGCCCATAGCTAAAATAACAAAATATAGTTTCTTCCAGCTTCTGCTCGTCATTTTTTATTTTCCTTAATTTCCTTGCGTTATAAGATGAAATAAATTTTTAAGAATATTAATTGAATATAAAATATTTTTTAATATTATAATTATATATGTATAATAAATATTTAAAATTAATAAAATTTAAATTTAATGATAATATAAAACATATAATGACATAATATATTAATGTAATAATACGGTAACTAGTGTTATACTTATCACAAATGATTAAACATGATTTATTATGTAATACTAATAATATTACGAATAAATTTAGTTTATTTTATTGATTAACATTTAATGTTTTTATTGATATTAAAATTTTATTAATATTATTATATTTACTTTTTTATATTTATTATCTTTATATTAACTTTTAATTTGGATTGGGTTTATATTTATTTAGGTTGAGTTCTAAATAAAATTTATATTAGGCTTAGGTTTGGGTTTGGTTGGTATATATCTAATAGGTGCAAAGTCGATTAATTTGGTTTAAATGGTTTTTGTCACATTCTGAAAACTGTGTTAGAAGAAATTGAGTTAGTGAAATCAAGAATGATCACGCCTTGATTTTTAGGTTAAGATTGCGAAAATTTTGTCAAGTAAATTAATTTAGTTAAGTGGTTAAGAGATGTGAGTAGTGTGTGTGCGGTTTTAGGTTTGAATTTCTTCCCTTGGGTTTTATTTGTCTTATCTTTATATCTGGCTAGTCGTACCTAGCTTATCTTTAATTTTTGTTAGTAGTAGAATGAGTTTGTTGGTTTAATGGTAAGGCTTCAGTTTACCAGTGGTCCTGTGTTTGAAACCTGTTTGTGCAAAATATAAATTTATTTTTGTTTTAAACTCTGAAAGAAAATCTAATGTGGATAAGTGACGGAGTTAGTGGGTAGTTATTAAAAAACACAAATTGAGGGATTATCTCCTAATTTTGCTCCCACTCCTTCCTCTCCACTTCTCTGGCAATTTGGTTTCACGTTACTTTTTCTTTTCTTCTTTCTTCTCAGAATTTTCTTTTTTTCTTTTTCTTTTTGTTTCTATCATTGTTCATATGTCTGTCATCGTAGTTTTGGTGTTTTCATCGCTTAAAGTTTGTATCCGATCTTGGGAGTTTGGAAGTGTCTCTGTTGTAGTATTAAAACTCTGGTGTAAGTAAAAATCTGTTCATTTTGGTTAGGAGGAAATTGAGTGTGAATTTTCATTAACAGTTTGTAAAGGTTTTCTGTTGGGTTAATTACTCTTGTACTTCTGTTAGGTGAAAATCGAAAGGTGCAAAACCCTTCTCCGACGTTTGGAAGGCCTTAGGAGTGGTTACTTCGATTGGGGTAAGTGTTCGACTACCTTTTCAAGGGCTGATCCTTTGTGCTTATGACTGCTTGTTTTGCATTGATAGTCGAATTTTTTTTTTAAACTTCAAATAAATTTGTTAATTAGTCCATTTGGTACACTGGTTTTAGGGTTTAGAGGGGTGTCGGATCGTCATTTATCGAAAATATCCAGGTGTGTGACTCGAACTCGTAGAAATGGCGATCGACAGAAAGTCAAAAACTCACTGTCGATGTCACATGGCCGTGTGGCAGACTGTGTGAGCCACATGGTCATGTGCCGTGTGGTCCACACGAGATGGAATAGTTAGGTCGTGTGGGCCACACCAGTATGTGAGCCCATTTTTTGAAAATTTTCACCTAGGCCCGTTTGACTTTAAAATTCGTAATTAGACTTTCCGTGGGGTCCATATTGCTTAATAAGTCTTGAAAACAAGGCATCTGTTAATATGCTTCTCTATATGATGTGTTAAAGGTATGTAAATTATATACGTATAACATGTGTTCTGTCAATTTTGATTGTATGTTTTCGTTTTTCTATGTTGAGTATGAACATATGATGTTTGAATCTGTTTGATTTGTGTATCTTTGGATTTTGCTATATGACCATGCATGTGACGTTATGGCAAAAATTGATTTGCTTATGTGGCATTTGTGATACGTTTGTTCTTCTAAAGTATGGAATGCCATGCCTTCTGATCTCTGATATTGTAAGACTGCATGTTTTACATGCTTTTCATTCTAATTCAATATATGTATGCTATGTCACATCGCATGGGGTTTGGAATAATATGGAAAGGAGGAAGTTCTGACAGTTTAATGATATGCACTATTGGGTGGTTTATCCACATTTTTGTCTGGTAGCTTGGCTGCAAAATAGTGGTTTGGCTACATATATCCGATTTGGCAGTTTTAACTGCAAATTTAATAGCATTGACCACAATTATCTGCTGGTGTGATTGGATGTACGACTTTTGGGGAACTCTATTTGGTGTGTAGTGGAGTTGAGTAGGAAGTTTTCCAAAAAATCTGCATTATGTTTCCTAAAAAGTATTGCTTTGGCATAATCATGCATTCTCAGTTTTGCTCAAATGATCAATATGAAATTTTCTGCGTTTCTGTGATTTGATTGTTCTGTTATTTGAGTTCTCTGTTTGAGTTTAGTTGCACACTGAGCTTTATAGCTCACCCTTCTGTTTTTGACTTTTCAGGTAATCAGCTAATTTAGGACCAGATGGCGTGTGGGAGCTCGGATTGATTTTTCACATTAAACTGTCTGTTTTGGTTAATGAATTAAAGTTTCCGAACTTTTGATTTTTGGACTGTATGGTTGTTTTTGGTCTTGGTTTTGGTTTTTGTATTGTCCGTCAGTTTTTGGTATTTTTACTATAAATCTGCAAAATCATACGATTTACCAAATTAGAACTTGATTTTCAAAATTAAGACTCTGAAATATACGTTGCAAAACTAAGTATGAAGCTAAATGTTTTTCTGTAAAATGAGAAAGTTCTGTGCACGAGTTTCTTTAAATAAAAATGTAAGAGTTTTGTAAAAAAATATTATTTTCAGTTCACACGACTTCTAAAATGTGATTTTTAATTAGTTTTTTCAAACGAGTCAGTGTAACTCCTTCAAATTCGGCCATAACGTCTCAGTCGGGTTTGGGGAGTTATAGTTTTTAATTTCAAAATTGAAACTAAACTGACAACACTAAATTAATTGATTACTTAACTCGACTTTAAATCGAATCGAAAAATTAAATTTACCAACTGATTTAATTGAATTGGCTTAATTAATCAACTACGTCGATTTTAATAGCTAATTATAATAGATGATTTATTATTACATAATATAATAATATAATATATAACTATTACTAAAACTATAAATATATATATATATATATAACTATTATTATATTATATATTATAATAAAAGATAATGTATTACATAATAACATAATGTCCAATCATTAATGCATATATATATATATATATGCTTGGACAAAGCCAAAAATTTTGTTTACGGGGTCAATATAAAATTATAGAATTTAGGGGAAGCTAAAATTATTGTATTAAAAACACTTAATTAAATTATTAATTTTCTAGATGGACCAAAATTAAATATTTTCCATTTAACTGAAGACTTAAAATACTTAAATTTAATGTTTTATTTTCTGGAATGCCTAAAATAGTAATTATACTATTTGGTTGGAGGCCAAGGCCCTGCCTGCCCCTAGCTACACCCTTATATATATAAACTATTAATATATGATAGGGATCCACTTAAATCGATAAAAAAACTAAAATAGTTTTACACCCTTTTGTATCTCTTTGTACAACTAATTTTTTAGTCGTTGAATTTATCATTACAATTATACTTGTTATGTATGTAAATTTTCAAATTGATTTTATATCTCTATCTTATCGGTGTAAAATAGTATAAATATTAATATTTATTAAAACAATTAATTTTTTTACATAAAACAAATAGTTATAAATTTTTAATTTACATCAAATTTGGCATGCATTATCTATATGAATGAAATATAAAATATGACAGTTGGATAGTTAAAATATTAATCGTACAAAGAGATATGGAAGGGTGTAACCGGTGTAAGTGGATCTTTCTCCTTAATATATTATATTTATATGATATGATATAGCATTGTATAATATAATAGGAGGGCTAACTTTCAAATGTATGAAGGGTATAAGGACTTAGAGTATATTTCAACCAATAAAATAATAAACAACAATATATTATGTATTACTGTTACATTATGTGATATAGTATTACATAATGTAATAATATATTTTAAAATTATTAATACATATATAACTATTAATTGGTCCAAAATCAAAATCGAATTTACCAACTAATTTGCTTGAATCGATTTGATTTGGTTGTTTAAATTGATTTTGATCGCTAACTATAATAGATGATATATTACGACATAATATAATAATCTATTATATAACTATTACTAAAACTATTATTACACATATAGCTATTATTATATAATAGATTATAATAAAAGATATAATATTACATAATATATAATATCTAATCATTAATATATATATATAAAAAGTATTAATATATTATATATTATTTGATATTGTAACAGTTTGTTTTTAGTGGCGTCAGAAATAGTGGTTTCGGAATCCCATTTCTAATGATTAAGTATAATAATATTTACGAAGTTAGTATGAAGTTTAATTAGAATTTGGTTCTTTAATTTTGTTAATTGGATAGTTAATTAATGTACAAGTGTAATGACCCTAAAGTCAGTGGTGTCAGAAAATAAGGTATCAGGACCTCTTTTCCGTAAATCGAGCCCATTATAGGTGAATTGAATTTTGGATAAGTAATTTTATTGAATTAGAAACTAATTATGGTACAAGGACTAAATTGTAAAAGTGGTAAACGTTAATCGCTATAGATTTTTATTTGCTAAAGGCTTATTTAGTAATTAAAACAAGGTTTAAATGACAAATTATAAAATGGTGGAAAGAAAGAGAAACACTTTCTCATCTTCTTCCTCAACCATGAAACCAACACTTTTGAAGAGCGGAGAATCGGTCCTAGGGCTTTAAACTTTAAGTCCTTGATTGGTAAGTTTAATTTAGTCATTTTCTTATAATATTTATATTTTTGAGATCTCGGGAGCTTAATTTAGCTAGCACGGGGATTATTTTTCAAAATTGTTAAATTTTATAAAAGTTGCCATTGTTAAATCTTGAAGCTTTTTGTACTAAATTGATAGATTTTGAGCTTAGATATGAAAAATGACTAATTTGTAAAATGAAAATTGTTAATTTTGAATATAGGAACTAAAGTGTGAATAATTCAAAATTAGCATGAAATCACTATAATTATAGTTATTAAAGGGTCGTAAATTGATGAAATTGAGATTGGTTTCAAATCAAAGCTCAAATTTGAAAGTTATGGCAAATTCAGTTTTATGGACTAAATTGAATAAAATGCAAAACTTGAAAAATATCTGATAAATGAAATTGAATTGATATATAGTTATAATCTGCTGTTAAATTATGTTTAGAATTGATAATTAAATTAAATTATGATTTAGATCAGGATTTAGACTAATTGGAGGATATTCGTGAAAAAGGAAAAAATTGTAACTTTGTCTTTGACACCTTATCGATTGTTTTTTTTTTTTTTGTCAGGTAAGTTCATATGGTATAATAATGCTTTGATTTTTATATATTTTATATTGTAATAATGTATATAAATTCTAGTGAACTTTAGATTGTTTACAATTTAGTACAAAAGGGTGAGAATGAATTAAATTGAAATAGAATAACATGAACTTACAAGACGGAATTACTCCGACAAAACTTCGTAAATGTATCGTACACATGGTTGCAGGTTGATTTTTGATGATTCCGAGATCCAACATTTGTTACAAACTCAAAGATACATGTGACATAGGTTTAGCTCAGATGAGTAACCTGATGTCGTTTTATAGGTTTAGCCTAGATGGGAAACCTTACATTTATATATAGCTTTGGCGAAGCTATTTGATGTGTCAATAAAGGTTTACCCCGGACGGGTAACTTGACACGATTATATGTTCAACTCGGTCGAGCAACCCGAGGTCATTTAAAGGTTCAGCTCGGACGGGTAACATGACCTGTACATTACAGCTTTGGCCAAGCTATTTGATGTGTCGATAAAGGTTTAGCCCGGATTGGTAATATGACACAATTATATGTTCAGCTCAGACGAGCAATTGATATATCGAATATACTTGGGACACAGAGTTAGCTCGAACGAGTGATATAATGCCATTTAAAAGGTTTATCTCAAAAAGGTAACTTGACATATGTTCGTATATTCATTTTGCTCGGATAACTGGGGTAACGGGATAATTGTGCATTGATATGAATTTTATATTTTAAAGCGGTTAAATGTTGAATTGAATTTAATGGTTTAAAATACATTGTTTGGGATGTGTTTGAACATGTTTTATGTAGGTTTGGAAGTGTACAAATGCACTAAATGTGCAAACGGTTGGAAAGAGTGATTATGAACTTAGTTGATATGTTTATAAATTGTATATGGGGGAAATACATGAAAATAATTAGTATGGTGGTACATGTTTTTTATTTGAATACTTTGATCTTATTATGCCAATGTACTAACTTGTGATTGTTTTGTGGACTGGTACAAGAATGCTTAAGGACATCAAAGAAATGTCATGTTATGCATCTTTTTATTTCCATTGATTAAATTGATATAAAATTTAGGTAAGTTAAGTGAAATTTCGTATGAACTTACTTAGCATTCCGTAATGCTTACCCCGTTGCTTTCCTCTCCGTAGATTTTGACTTGTTGAACGTGTTGATCAAATCCTCAAAGAGCTCACACTATCCGTCTCCTGATTCGATAGACTTTTGATCGTTTGAAACTCGATTATATGAGGCATGTACTTAGGAGTGTCAAGTTGTTTGTAATGTTAAACATGTTTAAGAAATATTTGATTTTGAACACATATGGTGATGCTAATTTGCTCATGTTCATAGTTTTGGTATATTGATATGCAGATAGGGATAGGTAATTATAATGAGTTTGGTATGCTTGAATCAACTTGTTGTTTTTAATGGATAAGTGATACGAAATGGTATAAATAGGTGGAATGGTTTGGAATGATTCATGTATCCTTGTTGTGAATTGGTGCCAAATGTGGCATATTTGTGGATTGGTTAGATGATTATATGTTATGTTTTGGCATGAAATTGATATGTTTTGAACATGTTCAAATGATATCAAATGCATTCTTTGACCTATTTGGATGATTGGTTTGAAGCAAGTACCAAATGGCTAAATTTCACCAAAAATAGGTTTCTCGTTCCGACGTCAATCTTCCCTTGTCGCAACGTTGGCCAACAATTTGTGACATCTAGATGTCGTGACGTGACATACTGTTTGGCGACGTCATGACACGGAGAAAATCTTTTCACAACGTCAGCCCTATAATTTTGCAATTTTGCAATTTGGTCATTGTTTGATTTGGGGTCAACTTTACAGCTCACTTAAGCTCGTATTAAGCTCGAAAAATGTTTAAATTTGTTTTGAATGACTTTTATAATGATAGATAATGATTTTTGACTTGATTTATCCGTTAAAGGTCTATAACTGCTCTGTTTTGTACTGTAGCATTTTGCAGCTCAATTCCAACGATCAAGACGGGTTAGGGGTGTTACAGATATGATATAACATTATATAATATAGTAAGAGGACTAACTTTCAAGTTTATGAAGAGTATAGAGACTTAGAGCATATTTCAACCAATATAATAATAAATAATATTATATTATTTATTACTATTACAATATGTGATATAGTATTGTATAATGTAATAATATATTTTAAAACTATTAATATGTATAAATGTAATTATTAATTGGTCCAAAATAAAATTTGAATATATCGACTGGTTTGCTTGAATTGGCTCGAGTTGGTCGGTTAAGTCGATTTTATTCGCTAATTATAATAGATGATATACTATTACATAATATAATAATATAGTATATAAATATTACTAAAACTATTAATGCATATATATAACTAATATTACAGATTATAATAAAATATATAATATTACATAATATTATAATATTTAATCACTAATACATATATACAAACTTTTATATTATGTAATATATGATATGATATAATAGGAGGGCTAACTTTCAAATATACAAAGAATATAGGGACTTAGAGCATACTTCAATCAATATAATAATAATAAATAATAAATAATTTATTATGTATTACTATTATAGTATTACATAATGTGCTAATAAAAATCAATTCATATACATATTGTAATAGCCTGTTTTTCAGTGGTGCCGAAAATAGTGGTTTCGAAATTCCATTCTCCAATGATCGAATCCATACATATTATTAATTAATATTTGCGAGTTAATTTTATTATTGTATTGAATTTTGGTTTGACGATTTTGTTAATTGGATAGTTAATTAAGGTACAAGTGTATTGACCCTAAAGTTAGTGGTGTTAAAAAATGAGGTATCAGGACCTCATTTCCGTAAACCGAGCCCATAAATATATAAAAATATTTACGGAGTTATTATATAGGTGATTTGAATTTTAGATAGATAATTTTTTCGAATTAGTGACTAATTATGATGCAAGGATTAAATTGTAAAATAGTAAAAGTTAATCGCTATAAATTTTTATTTGTTAAAAAATTAAACAATGATTAAGTGGAAATTAATCCACTTTGGAATATTAGTGGACGGTGTGGTAGAAGAATTATAGAATAATTTTATAAAATTTAATTAAACTATTATTATATGTATATAATATAAAGTAAAAGCATGGTCATCTTTTTATTTCTTTCTTCACCACCGTTTACAGCAAAAGAAAATGAAGGAAGCCATCGTTTTAGCTTCAAAGAATTCGGCCCTTTGCATTATAAGAATTTTAAAGTTTGTTTTTTGTAAATTTTATATTTTTGAGATTGTGAAAGGTTGATTTAGTTAATCCGTATTTTATTTTTTAAAATTTTTAAATTTTATAAATGATGTCATTGGTGAATTCTTGAAGTTTTAATGTTAAATTTTTACTTTTTTAGCTTAGAAATGAAAAAGGATTAGTTTGTAAAGTTTAATTGCTAGATTTTGGACATAGGGATTAAATTGCAAGAATTTTAAAATTGATATTAAATTTCTATAATTATAGATAATATAGGGTTATAGAAGTATGAAATTGAAATCTGATTGAAAAATGAAGCTTAAATGTGAAATATATAACTATTTCGGTTTTAAGGACTAAATTGAATAAAATGCAAAAATTTAGGAAACTTTCAAAAAATGAAATTGAACTGACTTATGATTACAATAAACCATTAAAAGATGTTTATAATTGATAAATTTTAATGAATTATTATAGATAGAGATATGAATCAACCGGAAGATAATTGAAGAAAAGGTAAAATTGTAGATTAGTCCTCAACGTTTCATTTGTTTTTTTATCGAGTTAGTTCATATGAGACTTACTTTATTAATTCATGTTAGTTTGTATTATATTGTTTTACTTTTTAGTTCTAATTGTTAGGTAAATAATGTCTTTTGGCATCAAAGGGACTAAATTGTAAACATGAAATAAATAACTAATATGAATAGATACATGATAATGATTAAATGTGAAATTGATATATGATTGAGTAGGATGTATATGATGATGTTACAGGGTTAAAAATGTATATGGATTATTATTTGAAATGTGAAAAGTGAGTATACAGTTTCAGAGTTTGTAATGATATAGAATTGATAACGATGCCGAGTTAAACTTAGTAAACGATTGGGATACGAATGGTATGCCATTAAGGTTCAAAAAGAAATTGGGTGTTGGTCAAGGATTTCTTTATCGGTGGTTGAGATCCAGCATGTGTTGCAGATTCTCGATAGCTTAAGTGAGGAGCATCAAATAAAGTTTGCAAAAGTAAATCTGACCTACAACTTGTGTGAGCAGCCCAAATATCACAGCTTGTGTGAGTGAATTCAAACATCAAAGCTTGTGTGAGCAAATCGAATTATTCTTTGTTGGGGGCTGAGATTCAGCACATGTTGCGTATTATCGACAGCTTGAGTGAGTAGCATCAAATAAAGCTTGTATAAGTAAACCAACTCTACAGTTTGTGGAAATAAATTAGTCCCGTGTTTCCAAATTTAAATTGCTATAGTTCCTCGGAAAAAAAATGAAAATTAAATGGTAAAAAAATAATTGAATGTGAATTCCATTGATGTGTTATAGTATCGAACAAGGTTGAAAGATCAAATATGAATTGAATTCTTACGTTGTAAGTCGAACACGATTGGAATATGATGTGAATAAGAATATGATTATATATGTTTAAGAATTGAATATGATTTTAGATGTCATATATTATGCTATATTAATTGTTGAACAGATATATGTGATTTGTATTATAAGTGTCTGATGTGAAGCAAACTAACTTATTAGTTGTTCTGTTGAAATGATTATATATAAATAAGGATGCCAAGGATATGCCATGGTGTGCCTTTGTGTTTCAATTACTTAAATTGTTATAATGACAAGGTAAAGTTAAGTTAATTTATTATGAACTTACTAAGCATTCGATATGCTTACTCTGTTTAATTTTCTGTTTCTATAGTGGTCATTTTGCGGAATGTGTCGACCAGATTGCCTTAGAGCTCACACTATCCAACTTTTGATTTTGTAGACTTTTAAATGATTTGGACTCAGTTATATGGCATGTATATAGGAGTTGTGTTATGTATGTGCTTATTTTGAATGTTCTTGGGTTTGAATATTGAATATGCTTGATTTTGGACCTTAAATAATGTTTGAAAGTGAATGGTTATAGGTTATGTATATAAAAATGCATATTGGTAACATGTTTAGCTATATTTGAATATATGAATAACCGAATTGAGAATGAAATAGTTGGGTTAAATGATACAATTGAGGGGTATTAAATGTTTGAATAGTTGATGATTTCATAGGTTGTTATGCTTTAGCAAAATGTCTAATTGATGCGCAATGGCTTGGATGATCTTGTGAATGGTTAAATGGATGCCTTAGTATATGTTTTGGATTTGTTTTGTGCAAGTTTAAGTGAGAATTTATGCACCAAATGAGCTATTGGTTTGGTTTGACACGAAATAGGTACTAAATGACCAAAATTTACAAAAAATAGGGCTCTAGTCACGATGTGGAATATCCCTCGTCGCAACGTCAACCGTCAATTTGTTACGTCACAACGTCGTGTGGTCCAATGTCATGACGTGTCACATCTCAAAAACTAGGTTAGTAGAAATTGGGTTAGTAAACCAAGAGTGGTCACATCTTGTTTTTGAATTAAATTTGCAAGAATCATGTCAAGTAATTAATCTGTTATAGTGGCCAAGTGTTAGTTATATGTGCCTAAGGTCCTATGTTTAAATGTCTTCCCTTAAGTTTTATTATTTTTATTCCAACCCTTGACTTAGAACATCTGACATATCTTTAAATTCTGGGTAATTGTTGGTAAGAATGAGCTTGTTGGTTCAGTGGTAAGGATTCAACTTACCTAAAGGTCTTGTGTTCGAATCTTGCATGTGTATAGCGAAAATATTTTTTTGTTTCCCTAATATGTGCCGTTCAGGAGGTTGGAGTTGAGTTGAATTTGAACTCTGAGAAAAATCTGATAGGATAACTAATTAGTTTTAGTGGAGGGTTGTGGGTAGTTGATCGCTATAAATCAGAGTTTTAAAATTTATAAAAGAATGATCGAACCTGGAAACTAACTCTGACAACGATTAAAGGCAAGTGCACCTATCGAACAATAGTATAGTTTAGGCAAGACCGAATTATCGAACCCAAAGGAACTAAAAGTACTAATACTTACCGTCTTTTTATTATTTAGCCTTAATATAAAGTGATGGTTGTTTAAACTAAAATTAATCTACTTACTAAGCTAAAACGCAAAAACAAAAAGAATGAATTTGGGAAACAACTTTTGGAAAAACTCAGTTGACTCAAGCGATACCCTTAGAAAAAATCCACCTAGAGTTCACTTGTTATTTAACCTTGAACCATATGATTTATTTACTTAGTTTGATCCGTGAGACTCCCTAACGTATATTAAACCCTCTCTCGAGGCGAATAACGTCTAACCCTAGGTTAATTAGTGGAACTCTCGTTCGCTTATAATAACCTCCTAGAATAGCAGTAAATCGATCTGTGGACTCCCATATTAGGTTTCACCCTAATCCGGCAAAATCTCGTCACCCTATCTCTAGGTGTGCGATCAACTCCGCTTAATTATGTTGGATCTACTCTTAGGCAGGGTCTATTCGTCCTCCACCTAAGCATATTAGATTTGGATTAAGTTCACACAATTAAGAACAAACTAAGTTATTATCATATAATTCCAAAAATCAAATAACAAGATTCGTCATAGGTTTCATCCCCTTCGGGTATCCGAAGGTTTAGTTCATAACAATAAAGGAAAACATCTCAAGAGAAAAAAAGTACTAATACTAACTTTCTTTTTATTATTTAGCCTAAAATAAGTGAAGTTGTTTATTAATCTAAATTAATTAACTACTAAACTAAAGACTCTAAGACAAAGAAGAATGGATTTGGAAAATAACTTGGGAAAACTCAGTCGACTCAAGCGATACCCTTAGGAAGAATCTACCTAGACTTCACTTGTTATCTAACCTTGAACCATATGATTTATTTACTTAGTTTGATCCGTAAGACTCCCTAACATATATTAAACCCTCTCTCGAGGCGAATAACGCGTCTAACCCTAGGTTAATTAGTGGAACTCTCGTTCTCTTATAATAACCCCTAGAATAGCGATGAAATCGATTCGTGGATTCCCATATTAGGTTTCACCCTAATCCAGGCAAAATCTCGTCACCCTATCTCTAGGCGTGCGATCAACTCCGCTTTAATTATGTTGGATCTACTCTTAGGCGTGGTCTATTCCTCCTCCACCTAAGCACATTAAATTTGGATTAAGCTCACATAATTAAGAATAAACTAAGTATTTATCATATAATTCAAATAATCAAATAACAAGATTCATCATAGGTTTCATCCTCTCGGGTATCCAGAAGGTTTAGTTCATAACAATAAAGGAAAACATCTCAAGAGAAAAGATAAAACAAAACATAAGAAATCCCTAAAACCCCCTTGAAGGAATTGAAGAGGAGATCCTCCATCTTGAGTATAACTCTGGCTTCTTGAGATGGATCAACTGGCTATCCCTGAGCGAATCCCCACAAATCTGCCTTCTCTGGCCTAACACGACGCCCCTAGATGATGGCTCTGGGCTCCCCCTTTCAGGTCATACTTAGGGTGTATTTATAGGCTTTTGAAATACGTTTCTTTCTCCCTAAGTATCCTTTCCCGAATGAAATTGCTCTTTTCCACGGCAGAGGCACGGCCATGGCACACGCCCGTGTAAATCGTGGCCAGGCCGTGTTCGAATTTCTTTAATGAGACACGGCCATGTGAATCGAGGGAAGGCCGTGTTCTAGATGATCAGTGAGGCACGGCTGTGTGATCTTTGGTCCAGGCCGTGTCGATTTCATGCTTTGGCCCATTTGTCCCGTTTTAAGCCCGTTTTGCGTTCTTTTCATCCCTTGGTGCTTTCCTGAGTATATATCATGAAAAGAAAGGATTAAGAGCACCAAATTACATAAAATAAGGGATAATTCATCCAAAAGCATACTAAATGTGGGATTAAAATATGTTACTTTTACGATTTATCAAATACCCCCACACTTAAGCTTTTGCTTGTCCTCAAGCAAAATTCTCAACTTACAATTAAAACGAACTTCCTGTAATTCATAATTCCTATTGATAGTGTCTCATCATAATTCAGAGATAATTTATACATGGATAATTCAACTCAAAGCGTCCTAAAAATTCAAACAATATAAGTCATAGATTTTGTAGCTCGAAAACTTAGGCGTCTCCCTTCATCTAAATAATTACCTTTAATTTGAAACCGACAAGGATTGACATCCTCACAAAAGATCCACTCAAATCACTCAAAGTGTTTAAGGTTCAAAATTTAGGCCCTTAAAAGTCGAACATGAAGAGTTAATCCCATAGGCTTGCATGAAAATCAAATCTCCACCACTGAAATATGAGATGAAACACAAATCAAAAGGTCTTTGTTAGGGTTGTAACGGGGCTAGGGTTAAGGTGTGGAGTAAGGCTGAATTAGAGGGTTAGAATCGTGATTGAATTGACAAATTACCTAACTAAGAACTAATGAACTAATAATAATAATTACATCAATTGAAAACTAATAATACTAATAATACGAGCTTCTTTTTCGATACTTGGAATTTAAGCGTATAAGCTAATTTAATCGCAACTAATGATGAATAATGAATATACTTTCGATTTTTTTTTTTGGGAATAATCATTAATACATAACAAGAGATAAATTACTGAAATAAAAACATAGTTAGGCTATTAGTCAACTTGAATCTCGATATAAGGGTAGTCAAAAGGAATGGTGATAACAAAAACAAAGGGGTTCTGGGTTAATATTAGCAGTTATGTCAATAAAAAGGGTTGTTAGGATTAAAGGGGTTCACTAGGGGTTAATTTGTGAAGGTAGGCTTTCTATGGAGTAAGTGGGTTAAATCCTAGGTGCCTTTATCATCTCTGTGTATCAAATCAAAAAAAATAATGTGGTCTCGACATGTATAATCGATGCAAGTTCTAAAATAACAAATCAATGTTGACATACTCATAATCAATAAAGTGAGCAAGAAAAAGAATATATGCTCTATAAGGCTCAAATTCTCACAAAAATTATGGGTATTTTGATGTCAACCTCGTAAAATTCAAACTTCAAAGTAATATTTAAACTTAGTTTGACAACCTAGAAAATTTTTAATTTCTGAAAAATAGACTTATCATGCTTGATTCTCTAGTATTCTTCAAATTTAATTATTAATGCACAATTATCAATGACTTAATCTAAAACATATCAATAAAAATCATCAATCATAAAAAATTTCATCCTAATTAGTAATATGAGTAATTTACTTTCAAACAAGACTAAATTCAGGGATTTGAGAATAATGCAAAAAGTTTGGAATATCTAAGATTCACCCCCCCACACTTAAGATGTACATTGTCCTCAATGTACAAAGATAGATAATATCATTATAAAATCATAAGATATGGGAAGAAGTGAAACTCCCTGAGTTTTCGGATGGCTCCTTGAGAGGAGATTGTGTCTTTGGTGGTGGTGATGGGTTGTCTGGATGACGAACCTGCGCTAGATGAAGAAATTGGGAGGCTGATAAACCGTAAAAGCAACATATTCTAAACCCACATTTAGTATTCTTTTGGATGATTTAAGCCCTAATTTATGTAAAAAGGTGCTCTTAATCCTTTCTTTTCATGTCTTATACTCAGGAAAGCACCCGAGGACGAAAAGAACGAGAAACGGGCTTAAAATGGACCAAGTTGGGCCAAGCCACGAAATCAACACGGCCTAGACTCCACTCAACACAGTCGTGCCACCATTCCTAATAGAACACGGCCTTGCCGACGACTTACACGGCCGTGCCTCATTTAACAGTGTCGAACACGGCCTGGCCACGATTTACACGGGCGTGTGCCATGGCCGTGCCTCTACCGTGGAGAAGAGTAATTTCATTCGGGAAAGGATACTTAGGGAGAAAGAAACATATTTCAAAAGCCTATAAATACACCCTAGGTACCAGCTGAAAGTGGGGCGGAAAGCTAGGCTAAAAAGCCAAGCCGGAAAGGTCAGATTCGTGGGAATCACTCGAAGATAGCCAGTTGATCCATCTCAAGAAGCCGGAATTCTATTCAAGACGGAGGATCTCCTCTTCAATTCCTTCAGGGGGTTTTAGGGATTTCTTATGTTTTGTTTTACTTTTTTTCTCTTGAGATGTTTTCCTTTTATTGTTATGAACTAAACCTTCGGATACCCGAAGGGGATGAAACCTATGACGAATCTTGTTATTTGATTTTTGGAATTATATGATAATAACTTAGTTTGTTCTTAATTGTGTGAACTTAATCCAAATCTAATGTGCTTAGGTGGAGGAGGAATAGACCCTGCCTAAGAGTAGATCGAACATAATTAAGCGGAGTTGATCGCACGCCTAGAGATAGGGTGACAAGATTTTTTCGGATTAGGTGAAACCTAATATGAGAGTCCACTGATCGATTTCATCGCTATTCTAGGGGGTTATTATGTTTAACGAGAGTTCCACTAATTAACCTAGGGTTAGACGTTATTCGCCTCGAGAGAGGGTTTAATATACGTTAGGGAGTCTCACGGATCAAACTAAGTAAATAAATCATATGGTTCAAGGTTAAATAACAAGTGAACTCTAGGTGGATTTTTCCTAAGGGTATCGCTTGAGTCAACTGAGTTTTTCCAAAAGTTGTTTCCCAAATTCATTCTTTTTTTTTTTGCGTTTTAGCTTAGTAAGTAGATTAATTTTAGTTTAAATAACCATCACTTTATATTAAGGCTAAATAATAAAAAGACGGTAAGTATTAGTACTTTTAGTTCCTTTGGGTTCGATAATCCAGTCTTGCCTAAACTATACTACTGTTCGATAGGTGCACTTGCCTTTAATCGTTGTCAGAGTTGGTTTCCAGGTTCGATCATTCTTTTATAAATTTTAAAACTCTAATTTACAGCGATCAAGTTTTTTGCGCCGTTGCCGGGGAACTAAAATATTAAGAAAACTCTATTTTTATTACTTTAGCCATTATTTTATTTTTCGCAATTTATTTTTATTTTTAGTTTTTAATTTTAAATTTGCTAAATTTTCTTTCTTTTCTTTTTCTAGCAGGTACCTCTAGTTTATGACTAGAAGGAACTCGAGAGGACCTTTAGAATACGATAGTGAAATTGAAGCTACTGCTCGAAGAAATCATAGAGAAATTAGGCGAGCCCTAAACTACATAGAAGAAGAGCGTGAAGACAGATCCAATCCTACTGAAGGGATGGACGAGAATAATCCACCACCACAACACGATGTGGCGGATCAGAATGCCCCTTGTACTATGTATTGTTATGCTAAACCTCACTTAACAGGGGCAGAATCGAGTATTGTTAGGCCTGCTATAGCTGCTAATAATTTTGAATTAAAGCCTAACACTATTCAAATGATTCAACAATTTGTTCAATTTGATGGTTTGTAGGACGAAGATCCAAATACTCATATAGCTAACTTTTTAGAGTTCTGTGATACCTTCAAAATAAATGGCGTTTCGATGATGCCATACGTCTTCGGTTTTTCCCCTTTTCATTAAGAATAAAGGCAAAACAGTGGTTAAACTCATTACCACGAGGGTCAATCACTACATGGGAACAAATGACCGGAAAAATTTCTATTAAAATATTTTCCACCGCCAAAACGGCCAAGTTACGTAATGATATATCTTCTTTTGTGCAGATGGATTTAGAGACATTATACGACGAATGGGAGAGATACAAAGATCTCTTGAGGAGATGCCCACACCACGGATTACCATTGTGGCTCCAAGTCCAAACTTTTTACAACGGTATGAATCCTTCAACGTGGTAATTAATTGATTCAGCCGCCGGTGGAACCCTGAATAATAAAACTCCGAGGCGACCCTACGAGTTTATTGAAGAGATGTCATTGAGCAACTATCGGTGGCAAGTTACAATAACAAGGCCAACAAAAGCAATAGGAGTTTACAACCTCGACGCAGATAACCATGCTATCAAATCGGTAGAGTTGATGAATAAAAAGATTGATAGTTTGTGTTCTTTCGCAGTAAATCCGGTGATGCATTGCGAATAAAGGTGGAACCGTGGCGAATCCCTGAGTACCCACCCTACCAACCCGCACACGGAGAGTTTGCATGATGAACTATATAGGTAACAATTTCAGATCTAATAATAACCCATATAGTAATAATTATAATCCGAGTTGGAGGAACCACCCAATTTTTTTCGTGGGGAGGGCAAGGAAATCAAGGAAATCAAAGACAACAACCTCCTCAAAATTTCCAAAATCACCCTATCCACGGAAAAGAAGTTTTAGTCTTGAAGAGACGTTGAACAAATTCATAGCATCCACTGAAGCCCGTCTCCAAAAAAATGAGGTAACACTCAACATCCAACAAACATCGATCAAAACGATCGAGAACCAAGTCGGAGGACTTACAAAGGCAATCGGGGAAATTACCCAGTCAGTCGGAGAAATTGCAAAGATATTATCCGAAAGACCGCAAGGGCGTTTACCAAGTAACACTGAAATTAATCCTAAAGAGCAGATCCAAGCCATAACAGCTGAAGAGAATACAAGGGTAGATGAATTCGTCTCAACACAAGGAAACGAGGTAGAAAAAGGTAAAGCTGAGGTAACACAAGACAAGCCAAAACCGATAATCAAAGCATACCAACCTTGCATACCTTATCCCGAAGCATTAAAGAGAGATGACACAGAGGAACAGTTTAGTAAGTTTCTTAAACTTTTAAAGAAATTACACATTAACTTACCACTCCTCGAAGCTCTTTCGCAGATGCCTGATACCAGGAAATTCTTAAAGAAGCTTCTGACAAACAAGCGGAAACTAGACGAAGATTCGCATGTGGAACTCAACGCAAAGTGCTCAACAATCTTGCAAAATAAGCTACCACGTAAATTAAAAGATCCAGGAGTTTTACAATTCCATGTTTAATTGGTAGACTAACTGCTGATAATGCGTTAGCTGATTTAGGGGGAAGTATAAATGTCATGCCTTATAAATTGTTTAAACAATTAGGTCTAGGGAAACCCAAACAAACTAGGATGAGCATTCAATTAGCTGATAAAATTGTTAGAATTCCTAGGGGTATTATCGAAGATGTTCTTGTAAAAATTGACAGATTCGTTTTCCCAGTAGATTTTGTTGTCTTAGACATGGATGAGGATAATTCGGTCCCCCTAATTTTGAGGAAGACCCTTTTTAGCCACCGCCAGGACTAAAATTGATGTTGATGCAGGAGAACTCATACTTTGTGTAGGTAAAGAGACCGTCACCATCAAGGCTCTCGATTCGGCTAGAACATCGAGTAATCAAGGTGAGAATGAAAATTTTCCTAATAACCATGCGGTCAACCCTTCTTTTCAGGAAATACCACCAAAGAATACAACTGAACCCGATCCTAACCCCAACCCCAACAAAGAAATAATTCGTAAAGATCGAGGAATTCAAATCGATGATCTAGACGAGTGGAAGACACACTTCAAGGAGAAATTAGGGATACACGACGAAGAACCAGAACCACACGAGGAAAAATCGAAAGAGCCCCCAGAAGAGCTTATAGGAAAAACAAACCACTTCAAAATAGGGGACAAAGTACTGTTAGATCATGCAGATCTTCAAATATCTCCTCCTGACCCTAGCATAAACAAAGAAATATCTTTTAGGGTAACCAGTGTTTTCCCATCCGAAACAGTCGAGATAAGTAATCCTATTTTTGGTACTTTTACTATAAACACATCTCAACTTAAATTTTTTCACGAGGATACAGATAATAACGTGAGGAAGGACTTCCAACTCCTCAAACCACCCTGAAGATGCGAACAAGAAGAGAGTCTAGCTTAAGACTATAAACGAGCGTTTCTTGGGAGGCAACCCGAGCACTAACATAACTTATTCTCACATTTTGCTTTAAATTAAATTTTCTTTTCTTTCTGAAAACATAGTTATAAACTAACAAGGGGTGCAGAATTCCAGGACACACGGCCTTGTACACGGCCGTGGCCGTGGCCGTGTGTACCTCAAGAATCTTGGTACTAATAGGGCAGGACGGTACAAGTCAGAATGACCTAATTTCTGGCAATCACGGACTCAACCACTCTCCCACGGGCACCAAACTAGTGACACGGCCGTGCTTGACGGCCGTGTGAGGCTACTGACTTGCCAACCACGGGCTGAACACGCCCGTGCCAGATAACCGTGTTAATATACTGACTTGTCGAACACAGGCTAGACACGAGCGTGGGGAATCAACACGCCCTACAGCACGGCCGTGTGAGGCGGGCATTTGAATCGACACACCCTCAACCCACGGGCGTGAGAGAACTGCCAGACCTGAAATTTTATTTAAACACCATACCCCTCTCCTTTCTCTACTTCTTTCTTCTTTCTTTCTTCCATTCTTTCCTCTCTTTTTCCTTTTTCCTTTTCCTAATAAATCCTTAGACTCTTGAGCTACAACAAAATCATATCAATGGAAAAGAAGCGTAAGAGGCCAATCTCCTCAAAGGAGAACCGATTCACATGAGTTCATGCCGGCAGCTTCATCCAAACAACAAGCCAAGGGTCTTTGAGACCAATTATCTGTTCTTTTATTTTTCTCTTCTCCTTTATTTTCCTTATCTTTACTTCTCTTCTACTTAATTTAGCTTATTTTATCCTACTTTCTTAATTTTAGGTTCTAAAGGCTGCTTGGGAATCACGCCACCACCACCACCATAACCTCAGCCTTAGAAATCACACCCAACAATAAGGACCTCTCAGTCCATTCATCTCTTCTTTTAATTTGAGTTTTCTTCTTAGTCTCCTTCTCTTTATCTTCCTTGTCCTTAATTTTATATTTAGTTTACTTTAATTATGTCTTAAAGATCCCTGGCTAATTCTCTACGAGCGTCCCAATTTCTTCATCTAGCGCAGTTCGTCATCCAGACGGCCCATCACCACCACCAAAGGCACAATCCCCTCTCAAGGAATCATCCATTCATTCAGGAAGTGTCACTCTTTCCCCTCTCTTTTGATTTTACATATTAAATGTCATTATATATCTTTGTACATTGAGGGCAATGTACATCTTAAGTGTGGGGGGTGAACAACCTAAAAAGATACCTAACAAAAACCCTGAATTTTAGTCTTGTCTTAAGTAATTTACTCATATTGCTAATTAGGATGAAATTTCTGATGATTTATGATTTTTTATTGACAGGTTTCAGATTAAGTCATTGATAATTGTGCATTGATAATTAAATTTGAAGAATACTAGAGAATCAAGCATGATAAGTCTATTTTTCAGGAATTAAAAATTTGCTAGGTTGTCAAACTGAATTTAAATATTACTTTGAAGTTTGAAATTTACGAGGTTGACATCAAAAATACCCATAATTTTTGTGAGTTTTTGAGCCTTATAGAGCATAAATTCTTTTTCTTGCTCACTTTATTGATTATGAGTATGTCAACACTGACTTGTTATTCTAGAACTTGCATCGGTTATACATGTCGAGACCACTTTTTTTTTATTTGAAACACAGAGATGATAAAGGCACCTAGGATCTAACCCACTTACTCCATAAAAAGCCTACCTTCGCAATTAACCCCTAGTGAACCCCTTTTAATCCTAACAACCCTATTTATTGACTTACCCATTAACCCAGAACCCATTTGTTTTTGTATCACCATTCATCTTGACTACCTTTATATCGAGATTTGATTTGATTAATAGCCTAACTATGATTTCTATTTCAGTTATGTATTTATAGTTTGTTCCAAAAAAAAAATTCAAAAGTATATTCATTATTCAGTATCAGTTGTGATTAAATGAGCTTATACGCTTGAATCCTAGATATCGAAGAAGAAGCTCGTAGTGTTAGTATTATTAGTTTTCAATTGATGTAATTATTATTAGTTCATTAGTTCTTAGTTAGGTAATTTGTCAATTTAATCTCGATTCTAACCCTCTAATTCAGCCTTATTCCACACATTAACCCTAGCCCCGTTACAACCCTAACAAAGACCTTTTGATTTGTGTTTCATCTCATATTTCAGTAGTGGAAATTTAATTTTCATGCAAGCCTATGGGATTAACTCTTCATATTTGACTTTTGAGTGCTTAAATTCTGAACCTTAAACACTTTGAGTGATTTGAGTGAATCTTTTGTGAGGATGTCTATCCTTGTCGATTTCGAATTAAAAGGTAATTATTTAGATGAAGGGAGACGCCTAGGTTTTCGAGCTACAAAATCTATGACTTATACTGTTTGAATTTTCAGGACACTTTGAATTGGATTATCCAGGTATAAATTATCTATGAATTATGATGAGACACTATCAATAGGAATTATGAATTGAGGAAAGTTCGTTTTAATTGTAATTTGAGAATTTTGCTTGAGGACAAGCAAAAGCTTAAGTGTGGGGATATTTGATAAACCGTAAAAGTAACATATTCTAAACCCACATTTAGTATGCTTTTGGATGATTTAAGCCCCAATTTATGTAAAAAGGTGCTCTTAATCCTTTCTTTTCATGTCTTATACTCAGGAAAGCACCCGAGGACGAAAAGAACGAGAAACGGGATTAAAACGGACCAAGTTGGGCCAAGCCACGAAATCAACACGGCCTAGACTCCACTCCACACAGCCGTGCCACCATTCCTACTAGAACACGGCCTTGCCCACGACTTACACGGCCGTGCCTCATTTAACAGTGTCGAACACGGCCTGGCCACGATTTACACGGGCATGTGCCATGGCCGTGCCTCTGCCGCGGAGAAGAGTAATTTCATTTGGGAAAGGATACTTAGGAAGAAAGAAACGTATTTCAAAAGCCTATAAATACACCCTAGGTACCGGTGAAAGGGGCGTAAAAGCTAGGCTAAAAAGCCAAGCGGAAAGGTCGATTCGTGGGAATCACTCGAAGATAGCCAGTTGATCCATCTCAAGAAGCCGAATTCTACTCAAGACGGAGGATCTCCTCTTCAATTCCTTCAGGGGGTTTTAGGGATTTCTTATGTTTTGTTTCATCTTTTCTCTTGAGATGTTGTCTTTTATTATTATTATGAACTAAACCTTCGGATACCCGAAGGGGATGAAACCTATGACGAATCTTGTTATTTGATTTTTGGAATTATATGATAATAACTTAGTTTGTTCTTTATTGTGTCAACTTAATCAAAATCTAATGTGCTTAGGTGGAGGAGGAATAGACCCTGCCTAAGAGTAGATCCAACATAATTAAGCGGAGTTGATTGTACGCCTAGAGATAGGGTGACGAGATTTTGCCAGATTAGGGTGAAACCTAATATGGGAGTCCACAAATCGATTTACTGCTATTCTAGGGGGTTATTATAAGCAAACGAGAGTTCCACTAATTAACCTAGGATTAGACGTTATTCGCCTTGAGAGAGGGTTTAATATACGTTAGGGAGTCTCACGGATCAAACTAAGTAAATAAATCATATGGTTCAAGGTTAAATAACAAGTGAACTCTAGGTGGATTTTTCCTAAGGGTATCACTTGAGTCAACTGAGTTTTTCCAAAAGTTGTTTCCCAAATTCATTCTTTTTGTTTTTGCGTTTTAGCTTAGTAAGTAGATTAATTTTAGTTTAAACAACCATCACTTTATGTTAAGGCTAAATAATAAAAAGACGGTAAATATTAGTACTTTTAGTTCCTTTGGGTTCGATAATCCGGTATTGTCTAAACTATACTACTGTTCGATAGGTGCACTTACCTTTAATCGTTGTCAGAGTTGGTTTCCAGGCTCGATCATTCTTTTATAAATTTTAAAACTCTGATTTACAGCGATCAGAGGCTCATGCAGGATTAGCCAAGAAATCTAAAGAAACCTTAATAATGTACTAATAATATAATTAAAGACAAGAAAGATAAAGAGAAGAAGACTAAGAAGGAAAATAAACTAAATTTAAAAGATAAAGGGGCTTGAGAATCCTTATGGTAGATGGTTCGAGAGGTGGGTGTGACTTTGAAGGTGACGGAGTTGTTGGTGATGGTGGAAGTGGCGTGATTCCCAAGCAGCCTTAATAACCTAAAAACAAGAAACTAAAACAAAATAAACTAAATTAAGTAGAAAAGAAGTAAAGATAAAGAAAATAAAGGAGAAGATAAAAATAAAAGAACAAATAATTAGTCTCAAAGACCCTTGGCTTGTTGTTTGGATGAAGCTGCCGGCATGAACTCAGGTGAATCGGTCTCCTTTGAGGAGATTGGCCTTTTATGCTTCTTTGCCATGGATATGATTTTGTTGTAGCTCAAGAGTCTGAGGATTTATTAGGAAAAGGAAAAAGAAACAAAAGGGAGAAAAGAAAGGGAGGAAGAAGAAGAAGAATAGGTAAGGAGAGAAAGGAGAGGGGCATGGTATTTAAATAGAATCTCAAGTCTGGCAATTTACCACGCCCGTGGGTTGAGGGTGTGTCGATTCACACAGCCGCATCGCACGGCCGTGTTCCTAGGTGTGTCGGTTACCCCACGCTCGTGTCTAGCCTGTGTTCGACAAGTCAGTATGTTGGCACGGGTTTAAGGCACGGGCGTGTTTTGCCCGTGGTTGGAAAGTCAGTAGCTTCACACGGTTATGGGGCACGGCCGTGCCCCTTTGTTGGTGCCCGTGGTGTAGTGGTTGGATTCGTGACGTCGAAAAATGGTTAGAATTGATTCGCACGGCCTCTGTTATGTTAGTACGGGGATTTTTATGGTCCACACGGCCACGACCACGGCCGTGTGCAAGGCTGTTTGTCCTGGAATTCTACACCCCTTGTTAGTTTATAACTAAGTGTTCAGAAAGAAAAGGAGAAAAGAAAAATAAATTTAAAGCGAAATATGAGAATAAATTATGTTAGTGCTCGGGTTGTTGCCCGAGAGAAGCGCTGCTTATAGTCTTAAGCTAGACTCTCCTCTCGTTCGCTTTGTCGGGGTGGTTTGAGGAGTTGGAAGTCCTTCCTCATGCTATCATTTGCGTCTTCGTGAAAAAATTAAATCGAGATGTGTTTATAGTAAAAGTACCAAAAATAGGATTACTTACCTCGATTGTTAGGTGTGGGAAAACACTGGTTACCCTAAAAGATATTTCTTTGTTGGTGCTAGGGTTAGGAGGAGATATTCGAGGATCTCGCTCGATCTAATGAAGCACTGGTCCCCTATTTTGAAGTGGTTTGTTGTTCCTTTTAGCTCTTTTGGGGCTCCTTTGGTTTTATCTTGTGTGGTTCCAGTTCTTCGTCGTGTATCCCTAATTTCTCCTTGAAGTGTGTCTTCCACTCGTCTAGATCATCGAACTGAATCCCTCGATCTTCATGAGTTATTTCTTTGTTGGCATGGGGTTTAGGATCGGGTTGGATTGTATTCTTTGGTGGTGCTTTCTGAAAAATAAGGGTTAACCGAATGGTTATTAGTAGAATTTACGTTCTCACCTTGATTACTCGATGTTCTAGCCGAGTCGAGAGCTTTGATGGTGACTGTCTCATTACCTACGCAAAGTATGAGTTCTCCTGCATCAACATCAATTTAGTCCTGGCAGTCGCTAAAAAGGGTCTTCCTAAAATTAGGGGGATCGAATTATCCTTATCCATGTCTAAGACAACAAAGTCTACTAGGAAAACGAATCTCTCAATTTTTACAAGAACATCTTCGATAATACCCCTAGGAATTCTAACAGTTTTATCAGCTAATTGAATGCTCATCCTAGTTTGTTTGGGTTTCCCTAGACCTAATTGTTTAAACAATTTATAAGGCATGGCATTTATGCTTGCCCTTAAATCAGCTAACGCATTATCAACAGTTAGTCTACCAATTAAACATGGAATTCTAAAACTCCCTGGATCTTTTAGCTTTTGTGGTAGTCTATTTTGGAGAATTGCTGAGCACTTTGCGTTAAGTTCCACATGTGACGACTCGTCTAACTTCCGTTTGTTTGTCAGAAGCTCTTTTAAAAATTTCCTAGAATCTGGCATCTGCGAAAGAGCTTCAAGTAATGGTAAGTTAATATGTAATTTCTTTAAAAGTTGAGGAAACTTACCGAACTGTTCTTCTGTGTCGTCTCTTCTTAATGCCTCGGAGTAAGGTATGCGAGGTTGGTACTCCTTCATTACCGGTTTTGGCTTGTCTTGTGTTACCCCAACCTTACCTTTTTCTACCTCGTTTTCTTGTGTTGGACTGGGTTCGTCTACTTCTTCGCTTTCTTGAGCTGTTATGGCTTGGATTTTGCTCCTTTGGATTAATTTCAATATTACTCGGTAGACGCCCTTGCGGTCGTTCGGATAATAGCTTTGCAATTTCTCCGACTGACTGGGTAATTTCCCCGATTACCTTCGTAAGTCCTCCAACTTGGTTCTCGATCTTTTTGATCGATGTTTGTTGGGTGTCGAGTGTTACCTCAGTTTTTTGGAGACGTGCTTCTGTGGATGCTATGAATTTGTTCAACGTCTCTTCAAGATTCGACTTCTTTTCCTGTGGGTAGGGCTGATTTTGGAAATTTTGAGGAGGTTGTTGCCTTTGATTTCCTTGATTTCCTTGTCCTCCCCACGAAAAATTTGGGTGGTTCCTCCAACCTAGATTATAATTATTACTATATGGGTTATTATTAGATCTAAAATTGTTACCTATATAGTTCATCCGTCATTCGCTCTGTGTGCCGGTTGGTATGGTGGGTACTCAGGATTCGCCACAGTTTCACTTGTGTCGATCGCATGATTGGATGTACTGCGAAGAACACAAACTATCAATCTTCTTATTCATCAACTCTACTTGATTTGATAGCATGGTTACTTCGTCGAGGTTGTAAACTCATACGCTTTTGTTGGCCTTGTTCTTGTAACTTGCCACCGATAGTTATTCGATGACATCTCTTCTATAAATTCGTAGGTCGCTTCGTGGAGTTTTATTATTCAGGGTTCCACTGGCGGCTGAGTCGATTAGTTGCCTCGTTGAGGGGTTTACACCGTTATAGAAAGTCTGGACTTGAAGCCACAAGGGTAAACCATGGTGTGGGCACCTTCTCAAGAGATCCTTATATCTCTCCCATGAATCGTATAATGTCTCTAAATCCATCTGCACAAAGGAAGATATATCATTACGTAATTTGGCCATTTTGGCCGATGGGAAATATTTTAATAAAAAATTTTCGGTCATTTGTTCCCATGTAGTGATTGACCCTCGTGGTAACGAGTTTAACCACTGTTTAGCTTTATTCCTTAATGAAAAGGGAAATAACCGAAGTCGTATGGCATCATCAGAAACGCCATTTATTTTGAAGGTATCACAGAAGTCTAAAAAATTAGCTATATGAGCGTTTGGATCTTCGTCCTGTAAACCATCAAATTGAACAAACTGTTGAAACATTTGTATAGTGTTAGGCTTTAATTCAAAATTATTAGCAGCTATAGCAGGCCTAGCAATACTAGATTTGACTCCTGTTAAATGAGGTTTAGCATAATCAAACATTGTACGAGGAGCATTATTTTCTCCCACATCTTGTGGTGGAAGATTATTTTCGTCCATCCCTTCAGTAGGATTGGATCTGTCTTCTCGCTCTCCTTGGTAATTTAGGGCTCGCCTAATTTCTCTGCGATTTCTTCGAGCGGTAACTTCAATATCACTGTCGTATTCTAAAGGTCCTCTCCGGTTCCTTCTAGTCATAAACTAGAGGTACCTACGAGGAAAAGAAAGAAAGAAAGTTTAGCAAATTTAAAATTAAAACTAAAAATAAAAATAAATTGCGAAAAATAAAAATAATGGCTAAAATAATAAAAATAGAGTGTTCTTAATATTTTAGTTCCCCGGCAACGGCGCCAAAAACTTGATCGCTGTAAATCAGAATTTTAAAATTTATAAAAGAATGATCGAACTTGGAAACTAACTCTGACAACGATTAAAGGCAAGTGCACCTATCGAACAGTAGTATAGTTTAGGCAAGACCGGATTATCGAACCCAAAGGAACTAAAAGTACTAATACTAATTTCTTTTTATTATTTAGCCTAAAATAAGTGAAGTTGTTTATTAATCTAAATTAATTAACTACTAAACTAAAGACTCTAAGACAAAGAAGAATGAATTTGGAAAATAACTTGGGAAAACTCAGCCGACTCAAGCGATACCCTTAGGAAAAATCCACCTAGACTTCACTTGTTATCTAACCTTGAACCATATGATTTATTTACTTAGTTTGATCCGTAAGACTCCCTAACGTATATTAAACCCTCTCTCGAGGCGAATAATGTCTAACCCTAGGTTAAATAGTGGAACTCTCGTTCTCTTATAATAACCCCTAGAATAACGAAAGAATCGATCTGTGGATTCCCATATTAGGTTTCACCCTAATCCAGAAAAAATCTCTCACCCTATCTCTAGGCGTGCGATCAACTCCGCTTAACTATGTTGGATCTACTCTTAGGCAGGGTCTATTCCTCCTCCACCTAAGTACATTAAATTTGGATTAAGCTCACATAATTAAGAACAAACTAAGTATTTATCATATAATTCAAATAATCAAATAACAAGATTCATCATAGGTTTCATCTCTCGGGTATCCGAAGGTTTAGTTCATAACAATAAAGGAATACATCTCAAGAGAAAAGATAAAACAAAACATAAGAAATCCCTAAAACCCTCAAGGAATTGAAGATGAGATCCTCCGTCTTGAGTATAACTCGCTTCTTGAGATGGATCAACGGCTATCCCCGAGCGAATCCCCACAAATCGCTTCTTCTGCCTAGCACGATGCCCCCTAGACGATGGCTCTGGGCTCCCCTTTCAGGTCATACTTAGGGTGTATTTATAGGCTTTTGAAATATGTTTCTTTCTCCCTAAGTATCCTTTCCCGAATGAAATTGCTCTTTTCTACGGCAGAGGCACGGCCGTGGCACACGCCCGTGTAAATCGTGGCCAGGTCGTGTTTGGATTTCTTTAATGATACACGGTCGTGTGAATCGAGAGAAGACCGTGTTCTAGATGATCAGTGAGGCACGGCCGTGTGATCTTTGGTCCAGGCTGTGTCGATTTCATGCTTTGGCCCATTTGTCCCCTTTTAAGCCCGTTTTGCGTTCTTTTCATCCCCTGGTGCTTTCCTGAGTATATATCATGGAAAGAAAGGATTAAGAGCACCAAATTACATAAAATAAGGGATAATTCATTCAAAAACATACTAAATGTGGGATTAAAATATGTTACTTTTACAGTTTATCAGTAGTTTTGATTTAAAATTCTTTTTGAAATTATCCCAAAAATCTCTCCCCAAAACTTCCCACTACTGCCGTCCATCTTCCCACTCTCACGTCTTTCATTCTCCCACTTTCTCTCCTTTCCCATTTTTTTTCCAATTTACCTGTTTATTTAGTTTTTCTTTTCTGACACCATTCCTTTTGTTTTTCTTTCTCTTTTGCGTACGTTACCATTATTTTCCCCATTGGAGAACTCTAGTGAATTGTTTTTTCCTTACTTTGATTCATCATTGTTTTTGCCTTGCTACGGTTATTGACACTTTATTTTTGTGTAGTGTCTTCGTTGTTGTTGTGTCATCTTTGTTGTTGGGTATCGTATGCTCTTTTCCTTCCTCATTGTTTTTTATGAACTGTTATTTCATGTGAAGGATGGGTGGTTTTATTTAAGTCTATAACTTCGGTTGTAAACGGTTGTAGGATATTTTATAGGTAAAGGTTGTATGTCGTTTACTCCTTCAGCGAATAGTGAGCTTTAGAATCTACTGCTTCAATCGTGGTAAATGATCAAGTGCCCTGTATGGGCTGATTTGTGTTGTAACACCCCAAACCTGGCCCAGACGTTATGGCCGAATCTGGCGTGTCACATCAAAGCGTCGTTCAAAAACTGAGTTTGTCGTTAAAAGTTCATTTCTATTTTTAAATCCTTTTGCTCAAGTTTAGCAAATCATCTCGTCAAAAACGTTTACTTAATGCCTGGAATTGATACTTTAGGTTAATCCAATCGTGGAAGCTCCTAAAGTTTGAAATATAAAAACGTCTGTTTTTAAGTGTTTTTGAAAGTAGTTGTTAATTTTGAAAATTCGTGTTTAGGAGTTTTAAATAAGGAAATCTAAAGCCCATTTAAAAATTTAATCCCTCAAAGGCCTTATAATAGAATTAAAACCCAAAATATAAAATTCAAATAAAAAGTCTACAGCAGAGCATCAACGGTCGTGTGGCCACCTTCGAATCTCTCACGGGTCCAAATCGCCTAAGGCTGGGGATTACCTGCACAGTTAGACAGAAGGGTGAGCTTGCGAAAACTCAGTGTGTAATCCCTTATAATATAAACAGTCAGATATACGGTATGCAGAAACAGACTGGGCCTGAGCCCATCACATACAAAATATCAGGTGGGCCTTAGCCCATTAACAGAACCAGGTGGACCTAATAAGCCCATTACAGAATCAGTATCAGATGCAGATATGAAGACAGAAATCTAGCCCAATCCAACCAATACACCACCCGTACCAACCAACACACCATGTGGGGATAAAATCGACCCACCCATTAACACACCAAGCTCAAGACCGGTACAAAGACTAAGTCAACAAAACGGCTCGGTGCCGTAGACAGAAAGGCTAAAAGCCATAAATATCACAGAAAGGCTGGAAGCCTTGTATAGAATGGCAACGGGCCGTACACTTCCTCCGTAACAAAGTCCCAACCCCATGCAATATGTCGTGTATGTCATGCTCAATCATCACAGGTGTATGCAGAATGGCCATGCTCAGTAACAGTCATTTAAACATATATTAAAAGCATATCAGCCACACGACCACAGTCAAGTCAGTTAAAACACAGTCATACGATCGCAGTCAAATTAGTCAAATTCATACTCTAAGTCAGTCATTTACCCACAAGGGTAAAACAGTCATTTTGTCCTAGAGGGGTATTTCAGTAATTTTACAAATATTAGGGTCTCGATACTTATTACAACCTCTTAGAGGGTCTATCATCGCTTCGAGCGACTCAGGTAACCTACACGGGCAGAACAGTGTATATGGGCCCAAAACTCGCTATTAGACCCAAGTGGGCCCACATGCTCGTGTGGCCCATTTAGTCCAGATTCACATATGGCATTGCGAGCCTCATAAACCAACCTATCAATGATCACTTACCGAGGATTTTACCCGTGTGAGCCCACAAGCCCATTGGGCCCACGCGGCCTATTTCGACCCATCGAGGCCCATAACAGCCCCAGTCCACGAAAACGCACGTGGTGGCCTCTGCAGTCTGCTACCCACGATTTGGGGCCCGGTTCACCCCACGTGCGTTTGCACGCTCGTGAGGCCTCGAATGCCGAGGTTCTGGCATTTTAGCTTATCGTCTTTTGCCGATTCACAGATAGACAGGGGTGTGAATACACACCTTATCCCGCGTTTGACAGTCACGAAATCGGGCGTACGATTACACACTTGATTGCGAAACGTACGAATCGTCCACATGCTCCAAAGCCTGTTTTCCATCAAATCATATTGTTAGTCTTCCAACATTAGGATTCCTAAACATACAATCCCAAACCAACCCTTTACCTTTACCCTGAATGAGCGAAAAAGGCTTTATTGCTCTTAACGCTGACTAAGGATCGATCTCGATGATTATCTACTCAGGCAACGAACCTTATTAGGCAAAACTATTTTCAAGAATATGGCTTAAAGTCCCAATATTAAGTCATAGAGTATTCGGCCAACACCACTTACCTCCAAAACGATTGAATGCCGAAAGAAAGATTTGAGCACACCAAATCAACTGATAGGAACGGTAGAACAATGAAGCAGTCGGCCACTTGTCAAAGCGATTACCAGAGAAGAACCACTAAACCAAAACTAAGTGAAGAGGTAAGGAGGGGAGAATCGGTCACAAAAGAGCAAGAGGAAAAAGAGTAGTGTAATTCGGCAAAAAGTAGAAGAAAGGAAGTTGAGAATAGGGATTTCGGCACTAAAACTTACACTAATCAAATCCCGAAAGAGCACGAAAGGTAACTTGCGGAATCGAAACTAGGGAGAAAAGAAGCCAGAATCACCAAAAAGAACAAAAACCCCAAATGAGCGAGAGAAAATTCGGCACCTATTCACTCACAAATTGCCGAAAATCCATACCCAAAGACCCCTTAGCCGAATTGCACAAACAAGTCTCCCAATCGGTTACAACACTCCCTAATTTGAATTCCTTAACTTTCTCCTAAAATATCTCCCTTTATCCCTCCTTAATATCCTCCATAACACCCTCCAAGACCCATTCAAACTCTCACCCAACAGAGTTCGAAACCACCTCAAACTACTGCAGCCTCATGCTAGCAAAATAAATATCCTTTTTGCTTGCAATGGGATTCAAACCCAAGCCCCCTCAATAGCTCAACACGCCACTTTCCACCTTTACCAGCGGAATCCTTGTCACAAGCTCTTTTGTGTCACATTTTAACACAATAATTAAAAAGGCCTACATCCAAGCATCCAGGGTTTTATACACTTAAAACCAAAATTTTTGCTAAAGCCCAGGTTTGAACCCAGGACTTTTCCAACTCCTCTCAGGACCCTTAACCACTTGAGCTGACATTTAATTGTGTCATTTCCTAGCTCACATAAACTTTTATGCACAGTTTCCTAACCATTCCCTTGCTCAAGGCCCAATACTTCTAGGCCCAAATTCCGGGGCGTTACATGTGTTGTGTAAAGGTCGATTGCATTTTTCTTCGCTTATGGTCAAATTAATGTTTGAATTTTGTGTACCATTCTTAATTAGTTAATTCTGGATACTTTTTTAGGGTCTGGAATTATGTCATTACGTCACTATTTAGAAATGATCAAGTGTGTGCCTTCAATCCTGAAAAATAGTGAATAGTGCGAAGCCAAAAAGAGCACCAAGAACGCCATTAATTTTTGCAATCGTTCAACTTGTGGGTTTTTTTTATTTCTTATTAAACTTTCGTTTTTCCTCCAACCAAGGTAATGTTTTGTTTTCCTAATAGCTTTTGATGAACTCTAGCTATTTAAATCGAGTTTTTATCTATTGAATCAAAGGTTTTGTGTAAATGTTGAAATTTGGGGCGTTAATGGTGAAATTTAGGATTTTGAATTAAAATGATGTTTCAAAGTGTTTTTCAACTAGTTTTGATGTGATAAAAAGGTTTCTAAACTCTTCTTAAAGTTTCGTTAAAATTTTTTAAGGTTTTGTTAAGTTTTCATGATAAATGGCCATTGTACGTCAAAATTTCAGAACCATGATTTTAAGTAGTTTAGTGTGGTTTGAAGGTTGGGAATCATTCTTAGGTAAATAATTAGATGATTGGAATCAATTTTAAGTAAAGGGGACGAGTAGGAATTGAGATTTTTTACATTTTGGCTAAGCTAGTTGAAAATGTCAGTTCCAAGAGGAACTAGCTTAGGCCTGCGTTTTTTGCTGATTTAGTTGAGTCTATGGCTGAATATTAATTGTGTTTGTTGTGTGATCTATTTTGGGTGAATATTCGAAACTATTGGAGCCTTTGACGAGCAAGGCGAAAGGAAAGGAAAACCTAGTTTAAGTTTTCGACGACTAGGCAAAAGTGCGAACGGTGAGTCTTTGGAATCACTACTTGTAGACACGATTCATAGTGTTAAATAGGAATTTAGGAGTAGTCTAAACCCTTATCCTAATTTCTGACCACCTTCGGACGTACTAATATCTAAAGCGTGAATATTGCTACAAAATATATAGAATTTAGGCGGTGTCTGCAAGTATACTGGTCAGGTTATAATATAGTTACAACGAAATAGATAAGTACTCCAAGGATCGTACCCAAATGATTGTAGTTTAGGGAAAACTGCTATCAAACCAATTACTTGTAATAATTACTAATCTACTTGAGTCACGAATTAGTATTGTTAATATGGAAGCAAGATGATGATAATATTATTAAACTAGATAAATTGAATTAAACCTAAATCTACTCCTAAGTTCGTGTATCGGTTTCTCCTATCCCTTGTTTAGACTACGCAAGTTCCATTAGCCTAGATCCAATTGCTTTACCTAATTAATTATTGAGGGTGGAGGGAAGGAGAAGTGTAATTAAGGCAGAGTATACACGCACACGTGGGAGCCACTAGGGGGTTTTACAATTTTACATGTTTGCGACAAAAAGAAAAAGTAAGTGTGAGTATGTACATATGTGTAACAGAAGAAAACAAACCAAAAAACCATTAATTGAAATACGAAAGGAAAAAAAAGCGTGTAATTATAGTGAGAGTCGTAGCTGTCGTTGCTTCATCATGCATGAAACATAATGCACGAATCATGCACATAACAATTCTGATTCCTGCCTTTTGAAGTTGATAATTTCTTGTTGTTTCCAAATAGTATCAGCCTCACACTTGCTTTGTTTTTCTTTACGCCATAATCATAATACTATCTGGGAATTAATTTTTCTTTGGATTTTTTTCAAGCAAAGGTTGGTTACTAACATGGAGTGTGTTCGGCAGGGAGTTGGGCACAACGGTTCTTGCTCACTTTGCAGTCATGAAACAGAGGATATTTTACATATGCTACGAGATTTCTCGACAATAAAGGAGTTGTGGATGCAAGTTGTCCCACCTGACCAACAGAATAGGTTCTTTTCTGAGGACTTATAGAATTTGTTAACTTCCAATCTTTGTTATTCCATGAGACTACCTAAAGGAGGGACAACTTGGTCCTGTCTTTTTGGGATAATTGCTTAGCGCATCTGGAAGAATAGGAATCTTTTTATTTTTCAAGGCAGAACTTGCAATGCCCTTGAGATTGTTAAAGTTTCTTATACTTGGGCACAATAGTATGAGTTGAACCATAATGAGGTAAAGTTAAATGTTCATGACTCTAATACTCAAACTTCCTTTTCAGGGAATTGGGTGCACTTGTTCATTAATGGTGCGATGGATAGAGGGTCTAGACCAGCGTCTGCTGGTGGAGTGTTGCAAGATTAGAATAAAAAATTAATCTTAGGATATAATCGATATCTCAAAAAATGCATGGTCTTTTGAAGCCGAACTTTAGAGTATTTTGGATGGCATGCTTACTCCACTTAGTAATGGATTTAATAGAGTTATGATTCATAATGACAATTTAAAATTAGTTCAAGCATTACAAGATAATTTTTTGGGGGGAATCGGGCATTAAAGTACTCAAGAGGGTCTAATGGATCATAAGAATAGAAGGGCGTTGGCTGATTTGACATGTTCCCAAAATAGATAATAGAGTTACCGACTATTTGACTAAATTGAGCTTAGATGAGAGGACATGCCTACAAGTTTATGATGAAGTGCCGATAATACCTTAAAAGTTCTAAATCAAGATAAAATTAGGGGTGATTTTGATCAATTTAACTTAATCTTTGTTTGTTTGTTTTTCAAAAAAAAAAAAAATGGCTGCCAACTATTACCATCAAAGTTAGTTCTAGGGGTGAGCAAAACTCGATTCGACTCGAAAAAATCGAAAAAAAAATTCGAATTTCGAGTTAAAAGAATCGAGTTATTCGAGTTAATCGAGTTATTCGAGTCAACTCGATTTTTTTTTTAAATTTTGAGTTCGAATCGAGTTGAGTTTTCGAATTCGAATAATTCGAATAATTCGAATAATTCGAATAATTCAAATATCAAACTATAATATTTTACATTTTTACCCAAACTCCCAAACCTTTTTACTTTTCACTCAAAACTTTTACTCCTTCCCACTTTCCCCCCAAAACTTTTACTCCCCTCCCATCCCAACCCCCCAATCTACCCAAAATCCATTTCCCACCAAAATTTTACTCTCCCATTTACTTTTTCTCAAAATTTTACTCCCAAAAACCCTCAAAACTTTTTATTTTCCCCCAAAATTTTTACTCCCTCCCACTTTTCCCCTAAAACTTTTACTCCCTTCCCATCTCACCTCCCATCTACCCTAAGGGCCAGTTTGGCAATGCTTTTGAGAAGTGCTTTTGAGAAGTGCTTTTGAAAAATTTAAGTGTTTGGCATTGCTGTCAAAAAGTGCTTTTGAGAAGTAAAATGTCTGTTTTAGACATGATATTATAAAGTAACAAATATGTATTTAAATAATATTCAAATTAGTTAATATTATGATATTTTAGCAAAAAAATATAAAAAATAATTTATTATAATTTATTGTTAATATTTTAATAAATAATATTAATTTTAAATATTTCTAAGTAATTAATATTAATTATTAATTAAATTTAATTAGAATATATAAACTATATTTAAATATTTAAATATAATAATTAAATATTTGTAATTAGATATTGACACAATTGTATTATTTTAAAAATTATTTTTTTTATTTTTAATGCTTTTAACACATTTGTAAAACTCATATTAGATATTAACATAACATAGAAAACATAAACGTAACAAATTAAAATATTACATATATTTGGATTAAAGTTTCAAAAAGGGATAATATTTATATACCAAATATAAATACAAAAAATTTTACAATAGCATTTACAATTTAAAGTGAATTCATTAAACTAGAAGCTATAGCATCTCTTGTTAATTCCATTTCGTAACCACTTAAATTGCTTGATTCACCGTCATCATCACCACCATCATCGCCGCCGCATCATCATCATCACTTTCTCGACCATGCGCATTTTACGAATCAATAGTATTCTCATATGCCCGATTAATATCTTCAGTATTCCATAAAATCTGCATCATTTCGACCGACATGTTTTCGGATAAAATGGTGTATCGTCATTGTAGCAACAACGATCACCGTTTGCTTTTCAAAACTATAACTTGGCATATCCCTTAAAATGGCCCATTTTTTTTTCAAAACACCAAAAGTTCGTTCAATCACACTACGTAATGATGAATGTGAATGATTGAATATCTCTTCTTTACCAGATACTAGTCTACCTCTACGAAAGTCAGGTAAATGATATCGCTGACCTCTATATGGTCCAAGATAACCTTTCATTTGAGGATATCCAGAATCAACAAGATAATATTTTCCTACATGTCATAATATAACAAACAATTAGTTCAATAATTTTTATAATAAAAATTATCAATTAAAGAGCTTATACTTTATTTTTTAAAAAATCACATATAAATAAAATATCTAACCATTTGGTGGGTGCGGAAATTTGTATTTTGGATCTCGAATTGCATCAAGAAATATTCTAGTGTCATGTGTCGATCCTTCCCATCCAGCCATGACAAAGGTGAAACACGTATTAAAATCACATACTGCCATAACATTTTGAGTAGGGATACCTTTTCTTCCAATATAGGAAATTTGTTCATTTGGTGGAAGAATAGCGGCAATATGAGTACCATCAATTGCACCTATGCAATCCTGAACAAATAATCATATTAGTCTCGTGCATATTTTTAGTCGACCAAAAATATTAAAAATATAATAAGATAAAATTAATTTTTAACCTTAAAATGCGGCATATATCTAGAATCATTACGTATTTGTTCGGGTATTGAGCTAAAAAAAGGATCTTCGGGTGCAATTAGATCAGTGGCCATCCTTGAAACTTTCTCAAGCACAATTGTAAAGTATCGACTTATTGTTGATCCGGACCTTTGAAATCTTTTCGACATTGGAAAACTTTTGCACCGCAAGTGCCCAAGATGTATAAAAAATTCCCAACATTTCAAGAGAAGATATGTTTCTTGAAGTTTGCAAGTTGTATCTTGTCTCCAAAACTCTCAAAAACTTGTGAATACCATTTTAGACATCCTAAAATTAATCATACAACGTGATTCGTGGATGACCGTCAAGGATCTCGGATCCATGTCTCACCCGACTGTTTTGAATTCATGCATGGTTGCTTCAATATATACTTCTCGTGATATAATTGCACGGAAGAAGATGCAACAACAAATAATCGGTTAAAACATTCCACGCGTTGTAAAATATCTTTCTTTTCCCATTCATCATCACTTTCATCACCGCTGTAATTGTCAACTATACTCATCACCTGTGAAAAAAAATTGAACATCCAAAATCATATATAAACAACTATTGATAAAACTAATTTAGTATAAATAAGTAGAACATAAATTCAATATCCAAAGACCAAATATAGACAACTATTAATAAAAGTAGATTACACATAAATAAGTAGAACATAAATTAAATATCCAAAAACCAAACATAAACAGCCATTGATAAAACATAAAATCAATATCCAAAAACCAAACATAAATAACTATTGATAAAATTAGTTTAGCATTTTTTTAAGTCACATAATAGATATCTCTAAACAGTAGAAGATCGGAAAGTTTTCAACTATCCTCCGTTTCCGTCTTAAGCCACAAAGCTCTAATCTTGGGATTAATTGATAAAAACATAATTCGGTTGTCCTTATTGAGCAATAATCTAAGTGCGAAAAAGTATAGCGGACTAGCTTCGAACTTCTTCCGACATCTTTGTCGAGCACTTTGATCGCTTCGGAATACCATATGGATCCATAACAGAGTCAAACTAGCCGTGGCTTGACTCATATTAATAAATTGCATTGCATAATTTTTCTATTTGATTGGACAATCTTGTAGCCCCTCCAATTTGCTTTGAGGATTTCTTTCTTCCAGGTTTAAAACGTGAACTTGATATCTCAGGGTTTTTTCTTTTTTGCCCGTTTCCATCAATTTGAACATCATTTGAAATGTGAACATCATTTAAAATGCGAACATCGTTTCTCACATTCTCTTCTTCATTCTCTTCAGGTATTTCATTGTTAACATCCTCAAAAAAATCAGTACGGAGTGTACCAGAAGAAGGTGCCCATGCTTTATCACCTGTTGCAACTATCCCCATGAACATTTGGTCCAACTTCCCTTCGAATTCAGGATCAATGCCCGATGTTTTAAATTTTTGAGCTTCAGGCACAACCTACATATAAAATGATAGTTTAATAACAGTAATTATCAATAACCTCATTGAAAAGAAAAGAAAAACAAAAATATTCAGAATTATTAATGTACTTTTAGCCTACTCTCCCACCAATCATCCGATGCATCAACGGTTCTTTTTATAGGATTCCACCCTAGACCAGTATCTTCGCCTTTAAGTTTTTTCCAAGCTTTCCATTCTTTTTAGGCGCCCCACCTATTTTTAAGTTGTCTTTGTGAAAACCCTTGCCCGTTTCTTTCTCAAAGTTGGTCATTATTTTCAACCATCCATCTTTTGTGAAATGAGTACTGTGCCTATTGCCTTTCAATATCTCTTTAATACAAATATCACAAAATATTTCTGTCAATCTCTTATCCCACATTGCTTTCACTTTTTCACCACTAACTTCAATCGCCGAAGTACTCATCTATTGTGTATACAAACAGATTCGTTTCAGCCAAGCAATTAAGAAAATCAAATGTCACATACGTATATTTGTTAACATGTGTATCAAAATATTTATATTCGTTTCACCCCCACTCAACAAAGGATCGCATTATTATTTTAGACACCATCCCAGCAGATGCTATATAAAATACCAAAATTCTCAGAACCAAAAATGAGCTCATCAAGGGATCATAAAGTGACACGCATTGATTATGATCATAATACAAACATAATATTTTAATTAAATTTCAAGCAGGATGAAATATTTCCATCCAATAAAACTACTTTTTCCTATATTTCCATATCACTGGTTTTTCTTCTATATCATAATCACGATAGAGTTGCCAAGAAGCAACATTGAGAAATGTTTGATAATCTTTCACAGTATGCAGTATTTAATGGCACACAGATATATGTAGTACCGCAGTGTACAAGAAAAAGCATGAATGAAGATATCAAATTCTTCTTTTCTCTCGCTCTTCTTTCTTCTATATTGGTCTTATCAAATTACCATTCACTTTTTCTCTGACACTTGCTTTGGATTTTGTCTTTTTCAATAAAATAAAATTAGCTGCTTGGAATTAGATAGCATTCCCCCACTAGTTTTATGGTTTAAAGTTTTGGGCTTAACTTTTTCAAGTCGTAGCTCAATTTTAATGTTAGAAGGATGGCCCAATCAATTTGGTATTTTGCTAAAGGTAACTTTTTGAACATAAATACTACAGAAAGTGTAAAATAACATTAGTATTATTTGTGTTTTGGCATATTAGTTTTTCCTGCTATGTAACACTTATGACTCATCTAGAAGTTTTGACTAAATCGAAGGTGTTACATTTGATCAATGAAGTGATCCTATAATGCCATTTTTTTACTTGAGTTGATTTGATTGAAAATCGCTATTTTATTTTCAAGAAAATACTCATTAACCAGCTTGGGAAGGACATCCCCACCACAGCTTCAAGCTATCCATAGCTGTTCTATCTTAATATCGGTTTCTTGTAAACAATTCAAATTGATCAAGAAAAAATTACCATGCAAATACCGGAACAAAGATAACATAACCATTCACATCAATGATGGAAAAAGAACTTACAAACTATTGCAATTAGCTCATCTAGAAGTTCCTCCAAATGGCGCAGTGGCTATCTGCAGTAACAAGCAATGTGAGCACCCACCATCTATTTCTTATGCGAAAAATGTAATAGGCAAGCATAAAAGATTAAAAGGCAAAGAATAAACAAACAAACATCATATACATCAACTTCGTAACATCATACCAAACAATCCCCTAGCTGCTAATCCACACACCCTCGACAGCTTCAATACAGTTAAATACAATATCTTTACCTGATTCAAACAATCAATCCAATAAAACTACTTTTTCTTATATTTCCATTTTCTCCTGTAAATTTAAGACCAAAAAGCTCTATAACTCCATGAAAAATCTCGTTTATCTTCCCCAAATTTTGCTTGATAACTTTGAAAGTAAAACATGGAAGAAAGAATTAAATGACTAATGCAAAATGAAGGAGTAGATGAACTTGAAGAAGAAACCATATATGTTTGCTGGGTAAATAAGGTATAGCGAATATAATAACAAAGAAACCATATATGTTGATAAACACTGTTTCATCAACAAAGACAATTCTTAGAATCCTGAACTGCCAAGTGCCAAAAAAGAAACAAGCTATAAATAAGAAAACCTTCAATTTCTAAATCTAACCACAAGCAAAAAGTGAAAAAGATTCTTTGATCTCGAACAACTCAACCTTTAATAAATTGCCTAAAATCACATATTATTACGCTTAAAGAAAGCTTAAACTTGATTCTAGTTAAAAAAACTTATTAAATCACCATAACATAATCACAGAACCAAAAAAAGAAAATCAAATCATGCAAAAAACCAGATCACGAAATGAATACCGAATAAGTTTAAAAACATTTCCACAAATCAACCAAATTGAATTAAAACTCCATTGAAACAACCACAACAAAGAAAACACCCCCAAAAAAAAGGGTATGAAGAACAAGAGAGACAGATATAATTGTTAACATAAAGCAAAACCTACTCACTCTTAAACACATTTAGAAAGAATCTTTTCTGATGAAGGAACTAAAGGAACATGAACACCACTAGAAATTTACATTGCTGAAAAATGAAATATAACCTTAAACATGTTTAACAAAAAGGATAAGGAGAAAACAGAGCTGGGTTTTTAGTTTTTACCTGAAGGATGGATGGTAGTCCTTGAGATAGCTAGCTTCAGTTAATATTTTTAGGAAAAAGAACAAATGTAAAAGGCTTGGAACAAACCGGTGGTGGCTCTTAGGAACAAACCAGATAAGAAAAGTAAAGTTCAGACAAGAAAAGGGGAAAAAATTCTTCTAACGTCTAGAAAAAGCAGGGATAAAATGGTAAAATATCAGCCATAAGCACTTTTAGCTGAGAAAAGCCAGAAATTTCTCCATCTCGATTTGTGCAAAAGCACTTTTCTTAAGCCAGAAATATCAGCCAAGAAGCTGTTTGTTCTTTATTGCTTCTACAGCAAAAGTACTTTTTTGAGCAAAAGCTCATCAAAAACGGAATAACGAACGGGCCCTAAACCCATCTCCCCACCAATTTTTTTTTTAATATTTTCCTTCAAAATTTTACTCCCCCCTATTTACTTTCCCTCAAACTTTTATTCTTCAAAACTTTTTATTTTTCCCCTAAACTTTTACTTCTCACCCTTTACTCTCAAATAAAAAATCAAAATTATCCAAAAAAAATCACTAAACATAAATAGTAATAATTTTATTTATATCTATTATTTATATTATTAAATTAAATTTCACATTTTATATTATTTATATTATTGAATTGTTTAGTCATATTGAATGTTTATATTAAAATTGACTTATTAATTATACCATAAAATATTTGTGTTAAAATTTTATATTGATATCAATTTCACATTTTATCTTTAAAATAACTTTTATTAAAAAAATCACATTTTTACATTTAATATATTTTTAATTTCAAAATACATAGTGACAAGAATCTGAAGATAATTAAAACAACTAAGCAAACAAAGAAGCTAACCCGTATATAAAAGATTAATAAATAAATTATTTGGTGATGAAAGTTAATAAAAAATTTGGTTAATGTGGATAAATTTTATTACGATGGGTGACAATAGTTATAATGACCCAAAATTATTTTTAAAAATTTAACTCGAATAAATATATTCGATTCGATTCGAATTCTATCTTACTCGACTCGATTCGAGAAAATTTCAAATTAAATTAGAATAATAAAATATAATTCATCAACTCGATTAATTAAAAATTTTTTTATTCGATTCGATTCGATCGAATGCTCACCCTAATTAGTTCAACGGGGACAACTATGGCGGAAAGGCCCGGCTGTTACTTATAGCCGAACGAAAAACTCACTCGGAACCTGGTAAGCAACTTATTTCTATTATAATTTGAGGTTGGCTGCTATATCAGCATTGTTGATATGGTTCTACTCATTATATTTTATTTATACCAAGCATCGTGTTGAACGATTTTTACCTTGTTTCTCTGATACAAAAGGTGAAACATTTGTCAGATGTTCATTAGTTGCGGTATGATTGATGATAGAGCCATAGTTTTTCTTTTTTTTTTTGACATAAATTCACTCACCAAACTCTCAACTGTCATCATTTTTTTTCCTCACCCAAACAGAAAATCAAACCCCCAAAGAAATTTTCACCATAATTTTCTCCTACTTTCCCTCTCTCCATTAATTCTGGAAAACCATTAAAAAAGAAAGGCAACTTTTTTTTTTCCAATTTCTGAATGTACTGCTTCTTCCCCAATTTCAAGTTTCTTTTTGATTTAACCATTCATGTTTTCTCCAAATTTTAATCAAATGGATTGGTCGATTTCATGGGATGAATCATCGCTCAATGCATATAAAGAAGTATTCCGTGCCCTCTGTTTGATTCCTATTTTGCATTATGTAATTGCATTTACGGTGATTTGGGTAGTTTTCCTTTACAATTTCCTGGAATTTCATTTCTTCCAAGACTTTTTCAGTGGATTCCGAGGTGCTCCCGTTGCTTTGACCTTTCACCCCACTTCCCATATCTACCATGGCGTGGTTTCCAAGTGCAAGATCCTTCATGGCAGGTACCCTTTTTCCTCCTTTTTATAGTTTACCCACAAATTTGTTTTCTTTCACTTTCAATCATGATTTTTTTTTTTTTGGGGGGGGGGGTTGATTTGGTAAATTATTGCAGGTATTTAGCAACACCGTGGTTATCAAGTCCTCATTTTCAGACTGCTTTTCTCAATTTCTTCGGGAATCCTCCTGCTTTCAGCTACCGCAGGTCCTAAAATTTTTCTTATCTTTATAATGTTGGATTTAGAATATATATATATATGTTGGCCCATGTGCTTTTTATCTCACAAAGACATCTGTTTCCTCAGACAACTTTTTCATGCTTCTGATGGTGGAACCATAGCTCTAGATTGGCTTACAAGTTCTGATAGTAAGTGCAAAACTTTTGATGATATTATGATAGACATAATAACTACTAGAAAAATTCATACTTTGGGTTGTAAAAAGCTCTTACTTTTGATGTGTTTGACAATTGTACAGTTTCAAGAGGTGCCTTTGAAGTGAATCATACTATCTCCAAGGATGACACTACACCTTTGGTGGTTGTCATTCCTGGCTTAACAAGTGATTCTACTTCTTCAGTAAGTTAAATGTTTACTACTCTTCTTTTCTTGTTTCTAGCTGCTCTTTGTATCAACTTTTGCTGAACTTGGACAAATGAAAAATCCAACTAGGATAGTTGGATAGTTATGCATAGAAACTTCAAGAGTACAATGAGTAGTTAGAGGTGAAGGATAGGTAGTAGAGAGCTGACAGGCTTATGAGGATCTCAATTTAGAACTTGCAAATGTCTATCCTGTCTCAAAATTCAGTTGCCTAGTAATAGATAGGCCTAATAAATCGATTTTGTTTTAGGCTTTGCTGGTTTCTTACTTATTGCTTATGGAATATGCTTTAATGACTGTATATATCGATTTTGCGCATGGTTCTTTTTGTTAGGTATATTTAGTGCTGCTGCTTTTTTTTCTTTTTCTTTTGCAAGTTTACTGCCTATATGTAGTGGCTGGTTAAGAAAAAATTGTTGCTATTGATGCCAATTTAATTCTTCCCCGTTCCACTTACTAATCACTTAAAGAATTGCATATACTAATTAATGACACATAGGTTAAATATGGGAAAGAGATTGTTGTGGAGTATAGTTTACTAAATTACAATTTTCTTGATGTAATTCTTGTTGCAGTACATTAAGCACCTTGCATTTGGATTGGCAAAACATGGATGGAATGTTGTAGTTAGCAACCACCGAGGACTGGGTGGTGTTTCAATTACTGTGAGCTGTTCTTTTTCTTTTATTTCCCTCCTGCATTTAGCTCACTAAACTTGTATTTTATGTGCTCTTTTTTTATTGGTCTGTTTGAGTTGGAATTTTGCCTAAGTAATCTATCTTGCATGATGGACATTGAACTTCCTATAATTATATTCTATTGGTCTGTGAAATCAATCGACATCGAAAAATACTTTGATTTTTTGTTTAACTGATGAGCTTTTTAAACAATTAAGTTTCTGGAGGTTGATCTAAAGGTAGTAATAATTTAATTAAAAAGGACAGAACGTTGGGTATTTAACCTGATAATGATAGATCAATTAGGCCTATGATGTGCAGACTTTTCATGTTCCTTAAAATACCTATATCTGATGATATTCAATAAATGTAGGTATGGAGATATGACCTTCCAAATATGTGGAAATAATTAGAAAAAGTTGACCATACCTGTATATAACACTGAACTCCGAGTCCGAGTAAAATAAAACTAGTTGCATTTTTTATTTGTGGCACATTACATTGTGGTGCTTTATTTCTAGTTATTTTGTGTCAGATTACAGTTTCCTAATAAGGAATATTCAGTGTATCAGATAGAATCCTGTAGATATTTTATTGATTGCTATCCCTAACTTTAAATTTTGTGTTTTAAGGACAAAGATCCCTAGAATCGATTTGCTTCCTAGTTTAGAGTTTCCTAAAGTTAGGCTCACTATGTATATAAATATTAGTGTAATTTCTTGTGAGATAATATATATAAAAAAGCCTATTTCTAACATGGTATCAGAGCAGATCGATTTCTGGGAATTTTTTTTTTTTTTTTGTAATCTTTTACTCCCACTCAACCCTCAAGCCTGCCTCTTTTGTTCAAAAGAAATATGTCTGGAATTATCCAAACCAATACCAATGGGGATAGTTAGTAAGTCTCTATGAAAAACTCCAACCCAACAAGTGAGTTGCGAGAACATTCAAGTGGCCTACAGGTTAAATGGGAAGAATTACTCGAAGTGGTTTCATTTGTTCGCACGTTCTTGAAGGGCGGCGAGGAAAGTCGAGTCACTTACTCGGAACAGGACCTAAAGAAGGAGATCCTCGGTTTGATGCTTGGGATGAACAAGACTCTATGGTCATGTCTTGGTTATGGAATTCTATGATGCCGTAAATCGATGACACATGCATGTTTCTTAACTCATCCAAAGAAATATGGGAGGTCGTGAAGCGGACTTATTCTAAAGTTCGAGATGTTGCTCAAATCTATGAAATCAAGACTAAGATTTCATCTACCAAGCAAGGAAGTCGTTCCATCACGGAGTATTCTAATCTTTTGCAAAGCTTATGGCAAGAGATGGATCATTACCGAGTGCATTCAAATGAAGTGCGGTGCGGATGTAGCACTCTGAAAAGGTTCGTTGAAAAGGATCGAATTTATGATTTTCTTTGTTGGGCTAAATGTTGAATTTGATGCGATAAGAGTCCAAATACTTGGAAAGGAGGAGCTAGCATCACTCAATGAGACAATCGCGATAGTTCGTCTTTGAAGAAGAAGGAAGAAGAGGAGTTATGCTTGAGAATAGTCAAGTGGATGGTTCCGCGCTTAGCTACAAAGGTGTCGGTGAGAGGAGATTTGCCATGGAACACCCAACAGGCAACGATATTAAGCGAGAAAGAACCTACAAGGCCTATTAAAAGGGAGTCCGTATGGTGCACCTCATCAAAAAATCTCGTCACACTAAGGAAAACTGTTGGAAGCTCCATGGGAAGCCACAGACAATTAAAAAGAATTTTTGAAACCAGCGGACAACCAAAGGAACAAGGGCGAGCAAATATAGCAAGACAAATTTGGATGGAGAAATGAGAATTCTCAAGACTCACACGGTGTTTTTAATAAAGACGAAATTGAGAAGTTAAAGACGTTCTTTGGGATCATTGGAAAAGTCTTCTTCCACAGTACTTGTAGTTTGGCGCTTTCTGTATATCCTCTTCTCAAAATTCTAATGTCTCGGACACGATCACCACTGTGTCTTGGGTCATTGACTCGGAGCTCTGAGACCATATGACCCACTCCTCACACAAATTTGTTTCATATACACCTTGTCCTAGTAATAGAAAGATAACAAGATGGTGATGGTTCGTGATCACGAGTACTGGTCAAGGTGATATTGTTATAAACAAGACCCTTACTCTTAAAAATGTCCTTCATGTTCCTAAACTATTTACCAATCTTCTCTCCATCAAAAAAATTACCAGGGACTCTAATTGTAGTGTGGTTTTTTATCCCAATCGATGTTTTTTTCAGAGAATGTATCTGAAGAAGATGATTGGACATGCTAAGGAAGCAAATGGCCTATACTATCTTGAAGAATCTAGTGGAGAAGTTAGTGCTCTCAATTCCTCACCATTATCTTTCCTATCCAAGTCTGTTCAAGCTAATAAAGACCAAATTTGGCTCCATCATCTCCGCCTTGGTCATCCTTCGTTTCAAGTCCTTAAATTTATGTTTCCTTCATTGTTCAAAGGGATAACTGTTGAAAAATTCCATTGTGATGTTTGTGAACTTGCCAAACATAAACGTACTCTCCTTTCGTGAAGCAATAAAAGAACATCCGCTCCTTTTATCAAGTTATTCATAGTGATATTTGGGGACCATCAAATATTTCAAACATCTCTGGGGCTCGGTGGTTTGTATCCTTTATTGATGATTGTACCCGTGTGTCTTGGATATTTCTTTTAAAACAAAAATCTGATGTAAGGTCTATTTTTACAACCTTTTACAACATGATCAAAACACAATTTGGGGCTGGAATAAAACGGTTTAGGTCAGACAATGCTAAAGACTATTTCAATCAGTTTCTCTCCCCATATTTTCAAGAAAAAGGCATTATCCATGAGTCCTCTTGTGTTAACACACCCCAACAAAATGGCGTTGCCGAAAGAAAGAATGGTCACATTTTAGCTATTACTAGAGCTCTATTGTTTCAAAAAAATGTCCCTAAACAATACTGGGGGGAGGCTGTTTTAACTGCTACTCATCTGATAAATAGGTTGCCTACAAAGGTCCTTGACTCTCAAAGTCCTATGCAAGTTCTATCGAAATTCTTTCCTGATTTCAATACCTCAAACCTTACTCCCAAAATATTTGGATGTGTTGCCTTTGTACATGTACATTCTCAAAATAGGGGAAAACTCGATCCACGAGCTGTCAAATGTGTCTTTCTCGGTTATTCCTCTACACAAAAAGGGTACAAATGCTATAATCCAGCCACCAAAAAATTTTATGTTTCAGCGGATGTCACTTTTGCAGAAGAAGAAAAATTCTTTACTCGTCCTTATCTTCAGGGGGAGAACTTATTCATAGAAGATAAGGACAGAGAATTTGTTCTTCTTGATTTTCCAAACTTCATTCGTCCAACCTACCAACCACCGCCCTTGATTTTCCGGCTTACATCTCCGGCCTACCAACCAATTTCGCCTAACTTAATTTTCCGGCTCCTATTCAAGAAGACCAAACACTCGGTCCTCACTACCAACCAACCACCGCCTAACTTGAACCTATGCAACCCGAAATAGAGCCTACTACACCTAAGTCGCCCAAAGGGATTCAGGACACTACTCGCCCCTTTACTAGTTTACTCAAGGAAGAAGGCACCGGTGCAAGTTCAATCATCTTCTTGGATAAACAACCTACTACTCTACAACCCGAGGTAATTATCGAACCTACTTTGAATACTACTGAAAATTCAGATCGAGAGAAAGACTATGATTTTCCTATTGCTATTAGAAAAGGAACTAGGGTTCTGTACAAAACATCCCTTGTACTCATTCATGTCTTACAAAAATTTGTCCCATAACCACAAAGCCTTTCTTACTAGCCTAAATTCTATCTCCATTCCCAAAATCAGATTCGAGGCATTAAATGATGAGAATTGGAAAAATGCCATGAAGGTTGAAATGGAAGCACTTGAAAAAATAAGACATGGATTTGGTAAAATTACCGAAAGGAAAGAAACCATTGGATGTCGTTGGGTGTACTGAGTGAAATATAATTGAGATGGCTCTTTGGAGAGGTACAAAGCAAGATTAGTTGCTAAAGGGTACACTCAAAAGTATGGAATAGACTACCTTGAGACATGCCCCGGTTGCAAAGATGAATAGTGTGAGAGTGTTGTTGTCACTCACGCCAATAGAGGCTGGAAACTACAGCAGCTTTGACATCAAAAATGCTTTCTTACATGGTGATCTTGAGGAGGAAGTCTATATGGATGTTCCACTGTGGTTCGGTCCAAACATTTGGACAGGTAGTTTGCAAACTAAAAAGGCTCAGTACGGACTAAAACAGTCCCCGAGAGCTTGGTTTGGAAGATTTACCAAAGTAATGCTCAAGCTGGGGTATAAACAGAGTCAAGGAGATCACACTCTGTTTGTAAAGCACTCATCTTCAGGGGGAATGACTGCTTTATTAGTCTATGTAGATGACATTATAGTGACAGGTGATGATCTGGAAGGAATGGAAAATTTAAAGAAATGCCTAGTAAAAGAATTTGAGGTCAAAGAGCTTGGTAAATTAAAATATTTCCTTGGTATTGAAGTAGCACACTCTAGGAAGGAATCTTCATATCTCAAAGCAAAAATACATAATTGATTTGTTGATAGAGACGGGCAAGTTGGGATGTAAACCAACAGAGACACCCATAGAGGTGAACCACAAACTTGGAGATGCACTAGAAGATGCAGTAGTTGATAAAGGTTCATATCAAAGACTCGTAGGGAAGCTCATTTACTTGTCACATACTAGACCGGATATTGCCTATGGAGTTGGTGTTGTAAGTCAGTTCATGCACAATCCTAAAGAATCACATCTTCGAGTTGTATATCAGATTTTACAAGATTACTTAAAAGGCACTCCTGCAAAGGAATCCTATTTAAGAAAGGGGAGAATTTAACCCTTGAAGCTATATCTCGATGCAGATTATGCAGGATCTATGGTTGATAGAAGATCAACCTCGGGCTATTGCACTTTTCTGGGAGGCAACCTTGTAACTTGGAGGAGTAAAAAACAGAATGTTGTGGCTAGATCTAGTGCAGAAGCTGAATTTAGAGCGATGGCTCTTGGAATTTGTGAATTATTATGGCTGAAAATTATTTTGGAGGATTTGAAGATCAAGTGGGAAGGTCCAATGAAGTGTATTGTGATAATAAGTCTCCTATCAATATTGCACATAATCCATTGCAACATGATCATCTGAAGCACATTGAGGTTGACAGACATTTCATCAAGGAGAAACTTGACAGTGGCTTAATTTGCACTCCATATGTGTCCACCGATGGTCAATCGCAGATATCCTTACCAAAGGATTATTTGGGAAGACCTTTCGAAACTAGTAAGCAAGCTGAGAATGGATGATATCCACTTCCCAGCTTGAGGGGAGTGTCGATTACAGTTTCCTAATAAGGAATATTCAGTGTATCAGATAGAATCCTGTAGATATTTTATTGATTGCTATCCCTAGCTTTAAGGCTGTGTTTTAAGGGACAGCATCCCTAGAATCAGTTTGCTTCCTAGTTTAGAGTTTCCTAAAGTTAGGCTCACTATGTATATAAATATTAGTGTAATTTCTTGTGAGATAATATATATAAAAAAGCCTATTTCTAACATTTTGTTTTATTTTTAAAAATTCATTTAGTTCCTCTATTAAGAACTAATACAGTGACCTAGATCTTTGACTGGTAGTTGATTGGTGAGATGTATTTAGCTATGTCTGTATGCCATGCTCCAAGGAACAAGTATGCATGGATGAAAACTATAGTGTATTGGTTAAAAGCTGAGGGATTCTTGTACTTCCTCTGGCAATTTTCAGATGTTAAGAGCTATCTTGTAGTTAAATAAAGATTAGTCATCGCTTAACCATTCTGTTCATATTAATAATTTCTTCATGATTTTTTATAAAATTTAACATTGTTAATGTGAAATAGATCTATTTCTTTTAATGTTGTATTTTGTAATAACACTTTTGCAGTCTGATTGCTTTTATAATGCTGGCTGGACAGAGGATGCCCGAGTCGTCATTGATTATCTTCATCATCAGTATCCAAAGGCTCCTTTATTTGCTATTGGAACTAGCATTGGTGCCAACATTCTGGTATGTTACTTGGTCTGAATTTCTTTGACATTGTATTTCTTATTTGTTTGGTACAAAAGTTCTATTACGAAATCTATTGCATTATCTACCTCTCCCGTGCATCTACCAACTGGTCTTGTCTATGTTAGATGCCAGTTCTTCACCAGTGATGTATTGGATATTTCCTTCTCCTTTTACAAGAATCAAATAGATGCATTTTGGATTCTTGTAAATCTCCACGTTTCAGCTTATTTAGATTAGAATAAGTTGGCATAAGTCCATGTTATTGGTCCTATAAATGGTCCTATGCCTTCCCCTGTCCACATAAAAGTAGTGTTTTTAAGGCAATTTGGGTATATACATATATGTTTCTGTTTCTGTGTGTGCATACACTCTTGTGTATTTACTTTTTTTGTTTTCTTTTGATTAGGCAATTACATTTTGTTACCTTGAATTATAACTTATACCAACATCGTATTTACCTTTGACATCTTAGTATCAATCATTTCCAACAGGTGAAATATCTTGGAGAGGATAGAGAGAAAGTACCAGTAGCTGGAGCAGTGGCTATTTGCTCCCCATGGGACCTTTTGGTTAGTGCTTTATCTATACCAAAATCTAGCTATTAGTTTCAGGTTTCAAGTGGCCTATGTTTTATGGAAGAAAATTTTCAAAGTTTCATTATTTGTTAGTTGCTAGTTTGAATCTTCAGAGTATGCCATTATATTATTCTTCATATTTTTTCTCTTCCAATAAATAAATTTCTCATATCTCCATTATTCCTTAACTGCTAATTTTTAATTATCTTTGTTCTTAATCTTTTAGGCTCATGTCTTTGTAATTTGTTGAAATTGAGATGAAGTGAAATGTGTTTTCATGCATTCTTTGTTTTGGCTTATATTGATAATAATTTGATTGGTTAATAGTGTTAATGATTCCCTCACTAGGACCTCCCTTTTATGCACATGCTATTGATTGAGTATTAATTCTTGACCCCCAAGGTTATAAATAGAACCAATTATCTATTGATGCTAAGATACAGCAAGAAATTAACTAGGAACCACAAAAAGAAGAAAAAAAAAAAAACACTCATTTTGGTTCAGTTGGAGTTGAAATGACACATGCTAAGCTCTCGAAGATAAATCTAACTTTCTAGCCTTGGCAAAGAAACTTAGCAGAACCTAAATCTATTTGTTTCAATCAATTCCGTGCTCAATTTTAGCAGCAAAAACTTCCAACTAATACATTAGCTCTCAAATGAACTCTTTCCCATCTTCCCTTACATCCTACGTTTTCCATTCACTTGGTAATTCTTAGAAGTTTTTGATTTATTGTGATGTGAATATATAAATTTATGTTGATAAGTATTCCTTATTCAGGAGCTGGTGTTGGAAGTTAAATTAGTTATGATGGTATACCTGCTTTAGCCATATTAAGTTACTAGTTCTTTGACATCGTAGCAGGATATGTGATCATCCATATGAATCTGCAATTCTTCTTCATCATTTGGTTATTTTCTTTCATTTAATTTTACATCTTCTGCAGATTGGTGATAGGTTTATATGCCGCAGGCTACTTCAGAAGTTATATGATAGAGCCCTTACAATTGGCCTTCAAGGTTATGCAAAATTGTATGTCTGTTTTGCTTTCCACAAATAACTCGTCAGATTTTAGGCCTAAATGTAGGTCGTGCTGTCTGAAACTCAAAACTGTTGGAACCTTTTTGTTCTTTTCAGAGGAGGCATACAGAGTGAGGCCTCAGGAATAGTGTACCTAGTAACTGGTTTCTGTTCCAATTCTTTTACCCTTTGGAGCTTAACAGTACCTATAATACCTGTTTCTGTTTTCTTTGTGGGTAGAATGGGGTTATTGGATATGTCTCAATTGATGAAGTAGTAATAGATTTTATATTAGTTTCCTAGAGTTGATATGACCCACATGTTTATTGTAGGCATGAGCCTCGCTATTCTCGGTTGGCTAATTGGGAAGGAATAAAAAAGGTTAGTTTTTTTTTATATGAGGACCACCTTTTGTTTGGGATGCGTCACTACTATAGTTATAATAGATCTGAAGATGAAATGCTGTTCTGTTGTTTCTCATACAGCTGTAAGGAGATAAAAGTTTCCTCATTTTGCTTTCATCTTGCAAAAATTAACACTAAAATATCTAATCTAGAGATTGATATATGTTATGTTTCTTATCCTTCCTTCTGCCAGGCCAGTCCTGGATAGTTTCCACATGAAAACATTGAGCATGATTACTTGTAGAATTAAGCATACTTGAATGATTTGTTTCTTACCTCAAGGGAAGTTTGGACTATTAAGTTTGGATGCCCTCGAATCACCTTTGCTTTCCTTTTTACAACCTGCACTATTAAGTTTATTGCTAGTACAGCATGTTCATGATGTTATTAATTTTCATTCAAATTGCTTTGTTATGCTTCTCTTGCTTAAATCTTACACTTTAATGGTTATCCTCTTTTCTTTCAATAGTCACGTTCAATTCGAGATTTTGACAACTTCGCTACTTGCCTTGTTGGAAAATTTGAGGTACCATCTGAAACTTTATCCATTTTTTCTTCTCTGCCGGTGTATTATGAGTTACGAAAAGTATCATACTGTTTTCTCAGACTGTGGATACATACTATAGGCGTTCTACCAGCACTCCTTATGTGTTAAATGTGTCAGTGCCATTGCTCTGTATCAGTGCTCTAGATGATCCGGTCTGTACGAGAGAAGCTATTCCTTGGGATGAATGCAGGTGGAGCTCCTGAAACCATGCTACTGAATGTTATCTTTGAGTTTCTTGTGTTATTTTGGGCAACTGACCTTTTAACTCTGTCTTTAACAGGGCAAATAAAAATATTGTGTTGGGCACCATAAAACATGGAGGACATCTCGCATTTTTTGAGGGAATAACTGGATCTAGACTATGGTAATTTATAGCTTCACATTAGTACATAACTAACCAGTATAATATGTCAAATCTATTGATGCTATAAATCAGCCTTCCCTTGATAAAAGAATTTCAAGAAATTTATTTAGTTCAATCCAAGTAGTTCTGGTGGCTGTTTTTGTCATGTTATTATTTGATTACTGCTGTCATTTATGAAACCCCTTAACTGAAATTGAGAGGGAACTCCAACCATGTGCTTCAATGTTTCTTTGAGGTGTCATGGATGTTGTTGATATGTAATTCTTTTAAGACATCGAAAGGCAGACCTGTTCTGACACATACTTTCTTTCTTTTAATCATGCAGGTGGGTGAGGGCCACTGACGAATTTCTTGGTGTCCTACACTCTAGTTCACATATGCACAAAAAGAAGGTTTACTTTTATTTTATGTTCATTTCATTTAAATGTGCATTGCTAGGGTTATGAAGTAGTTGATGCATTTGCAGACCGAGATTAGAGAGCAGAAGGCGTCAATCGAATCATCGATTGATCAGGGTCCTTATGTAAACTTCGGAGAAGATGGAATGGTGGCTGCAGTCGGTAGCGCGCATGCAGGAAATAAATCAGTCGAACACTTTACGGGGTTGGGGAGTACTCAAGATAAAACTGTTTTAGCAACAGAACAAACACAGCAGCAGACGGAAGCAAAGTCAGATGTTGCAGGCAGTGGTGGTGAAGTATCAGGAGAATGTTCAAGCCTGCAACGGATCAAGTGTTTTGATGTGATTGCTGCATCAAAAAGATGGTTGAATCATCTTCTATTCCCAAAAAACGGAAAATCGGTGTGGTTACTAGTTTACATTGCCATAATTACAAGTTGGCCAATACTGGGTTCAGCTCTTCGCATTTTTTCCAGCAAGAAGAAGCTCAGAAATTTTTCAACTGCAACTTCGCATAGAAGGTAGGTAAAAGATGATGTATTTTCTACATGTTTTATGTGTCATTATTCCTCAAAACATGGCTTTTGCTTGTAGTAATTGTGAACTGATATCTCTATTAATTTGATCGTAATTAGTTATCATGAAAACTTGTTCTGACTCTTTTTTTTTTAAAAGATTTTAAGTCCACATATATCATAATATCCATAAGCAACAACATGGATACTGCTTTTACACACATAATGAAATTCTTATTATTCACTCTCCCAATCTTTATCATTCACAAAATCCAACATAATCTTATCTATTCTAATCAAACAAAATTTCAAACCTTGGGAGGCCATCAACCCCCTCTTTGCTCTGCAATGTCTCATCACACCATAAGTCTATTCTTTAAAAAAATAGAATTTAATTTCTATATTTTTTATTTTTAAAAATTTATTTTTCAAATTTCAAAGTTTAGGTGTAACTATTAACATTGTTATTTTCTTTTATTAAATTAAAGTTCATTAGAGTACTTTTTTAATAACACGATTACCAAGTGAATTTTTTTAATTTTAAATGTCAAACCAATGAACTTTACAAAAAATAATTAGATTTAAATTTTAAAATTTAAAAAATAGAAGAACTAAATTTTTAAAAGTGAACTAAATTTCAAATTTTAAGAAAAATACTCATATTTTAACAAAATTATATATATAAATCTGCCGTTTGATAGGCTTAAAAGGGCATATGAATTTGGTAAGAAAATGACCTTTTTCATTGCTAGGAATCAAACCTAAGAAAGTCACTTATTGTCCCTTTTATATTCTGATACAAATAATATTCTTTTTTTTTTCTTTTTTTTTTTCTGTTCGAGATACAAAGAATATTCAAACCATAGGGAGTGCGAGACAAAATAAAATCCAAGTAGTCATCACTTTGAAATTTCAGCCATTATTATAGATTAATTTACATAGCCTGGACTTGTTACTTGCATTTGACTTTATTATAATCATAATCTTATTCAGTTGTTATGCTAATTAATAATTCATAATTAATTTAATTGTTATAATAATTAAGAGAATGCGAGTTTAAATACATTTAAATACGTTATTTCGCCGATTTATGACTTAGAAAAAGGTTATAGGTAGAACTTTTTATCCTTAATAGACCACTTGCTTTTGGCGATCCGATTTTGGCCTCTAAAAGGACCATTAAGAAGTCGCCAAGATATAACAACCTCATACAACGAGAATATCTGACATGTAATAGATCTGTAACCTTACCGACCACATAAACAATTTACCATCCATATTGTCGGTGGTGTGGCATTACCAAACAAGGAAAGAACCAAGGATCTTTCCTAATTCAACCCTAAGCACTCTCTTTAGTGACTTAACATTCTCTACCTTTCTCTTCCTCTTCTTTCCCTTAGCCCTCACCTCCGTCTTTTCACTTGTCATAGGTGAATCAGCCTCCTTGTAACTATTACCTTCTCTTCCTTGCCTCCTCTTTGTTGATTCCCTATATCAACAAAATTAATTTTTTTTTAAAAACTGACAATTAATTTGGTGTGGAAACTTTACTTAAAATAACACAAAATATTATGATTTTATTTTGCTACTCATATTTGTACATGATAATCCAATTTTTTAGCTAAGATAACCTTAATTTTAGTTCCTTGAATCACATTTCCTACTAGTTTTGTAATATGTATGAATAATAAAATTATAAGATGTGGTGTAGTGGTTGGCCACCCCATCCCTTAACCACGAGGTCTGAAATTTAATCTCTACCCATAAAAATAAAATACATTTCACTGAGCAACCTTAAAATCAACCTTACAATGCATAAATAATGACTTTGAAAATTCTATTTATAGTTGGATGAATGCGAATGTTAATGATGTAAAAGTCAAATGTGTAACTATTCTTTTCAATTGTACTTTAATTATTACCCTAAAATTATTTTTATTTTGGTACAAAATAGTTAAGCTATTATTATGTCAACGTTTTAATATTTAAATTATTTATGCATTAATTGGTTGAATGTCAATTTAATGTCTAATAATTGCAGAAATATTTTATTCTTTAAGTATTTGCACCCGTTTTTATTGTAAATTGATATTTTTATATCATAATTTTGCCAAATTTTAGGATCGTCGTTAAATTATTTTAAAATTTACTAATATAGATTTTTCTTCAAAAAAATTGCCAACTACAATTCATTTAAAATTTGGCCAAAGACTAATAGGAATTTTTTGTTAAAATAAATACATTTTAATCCATATTTTTGCTATTTACATTTTAATGCCATAGGAAATTTGCTTTCCACTAAGCCTGATTGCTTTCTTCTCAAGTCAAAATTACATGTATTTACATTTAATGGAACCCAATTAATCAGGGGAGTATAAAACATAAAATTTTAAGTTTGAATTTCAAACTGTTTACTATTTTAGCTATATTAATTATTTTGATATTGTATTTAATTGTATTAAACAATTTTATTTATGTTCATATTTGAATTTATAGTAAATAATTACGTTTGATTTCATAATATTTGCATTTATACACATTGCACTCTCAAAGAGAGAAGGAATTCGAACCTTGAAGATAACACGAACCCTAAACATGGACTGTAAAACGAACATGAAAAGTACCAAAAAAATATTCTTAATTATGGAAATAATAATTTTATTAACATTAACAACTACACAAAATTCTATTTAATTCTTATATTACATTTACTTAATAAATAAATAAAAATTCATTACTATACAAATTACAACAATTTTCCTTCTCATAGTAACCATTCTTATTACCATACATATTAAGCTATTTTTGACAACTTTATGAATACAAAAATGTATAATGTTTTGAATCAACTATTTTAGAGTAGATATTGAATATACGAAATATTAACATCATAAGTTGATTTTTTAAAACTCTAAACTTTCAATCATTTAAGTTTATTTTAACATTCTTAATTTATATTTATTAAAATACTAATTATCTTAATTCTAAAAATTAAAAATTTATTTATGAATGAAATATTTAATTTGTTGGATTCGAAATGTTTGCATATACTAAAAAGAAAAAAAGAAAACCAATTCCATTATGTTTGGCCTGCTGTGAAGTTGCCATATGTTGAACTCTCAGTATAACTTACATCATCCAATGCTTTTTTTCATTGTTCTAACAGCCATTTTTTTAAATAATATATTTGGCCATCATTTATTAATTTTAGTAATTAAATTCTAGCTTTGTGTTCTTCATAAAAATAGCCAAATTAAATCGGTTTAATTCTTGGATTATATAATAATTTTAAAAATAGTGTTGAATATTTACAATTTGTATTTTTTTTAAATAATTAAATGATGAATATTTGATACTATATAATAAATGCATCAACTTCATGCATTGTTAGTGAGTAGCTCATCATTGGTGAAGTAAAAAAATAGAGGATTACAAATAAATAATAATAGCTTTATTTAAAGTTAAGGCAAAATGATAACTTTAGTTTTTAATATTTATCTATTTGTCAATTTGGCTCTTATTGTTTTAGTTAAATTTGATCATTAACCTTTCAAAAAGAGCCAAATGGCTTTTTAACGAAAATGTTTACTAAAACATTTAATTTTAATGATTTTGGTGTTGCAACCTGTATGATAGTCCATGTGTACTCCATGCTAGCATGACTTATTCGCCATATCAACAAATAATTTAAAAATTATAAAAAATATTCAAAAATTAAAAAAAATTCAAAACTAAAAAAAGTTCATAAAATTTTAAAAAAAAAATAAGAGCATGAAGTATACGTGTAAGGGGGAATTTAGAGGGGTAGACAAGGGCTTAGCCCTTTCAAAATGGAAAATTGTTATGTAGGCTCCTTAAGACATGTTTAAATTATAAATTAATATATGGTCAAATTGACTTGGGTCCCCAAAAATAAAAAAAATTATATTAAGTCTTTTCAGAAAATAATGAAATCATAAATTAATACATGATAAAATTGTATTTTGACCTCTCAAAAATTTATAGTTCAATTCTGCCCCCCTAAATTTTTTTCTGGATTCTCCCTTATATACGTGGATTGTCATGCGAGCTACTATGACTAAAAATTTAACGTTTTAGTCAAGATTTTTGTTAAAAATGGCAATTCAACTCTTTTTGAAATGTTGGTAGCCAAATTTGATTCTTTTTAAAAGTCTGAGGGCCAAATTTAGCTTTAAAAAAAGGAATATGGGCCAAAATGACAAAAGATATAAATGTTGATGGCTAAATTTATCATTGTACCTAAAATTAAAACCCCAAACTTTAAAACTAAAACCCTTATGTCCAGGGGCGAAGCCAGGACAATTTTTTAGGGGGGTCGGATGAAATTTTAATTTTTTATAGTTTATATCTTTCTAATTTGTAAAGGATTAAATCGAATTTTTATAATTTTAGGGGGGGCCAAAGTGCAATTTTACCTTACTAATTTAAAATTTTAAAAAAAATTCAAGGGCCTAAATAGCAATTTTACCTTTTAGGGGGGCCGGGGCCCATGCCAGCCCCCCCTGGCTTCGCCCCTGCTTATGTCAAAGCCAGAACATTATTTAGGGGGACAAATTGAAGTATTAATTTTTCATGAGGTCAAAGTGTAATTTTATATTATATTAACTTATGATTTCATCATGTTTGAAGGAACTAAATAATATTTTTCATTCTGGGGGCCAAAGTACAACTTTAACATATATCAACTTCTAATGCTATCATTTATAAGGGGATTAAAAGATAATTTTATAATTGAAGGGGGGAGGAGGGTTTAGATTTGCCTCTACGAATCTGAAACCCTAAACTTGATATAAATCTTAAACCTTAAACCAAATACAAACCCTAAATCATAAACCATAAATTCTAAACATCAAACTCAAGTAAAAATGTAATGATTATAATTAATATTTAAATAAAAAAATTAGTATTTATTTATTAGTGCTTCAATAATTTTTTGTTTTACTCAATAATAATATGTCGTATTATTATAGTACATGATACATCAAATATTATCGGCTTAAATATGTATTTGACCTTCAAACTTGGCACATTCTCTCAACGGAAAAAAAAATTACATACTAAATTGAGATAAAAAATAAAAAAAAAATCTTGGAAAGAGAAATGCATATTTAAGCCAGAATTGTTAAGCATGAAACAAAGTTGAATTCAGATGTTTGGTGTGATTTTGTTTTGGGTCCAATATTTAATGTGTGTTCCTCAAGACACATTCAAAGTTGCAAACGGTCCTAACAATGTGTATCAATTTATTCCTTCGGCAGTTCATTCAACTCCAACTCCTACTATCATATTTATTTATTTTATTCTACAATCAATCCAACAACAAAATGCCAAAGAGTATTGTATAAAAACTACTTCGAAACAAGTGGGGGAATTAAAATACTATTTTTGGTTATAATAATTTTAGATAAATTATGGAATTTTTATAATACATCAATGAAGTTATTAATAGAGATGGCAATTTCAATTGCGGATTTAAATATCTGTATATATTAGATCCATTTTTATACTAAAAAACTATATCTCTTACCATTAAATTCTCCCCTAAGAACTTAGTTTGTAAAACCACCAACTTAATGAACTAATAATTGCTCTCAAAACTCAATATGTAAACCTACACAAGTCTCTTAAATACATAGAAGCTTTCGAGACTTGTTAATATACTAAAGATCAATTACAATCCCTTATAAAACATTAATTAAAATAGCTAAAACCAATATAATCATAACGACCAAAGTAAAGTGGGTTGTTGGAAGATAAGTCTTCAAGTTTAGTTCCGATCCAACATCCTTGATCTAAGGGATTTGGTACAATCGGTCTAATCTGATCCTTAAGATATATTCCTCCAAATAAATTGATCTTCACTCATGTGCTTGAAGAATTCCATAATATCAACATATCCCAAATATTTTGTTTACAAGTAATAATCTGTTGTCGTGGTGATGGAAGTGAACACTTCCATTAGCATATAACAGCTACTTACAAATACTTACCTCAACAGAGACATATTTATTTTCTTTTCAAATGATATAATAAATGAATTCATTGTTTTATCATACATTAAATTTACTTTATTTTTTTTGGTTTGGCAATCCCTCGTGAAATCCCATTGACAAAAGCCGTTTTGTTTTCTTTCTCGTTGTAATGTAATCAAGTATCATAACTTATAATTATACATCCCTTTCTCCAACCTAATCAAGGATGGCAGCTATCTGATAATTCATAAAAAAAGAATTGGCCAGTTCAAGAATTTTATCTCAAGATTTAGGTGGAACTAATCGCTTTCTAGCAATATAATTATATGCAGCAGCTTAGACTTCGCAATTCACGTGCTAAGCTGACCTATTCCCACCCCGTCCAATTGAGCAACTGCGATCTATGTTGCTTTCATGCTTTTTCTATATATATATACATGTGTAAACAGCTGTGCTCGATAAATATCCAAACATAGATTGGAGATAAGATCTCCCAAATATTTAAAATAAGTTAGAAAAACTGAATATACTCCCACATAATGAGTTTAACCTAAGTTGTTAGACAAGAGATCAACATAGTCATGGTGTACCATTGCTGGCAAAGGAGACTGTATGAATCCAAGGGAACATGCACAAAGACAAACTGTGAAAAATATAACGTCGGTAATGACAAATATATCGTAAAGAAAAGAGAAATAAAAATAAAGAACACATAGATTTTACGTGGAAACCCTTTCGGGAAAAAAACCACAGGTAGAGGAGAAGAAAATTCACTATGTCGAATTCGAAAAAATAATTACAAGAGGAATAGACTATGTCTATTTATAGGCTTGTAAAGCCATATTCTAATAGGAGTGTAGTAAGATTGAAACACCTTATTCTAATCAATATAAAATAGATAGAGTTTAATAAGGTTTAAAAAACCTTATTCTAAAATAAAATAAAAGAAGTGTAGTTCTATAGGGATTTTTCTTTTCTTTTATTTTACCACTGTATTTTATTTAAATAAGGATTCGGGTCACTTAATTCTAACAATCTCCACCTTGACACGAATTCTCAATGAACAAGTTCTTCATCGCGAACTCTCAACGAACAAGTTCTCCACCTCATCCATAAAACCCCTTAAGGGTTTAATTTCAACAATGAACACCAACCAAGTCTAAGCAATGCTCAAACTTGGTTATAGGAAGTGACTTAGTCATCATATCTGCAGGATTTTCATGAGTACTAATTTTGCTCACAACAATATCACCACGAGCAATAATATCACGAACAAAATGATACCGAACATCAATGTGTTTTGTTCTCTCATGAAACATTTGATCTTTTGTAAGGAAGATGGCACTCTACATTTGTCACAACATCTGTGGCTTGATTTGAAGGTCTTCATTGAGTTTACTAAAGTCCCTTCAACCAAATAGCTTCTTTACAAGCCTCGAAGGCCGCCATGTACTCGGCTTCAATGGTAGACAAAGCGATCGTGTAGTTTACAAAGTAGCTTTCCAACTGATTGCACAACCTCCGATTGTAAAGACATAACCAGTGAGAGATCTTCTTCTATCAAGGTCTCCAGCAAAATTAGCATCAACATACCCGGTGACTCCATTTCTAGTTCTTCCAAAGCGTAAGCAAACATCGTAGTACCTCGTAAGTATCTTAAAATCCCATGAATCTGCTTTCCAATGTTCTTTAAGGATTCGCCATGTATCCGCTAGCTCGCTGATCGATCATTGCATATGATAAATCGGACGTGAACAAACCATAGCATACATGAGATATCCCACTGCACTAGAGTATGGAACATGTGACATGTACTCAATTTCATCATCTGATTGTGGAGACAAAGCCGATGAAAGTCTGAAATGGGCTGCTAAAGGAGTACTAACAGGCTTAGCATTCTACATATTGAACCTGCAAAGAACTTTCTCAATGTACCCCTTCTGACTTAGGTACAATTTACTTGCTTTTCTATCTCTGAGAATCTCCATACCAAGTATCTTCTTTGCTGGTCCCAAATCTTTCATCTCAAATTCTTCACTTATTTGGGCTTTAACCTTTCTTATCTCTCATTTATCTTTTGCTGCTATCAACATGTCATCAACATAAAGAAGTAGATACACAAAAGAACCATCACTGTTTTTCTTAAAGTAAACACAACTGTCAAAACTACTTCTTTTGAAATCATGAGAAGTCATAAAGGAATCAAACCTCTTGTACCACTGTCTTGGTGACTGTTTCAAATCGTAAAGGGACTTTTTCAGCAAGCAAACATAGTCCTCTTTTTCTGAGACTGTAAAACCTTCTGGTTGTTGCATGTAAATATCCTCCTCAAGTTCTCCATGCAAAAATGCAGTTTTTACATCTAATTGCTCAAGCTCCAAATCATGCATGGCCACAATACCAAGCAAAGCTCGAATCAAACTATGCTTCACAACTGAGGAGAACAAATCTGTGAAGTCCACTCCTGGAATTTGACTGTAACCCTTTGCAATAAGTCTTGCTTTATATCTGGGTTCTTCAACTCTTGGAGTCCCTTCTTTCTTTTTAAACACCCATTTACAGCGAACAACCTTTTTACCTTTAGGAAGTTTCACAAGATCCCATGTTCTATTTTTGTGGAGTGATTCCATCTCCTCTTGTATAGCAAACATCCACTTTTCTGAGTCTTCACAGTTAACCGCCTCAGAATAATTAGATGGCTCTTGGTTTGCATCTATATCTTCAGCCACATTTAAAGCATAAGCAACTAGATCATCCTCGGCATACTTTTATGGAGGTTTAATTTCTCTTCTAGTTCTGTTTTTGGTGATAAAGTATTGTGGTGAAGAAGCAACTCTATTATCAATTTTTGTACTGGCTTGAGGAGTCGACTCTGTATTAATCTGATGCTCCACCTGCTTTTGATTTTCTTTATTGGAAGAGTCTTTAAGAGATAAGTTAGGTAGCATAGCAGTTTCATCAAAAACAACATCTCTGCTAATCACAACTTTTCTATTTTCATGACACCATAACTTATACCCTTTTATACCAGCTTTATAACCAAGAAAAACACATTTAATGGATCTCGGTTCCAATTTTCCATTATCAACATGAGCATACGCAGGACACCAAAGATCTTTAAATTAGAATAATTAATAGGATTACCAGACCATACCTCTTGTGGAGTCTTTTTCTCAATGGCAACGGATGGAGATCGGTTGATCAAAAAACATGCAATAGAGGCTGCTTCAGCCCAAAACGACTTTGGTAAGTTGGCATTTGAAAACATACATCGAACCTTCTCCATGATCGTTCTGTTCATTCGTTCTGCAACGCCGTTTTGCTGTGGAGTATGATGACTGTCTCACGATCCCTTCTGACTTGCACTGTTTATTAAACTTATCAGAATAAAACTCTAAGCCATTGTCTATGCGGAGGTATTTTATTTTTTTTCCGTCTATTTTTCAATCATAGTTTTCCAAGACTTAAATGCGAAAAACACATCGCTTTTCTGCTTCTGGAAGAACGCCCAAACTTTTCTGGAAAAATCATCAATAAAAGTTAGCATATAATTAGCTCCACCTCTCGAAGGGACTCTTGATGGCCCCCACAGATCAGAATGAATATACTCCAACGTTCCCTTCATGTTATGGATTCCTCTGGTGAATCGAACTCTCTTTTGCTTCCCAAAAACGCAGTGTTCACAGAACTTCAGTTTGCAAATTCCTTGCCCATCAAGAAGTCCTCTTTTGCTCAATTCTGCCATGCCATTCTCACTCATATGGCCTAGGCGCATATGCCAAAGTTTAGTAATATCATCATCTGACAAGGAAGAGGAAGCGACAGCTGCATCACCAATAACAGTAAAACCCTACAAAACATATAACTTGGCAGTCTTTCTCTGCCCTTTCATCACAACGAGGGAACCTTTGGAAATCTTCAAAATCCCACTTTCAGCTGTGTATTTGTACCCTTTTGAATCAAGAGTACTTAACGAAATTAAATTTCTTTTCAATTACGGAACATGTAAATGACGTCACTAAGTATTCTGACAACTCCATCAAACATCTTAACTTTAATTGTTCCAACACCTGCGATTTTACACGAAGCATTATTTCCCATCAAAACAACACCTTCAGACACTGTTTCGTAAGTTGTAAACCAATCCCGATTGGGACTCATGTGGAAGGTGCAACCCGAATCAAGGATCCACTCATCGCTCACTCTAGAATTGTTGACAGAAGCGACTAGAAGTTCACCATCGCTGTAGTCTTCTACAACATCAGCTTCACCGAAATTTTCTAGTTATTTTCCCTTTTGATTCGCAACCTCCCTTTTAATCTTATTCTGTAGCTTATAGCACTCAGATTTAATGTGCCCTTTCTTCTTGCAGAAGTTACAAGTTTTACCTCTGTTTGAAGACTTCGATCTACCCTTAGATTTACTGCGAGGATTCCGTTCCTGTGTCCTTCCACGATCATCATCAGCATTCCGATCTTGTCTCCCACGAACAATGAGACCCTCTCCCTGAGAGTTGGGTTTAACCACAAGATGCTTCATCTTATCATACGAGGTCAAAGAATCATAAACTTCATCAACTGTGAGAGACTCGCGGCTATATAAAATCGTGTCTCTAAAGGTTGAATAAGACGGGGGCAACGATCAAAGTAGAATCAACCCTAGATCTTCCTTATCATACTGAACCTCCATGGCCTCCAAGTTTGAGAGAATTTCTTTAAACACTGTTAAGTGTTCGTGCACAGACGCACTTCTTTCAAACGATGAGCATAAAGACGTTGCTTCATATGCAACTTGCTGGTTAGAGTTTTCGACATACATATTTGTTCCAGCCTCTTCCATAATGCAGCGGCGGTCTTCTCCTTCATCACATCCTGCAAAATTTTGTTAGACAAATGCAGATATAACTGTGTTAACGCCTTTCGATCCTTGCGCTTCTTCTCTTCCTCCGTCAATGTCGAAGGCATCTTATCTACCCCTAGCATTTCTTAAATTCGTCGCCACTTTATAAAATTATTTGTATAAATTAATTAACCTAAACTTTGAGTTTTGAAACACAATATTTTTAAGAAATAACAAAATTTTAATTCAACAGTATCCCAAGTAATTTACTTGGGGGACATAATATAGGTTAAAATGATTTTCTCTACTAATAAAATGGGCAATTTAGTCCCTGTACATATAATTAAAGAGCAAATGGGTTATTCTGTTAAAAATTTGATCAATTTCTATTGTTAAAAACTAATCTGTATACATCAGTATGAGGTATATGTAGTAGGCCACATATAACTATTCAATTATTCCATCAGTTACGACTATTTTTAACCGTAGAAATAGATAAAATTTTTACCAGAAATGATAGATTTACTCTTTGACCTAACATACAAAAATTAATTTACTCACTTTTTTAAGTTCAAAAAAAAAAACAAAATATAAGTATCTAAATAATAATTTTACGGTATATAGAAAGAAAAGATGGGAACAAAGTCTGTTCAGGGTAGGTAGGTTTAGATTTCCCCTTTTTTATTTCCTCGTTGTTTTTTGTCAACTTTCATGGCATCTTTCAAGCACCTCCGAACTACCCAATGACTCCAAGCAAGAAATATTTCACTGTTTTTCTAAAGCATAAATATCTCAAATATTCTCTTTTTTTCTTAAGAAAATCAGAATGTTTTCTTGATTCAACACATTAGTTCTTGAGAAATACAATGGAAAAATGAGATAAAAAATATACTTTTAAAAATCTAATCCAACTCGATTTTCAAACTTAATTTCGATTCGAAAAAATCTATCTCTCTTCATATATTACACTCTTGTTTCTTTCACATGTAACGACAGAAGGGGATTTTCATAAGTTATTCCCATTATATACATATTCTTTCCCCCCATAAAAGCCTGGCTTCCTCATGTCATAAAATCTTATATTCTTCATCTCTTTGATCTTTGTTTCTTAATCTCAATTTCTCCCTTGAAATGGTGATGGAAGATAGAGATGAAGAGGAGGAGCATTTGAATCTCAGCCTGGCCATTGTGACGGATCCTAATGGGGAAAACAGTAGAAAAAGGAAGAGAAAGTTACTTAATGTTTGCAACCCTCTGAACCCATCACATGAAGGGTATTTTGAAGGGAAGATATTTAAGCTTCTTCAAGTGAGGGAAGAGATGTTAAAGCTTGACCACAAGAGATCAAAAGGCTTGGCTGAAAACGGGAAAGGTCTTCACTTAATCCATTCCTTGCTCATCATTGCTACTTCAGTTGATAAGAATAATATGAACTCAGCCTTGGAGAATCTCATCCAACTCTATCCAACCGTGTCATTAATGGGAGACTCAGTGCAACGAGTTGTTGCTCACTTTGCTGATGGTTTATTTGCTAGGATTTTAACCCCAAAATCCCCTTTTTACGACATGGTCATGGAGGAACCTACTACTGAACAACAGTTTCTAGCTTTCACCAGTCTTTATAGGGTCTCCCCTTATTACCAATTCGCTCATTTCACTGCTAACCAAGCCATCATCGAAGCTTTTGAGAAAGACCAAGAGACAAACAACAATAGAGCCTTGCATGTTATTGATTTTAACGTCTCTTATGGCTTTCAATGGCCTTCTCTCATCCAATCCCTTTCACAAAGTGGCAAAAGGGTATCCCTTCGACTTACAGGTTATGGCAGAAGCTTAGAAGAACTGCAAGAAACTGAGGCTCGATTAGTGAGCTTCGCCAAAGGGTTTTGCAACCTGGTCTTTGAATTCCGAGGCCTGTTGAGATCATCATCCAAGCTGATCATCAACCAAAGGGAAAAGAAGAATGAAACAGTTGCTGTGAATTTAGTTTTTCATTTGAGCAACTTTACGGAAATGTCCGAGACATTAAAATCAGTTCATTCACTTAAACCTTCCATTGTTATCCTAGTGGAGCAAGAAGGTAATCCAAGAGTAAGAAATTTCTTATCCAGATTCATGGAATCTTTGCATTACTTTGCTGCCATGTTTGATTCATTGGATGATTGCCTCCCACAAGAGAGCACTGAGAGGCTAAGTATTGAGAGAAACCATCTGGGGAAAGAGATCAAAGCCATGATTAACAGTGAGAACTTAGATGAAGAAAATAAAGGAACATGGAAAAACATGATGGAAAGGCATGGATTTGGAGGGATGAAACTGAGCTCAAAGTGTTTGATACAAGCAAAACTTTTGTTGAAAGTTAGGACCCATAATTACTGCCCCCTTCCATGTGAAGGAGAGAATATTAATGGTGGGTTTAGAGTATTTCAAAGGGATGAAGGGAAGGCTCTTTCATTGGGGTGGCAAGATAGGTGCTTGCTAACAGCTTCTGCATGGCAATGTGTATGATACATCAAGTTCACTTTTTTTTCTTTTTTTTTTCTTTTTTGTTTCTTTTCTAACACATTCATATCATTCTTAACTAATTGCTTATAACATCCGATTGAGTCTTAGTTCGATTGGTATGAGCATTGTTACCAATATATAAGGACGTGGGTTCGAGTGTGCTAAAGTACATTATCTTTAATTTCAAAACATTAATTGTTTGTAACGAAATTAATCAATAAATTGGAAGTAATTCCCCTTCATCTTCTTTAACTTTAGTAAATTTAAAAAAGAATAACAATTTTTATTCTAAGAATTCGTATGTACTTAAATAAAAGCAAATCATTATCACATACACTATTAGTAGGCAATTTCATCAACTCGAACCCATGATGTGAACATCCTTAACCAATGAACCAAACACAGAATTCCTATATAACTAAAATTTGATCCGTCCTTAGGTAGTTTAATTAGGTAAAGACTTGGAAATTCGTTGGTTATGCATAAGAAAGATTATAGCATCTTTATGATTCCCAAAAATCAGTACTTTGTTAATTACTTTTTGTCAAAAATTTCGAAATTTAAAAAACTTAAAATTTAATATTTAATTACGATGTCTTAAAATAAAAAAAAAATATTTTTGAGTGAATTAAATTATAATTTGTACTAGGAATCAAAATTCATAGATTGAATTGGTTTAGAAAAGGAGCATCAGAGATGTTGTGTTATTATAAAAATAAAGATTTAAGGCCAAATAAAGACATGGGCCTTCTCAATTAATTAGCTCAATCATACAATTATTTTATTGTATGTTCCAAATCTCAATGTGGCATTCCATGGAAATTTGCATCTTCTCAATCTCAAAAACAATGAAATTTAGATATACTTTCTTGAAGAAATTATACCCTTTTTTTTTCACTTTTCATTTCTATTTGAGCAATGGTTTATTGTCATTAGAGAGTCCAAGGTCTCTCTATTTTAAATCACCATTAATCAACTATAAAAGGGCCAAATGTAAACATTAAACAAAATTAGCTCAAATCAAAGGCTTAATCCAAAATCTTGTTTAGTTCAATTACTGATCAATTTAATGAGTATTGATTTCATTATAAAATCGAATTAAAGGAAAATTTACCTTGATGATTAAACAAAATTATTCCTTCCTGGACGAAATTCAACTTCATCAATTCCTGTGAATACAATGTTGCTCATCACTATCTATCAAATGATTTTTTTTTTGTTAAAAAAAAACTGGTATTTATTATGCACATGACTCAAGGCGGATAGATAAGAGTTTACAGCTGAAACAATGTGAAAAGACAAAACAATAGAAGACCAAACGACCAAAAAAAAAATAAAGAAACCGCACACTAGAAAACAAAACCATAAATGCAAATAAATCAAAACCACCCTAAACCAAAATCAAAAGAATTCAACCTCAAAATACCAGCCGAAACAGCTTCCTCCTTCTTAGTAAAAGACGATCTACTGATGAGAAAAGAGAAACCCAAAAGCTTTGAGTCCTACCATGGAGATTCAAAAAAACCTTCTCCAATATCAAAGCAATCTACAACGATCCTTGTTGCCTCTGTGACCTAGCCATCCAGTCCTTTTCCACTAACACCATGACTGAAATCGAAACCCCATCAACCCAAATACCAGGGTAATTACTTCTCCTTCCTGTAGAAAAGGAATGGAAGTGAATTACAGAGAGTTTATTCACCATACAAAGACTTAGTTATATACAACTTACAAAAGAAAAGATAAATAACAGAACAGACTAACTGTTATATCGGCTAACTAACTAACAGTTAAATTAGATCTATATTACTAACAACCCCTCTCAAGCTGGAGAGTGTATGGAAAGCAATCCCAGCTTGGACAACAAGATCTGAAAAGGAACAGCAGCAAAAGATTTGGTAAAAATATCAGCTAGTTGATCCTTGGAGGAGCAAGGGAGCAGTTTAATAACACCGGATTGCACCTTTTCACGAACGAGATGACAGTCAATTTCTATGTGTTTAGTACATTCATGAAATGTGGGATTTGCAGCAAGCTGAAGAGCGGAGTTGTTACCACAGAATAAAGCAGTAGGACCAGAAATAGGTAGGTGCAAATCACGCAAAAGAGATCGAAGCCACTGAATTTCACAAGCAGTAGAGGCAAGTGCTCGATATTCTACTTCTGAGGAAGAACGAGACACAGTGGTTTGCTTATTGGCCTTCCAACTAATAAGGAAGTCACCATAAAACAGACAATAACCAGTCACAGATCGGCGGGTCACAGGGCAACCAGCCGAGTCAGAATCACTAAAAGCCTTTAGTACATGTGATGAAGAGGCAGAAAAGAAGAGACCAGAAGTAGGCAGCCGCTCAAGTAACGAAGAACACGATGAGCAGCTTGCAGATGAGTGACTGTAGGCTGGTCCAAGAATTGACTCAATTGTTGAATTGCAAAAGCAATATCAGGTCTAGTAGAAACTAGATACAATAGTCGGCCAATAAGTTTCCTGAAAAGAGTATTATCAGGAAGTAACTCCGTAGAAGCATCTCGAGGGATTGTTGTAGCCATTGGAGTCTTAACAGGCTTGCAATCTAAGAAACCAAAATCGGACAATATGTCTAAAGCATATTTTCGTTGACAAAGATGAATACCAGTGAGCTTGAGCAACCTCAAGTCCAAGAAAGTATTTTAAATCACCCAAGTCTTTGATTCTAAATGTAGAATCCAAAAAAGCTTTAACTCTTGCTATTTCATCCAAGTTATCACCAGCCAGGATGACATCATCGACATAAACCAGTAATGCAGTAAAGGAAACAGCATCTTTTTTAATGAACAAGGAGAAATCAGAACTGGATTGAATATAATCAAGAGAAGTAAGAGCAAATGTGAGCTTAGAGAACCACTATCGACTTGCTTGCTTTAGACCATATAAGGATTTTTGTAACTTACAAACCTTATTGGGAGTTGATGAATTAAAACCAGGAGGTAAAAGCATATAAACCTATTCACTCAAATCACCATGCAAAAAAGCATTGTTAACATCAAGCTGGTGCAAATACCAATTCTTAGAAGCAGCAATAGCAAGTAACAAACGAACAGTGGTGATCTTGGCTACAGGTGAAAAAGTATCAAAATAATCGACACCCTCGGTTTGAGTGAACCCCTTTGCAACCAGATGAGCCTTGTAACGTTCAATGGAACCATCGGCTCTATGTTTCACTTGATAAACCCATTTACAACCTATTGCAGTCTTGCCTGGAGGTAAATCCATAATGATCCAGGTGTTATTTTGTTCAAGAGCAGATATTTCAGCCTGCATTGCTTCTCTCCAATGGGAATGTTTACTAGCTTGTAAATATGTTTTAAGTACAGAGGAAGCACTAATGGCAAGAGTGAAATGTAAATGGGTTGAAGAAAGGTTGGAGAAAGGTGTTGGACATCGAAGATGATTGGTAGCAGCCTTGCTTAAAAAATAATGATATTGGTCTAAATAAGAAGGTGGTTTTCGAGTACGAGATGGCCTGGAAGATTGTAAGGGAGAAGTAGGTGTAACATTGGGCTGAGAAGGTGGTGTAACTTGTGGCTGAGATGGAAAATCATAAGTGGTGGAAGGATCAAAACCCAGTTTTTGGGTGGAGGAATGAGATGGTTGATGAGAAAAAGGAAAGGTTGACTCATGAAAGATGACATTTCTTGAAACAAAGATGGCATGAGACAACAGATCAAAAAGGATATATCCTTTAACATTAGGTTGAAACCCAAGAAAAATACACTCACGGGCTCGAGGATCAAATTTATGACGATGGGCAGTAAGGGTTGTAGCAAAACTAAGGCAACCAAAGACTCGTAAATGTTGAAAGTCAGGCTTGGCTTGGTAAAGTTTGTCAAAAGGAGTGAGATTAGCCAAAAGAGGAGTTGGGGTACGGTTAATAAGGAACACAGAATGAAGAACAGCATGTCCCTAAAAATGCTTAGGTAAGCTAGAATGGAACAAAAGAGCCCGTGAAACATTAAGAATATGTTGATGCTTACGTTCAACAAGACCATTTTGTTGTGGGGTTTCAACGCAAGAAGTTTGATGAATGATTCCTTTAGAAGCATAAAAAGCTGGAATATCAAACTCACGGCCATTATCAGTTCTAAAAACCTTAATTTTTTAGGAAAATTGAGTTTCAATAAGTGTATAAAATTTTTGAATATGAGTACGAACTTCAGATTTGGCTTTCAATAGAATAATCCAAGTAAAACGACTGAAATCATCAACAATAGTTAGAAAATAACGATGACCAGTGACAGAAACAACATCAGTCGGACCCTAAATATCAATGTGAACAAGATCAAAGATTTTATTGGAAACAGAATTGCTTACAGGAAAAGGAATTTTCTTTTGTTTTGCCAAATGACAAGCTTTACAATCTGAATTATTTACTATGGACAAAGAAGGAATATAAGGAGAAAGTAACTTCAATCTTGAATCAGAAAGGTGACCAAGACAATGGTGCCAAAGATGACAAGAGGTGGTGGTGGCTGACAAGACAGTGGGAACAATAATGGAGAAGGTTTGAGCTGGTGAGTCCAAAATGTAAAGACCATGAAAAACTTTAGCTGTACCAATCATCTTCATAGAGGGAAGGGCCTGCAGGGAACAATGAGTTTTATGAAAAGTGAATGAACAAGGTAAGGTGGCAGTAAGTTTAGTGACAGATAAGAGATTGAAAGCAAAGTGAGGAACATAAAGGACATTTGTAATATAAAGGCTATCATTAAAAATAACTGTACCAGAAAATCGAGCACAAACTTTGGTGCCATTAGGAAGAGTGATATGCACAGGTTTAATTGGAGTGAAAGAGGCAAATAAGGATAAAGAATGTGTAATATGATCGGTTGCACCAGTATCTATAATCCAATGGTAGGATTGAAAGGAAAAGGGGTTACCTGCAGATGTAGAAATCGTTTGGTGTAAGGAAGATGCAGTGTTGGTAAGATGAGGTGGTGAGGTAGAGTTTGAAGATGGAAGCAATGCAAGCAGCTGTTGTAACTGTTCTTGTGTCAAATTGACACAAGGATCAGATGGCAAGGTAGCAACAGACTGTGAAGATTGCAAGGATTGTGCAGCACCATCATTAAACACATTGTGTGCACGAGAAGTTCGGCCACGAGACTTATAACCAGGTGGATAACCATGCTTCTCATAGCATGTATCAACGGTGTGCCTGGATTTGCCACAAAAAGTGCATTGCCGTGAATCAGTAGAAGATTTTGCCTGAGATTTCTTGGAAGAAGAATGTTGGCGCATTGTGTTACTAACAAACACTTGAGAAGATCCAGCAGTGAGATGGCGTTCCTGTTGAATGACCATAGAAAAAGCTTTATTGATCGTAGGCAATGGATCAATGAGCATAAATTGAGAGCGAACACCAGCAAATCGATCATGAAGGCTTTTAAGAAATCGAATGACATAGTCATTATCATGATATTTCTGAAGAGTAGCAAAAGCACCACAGGAACAAGGTGTGTGACAAGAATAGGCGGGAATAGGTCGAAAATTCAACAACTCGTCCCAGAGAATCTTCAACTCAGTAAAGTAATCAGTGACCGAGCGATCATCTTGCTTGAAAGCAGAAATCTCTTCTTGGAGATCAAAAATGCGAAAAATATCTCCCTGAGAAAAACGTTCACGGAGATCGCGCCAAATCTCATAAGCAAAGTCGAGCCAGAGAATACTATTCATGATCGAAGGCAAGATAGAGTGATGCAGCCAAGAAATCACCATAGTATTGCACCTTTCCCAAGCTGGATAAAGCGGATCCGTTTTTATCGGAACTGTGATTGTTCCATCAACAAATTTAAGCTTGTTCTTGGATAAGAGCTCCAGTTTCATTGCTCGAGACCAAGAATGATAATTCGAGCTTGATAAGGCAGGAGAAACAAAAACTAAGGCTGGATTTTCATTTGGATGAAGGTAATAAGGACTAGAAGGTAGTGTAGGATCATGGAGTGCCATTGGAAAAAAAGAAACCAATGAAAATCAAAGAAACAGAGTGTTTGGGAAGCGAGAAAATGCAGAAAAATGCAAGAGAATTTTACATCTGATACCATGTAGAAAAGGAATGTAAGTGAATTGCAGAGAGTTTATTCACCATACAAAGACTTAGTTATATACAACTTACAAAAGAAAAGAGAAATAACAGAATTGAGAACTAACATAGGTGTAACAGACTAACTGCTATATCGGCTAACTAACTAACAATTAAATTAGATCTATATTACTAACACTTCCTTCCATCGCCAAAGTATGAGCCACTCCATTACTCAGTCCGGGAACAAACAGGTAACATACTTCCTCAAAGTAATTTTCCAACATACAAATATGGTGAATAATAGTTCTAAGGATCTATTTGTCTTCTTCCTTTGCCTTAAGCTTTTTTATGGCCGTCAGAGAATCCCCTTCCACAATCAGGCACTGGAGACCCATTCTAAGTGCAAAAATTAAATCCCTAAAATAAACTTAATCTATTTCTAGGAATACAAATTTATTTTTTATTGAATTCGATCATCACTAAAGGTTCTATTATGCAAATGATTAGAAAAGTTTCAAGTGGATCTACAATTTTATTTTTTAAAAAAAGAAAATTATAAAAGGCTCATTGAATTCAATTTATTATAAAAAATTGTAATTTTAAAAATTATTTAGAAACATATTGTAGTTTTTTTATATAATCTTTTTTTCCTAAAATTACCTCCTTACAACACGGTTTCATAATAAAAATATATATATTTTTGTGATAGTAATATAGGTGTCAAAATGAGGTGAAATCTCCATATTAGGTGGTAGTTTCACCTAGCTTCAAGACATGTTATTTCTGATATAAAAATAATTATTTTAAAAGCAGGGGCGAAGCCAGAACAATTTTTTAGGGGGGCCGGATGAAATTTTAATTTTTTATAGTTTATATCTTTATAATTTGTAAAGGATTAAATTGAATTTTTATAATTTTAGGGGGGCCAAAGTGTAATTTTACCTTTACTAATTTAAAATTTTTAAAAAATTTTAAGGGCCTAAATAGTAATTTTACATTTAGGGGGTAGGGCCATGCCCCTCCTAGCCTTCACTGTTTAAAAGTGTCCCCAAGATATTAAAAAAAAAGAAAAAGACAATTTCACCCAGCTTTTACACGTGTTGTTTCTTATAAATATATATATATATATATATATTAAAAGTACCTCTTTACACGACAGTTTCAAGATATAAAAAAAGAAAATTTTCACCCGGCTTCAATAGGTGTCGCTCGTTTTTTATATAAAAAGTATTAATTATTATTATTTTGAAAGTACCCCATTATATTGAGGTTTCAACATATATAATATTTGTTTCTAAAAATTTCCCCGATTTCAAAATAATAAAAATACTTTTATTTCTAAAATAGTTGATTAAAAGGGCGATTTCAGACCCTTACTCGGCAGTTAATTGAAGCATCCATTGGGCAAAAACCTCACATTTTAATTTTTTTTATTTAATCCGCTCCTCTTTTTGGACAATAATGATTCAAACTTAAACTATTCTTAGAAAAGATAAACCTTCAATCATTAGGTCACAACTTATATATATATATTTTTTAAAGTTTTAATTGATGATGATGTCATATAATATTATGCCTATTTTGTATTATTTCAATTCAATATTATAGTTTTTTAAAATTTTAGTTCCAAATTTCTATATTGATTTTAATAGAACTTTTAATTCAATGTTTAATAGAACTTTTAATTAAATATTGAATCTGTTTTTTTTTTTTAAATGGAAAATCAAATTCAAGTAGCGAAGTTTTAAGACTTTATTAATATTCATAATTGTAAGGGGCAAAATTTGCCCAGGCCCATGAAAAATAAAACCAAATTTTAACACAGTTTAACAAATACGCGAGGCCCAAAATTTCGGCCCAAATCACCAGGTCCAAAACAGAAAACAAAAAACCCTAGCTATGGTTGGCGCCGCAACCCCCACAGCAGCCCTCCGCATCATGCGCCACCGAGCCACGCCTTCGCCACGTTCCTCCGCGCCCGCAACGTGCGCCTTCACGCCTCCGGTGGTGCACCTACAAAACAGGAAGCAGTACAACACGGAAAAGGGAATTGTAGATTGATTTTATTCTATTTTTAGGGGGGGTTTAGGCTATAAAAGCCACTGTAGAAATCTGTAAAAGGGGGGACGGTTTTTTGGAAAGAGAGGCAATATTCACGATTTTTACAGAGAGAAAAGCAATATACACAGCATATACAGAGATTGATACCGAGAGCAAAGGTTTTCCTTGAGTTTTTTTTGTTTTTTTCCGATTTTGAACACTCCTTTTTATACATTTTGTTTTATTTTTGCTTTAAATCCCTGCATATACACCATATACAGATATTAAAACAAAACAAAAAAAAAAACCTACCTTTTTTTGCGAATTTTGGCCACCGCGTGCGGTGGCCGGCGGTGGTGTCGGCGGTGACATCGTGGTGGTCTGGTGACCGGTCCTGGGCCTGAACTCGGAATAGGGGGGAGAGCATTTTAGTTTTTTTTTCCCCTTCTCCCCCTGCTGATATGAAAAATGAATGGTTTGTTAAAATTTTTTTGCTTTTATACTATATAAAAAACGGCGCCGTTTATGAGAGGGGAGCTTCGCGTGTTCGACCCAATCCAGCACTGGATCCGTGCGCATTTACCTTAAATGGGTAAATTGCCCGTTTAGTCCTCCCAGTTTGCGCCATGGTTTTAATCGCGTCCCATTTCACTTTTTTATTTTTTAAATTTGGCCCCAAATCTGATTTGTCACTCCAATTAGGTCCTCACTGAACGCAACGTTTCAAGGGAGGGGTTAATTGCCGTTTTGGACCCTCAAGGTTGCGCGCGCATTGCAATTAAACCCTTCTATCTTTTTTTGTTTTAAATTAAGCCCAAAGCTTCTGTTTTTGATTCAATTTGGTCCCTTTTTGGTTATTTTGCTATTTTACCATTAAATTATTTTTTTTATATTATTTTATTACCATTTTTTTATATATGTATATTATTATTTTATTTACTATTATATTTACTATTGTATATATATATCTTGGTTTACCTTAATTTTTTTTATATATTATGATTATATCCAGTATTTTTATTATTATCAAACACTTTTATTTTCTTTTACTACTACTATTTTTATTAATACTATTATTTTATTATTTTCTTTTTTTTTATTTTGCTTATTATTCTTTTTATTATTTGTTTATTAGTATATTTCATAGTTATTATTATCGTTGCCTTTTCGTTACTATTTTCTTTTATTTTGTTTGTTTATTTTACTTTTTATTGTATTTTATATCTACCTTTATTATTGTTGTTCATATTCAATCACTGTAATGTTGTTGTATAAATTAGCATAGCAACTCGTTTTACATTTTATTTTAAATTATATCATATTTTATTCGATACGTTACAGTTTTCGTTTCAAAATAAGCAAATCCTCCGTGTTCTAAGGTTCGAAAGGAATCGTACCCTAACTTACTAGGTTTCGATTTCTCTTTTCGAGTCTAACGAACCTATTACTTTCTTTTTAAAAGTTGAATAAAAACTTATTCTTGAGAGTTCAAAATCGTTGTGTCCTAACTTACTGGACGGGACGTTTTGTTATCTCGAGCTAAGGGTTTCAAAAAACAAAGGCAATATTTCGTGTTTGGTATTTTGGAAAATCGAGCCCTAACTTACTGGGTTCTGATTTTTCATTAAACCCCAAATAACCGAGTATCCTTCTTCGATTTAAACACATTAATTTTGAAAGTCAAAAGACAGGCTCAATTTCGGGGATTTGAAATGTTGTACCCTAACTTACTGGGCGTGACATTTTATTTCCTCAAGATTAGAGGGTCTGATTACTCACATTTTATTCAAGTTTTTTTTTCTTTAAAATAAAAAGAATCGTATTTTTAAAATATTTCAAATTTTTATATTAGGACATTAATTAATTAATTAGGTACCAATTTTGGGCGTTACGAGGGTGTTAATCCTTCCTCGTGCGTAACCGACTCCCGAACTCGTTTTCTTAAAATTCGTAGACCAAAACATTTTCAAAAGTGGCCCAATCACACTTCAAAAAAGATAGGTGGCGACTCCGTTTTTCACATTTTTAAAGTCGGCCCGTTTTCAAACAGAAAAATGATTTCGACAATAATAAATATGAATTGTTATTGGCTTCTTATACCACTGTTAAAGAAATAACTTCTCTATGTAATAAATATATTTATTAGTGAAAGAGTTCGTTCTTGTTGATCGGAAATGTCATCGAAAATTTTGATCTCGTCCAGCCATCGAGGAGATAGCGGAGGGGACACTAATGAAGATCGTATCACAAATAAAGGTCGTTTCAAAAAGACAATCGAGGATGCTATTGAGAACATAGTGGTAGATCTGAGCCTGAAGGCCGGGGTCTCTTGGAAGGATAAGCTCCTGAGGGGGAAAGCGGATGGGCCATCGTTAAATTTTGGTATCACCAACGAAGAGGATTTGGTCTTTGTTGAGGGAGATATTTTGAGATCCACTGTAAATGGGATTCCAACCATCAAATTTTCTGACCGAATCAAGGATTGGCTTGTTAAGGACATGGAGACCACCGTTGTCGTGAAGCTGTTGGGACGAAACATGAGTTATGGGGTATTACATAACCGAATTTCCAATTCATGAAGACCCTCTCAACCATTTCACCTTATGGATGTCGAAAACAGGTATTATCTGGCTACGTTCTAAAACAAGGATGATTGTGATATGGTGTTGACTCAAGGGCCATGGGTTATTTGTGGTCATTACCTTACTGTTCAACCAGGGACGGTTGATTTTAACCCGTCAAAGTTGTTTCCAAGTATGGTTTTGGTGTGGATTCGCTTTTTGGGTATGACGAGCTTCCTCTACAAGCGACAAGTTTTGGAAGAGATTGGTAGCTTGATAGGTGAAGTGGCCCGATTGGACATTAAAACCGGCAGTGGCATAAGGGGACGGTTTGCGAGGATGGTTGTTTTCGTCGATTTGAAGAAGTCGCTTGTCTCGCAAATCCTTGTCAATGGAAAGGTCCAAAGGGTTGAGTTTGAATCTCTGCCAGCAGTTTGCTTCTCCTGTGGTTGTTATGGTCACCTAAAGGACTTCTGCCCTTCCATTCTCCTAGATCCGAACTCCGTTGGTGGCAAGGAGCAAGCCCCTATTCCGATCGTCGAGGAGTTTGCTCCGGTGGAGATGGGCGAACCCTTTGGCCCATGGATGATTGTGGAACGGAAATTATGCCAAAATCAAAAAGAGATTCGAAACCAAAAACCGAAATCATCGGATACGGGATCAGGCAAGTCTAGATTTGACGCTTTAATCACGTTGGAAAATGAGACGATGATGAACAACAAGGCATTAAGGAGATTAATTTCCAAAAATGGGAGCTTTTTAAAAAACCTGGATGGTAAGAAAGTAAGGCCGACTTTTAGATCGATTAATGGAAAAATACTAGGGATTATCATATGGGCCCATTCGAGCGGTGTTGGACTTAATGGGTCGAAGGTACAATTATTAATGGGTAATAATAAGCTTGCTATGGACTCCACTTTTCAAAAGCAAGGAATTTTGATTGAGCACACACGGGGTTCTGTTGGGTCAAGTAATGATGCAGATCTTCGGGACCCACTTGACCCACCACCTCTTTTGGTTGAACTTAATACGGAGGGAATGAAACATATGAAGTAGGCTAATAACAGTAAGAGTGATGCGAAATCCCATGATGAAAATTCTAGTAAGTCATTTTTACATTTTAATCCCGTTTATGAAGGCCCAATCGAAACTATGGTAGAATTGAATTCTAAAACTCTTGACCCCAATAAACATTCTACCTTATCTTTTAAGAAAAATTTTGATCCTATTTCTTATAAGTTTTTCAAAGGCAGAAGAGTCGCTGGTTCATCATTTTTCTCTTTCAAGTACTGAAAGCAGCGAATCGGAAGGAAAGAAAAAATGTTCAATGAGGAAAGTCCCTAAGTAAAACCATTCGTAGCCGAAGGGGACGTTTTAGAGTAGCGGGAAGCTCTCATGTTGCTCTTCCAAAATCCATGTTTGCCTTAGCTACGATTATTAGCTCCTAAGCTGTAGCCGAAGCATATAAGTCTGACCAATGTCAGGCTTAAGGCGTCTTCCTAGGCGGTTTGTTTCTTTCCCTTTTTTTTAATATTTATGAACTTTACCATTTTCTGTTGGAATTGTCAAGAGTGTGCTAGCTCTAGATTCCCTCGCATTTTCCGTGAGTATAACCGTGAACATAGGCCTGACTTAATTGGCCTTTTAGAATCAAGAGTCAGTGGTGACAAAGCAGATTCGATCATCACTAAGCTCGAGTTTCAGTTTTCTCACCTAGTCGAGGCAACTAGATTTTCAAGTGGCATTTGGATTGGGTAGAGAGGCTCGCTTGATGTTGAGATTCTAAAAAGCCATCCCCAATTCATTCTCCTAAAGATTTCATATAATTCTTTCAGAATGCCTTTTTTGGTTACTTTCGTCTATGGAAGTCCTATAGTCGAAAACGAAGACATCTCTGGGAAGTTCTTAAAAATATTATTCTAAGATATGGGACCCCGTGGCTAGCAATTGGTGACTTTAACGCAATTCTTTCTTCCAATGAAAAGAAAGGAGGGAAAACCGTGGGGAGAATGTGCCCTCTTTTTGGGGAGTCCATAGACTCATTTGAGCTGCTTGATTTGGGTTTCCAGGGATTGCAATTTACTTGGAAAAGAGGTGGGGTGTTTGAGAGGTTGGATAGGACCATTTTCAATGTTACATGGAATTCAGCTTTTCCTTATGCCACGGTAACTCACTTGCCTAAACTTAAATCAGATTACTGGCCTCTTCGTTTAGACCTACGGCCTAATTTTTATTCTGGTAAGGGGTGTCCTTTTAGATTTCTAGCAGGATGGGTTAAACACTTGGGCTTTTCAAACTTTGTTAAAGAGAATTGGAGTATCTCTGATAGCATGTTGATGACACACTCTAATTTTACAAACAAAGTGAGACACTAAAATAAAGATGTGTATGGTCACATTACTTCTCGCAAGAATCACCTAGTTCGCAAGCTTAATAACATTCAGTCTGCGCTCGATAGTACTAATTCGGCCTATCTACACTAGTTGGAAATGGAAGTCAGAGAAGAGTTAGATAATATCTTACATCATGAGGAGCTTTTATGGCATCAAAAAGTAAAGTGTGATTAGTTGCTTTTAGGAGATTGCAACACTAAATTTTTTCATATATGCAAATTGCAAAGAAAAAAATAGAACATAATTGCCGCCTTAAAAAATGATTTAAGGGAATGGATTCTGGATGAGGAAAAGTTGAAGACAGAGGCGGTCAACTTCTATGCAAATTTATATGGGGAACACCCGGGGCCGGTGCATGTTTTACCATCTAGCGCATTCTCGCACCTTAATGATTTAGACATTTCTTTCCTGAACAAACCGTTATCTGATGAGGAAATTAAGTCTGCCCTTTTTGATATTGCTCCTCTAAAGGCTCTAGGTAGTGACGAGTATCACATTTTGTTTTATCAAAGTTAGTGGGATCATGTTGGAGTATCCGTTTGTAATTGGGTTAGAAAAGTTTTCTCTGGGGACAACATTGATCCTAATCTAAATACGCTCATTGTGCTCATCCCTAAACAGCAGAGCCCGAAATGCTTTTCTCATTTTCGCCCAATCAGCCTTTGCTCTGTCCTCTACAAGTTAGTCATAAAGATCATTGCTAACCAGTTTAAAGTTGTCTTTACGCGGATTGTTGGCCCAGAACAGGCCAAATTTGTAATTGGAAGAAACATCACGGGTAACGTTATTATTGCGTAGGAGGTTATTCATTCTATGAGAAGCAAGTACAAAAACGGGAGATGGATGGCTATCAAAATTGATTTAGAGAAGGCATATAATAGAATCCACTGGGATTTCATAGAAGCATCTCTCTAGATTGCACGTGTTCCTTCTTTTCTCCATAATGTTATTATGTCAGCTATTTCGACCTCTACTATGCTAGTTTTATGGAATGGGGTTCCAACCCAGAAGTTCCGTCCGGTTAGAGAAGTTCGTCAAAGATGTCCGTTGTCCCTGTATCTGTTCATCTTATGCATGGAATGGCCAGGTCATAGCATCCACTCAGCCATAGATGCAAACAGTTGGTCCCATATTCGATTGGCTCGTACTAGCCCATATTTGTCTCATCTCTTTTTTGTAGATGATTTGATTCTTTTTGGGCAAGCGGAGGAACATCAAGCTAGAGTTATTAAAGGTGTCCTCAATAATTTTTGTAAGGTTTTGGGTTACAAAATCAATATTCAGAAAACAAACATTTTTCTCGAAGGGGGTAGACGAAGCCGCAAAGGATTGTATAAGTAGATTTTTTTGGTTTTCAAAAAGTGAGCAATTTAGGCTCTTACTTGGGCCCATTCTCCATGAAAAGGTCATTAATAATACTCTAATTTTTGTTGTGGACAAAGTTCGAAGCAAACTTTCTGGTTGGGACGTAAAACAACTCTCTCTAGCTGGTAAGATGACTTTGGCTTAGTCAGTTTTACTTGCGATTCCAAATTACTTCATGCAGTCAATGATGATACCAAAAGGTTTATGTGAAGAGATTGAATAGATAGTCAAACAGTTCATCTGGGTTTCACATAACGAGGTGAGGAAGATAGCTTTAGTGAGTTAGGATTCAGTGTGCCAACCCAAAGCACATGGAGGCCTTGGGCTGAGACTTTTAAAAGACTAAAATACTTCTTTCATGATAAAGGTTGGTTTCAATATTATGACCAATTCCAATGCCCTTTGGGTTAGGGTCCTCAAATCGAAGTACGGGGTTCAAAACAGATTACCTGAGTCTCTAAGGAATGGGCGATGTTCCTTTTTATGGAGATCCCTCACAAAGATATGGCCTCTTGTTCGAGAAATTTTAATTTGGTTAGTAGGTGATGGGAATTGTATAAATTGTTGGCGAGACACTTGGATTCCGAATATCGATCCCCTGTTTAAGCAGATTCCTTCTTGCACTAATCTTGACATTAATTGTCCTCTCAGTAATATGGTTACAGATGACAGCTCTTGGAACTTAGACTTCTTCATATTGTGAGTTAATGAAGACATCATCAATAAAATTATTGGAATCCCACCTCCTTATTTTTTATCTGGACCTGATAGGATCATTTTGGGGGCACTTAGATATGTTCTTTTTCCCTCAAAAGTTCCAAGAGCTTGGAATTCAAATCTCCCATTTGGAATTCAAAAGTTCCAAGAGTTTCAACAGGCTCTTGGAATTCAAAAGAACCCATTTGGCAGTTACCGTGGAAGTTCCAAGGACCTTAATGAGTTAGATACTTTCTATGGCTTGCTTTTAAAGAACGCTTACTAACAAACACGAAAAGGGTAATAAAAGGAATAGGAAATGACAGTGCATGTGTAATATGTGGATTTGGTGCCAATGATGTATTACATATTCTTAGGGATTGCCCTGTGGCTAGAGACATCTGGAACAAGCTCATCCCTACATATAAACTCTCTACCTTTTACTTTAAATCTCTTTATGAATGGATGACAAGGAACCTTCTTAATCAATAGTTTTTTTGTCTGAAATGAGTTGATTGGCCATGCCTTTTTGGGATGATTTCTTAGCGCATTGGGAAAAATCGTAACCTCTAAAGTTTTCAGGGTTCCTCATGAAATATTGATAAATCATCAAGGTTTCTGTTAGTTGGGGAAAAAATTCACTTCTGTTTCCAAATCTTTTAAGTATGGTTCACAAAGTCTCGTTGTAGGACCAGATCCAGTAAAGAATTATGTACACCTGACTACAAATAGTTTAGTTAGAAATGAGGACAATTTTGCTGTTGCCAGAGGATTTGTATGTGACCATAATGAGGAGTGTATCTTCGATTTTAGTAGATATTTGGGCATGTGCATGGTTGTTGACGTCGAACTCTAGGGTATCCTAAATGGTTTAAAGCTTACTCTGCAACGGGATTATGGTAGTGTTCTAATTTAGACTAATAGTCTTGAACCCGTTAATGCGATTCAAGATGTATCGTTGGGGGGTTCTAATTCGTCTTTTGTCAGGAGAATTCACCAGCTATTGGACTTAGTAAGACAATGGAAAATTCAATATATCTTTCGCAAGGAGAATAAAATCACAAATGAACTTGTCAAGATGGTTCGCGACAGGAGATGAGGCCTTAGACTGTTTGAAGATTCTCTCTTAAAGAAATTAACTTAATTACTTTTGTGTAATTGGTTTCTTTTCACCCAAAAAAGAAAAAGAAATAACTTCTCCAATTCACTAAACTGTTTTATTTTATGATTTTGTTTCTTTTGATGAAATAAAAGAGGACATAAACAAACAAATCATTATGATTTTATTTTTTACTTTGTATAAAAATACTTTTTATAACATTGTATCATTACTTAATTATGAATCTAACTTATTTTATTTACAAAATATTATATATTTATAAAGTAAGTTGAAAATCCAATGGCCTCAAGATTAGTCTAATGAGAGATACAGACAATGGATGGACTAGTTGTTCTTTGTGCATTCTACGGATAAGTGCAAAGAAATAACATGTGCAATCTGGGCTATTTGGGGGGACAGTTGAATGAGAGATACAGACAGTGGATGGACTGGTTGTTCTTTGTGCATTCTAAGTTCAAGTGTAGGGAAATAACATGTGCAATCTGGGCTATTTGGGGGGGACAAAAACAGACATGTGCATGAAGGGAGACATCGACCAAACACAGAAACGGTACATTTTATCATATCATATATACAGGATATTGATGAGACAAATGTTTGTTTACCTGAAAGACAGGTTCAATCAGAAAGATGGAGACCACCAAAGCCACATTTTGTTAAGTTTGCAACATCCCAGAACCCAACCTAATAGTTTTGGGTTAGTTAAGTTAGATACTGGAAATTAGGGTCGTAAGTAAGTAATTAAAGTATTAAAGTAACGTAATTTAGTTTTTATTTTATTAAATAGCTTAAAACAAAATTTAATTTTGAAGTCTAATTTGAAAAAAAATGGATTCTAATTAAATTAGGACCTATTGGAAAAGGGGAGAAACAGGGAGTGACCAAAGGGCAACTTGCCCAACTTTTGAAAATTGGTCTTTTACTTGGAGTCATTCACGTCTTCTTCCCTCTCTTAAACCCTAAACTATTCAAATTTTCCCTAAACCTAAATCAGAGAGTTTCTTTCGAAATTGATTTATCATTTCATATTTATTAACCTCCCAAACACCAAAATAACCTCCAATTTCAAAGAAAAATCGCATTTTTTTCCCAAATTTTTCATTGTTCTTCTTGAGTTCAAATCCCAAATTAGAGTTCTAGATCGTCATTTTCATCAAATTAAGGTAATATTCTGACTTTTTAAGGTTAAACAAAAAGTGTTGTTAATTCAATTTGAGTTTTAAACAATTGTATGAAGATTTATTTAGATTTGATGTTTTTAAAGCAAGCTTGGATTCAAAAATAGCAAATATCGTAATCTTGAGTAAACATGTGTTTTCAAAGTGACTTTTGATTCATTCTAATCTAATTAGAAGGTATCCCACTTTAATTTGATAGTTCATAACCGAATTTTTAAGAATCAAACATTTTCCCCTTTTACATGTCCTTGAAAGCTTGAATTTTTCGAAAATTTTAGAACCATAGATTTAGGTGAAATTAATGGTTTAGATATGAAATTAAATGATATTTTCGATGTTTGAAATTGAAATTGAGGATTAAAAACAATATTAGGAGTGTCGAAACTTTAATTTTGGCAAAGCTAGCTAGTTTTCAGTAGCGAGAAAAGAGAGGCTTGAATGGTGTTTTCCTTGTTGTTTGGCTGTGTTCAAGGTTGTTTTTGATGATTTTGGAATGTTTTTGTTATGTTTGTAAAGTTTTGGATCAATCGGGAGCCACTACGAGCAAGTCTAAAGGCAAAGAAAAGCTTGTTTGAGCTTTCGGCTAGTAAGCGGAAGCGTGATCGGTGAGTGTCTGGAGTCACTGTTGGTATTCGTAGCATTAATCGGGAGCTTAGGAATAGCCTAAACCCCTATCCTAAGTTCCAAGTGTAGGCCTTCTTTATACTTTTTATTTTATTGTGAAATTTTGTCTAATGTATGTCGAGTTGTGAAATGTGAGGCTGTTATGACAAGTAATGTGTGTGAATATTTGGATGTGACAAACTAATTTTAATGCACACGTGTGTGGCTGATGTGTGATGGCTCAATGAACATTATTGTGGCACTTAAATTGTAATTAAATGTGAATCCTATAGGATGCATTGTGTACAAGTTTGTGATGTAAATTGATGGATATGAACAGAGATGATGTGCATTAAATTAGTAATTAAAAATGTGTAATTGTGGATATTTTGGCCTTGTGATCTCTTGAAATCATTGGATATAGTTGGCATGTCATAGGATTGTGAGTACTCACCTTTGTGTTTGTGATTTAGGTATTGAGGCTCGGGACAGATTGGAGAGATAAGGGAATGTCGAGCTAAGATCCATTAATCGAGTCATGGTGTGTTGGAGAGTGTTTAGATTTATGCTACACTTATGGGACATGTTAGACTCTTTGAGTCATTGGTGTGATGGAGATCCATTTCTCCAATGTGTGGTGATAGAGCCCACTTTTACGTTTCATAATCACAAGCTGCCAAATTATCATTATTTGAATTATATATGAGTTATGTTTTGTGTAAATACATGTGAGAGTATATGCTAGCCCTGTGAGATAATGAAGCATGGTTATATTATTTTGCATTGATGAATATATGGTTGTGCATGTGCCTTAGTATACTCTTACTTAACTTATGTTGTTGTGTATGCTTTGCAGTAATTCAGAACATTCACTGAGCTTATTTAAGCTCACACACTCTACATTAAAATTTTGCAGATAAGTAGCATTTTTGGTGTGAGTGAAGCGGCAAAGGAAGTGATCTAAGCAAGGCATAATTTTCGAGTAAGTGGTTTTGCGATTCTTTAAACATACTGAATAAAGGCAATGTGATAGTTACGACTACTATTATTATCATTATTTTGGGATTAGGCTTATAAACTGTTAATGTTGTTTTTGGACTTTGGATGTGGACAAATTTTGATGCTTGGGATTGATATTAGTAATGCATTCTATAGTTGCTTGACGAATGTGTTAATATAGCATGAAAAATGGTTGAAAGATGATAGTAGGCTTGGTTGCAGTAGACATTATTTGTATGATGAGTAGGAATATGTTTTGAGCATGAAAAACGTTTTAGCTTGTGAAATTTTAGCATTTTGGGTAAAAGTATCGATACTCACGCTAGTTTTCGAAAATTTTCAAAATAGTCCTTTCTACTTGAATAATTCTATTTCTAATATTTATTTAAATGTTTAACTAGTTATGATTACATGTCTAACAGTTGATAGTGGTACTTGTTGCTCTTATTTAAAACTGTGTTTGCATGTGTATAAATTCCGATAATTGTTGTAACATTTTGTTACTTGGGTTCGATGATCGGATCTAGTGAGGGGTGTTACATTGATAAATTTTTATGCGTCTTTCCTAGGCAGTTTGAATAAATCCTGTTTGGGGTTAGTGGGACGAGATTCAAAAGGTAGGATTATGGGCTCAAGAATGATAATCAACTACCATTTTCCTACCCCTTTTGCGGCTGAAGTGTTGGCATGCCTTCAAGTAGTCCAAATAGGTCTGGATCTTAGGTTCAAGAAAGTGGTTGTTGAAGAAGACAATCTCACAGTGATTAAGAAACTGCAGACACAAAGACAAGATGATTCTGTGATAAGTGCTTACATTGAAGATGCAAAATGATCCAATCGAGGATTTGAGGAATGCATGTTTAGATATATCGACAAAAAGGCAAATGAAACACCCAATCGACTAGCTATAGAAGGCATAAGAGGAGGAGGAACTACTTATCTGACTGATATGATTCCTTCGTCAGTGATGGAAGCGGTGGAAAAAGGTACTCGGTAGTCAGAAACGACAGAAAGCAAAGAAATGGTAATCAGTGACCAGATTTGGGGTTGCTCGAAGGGGAAAAAAGAAGGATTGAGGAAGTCTCTTTAACTTCCATTATTGAGAAGAGACGGTTTTGATTCTAAAGAGCTATTGGTTTTTCATTTTCTAAGGGTGGGTTTGGATGGGCGGTGTTTACTTGCAGTTAGTGTAAAAATAGCGGTGGCGGTGAGATTAGATATTGTAGCGATACTGTAGCGTGAGACAAAAAGTAAGCTAAACGCACCGCACGGCACTCAATCGCCCATCCAAACCCACTCTAAATGTCCTTGGGGATGGTGGGGAGCTCTTTTCTAGGCTGGGTCTTTGTTGTGGTTTTTTGTGGTGGATTTTGTTAGGTTTTGATTATTTTTTTTTCTGTTTGTAAGTCACTTCTTTTAATAAAAATAATAAATGCCTGATTTATATTCAAAAAAATATTATTTACAATAAATATGTTATATATCATAAAACTGAATAAGTACTTAATTTGTTAATCGGGCTATTATAATGTGGCAATAAAAAGTAGCAAGCCCTCTAAAAAAATTTGACTTTGAGGATCACCTGGCTATCGAGACCGGGACTTACTTTGTTAATTTGGCAATAAAAATGAAAATTAATATGTTCATAAACTTAATTTTTTGAGCATGTTTGATAACTCACAACGAAAACTACTAGATAGAACTTTTTTCCACAATAAAATGTGGAAAATGATAAATAGACAAGGACTACTTATCACTTAATGGAGAATAAATTCAATTTTTTTTATTCTATTTCATTTAATATTAAATTATCCATTATCAAACAATCTGATTATATTTAGTATTTAATTTTAAGTAATACACCAAACAGATTTTATATCTTAAACTCAACACTTAATTTTTTAGGACTTATTTTTTCAACAATTACCCTTTAAACACTTAATTTTTCAGTTTATCAAATATAGCCTGAGAAATTTATTTGCTATTTTTAAAAGTATTACTTTTGCACTGTAATATTTTTACTTTATAATATTTTAATTAATTTAAAAATTATAATTATAATTATTTAGATAATTACAACTATAGAGTAATTCAACTACTACTATGCAAATTAATTTAAATATATTAAAAGTGGATGAGTTGAATAGGAAGCAAGTAAAAAATAATTATATTTATCATATTTTAATAAATATTTATCATTATATAATATATATCATATGTTGTTTTATTTGTAGTTTCAATTCTTTTAAAAGAAAAGGAATGTGTTTATTACCACAATCACCAAATGTTACACAAGTTCCACGAGTTACCTTATATAGAATTGAAGGGGTACTTGCTTTGCAAAACAAAAACTATGGTTGTAATAGTGCTTGGAACTATGGTCATAGTTTCAACCACGAAATTGAATTTGCGAAAACAATAAAGAAAAACATTGAGATTGTTTACGTAGATCAACCTCGGTCTACGTCTGCGAGGTCTTGCCTAGAGCAATGATCCAATATCTTTCTCACAGTACAACCAATTATTTAAGTTCTAACATTAGTATAACACTCACACCAATTTAGCGACCTCACTATTGTACAAAAACTAGATCACTCTCCCACTAAGCTTCCTGATATATTATAATTTGATCCGTCAAATTAGGCTCTTTCATGTACTTAATGAGCTTGTTCTCAAGTAGTTTAAGAGTCTTTTTAATACTTTTTATCAATTCTTAAATTTTAGTTTCAATGCTAGCTTTTATAACATTTTATCACTTTTAAGAACCAAATTGGAAAAACTATACCATTGGAAATCTAATGGTTGATTTGAGTTTGTGTAGGGAGGTGATTGAGGCAAAAACATCAAGGGGGACCTCTATTGTGATCAAGGTCATGACACTGGAGCTTATGACCCTTCCATCACCATGAAGGATTTGGACTTCACCAAATATCAACTTGAAGTGGACTTTGTGGATGCCGCGACATTGAGTGTAGGGTGTCGTGACAATGAGCCTTAAGGTTGCGACTTCGTGCTCTCGTGGTTGCAACTTCAAGCCAAGCATTGAAGTGAAGGGGACCAAGTAGATTGTAGTCCAGGTCGTGACACCAACAAGCTAATGTTACAGCACTGAGTGCTTCTTAAGCCTTTTTTTAGCTAACTGTCGTGGGGTCACGACACCAAAGCCTGGGTGTCGCGACACTAAAGCCTAATGGGTGAAAATCTTGTTGGATCTACTGCCCTAAGTGTAGTATTTTCGTCTATGTACTCTTGTAATTTTTCGAACAGATTGGTTAATAAAATTATTCATGATTACATTAATACCTTTTGTATATTTTCCTCACGTGGTTTTCGCATGAAAAGCAAAATAGAGAAAATATTAGCTCACTGGTTTTCTAATGTTTAGCTAATACTAAGTGGTATTACGTGGTCGGATCGTAACACGGAAAAACAACTTATATTAGTAGACGAACCTAAACATGTCATTAGTCTAATTGAAAATTAGCAAACCAATTGAAAGACTAATATGTTGTCTATCAAGTTCAATTGGGTAGATGTCTTGTCTTGGGCATCAAAGCTAATGACTCCCAAAAGATAGAGACATAGATGTGATTGACTGGGCTGGAAGTACATCAGACTAAACCCAAAAAGAATAGATCCTGAATCCGTTTATGGATTTATTCATTTGTGACGTTCAAAGTGTGACATACCCAAATACTGAGTGGATGACGAACTATGTATGTGTGACTCGTATAATTTGATGCAAGTAAAAGCTTGAGTTTGAATAGATAAAGAACCGAAAACTGTTGCGTTGGGTATACGACTTCTACAATATGTAGCGTCATTCACAACAATGGAATTCATAGCCCGAGATATGGGTAAATGATATCCACTCATTGGCATTACATGGTTGATGAAAAGTAAATGTGGCCACGAATCGTTTATCTTTTTTATGAATGACTTGATTACTATTTGATAGTAATTGACTTTTCATGAAAGAAGATGTAATGGTTACCATGAGATAAAATACGATCATATTGGGAGAACGAATTTATCTCACAGAGATGAAAGATATCCTATGAGGGTAACAAACTTATGACAAGGTCATTGGACAAGCATTGATCGAGTTGCTTTCGTAATGGTATGCCATTGGGGAGAGCTCAGTTACGATACTATAGCAGAATGACTTCGTGATTAAATGAGTTTATAATTAATAGGCAAAAATTTGGAACTTAATTATAAACCATTTGAGCCATAATCGCATAGGTCAAATCGGTCTCTCTGCTAGCTCGTTGAAATTAGAAATGAATTGCATGTTGAATCAAATGAACAGAAATGGATAGAAATGGTAAAAATGGAGAAATGGGAAACATTTGGAAACGAATGTGGCTTTTTCCAAAATGAAAATGACCTAAAAATGAATTTATGGTTTTCAAATTAAATAAAATTTGAAAATGGAAATAAATGATTTAGTTATAGTGAATCTGTTGAATGTAGAAATATTAAATATAGTTTCTAATAGATTCTTTTACAGTAAAGTCATCATGATTTTAACGGAATTAGAATTGGGTTGAGAAAATTTTTTAATTGAGAAACTAATTTATTAATTTAAGATGTTTATTTTGGGAAATAGAAGAAAAAATATTGGGTTGGATCGAATTATAAAGTACTGAGCTAAAAGTCTAGGAAATACTTGTAATTGGACCCGGCATGAGAGAGGCCCAAAAGCCTTCATGTTTAGAGAGGGATGAAAAACCCTAATTTGTTTAACTAAGGTTGTCGCCCCCTACACTCCTAATTAGACTAGGAGATTGTTTTTCTATTTAAAATATACTTCTACAATTTAACTAGGTTTTCACCTCTTCTCTCTATAAATAGATGGTACCGATAGGGCTAAATATAGGACTTTGAGATATTATTCTGCTCGAAAATAGTGAGTTTATTCTCTAAGAATTAAATCTATTTTTCGAAATAATAATTCTGTCGATTTCTATTAAGAGAAATTTTGCTTTCACACTGAAAGTAAAAAAAACTATTTTTAGTTTTGTGTCTGATTCAAATCGTTCGAGCCCACACTCGAAGCAGCTCGTGGTACGAGAATAGCGAAAAAGGTCGTTCGATTGAGAGCCGAGAACGATAAGGATCCGTCTAGCCAAAAACACGTGCGATTTCAGTAAAAGATTTATTGATATAAATATCACAAACTAACTTGATTTTTAAAATTTTAATTTTTCGTTGTTATACATATTTAAACAAAGATACATTTAAAAAATATATTTATGAACAATAACACTAAACTTGAATCGTGAAACGGATAAAGATACATTCAAATATATATTTGAACAAAGTCATGTCTCACAAATTTACAGCATTAAATCTTAGTTAGTGCACCGCCCGATAGTGGCGGAAGTCCCAATAATTTTGGACATCTACTCTTAGAATTGGTATTTATATTTATTAAATAAATTAAATTGACCTGAAATTCTTCTTCATTATACATATTTTTATTTAAATCAAATTAAAATATTTTCTCAAAATAAATTAGTTTATTATATTTCCTCTTTGAAGTTATATTTAGGGGTGAGAAAAACTCGATTCGAATAAAAAAATTCGAAATTCGAGTTATCCGAGTCAACTCGAATAAGTAATTCGAATTTTGAGTTTGAGTCGAGTTGAATTTTACAATTTGAATAATTTAAATAACATATTGGTATAATTATACTTTTGGTCACTGTCAATTTTGAAAATGAGCAAATTGGTCTCTCTCAACAAAAAATACAATTTAATTTTCAAAAATTCAAAATATTTATAAAAATTCTTAAATTTATATTTTAAAATAATTGTAATTTTTTTTTAAAAATTAAAAAATATATAAAGAAAGTTAAAATTTAATTTTTTTTCTAAAATAATAATTTTGAGAACCTAAATGAGTTAACTAATGATTCACGATTATCATACTAAAGTATCTTATTTTTTAATTATTTTACTTTAAAAAAAATTTCAAATATATATGGTTTCAAATTTATGTACTCTAACATATAATTAGTTAGACTGTAACAAGATTTTAGTTTGACATGTTTAATTTTTTTAATTTCACTCGATTCAACTCGACTCGATTCGAAAAAATTTCAAATCGAGTTAAGATAATAAAATATGACTCATCAACTCGATTAATTAAAAAAAAGGGTAAATTACACCAACAGTCACCCAACTTTGGGGTAACTGACAAAACAGTCACCTAGGTTTCATTTCAGTCACTCAACTTTCGAAAAGTTACAAAACAGTCACTAATTAACAGTTACCGTTAGGGTGTTAACGGAATTGCTGACGTGGCAAGTTAACCAGCTGATGTGGCAAGTTAACTTGCCACGTTGGTGAAGCAGCTCCATTTTCCTTTTCTTCTTCTTATTCTTCTTCTTCTTCTTCTCTATTGCTCATTGCTCATTTTTATCCATTGCTCCAATGGAGGGTAAAACCATGGTGTATTCCTCAACATTTTTCTCCATTCCTCAACATTTCTATAAAACAACTACTTCCCCATTCATCACTGTCACTTCAAGTTTACTCTGTTTTGGCAGCAAACCTCCCTATTTTTTGCCTGCCTCTAGGTTATACTGTACTTTTCCTTTGTACGTGCCAAAGGACCTCTGGGTGCCTATTTCAGCAAATCATAGCCATCCATTTTGACAAAAAAAAAAGCCATTTACTTTTTTTTCTCCAAACTCGTCTGTTTTCTTCACTGTCGTCATCTATGGGAATCTACCAATCTCTCTGCCGTTGCTTTAGCAAATCTCATGAAATCCCAGTGTCGTCCTCTTCTGATTCTCCTCCTCTTCCGTACCAACCATTGACAGTATCAACCTCGGGAGGCCAAAACCCTTCTTTCTCTAAAGCTCCTTCATCTTCCCAGACAGGAACCATTTTGCTCAAACCTTACGTTGAATCACCTCTCTTTATGATCTTCGCAAAGAGTTGGGGAGAGGTCAGTTTGGCATCACTTATCTTTGTATTGAAAAGGCTACGAAACGAGAATACGCCTGTAAGTCCATTTTCAGGCGTAAACTAACCACTGACAAGGACGTTGATGATGTTAGGAGAGAGATTTCAATATTGCAGCATCTAACCGGGTAGCCAAATATTGAAGATGCCCGAAATCTGCATTTAGTGATGGAGTTGTGCTCAGGTGGCGAGCTTTTTGATAGGATCACAGCCAAAAAGAGCTATTCAGAACGTCAAGCGTCTTCCATTAGTAGGCAGATTATGAATGTGGTGCATGCCTGTCATTTTATGGGGGTTATGCATAGGGACTTGAAACCTGAGAACTTCTTGATGGTTAGCAAGGATGAGGATTCTCAAATAAAGGCCACTGATTTTGGACTCTCTGTCTTCATTAAGGAAGGTTGGGTTCTATCACTTTGTTACTACTTCATTTCTCTTATATTTATGATGCTTTTGCTCCTAAAATTCAAGCTTTCTCCATTGAATCTTGAAGTGACGAAAAACAGTATATAACCCAGAGGCAGGCAAAAAACATTGTAGTTGTTTGCTGCCAAAACAGAGTAAACTTGAAGTGACAGTGATGAACGGGGAAGTAGTTGTTGTTTTAGAGAAATGTTGAGGAATGGAGAAAATGTTGAGGAATACACCATGGTTTTACCCTCCATTGGAGCAATGGAGAAAAATGAGCAATGAACAATGGAGAAGAAGAAGAAGAAGAAGAAGAAGAAGAAGAAGAGAAAAATGGAGCTGCTTCACCAACGTGGCAAGTTAACTTGCCACATCAGCTGGTTAACTTGCCACGTCAGCAATTCCGTTAACACCCTAACGGTAACTATTAATTAGTGACTGTTTTGTAACTTTTCGAAAGTTGAGTAACTGAAATGAAACCTAGGTGACTGTTTTGTCAGTTACCCCAAAGTTGGGTGACTGTTGGTGTAATTTACCCTGTCGAAACCATTTTAAAATTTGATTTTAAAAAACGGGGATCGACTTTCAAAAATGAAAATGGAGTCGCCACCAATCCTTTTTTACTTAGGTGTGATTGGATCACCATGAAAATCGTTTATTTTAAAATACTTATTTTGGCCCACGAAAAACAAGAAAAAAAATGGGTTCGGGAGTCGGTTACGTATGAGGAAGGGTTAGCACCCTCATAACGCCCAAAAATTGGTACCCAATCGATAATATTATGTCCTAATATTGAAACTTTGAAAAATTTAGAAAATGGTCCTTTTTAGTTGAAAAGAAAACCCAGACTTATCTATCTTCAAAGAAATAAAACACCATACCCAGTAAGTTAGGATATAACATCTCATGACCTTGAAACTAAGTACGTCTTTATTTTAGAAAATTCCTACCTCGAGACGCAAAACATCGTACCCAGTAAGTTAGGACACAACGTTTTGAATTCCCAAGAATAGGTTTTTTGATTTGAAATTGGTAAATCTCAGTTTTTTTTAAAAAAGGGATATGTAATACCTAAAGTTTCACGAGAAAAATCGAACCCAGTAAGTTAGGGCAAAATTCTTCTCAAAATCCCCCAAATATCACATATCACCGTATTTTGAAAAACCATTTGAATAAAATATTTTAATTCGAAAGGTATTTTTATAAAAATGGTTTGAGTGAATCATACATTACAACATATATGCCAAATATCAGTTTATCATAACTACAAACTATATTCACAATTTCTACTAATAAAGAATAATAAGAAATAAATATATAATGAACTATGCTAAATAATACACGATCTAAAGAATAAAAATAAACATGTAATTTAAAATAAATAGCAATAATTGAAATTTTCATGAAATAACAAAATCAAATAAAAGAAGGAATAATATGTTCAAACATTAAAAGATAAAAATAATATGACAATTTTTAAAATGATTTAACATATACATATATAAACAAAAAAATAATAATAAAAGAGTATTTATGATAAATAAATATAAGTTAATAATTTAATACATATATATAAAAATAATAATTAGTAAACGATATATAATACTTCTATATAAAACATATATATAATTCAATAGTCATAAAAAATTACATATGTAATAAAATAGGTTATAAAACAAAAGTTCCAAAAATAATATATGATATAATGTACTATTATATAATATACAAATTAAAAAAACATAATATAGTACTTAATATATAAATCATAAAAATAATATTAAACTAAATAAAATAATAAATAATAATCATAATATATATAAGGATATTACATATAAATATATATATATATATTTCAATAAATTATAATAAAGACAACAATATAAACTATTTAATAAAATAATTTAAAATAATAATAAAATAAAAGGATAAAAATAAAATTAAAATAAAGAAAACAGGAGTTAAATAGCAATTAAAATAAATAAAAAGGATTAATTTTGAATGCACGTTAAATCTCAAGGACCAATATGGTAATTATGCCTCTTTTTCAAAACGGCGTCGTTCTAATTTTTACCTTTAAAGAGCCTAAGGACTAAAATGAAACAGAATGTAAATTTTAGGGCCAAATTGTAAATACGGAAAAATGCATTTGGATGTAATTATAAATTCGAAAAAAATACGGAAGGACCAGATCTGCAAATAGACCATTGACAAAAAACACGCGGATCCTTCGGGTCAAATCGGGTCAACACGCGAATCCTTTGCCCTAAACGACGTCGTTTTGTGCTTATCGAGTTAAAAAAAGCGGCGTCGTTTTTGATTGCTATATAAACCAATTTTTTAGGCAAAAACTCATTTGCGCCTTATTCTTCAAAAAAAAAAAATTCAAAAATTCTCTCCAGAGCCTTCCTCTGGTTCTGATCATTAGTGCTTTGGGGCCACTACCACGCGCCTCACGCGCCACCGCGGATGGTGGCCGGAGGTTGAAACTTCGCCGTCGAAAGGTAAACTCGCTCTTTTTATTCGTTTTCTTTTTTTAACAAAGTATTTATATAAAATGAAAAACAAAAGTAAAAAAAAAACATAAAATAACACTAAAAATCGCCTCGTAAAAAAAAATCTTTATTCTGTTTCGATGCTTTTTTTTTTGTCTTTATTTTTGCATGTATTCCCTCTATCCCCCTTACAGGTTTTTGTTGGGGCTTTTTATAGCCCAAAAACAAATCGAAAAATAAATACAAAAATCTGTCTTTCCATTTTTGCAGTGTTCCGCTGTTGTTTCTTTCCTCTTTTTGCAGGTGATTGGCGCGGGACACGGCGGCGATAGGGGGATTCGCGCGCGAATCGCATGGATTGCGGCGCGACTGATGTGCGCGAGGCTGATTGCGGCGCGACGCTCGGTCTCCTGGTTGAAGCGGGGCCTAGGGTTTCGAGAAAATCCTAGGGTTCTCGCTTTAGTTTCTTGAGCCATTTGGGCCGTTTGTATTTGGTTTCTGTTTGGGTAGTCTATTGGGTTATTGGGTCACAGGTTGTAAATGGGTTACTGGGTAGTTTTAGTTTTGGGTATTGGGCCACCAGATTAGGTTATTTGTAAAAGGACATTTAAATGGACATTTGGGTTAATTTTATTTTTTGTTTTATTTTGGTTTATTTCCAAGCCCGGGCAAAATGGGCTATTACAGCTGCCCCTCTTTGCTCATTATTGTGAAACGATAATAGAGCAAAGACAATAGAAAGTCCAATTTTGTCCGGTCTTTGCTGAGCCTTGACTTCTTCAAGGGCTTCCAACTCCACTGCGACTTCAGGGAGATAAAGCTTGAAAATGTCTTTGATCTGCTTCTTACAACTTCAGGAATGTCAGATCTACAATCTTCAGTCTGCTCCACTATCATCTCTAGGGAACAAAATCTGAATTTGTCAATTTGCTTCCTTACTATCTTCAGGAAGGCTTCAATCTTCAGCCTGCTCCACTATCATCTCTAGGGAACAAAATCTGAACTTTTTAACTTGCTTCCTTACTATCTTCAGGAAGACTTCAATCTTCAGCCTGCTCCACTATCATCTCTAGGGAACAAAATTTGAACTTTTTAAAATTGATTCCTTACTATCTTCAGGAAGACTTCAATCTTCAGTTTGCTCCACTACCATTTCTAGGGAACAAAATCTGAACTTTTCAATTTACTTCCTTACTATCTTCAGGAAGACTTCAATCTTCAGCCTGCTTCCACTATCATCTCTAGGGAACAAAATCTGAACTTTTTAAATTGCTTCCTTACTATCTTCAGGAAGACTTCAATCTTCAGTCTGCTCCACTATCATCTCTAGGGAACAAAATCTGAACTTTTTAAATTGCTTCCTTACTATCTTCAGGAAGACTTCAATCTTCAGCCTGCTCCACTATCATCTCTAGGGAACAAAATCTGAACTTTTAAATCGCTTCCTTACTATCTTCAGAAGACTTCAATCTTCACTGCTCCACTATCATCTCTAGGGAACAAAATCTGAACTTTTAAATCGCTTCCTTACTATCTTCAGAAGACTTCAATCTTCACCGCTCCACTATCATCTCTAGGGAACAAAATCTGAACTTTTTAAATCGCTTCCTTACTATCTTCAGGAAGACTTCAATCTTCAGCCTACTCCACTATCATCTCTAAGGAACAAAATCTGAACTTTTTAAATCGCTTCCTTACTATCTTCAGGAAGACTTCAATCTTCAGCCTGCTCCACTATTATCTCTAGGGAACAAAATCTGAACTTTTTAAATCACTTCCTTACTATCTTCAGGAATACTTCAATCTTCAGCCTGCTCCACTATCATCTCTAGGGAACAAAATCTGAACTTTTTAAATTGCTTCCTTACTATCTTCAGGAAGACTTCAATCTTCAGCCTGCTCCACTATCATCTCTAGGGAACAAAATCTGAACTTTTTAAATCGCTTCCTTACTATCTTCAGGAAGACTTCAATCTTCAGCCTGCTCCACTATCATCTCAATGGAACAAAATTTGAACTTTTTTTGGTTTGCTACACCGTCCTCTGAGGGACATGTCATGTAGACTCGAATTTATTATGGATGACATTTACATGAATGCAGAATGTCATGAGAATGATCCTATGTAATGATTAGAATGCAATGATCGAAATGAATCTAATGATTCTAACTAAATGTATTTTGAACGACATTTGCATGAATGCAGAATGTCATGAGAATAATTTCCTTCTTTTTCTCTCTCTTTTTTTTTACAACGATTAGGATACAATGATCGGAATGAATCAAATGCTCCTAATTGGAAGTGTGAAAATAATCCCTATTTAATGTTTGGGTTGTCATTGCTCAAAGTTCATCAAGTTTCTATCACTAATGTGCTACCATTCTTTCTCGTTTAGCTGATATCTTCTGACAGAAAACCCAAAGAAACGATCATGTTCTACTCAACATACCTGCCCCGCTGTATGTACCACCCATTGCAATTTCAGGGGAATAGCATTTGGTTTTCCATCCAATCTGTTACCACTCAGAGGTATAGAACTTATATCATTTTTCATCAATTTGATCTGTTACACCATTCCCTGGGTGTAATGACCAGATGTATGTGTCTGAAATCTGCAAGGTATCCCGACAATGATCCTCTTTTTCACTTGGATTGACCTTGTTCGTCATTTTTCGATGTGGTATCACCAACGAAATTGTCTTATCCAATAAGAATCTGAAGAGATAATCATTTTTTAGGGTTTCCAACCTTTAGGCTTGGTGAGTTCTTAACAATAGTTATGTTTCGGATTCCTCATATTATTTAGAAGCTTCTAGAGTAATATGTGAAACTCCTTTTATGAAAGTATTATTAGTCCATTAATCTTTATTTCAATATAAAATACTTGAAAAAGATCACAACAATAGACAAGAAAGAAATTAATCAGGAGCATGGCTCGAAACAAATAAGTTAATCAAAGATCACCAAGGCAATAAAAGAAAATTGATCTGGGTGTATCTTGAAAAGAAAAAAGCAATCAAAGATAAAAAATTCAAAAAATGGGTATGATAGAAGCTAGATGCCCTGAGATATCATGACTGAGAGCTTCTTTGTTCAAACTTCTTGAGAACCATTTTAAACTCAATATGTGTTTAGGGGATCCAGAGTACTTTATTGATGCCCCAAGTCGCAGCATACTTCCTCATTGTTAATTCAGGCATAGCAAGACTACCACATGCCCTATCTTTGATCAAAATTTAAGCCGCCCTTCTGGGTTTTTGGCTCAAAGCCCTTTTGGTCTCAAAGCGCCCTTTGCGGGTTTTCGTCTTGGCCTCTCTTTCTTTTTCTTTCTTTTTTTTTTTTTTGAGGCGAAAATTTGAACTCAATGCGCCCTTTGCGAGTTTTCACCTTAGTCTTTCCTCTTTCAGGCAAAATCCCTCTTGACTAAACCTGAATTCACCGAATTGGGCAAGTCTTCACCATCTGTCTCGGTCAATATCAATGCTCCTCTAGAACAGGCCCTACATAAGTCCTTTCCAGTTCGGCATATGCTTTCCTCTAAAATCGTTTTGTAGAAGAAAAATCTTTTTCAACATCAGGTTTCTTCGTGGAATTCCCTAAGATGAACTTCTTTAACGTTAGCTTGCCTCATCCGGCCATGACGAATAGCTTTTAACCTTTTCTTCAATTAGGTTCAATTGATGAAAACACTTCCAATCTATAAACCAATGGGTAAGATGTTGCCCCAGCAAAGGTCCTGGCCAACGTTCGATAATCATATAGAGTAAATGATAGCTTCTTATACCAATCTTTACAAGTCTTAGCCACATTTCATTTTTTTTATTATGTTTTTTTTTGGCAACTTTTGTTGCACTATGATATGCTGCCTGATCTTTGGACAAACTGTAAACTTTGACTTTGTACAGTTATGCATTATTAAACGTGATCCTTTATGGCATTCTTTGCTGACATTTGATCCTTTTTTTGATGAATTTGACGACTTCGACCTTGTAACATTGGCATATGAAGCTGCTTCCACCTTCTTAGTGAAGTAAACGACGACTATGCCGATGAATTAATAAAAGCTTTTGACGAGATTGGCCCCATCACATCTATACCCCACATATGGAAAATTTGTGAAGAACTGGAGTAGGCACATAAATTGTCTCCTTAAATACGGCATAGCTGATACCATCCCTTTCTATGTAGAAAGGCAATGTCTGATCCTCATGTTTAGCCCGCATCTTAGTAACCCAGGCATGTCCTGATATGATCGTGCAAAAACATCTTTGAATTCTTGAAAATAACTCAATGATGTCTCGCATTATTTCTATGGTGAGCTGGGCTTCGATCTTCATCCCTTTTCTAAGCTCATAATATCTGCTGACCTTTTGTTGAATAAGGTCTGTTTTTCATCTTGTTGGACCATTCTTAACAAATCAGAAGACATGTTACAATCTCTGTCATCTTCAAAGTCTTAAGATCCCTTAGACCCACATTTCATTCAAAAAGGGAATCCGTAACAACGTCACTCATGTTATTGATATCTGAAGACCTAGTGTAGGTTCAAAGGAAGATTTCCAAAGAATAAATAATTCAAAGAATGATTATGGTAATGAAGGAATATCTAAAAGAAAGTAAAAAAAAACAAACAAAACAAAAAACAATTGTTTATATAGTATGAAATGGAAAAAGAATATTTACTCAAAAAAATGCATTTTATTAAAATAAAAAATTCTGGACATAAGCCTATTTCATAAAAGAGTTCTTATTGCCTCTATGCTTAAGGCAACAAGCGTGTTTCAAATATTACTCTAGTTTAGCACTAAAAATACAGGATCTCTTCCACAGTTCCACTATTCAAAATACTCCCAAGTATGTAAGGACAGATGCTTGGAAAAATCCAGTTCTTTTTTCAGATACATTGTTAATATTCAGATTTCCCAATGTCAGGTCTTGCACTAAGGCCCTGAACTCGATGCATTCTTGAATCTCATAGATCTCACCCCTTTATCTAGATGATTGAGTGACAGATTTTCTGCCCCAGAGGGATCATCGAATTTGACAATACCCATTTTGACAAGTCTTTCGATCATTTTTTTAAAAGCAGTGCAGTTCTCAATTGAGTGTCCTGTGATTCCCGCATGGTATTCGTATTGAGCGTTCGTGTCGTACCATTTAGGGTATAGAGGTTGTATAGGTTTTAGGTAGAAATGAGATACTACATGTGCATCAAACAAAGTTTGGTACAGCTCCCTATACGAGAATTGGGATTTTTCTAAGTTCGGTTTTGGATTGGGTTCTTGCCCTGAAGAGACCTGATGACTGGTAGTTACCATCCTTGGCTGGCTTATCAGATTAGGCAAAAAACTCATTTGCGCCTTATTCTTCAAAAAAAAAAATTCAAAAATTCTCTCCAGAGCCTTCCTCTGGTTCCGATCGTTAGTGCTTTGGGGCCACTACCACGCGCCTCACGCGCCACCGCGGATGGTGGCCGGAGGTTGAAACTTCGCCGTCGAAAGGTAAACTCGCTCTTTTTATTCGTTTTCTTTTTTTTAACAGTATTTATATAAAATGAAAAAACGAAAGTAAAAAAAAAAAAACATAAAATAACACTAAAAATCACCTCGTAAAAAAAAATCTTTATTCTGTTTCGATGCTTTTTTTTTTGTCTTTATTTCTGCATGTATTCCCTCTATCCCCCTTACAGGTTTTTGTTGGGGCTTTTTATAGCCCAAAAACAAATCGAAAAATAAATACAAAAATCTGTCTTTCCATTTTTGCAGTGTTCCACTGTTGTTTCTTTCCTCTTTTTGCAGGTGATTGGCGCGGGACACGACGGCGATAGGGGGATTCGCGCGCGAATCGCATGGATTGCGGCGATGATGTGCGCGAGGGTGATTGCGCGCGCGGACGCTCGGTCTCCCTTTGAAGCGGCGCCTAGGGTTTCAAAAACCCTAGGGTTACGCTTAGTTCTTGAGCCATTTGGGCCGTGTGTATTTGGGTTCTGTTTGGGTAGTCTATTGGGTTATTGGGTCACAGGTTGTAAATGGGTTACTGGGTAGTTTTAGTTTTGGGTATTGGGCCACCAGATTAGGTTATTTGTAAAAGGATATTTAAATGGACATTTGAGTTAATTTTATTTTTTGTTTTATTCTAGTTTATTTCCAAACCCGGGCAAAATGGGCTATTACATAGCCTAAAAAAAAAATTCACTCAATTCAATTAAACATTCACCCTTAATTAACTTTATCCAAAAAAATCATTAGAGGTGAGCCATAGAGATTTTTATATAATAATATTTATGTTCTTCATTTTGATTTTGTTGACTATTCATTTTCCAATTTCATTGCATGTGGGACATAATATTTATTATTGTAAAATACCTTATTTTTCACCCACTCACATATACCATAAATACAAAATGAAAATATATTTTAGTGCTCATGAAAATTAAGACCTTATAATAAAATTAAATTATTTAGTAGACAAGTAATGTCAACAACTATGATTCAATGTAAATATAAATATAGATTAATATAATTTAATTATATTTTTAATTTGGTGAAAATTTTTAAGATATTTCTATTGAAAAAAAAAAAAAACTCGAAAGTCTAGTAATGCTAATGAAAAAAAAATTTAGATACATAAAAAAATTTCGAAATAGGTTAGTTATATTATTAAAATGTTTTAATTATCATATTTGAACTTTAGAGATGTCATTGTTGAAAAAAGTAATCACGAACCTTGAACATAAATCGTAAAACAAAATGAATAATACTAGAAAGAAATTTAATTATAGCTATGACAAAATAGAATGAGTTTAAAGATGCACTAATGCATGCTAGTGTCACAACATGCACACACCTCATGATCAAAATGTGCACATCTCAAATTATTTCAGAGTTTAGATTGAAATTAATCAAGTTGAATATTTAGGTTTGGGTAAAACTAAGGAGTTTCTCTTCAATAAAAATATCATTTTATTTAAATAACTAAGTACACGGGTTGCCTTACCAGACAAATCTAACACAAACTAATAGCTCCCTAATTCAAGGAAGAATACAATCTAGTCTAGTCTACCATCAATATTCAAGACCTCTCAACATCATTATTATTATTGTAACCACACGTTCCTGAAAGGAGAAATGCCAATGAAGTCTCCGAATCATCGGATGCCGGTCGAGGGAACTCATGAAACCCACCAAAGTTACATGTCTCAAAGTTCAATGGTGAGAAATAAGCAGCAGGATCATCAAGGCTGCCTTTGACATCCACCCCATTTTCACTACCAAAGTTGAAGAAATTCATGCTTCCGACCACATTTGTTGCTTCACTGCCATCTCCAGGGTCAGATGGGGCAGTGGGTCCTTTAGTTTCATCCAAGGGAATTGCTGGAGTGTGACCCTGGAAAAGAGCTATGTGACCAAACAGCTTATCTTTCCTCGAAAACGTGGTGCCGCACGAACATAGCCATTTATCTTTACCACAATGCTTCTCATGAGTTTTGAGATCAGCAATCACCGAGAATTTCTTGGTGTGGCACCTGCTGCAGATGTAGCTCTTGTCACAGTGGGATCTCTTGTAATGGTTTTTGACACATAAGATGGTTTTCAGAGGCTGGAACTTTTTGTGATCCTTGTTCCTCTTGCAACCAGCAAAAGGGCATGAATATCTCTTAATAAGAGTTGGTTCAGAACTGGATTCTTTATTGGGTTTAGCTAGTGCTGCTGGTGTTTTGTACTCATCACCATGCCCTCTCATGTGCATCCTTAAATTGGCATCTCTTTTGAATCCTTTCCCACATATAGTGCAGAAATGAGTATGGGGTGCAAGGATTTCTTCCTTTTCTAACTGCAATATCTCATAGGTGCCTGGGAAAAGATTCTCCCCTAATTCCTCAGCATCTTCCTCATCTTTCATTTCATGTTCCTCCATTACATGATTCTGCTGCTCCCCACTGTTACTACTAACATCAACAGTGTTAGGCAACTCAAGGACACTGTTCCCACCACCATTTTGTGGCTGAAACTGTGCAAGAGATGCAGCGGGTGGTGCACCACAAAGTGTATGATGCTTAACAGATGGAAGGAGACTACCAGCAGTAGATATCAACTGAACTATAATCGAAGTGAGAGCAGCAGTGATGAGCTGCTGTTGCTGAGCTACAAGTTCATCTGGTTGCCCCAAAACTTGACCCCCTCTCCCAATGATGGAATGCACCAGACCCTGAAGCTGATGGATCTTCTGCTCCAGGAATGACAGATTGTTTAGCATTGCACTTGGATCCCAATCTTGGACTTTGCTGGCTTGAAGCAACTCATTCATAATAGGGTCAGGGACCTTGATTTGGTTATTGGGGTTACATGGAAATGAAGATTTGGTTTGACAGTTTGGGTTGAATCCCTGGAAAGGAGGTTCAATCCTGGTGCTGTAATCTAATAGGGAAGGATCTTCCCATTTCTGCTGCTGATGGTGAGTTGTGAAATTAGTAAAACATGGGTGGGGGTGTTGTTGAGGATCTTTCTTTTGATGTTCAATAGATTGCCTGTCTCTATGATCCATTTTTAGGCCTTCTTACTACCTCAAAGCTGTTAAAACACATCACCAAATATTCAGCAAGATTAGTATTGTTCTGACCATAGAAGTACTCAAATTTTTAGTATAATCACGCAAGGAACCAAGATTCAAACTCCCACACCCAAATTTACTCATAAAACCCACCAACCTCCTTTCTTTTCCACTATTAAATTAATTTTTTTCACCTTTTTCCTTAGAATTGCAGAAAGATAGGAACTGGTTTTCTATATTCAAAAAAACCCATAACTCTTTTCCTTAGAATGAACTAAAATCCCAAAAACTCATTTTGGAATTCAAGCAAGAGCCTTGCTAAAATCCCCTAAGCCAAATATATTATATCAAATCAAAGAAATAAACGGTAGCAGAAACAGGTGAAGCAAATAAACTTGAAAACAACTCATCATTCTGCTAAATACCCAGAAAAGAAAAGAAAATTTTTAGATCTAACAAAGGTTTAAAAATTAAAACTTGAAGAAATAAAAAGAATAGGAGAGACATACCATATTCAAGATGAGCTCAGATGTTGTTAGTTTCATTCATGCTTCTGAAGAGACAGAGAAAGAAAAAGGAAAGGAAACTTAGGGTACCCAAATTTATCATCAAAAAAAAAAAAAAAAAAATTACAGTTTTGGTATATTGGTAAGTGGGACAAAGATAAACAAGTCAACCCCATCAATGAATCAATCTTTGATAGTTTGATTTGGGTTAAATTACTTAGAAGGTCCTTATATTATAAATATTGAATCAAATTAGTCCTTTTATTATTAAATGGATAAATTTAATCCTTATACTATTAAAAAATCAAATAAATCCAAATTGTAATAAATTAATTTATTTTATTCTAACTTAACCTTATTTGATTTTTTAAATAATATAAAAAATAAATGAATCCATTTAATAATAGAAATTTTCAATCCATCATGAAAAAGCTTGAAAGGAGGGTTGGGGGGCAAAGGAGAGTGGAGGCTAGAAGGAAACAAAAGAGTGAAGGAAGGGGACCCCATTACAACAACAAACGTGATTCAAATTCTCTTTCTCTATGGATGAATGATGGATCAAACCATTCATGAACATCAACAATGAACCATTTGACTTGCTTTATTTATTTATTTATTTATTTGGGAGTTGATTAAAGGAATCTTATTGGGGAGTGTGAAGTGGAAGGAAGGGTAGGGGGAAACAACGCAAGCGCCATCTCCCACGACCCCTTTTTCCTCTTTCTGCCATCAAAGCATAATGGTGGTGACGGGTGAGCTTGTTATGATTAATTTATAAAATTATAGTTTTTCTTTTAAATACTGTAATTTTTAGATTATTTAGAAAAATATAGTAGATTCTTTTTTCAGAAAGTGATCCTGTTATATCAAATAATGTGTCACATTTTAAATTTTAAAAATAATAATATTGGCTCCGATTATCATATGTCAAGTAGGGTGAAATTAGGGGGCTCGGAAAAATTTTTATTTAAATCTTTTAAAATTTTTAAAATTTTAAATTAGTAAAAATAAAAGTGTATTTTGGCCTCCTTAAAAATATAAAAAATTTAATTTAATCTTTTAAAAATTAATAAAATAGTGAAATTACATGTTTGTTATCGTAAAAAATACAATTTAATTTCGGTCCCCTCAAAAAAATTCAAATTTCACCCCTGATGTCAAGTGAGTTGATTCGTGATAATTCAACTCAATTAGAAAATTGTGAAATATGTGCACAATAAACTTGTCATCTAATACGGCAAGATCACTTTTAGAAGAAAAAAACTATCATATTTTGCAGACTAATCTAAGCATTGTGTTTTTTAAAATACAATATTGTCATAATAAATTGGAGCATGTTGATTAGGCTATCTTTTTAATTAAAATTGGTAATTGAAAATTGTTACTTTTTAAAGGGAAATTTATTAACTCATTCCATGAACGGGATTATACAATTTGAGGAAAAAAACAACAAACACCCATAGTAGACGATGAAGAACAAACACCATCAACACAACAAATGCTTCACCCTCAGTATTAATAGAACATTATGACACGTCGACAATTAACTTTGTTATAGTGGTCTTGCTACAGTGAAAAAATATGCTAAACATGCTCAATTGGGTGGAATTTTTGAATTAGATCATGATACTTTGAATCTGATGATGTTTTTCGTAACAGTCCGAGGGGTTAGTTTACTTTTTGGCATCCTTCGTTTGCCTTGCTTTTCTTCTTCAGACACATTTGAACATTGTTCAGTGATGTTTTTGTCGATATTGATCCATATTTGGATGCTCAAGTGGAATTTGGAGCATTCCAAAAATTTGGAGATCCAACTACAAGAAGACAAGTAGTCTGAAGCAAGATTGCTTTGTTATTTTTCGCTTCTATTCATGATTTTTCATAGGCTACTAGAAAAATAACTCAAGCATGACATATTTGGAGTGATTGCAATAATTTAATACGATAAAGAAAATAGCCTTGGATGATCCAAAATGGTTGGAAAAAAATTGATAAATAATCGAGCATCCACCGAACTAGAGAGAATGATGACAAAACCATCCATAAAATCACTTGCAAAAGCAAGACTACATGCATAAGTAATATTAAAAATCGTGCTACAAGAGCAGACAAAAACTTCTAAAAGTGAAGACTTATTAAATGATGGAAAACAAACAAATATATATATATATATATATATAAATTTAAGACAATACTTTCTAAACCCACTAATGAAATCATTTATTATTCTGAAATACTTTCAAAACAAAACAGATTAAGAAACCGATGAAAAGCCACCTACTTTCTAAGAAAAAATATTGGTGGCTATTGGAGTTTCAGGGACGACAGGCACCATCATCTGTCCATCACAACTTGTGAAAACAACAAAAATACCCACAAAATATATAGCAAGCTAAAAAGAGAGAATACACGTGTAAAGTGAATTGAGAGAAGAAAAAAATTGGTGAGAGGGAGGGAGAAAAAGTCCAACAAAAACCAACTCGAAAACTAATACCACCACTGAGCAGAACAAAAACAAAAACAAACAAATTGAAGAAAAAAGAGTACCTACAATGTTAGGTTTTAAACTTGTTATTTAAATTTATTGTTTTATTATAACATTTAAATTTATAAATTAAAAATTGTAAAAATAGAACGTCGGTAATGACAATATATCGCAAAGAAAAGAGCAATAAAAATAAAGGACACACAGATTTTTACGTGAAAACCCTTTCGAGAAAAAAAAATCACGGGCAGAGAAGAAGAAAATTCACTATGTCAAATTCGAATGATTACAAGATAAGTTTCGACTACATCTATTTATGGGTTGAAAAAACCTAATTCTAATCAAAGTCGAATATATTATGCTAATAAATGCTAAATCTTCTAGAAAAAAGATATATTTTATTTAACTTGACTTACAAGCAATCTCTTAAAATTTGGGTCACATAATTCTAACAAAAACAAAAATATTTCAAAAAATTTGGATTGAAGAAGTTACTTTCAATATTTTCTCTATCATTCTCCAATTTTTTTTGCATATAATTTTTCTTTTTAAAATTTGAATTTTTGTATTTTTTTTTATAAAGGAAATAAAAAACGACAATAGGATACACTTGGCCCCAAGACTAGGTAGAAAGGAGTAGCATGAAATGAAAACCAAAAAGGTTGTCATGTTCCAAAACCCTACACATTAGGGGAAACTGTTGATTTTTGCAACTATATTCACAATATTAAAATCATATTTTAACTAATTAAATTTTATATAAAATAAACATTTTAAATCGTACCAAATGCCCTTCATTTTCAGCTTTCGTTTCCCTTATATGTGTTTTTTTTGTTGAAGTAACACTTTTCTATTTTTATTTAATATTTATTCACATGAATTTAAATTTTATCATCTAACCTTCCACTCTAATATCATATTGGAAAAGCAATTTCTAATTGTTGACATCTTTGTCCAACTCCAACACTATGATTTATGAGCCTAACAAACAACATCCCCACAATTATTAAAAGTCTTGGACAGATCCCCAAAAAAAAAAAAAAGAAAAAAAAAGAGTGGTCCAAAATGTAGACCCCCATCTCAAATTCCTACCCCCGCCTTTGTAGAAACTTTCCATGCCATTTCTTTTATTATAAGATTATTATGTAGTTTACTTTTTTAAATTTGTCTAAAAATATTCATTCTTACTTGAATTTTTTTTACTTAGTTGGTATCCTAATTTGTATATTATCACACACATTGCCCTAATTTATTAATAACATTAACTTTTTAAGGGATATAGTTTGCTCCTAAATTCGTCCAAAATTTTATACTTTTTAAAATTAATTTATATTTTTAAAAGATTTTTAACTTTTTAAATTTATGTCCACCACGTGTTATACTGAGAAGTCGTCACATGTCATTATAGGATTTGTCATCAATGCTACATCAGCACAAACTAACGGTGGGACTGGAGTAATGGAATAAATTCAAGTACTAACTAGATAAAAAAAAATCAAGTATCAACTAAATACTTTTGGACAAATTCAGAAAACAAACTACATATTAACATGTTATTATACACAAACAGTTTAAATCAATTTTAAAAATAAAATTCAAACTCGAATTAATAATTGTATGAATAGAGTAAAATAAATTTTATTTTCAATACATCTCTTTTTATTGGTCAAAAGAGATATCAATATCAAATTATAGAAAAATGACAAAGTTAATTAGTAAGCAAACCCGCGTAATTGCATTTGATAAGTACTTGTTGTAAGCAATGACATATGGTTGTGGGTACTTACTTTTGAGTTATGCATATTAGTAAAATTTGATTCGATTTGAAAAAATAAAAAAATAATAATTCAATTTCGAACTAATTAAATTGAGTTATTCAAGTTAACTTGAATAAGTAATTCGAGTTTTGAATTTGAGTCGAGTTGAATTTTACAATTTGAATAACAAATTAGTGTAAATACTCTTTTGATCCCTGTCAATTTTAAAATGAGCAAATTGGTTTCTTTCTCAACAAAAATCACAAAACAAATTCAAAATATTTATAAAAAAAATTCTAAAATTTATATTTTTAAAAAATAATAAAAGTTTAAAAAGTTTCTAAAAAATACAAAAATGTTAAAATTTTAAAAATGTTCTAAATAATAATTTTGGGATCTAAATTAGTTAATTAATGATCCAAGTTTATCATACTAAAGTATCTTCTTCTTTTTTTGCTTTGAATTTTTTTTCTTCAAATTTATGTGATCTAACATGTAACTAATTATACTGTAACAAGATTTTAATTTGACATGTTTAATTTTTTAACTCAACTCGAACAATTTCACTCGATTCGACTCGACTTGAATCTCATTTCTCTCGACTCGATTCGAAAAAATTTCAAATCGAGTTAGGATGATAAAATAAGATTTGTAAACCCAATTAACTGAAAAAAAAATTCACTTGATTCAACCGAACGCTCAACCCTAATTGTGCATATGTGAGTCTTAAATTTTATTATGTGCAATTATGTATATGTAGGTTTTAATTCGAATTATTTTCAGTTTCTATTTTATGCATTATAAAAATTAATTTATTATTCTAAAAAAAAAGTCAAGCTTATTTTTTAATTGCTCCAATCAAATTTGAATTATTTCTTAAAAAATAATCTAATAACACCTTTTTTTTCATAACTTTAGTTTGTACTATTTTAATCAAATTAAAAAAAAAAATGGACTTAAGAGAATAAAAGAATCAAAATCAACGGAGTAGTTATTCTACTTCGATAACTCAATTTATTTTTTTATTTTCTTTTTAAGAAAAAAAAATTTTAAGAAAAAAAATAATTATTTTTTATTTAAAAAAAAAAGATACATTGAATATGAAAGTTGAACATGAGAATATTATATTTCAAAAGAAAAAGATGATCAATTTAGTAGAGAAAAAAAAACAAAAAAAAAAAAAAATAGAAGGACGAAAAAGGTATGCTTCTTAAACGGATTTTTGATAAAAAAATATTTTTGGGGAGAAGCTAAAATTCTCAGCTTTTGAAAAAAGTGTTTTTGGATCAATTTTTTGCTTGAGAGAAATATTTTTTCTTTCAAAAGCAGCTTTGTTTAGAAATGTTTTTATCCCAAACACACTTTTAAGAAGCATTCCTAAACTAGACCGTAGTTGTAAAAAGCGGGTAATTTCTTCGTATGTGATTAATTTCAATAAAAATAGTTTCTAAAAAATTATACATGTACCTCATACTTCATTCATTCAAAATCTCATAATATTTACAAATCCATTGAGTTAAATCATGAGACTACAAAATAAAATTATAACATTTTAAGGGGTTTAAAGTTAAAATATTATTTTAAAAAGATTTAAATTGAATAGTACAATTAAGAGAGACTAAAATCGATATTATTCCAATTAGCCCCTTTGGAATAAAGGTAGCAAAGCAAGCATGATAGGCAGGAAACTTCTTCTTTTGTTCCTAATGAAAAACAAAAAAAAAAATTATACATTAATTTGTAATTTTATATATTAATTTTAATTTGGTGTATTTATATACATTAAATTTTAATTTTCATTCAATTTTCACATCTCACTAATATCGTTATCTATATAGCACAATTTTCCGTTACATCAAGCATAAATTGCTAACATGATATTTTATTAGGTTAAAAAAAATAAAATTTTTTCACCTAAATTAAAAAAAATAAACATACTTGGAAAAAGGGGTTTCCTATTTTTAAATCTAGGTGGAAATAATTTAAATTTATTTCATTGTTTTTTAACCTAAAAAAATATCATGTAAGTAATTTACGCATGACTTAACGGAAAATTGTGCCTCGTAGATAATAGGATTAGTGAAATGTGAAAATTAAACCAAAACTAAAGTTTGATGTATATAAATGCATCAAATTAAAGTTGATATTTAACATTGCAAATTGTATCAAAGTTTATGTATAATTTTAATATTTATCCCTAAAAATTTTTATATTACTTTTATATTATATTTTTATTTATGTATTTTTATATTTTTAATTAAAATAATATTTGACTAATTCTTGATAATTTAATTTTTCTGAAAAAAGAAACAATTCAATCTCAAATTTTAAGAATAATACAATATTCTAATTTGAAATTCCGAATCTTTAAGAGGACATTTTTTAAATTAAACTTTTCAACTTTGATGACATTATTTTAATTATTTTATAATTAATTAAATTTTATAAAATATGTATATTTAAAAACTATTTCATTGAAAAAATTATAACATCTTTTTTCAAATTTATATCTATAATAATAAACTTCTCCAGTCTCTCTCAATTTTGAACTTGAACAAATTGATCCCTCTAAAAAATATCAGAGTAATTTAATCCCTGTCAACTTCTATAGTGAGCAACAAAGGACAATTAAACATGATATTAATGTTTTCCATCAATTGTATATGATTTTTATTATTATAATAACAAATTTAGTCTTCAAAGTTTACACATTTTGTCAAATTAGTCTTAATTTAACAAATTTATCCCGTAAAATTTGTGTAAATACTGAGGTTAAATTTATTGAATTTTTTTAGAATTGATACTAAAATGACAAATTTGTAAATATTAAAGGTTAAAAATGTTATTATACCAATTGAAATCATGTACAATTGAAAAAATACATTAATGTCATGATTAATTGTCTTTAATTGCTCACTTTTGAAATTGATAAGGATTCAATTTCTTCAAATTTTTGAAAAGGATCAATTTGCTCAATTTTAAAATTAAAAGGGACTGAAGAGGTTTTATTACCTAATAAGTTAAAATTAAATTTAGTGAGAGGGACGGTATATAATTTTTAGAAAATCAAAACTAGAACTTAAGAGCAGTCCAATCCAGTACATGCCATCTGTAGTGAATGGTTAAGGTCGCCCATCATGATTTCACGTCAATCGCATACGCATGCAATGACGATATATAAGCTTGATTGGTGACTTTCATATGGGGAAGATTCTCCCCTACCTTTTTTACTTTATTATCTCTATATATTTCCAATCATAAAATTTATTATTCTTGGAAACTGCCAAATGTCAGGTTATTTGTTTAAATTCGAAAGTTAATTTAAAACTTTAAAAAGTTTAGATAAAAATATTAAGTCTGAATAATGGATTTGATAAAAAAATTAAGCTCGTTTAAAATATAAGCTGGATTTGAGCTTGAACATTCAAGACTCAAGACCGGCCCGACTTATTTTAAGTTTATAATATTTTATATTATGTTATTTTTATATATTATGTAATTTAAAACACATTAAAAAATAAACATATACTAAATATATAATATTACTTTAATGTAAATATTAAAATAATGTTAAGATGTTATATAAAAAATTTCAATAAATAAAAAATGTATAAAATTATTAAATATTAAAATAATATAATATAAATATTTTTTAAAAGAAATTAAAAAATAATATGAGCGAACCTAAAATGGGCTTGGGTCAGTCTTTTGAAAATATGGACAGATTCCGATAAAATTTTAGGCTCAATTTTTGGGCCGGGTCAAACTTGGACAAGCATAAAGTATGTTAATATTATACTTAGGACCGCTCGAACCCGACCAGATCCGACTCATGAACACCTCCAAACTATCTTTCCAATTTTAAATTAATTAATAAACTTCAAAATATTCTAACCAATTATTAAAATATTATCAATCTTTATTCCACAAATTTAATTGTGAAATTGGGTATTAAATGTTAATTATGACTTGATATAAAACATATTTGAGACATGTAAATCAAATTATAAATATGTTTACCTATAACATGAATAGTTTGAAATTAATGTATTAAAAATAGACAATCTAATAGAATTTAAATAGATAAACATGGTTTACAATTTGATCCTAAATTAAATATACTTTGCACCATATCTGAGTTGGTATTAACACCTAAGCTAATAATTAAGTTCACAAAAAATTTTAATTGATATGATACTAATAAATTGATGACTCAATAAAAAAATTTGAATTTAGGTACTAATTTAAAATTATGGCCGTAGTTTTAAGATACTTGATGTGCTCAATTGATATAGTTATTATATTTAGTAATATATTTTTAAATGAGGTGTCATTAATTTTGGATTTATTATTTGATTTTTTTTATTGGATATTTTTATTTTATTTTGGAGATTTATTTATAAAAACAACACTTTTAATTTTTTTTATTAAGATAATATTTTAATTTTCTAGCATTTTATCTTTTGGTATTTTTTATACCTCTTTAGGATTAGGCTATTATATTTTTAATATATATATATATATATATGCGTTAGACGTTGCACCCCTGTAAAATCAATTAGAATTTTGCAATTTCTTTCTCCCTTGTTTTTGCTCAAGGCTGCGCAATCCCTTTTCCTTTCTATTATTTTTTTTTCAATTTTTTAATTAATCTTTGTTAAACATCAAAGCTAATTTTCTAAACACCAAATCAAAAAAAGCTCGTTGATTTGATGTTGGTAGGCGAACAATTGGAAGTACCAAGTCGATCGTCTGTCGTATTTGATTTATTGAAGAACATATTGGCGTGCCTAATGAAGTAGTTGGTTGGATTCCATCAAGGGAAACAACAATCGAATCTAAACGACATGTACAATTGAGGTCGTTGGTTCGAGTTAGGCCCTTTAGTTCACAAGGCTATTAAAGAGCTAAATCATGGATGCATGTTCATGGTTGTTCGTTTGGTAAGGATTAACTGTTGGCATTCCCAAAACTAATTTACACATGGAATGATTGGTGGTTTGAGGCGTCCCCGATCACCATAACTAACTTATCGGTTAAAAGAGAAGATCTGTTATCAATGATCGATTCAAAACCAGAGCAAAATCGAGCTTGAAGTTGGAATTTCATTATATCGATTTATTTAATTAAGTTTAGGTTTATGCTATTTTTATTTTCATTTTCATTTAAATCCCCCATTTTATTTTTGCATAGACCATCACACGTCGTGGGCATGATAGTTGCCTATATACTCAACCTAGATGAACTGAACAACAATTTTAGATATCCTAATCTCTGTCGGATTGACCCTAGTCCATATACTGCTATTTATTTACTATTTAACCGTAGGAATATTTTTTTTTTTTAAGATTTGACACCAATCAAATTTTGGCGTCGTTACTGACGATTGGTGCTAACTAATTTTGTGTCACATCCCAAAAACCAATTTAGAAGAAATTGGGTTAGTGAAACCAAGAGTGGTCTCGTTCGGATATTTAGTTTTGATTGTGAAAATTATGTTAAGTAAATTGATTTGGTTTAGTTGTTAAGTGTTGTGTTTGTGTGTAAGAACCTATGTTCAAATCCCTTTCTTTAAGATTTTGTTAATTTTTAGTTCAATTCATATCCCTAGTCTTTTGGCTTAAATCTTATTTCTGTGCAAGTTATGATACAAATAGCCTGCTAGTTAAGTGGACAAATTATTTTTGTTTTAAATTTGAAAGAAAAATCTGATGTGGATAGTGATAGGGGTTAGTGGGGGGAAGTAGTTGGTTTTTAATAAAAAATCTCCCCACTTTCCTCATTCAATTTTCACGGTTTTTTTCTTTCCCTTTATGCTTTTCTTTCTTTTCTTTTTGAAGATCCATTTCTTTTTGTTCTTTTTTTTTCCTGATGTATTCATTTGTTTTGTTTTGCTTCCATTAAGTGCTAAGGGATTAATCTTTTTGACTCTTTATTTTTTGTTGTAATCTAAGATTCGTGTAAGTAGTATCATTCTATTTTTTGTTATTAAGTTTTAGTTCGTTCTTGAGCAAGTTTTAAGTAATTAATGTTTAGTTTTCGTTTTGCATTGTGTAAAGTATTTTCATGATGTTAGACCAAGCAAAGGGTGGGAGAATCAAAACCTTCTAGCAATGTAATCGCTGTTTCGACATGGTGCATGTGAAGTAAGTGTCCGTGTGCTTATTTAGGGACTGTTTCTTTAAGGAAAAATGAGTGTTTTGAGTGAGATTTTGGAATTTGATTGTATTGTAATCAGTCATGTTAAACATGGTATGTAGGTTTTGTAGTGTTGTAGTTGTGTGAGCGATCAAATCTTCAATCAAGTGTGTGATTCTAACCCGATTTATCACTCAAAACTCGAGAAATTCATGACACAAGGGCTGTTTTCGAAATTGCCCAGTGCCACATGGCCGTGTGGAGCACATGGCCGTGTGAAATCATGCAAACCGTGTGGACCACATGGGCTAGGTTTTTGGGTCGTGTGGGCCTTTTGGGCCAATTTTGAGGCCCAATTAGGAGCCGATTACGAGACTCAAAAATTAGGTCCGTGGGAATTATGTAGGCCTAACAAAACATAAGTTTCAGTAAACAAACATGAGTAAGTGCTGGAGGTATGTTAAATAAGTTTTGATAAGTATAATAATGTGTTATGATTTGCTATAAGTAGGTACGTGAGTTAAGCTTGTGTATTATACATATTTTGTTATCTGTTTTGATAAGCTATCCGATTCGACTATGTAATATGTTATGCTATGATCTGTATAAGTTATGTGTTATGTTATGCTTCGTATGACAACTATCTATGTATGCATGCTATACAACTTATGTGATATGTATGTATGTTAACGTGACTTTGCATATGTATTGGGGTGGGTTATGATATGATGGAAGAAGTGTTATATGGCAGTTTATACTACAATTATAGCGACTAGATTGCAAATTTATATATATGGCAACTCAGTTGCAATTATGTGAGTGGCACACCGCCACATATATTGGTGTGATTGAATGGATGGACTCTTGTAGTCCTTTTTGGTGTGATTGGCTGGTCGGAGATGGTGTGTAGCGGATGGGGGTAGGACTTTGTATGATATGATATGAATCGATATTGTATGATTTATGATACGCTCCAGTATGATAAAATATGTTCCACTATATGTTGAGCTTTGTTAAGATTTATGATATACTCTGATATGTAGTATGTTATGAAATTACGAGTTGCTTATTGTATATGCAAAACCATAGTAAAATTTCTTTTTGTGGGTCGGGTCACACACTGGGCTTCTAGCTCACTTGTTTGTGTATACGTTTCAGGTGAACCTTCGAATTAGGATTGAATGACGTACGGGAGCTCGGATTATTTTGGCTAAGTAAATATGGTGGTTTACAATACAAAATTTGTTCGTTTTTTGAAATTTTATTTTGTTTTTGGGCTGTGTTTTGGTTTTGTTTTGTTCGTCGGTTTTTGGAAGTTTTAACGTAAACTGCAAAATCATACAAGCTAACAAGTTAGAATTCGGTTTTCAAAATTAAAACTCTGAAAAGTTTTCCACTGCCAATTAAGTAAACCCTTAGGTATTTTTTCTGTAAATAAATAGTTTTTGACAAATGTTAGCATTAACCGAAAGAGGTTTGCTCAAAATCGATATTTGCGAAGCAAACAAATTTGAAATAAATTTCGGGACTTGAAGTAAGTGTTTTCGAACTTAAGCTTTTGTGAACGTCTGTGAGAGTTTTGTCAAGTTTTATGTTTTTGAAATGCAAAACTAAGTTTGATTTAAATAAGGCTTTTAAACAAGCTAATGTAATTCCTCCAGATTCAACCATAACATCTAGGTCGAGTTTGAGGTGTTACATTTTGTGTTTTCTTTTTTACCAGGTCTAGAAGTTCCAACTGCTTGAGCATTACTTAGAAGTAGAGAAGACTACTCGTGCAAAAAAAAAAAAAAGAATGATCGAATGGTTTCGCTATGGTTGCGAATTATCAACCGTTTGGATTTATACTTGATTACTCAATCAGAACACAAGAGGTTAAGTATATCTTTCATGGAAAGTAAACTTAGTGATATTGCTAATATAATTCATTATATTGGTGCAGGAAATATGACGCCAGTCACGGTGTGTGGTATATGTATTGCACCTAGTTGTGCGACAGAAGTGTGTCTTGTCTAGGAGGACAATTATCCGGGACGATTTAGCATCGCCAGAAGTTTCCATGGACCACCTCAAGGGCGATATGACTCTTTCTCCAAGACATACGATTATGAGTGGAGAGATTACTCTGATTTAGGCTATGAAATGAGACCCCAATTCGATCTATATTATCATCCTAGTCCACTAATGCAACAACCACAATGTTCAATACATCCCAAACAAGGGATACCACATTTGGACATTAAGACTACTTAACTTGAGAATAATTTTCAAAATTTTATTTTTAATAGAAATAGACTCATATGACGTTATTCAAGTTATTTCTAGACTTTCTTTAAAGTTTATTTACAAACGAGAACCATTCGGGTAAAAAATAAGGTAAACAGGGTCAATGTTGCGACACTGGAAAATGGGTGTTACAACACTAATTGATGTCGTGACATTGAGTCTATGATGTCGTGACACCAAAGACAGATTACTCTAATTAAATGCCCAATTTCGCATAATTTGTAATACCATCTACCCGATCCGATTTGCTGGATTCGAATCTCGGGTGTTACTACACACAATACTTAACATTTTAACAAAAATAGAGTACAAACTTCTATTTTTTAAAATATTTTATTTATCATTTTAACAAAAAAAATTAACATCTAAAAACAATGGAAGATTTTAAAATAATTTATTACATCATACATCATATAGATCATTACAATATAGAAGTTTTACTAATAACAGACACTTAAGGCGTATTCTAAAGCTATGCCACACTTCCACTGTATGCATAATATTCCACTCCGCCGCATCCTTGGTGTAGTCCTAGCATCGTCTCTCCAGGCGCAGTATCTTAACTTTGAAATCTGAAACATAAATACAACATAAATAAGTTCAAGAGAACTTATCACGAAAATCCTTAAGCCTACAGATCATCATGGCTGATACCCTTCTTAACATATAGATACACATCTCTTTTCACGAAAAGCCTTAAGACTTATTTAACTACATTGCAGATCTTATTCAACTCTTAACCTTGAACATATCGATACCTTATCTTAATCATACGTTTTACAGAACTAACAAAATTTATCTACATTTTACCATAAAAAATTTATGTTCATATCTTACCAGACATACATGACAGATCACGCCACAAGAGCCAAACAGAACACACCATAAAGGCATCATACAGAAATCTCGTGTTTACTGTCCTGATGGACTTCTCATAATTTCATGTATCGTGATCTGCCATTTTGATTTACACATTACCGAAGGTTACACCATAAACATGCATACAAACATATCATATCATGCCATGGTATTAACTACATGGTCTTACACACATTCATGTATCGTGTTTTGTCATTCTAGTTCCATCTTACTAGAGGCTACACCATGAATGGTTCCAAATCATACTAAGCTGTCATGGGCCTCTATCTCATGATCTTACACTCGTTTTCAATTCATAATATGCCAATCTGGTTAGTAATATAACTGCTCTACCAGAGGCTTCACAATAGGACATTTCTCATTACTTACTTACCTAAATGTGATCATATTTCTGACTGACTCATACTTTTCATATCACAACTATACCTGCATTCTTACTAAATCAGTATTCTTCTCAACAGAACCTTACACATATAATCATTGCACTTACTTCCTTTTCACTATGTTCACACATTTACTAATTACTGTAGATGTTATTATCTTTTATATATAACTACTTCTACTTGCAAAGTTTACACAAGAGATTCAGGGTAGTGACTCACCTGATTCTCATCTACTGCAGTTCTAAGCTCCAAACCCAAATATCCCTCTCGAACTAACAGCAACCACTGCTTAAAAACAAAATTTCACTATTACAATTCTTATACATGCATTTTACTTATCATCTCAAGCACCGAAAACCCTCATGCAAAGCCTTTTACTAAATGCTTTACTATTCGTATAACTCTTACAGTCTTAATTTTTTTAAGAACTTAACATGCAGAGCTGAAATACTTACCCGAAGATGGAATACCCACTGATTAAACCTAGAATCATAGTTTCCAACTTGAGAAAGAAGATATACCATTTGGTTTAAGAAAAAAATAAGAGATCAGCATGCAAGGAAGAAGAAGAATCTCCTCTCGAATCCATCACACACACACACACACACATATATAACCCAACCTACCTAGTGGAACTTAACAAGTGTTACATGTTTCAGAATTTGCCTTCTTAATGGTATACAGTTTCCAAGAGAAACATAAATAAGTACCCTGCATTCACAATTATCAGGTTAGGCTCTCCAGTTGATTTCTAACCAGATTACTTATAATCTAACTAGCACAGTACTCCAGACAAACAAGGCGTACAATACCTTTGGCGAAAACTGATACCATACATACCTTTTTTATCATTTAACACAAAATTCTCCTTAATATAACTGAATATTATGAAATAAAATCCTTACTTATGTGGCAGTTACTATATGCCCACACGTATACGCCAAAATAAGAACTTGGGTGGATTACACTTTGCTAGACAAACTATTTTACCACTATATGCCAAAACCTTAGATTCGCTAGACTTGGGTGTTACAACATTGAATTATGATGTTGTGACACTGAGAACATATTACCCAAAGCAAGCTTGTAACATCTAAAACCAAGCCTATTTTGTCATCAATCATACCATATCACTTCTAAACATTATTAAGCATATACCTTATCTATATACTTTGCATTAACCTATGTACACGCCATAATTTATAACCAAAATATCAAATTCCTGTAATTAAAGAGTTTAAATAGTATTGGCTATTATAATTTTTAAAATATATATTAAACCCCTGTAATTTGACTTTGGAAATCAATTAGAATTTTGCAATTTCTTTCTCCTTTGTTTTTGTTCAAGGATGTGCAATCCCTTTTCCTTTCTTTTATTTTTTTTAATTTTATTTTTAATTAATCTTTGTTAACTCTCTAGGCTAAATTTATCATCTATTTTTAAGCATATAAATAATTTAGTAGAGAGCCATGAGATTTGAACCCGTACTTAAAAACTTTTATTCTAGTATTTGTTGTTTCTTTGGGTCAAGAGATAGATACTGTCATCTCACAAAATTATATTGACACCAAGTCAAAAAAAAAAAGTCGTTGATTCGGTGTTGGTAGGCGAACAATTGGAAGTACCGAGTCGATCGCCTTTCGTATTCGGTCTATTGAAGAACACATTGACATGTCTAATTAAGTAGTTGGTTGGATTTCTTCAACGAAAATAGCAATGGAATCTAAACTACTTGTGTGGTTGAGGCCGTTGGTTCAAGTTGTACCCTTCTAGTTTGCAAGACTACAAGAAAGTTAAATCATGGATGTGCGTTTCGTGGTTGTTTATTTGGTAAGGGTTAGTTGTTAGACGTTCCCGCAATTAATTTACATATGGAAAGGTAAGTGATTTGAGGCGTACTCGATCACTGTAACTAACTTATTGGTTGAAGGAAAAAATTTGTTATCAAGGATTGGTTTGAAATCGGAACAAAATCAATCCTAAAGCTGGAATTTCATACTATCTGTTTATTTAATTAAAATTTGTTTATGCTATTTTTAGTGTTGTTTTTATTTCAATTTTTTTTAATTTACTTTTATTAGATTTAAATCTCCCTTTTTTTTTAATTTTTGCATAGATGGTCACACGTAGTGAGTAAGACAACTGCTTAGAAGCTCAACTTGATTGAACCAAACAACAATTTTAGATATCCTAATCTCTGTGGGATCGATCCTACTCCCTATACTGCTATTTATTTACTGTTTAGACATAAAAATGTCAGTTTTGATGGATTCAACACCCATCAACATCAATAATAATAGTGACGGTAATAATAACAATAACAACAATGAAAGTTTGGATCCTACTTTACAAACAACCCATCATATTCCATGAATATGAAACACTAAAAAAACCCTCATAATTTTTATTTGTTTCATTTATAATTAAATATAAATACCAATCCCTAAAACTCTGAATATTATTGAAGATTAATATTTTCTTGAGAGAATCTAAACATTAAACCCTAAATCTTAAATAAGATCATACACTTGTTATACAAGGATATTAATTGTAGTAAATACTAAATATATGTTTAACATATAATTGATACATGTATAACAGTTGTTACATTAAGATATCAATAATGTTAGGTTTCAAGTATTAACGAGGTGGGTTAATATAATTCAAAATCAATCTACTATGATGCGTATTTGGAGATGAATAATAAATAAATGATAGCTTGAGATTAAAAGAATAGATGATAAGTATTATCCCATCCAAAAATTGTCTTTGAACTGATTTAAATATAAAAAAAAAAGCTCCAATTTTCTCGAATTTACCCTGTAAAACTCCAGCTAATCTATCACCAAATACAGGCTATGAGCATCCAAATAAAAATGTGAAGATTTTACAAGTTAGTGGGGGATGCATGCGTGTCTCTGGATTATTTTCATGCAATTACTAACTTTGTTTTAGTGATGATACAGAAACTAAATTATTGTGCTTTTTCAATCCCTTTTTCCGCATCTTAGTGGGATTTATATTTTATTTTCCTTGGCCTCCACAAATTTGCTATCTTTTAACTTTTTGCCCTAATTTTTCCAATTTTTTTTAAATTTTAAATTTCATTGTTGAGGAATATATATATATATATATATATATATTTTGGTTAAAATATTTTGTTAGCCCAGTACTTTAATAAAATTTGAGATTTAATCTATGTTCTTGAAAAAATTAAAAATTAAATCTTACTACTTTTTTAATCTAAAAATCTCAATTCAATAATCAAAATTATAGGTATTTCCCGTTAAAATTTATCAATTCGATATTTTGATTAGACAACTTTCATGTGATGTGATTTATGAATGACAAGAAGTAAATATGTCGGGCAAATTTTCAACTAAAACTATTAATGACAATAATGATTAGATTAGTATTCTTAAAATGAAAAAGTAGAAAAATTGAAATTTTAACTTTTAAAATATAAGGATTAAATCTCAAAATTTATCAAAGCACAGACACTAACAACATATTTTAACCATATGACTTAGGTATTTTATAAAATTTGATTAATTAACATTTTGAGATAATAAAGTATACTTCTAATATTAACATTTGAATATAGATACGTAAGAATTATATTTTTTAATTCTAGGATTGCAATAATGTTATCTTCAATATTTAAATTTATGTGTCTCCTTATAAATATAATTTTAATTATACATAAAAAAATATCAAATTTAGTAATGGTGAAATTATTACTTTTTACAATAAAAAATTAAATTAAAGAAGGAAATATTGGAACATGTGGTTTCCTCTTAATCCCTTGTAGGATTAAAGAAACTTCAATACTTGTGTATCCCATACAAACTAGATTTCATGACACCCACATTGTGGGTGATAAAATAATGTTTTTTAAAAATATATATTTTGAAATGAATAGACAATTCTTTTAAGAGAAAATTTAAAGAGGGTAATTTTTTAAAAACAAAAAAATAAAACAATCAATTTAAATTTTATTGTTTTTATTTAATTTTGTGTCACTTAATACGTGACATTAAATTTAGCAACACATTTTCAGAGACAACACCGAAGAGGTTGGCATTTAGCATGGGATCTTGGCCCTCCCTAATAAAATTACACTTTAGCCTCTTAAATAAGAAAAAAAATATTTAATCTTTTTAAAAATGATAAAATTATAAATTAATACATGATAAAATTATAATTTTAATTTTTTTAAAATTTTATAATTTAATTACGACTCCCCTAAAAAGGTTTTTTAACTTCGTCCCTGAAGACTTTATTATTAGTATAGATTAATCTATGTAAACTTGGTGTTGAAGAGAAAATAGGAATGATTGTGCTAGCTAGGCTTTATTAGGTATGGGCTAAATACATTCCGTTAGAATTGGGGAACTTTTTGGACTCGTCATAATTTATTTGAACTTCCACTCCTGAATCTAATTATTTTGATATTTAATTTGGTATAATAATATCAAAAAGTTATTGCATTATTTATCAAACATTGTTCCCTAATTCTTTTTTTAAAATTAAAAAATTATAATATTCCAAAATAAAATTATAACTATAATTTAATTAATTATAATCATTATAAAAATTGAAAGAAAATAATATTATTATATGGTAAAAAAATTATCATAGATGCAGTGGTGAAACCCAAAATTGAATCATTAAAAAATCATTACAATTTTATATCCTTAAAAATATAATTTTAGGTTGGGTATTTATTAGTGACTTAAATTGAATTTGGGTTTAGGTTGGATTGAATATGGGTTTTAGATATTTGGGTTTAGGCTTATGCTAAATAATTTGGGGCTATTCAATTTAATATTTATTAATAAAAAATGTTGTTTATTCGAATCGTTTGTATTTGAATAATGAAAATTGAAAAATCATCAACTAAACCTATTGAAATCAAATCCCTTGACTAAATAATTGAAAACCGATTAAATTAAAATAAAAGATTTTTGTTAAACTGATTTTAATCGACTAACCAATTTTTTGATGATGAATATGAAAAGCCTCCCCATTCAACTACGATCGCTTAATAATGTGCAGCACATTACCTTTTATATTTATCTTTTTGAAACCTACTCGGTTTGCATGTTCCAATGCCTTATGGTTGGTCACTATGTCACGAATCGTGACCATTGCGCACAGAATGTCCCATAAAGGATAACTTATTAAATGGGGTTCATTTGACCCACATAACCTAGCTCGATTCGTGGAATCCATGGAGAAACTCATCTACATGAAGGTTTGGTGGTTCAGTGAAACACTCTGGTAAAGCTAGAGTTACCAGGGTAATTAATGTAAAAAATAAGGGATAAAGATGTATAAAGTTTAAATCCCTTAAGACTCTCATCTTGTAGATAGACACAAATCTTGATCGTCGATGTAACTCAATCTGTACTATTGGTTTTGGGAGAGCTCAACTATAAATAGAGGCTTTCCCCCTCATTTGTATTCACTTAGTTGTAATCCTTCATAATAATTGAATACTACTCATAAACTTGTTATGCGCTATTTTTCTCCGGCTTTTTGTTCATTCGTAGTTTCTTTTGTCTTTCGAGCTTGCTTCCGCTTTGCTTCGGTGCTTTGGAAAATTTCTGTAAAATTCTCATTTTCCAAGAGTAGGCTGACTTAGGTAGGATTTGAACCCAAGAAATCACCTAAGGCCGCGCGGTTTGCCAGACTAAAGATTTAGTTTCGTGACAGTTGGTATCAGAGCTAGTGTTCGAATGTAACACCCCTTACCCGTCTTCAAGCTGGGACAGAGTTCGAGGCATTACCTAACTAATCTTTGATTAAACATCTCGAATAGGGTTACAAAGTCTCGTTTAAACCCATCACTTACTTATACTTGGCCTAAGAGGCCCTAAACATACTTCCGAGAGGTATCGGGACTATTCCGGGGACATTTACGAGTTCGAGAAACTTTTCAACAAAACAGGGGTCACACGCCCGTATGAGTCTAGGGACACGCCCGTGTGCCTCTAAGACATGCCCGTGTCTACCACCCGTGGTTGAAACTGACTAATTTCACACGGCCTCGACACGCCCGTGGCCTTGGCCCGTGTGCCAAACCTTGGCATTCTGACTAATCCACACGCCCACACACATGCCCGTGTGTTTCAACCGTGTGGCAATTTAAATTCCAAGTGCAAGGTGCAGACTTCACACGGCCTGGGCACACGCCCATGTGCTAGCCGTGCTACTCACACGGTCTAGACATACGCCCGTGTGTTTACCCAGGTGGAAAATTAGAAGGCTATCTACCAAGCCCTTAGCCACCCTACATTGCAAACATACATACTCCAATTCCATTCAACGTAATTCATGACCCAAAGACACATCTAAATATTCAATTCAACATTCATACACAAAGGCATATACTTCAAGAAAATCACTTCCATTAAGCAAAAGAATTTGCCAAGTATTTGCCTAATTTAAGGCCATTTACAAAATGACTTTAGTAAAATACATAGCCAACACTTTGGCTAAAAATTACAACTTAACAAAATACTCGAGTCCTATACATGCCATACTCAAAATAAGTCTAAATTGTTATACCAAAGTGATGTCGATAGTGTGATTTCCGAACTCTTACATCCACGATTCTCGAGTTATCTTGGCAATACTACAAGGAATAAGGGCAATGAAAGGGATAAGCATAAAGCTTAGTAAGTTTGCATGAATATAAATAGCAACAATAAGCTCATAAAATAATCCATCCATGACATTAACTAACCATACACATGTCATAGGTATCTTGCCTTACTTACTCACAATTGCCCTTATTTAGCACATACCATGCCACATGTCGTAAACGTTTCTTCGTGACTCATTCGCGAGTACCTATATTCACTCATTCATATGACTTTAGTGCAAATCTCATTTCTACTTCTAAACTCATCTACTTATCCCTTTAATCACTAGGGATAGTCAAAGACACATATTCGACGTCGTTCATGTAGAGACGAAGCCAATGCCACATCCCCGATGTGGTGTTACATGGAGTTACTTCTAAATGCCAATGCCATATCCCAGATATGGTCTTATATGGACTTTCACATCAATTATCGATGCCACACCCCGGATGTAGTCTTAACGAGTTTCTTATTCTTTTCCGAAGCCATATCCCGGATATGGTCTTATACGGGATCTTAACTCGGTGCCGAGGCCATGTCCCGGACATGGTCTTATACGAGACCTTACCTAAATTACATTTCGATGATAGCAATCCCATATTCATTATAGTCCAACATCATATTCAACATCAATTTCTCATTTCAATGAAGTATCATACATCAATGTGATACCAAGCATTTTCAATTATGCTAACATAAATATTTCATTAATCACATACAAACTTACCTCGTTTTCAAAATGAGCTAGCTCAACGATTTAGTCTGAGACTTTATTCTTTCCCCGATCGAGGCGGATTCTCGGTTCTTCTTGCTCTATAATAGCAATTTAGCTCATTTTAATCATCTCATTAATAAAATCATTTCAATAATCATGCTTAGGCAAAATTTCTATTTTGCCCCTAGACTTTGGCAAAATGACTATTTTGCCCCTAGGCTCGGAAATAAATTCTAATCACATTTCTACCTTCAACAAGCCTAGGTGAACATTTAATACTCTTATAGCTATCATCAATACTCAACATTTCACATGGTAACTACAAATTTGTAACCTTTTCATCAAGGTCCAATTAGGTGTTTTCAAGACAACACCTTTCACAAAAGTTGTTCATCTAACAACTAAAACTCAATTTCTTCCATAAAAGTGCAACAAATAACTATGATAGCTCTCATGGAAAAACTCTTAACTTTTCTCTATTTTGTACAATAGTCCCCTCATTTGAAAGCTTAAGCTTTAGGGATCTCAAAAGTACAATTATTTTCAAGAAAAGTTCACTAGAACACTTACTTGTGAAGGGGTGAGTGTGCTGAAATTTTTGGAAGCTTTCTACCCCTTATTTGCTGAAATTTTCGGTGGAAGAGATGAAGGAGAAAGATGATATCTTTTCTCTCCTTATTCTAATATTAAACTATCAATTAAGTCCACCTACTCACCAACTTTGACCAACATGGTCAATCCTTGTCCCCTATGGCCGGCCAAGCACATATTGGGGTCCAATTTACATTCTAAGGCTATTCGGTACCTTTAGCTTCTAGAATGGAACTTTCGCACTTTATGCAATTTAGTCCTTTTTTTTCGCGATTAAGCATGGAATCGCTAAAATTAAAGCACCAAAATTCTCATGCACATATACTATCATGCTCCGAATCATAATATAACATGAAAATAAATTTCTCAAGTCTCAGATTAGTGACCCCGAGATCACTATTTCGACTAGCCCCTAAATCGGACTGTTACAATTCTCCCCCCTTAAGGATTTTCGTCCTCGAAAATCTTACCGGTAAAAAGGTTGGGATATTGGTTTCTCATCATTTCCTCGGGCTCCCAAGTAGCCTCTTCTATTCCGTGCCTTTGCCATAGAACTTTCACTAGAGCTATGCTTTTGTTTCTTAACTACTTGACCTCTCGCGCCAAGATTCTAATCGGCTCTTCGCCATAAGTCAAGTCCGGTTGTATCTCTACTTCTGTCAGCACTATGATATGTGAAGGGTTCGAACGGTATCGGCGTAACATGGATACGTGAAAGACGTCATGAATCTTTTCTAGCTCAGGTGGCAAGGCCAACCGATAAGCTACCGGTCCTATCCTCTCGGTAACCTCATAAGGTCCGATAAAATGCGGACTCAATTTGCCCTTCCGGCCAAATCTGAGGACTTTCCTCCAAGGTGACACTTTCAAGAACACTTCATCACCGACTTCGAACTCGATCTCTTTCTTTTTCAAATCTGAATAGGATTTTTGTCTGTCTGAGGCAACTTTCAGACAGTCACGTATTACTTTTACTTTCTCTTCAGTTTCCCTAACCAAGTCGACCCCGTGTATCTGTTTCTCTTTGAGTTCTGACCAATACAAGGGCGTTAGGCACTTACGCCCATACAACGCCTCATAAGGTGCCATATTCAAACTTGACTGAAAACTGTTGTTGTAGGCGAATTCCACCAGTGGTAAGTATTTCTCCCAACTACCTTGGAATTCTAAAATACAACATCGAAGCATGTCTTCAAGTATCTGAATTACCCTCTCCGACTGTCTGTCGGTTTGTGGATGGAAGGCTGTACTAAAACTCAATTTCGAGCCCAAGGCCTCTTGCAACTTTTTTTCAAAACCGTGACGTGAATCTCGGATCTCTATCCGATATGATCGATAACAGTACACCATGGAGTTTTACTATCTCTGACATGTATAAGTCTGCTAATTTGTCAAGCGAATAGTCGACTCGCACTGGTAAAAAATGGGCTGACTTTGTGAGTCTATCAACCACAACCCATATTGCATCTTTCTTCTTTGGAGTCAATGGTAAGCCCGTCACGAAGTCCATAGTAATACGGTCCCATTTCCACTCAGAAACCATAATGGGCTGAAGTAAACCCGAAGGTACTTAATGTTCAGCCTTTACTTGCTGACAGATCAGACATTTCGATACAAACTTGGAAATGTCTTTCTTCATACCAAGCCACCAATACCATTTCTTCAAATCATTGTACATCTTCGTGCTGCCTGGGTGTACATTCAAACATCCGCTATGCACTTCATGCAAGATTTTATGAATAAGCTCGTCATTTCTGGGTACATAGACCCTATCTCGAAATGTCAGACATCCATCAGGATTTACCCGAAAGTCTGACTCCATGTTCAACTCACATAAAACTCTCTTGGCTTGCAAACTGTTATCATCTTTCTAAGCTTCACAGATTTCTTGGAGAAACAATGGTTTAGCCCTCAATTCGGCTAAAACGGAACCATCATCCAACAAGGTCATCTGAGTACTCATGGCTCTTAGTGCAAACAATGATTTTCTGCTCAAAGCATCGGCGACTACGTTCGCCTTTCCCAGATGGTAGTCAATTACTAACTCATAATCCTTAATCAGCTCTAACCACCTTCGTTGCCTCAAATTCAATTCCTTTTGAATCATCAAATATTTTAGGCTTTTATGGTTGGTGAAAATCTGACACCTTTCACCATATAAATGATGCCTCCAAATTTTCAATGCAAACACAATTGCGGCCAACTCTAAATCATGAGTCGGGTAATTCTTCTCGTGCGGCTTCAATTGCCTAGAGGCGTAAGCAATCACCTTACCCTCTTGCATGAGTACACAACCCAATCCGTTCAAGGACACGTCACTATAAACCACAAATTCTCTTCCGGCTCGAGTTGCACCAAAATAGGGGCCTCGATCCAATGATGTCTTGATTTCTCAAAACTCTGTTGACACTTTTCTGTCCAATCGAACTTCACATCTTTTTGCAAAAGTTCAGTCATCGGGGTAGCTATCATGGAAAACCCCTTGAAAAAATACCTATAATAGCCAGCGAGGCCTAGAAAACTCCTTACTTCAGTTACACTCCTCGGCGGTTTCCATTCAACAATTGCTGAAATCTTACTCGGGTTGACTCTAATCCCGTCTCCCGAGACAATGTGTCCCAAAAGTCCCACTTCCTTGGGCCAAAATTCACTCTTACTGAATTTGGCATACAATTGTTTTTCTCTCAAAACTTGCAGAACCATAATCAAATGCTCGGCATGTTCGTTCTCGTCCCAAGAGTAGATTAGTATGTCACCGATGAAAACCACAACAAATTTATCCAAGTATGGCCGAAAAATGTGATTCATCAAATCCATAAAGATCGCCGGGGCATTCGTTAGACCAAAAGGCATGACCAAAAATTCATAGTGGCCATATCTAGTCCTAAACGCGGTTTTCGGCACATCCGAGTCCTTGACTCTCATCTGATAGTACCCTGACCTCAAATCTATCTTGGAAAATACCGTGGCTCCCTTCAATTGATCGAATAGATCGTCGATCCTCGGCAACGGGTACTTGTTCTTCACAGTTACCTTGTTAAGTTGCTGATAATCTATACATAGTCTCATGGAACCATCTTTCTTCTTTACGAATAAAACAGGAGCACCCCACGGAGAAAAACTCGGCCTTGCAAAACCTTTATCCGTTAGCTCTTGCAACTGTTCTTTTAGCTCCTTTAGCTCGGTTGGAGCTATTCTATAGGGAGCAATAGAAATAGGGGCAGTACCCGGAGCTAACTCAATCCTAAATTCGATCTCTCTAACTGGAGGTAGCCCTGGCAACTCTTCCGGGAAAACATCTGGGTACTCGCATACTATGGGTACCGACTCCATTTTCAATTTAGTCTCTTTAGTGTTCAACACAAAGGCAAGATAAGCCAGAATCCCTTCTTTAAATACTTCGAGTCGACAAGGTTGACATCACTCACTGTAGCCTATCCGGCTTATATCGATTCAACACGAATAAGATTACCATTTTCATCTCTCAACTCAATAGGCTTCTTCCCACAATTCACAATTACTCCATGAGTAACTAACCAATCCATCCCAAGGATGACATCAAACTCATCAAACGGTAATAACATAAGATCGACAGGGAAATAATGACCCTTAATCATCAAAGGGCAACCTTTGCAAACTCTATAAACCAACACACACTTGCCTAGGGGATTAGACACTCTTATTATGAATTCGGTAGACTCTATAGGCATGCTCATACTACAGACTAATTTCATGCATATGTATGAGTGGGTAGATCTCGGATCAATTAAAGCTACAACACGAGTATCATAGAGAGAAAAGGTACCCGTGATTACGTCGGGGGATGATGCCTCTTCATGAGCACGAATGGCATATGTCCTCGCCTGTGATCTACCCTCGACTCTAGCAGCTTGCTCTCTAGATGGATTCTTGCTACCCATCTCAATTCTCGGGTTTCTCAGTGATCTTCCCCTAGCAGTACTTCCCGATCTTGCATTCCGAGGCTTTTCTTTCTCGCCCACCTCGGGGCAGTCTCTGATAAAGTGGTCTAAGGACCCATAGCTGAAGCAAGCTTTCTCATTAGCTCTCACCAGAATGGCGCCTTCCACACTGAGGGCATTTCGGTTTACTTGGTCGGACGTTGCCCACAGTAGCAACTGATGTGGTCTGCCCTTTTGACCCTGAAAATTGCTTGCCTTTACTTCGGGTTGAAAACCCTGCTGAAGTGACTGATCGAGTATCGAAATCCCTCGATTTCTTAGATGAGGATTGGTGAGACTTATTCAGTTATCTCTTCCTCGAGTCACGAGACTCATTCTCAGCTCTTCTCTTCTCGTTAGCCAACTCTTTGGCTTTACAGGCTCTATCTACCAACACTACAAATTCCTTTAGTTCGAGGACTCCCACATATAAACGGATATATTCATTTAATCCGTCCTCGAATCTCTTGCACATGACGGCTTCGGTAGACATTCACTCCCGTGCATACTTGCTAAGCCTTACGAACTCCTGTTCATAGTTGGTTACTGACATACGACCTTGCTTCAGTTCCAAGAAATCCTTCCTCTTATGGTCGATGAATCGCTGACTGATGTAAAATTTTTGGTATTCCTCTTGGAAAAATTCCCAGCTAACTCTCTCCCTTGGCACCACCGAAAATAGGGTGTTCCACCATCGATAGGCTGAATCTCTCAGGAGAGATACCGCATACTTTAAGCACTCCTCAGGTGTGTAGGATAACTCATCGAATACCCTGATGGTATTCTCGAGCTAGAATTCCGCTTTCTCCGGGTCATCGTCCTTATTTGCCTGGATTTCCTCGGCTCCTTACTTTCGGATCTTATCCACCGGAGGTCTTTCTCTTCTCACCACCTCAACTACTTGAGGAGCTACTGGAGCAGGTTGAGGGATTGGTGGGGGTGGAGGGGGTTGAGCGTTTGGATTTGCTCGGGTATACTCAATATACCAGTTGCTCATCATGTGGAGAAAGGCTTCTCGAGCCTCTTCCCCCTGACCCAAGGTCTCGGGTCTACTATTAGCTGGCGCGGTCCCTTGAGTGGGAGCCTGCGCGTTACTCGCAGCATCATCGGTTGCAGTTTGATCTGGATCAGAATCCATATACAACATAAAACACAATTTCATACGTCAGGAGCCATCACACTATCATTACTCAGACACTCTTACATATGGCATGTATAGCTAGACTCGTACTTACGCTACGTTATTCCTAGAACCGACTAAACCGTAGCTCTGATTCCAATAAATGTAACACCCCTTACCCGCCTTCAACCCGGGACAGGGTTCGAGGCATTACCTAACTAATCTTGCTTAAACATCTCGAATAGGGTTACAAAGTCTCGTTTAAACCCATCACTTATTTATACTTGGCCTAAGAGGCCCTAAACATACTTCCGAGAGGTATCGGGACTATTCCGAGGACATTTACAAGTTCGAGAAACTTTTCAACAAAATAGAGGTCACACGCCCGTATGAATTTAGGGACACGCCCGTGTGCCCCTAAGACATGCTCGTGTCTACCATCCGTGGTCGAAACTGACTAATTTCACACGGCCTCGACACGCCCGTGGCCTTGGCCCGTGTGCCAAACCTTGGCATTCTGACTAATCCACATGGCCCACACACACGTTCGTGTGTTTCAACCGTGTGGCGATTTAAATTCCAAGTGCAAGGTGCAGACTTCACACGGCCTGGGCACACGCCCATGTGCTAGCCGTGCCGCTCACACGGTATAAACACACGCCCGTGTGTCTACCTAGGTGGAAAATTAGAAGGCTATCTACCAAGCCCTTAGCCACCCTACATTGCAAACATACATACTCCAATTCCATTCAACGTAATTCATGACCCAAAGACACATCTAAATACTCAATTCAACATTCATACACAAGGGCATACACTTCAAGAAAATCTCTTCCATTAAGCAAAAGAATTTGCCAAGTATTTGCCTAATTTAAGGCCATTTACAAAATGAATTTAGTAACATACATAGCCAACACTTTGGCTAAAAATTACAACTTAACAAAATACTCGAGTCCTATACATGCCATACTCAAAATAAGTCTAAATTGTTATACCAAAGTAATGTCGATAGTGTGATTTCCGAACTCCTACGTCCACGATCCTCGAGTTATCTTGGCAATACTACAAGGAAGAAGGGCAATGAAAGGGATAAGCATAAAGCTTAGTAAGTTTGCATGAATATAAATAGCAACAATAAGCTCATAAAATAATCCATCCATGACATTAACTAACCATACACAAGTCATAGGCATCTTGCCTTACTTACTCACAATTGCCCTTATTTAGCACATACCATGCCACATGTCGTAAATGTTTCTTCGTGACTCATTCGCGAGTACCTGTATTCACTCATTCATATGACTTTAGTGCAAATCTCATTTCTACTTCTAAACTCATCTACTTATCCCTTTAATCACTAGGGATAGTCAAAGACACATATTCGACGTCGTTCCTGTAGAGACGAAGCCAATGCCATATCCCCGAGGTGGTCTTACATAGAGTTACTTCTAAATGCCAATGCCATATCCCGGATATGGTCTTATATGGACTTTCACATCAATTATCGATGCCACATCCCGGATGTGGTCTTAACGAGTTTCTTATTCTTTTCCGAAGCCATATCCCGGATATGGTCTTATACGGGATCTTAACTCGGTGCCGAGGCCATGTCCCGAACATGGTCTTATACAGGACCTTACCTAATTTACATTTCGATGATAGCAATCCCATATTCATTATAGTCCTCTAGGACTTCAACATCATATTCAACATCAATTTCTCATTTCAATGAAGTATCATACATCAATGTGATACCAAGAATTTTCAATTATGCTAACATAAATATTTCATTAATCACGTACAAACTTACCTCGTTTTCAAAATGAGCTAGCTCGACGATTTAGTCTGAGACTTTGTTCTTTCCCCGATCGAGGCGGATTCTCAGTTCTTCTTGCTCTCTAATAGCAATTTAGCTCATTTTAATTATCTCATTAATAAAATCATTTCAATAATCATGCTTAGGCAAAATTTCTATTTTGCCCCTAGACTTTAGAAAAATGACCATTTTGCCCCTAGGCTCGGAAATAAATTCTAATCACATTTCTACCTTCAACAAGCCTAGGTGAACATTTAATACTCTTATAGCTATCATCAATACTCAACATTTCACATGGTAACTACAAATTTGTAACTTTTTCATCAAGGTCCAATTAGGTGTTTTCATGACAACACCTTTCACAAAGTTGTTCATCTAACAACTAAAACTCAATTTCTTCCATAAAAGTGCAGTAAATAACTATGATAGCTGTCATGAAAAAACTCTTAACTTTTCACTATTTTGCACAATAGTCCCCTCATTTGAAAGCTTAAGCTTTAGGGATCTCAAAAGTACAATTATTTTCAAGAAAAGTTCACTAGAACACTTACTTGTAAAGGGGTGAGTGTGCTGGAATTTTTGGAAGCTTTCTACCCCTTATTTGCTGAAATTTTTGGTGGAAGTGATGAAGGAGAAAGACGATATCTTTTCTCTCCTTATTCTAATATTAAACTATCAATTAAGTCCACCTACTCACCAACTTTGACCAACATGGTCAATCCTTGTCCCCTATGGCCGGCCAAGCACATATTGGGGGTCTAATTGCTTTTTAAAGTCCTCCAATTTACATTCTAAGGCTATTCGGTACCTTTAGCTTATAGAATAGAACTTTCGCACTTTATGCTATTTAGTCTTTTTTTTCGCGATTAAGCATAAATCGCTAAAATTAAAGCACCAAAATTCTCATGCACATATACTATTATGCTCCGACTCATAATATAACATGAAAATAAATTTCTCAAGTCTCAGATTAGTGACCCTGAGATCACTATTCCGACTAGCCCCTAAATCGGGCTGTTACATCGAAGGCGCTAATCGAGATGACAAAAAGGAGGAGACGAGTAGAATGTCCCGATAGAGACTCGTGGGAGGTCCAGAAAAAATAACAAATTGAGGGATATGCTATCAACTTTGGAAGGTTGAGTGACCAATCTCAAGGAATCCATGGGTGGTGTGAAGGAAACTCTTGAGGTAGTTGAGGGATGCGTCAATGAGTTTGATTCGATGAGAGTGCAGCTTAAGGACTATGTGGCAAAGGCTCTTAGTGGCAATCAGGATGTGTTGAAAGAGGCCCTCAATGCCGCCATGGGTGAACAAACCGAGAAGTTGACTAAGGGCAACGATGTTTTCGAAGCTTCAATTCTGCCTTTAAAGAGGAAACTAAGGCCATGATGGCAAAGATTGAGGAGCTCGAGGGAGAGCTTGTTGTGTGTAGAGCTGCTATAGGAAAAAAGGATGTTGGCTTCAGTTCTTAAGCAACGTAAGATGGATGTCCCAAAGCTGAAAGAGTTTGGGGGATGAGGTCCACGAGAGATGTGGACAATTTTCTCTGGGGAATGGAACAATACTTCCGTGTGATAAGCATCGAGAATAACACCACTATGGTAAACATTGTTGCAGTTTATTTTACTGATATCGCTCTTTTATAGTGGCGTTGTAGGTCCACAAATGAGAGACAATGTGGTACTGCATTTGGGACTTGAGAGGAGTTTCAGAAAAAAATAGAAGAAACAATTTTACCCGCAGTATGTCAAGGAGAAGACTCGGGCTAAGTTGCATCAACTTATGCAACAAGGTACTGTCCAAGAGTATGTCAGAGATTTAGTGAATTGATGCTTCAAATCTTTGACTTGAGCGGGAAATAATCTTTCTACTAGTTCAAAGACAGGTTGAAGCCTTGGGCGAAACAAAAATTGCGTCGACAAGGTATCACTAAGCTTACTGTAACTGTGGTTAAGGTGAAATCCTTTATCGAGCTTGGTCTGAAGAAAGACAAGTTTGAGTTTTTCAAGCCTAAAGAGACGGGCAATGGTGGGGGAGACCATGAGGAAGATGGAAATAGAAACAGTGGCAATAGAAAAAATGGTGGTAATGGGAGACCACATAATGGGAAAGGGAAGTCCAACTGTAACACCCCTAACCCGTAACCATCGCCGGTCTAGGGTTAAAGGCATTACCAGACAAAACAGAACCTTTTACAGACATTTCATAATATAATTCAACGATTCAATTCAAAATATCCCTTGAATAGGTCTACGAGACCTTAAACATGCTTTAGAAAGGGGCCGGGACTAAACCGAACACATACAAAAATTTTCGTTCAAAGTTTCAGAGGTCACACGCCCGTGTGGGCAAGCCGTGTGCCTCTCACGGCCTCAGACAAACCCGTGTGTCTAAGTCGTGTCAAATCAGGGCATACATACTGACTTGTCCACACGGCCATGGACACGCCCGTGTGCCTCACCCGTGGTCGCTACTGACTTGCACCACACGGCCAGTCATACGCCCGTGTGTCCAGCCCATGGTCGACACTGACTTGTTTTGAAATGCAACCACGTAGGAACGGTCGAGCCACACGCCCGTGTGCTCAACCGTGTGGGCAAATATAGGCCATTTTCAAGGCCAATTTGCCACCCACACTTTGGTTTATACCTACAAGCAAAATTATGCATCAATCCAAGTATCAAAGGCAACCAAAACATACCAAAATGTTCATCATTTCTAACCACTCATGAGCACAACCATCACACCAACTTTTATGTCATTTAGTTCAATCCAATCTCATACATTTCCAAGCATGATTCATCCACAATATACTACATTAATAAGACATCTTCTCATCAATGATACACAAACTTTGCATCAATAAACTTACCATAAATTTGTCCATCTCATTAGCTCAAACATTAGCCATCAAACCACATCAAACTATGCATCATTTGACATGAGCTACTCATTATTATCAAGTTCATTATCTAGCCATATCACATGGCTATTTATATACAACTCAAACATAATCCAAAACAACTAGCCTATACATGCCATATTTAAATATGTACACAATCAAAAGTACCAAAGTAGAGATTGATAGTGTGGTGACGATCCTTGACGATTCTCGAGCCTTTCATAGCTTCAACGATCTATAAAACAAAACAAACACACACAAAGTAAGCTTTCAAAAGCTTAGTAAGCCATATACAAATAAACTTATCATATAATCATTTATAAGCATAGCAAATCAAATTCATTAACATATCTTCATTTCAAACACATAGATTTCTCTTTGACTCAATTGAATTACCATTGCTTACCAACATATCATATCTCAAGCATCTCTTTTGCTCATATCTCAAACATACATATATCACCTTTTACTCATTGCATCCATGTACATATACTCACCTTTCATGCCTATTCAAAGCATATACATCAAACGTACCTGAAACAATTATACAATTCACGTAGTCATTCTTTTCTCGGACTTGCCCGTTGAACCGTTCGGAATCAAATAGGATGCTCAGAATACTCAGAATAATCGTACAATGCCAACGTCCCAGACGTGGTCTTACATGTAACCAAATATCGATGCCACTGTCCCAGACAGGGTCTTACACGAATCAAATACGATGCTAATGTCCCAGACATGGTCTTACACGTAAATCTCAAATCGATGCCAATGTCCCAGACGTGGTCTTACACGATATCATATATCGGAAACCTATATCATGATATATGTAATCCTATCTATTCCTAGGTTCGTACGGGACTTTTCAGACTTTGACACCTTGTTGATATTTCCTCGGATTTCATATACAAATCATATCAAACATATTCATCGCAATCCAAATTTCATAGATGCATAAATAAACAAATTCTAATACATTTATTTGTATATCGACTTACCTCGTACAGAAAGAACGGAAACGAACGACTATTCAATTACTTTCGACTTTCCTCGATCTAAATCTGTTTCTTCAGTTCTTGATCTATACATATTCAAATTTAATCCATTTATTCACTAAATCATTCAATTCAATCCAAAAAAAACATATTTAGGGCAATTTACAAATTAGCCCCTACATTTTCACATTTTGACATTTTAGTCCTTATTTCACAAAATCACAAAATACACAAAATCTCTATATACCAATGCTTAGCCGAATGTTCATGGAGTTCATACAAGTCCATAAATTTCATTTATTTCATAATTTAGTCCCTCAAAATATTATTTTCACAAATTAGTCCAAATTACTCAAATTCACTAAAAATCCAAAGACAAAACATGTTAATCTAACACATATATTTCATATTTCATCATCAAACATCACATAACTCATAATTCATCAATGGCACATTTCAAAATCATCATCAATTCACAAAATTGAAGCATGGGTTTTGAAGAACACAAAGCAACGATTACAAAAGCGTAGAAATTATCAAAAACCGAAGCAAAACATACCTTGAATCAAGCTAAATGAGTGTCGAATATTGAAAATGCAAAGACCTAACTTTTCTTCCTTCACTTTCGGCAAAACAAGATGATAATAATCATCTTTTAATGTTTGTTTTTATTTAATATAACTTAATAACCAATTTACATTTTTATCCTTTTTAATTAACATATAATAACACATATAATGGTTGGTCATTAATGTCCATTAGCACATTAATGGCATAATAACCTATTAAGGACTTCTCATATTGAAGACAATAGCAATTCGGCACTTATTCAATTAGAAGGTCACTTTTATCTTTTACTCGATTTAGTCCTTTTATTAAATTAAGCACACAAACGATAAAATTTTCATTGAAACTTTCACACATGTTAATTCACATACTATAAGCACGGAAAATAATTTTAAAATATTTTTCTAACTCAGATTTGTGGTCCCGAAACCACTATTCCGACTAGGGTCTAAACCGGACTGTTACACCAACAATAGATCGAAGGGGCCAATGAAATGCTTCCTTTGTGATGGTCTTCATATGGTGAGGGATTGTCCAAAGAAATCTGTGTTTTCTACTATCGAAGGGGACGATGAGCTAGATAGAGCATAGATAAGACTTGGTTCAATTGTGCATTTTATTGAAGCCAAAAGAGTCAAAGATAATGAGAAGAAGCCAGTGAACTGAATCTTGTGTTGTGGTTCGGATAAGATGTGGGACTGTCTAGAGTGATCCAAGATGTCCGTAATAAATAAAGAAAAGGAAATGGAGCTTGTTGAGAGTGAGGCTTTAAATTTTAGGCCTACGATACTCAATTTTGTGAAGGCGAAGAGGAATCGAAAGTAGAAAGGGTTGATGTATGTGGACATCAACATTGTAGGTCAGAGGAAGAGTGCTCTTATTGATACGAGGGCATCAAACTTGTTCATATCAGAGAAAGTTATGGGTAAACTTGGTCTCTCAGTTAGTGAATCAATTAAGAAGATCAAAACTGTTAATTTCAAAGAGGTCCCAATAGTGGGAGTAGCACAAGGAGTTGAGCTGCAAATCGGTCAATAGAAAGACAAGGAAGACTTTGAGGTAATTCACTTAGATGATTACGAATTCGTGCTCGACTTAAATTTTCTTGACAAGGTTGATGCTTTGTTGATTCCTTTTGTTGATTGCATTTGTAACACCCCCTACCTGTATCCGTTGCCGGAATAAAGTACGAGGCATTACCGAGGAGTACGGAACACTTACAGACAATTTAAACCATTTATCGCTCAAATACCGAAATTGATTATAAAAGTTTCTTTAAAGGACCCTCGAGGCCCAAATCATGCATTAGGATCGGGCCGGGACTAAATCAGAATCGTATGAAATTTTTCGCAAAATCCCAAAATTTATTTCATTTACAAGGGTCCCACGCCCGTGTGACTGGGGACACTCCCGTGTGGCATGGCCGTGTGGCTCACTTGGCCGTGTCTCTGAGGCGTGTAACTCTCTAACTTGCATATATGAAGGAACTCGGGTCACACGGCCTTAGTACACGCCCGTGTTGCTAGGCCGTGTGGTAAAGTTAATTTTCACAAATAAGGCTATTTTCCAAACCATATTTCTCACTCATTTGATCCTTATTCTTAACCCACATTTAATACATACAAAAACCAATTTAAGATATTCAACCAAGCCTTATACTTAATACCATTTGTTAATCGCACACTTCATATAATTAACAAGAAACGTATATGGGCTCAATTCTCATTAAATTTCTCTTGTACTTATACTTTTTCACATTATATATTCATATAACATATAACAATTATACCTCTGTATTTCATGTACATTTTTATAACAATTTGTCTTGGTTTCAAACTACTTCATATTGGAGTTTTACTTATCAAATCATTTGAAACATCATCTTTACACATATAGTGCACTTGAGGTGCACAATTCTATAATTATGAATGAACACATTTATGAAACATATGCCATGTTTTTATATATATCATAGTCTCATATTTCCATGTATCAATTACCATCATTTTCTCGTATTTCGACAAATACGTGTAACAAATTCATAAACATGCAATTCACTAACTCTTCCTGCCAATCACAATTTAAATTGACAAATCACTTATTGAGCCCAATTTCAATGTTCACTAAAATCTATCATATAAATTTGGATGTACGTATCCACCAATAAATTCCATGTACACGTATCATCATCTCATATTTCCACATATATTTACTTTCCACATTATGAACTCAAATAACATATACAAGACATACCAATGTATTTCAAATACGTTTTCATAATATTTCATTTAGAATTCAGATTATTTCATATTAGAATTCTTCTCATTAACTCATTTGAAATACCAATTCATACGGATAATACACTCAAGGGTGTAAAAATATATAATCACAAATGAACTCATTCATCAACCAAGTTCTATATTCATGTCTCATCAACTCGTATTTTCTTTATCACATAATATATATACCATCATTGATGAGCTCATCAACACCATGATTTCCATTCCCTTGTTATTTTTCCATATTTATCCCGTTGAATTTCTCAGAATTTCGATGGATTTTCAGGGGTACACTTTAGTGTACAAATCCGGGTCCGTCAATTCATATTCATGTGCGCACATTTCCATTTCAGAGAGCACACTCTCACGAACCTCATCCTTACAGCGGGATTACCAGTCCAGGCTAAATCCCCTGCAACGACAGTTACTCTAATGAGCTTGGATCTAAATTACCAGTCCAGGCTAAATTCAGACCCTAATTCGGATTACCCGTCCGGGCTAAATCCATTTTCCACATATTCTTCAGAAGGGCTATATCAGGATAGGATCACCCGTCCGGGCTAAATCATTTTTACCGTCAATTCCTTTTTAGAGATCCATCGAATTTTCCTTTCATTCAACCGGGATTTATTTTCCCTTTTCATCAAGAATATCAATACTTCATCAATTATCATACAATAAACATCCAAATCATATTCACATCAATAAAAATATATTTCAAGCATTTAAGAATATATTCAAGTTACACGAACTTACAATTCGATTTTTATACCATAACGGTAATCTTAGTTTCATAATAAATATTTGAAATAAAACATTATATAATTTCTAATTAAACGTTTATCGATTATAATCGGGCATGTGATCAATTTATACATAAGTCATTCATATATTTTCCTCCCCCTCCTCTCCATTCCACATCCTTAGTATAAATAACACATTTGTAAGTAACATTATCTATAATTTTTCACTATTTATTTATGTGAATATTCAAGTTGTTCATCCGTGTCATAGTCATTAAATTATTTTTATATTGAGCTAAAGAAATCCAAATTAATATCCGCTAATTTCCCCTGAAATTAGACTCACATATATTTTTACCATAAAATTTTAAAAATTTTTGGTTCAGCCAATAAGTACAGTTTATTCTTTAAAGTAACCCCTGTTCCGCTGTCCGACAGTTCCGACCCCTCTTCACTAAAAATTAATTATCTCATTATACAGAATTTGGATAATGTTACTGTTTGTTTATTTTGAAAATAGGCTCATTAAGTATTTTAAGCATCTAAATTATAACCCATAATTATTTTCCTCCAATTTTTTATGATTTTCAAAAGTCAGAACAAGGGAACCCGAAATCATTCTGACCTTGTCTCACAAAACCTATTATATCTCATGATTTAAAATTCCATTTCTTACATCATTTCTTCTATAAGAAACTAGACTCAATAAGATTTAATTCCATATTTTATTCATCCTATAATTCGATTTCTACAATTTTTGGTGATTTTTCAAAGCTAGACTACTCCTGCTGTCCAAAACTGTTTTAGTGCAAAGTGTTGATTTCCATTTTGCCCCAAATTTCACAGTTCATACAATTCAGTCGATGTCCAGTTAACCCATCAAATGGGATAATTTTTCTCAATTAATAACTTATTCTATCATTTTAAACTACTTCCTAACCCTTGAAAATCATAAATTTAGCATTAAACCTTAATTCCAAACTCTTTTACAATTAGGTCCTAAAACCAATTTCCATCAATTTTACTTGATAAAATCATCATATATCAAAATTAAAGCTTCAATTCTATATTTATTCATCATATTCTTCCAGCACCCATCCATAGAAACTTTAAAAATTAGCCATAGAATCAAAAACTAATGACATAGGAAGTTGGACCCAATTGTAAAAGTCCAAAAACATAGAAATTTCAAGGAGAAAACAAGAATTAAACTTACATGAAGCTAGAGTATGAAAACCAGCTTGAACCCTCTTCCATGGCTGTTTTTCAGCTGATGAAAATGGAGAGAAATGAAGAGAATTCTAGATATTCCAATTTGGTCCCATTTTTATTTAGCTAATTTTGGCAATTTTCCAATTTTGCCCTTATTTCACCCATTTCCTAATTTTTCTCAGCTATTGCCGCCCAAAATATTTCCTTTGGGCTTATTTTCATTTTAGGTCCTTCCTCATTTGACAATTAAGCTATTTAATCCTTCTAGCAACTTTTACACCTTTTTCAATTTAGTCCTTTTTATTTAATTAACCACCCAAACGTCAAAATTTTCTAACGAAATTTTAATACTACCTTATTGACATTCCATAAATATTCATAAAAATATTTATGAATCGGTTTATAACACCGAGATCTCGATACCTCTTTTTCTCAATTTCTTGACCAAATAAATCTTTATAAAACACAACTTACTATTTCAAAAATCTTTTAAAAGCTACATTTGGCTCGTAAATATTAAATAATATAATCTACGAGTTCATTTGTCAGATTTGGTGGTCTCGAACCACTATTTCCGACATCGCTGAAATTTGGGCTATTACAGCATTTACATCTTGGATACTCGACAACAACAATGCGTTATGCTAGTGAGTCGAGACATGAAAGGTGGAACCAAGATATTGTCGGCAAACCATGTAACAACCCGTTTCCAGTAGTGTCGAAAATAGTGATTTTGAGACCACGATTCCGATGAGCGAGTTAGTATTTTCATATTTATTTAATATTTATGAGTATTTATTAGAGTAATGTTAAAGTTTGGTTAAGAAATTTTAACGTTTAAATAATTAATTAAGTAAAAAAGACTAAATTGTAAAAGCTGTAAAAGGGGGTTTTATTAGTTAAAGGTGTCAATTGGGTATGAAAATGTGAATTAAGGGATTTATTTAGTAAAGTTACCTTCAGAATAAGTGTTGGATGGTTATGGACATTATTTGGATAAAAATTTAGTTAATTTCTTGAGGGTAAATTAATAATTAATTAAATAAATACCTAAACAAATGAGTAAAGCTAGTATCATATCTTCTTCCTTACATGGCTTTGATCGAAAGTCACCATGGGAGAATAGAGAATAATCGGCCAACCTTTATTTTTCATGCATGGTATGTAATTCTTGCCCGTTTTTAATGATTTTTATGTTTTTTGCTTTTGTACTCGTTTTAGCTTAATCTAGCTAACCCGGGGGTCAATTCGTAAAATTGTTAAATATTTTGGAATAAGCCATTAATGAGTTTTTTTTTTAAGTTTTATAGTAGATTGTTGAGCTTGGTTGCTAAATAGATGCATTTTGTTAAGGAATTTTTAGTAATTTTAATGTTTAGGGACTTAATTGTGAAAATAGTTAAATCTATTATAAATAGGTTAAAAGGAAGATAAATATGGTCTATTTGTGAACCTATTAAAAAATGGTTAGCATGATTTTTGTGAAAATTTGGTTAATTTGCAAGTTTTGAGTTTAGGGACTAAATTGAGTAAAAGTTAAAATGCTAGGGTTAAAATTGTAAATTCACATTAAAATGGACTAGATGTAACACCCCTAACCTGTATCCGTCGCCGGAATAGGGTTAAGAGGCATTACCAGACAATCGAAAACTTTTACAGACATTTCATAATATAATTCAACCAATAAGATCAAATTGTCCCTTAAATAGGTCATCGAGACCTCAAACATGCTTTAGAATAGGGCCGGGACTAAACCGAACACATACGGAAATTCTCGAAAATTTTAATTTTTTTTCTAAGTTACAGAGGTCACACGCCCGTGTGGGCAGGCCGTGTGGCTCCCATGGCCTCAGACACGCCCGTGTGTCTAAGCCGTGTCAAAACAGGGCATACATACTGACTTGACCACACGACCTGAGACACACCCGTGTGCCTCACCCGTGGTCGAACCTGACTTGCACCACACGGCCAGTCACACGCCCGTGTGTCCAGCCCGTGGTCGAGTCTGACTTGATTTTGAAATGCAACCACGAGGGACACGGTCGAGCCACACGCCCGTGTGCTCAACCGTGTGGGCAATTATAGGCCATTTACAAGGCCAAATTGCCACCCACACATTGGGTCATCCATACAACCACACATGAGCATCAATCCAAACATAATTGGCAACCAAAAACATACCATATGATCATCATATCATCTTATTCAATTTCATTTCCATACATAACATCTTATATGCCAAATAACTCAACTAATTCACATATAAACTAAGCATGATTCATCCACAACTTACCATCAATAATATGCTAACTTTGCATCATAAAGCTTACAGTTCATTTGATCACTTTACTAGCCATTAAACTTTACCAAACAAGGCATCTTGTAACATAGCATCTCATTCATGACACAATCATTTATCTAGCCATATCACATGGCTATGTACACATATCTCAAACATAACTCAAGGTGACTAGCCTATACATGCCATACTTAGTATTTACACTTTCAAAAGGTACCAAAATGAGATTGAGTAGTGTGATGACTATCCTCGATGGTCTCCGAGCCTTCAGTAGCTTTGGCGATCTATAAAACAGAGCAAACACACACAAAGAAAGCTTTCAAAAGCTTAGTAAGCCATATACAAATAAACTTAGCATAAAAATGCACATAGCCACATTGATACAATGACATTAATGTTTCTCATTTGCAATTTCATCACATATTCTTTGGCTTATTTGCTTAGCCATTGCTTACTCACATTCCTCAACTCAAATATCACTTATACTCATAGCTCAATCAAGCATATATTCACTTATTATCTCATCAAATCTATACACATATTCACTTTAGTAAGCTCATATAACACTTACCTTTCATACACACATAGTGTACTTTTCAACGTACCTGAATCGTTTATACATTTCATACAGACATTCATTTCTCGGATTTGCCCATTGAACCATTCGGAATCTAATATGATACTCGGAATACTCAGAACAGTCGTACAATGCCAACGTCCCAGACGAGGTCTTACATGTACTCGGATATCGATGTCACTGTCCCGGATAGGGTCTTACACGAATCAAATACGATGCCAATGTCCCAGACATGGTCTTACACGTAAATCTCATATCGATGCCAACGTCCCAGACGTGGTCTTATACGAAATCTCAAATCAATGCCAACGTCCCAGACGTGGTCTTACATGATATCACATATCGGACACCTATGTCATGACATATGTAATCCTATCTATTCCTAGGTTCGTACGAGACTTCTCTGACATTGATACATTGTCGATACTTCCTCGAAATTCATATACTATCATTCTCGTATACATTCATCACAATGAGATTTCATATGAACATACAGAAATTAATACAAATACATTTATTTGTATATAGACTTACCTCGGACGGGAAGAACGGAAATAAACGGCTATTCAATAACTTTCGACTTCCCTCGATCTAAATCCGATTTCTTCGGTTCTTGATCTATACATATTCAAATTTAACCCATTTATTCAACATTTCATTCAATTCAATCCAAAGACACATATTTAGGGCAATTTACAAATTAGCCCTCACATTTTCACATTTTGACATTTTAGTCCTTATTTCACAAAATCACAAAATATACAAAATCTCCTAATACCCATGCATAGCTGAATTTTACTCATGCTCATCTAAGTCCATATATTTCATTTATTACACAATTTAGTCCTTCAAAATATTATTCTATCAATTTAATCCAAATTACTCAAAATCATCAAAACTCCAAAGACAAACTATGTTATTCTATCACATATAATTCATATTTCACCATCAAACATCCCAAAACTCACATGTTCATCAATGGCACATTACAAAATATTCACCAGTTCACAAAATTTAAGCATGGGTTTTGTAGAGTACGAAGCAACGATTACAAAAACATAGAAATTATCAAAAACCGATCGAAAACACATACCCGATTTATACTTGAACCTTGGCCGAATGTTCAAATGCTCAAACCTTGGTTTTCTTTCCTATTTTCGGTGGTGCATGGATGAACAATCCACTATCATCTTTCATTTGTTTTATTTAACTTAACATCATTATTCAATTACCATTTTACCCATTTATTAATCATATAAGACAAATAAACATTAAGGTTATTGTAACACCCCAAACCCGGCCCAAACACCACGACCGAATTTGGACTGCCACTGAAGAAAACGTTTGAAAAGCGTTTGACGTAGTGGTGGAAACATAGAAATTGGTTGTCGGTTGTAAGACATTGTATATATTTAGATTTCTAGGTAAAATTTGGTTGTTACAAAATATCCGGAATTAAAACTTTAATATATATTTTAAAATGTAAGTTGCTAAAAATAAAATCATTTCCAACTAGTAATTTAATCGTCAATCCAACTAAAACATAATAGTAAACTTCAACTACTTTAAATAGCCCTTATTACATCAAATAATTATTCAAAAACACTTAAAATATAAAGTGCATAAAATTAAATAAAACATCTTCCGCATGAAATAAATAAAAATTAGCTTCTGCATGGCCACCTCGTATCCACTCCAACTCGGTCCAAGCATCATGTATCACCTGCGATGTTTGGTAAAAATTTGGGTGAGTCGAACAGACTCAGTGTGTAATTAGTCCACAGATTTCCACCCACGTGGGCTTAGCCCACAACCACATCAAACCACATATCAGATAATAAGGCAACTTATCCACATAATTCCACATATTGGGCTTGGCCCATAACCATACCAATTCACACACCACACATGTTTATGCAAAGTGCACCCACCCCAGCCTAGGGTCCATCCTCTACACACCCCCGTATCCAGCCACCACACACCAGGGGATTACTAAATCACCCTCCAACCTCTACACGCCAATTTGGCAATTAATGCCGTCCACGCGAACCAAATCGCAAATAATCCACAACGCGACCTCAGTCAGCGTCAATCCACGATGTAGCTCGTAGCTAACATCAAACCACGATAGGGCACATAGCCGTCACCAACCACGATATGGCACAAAGCCGATACCAACCACGATGAGGCACAGAGCCTCTCATCAGTCCACGTGAGGCTCGTAGCTCTCACTAAACCACGTACATAAATGTACACCCTGTCCTTCTTTCACATATATCAATCCCACCCCATGCACATGAAACATACGGTAGTGTCGTAATGAATAATGCATGTACAGGTTATTCCGACATACAATCATACTTTCATAGGCATATTCACAATCTCATCAATAATTAACATCGACTGGTTATCGTTATACCCTATTTTAGGGTAACCATCTCATTATTGCCACTGCATTAATCAACATATACACAACACATGCAAATATAACATACAACCGGAAATTGTGGGTTAACCACACACTGATAACTTGAAGCGTTACGCTCTCAATACCGATGCTATCACTAAGCGAAACTACCGCTTATCGCTTATAGTCCCGCCTCTTTCTTGGCCCACACCCCTGGCCCGGTGGCAATCCGTCACAGAGACCGATCTTCTCTTAAACTTAGGAATAGGGACTACCCTTTCTCTCCTTGGTGGTATTCGCCTCCATCAACAATACTTAATCGTAACCAAATGGTTAATCGATAACATCTTAATCCAAATATATCGAATCTATACTTACTAAGTACCCTTACCGAAATGTACTTGAATCCCGAAGGCTTTGCTTATTCCTGTCGATTTGCCCCTAAACAAATCTCAGTCAGAAATCGACTAATATTAATACCAAATATGGCCTATAGCCGAATATAAAAACCACCTACCTTGCTTATCCAAATCCCAGCTCACACTTGCTCCCGAAGTTGTCAAGATCCCTACTTAACCCTTTGTTAGAATCGGCTATTAGCAATAATCTAAGAAAGAGGCCCTTGGCCGAATACCACATATCACTTACCTTGATCTCTTCAGATCCCGAAAGACCTCCTTCACAATGGCTACAAACAAAACACAAGATCATGGCTTAATACACATTCGGCCATCCTTAAACCAAGGCCTAACTACCTGATTTCGACACACTAATAGAAAGAGAGCCCAAACCGATTGCTAGGATAGAAAATGCTTACCCTTACACGTTACTTACCACTAACGCCTGCTTGAAGGGACTACAAGAAAGTAGTCAATGGCACCACTTTAGAAGATTCGGCCTCAAAGATCTGCGAAATAAAAGAGAGAGCGAGAGGCTGAAAGATTCGGCAATGGTGATCAATAGTAGAGAGGTTTCAGCTTTTGTCAATAATGAGAATAAAGATTGGTCTTGGGGAAGATGATGATTCGAATGAACACAGAGAAGGTAAAGAGAAGAGAATGAGAGGTCCCAAATGGAGATGAGATATTCGGCTAACACAAAATAAAAGAAGAAGTTTGGGAAAGGTGATAGATTCGACCAAGCTAGCAAACAGGGAGAAAAAGAATAAAATACAAATGGCCTTACCTAAACTAGGTGGCTTCTTCACATAAAGAAAACGGCATGAAAAAGAGGAGAAAGAACAAAATTCGGCACACACACTAAGGCTAAATTTCGGCACACACTACCACCATATTCAAACCGAAAATGCTACCCCTAGAGTCCTATATTCGGCCATTGCTTTCACCTCACCCTTATCCCACGATTTTCTCCTATTTTCTCTCTTCAACACTCATTCAAAAAGTTTGAATGAGTCCAACCTTCATCCACCTACCTTAGCCGAATTTTAAAAGAAGAAAACAAGTTTTTATCCTCATCTTTTAAAGTCCCATATGCCGTCCAACACCTTCCCCCTTTCTTGACCTTAAAATGCAAAATAAAGCCATACTCCCCGCGCCAACATGACTCGAACTCCGAGCTCTTCTCCACTTGCTTGAGGCGTCACCTACCAAGGCCCTAAGTGGCGCCTCCATGCCACTCTTTACCAAGCCCAACCTCATGTCCAAATTCCTCACAAATTTCCTTAAGGCCTCCTTAACCCACTCCCCTACTAACCTTAAAATCTAATATATTTCTAAGGCACTCCCTACATCCTAGGGTTCTCAAAACCCTGAAAACACATCCAAACACACATTAGGCCCACTATCACTTGAATTATGCACTAACCGCATAACCCCTAAATCCCGGATGTTACAGTTATTATGTCATTTAACCATCCACTAACCTTAGTGTCGAAACCATTTTTTTATATTAAGTTTGGAAACGGGATTGACTTTTAAAATGAAATTGGAGTCGCCACCAACCTGTTTTTTGTTTAGGTGCGATTGGATCACCTTGTAAAAAATTTGGTCTACGAAATTAAATAATAAAAAAAGGTTCGGGAGTCGGTTACACACGAGGAAGGGTTAGCACCCTAATCGCCTTAACGGGTACCAAATTGATTAACCAGTGTCCTTGTATTGAAAACTTGAAAATGTTTAAAGTGTGATTCTTTTTAAAGAATGTTAATTATTTTTGAATTGAATCTCAAGATTCATTCGTTCCAAAGGAATAAAAACATCACATCCAACACGTTAGGATATGACGCATTTATACCTCGATACCGAGATCATCTTTGATTTTCAAAACATGCAATTAAAAGGATATTTGGTTATTTGGATCAAACGGAAAATTGACACTCAGCACGTTAGGGCGCAATTCTTTGCATTTCCAAACACACAAATATTGCCTTATTTTGAAGAATTTTCAAATATGCGATTTTAAAATTGGCTCAAAATGCATTTTATTTGGTATATGCGTAATAAAAATGAAACATTTAGAAAAGGCTCGAATATATTAGAATTTGAGACATAAAACAATATCGAGTAGCACGAGCATAGCATCAAGCATGAAGGAATATGCAAACTCAACATTATAAGAATGAACGTAATTATAGATATAATTTAACGCACGAATATACAATAACGATAACCACATGGTTAAATCAATAATAATTCTACAAGATTTATGATGCCAAACTAATATAAAACAAAATTTTCAATGCTAACAAATGTGTTTAAAATAAATAAAGAAAGTTGATTTTGAAATCAACAATTTATGAAATTATTTAAAATGGAATAATTTGTAAATGAACTTGTGAAATGTGTATTTTAAAAATTTTGAAATGAATTATTCAACAAAAAAACATAATATATGCATTTAAATGTATATAAAACATATATAAGTAATAATCCATTAAAAATGTATGACATAAATTAAAATAAACAATAAAATATGATCTTTCAAATTAATAAATTAAATACACTAAGTTTAAAATAGAAAGAAAAAAAATATATATATATAAGCAATTTTAAATGAAACTAAATGTACATATAGATAGGTTTAAGAGGAAATATATACATAAAATAAGGTGAGAACCAATAATTTGTACAAAAAATCTTATTATTATATATGTATGTATGTACAAAATAATAGCATATAATTGTATTTAAATTAAATATTATATAAATCATCAAAGAAATACATAATATATGATTTTAGAATTAAATATTCATACAATATATAAACAAAATACATATAAAGAAAATAGACAAAAACATTATAGAATCAACTTCAAAACAATTTGATTAAAATAATTTAATAAATAAATTTAATACTAGAAAGAAAAAAAGGTTACAGGAATTAGAAACAAAAATTAAAAAATACTTAATTGAAAAAGAAATGAAATTAAAAGGCTGTTTTATAAAGAATTTATTTAAACAAAGTCCAGGACTAAATTAAAAAGCGCTTGAATAACCGGGGGTTAAAATAGCAAATATTCAAACAGCCAAAATGCAGTGCACAAACTGGACTAAATTAAAAAAGGCGCACAAATCCCTGAGCAAAATAAAAAAAAACAAAAGAAATAACCAGAAAGCCCAATCAAATCTTAACACAAAACAGAGGGACCGAGCGCGCAATTATCCCATCACCGTAAAAAACGCGCGAATCCTATGGGTGCTGGATCGGGTCAAGTCGGGTCGTTGTATATTGGCCAATACGGCACCGGTTTGGAACCACTGAATCAAGCTCCAAACGGTGCCGTTTCAGACTAACTATAAGACCAAAAATAACCCTAAAGTACCAATACTTAGCCATTTTGAAAACGGAAAATAAAAAAAACAATATACTCCTTCATTCCCATTCTCAGCCGCCACAAGGGATCCTCCTTCAATCGCTATTGTTCCACCAGAAATAGTGGTTAGCGACGCGCAGAGGTCCAACTCAGAACCAAGATTCAAACGATAGGACCATTTCAACGTCGAAATCCTCTCCAGAAACCCCGATTTCGACGAAGGAGGAGAAGATTCCAGCTATCTATTCATGAAGGTATATCCCTCCTTTTCTTTTTATTTATTATCCCATGCAAATATAAAAGAGAAAAAGAAAATCAGAAGATAGCAAAGATCGCCGAAAAAAAAAAGAAAATTTCTATCACCTTTAAAATGTTTTTGTTTTTATTGATTTTTTTCTGTCCTCTCTTTTTACACAATGATTTGTTTCGGCCTTTTAAAGCCGAAATCAGAAATAAAAATCAAAATCCAAAATGAAAATTACAACTCTGTTTCCTTTTTTGTTTTCTCTACTGCTCTCTTGTCGTGGTTTGTCTTTTTTCGCAGGTATAGCCATCGTACGGAGGCGGACGTGGCGGTACGGAGCTGTTGCGGCGCTCGAGGTGGCGCGCATGGAGGCACGTGCGCGGCGCTGTTAGGGGAACTCTAGGGTTTCTGTTTAGCTAATTGTTTTGGGCTATTTGGGCCGATTCCAGGATATTGGGTTAGTGGTTTAGGTTTGGGCTGGTGGCTTAGTGGATTTTAATTTGTATTTGGGTTTGAAACTTTGTAATGGACTGTTACTGGACTGTTAATATTTTGTTTGTTTTTTTGTATTTTCTGTTTGCTTTTTTTGGTTTTATGGGCCCGGGTAAATTGGGCCATTTACAGCTGCCCCTCTTTGCTCATTGTCGTGTAACGAGAATAGAGCAAAGACTTCAAAAAGGGCCAATTTTGCCCGGTCTTACCAAATCTTGACCTCTTTCAGTGCTTTTCTTCTTCGAGTAGCTTCGTTCCATCCCGCTGCATCTTCAGGGGCATGAGAACTAGCGCTCAACTAATTCAAGGAATTTAGACTTGTAGCCTCAATCGCTCCACCGCAACTTCGGGAGATGAGATTTGCTATCTTCATCGCTTCCATCGCAAACTCGGGGATGCCGATCGGTATCTTCGATCCGCTTCACTCGGGAAGGCAAGATCTCGCTATCTTCTTGGTCCGCTCCATCGCAAACTCGGGGATGCGGACTAGTATCTTCGATCCGCTTTGCTCGGGAAGGCAAGATCTCGCTATCTTGGTCCGCTTCCACTACAAATTCAGGGATGCCAGACTAGTATCTTCGATCCACTTCGCTCAGGAAGGCAAGATCTGCTATCTTCAATCTGCTCCACTGCAATCTTAGGGATGCCAGACTAGTATCTTCTATCCGCTTCACTCAGGAAGGCAAGATCTGCTATCTTCAATCTGCTCCACTGCGATCTCAGGGATGCCAGACTGGTGGCTTAAATCTGTTCCATACTGCTTAGGGAGACAAGATTTTCCGTTCGATCTTGGTCCACTACTGCTTAGGGTGACAAGATCTACAATCTTCGACCTATTCCACTGCTGGTCAGAGAGATGGGGCTGGTGGCTTAAATCTGTTCCACTACTGCTTAGGGATACAAGATTTGCCATTCGATCTTGTTCCACTATTGCTTAGGGTGACAAGATCTACAATCTTCGACCTATTCCACTGCTGTTCAGGGAGATAGGACTGGTGGCTTAAATTTGTTCCACTACTGCTTAGGGAGACGAGATTTGCCGTTCGATCTTGGTCCACTACTGCTTAGGGTGACAATATCTACAATCTTCGACCTATTCTACTGCTGGTCAGGGAGATAGGACTGGTGGCTTAAATCTGTTCCACTACTGCTTAGGGATACAAGATTTGACGTTCGATCTTGTTTCACTACTGCTTAGGGTAACAAGATCTACAATCTTCGACCTATTCCACTGCTGGTCAGGAAGATAGGACTGGTGGCTTAAATCTGTTCCACTACTGCTTAGGGAGACGAGATTTGCCGTTCGATTTTGTTCCACTACTGTTTAGGGAGACAAGATCTTCTAATTCACCGATGTTGTGACACCGTCCTCTGGGGACCTATCCTGTAAAATTAGTTTTATGTGTTTATGCTTATGTAAAATGGTTAGGATGCAATGATCAGAATGAATCTAATGCTCCTAACTAAATGTATTATAGTCGACATTTGCATGAATGCAGAATGTCATGAGAATGGTCTTTTGTTAAATGTATAAGGATCAGGATGCAATGATCGGAATAAATCAAATGCTCCTAATTAAATGAATGCAGAGTTTCATGAGAATGATCCCTTTTTAAATGTTTAAGGTGTCATCGCTCATTGTTTATTAGGGCTTTATCACTAACGTATTGTGCTGTCATCTTGTTCGGCTGGTATTTTGACAGCAACCCGTAAAAACAATCATACTTCACTCAACCGATTTGCCCCACTATTACTTCAAAGTTCACCATGGCACCTCTGGGACCTAGGGCTTGTACCATCTTCAAACCATCTTACTGTGATTCAGGGAGATGAAACTTTTCCAATCTATCTCACCGCCATTCAGGGGTAGAAAACTTGTTTCATTTTCAATCTATACCACTGCAACTCAGGGGTATAGGATTAGTATAAGCTTCCATCTATGCCACTGTAACTCAGGGGTATAGGATCTGTAACTTGTTCCATAAACTGATCACTCCTCGGGTGACCCAACCAGATGTGTATGCATGATACTCGCATGGATGCGGAATATCATTTTTTTTAAGAATGATCCCTTCTACGCTTGGGTTGTCATTACTCGTGTTCCGTCGAGATTGTATCACCAACTATTTTTGACAGAAAATCCAAGGAAATAGACTCAATTTAGACTTTTCCTTCTCAAACATTTCCAGCCCTTAAGCTTGGTAAGTTCTAAACAACAGTCCTGTTTCAAGTTCTTGTATTATTTAGAAGCTTCCAAAGTAATATGCGAAACGCATTTTATGAAAGTATTATTAGTCCACTAATCATTATTTCAATATAGAATGCTTGAAAAAGATCATAACAATGGACAAGAAGGAAATTAATTAGGAGCATAGCTCGAAACAAATAAGTTAAGCAAGGATAGCAATCGCAATCAAGAAGGAAATTTATTGTGAACATATTTTGAAAAGAATAATATAATCACAAATAACAAATTTAAAATGGGTAAAATGGAAACTAGGTGCCCCAGCTATCGCAGCCTGAGCTTCTCTGTTCAAACTTCTTGAGGACCATTTTAAGCTCGATATGCGTTTAGGGGATCCAGAGTACTTTGTCGATGCCCAAGTCATAACATACTTCTTCACTGTTAATTCAAGTATAGCAAGACTACTGTATGCACCACTTTCGATCAAAATTTGAGCTGCCCTTTTCGGGTTTTCAACTCAAATCCCCTTTGGTCTCAAAGCGTCCTTTACGGGTTTTCGCCTTGGCCTCTCCTTTTCTTTTCTTCTTTTTGATGAAAATTTTTATTTTTCCCCTTTTTTTTTCCTTTTTTTTTAATCTCAAGGCGCCCTTTGTGGGTTTTCACCTTGGCCTCTCCTTTTTCTTTGAAGTCCTTTTGTATATGAAGGATCTTCTTTAATATCAGGTCCCCCTTTGAGAATTTTCTAGAATGAACCTCTTTGTCGCAAACCCGCATCATCTGACTGTAACGGATAGCTATTAACTTTTCTCCACAAATTCGATTGATCACATCGGCATTGGATCCATTCTGCCTCATCCACCTTCAGTTCTGATAAAACTCAAAAAAAAGGAATTTCGACTTCAATGGGCAAAACCAATGAGAAATGTGTTACCCCAGTGACAGTCCTGGCCAACATTTGATAAGCATAGAGGGTAAATAGTAACTTCTGTATGCCAATCTTTACAAGTCTCGGTCTTTTTTATGATCTTTTTGTTTTTCTTTTTGACTGCCTTTTCTATACTGATATGATGTCTGATCTTTGAACAGACTATAAACTTTTGACATTGCGCGGTTATGCATTGTTAAACATGATCCCTTCTGACATTCTTTGTTGGCATCTGATTTTTTTTTTTTGAGAGTGGGAGTTGATAACTGTCGACTTTGTAAGATTGGCATAAGAAGCGACTTTCACTCTTTAAATGAAGTAGCCAGCGACCAAAAAGATGAATCGGTGTTGGCTTAGGAGCTTTTGACGAAATCGGCCTCATAACATCTATGCCCCACATATAGAAAAAATGGAGGAGGCACATAAGTCTTGTCTTCCTTAATTTGGCATTTACGGCATAACTGATGTAATTTCTCTTTTTGGTAATCCAGTAGCCTAAATCTCTTGATTAGCCTGGCCATTGTAGAGCCATTTACTTGGGTTCTTTAAACACCAACTTTAACAGCATACCCATGTTTCAGTAGCCTGGCGTGCCTTGATAATGATCGTGCGAAAACGTCTTTGAATTCTTGAAAATGGCTCAATGGTGACTCGTCTTATTTTTATGGTGAGTTAGGTTTCGATTTTTGCCCCTTTCCTAAGCTCGCAACGTCTACTGACCCTTTGTAAAGTAGAGTCTAATCTCATCTTGTCCTACCATCTTTAACAAATCAAAAGATAGGCTACAATCTCTGTGATCTTCAAAATCCTTAGATCCCTTAGGCCCATACCTCATTCAAAAAGGGAGTCAGTAACAACGTTGCTCATGTCGTTGACATCTGGGTACCTAGGTATGAAGGCAAAAAATCCAAAGAATAAATTATTCTAAGGATGATTATTTGTAAGGTATGATCATGAATAAAGAATGAAAGAATATTTGAATAGTAATCCAAAGTACAAAAGAATCTATAAATAGAAAAAAATGGAAAAAGATTTGCTCAAAAGGATGCATTTTATTGAAATAAAGATTCTGAACACAAGCCTATTTCACAAAATGACTCTTATTACTTTTAGGCTGAAAGCAATAAGCGTGTTTTGAATATTACTCTAGATTAGCCTTAAAAATACATGTCTCTTCCAGAGTCCTATTGTTCAAAACACTCTCAAGTATATAAAGGCCGATGCTTGGAAAACTTTTATTCCTCGGTTCCTTCTTCGGATACGCCATTGGTGTTCTGATTTCCTGATTTCTAGGCTTCTGATGACTTCTTCAAGGAATCGTAACTCTCCTGCCCCCTCCTTCAATTATCACAATTTACTGCTTCATTTGGCTCATTGAACTTCACAACCCCTATTTTAATAAGCCTTTCGACCAATTTCTTAAATACAATGCGGTTATCGATTGAGTGACCCGTTATTCTCGCATGATACTCGTATTGAGCATTCGAATCATACCATTTGGGGTACGGGGGTCGTATTGGTTCCATGTAATGAGGAGCCACCATATGTGCATCAAATAGGCTTTGGTATAGCTCTCTATACGTCAAGGGTATAGGTGTAAACTGGAGTTGCTTTGTAATGGATTCTTGTTTTGATGAGCCTTGATGACCAGTGGTTGTTGCTTTTGGCTGGCTCACCGTGATCGCTCTCGAATGACCCTTGTTATACGTACTCGTATTATTCACCTCCTCCTCTCTTCTTCTCGGGGCTGATCTCTTGGTGCCTTCCCTTGCTTCAATCTTCCCACATATTATCGCATTTTCTATCATCTCCCCAGACATTACAATATCAGAAAAGCTTTTAGTAGCGCTTCCCAACATGTGGTTGATGAAGGGAGCCTTAAAAGTACTGATGAAGAGCATGGTCGTCTCTTTCTCTAAGAGTGGTGGTTGGGCTTGTGTCGTCACTTCCCTCCATCACTGGGCGTACTGCCTGAAGCTCTCGTTTGTTTTCTTTTCCATGTTCTGGAGTGTAATCCTGTCGGGTGCTATGTCTGTCACGTGACTGTACTGTTTTATGAATGCTTGAGCCAAATCTCTCCATGAACCAATTCTGGCACGACTCAACTGGTTATACCATTTGGCTGCTGCTCCCACCGGGCTATCCTGGAAGCAATGGATCAACAATTGGTCATTATTAATGTACCCCGTCATTCTTCTACAAAACATAGTAATATGAGCTTCAGGGTAACTTGTCCCATTATATTTCTCGAATTCAGGCATTTTGAATTTGTAGGGGAGCACCAAGTCTGGGACCAAGCTTAAATCCTTGGCATCAATGCCGTAACAGCCATCAGCACTTTCTATCACCTTAAATTTCTCCTCCAACCATTTACATCTATCTTCTAGCTGCTTTGGTAATTCTACTTTTGTCCTCTCTCCTTCAGCTATTTCATCCAAATCAGGGACATTAGTATTGATTGGATTATCTCCTGAACCTGAGCCAGTTTAGAGATTCATTGAAGCACCGGCTTGGAACTGCTGAGGCCTAATCGCGATAGATGGCCTTTGTAAAGCTACTTCCGGTTGTGCTCGTACATGTGGTGGAGTAAAACCAGGGGGATATTGAGGATACTCAGTATTCTCCTCAACATTAACCATGGGGCTCTTTCCCTTATCCATAAGCCCATTCAACAGCTGCGTCATCTGAGTCATTTGAGTCATCATGCTCCTCTGAGATTCCATCATTTTGTCCATTATGTCTTGCTGGATCTTAACCAGCTACTCTTGCATTTGTGCTTGCATCTGTTCCTGCATCTCCTTCTGCATTTGCTCTAATTTTTCTAGTCTTTTATCCATTGACTTGGTCTTTTTCCTTGTGCCGTAGGGATGTGTATTTGGTAAGGTTTTGTCGGCTTCCAGGTTACTGAAATAAGTTTTAATTAATTAGAGCCTTTCTACAAATTTTAATGCATGTGATATGATGTAATGCAAATGCATGAAATGCAATGCAAATGCATGGAATGCATGCAAAAAAAGAAAGAGAGGCATTGATTCTAAATTCAATTCCATTAGAAGAACTTTTCTAGAAAATAAATTTCTTTACATAAAACGGATTACGTATGCGGCTTTGTCCTCATAGTCCAGGTGAAGACACCAATCCCTTTCTTCGTATCTGGATGCTATGGTCGTGTCCCGTGAACTTTCTCAATAGATACCTCTTCTAGCTCCTTGTTGCTTGATCCAGGCCGTGACTCTTTACTCACTTATCCTCCGCGATGCTCGTTAGCTCCTTTAAGAAAGTCAAGACATGACGGCTCTTGAATAGTCTTTGTCGGCTTGAATCCTTGGGCAAAGTCTTGTATTCTTCTGCGGACTATCAGCCTTCTCTCGTTGTCTACTTGGACTATATTCGGACGACCGTATTATAACCCACTTTATAAAGTAATCCATTTCCTTATGACAAAATCTTCTATTTAGCAATCGAATATGAATCAACACCTCCTTTCTATGATGATGAAATGCAATGTAGTCAAAACAAAAGAAAACACGTTAGTGCAAGAGAAATAAACAACACAGAACATCTGTCCGGGTGACCACTAGGGTTTGGCGTGGCTCTATCTAGGGTAGGCTCCTAGGTCTCTCTATATGTGGTTTAGTTCTAAAGTTGAGGGTACCTGAACCAGTAGATTCCTCAATCCTCACCCATTATAGGCTCATATGGATTGAGTTCGATTCAGGGGAATACATTTCCTTATGGCCATGCGGAGATGAAAATCTCACGAAGACATAAGTACGGATGTATCCCGGAAGTAATCCACTAGCCCATGCGGAGGTGAAAACCTCACGAAGGCATAGCTTCTTACTCCCACTTAAAGGTGTTCCCACAACGGTTATACAATGCAGATGCAAGTATTCTACAAAAACATCATAGTACCAGCAAATGCATCAAAGGAAACATGATTTTTCAAAACAATTTTCCAAATTTTCGATCAAAAGGACAAAAATTAATCAATCTATGGCCTGACTCTCAACCACGTCCCCAGCGGAGTCGCCAAGCTGTCGAAACCATTTTTTTATTAAGTTTGGAAACGGGATCGACTTTTAAAATGAAATTGGAGTCGCCACCAACCTTTTTTTTGTTTAAGTGCGATTGGATCACCTTGTAAAAAATTTGGTCTACGAAATTAAATAATAAAAAAGGTTCGGGAGTCGGTTACACACGAGGAAGGGTTAGCACCCTCGTACGCCCCAGAACGGGTACCAAATTGATTAACCAGTGTCCTTGTATTGAAAACTTGAAAATGTTTAAAGTGTGATTCTTTTTAAAGAATGTTAATTATTTTTGAATTGAATCTCAAGATTCATTCGTTCCAAAGGAATAAAAACATCACATCCAACACGTTAGGATATGACGCATTTATACCTCGATACCGAGATCATCTTTGATTTTCAAAACATGCAATTAAAAGGATATTTGGTTATTTGGATCAAACGGAAAATTGACACTCAGCACGTTAGGGCGCAATTCTTTGCATTTCCAAACACACAAATATTGCCTTATTTTGAAGAATTTTCAAATATGCGATTTTAAAATTGGCTCAAAATGCATTTTATTTGGTATATGCGTAATAAAAATGAAACATTTAGAAAAGGCTCGAATATATTAGAATTTGAGACATAAAACAATAACGAGTAGCACGAGCATAGCATCAAGCATGAAGGAATATGCAAACTCAACATTATAAGAATGAACGTAATTATAGATATAATTTAACGCACGAATATACAATAACGATAACCACATGGTTAAATCAATAATAATTCTACAAGATTTATGATGCCAAACTAATATAAAACAAAATTTTCAATGCTAACAAATGTGTTTAAAATAAATAAAGAAAGTTGATTTTGAAATCAACAATTTATGAAATTATTTAAAATGGAATAATTTGTAAATGAACTTGTGAAATGTGTATTTTAAAAATTTTGAAATGAATTATTCAACAAAAAAAACATAATATATGCATTTAAATGTATATAAAACATATATAAGTAATAATCCATTAAAAATGTAGGACATAAATTAAAATATACAATAAAATATGATCTTTCAAATTAATAAATTAAATACACTAAGTTTAAAATAGAAAGAAAAAAAAAATATATATATATATATATATAAGCAATTTTAAATGAAACTAAATGTACATATAGATAGGTTTAAGAGGAAATATATACATAAAATAAGGTGAGAACCAATAATTTATACAAAAAATCTTATTATTATATATGTATGTATGTACAAAATAATAGCATATAATTGTATTTAAATTAAATATTATATAAATCATCAAAGAAATACATAATATATGATTTTAGAATTAAATATTCATACAATATATAAACAAAACACATATAAAGAAAATAGACTAAAACATTGTAGAATCAACTTCAAAACAAATTGATTAAAATAATTTAATAAATAAATTTAATACTAGAAAGAAAAAAAGGTTACAGGAATTAGAAACAAAAATTAAAAAATACTTAATTGAAAAAGAAATGAAATTAAAAGGCTGTTTTATAAAGAATTTATTTAAACAAAGTCCAAGACTAAATTAAAAACCGCTTGAATAATCGGGGGTTAAAATAGCAAATATTCAAACAGCCAAAACACAGTGCACAAACTGGACTAAATTAAAAAGGCGCACAAATCCCTGAGCAAAATTAAAAAAAACAAAAGAAATAACCAGAAAGCCCAATCAAATCTTAACACAAAATAAAGGGACCGAGCGCGCAATTATCCCATCACCGCAAAAAACGCGCGGATCCTATAGGTGCTGGATCGAGTCAAGTTGGGTCGTTGTATATTGGCCAATACGGCATCGTTTTGGAACCACTGAATCAGGCTCCAAACAGTGCCGTTTCAGACTAACTATAAGACCAATAATGAACCCTAAAGTACCAATACTTAGCCATTTTGAAAACAGAAACGAAGGAGGAGAAGATTCCAGCGATCTATTCATGAAGGTATATCCCTCCTTTTCTTTTTATTTATTATCCCATGCAAATATAAAAGAGAAAAAGAAAATCAGAAGATAGCAAAGATCGCCAAAAAAAAAGAAGAAAATTTCAATCACCTTTAAAATGTTTCTGTTTTTATTGATTTTTTTCTGTCCTCTCTTTTTATACAATGATTTGTTTCGGCCTTTTAAAGCCGAAATCGGAAATAAAAATCAAAAACCAAAATGAAAATTACAACTCTGTTTCCTTTTTTGTTTTTTCTACTGCTCTCTTGTCGTGGTTTGTGTTTTTTCGTAGGTATAGCCATCGTACGGAGGCGGACGTGGCGGTACGGAGCTGTTGCGGCGCTGGAGATGGCGCGCGTGGAGGCACACGCGCGGCGCTGTTAGGGGAACCCTAGGGTTTCTGTTTAGCTAATTATTTTGGGCTGGTTCCAGGATATTGGGTTAGTGGTTTAGGTTTGGGCTGGTGGCTTAGTGGATTTTAATTTGTATTTGGGTTTGAAACTTTGTAATGGACTGTTACTGGACTGTTAATATTTTGTTTATTTTTTTTTTGTATTTTCTGTTTACTTTTTTTGGTTTTATGGCCCGGGAAAATTGGGCCATTTACAGCTTAGTATTGGCTTAATTGCCTCATAAGGCCTCCACATTCAAAAGCCACAACAAATAGGCACTTTTACAAATATCATGCTAATTTTGCATTTAATGCAATTTAATCCTTTTCTCAAATTAAGCACACAAACGGAAAAATTAATTTACAGAAGTTTCACACATGCTTAATCACGTATCATAGGCACAGAAAATAATGTTAAAATATTTTTCTAACTCGGATTTGTGGTCCCGAAACCACTGTTCCGACTAGGGTCAAAATCGGACTGTTACAATTCTCTCCCCTTAGGGATTTTTGTCCCCGAAAATCTTACCGTTAAACAGATTCAGATATTCCTGTCTCATTGAATTTCAGGCTCCCACGTTGCCTCTTTCACTCCGTGTCGATGCCACAATACTTTAACTAACGGGATTTTCTTTTCTTTTTTTATTTCTTTCATTTCACGAGCTAAGATACGGATCGGTTCTTCCTTGTAAGTCATATCGGATCAGATTTCAATCTCAGACAGAGGAATCACATGTGACGGATCGGATCGGTATCGTCTAAGCATCGATACGTGGAATACATTATGTATCTTTTCTAACTTAGATAGCAACAACAATATGTACGCAATTGGCCCAACACGCTCGATAATCTCATACGGCCCGATAAACCTCGGACTCAATTTTCCTTTACGACCAAATCTAAGTACTTTCTTCCACGGAGATACTTTCAAAAATACTTTATCACCGATGTCGAATTCAATATCTTTTCTTTTCATGTCCGCATAGGACTTCTGGCGATCAGACGCTGCTTTCAGACTGTCACGGATCACTTTCACTTTCTATTCAGTGTCTTTTATCAGATCAACCCCGTGTATCTTATTTTTACTAAGCTCAGTCCAATACAGAGGTGTTCGACATTTGCGTCCATACAAATCTTCATAAGGTTCCATTTTGATACTCGACTGAAAAATATTATTGTACGCAAATTCAATCAGTGGCAAATATTGTTCCCAGGTACCATCAAATTCAAGGACGCAACATCTCAACATGTCCTCGAGAATTTGAATAATCCGCTCGGATTGACCATCCGTCTGCGGGTGAAAAGCAGTACTGAAATGCAATTTCGTGCCTAAAGCTTCTTGCAATTTCTTCCAGAATCGTGATGTAAATCTCAGATCTCTATCAGACACAATAGACAAGGGTACTCCGTGCAATCTCACAATATCAGAAATATAAAACTCAGCTAACTTATCAAGTGAATAGTCAGATCGTACCGAAATAAAATGGGCAGGTTTTGTCAATCGATCAACTACGACCCAAATTGCATCTTTCTTTCTCGGAGTCAATGGAAATCCAGAAACAAAGTCCATCGTCACTCTATCCCATTTCCACCCGAGAATCAGAATCGGTTGTAACAAACCAGACGGAACCTGATGTTCAGCTTTAACTTGCTGACAAACCAAACATTTCGAAACATAGTCAGAAATGTCTCGTTTCATACCAGACCACCAATAGTGTTGCTTCAAATCATGATACATCTTTGTACTTCCCGGATGAACAGATAAGCGGCTATTATATACTTCATTCAATATCGACTGGATCAACTCTGGATTCCTCGGAACACAAATCCGATCTTGGTATCTCAAACAACCATTAACATCAACTCGAAATTCAGAATCAGAGTTCAAATCAAACTGAGCTCATTTTGTTAACATTTCATTATCAATCTTCTGAGCATCACATATTTGTTGTAAAAACAACGGTTTCGCTTTCAATTCAGCTGATAAACCGTAATTTATACATATTTTGATCCCACATTTAGCATGCTTTTTGGATGATTTATCCTTTGAATTGTGGAATTCGATGCTCCTAATCCTTTAATTTCATGTTTTATACTTAGGAAAGCATAGGAGGATGAAAAGAACGAGAAGCGGGCTAAAAACGGACCAAATGGGCCAAAGTAGGAAATCAACATGGCTCAGGCCCAAGCCCACTGGGCCGCGCCCCTTTAGCGTGAGTTCGACCACGACTGGATTCGATTCACACAGGCGTGTTAGACGGGCGTGTCCTCGCCAGTGACAAAGAGGAATTCCATTCGGAATAGGGTACTTAGAGGCAAAGAAAGACATTCCAAAAGCCTATATAAACACCCTAAAGGCCAACCTTGGGGGGGCGTCCAGCTAGGCCAAGGAGCCAAGCCAGAGAGGTCAGAATTGTGGGATTTACTCGAAGAAAGCCAGTTGATTCATCTCAAGAAGTCGAAATCATACTCAAGATGGAGGATCTCTCCTTCAATTCCTTCAGGGGGTTTTAGGGTTTTCTTATGTTTTGTTTTATCTTTTCTTCTGAGATGTATTCTTTTATGATTATGAACTAAACCCCTCAGATACCTGAGGGGGATGAAACCTAAGACGGATCTTGTTATTGTTTTCTAAACTATATGATAAATACTTGATTTGTTCTTAATATGTGTTCTTAATTCTTGTTTTGGTATTTCAGGATATTGATTCAAGTATTGATGTGCTTAGGCAGTGGAGGAATATTCCCTGTTTAAGAGTAGATCTAGCATAGTTAAGCGGAGTTGATCGTAACCCCAGAGATAGGATGACGAAAAATCACGGATTAGGGTCAAACCTAATATGGGAGTCCATAGATCGAGTTAATGCAATCCTAGGGGTTTTAATTAGAAAGAGATTTCAATTAATCAACCTAGGGTTAGACGTTAGTAGCCTTGAGAGAGGTATTAATATAAATTAGGGAATCCTACGGATCAAGTCAAGTGAATAAATCGTCTGGTTCATAGTTAAATAACAAGTGAGGTCTAGGTGGATTCTCCCTTGGGTATCGTCTTAATCAATTGGTTTTTCCCACAAGTATTTTCCCCAATTCATTCTCTGTGTCTTAGCGTCTTTAGCTTAGTAGTTAGTTAATTTTAGAATAAACAACAAATCCCTTAATTTTTAGGCTAAATAATAAAAAGAAAGTCAGTATTAGTACTTTTGGTTCCTTTGGGTTCGACAATCCGGTCTTGCCACTAAGCTATACTACTGTTCGATAGGTGCACTTGCCTCAATCGTGGTGATAGTTAGTTTCGAGGCTAGATCATTCATTATATAAATATTAAGACTATCGACACTTACGATCAAGTTTTTGGCGCCGTTGCCGGGGAACTAAAATATTAAGAACGCTTAATTTTTATTACTTTAGCCATTTTATTTTTGCGATTTACTTTTATTTTGTTTTTAACTTTGCTAGTTTTTCTTCTTTTATTTTGTTCCTAGCAGGTACCCCTAGTTTATGACTAGAAGGAACCCGAAAGGACTCTTAATTTACGACAGTGATATTGAAGGTACTGTTCACAGAAATCATAGAGAAATAAGGCGAAGCTTAAATTACATAGAAGAATAGCAAGAAGACGAAACCAATACCACCGAAGAAATGGCTGAAAATAATCCGCTACCTCCGGAGGTGGCCGAAAATCATGCTCCTCGAACTATGTATGATTATGCTAAACCTAATTTAATAGGAACTGAGTCAAGTATTGTTAGACCTGCTATTGCTGCAAATAATTTTGAATTGAAACCTAACACTATACAGATGATACAACAGTTTGTTCAGTTTGATGGTTTGCAGGATGAGGATCCTAACACACACTTAGCAAATTTTCTAAAATTCTGTGATACCTTCAAAATAAATGGCGTTTCTGATGATGCCATCCGTCTTCGGTTGTTTCCCTTTTCTTTGAGGAATAAAGCCAAACAGTGGTTGAATTCTCTTCCACGAGGGTCAATCACTACATGGGATAAAATGACCGAAAAATTCTTGTTAAAATATTTTCTATCGGCCAAAATGCCCAAGTTGAGGAATGATATCTCTTCTTTTGTGCAGATGGATCTAGAAACATTATATGATGCTTGTGAGAGATACAATGATTTGTTGAGAAGGTGGCCTCACCATGGGCTACCTTTGTGGCTTTAGGTTCAAACCTTCTACAACGGTGTGAACCCCTCAACGAGGCAATTGATCGATTCAGCCGCCGGTGGAACGCTAAACAACAAAACTCCTGAAGCGGCCTACGAGTTTATAGAAGAGATGTCACTGAATAACTATCAGTGGCAAATCACAAGGACAAGGCCAACACAAGCCGCCAGAGTTTTCAACCTCGACATCACAAGTAGAGATGTTAAACAAAAAGATTGATGGTTTGTGTTCTTCGCAGGTACATCCGGTAATGCAGTGCGAAACAAGTGGAGATGTGGCGAATCCTAAGTACCCACCCTACGGACATGGCATGGAAGGTGAACAAATGAACTATGTGGGTAACAATTTCAGATCTCAAAATAACCCTTATAGTAATACTTATAATCCAGGTTGGAGGAACCACCTCAATTTTTCATGGGGTGGTCAAGGAAATCAGAGACAACAACCCCCTCCAAACTTCCAACAACAGCCCTACCCACAGGAAAAGAAGCCGAACCTTGAGGAGATGCTGACAAAATTCATAGCGGTGTCAGAAACACGTTTCCAGAACACCGAGACAACACTTAAAAATCAACAAGCATCGATTCAAGGGATCGAGAACCAGTTAGGGCAACTTGCTAAGCTAATCTCCAAACAACCGCAAGGAAGCCTACCAAGCAACACTGAGACTAACCCAAAGGAGCAAATTCAAGTCATAACAGCTCATGATAGTGTAGGGTTAGATGAGCCCAAATTAAGGCAAGAGAATGTGGTAGAGGAAGGTAAGGTTGAGGTGAACCATGACAAACTAAAATCGGTAATTAAAGAGTACCAACCTTGTATACCATACCCCGATGCGATGAAGAAAGACAACAAAGACGAACAATTAGGTAAATTTCTTAAACTTTTAAAGAAATTACATATTAACTTACCGTTTCTCGAAGCTTTTTCGCAGATGCCAGATTCAAGGAAATTTTTAAAAGAGCTTTTGACAAACAAACGGAGGCTAGACGAGGCATCGCATGTGGAGCTAAACGCAGTGTGCTCAGCGATTTTACAAAACAAACTACCACAGAAATTAAAAGATCCAGGGAGTTTTATGATTCCTTGTTTAATTGGTAGTTTATCCATTGATAATGCTTTAGCAGATCTAGGGGCGAGCATCAATGTCATGCCTTATAAAATATTTAAACAGCTAGGTCTAGGGAAACCCAAACAAACTAGGATGAGCATTCAATTAGCTGATAAAACTATTAGAATTCCTAGGGGTATAATCGAAGATGTACTCGTGAAAATTGATAAATTCGTATTCCCAGTAGACTTTGTCGTTTTAGACATGGATGAGGACAATACGACCCCTTTAATTTTAGGAAGACCCTTTTTAGCAACTGCTAGAACTAAAATTGATATTGGTACAGGTGAACTCAAACTCCGTGTGGGTAATGAATCAATCAGTCTTCAGGCTCTCGACTCGGCTAGGACATCAAGTAATCAAGGTGAGAAAATTAATTTTATTAATGACCATTCGATTAAACCTTCTTTTCGAAGCACCACGTAACCACACAACAATCGAGCCCGATCCTAGACATCATGACAACAAAGAAGTAATTCATGAGGATCGAAGGCTTCATATTGATGAACTAGACGAGTGGAAAACACATTTCAAGGAGAAACTAGGAACACCCGAAGCAAAATCGAGGGAACCTCCAAATGAGCTTAAAGGAATAACGAATCACTTCAAAATAAGAGATTAGGTATTGTTGGATGAGAAAGACCCTCGAGTCGCTATCTCAGACTGTAATACAAACGAATAAATTCCTTTTACGGTACTGAATGTCTTCCCATACGGAACAGTCGAGGTAACTAATCCTGAATTCGGAACTTTTAAGGTAAACACCGCTCGCCTCAAACCATATATTGTTAGAATTGATAGCAGGGAAGAGGAGTTTCAACTCCTCAAACCACCATGACCGTGCAAATGAAAGGTAAGTCTAGCTTAGGACTTTAAACAAGTGCTTCTCGGGAGGCAACCCCTTTTATTTTCATATCTTTGAATTTTAGTACCTAACTAAAGACTAACCAAAGTAAATAAAGCATAGGTTTTCGTGCCACACGGGCGTGGCCGTGGCCGTGTGGGCATCACGGATTTACACACTGGCATGGCAGAGGTCCTACGAGCCAAGGACGAAAAATCCCCAGGTCACGGACGACTATAAATTGCCACGGCCGTGCGATATGGCCGTGGCCGACACTGAAAAAGTCACAGGGTATGAGACACGCCCGTGCTTTGAGGCCGTGACCGACACTGAGAAAGAGACATGGGTGTGGAACCCTCTACACAGGCATGGGAGAAACGAACGAGCCACCACACGGCCGTGCGATACGGCCGTGCGACGCAGCACGCCCACGACACACGGGCGTGGGGATGTACCAGACCTAAAATCTCTATTTAAAAACACCCCTCTCCCTTTCCCACCTACTCCCCATTCCCTTTCTTCCATACCCTTTCATCCTTCCTCTTTCCATTTCCTCTCATTCTCCTGTCCCAAACTCTCCATTTTCACCTTACCCATGGCGAAGAAGCGGAAGGACCCTAGCACAGTCTTCCCGTGCGAGACTGATCTATATAAGATCATGCCGGCCGCTTCATCGACCCAACAAGCCAAGGACATTTGAGTCCAATTATTTTACCTATGTTTTTTCTCTTCTCCTTTATTTTCCTTCTCTTTGACTCTCTTATGCTTAACTTAATTTATTTTATTCTATTTTTTTGGTTTTAGGTTCTTCAGGCTGCTTAGGAATCACCCCACCACAACCACAGGCACCACCGCCACAGGAATGTCTTCCTCTAACTCGGCCCGAACTTCCCCAATTTTTTTCTCTGACTCCATCCAAAATTCAAGAAGTTTCACCTCTTTCCCTATCTTGTGCTTTTCTTATTACAATTGTTATATTTGTACATTGAGGACAATGTACATCTTAAGTGTGGGGGGGTGAATTTTATCGTGAAAAGTGCCTAACTTTTTTCATTATTCTCAAATCCCTGAATTATGTCTTGTTTTTAAGTAATTTTCTCATGTTACGATTAGAATGAAATTTCCTTTGATTTATGATTTTGATTGATATGTTTTGAATTAAGTCATAGTTAATTATGCAGTGATGATTTAAACTTTAGGAGACTAGAGAATCAAGCATGATAAGTCTATTTTTCAGAATTAAAAATTTGTTAGGTTGCCTACCTGAATCTAATGATTATCTTGAAATTTGAAATTTACAATGTTGATATCAAAAGCCCATAATTCTTGTGAGATCTTGAGCCTCTTAGAGCATACATTTTTCGTGCTCACTTTATTGATTATGAGTGTGTCAACATTGATTTGTTATTCTAGAACTTGCTTCGATTATACATGTCGAGACCACACCTTTGATTTGATATACAGAGATGATAAAGGCACTTAGGTTTTAACCCACTTACTCCACTAAAAGCCTACCTTCGCAATTAACCCCTAGTGAACCCTTTTGAACCCTAACAACCCTTTTTATTGACTCACCCATTAATATTAACCCAAAACCCACTTTGTATTTGTTATCACCATTTTTCTTAACCACCCTTATATCGAGTTTTGATTTGATCGGTTGCCTAATTATTTTATTCATTTCAGTAGTTGAATCCATCTTTTATTACTTGATTTATTCTTAAAAAAAACACGAAGTATATTCATTTTTACTTCTTTGTTGTTGGAGCTTAAGCAGTTAATTTCATTATCTTTAGAAGAAGCTCATGTTATTAGTATTAAGTTTTCAATTGATGTAACTATTCAGTATTAGTCTGACTTTCTAGTTAGGTAATTTGTCAATTCAATCTCGATTCTAACCCTCTAATTTAGCCTTTATCCACACATTTAACCCGAGCCCCATTACAACCCTTTTTAAAGACCTTTTGATTTGTGTATCATCTCATATTATAGTGGTGGAGATTTGACTTTCAGGCAAGCCTATGGGATTAACTTTTCATGTTTGACTTTTGAGTGCTTAAATTTTTGAACCTTAAACACTTCGAGTGATTTGAGTGAATCTTTAGTGAGGATGTCAATTTTTGTCGATTTTGAATTAAAGGTAATTATTTAGGTAAGGGGAAACACCTATTTTTCGTACTATAAAAACTATGACTTTGATTGTTTGAATCTTTAGGAACCTTCTGGTTAAATTATCAATGTATGAATTACCTATGAATTATGATGAAACATTATTGATAAAGATTATGAATTGAGGAAATTCTATTTCTAATTGTGAGTTGAGAATTTTGCTTGAGGACAAGCAAAAGCTTAAGTGTGGGGGTATTTGATAAACCGTAATTTATACATATTTTGATCCCACATTTAGCATGCTTTTTGGATGATTTATCCTTTGAATTGTGGAATTCGATGCTCCTAATCCTTTAATTTCATGTTTTATACTTAGGAAAGCATAGGAGGATGAAAAGAACGAGAAACGGGCTAAAAACGGACCAAATGGGCCAAATTAGGAAATCAACACGGCCTGGGCCCAAGCCATACGGCCGTGCCCCTTTAGCAGGCTCAACCACGGCCTGGATTCGATTCACACGGGCGTGTTGCACGGGCGTGTCCCTGCCGTGACAAAGAGGAATTCCATTCGAAATAGGGTACTTAGAGGCAAAGAAAGACATTCCAAAAGCCTATATAAACACCCTAAAGGCCAACCTTGAGGGGGCGTCTAGCTAGGCCAAGGAGCCAAGCCCAAGAGAGGTCGAATTGTGGGATTTACTCGAAGAAAGCCAGTTGATTCATCTCAAGAAGCCGAAATCATACTCAAGACGGAGGATCTCTCCTTCAATTCCTTCAGGGGGTTTTAGGGTTTTCTTATGTTTTGTTTTATCTTTTCTTCTGAGATGTATTCTTTTATGATTATGAACTAAACCCTCGGATACACGAGGGGATGAAACCTAAGACGGATCTTGTTATTGTTTTCTCGAACTATATGATAAATACTTGATTTGTTCTTAACTATGTGTTCTTAATTCTTGTTTTGGTATTTCAGGATATTGATTCAAGTATTGATGTGCTTAGACAAGTGGATGAATATTCCTGCTTAAGAGTGATCTAGCATAGTTAAGCGGAGTTGATCGCAACCCTAGAGATAGGATGACTAAAATCACGGATTAGGGTCAAACCTAATATGAGAGTCCATAGATCGAGTTAATGCAATCCTAGGGGTTTTAATTAGAAAGAGATTTCAATTTATCAACCTAGGGTTAGACGTTAGTAGCCTCGAGAGAGGTATTAATATAAATTAGGGAATCCTACGGATCAAGTCAAGTGAATAAATCGTCTGGTTCAGAGTTAAATAACAAGTGAGGTCTAGGTGGATTCTCCCTTGGGTATCGTTTTAATCAATTGGTTTTTCCCACAAGTATTTTCTCCAATTCATTCTCTGTGTCTTAGCGTCTTTAGCTTAGTAGTTAGTTAGTTTTAGAATAAACAACAAATCCCTTAATTTTTAGGCTAAATAATAAAAAGAAAGTCAGTATTAGTACTTTTGGTTCCTTTGGGTTCGACAATCCGGTCTTGCCACTAAGCTATACTACTGTTCGATAGGATCACTTGCCTCAATCGTGGCGATAGTTAGTTTCTAGGCTAGATCATTCATTATATAAATATTAAGACTATCGACACTTACGATCATCAGCCATCACTGAACCATCATCAGATAAGTCTAAATGAGCATTCTTAGCACACAATGCAAACAGTGATTTCCGACTCAAAGCATCAGCAACAACATTAGCCTTTCCCGAATGATAACCTATCACAAGCTCGTAATCTTTCAACAGCTCTAAACATCTTTTTTGTCGCATATTTAAGTCTTTTTGAGTCATCAGATACTTTAAACTTTTATGATCTGAAAACACGTGGCATTTCTCACCGAAAAGGTAATGACGTCAAATCTTTAATGCAAACACAATCGCAGCCAGCTCAAGATCGTGTGTCGGATAATTCTTTTCGTGAGGCTTCAATTGTCTCGAGGCATAAGCTATAACTTTGCCTTCCTGCATCAGAACACATCCCAAACCATTCAATGAAGCATCACTGTAAATCACGAATTCTTTACCCGATTCTGGTTGTACCAAAACTGGAGCTTCAGTCAAAAGAGCTTTCAACTGATCAAAGCTTTTCTGGCATTTATCGGACCATTCGAATCTCACATCTTTCTGAAGCAATCTAGTCAACGGAGTAGCTATCATCGAAAAGCCTTTTACGAACCTTCGATAATAACCAGCAAGTCCCAGAACACTTCGAACTTCAGACACATTCTTCGGAGACTTCCATTCCAGAATAGAAGAAATCTTACTCAGATCAACTCGTATTCCAGAGGCTGATATAATATGTTTTAGAAAACTGACTTCACGCAACTAGAATTCACATTTGCTAAATTTCGCATACAGTTTCTTTTCTCGCAAAGTTTGCAACACAATTCTCAGATGTTCAGCATGTTCAATTTTATCTTGAGAATAAATCAAAATGTCGTCAATGAAAACAACAACAAATCGATCTAGGTACGGTCTGAAAATTTTGTTCATCATATCCATAAAAACAGTAGGAGCATTCGTTAGTTCGAAAGGCATAACTAAAAACTCATAATGCCCGTACCTCGTTTTAAAAGCAGTTTTCGGAATGTTCGAATCTTTTACTCGCAACTGGTAGTATCCCGATCTCATATCTATCTTTGAAAATACAGTGGCTCTTTTAAGCTGATCAAATAAATCATCAATTCTAGGCAGTGGATATTTATTCTTTATAGTCACCTTGTTCAACTGACGATAATCAATACACATTCTCATTGTGCCATCTTTCTTTTTCACAAACAGAACAGGAGCACCCCAAGGTGAGAAACTCGATCGGGCAAACCCTCTGTCGGTCAACTCTTGCAACCGTGACTTTAACTCTTTCAACTCTGTTGGTGCCATTCTATACGGAGCTATCAAAATAGGATTTGTTCCCGGTAACAAATCAATACCAAATTCAACTTCACGAATCGGAGGTAATCTCGGCAATTCTTCAGGGAATACATCATGGAATTCACTGACAACTGGCACTGATTCTACTTTCTTTTCTGACACTTTCGAATCAATTACATAAGCAAAATAAGCTTCGTAACCCTTTTTCACATAACTCTGAGCTTTCAACATAGATATCACAGTCGGTAATCCAGTCAAATCATTTGACTCAACCCGAACTATTTCATCATTCTGACATCTTAAATCAATGGTCTTTCTTTTGCAATTCACAACAGCATCATGCAACGTCAACCAGTCCATACCCAAAATTATATCAAACTCATCAAATGGTAATAGCATCAGATCAGCCAGAAAACAATTATCTCGAAACATCAACGGACAGTTCTTGCATACTTTGTCAACCAAAACACTTTTACCTAAGGGGTTCAATACCCTAATAACAAATTCAGTAGACTCCACAGGTAAAGTCTTATTGGATACTAAGTTCATGCATATATAAGAATGTGTAGAACCAGGGTCTATCAATGCAATCACAGAAGTATCATAAAGAGTAAATGTACCCGTTATAACATCCGGAGATGAAGCTTCCTCACGAGCTCGGATGGCATATGCTTTGGTAGGCGCTCTAGCTTTAGATCTCGCAACTGAGTCTTTCATAGTTCTCTGACTACCACTGACATTTCTTGCATTTCGGAAAGGTCTACCTCTCGCTGAAACATTATCTGATCTCGAATTCTGAACATTCTCTTGCTCAACAGACTCTGGGCAGTCTCGGATGAAATGGTCTAACGATCCACATCTGAAACAGGCTCGATCATTTAATCTACAGCTTCTCGAATGTCTTTTACCACAATGCTTACATTCAGGTCTCTCGGATCGGACATTTCCAACACTAGCCATCGAGGTTGCTGGAGCTTTGGAATTCAACTGTGATCTAACTCGATCTCTCAGATTCGAATGTCCCACATTAGTTCTGGAACGAATTTGTTCATCTCTGAATTTCTTTGATGCAGACTGAAATGATTTACTCAAAAATCTCTTTCTCACATCTCTGGCTTCAGACTCGGCTTTTCTTTTATCTTACCCGAGTGCTTCAGCTTTGCATGCTCGATCAACAAGCACAACGAACTCTTTTATCTCTAAAATCCCAACAAGCAAATGGATATCTTCATTAAGGCCATCTTCAAATCTTTTGCACATTATTTCCTCGGTCGAGCATACTACTTAATCTCACGAACTCTCGTTCGTATTCAGTGATAGACATGCGGCCCTGTTTCAAATCCAGAAATTCCTTTCGTTTCTGATCAATAAATCTTTGACTGATATTTTTTTTTTTGAAACTCAGACTGAAAGAAATCCCAAGTAACCCGTTCCTTTGGAACCACTGGTATCAAGGTTTTCCACCACTGATAAGATGCATCTCGTAGCAAGGAAACAACACATTTTATACATTCTTTGGTGCTCAGCGACATTTCATCAAATACCCGGATTGTGTTCTCTAACGAAAACTCGACTTTCTCGGCATCGTCATCATTAGTGGCCCTGAACTCTTCAGCCCCATTTTACGGATTTTATCAACTGGTGGCTTATTCAACAAATTCAGATTCATAGCCGGAGGTATAGCAGAAGTCTAAGGTGGATTAAGTGGGGGCGGGGGTTGTGAAACAGCCGGATTATTTCTTACAAACTGAGTGAACCACTCACTCATCATTTGGAAGAAAGCTTGTTTAGGTTCTCCCTCTTGACTGCTAGTAGCCGGTCTCGAATCAGATGGCGCTGTCCCTTGAGCGAGAGCAGGCACATTGCTTTCTACATCGTCAGCTACGGCTCTTTCGGGATCCATTACTATACGATAAACACATTTTACTCGTCAGGATTCATCACACTATCACATTTCAGATATATGGCATGTATAGCTAGACTCTTACACGCTATGTTAGTCCAAGAATCGACTAAACCATAGCTCTGATACCAACCAAATGTAACACCCCTAACTCGTATTCGTCGCCAAAATAGGGTTAAGAGGCATTACCATACAATCAAAAACTTTTACGGATATTTCATAATATAATTCAACCAATCAGATCAAAGTGTCCCTTAAATAGGTCATCGAGACCTCAAACATGCTTTAGAATAGGGCCAAGACTAAACCGAACACATACAGAAATTCTCGAAAATTTAATTTTTTTTTTCTAAGTTACAGAGGTCACACGCCCGTGTGGGCAGGCCGTGTGCCTCCCACGGCCTCAAACACGCCCGTGTGTCTAAGCCGTGTCAAAATAGGGCATACATACTGACTTGACCACACGGCCTGAGACACGCTCGTGTGCCTCACTCGTGGTCGAACCTGACTTGCACCACACGGCCAGTCACACGCCCGTGTGTCCAGCCCGTGGTCGAGTCTGACTTGATTTTGAAATGCAACCACGAGGGACACGGTCGAGCCACACGCCCGTGTGCTCAACCGTGTGGGCAATTATAGGCCATTTGCAAGGCCAAATTGCCACCCACACATTGGGTCATCCATACAACCACACATGAGCATCAATCCAAACATAATTGGAAACCAAAAACATACCATATGATCATCATATCATCTTATTCAATTTCAGTTCCATACGTAACATCTTATATGCCAAATAACTCAACTAATTCACATATAAACTAAGCATGATTCATCCACAACTTACCATCGATAATATGCTAACTTTGCATCATAAAGCTTACCATTCATTTGATCACTTTACTAGTCATTAAACTATACCAAACAAGGCATCATGTAACATAACATCTCATGTAACATCCAGAATTTTTGGGCCTATGCGAGAACATGTGTAATGTGTTAATTTAAGTAATAGGGGTCCAAATTGGGCTCAGAATTAGGAAAAGGCCTTGGTTAAATTATTAGATTGGGCATTATAGAGTTAAAAGAGCGGTAATTATGTTTAAAATACCAAAGTGGGCTTGTGGCCCAATCTTAGGAGGTGACGCCACACAAGGGAGTAAGGGGCCCAAATTTAAGTTTCATGGAGCCCAATTCTTTTAATTTAAGTTAGCTAAATTTTGGGCATTAGGATTAGGTGGAGTGGATGGCAACAAGGCTAAAATTTAGGGGTTTTAATGTTTAAAATATATGGATAATAAGCGGATAAAGGCTATTATTTAAGAATTTATTTTATGTGGATAATAAGCGGATAATGGCTAAAATTTAGGATTTTAATGATTAAAATATGTGGATAATATCTTTGATAAAGGAGGGAGGAGTTAGAGATAATTAAGTCTCTTTTAGATGAGCTAGTAGATTAAGATAAAGGAGAAAAGATAGGATTTATCTGCAAGGTTAGGTAAGTGCAGAAATTTTTATAAATAGGGGAATATCTCTTCAATTTCGGCATTTGGGTCTTTCTCTCATTCTTTTCTCTTCTTCTCTCGAGTAGTAAAAGCCGAAAACTCCTAAAGTTCCATCTTCTTCTTCATTCTCTGCAAAAGCAGAAATCTCTAAGCCTATTCCCTCATCTTCACTTTGATTCAAAAGCCGAAACTCTTTCCATTCTTTTTCTTCCTAAAGAAATCTTCAAGTCTCTTCCTTGTTTTCTTTTCTTCTTCTCTTTTCCTGTCAGAAACTGAAACTCCTCACTCAAGTATTTTAAAAGCCAAAGACACATCAGCCTTCTCTTGTTCATACTTTTTCCGAGATTTTCCTAAAAGTCGAAATCCCTAGATCTCATCTCCTGTGATTGCCGAATTACTTCTGTGGTGCCTACTTGTGTCGAAATCTGAAGGGAAATTTAGTGGAGTCAATCGCATAGATCTCTAAGTTATAGAATCGTGATACTTTCGGGATTTCAAGGTAAGGGATCTATTAGTTTTAACGTGTAATTTGGGATTTATTAACCTTGGCCGATTGTTGAAGGGGCTAAATCTTTGTGTGTTTTTCCGGCTTTTGAGCAAGGCTTTACATTGAGGATAATAGATCCAGGATAGCAAGGACATCGACTAAGAATATTGGATTTCACGATATCGGTGTGTAATACTTCCCACCATCTAGATCCGATTATTAATGTATGCTCATAAGTTTATATGTTGTGATAAATACCGATATCTCGGTTTAATGTTGGAAACCCAAAAGGGTGAAGCAAATCACCAGTCGTTGAATGTTTGACTTTATATGATAAAAGCATATTGATTTTATAAGCGCATGGGTTGGGTTGATGAAAGGAGGAAGTTATACGTTATATGTGTAGCGGTTTATACCGTGATCTCGTTATATGTTGTAGCGGCTAATGCCGTGTCACGTTATAAGGGCCGGCCATAATATGTTGATGAGCAAAGCATGGCCGCCATCTTGGCGTGTAGCGGTGTGGGTCGATTGTAGAAATCCCCAATGGTGTGAGCGGTTGGTACGGGGGCGTGTAGCGGATGGAAACCTAGGCAAATAGGTTGGGCCTTGCATATTATTTGTTATTTTTTTATAAATGGAATTATTAATCTGTTTTATGGGCCTAAGGCCAAAATCTAGTGGTGCATGAGGGTTGCACACTGAGTCTCGCGACTCACCCTATTAATTAACCTTTCAGGTGATACCTAGTGCTTCGGATCGGGCTGGAGAGGAACGCAAGGTGGCCATGCAAAAGACCAACTGGATCCAAAAAAAGTCTCAAGTTAATACTTTATATTTTTAATTAATGGATTTTAAATCTCGTTGTAATAAGGCTATGGGCCACTAGTTTATGTTTTTGTTTTATTTTGGGCTTTAATTACTTTTAGTTATTTAAATTCTTATTGAACTAATGTATCTATTTAAATTTGGGTTTTTAATTTATAAAGGCATATTTTATTTAAACTATCAACTATTAAATTTCTCTCGAATAAGAAGATAAACTTTAGAAAAAATATTTTTCGAAAATACGACATGTTCTTCCAAAATTTTCTTAGTGACATATCGATCCGGTCGTGGTGTTTGGGGCGGGTTTGGGGTGTTACAAATTGGTATCGAGCCGGTTCAAAACTCGGCTCTGGGGGTTTTGGGCTCAAAACGTTTTCTAAAGTTGGGTTTTCAAACATGCATATTTATACACAGTCCGTTAGCTCAAAGATGGCACTGCTTTGCGTCTCGCCCAAGTCCGCTGTAAGTATTCGAACCATTGCGTGATATAATATATGTGGGCTTGATGGGCTTTATTGGACGTAGATTAGTTAGATTAGAACTTGATGGACTTTAGGCCTAGTGAAACAACTCTTAAAATCTCATAAGACTTAACTTCACTAAACAAACCGTGAACGAGCCGCAAGACTACGGTGTGGTAACAAGCATACGCATGTTCAGGATTGGATCGGAAGAGCCGGTATTTAAGCGGTCCTAGTGACTCACCTCCTCTTCGTTGGAATCCTACCAGTGCGTAGTGACCTGCTCACCTTAGCCAAGTTAGGGGTGTGGCAATGGGCATACGCATGTCTAGGAGTGGATTCAGGGAGAGCTTGGTACTTAAGCAGTCCTAGCGACTCACCTCCTCTTCACTAGAATCCTACCTGGTGCGTGGTGACTATTCACCCTAGTTACGAGGACTTGTTGATGGGCTAAACCTTATAATTAAAACCCGAAAGGGACCAGCCACCCTAGTTTGAAAAAAAAGAAAAAAAAAAGAAAGAAAATTTCTCAAGTTTTGCAAAATTTTCAAAATACGTTTGATTTGTGAAAACTACCAACCAGCCATGAATTTGTAAAATACCTATTTTTGAAAATTTACTCGAAAATCTCATGTTTATAAGAGTAACCCGGACCATGAAACTAGATTTTTCCCCAAAGTACCCTGTTTGAAAAGAAAAAAACAACAACAACAACAACATCGAAATATCCCTAGTTAGAAAAAATTACCAACCTACCCTCGTTTTGTCAAATGACCAAAATACCCCTAGTTTGTACAATTACCAAATTACCCCTGATTTGCAAAATTACTAAATTGCCCCTGATTGCAAAATTACCGAAATACCCCCGAATTGTAAAATTACCAGAATACCCTCACTTCACGAAATCAACAAGGAACTTTATTATGAAAAATTACAAAAATACCCCTATAGGATAAATTACGAAAATACCCCTGGGTAGTGGAATAACGAGAATATCCCTATGTATTGAGTGTGGATGTATGGATGTTGCCTGTATGTTGATTGTTGAATGTATGTAGTTTATAGAACTAGGAAAGGTGAACTTGAGACTGAATTGTGAATTCGAAAGAACTACTCTTAAAACTACTAATCATAAGACTGTTCGTGGATAATCAGTGGAAGAAAACCAATAATTCATAAAATTTTTAATCAGATAAACGCGAACCGATAGCATGAGTACAAGGGGACGAGGACGCTTTAGATGCGAATACCGGTGCGTACCCTACCATAGTATACTAAATGTTTATTTTGACTTTAGAATTAGAGTGCGCAGCGAAAGCATAGTGGTGAGACTTGGGTAGTACGATTAATAGTTAGTTGGAAATTTCGAGGACGAAATTTCTTTAAGGGGGGTAGAACTGTAACATCCTGAATTTTTGGGCCTATGCGAGAACATGTGTAATGTGTTAATTTAAGTAATAGGGGTCCAAATTGGGCTCAGAATTAGGCAAAGGCCTTGGTTAAATTATTAGATTGGGCATTATAGAGTTAAAAGAGCGGTAATTATGTTTAAAATACCAAAGTGGGCTTGTGGCCCAATCTTAGGAGGTGACGCCACACAAGGGAGTAAGGGGCCCAAGTTTAAGTTTCATGGAGCCCAATTCTTTAATTTAAGTTAGCTAAATTTTGGGCATTAGGATTAGGTGGAGTGGATGACAACAAGGCTAAAATTTAGGGGTTTTAATGTTTAAAATATGTGGATAATAAGCAGATAAATGCTATTATTTAGGAATTTATTTTATATGGATAATAAGCAGATAAAGGCTAAAATTTAGGGATTTTAATGATTAAAATATGTGGTTAATATGCTGATAAAGGAGGGAGGAGTTAGAGATAATTAAGTCTCTTTTAGATGAGCTAGTAGATTAAGATAAAGGAGAAAAGATAGGATTTATCTCTGCAAGGTTAGGTAAGTGCCAAATTTCTATAAATAGGGGAATATCTCTTCAATTTCAGCATTTGGGTTTTTCTCTCATTCTTTTCTCTTCTTCTCGAGTAAAAGCCGAAAACTCCTAAAGTTCCATCTTCTTCTTCATTCTCTGCAAAAAGCCGAAATTTCTAAGCCTATTCCCTCATCTTCACTTTGATTCAAAAGTCGAAACTCTTTCCATTCTTTTTCTTCCTAGCCAGAAATCTTCAAGTCTCTTCCTTGTTTTCTTTCCTTCTTCTCTTTTCTGTCGAAACCGAAACTCCTCACTCAAGTATTTTAAAAGCCAAAGACACATCAGCCTTCTCTTGTTCATACTTTTTGGGATTTTCCTAAAAGCCGAAATCCCTAGATCTCATCTCCTGTGATTGCCGAATACTTCGTGGTGCCTACTTGTGCCGAAATCAAGGGAACTTTAGTGGAGTCAATCGCATAGATCTCTAAGTTATAGAATCGTGTTACTTTCTGGGATTTCAAGGTAAGGGATCTATTAGTTTTAACGTGTAATTTGGGATTTATTAACCTTGGCCGATTGTTGAAGGGGCTAAATCTTTGTGTGTTTTTCCGGCTTTTGAGCAAGGCTTTACATTGAGGATAATAGATTCGGATAGTAAGGACATCGACTAAGAATATTGGATTTCGCGATATCGGTGTGTAATACTTCCCCACCATCTAGATCTGATTATTAATGTATGCTCATAAGTTTATATGTTGTGATAAATACCGATATCTCGGTTTAATGTTGGAAACCCGAAAAGGGTGAAGCAAATCACCAGTCGATGAATGTTTGACTTTATATGATAAAAGCATATTAATTTTATGATTTGCATGGGTTGGGTTGATGAAAGGAGGAAGTTATACGTTATATGTGTAGCGGTTTATACCGTGATCTCGTTATATGTTGTAGCGGCTAATGCCGTGATCTCATTATAAGGGCTTGGCCATAATATGTTGATGAGCGGCATGGGCGCCATCTTGGCGTGTAGCGGTGTGGGTCAATTGTAGAAATCCCCAATGGTGTGAGCAGTTTAGTACGGGGTGTAGCGGATGGAAACCTAGGCAAATGGGTTGGGCCTTGCATATTATTTGTTATTTTTTTATAAATGGAATTATTAATCTGCATTTTATGGGCCTAAGGCCAAAATCTAGTGGTGCATGAGGGTTGCACATCGAGTCTCACGACTCACCCTAATAATTAACCTTTCGGTGATACCTAGTGCTTTGACCGGGGTGGAGAGGAACGCATAGCGTGGCCATGCAAAAGACCAACTGGATCCAACAAAAAGTCTCAAGTTAATACTTTATATTTTTAATTAATGGATTTTAAATCTCGTTGTAATAAGGCTATGGGCCACTAGTTTATGTTTTGTTTTATTTTGGGCTTTAATTACTTTTAGTTATTTAAATTCTTATTGAACTAATGTATCAATTTAAATTTGGGTTTTTAATTTATAAAGGCATATTTTATTTAAACTATCAACTATTAAATTTCTCTCGAATAAGAAGATAAACTTTAGAAAAAATATTTTTCTGAAAATACGACATGTTCTTCCAAAATTTTCTTAGTGACATACCAGATCCGGTCGTGGTGTTTGGGCCGGGTTTGGGGTGTTACATCTCATTCATGACGCAATTATTTATCTAGCCATATCACATGGCTATGTACACATATCTCAAACATAACTCAAGGTGACTAGCCTATACATGCCATACTTAGTATTTACACTTTCAAAAGGTACCAAAATGAGATTGAGTTGTGTGATGACTATCCTCGACTGTCCCCGAGCCTTCAGTAGCTTTGACGATCTATAAAACAGAGCAAACACACACAAAGTAAGCTTTCAAAAGCTTAGTAAGCCATATACAAATAAACTTAGCATAAAAATGCACATAGCCACATTGATACAATGACATTAATGTTTCTCATTTGCAATTTCATCACATATTCTTTGGCTTATTTGCTTAGCCATTGCTTACTCACATTCCTCAACTCAAATATCACTTATACTCATAGCTCAATCAAGCATATATTCACTTATTATCTCATCAAATCTATACACATATTCACTTTAGTAAGCTCATATAACACTTACCTTTCATACACACATAGTGTACTTTTCAACGTACCTGAATCGTTTATACATTTCATACAGACATTCATTTCTCGGATTTTCCCGTTGAACCATTCGGAATCTAATAGAATACTCGGAATACTCAGAACAGTCGTACAATGCCAACGTCCCAGACGAGGTCTTACATGTACTCGGATATCGATGCCACTATCCCAGACAGGGTCTTACACGAATCAAATACGATGCCAATGTCCCAAACATGGTCTTACACGTAAATCTCATATCGATGCCAACGTCCCAGACGTGGTCTTATACGAAATCTCGAATCAATGCCAACGTCCCAGACGTTGTCTTACATGATATCACATATCGGACACCTATGTCATGACATATGTAATCCTATCTATTCCTAGGTTCGTACGGGACTTCTCTAACATTGATACATTGTTGATACTTCCTCGGAATTCATATACTATCATTCTCGTATACATTCATCACAATGAGATTTCATATGAACATACAGAAATTAATACAATTACATTTATTTGTATATAGACTTACCTCGGACGGGAAGAACGGAAATAAACGACTATTCAATAACTTTCGACTTCCCTCGATCTAAATCCGATTTCTTCGGTTCTTGATCTATACATATTCAAATTTAACCCATTTATTCAAAAATTCATTCAATTCAATCCAAAGACACATATTTAGGGCAATTTACAAATTAGCCCTAACATTTTCATATTTTGACATTTTAGTCCTTATTTCACAAAATCACAAAATATACAAAATCTCATAATACCCATGCATAGCCGAATTTTACTCATGCTCATCTAAGTCCATATATTTCATTTATTACACAATTTAGTCCTTCAAAATATTATTCTTTCAATTTAATCCAAATTACTCAAAATCATCAAAACTCCAAAGACAAACTATGTTATTCTATCACATATAATTCATATTTCACCATCAAACATCCCAAAACTCACATGTTCATCAATGGCACATTACAAAATATTCATCAGCTCACAAAATTTAAGCATGGTTTTTGTAGAGTACGAAGCAACGATTACAAAAACGTAGAAATCATCAAAAACCGATCAAAAACACATACCCGATTTATACTTGAACCTTGGCCGAATGTTCAAATGCTCAAACCTTGTTTTTCTTTCCTATTTTCGGTGGTGGATGGATGAACAATCCACTATCATCTTTCATTTTTTTTATTTAACTTAACATAATTATTCAATTACCATTTTACCCATTTATTAATCATATAAGACAAATAAACATTAAGGTTATTATGTCATTTAACCATCCACTAACCTTAGTATTGGCTTAATTGCCTCATAAGGCCTCCACATTCAAAAGCCACAAAAAATAGGCACTTTTACAAATATCATGCTAATTTTGCATTTAATGCAATTTAATCTTTTTCTCAAATTAAGCACACAAACGGACAAATTAATTCACAGAAATTTCACACATGCTTAATCACGTATCATAGGCACGGAAAATAATGTTAAAATATTTTTCTAACTCGAATTTGTGGTCCCGAAACCACTGTTCCTACTAGGGTCAAAACCAGACTGTTACACTAGAAGATTGAATTAATTAGTTTAAGCTATTTGAATTATTTGTTTGAGTGAAATTATTGTTTATATGAAGAAACAAATCAACCGGACTTGAATCGCGGTAAAGTTAAGGTTTTGGATTAGTCGTCAACTCTACTTTTGCATTCGTGTTTGTCGAGGTAAGTTCATATTTCATTTAAAGTATTTCATTTGAATTTATAATGTAAATTGATATCTTTAAATACGTATCTATGAAATAATGTTTTGATTTTATTGAATTGAGAAGTGGAAAAGACCATGATCGAGATATATCATTACATTATATTCGAAAAGGAAAAGACCATGGTTGAAAGATATCATGGCACTCTCGAAACAATGAAAAAGATGAAAAGGTTATCGATTGAAAAGGGTATTAATTGAAAATGTTATACAAATATTATATGTGTTATGTAAAGTAATTTTATTTGTGAGTTATGTGTTCCTTTATTCGAACTTACTAAGCATTACGTGTTCACGTTATTTGTGTTTCCTTGTAGATCACGAAAAGCTTGCTTGGTTGGAAGGTCAAGTTAGGGCATTCACACTATCCATTCCCTATCTCGATAGATGTTTAGGTCATTTTGTAGTTAGTTATGAATGATATGTATTAGGATCTTTTTGGTTGACTTATCCATGTCATTTTTGTATGGTATTTGAATTGGTAATATTTGGTAGACATGTATATATGTTTTGGTACTTTGAACAAATGCTTTAGTTATAGATGCTTGAGGTATTTTGGTTGATGATTGTGATGATGTATATATATTTATATATATAAGTTGTTTAAAAGTGTACGGAATGAGATGAAATGTTGAGTAGTTTTAATTATGTATACCTAATGTGTTAGTTTGAGTTGGAATGGTAGATTTTTTAAAGTGGATATTGATGATATGATTGAATGGCATTTAGCTAGTTGAGTATATTGCTTTTGATGAATTTAAATACCATTTAGTTAAGTGTTGGATAAGTGTTTGGTTTTGATTCATTTTGACATGAATTGTAGTGCCTTTTGGATGGAATATTGGAGGTTTATATGATGGTTGATTTGACATATTTTAGAGTGTGTTTGAATGTGTTTTGGACATATGAATGCATTTGGGAATGGTGTGTCTTGGTGTGCAAGTCTTGGTGCTTGACTTGGCTTGTTTTAGGGGTAACTTATGAAGCACACGGGCTGTCACACGGCTGTGTGCCACACATGGTCACCCCACATGGCCGTGTGTTTCAAGTCAGTATGTAACACGGTCTGAGACACGACCTGCGACACGAGCGTGTGACCATATTTCGAATATGCACACGGTTTGACACACGACCTACGACACGACCGTGTGACCCTATTTCGAATACCCACACGGGCGGACACATGGGCTAGCACACGATCGTGTTTCCATACTTCGAATGTTCACACAGCCTGGGCTATGTCACATGGCTGTGTGACCCATTTTTTCAAAATTTTCTAGTTTTTCCAAAATTTTATGTTTTGTTTTAAATTGATCCCCGAATGTTTCCAAGCTATTTTTAGAGTCTCATAGGCTCGATTTAGGGCCCATAAATGTATTCTTACTATAATTAAATTGAGTAATTAAATGTTAACATTTAAATTGCATAATTGCTTCTGTTTTGAAGTTAAAAGTTTTGATTTGTATGGTAATGCTTTGTAACCCTGATCCGACGATAGAGACAGGTTAGGGGTGTTACATTTAGTGATATCGAGCTGCGGTTTAGTCGATTCTTAGACTAAACATAGTAAGTATGGAGTCTAGAAATACATGCCATTATATAACCTATGATAAGGTGATGTCTCCTGACTTAAAATTTTATCTTGTTATTGATTTAGATCAAAGATGTTTTCTGATCATAATCAAGCTCATTTTGATGAAGTTGAAAGTAATATATCAGCTTCGATTTAGGGAACAGTTCAAAATGAACCTATTTCTGGTGGACGAAGGAGTGAGGCACATGAAGCTTTCTTTGATATGATGTCGGAATGGTTTACCGACTTCATACGATCTAATCCAATGGCTCAACGACCTCCGCCTACTCATGTACCTCAACCAATTCCCCCTATTCTACAAAGTACGGAACAAGCATGTGTAAACAAGCCTCCTGTTGATAAAATTCGCTAATACGAGGATGAAGAATTTCGTGGTAAGGTTGAAGACGATTCAAAAAAGGCTGAATTCTGGTTAGAGAATACTATCAGAGTTTTCGATGAGTTAACATGTTCTTCAAATGATTGCTGGAAGTGTACAATTTCTTTGTAATGAACTAAATAATTATTTGCACTCTAAGATTAGTAATTAATTTTTTTCTAAGTAACCCCGCCCACGTAGGTGTGACATCAAATTGTAAATAATCTTTGTGTTCATGCTTCTATTTTTCCCTCTTTCTTTTTGTGTGTGTTATGCTTAATTTACTAGTTACAATACCAATAACAACTTATAATAAGTACATAAATTAAACATTTGTACTTTTAATTGATATCAAAGCTTACTAATTAACGTAATAGGTGAGATCTTGTGTCTAGTTGATGATTACGAAGGAAGTAAGCTATGTCATTCGACCCTATTGCTGCATGGTTCACCATGATTGTATAACGTATTTGGGTACAAACAGAAGCTAAATGTTAATGTGGAGTGACAGGAGAGTAAAAATGTTAAGTTGCTGCCTTGTTTTAAATGGTTTATTTCTATCTTTATAATCTCATTTTGATGTTGGTGTTGCTTTGTGGTGTTATATATTTTTGAGGATGCAACACTTGAAGAGAGAGGTTTCTATTGCTGAATCTTATGTTGCTACTACCATTGATATGATTGGTTGTCCTTGATATTGCTGCCATCCATGTAGTTTTATGACTTTAAAGGGGAGTGTATTTAATTTGGATTGATTCATATGATATGACTATCTACTTTTTCTTATTATTATATGTTTTGTGTTTGACACCAAAGTTCTGTTAAAAATGCCTTAAAAAAAAAGAAAGAAGTTGTAAGTGCCAATTATTGTTGCGCACCAATTTTTGATTTGTATTCAGTGGCGAAGCTAGGGGTTGGAGAGGGGCTGGCATGAGTCCCGGCTCTCCCTAAAAGGTAAAATTTTTATTTAAGCCTTTAAATTTTTTTAAAAATTTTAAATTAGTAAATGTAAAATTACACTTTAGCCCCCCTTAAAATTATAAAAATTTGATTTAATTCTTTACAAATTAGAAAGATATAAACTATAAAAAATTAAAATTTCATCCGCCCCCCTAAAAAGTTGTCCTGACTTCGCCCCTGTTTGTATTATTTCTTTCAATAAATTTTATTGACTTAAGATAAAATTATTAATCTTAAAAAAAAAAAGATTTTTAAGTAATTTCTTTGATTCAAATTGACTCATTAAATTTGAATTTTGGTGGTATTAATCATTGACTTGAGTTTGACAATGAAGTAGCTAAAATGAGCGGTGATGGCGGCATCATCACTGCCGGGATTCGACTACCCCACATCAAGCGTAACGCGGAAGCATTCACATTGAATTTTCCAATTAAAATTTATTTTATATGTGCCATTTTTAATTTAAAAAGATAGTTAGTTGAATTCAATTTTTAGTTTACAATTCAGTCCTCAAATAATCCACTATTATGTCAACCCTTGGTAAAAAAGAGATATTTCTCCATATTTTTGAGTAATTTATGAATGAATGAGTACTTCTTATTTGTATTTTGAGGGATTAATTTAAAAAATTTATTTCACAATGGAGCGTTCATTAAGATTAAATGGAACAACAACACCAAGGGTAAGAGGAGGCTTTAGTCCTAAAGTTAGGTTAATAAAGCCATTATATTTTCATCCTTTAAAAAAAATTGTAATTTATTTTTTCTGATTTCATCCTATGTAATAAAACATTAAGAGTTAATTGCATTGGACATCCTCAAATTATAATTCTCATTCTAAATTGATCCTAAACTTTAAAATATTATAATTACATCTACAAATTATCGAAACTATATAAATTAAATCCTTAATTTAATCGTTAAATGACACGTCAAATTTAATGTGACATAATTTAAAATAAATTTTTTAAAGAAAAATAAAACACTTAAAACTAAAAATAAAATAAAATTGAAAAATAGAGATTAAAGGATAATTTTTTTGTAAAAGTTTCAAAAACCTCAAAATCAATATTTTTACAACATTCACTTTTACAGTTCATTTTTCTTTAAAATTTGTATTTTAAATTATGTTGCATTAGATTTTCATAATAGAATACTTTAAAGTTTTGGGACTAATTTAAAATGAATGTTATAATTTAAGGATGTATGGTGAAATTAACTCTTAAAAAATATAAAAAAAAATATTGTGTAAAAATTCCAAATACGAACAGTATATATAATGAAAATTAGGGGTTCAAACGGTTAGTTCGGTTATTAATCGAATCGAATTACTATTAGTTAAATTATTCGAAATGTAAAAATCTTTAACCGATAACAGAATCGAAATTTACATTAACCGTACTAAAATACTTTGAGTAATTCGATCGGTTAACCGAAAATTATATGTTTTTGTCTTTTGGTTAAAATAAGTACAAAACATATAAAAAAATATATTACTAATGTTATTTTTTTAATAGTTCAAAAAATATTAAATATAATATATATTATTTATTTTGATTACTATAAAAATAATAGTTCAAAAAATATATTACTAATATAAAAAATATATTATATATAATATATATTATTTATTTCAGTTAATTTGGTTAATTACCTGATTTCAAACCGAATTAATCAATAACTGAAATTTCAAAAAATCATTAACTGACTTCCGACTGAACTAAATTTGGGCACTGGTCGATTAACTGAATTAGATCAGTTCAATCGATTAATTCAATTTTAACCGAACTATGAACACCCTTATTAAAAATTGCAATTTAGGAAACAATTTACTGTGTTATAGTTCATACATTTCCATTTGGCACTAATAAGTTAACATGTGTATATATTCTAATTCTAAAAGTTACCTTTTATAATTTCAATTAAAAAATTTAAGGTCAACTATGTAATATGAAATTAATATTCTTATTACACATGTATATTTTAAATTTTGCAATAAATATTTTAGGCATTACATGCTAATATTATTTACCATATTGAAAGCCTCAAATTTGCTTATACATAAGGAAGAAATTATGGTTATAAAAAAATTTTAGTAATTATTTTGATGAATATTTTTTTAAACATAATTTAAATATCTTTGACTTCATATTATGAGTAAGAAAATAAAATTAATAATATATGACATGTATTAAATATATTAAACCTTAGATTTTACTTTTAATCCCTATATAAATAACTAAAATTTATTTTTACATGTGCCCACAATTATTTTAATTTTTTTTTTTTTTGTGAATTTGCATTCTTTGCTCATTGATCAACTTTCAAAAAATATATATAGTAAATATTTAAACCAATAAAAATATTACTATATTAGATATTAAGTTGGAGATTTCATTTAGGGTATTAATATAAATATTTTTTTTTATTTTGATTATATGATATATGATTTAATCTTTATGTATTTAATTTTAATTTATTTTTAATGCAAAATCAAATAATAAAAAATACTAAATATTTGATTTTTTTTTTAATTACATAACATTTGCTTGAATTATTGATTAATAGTTAAATTATTACATCTAAGAAATTAAATTGATAATAAAACTTTAATTGTTGTAATTAAAAACTAAAAATAATGTATGGTTTTAAAAGAAAAAGCACACAGTTTTTAACGAATTAAACTTATAATAAATATATACATTACATTTTAAAGCATCATAATCTTTAGTTAATTGATTTGAATTATGCATAAATAAGTGACGCAGTTATTGATTTTTTTGGTTACCTAAAAATATAAGTATTCATTATAGAAAAATCTGTTAATACAAATTTAATATTTTTATTAACAATAGAGTTGTTAAAATTATGGCCAAAAGTACAAATTTTCACAATTTTCTAATATTTAAAAGAAAACAAATATTATGTTTATGAGATTATTATCATAAATTAGTAAATCAGGGTTTTTTTTTATTAATAACATATAGTTGTTTCCAAAATATAAAAATATATTTCATTTCCTAAAATTTAATCATTTCCATAATATATAAGATTGCTTGAAGATTTAATTATAACTTAATTTTAAAATAATAATTCACACATATATATATATATATATATATATATATTTAACCATAAATTTCTTTATTCAAGTATATTGAAAAAAAATTAAAATTAAAATTAAAATTAATTAAGCTTCAAATTAATAATTTAAAAGTTTGTTAACATAATAAATATAAAGATTTTTTTAACATAACAAATTATATTATTAATAAATGTTTTGTTTCTAAAATTTATTTTTTAAAAACTCTCTACTAGATTAATTTGAAAATATCTTTTGCTTAAGGGTGTAAAAAGCCCTCAAATTTTTTCAAAAAAAGCAATTAAGCCCTTACTTTTTTTTTGCACTCAACTGGGTACTTAAACTTTCAAAATGCATCAAAAAGGCCCTCAAACTTTTTCAAAAAAAAGCAATTAAACCCCTGCCTTTTTACGGTAAGGAAATCAGCCTCGAATGGTCCAAAGTGGCGAGCAAAAATCGACAAAAGAGTCAAACATTCACCAAACTAGAGAGGACGATAACAAAATCATCCCTAAAATCACTTGTAAAACTAAGGTTACATGCATAAGCAAGACTAAAAAAGTGCTATAAGAGCAGATAAAAAATTCTAAAACTGAAAACTTATTAAACAATGGAAAAACAAACAAAAAAACATACAACATGAGTCCAATTCAACTCGTGAAATCATTTATTATTCTGAAATACTCCCACCCACTTTCCAAGAAAACTACTGGTGGCCGGTGGAGTTTTAGCGAACGACCGGTGCTGTCATCTGTCCATCACAACTTGTGAAGACAACAAAGATACCCGTAAAATAGATCTGCAAATTGAAAAGAAAGAAGACATGTAGAGTGAATGAAAAAAAAGAAAGAAAGAAAGAATTGGTATAGTCAACCTGGAGACTGACACCGCTTTCGAACAAAACAAAAAATAAACAAACGATTTGGAGAAAAAAACACTTATTTAATCAAACATTTCTTAAAACTAATTTGTTAAGTGTAACTTTAAATTGAATCAACCCCATAATTTTGTTGTTATAGATTCTAAGGAAAATTATATATTTTAGAAACCCTAAATCCTTTATTAATGGGTTTAAAAATTTGTGTTTAAATATAACATGATTTATTTCCATTTTAATTTTTTTACCTTTTTAATTTATTTCAATTTAATTTTTTTTCTAGATTGTAATTTATTCAATTTAATCCTAAATGTAATTTTGAATTCAGTTCAGCGTACTCAAATTCAAGTTCTTTTATATTGACAATAATACGTACCCAAATCGAATTTTTTAAAATAATAGATTTGAATTAATATATAAAAGGGGTAAAAACAAACTAGTTTCCTCTAAATTCTAGGGGTAGGGGGTTAAGGCCGGCTCCTTGGTCACGGATACTTAATTTTATCGTCTTTGTAGAATATACGCGTAATACGCGTTTGAACGTGCATTGCACCAACTCCATTCCAAAACTAATAAAGCTTTAATACAAATTTATATATGGCAATTTAACAACTCATCATAATCTCCATTCGCTTGAATTTCAGCTCTAATCATTCTTTCCTTTTATTACTATTATTATTGTCTTCACGTTCCATTTACATACAAAAACAACACAGAAGGGAAGAAAAACAAAAACTGAGTGGTGGTGGAAAATATGTCTGAAGGAGGAAAAACCATAGAATACACCCCGACATGGGTGGTGGCTGTTGTCTGCTCTGTCATTGTCTTCATTTCCCTTGTTGCTGAAAGAATCCTCCATTTCTTTGGCAAGGCATGTAACATGTTGGAAATGTGTTTATGCATTTTGTGTGTGTTTGTTGATGAAATGTCTGAATGAGCTTCTGTTTTTTTTTTTTTTTTTTTGGGTTTTTCAGTATTTGAAGAAAAAGAATCAGAAACCTCTCTTTGAGGCCTTGCAGAAGATCAAAGAAGGTATAATATATAGACTCTAAAATCATCATGTTGGATTATATGTTGTGTTGTGTGAATCTGTAAAAGTAAATTTGTGGCGTGGATGCAGAGTTGATGTTGCTGGGATTCATATCGTTGCTACTAACAGTGTTTCAAGACAGGATTGCCAAAATCTGTATATCACAGGATTTGGCTCATCAATGGTTGCCTTGTAAGGAAAAGAAAGAAGTAACCACAGAACACTTTCAGACCCTTTTCTCCTCTTTTATTCCCAATGGTAATGGCCGTCGTCTTCTCGCCGAGGCTGCCAATTCCACTGCCTACTGTACTGCTAAGGTACCCCTATACTGCAACAGTTTTGGAACTTGAAACCATGTCTTATAAGAGTATATGACTCAACAGCAAATATGTTGAAATTTGAATCCAGGGGAAAGTTCCATTGTTATCCACTACGGCATTGCATCATCTACATATATTCATCTTCGTGCTAGCTGTTGTACATGTGACTTTCAGTGCTCTAACCATTGTTTTTGGGAGCACAAAGGTAGGTTTCCCCCATTCTCTCAAATGCCATGTATAATGCTACTACTGCTTTCAATTGCCTTCTGATATATATGATGATCTAGATCCATCAATGGAAAAATTGGGAAGATTATGCTAAGGGTATGGAAGATGATCCTGAGGGAGGTAATGAAAGACTGCTAACATCCTTTATCAACAATTCAGCATTGGAATTCTTCAAACTTTAGCTTTTATGGCTACTTTGTGAGGCAAATGTGATTTTGCAGTTGTGGAAACAAAGATCACTCAGGTCCAAGAACATGATTTTATCAAGGGTCGGTTCTTGGGTATTGGAAAGAATTCTGAGATCCAGGGATGGGTGGTAAGTCAAGATCTTTTTTCTTTTCTATTTATATGTTGATAAGCCAGTAACATAGTTTTGATGGCTTTGTTTTGCTTTCAGTATTCTTTTTTCAAGCAATTCTATGGATCTGTGACCAAGTCAGATTATATCACATTAAGACTAGGCTTCATCATGGTAAGTTCAAATGAATTAATCTTACTTCATTCCATTTTTACTTTTAACTCTCTTACATTAACTTCTGAAAATTTCTTATCTAGACTCATTGCAGGGGAAATCCAAAGTTTAACTTTCACAACTACATGATGCGTGCTCTCGAAGCCGATTTTAAGAAAGTTGTTGGGATAAGGTCAGTTTTCTTATGAGTTAGAGAAAGGTGTTCTTCCATGAATGCATTATGCAGTTAAAGTTATGTACATGCTTAGCATCATAAGCATTTATGTCAGTGTATACCTTTGGTGAAAATGGTGTTTTGTCACGTTTCTATTCATCAACATACATATCATTATATACTACCATACCGTTAACAGTTACTTAATTGCAGTTGGTATCTTTGGGCATTTGTAGTCATTTTCCTCTTGCTGAATTTTGTTGGTAAGATGCTGAATTCGTTTGTATTTTCGCCATACGTCTTGAGTTCCGAATATTGACTTAAAATCGAACTTCGGTTCTGGTTTCGCAGGTTGGCACACGTATTTTTGGATAGCATTCATTCCCTTCATTGTAAGTTGAAGTACTTACATGTTGAATAAGCTAGGCAGGCATGTTAGCATATATTTGACAATGGTTCCTTTTTTAACCTTTGGCAGCTTTTACTTGCTGTTGGCACCAAGTTAGAACATATAATCACACAATTAGCTCAAGAGGTAGCTGAGAGACACATGGTGGTGACAGGTGAATTGGTGGTTCAACCTTCAGATAACCATTTCTGGTTCAACAGGCCGCGCCTCGTCCTCCGCCTCATTCACATCATCCTCTTCCAAAATTCATTCGAAATGGCCTTCTTCGCCTGGATATGGGTAAAACACAATGTCCCTAGCATCGTCACATGCCATTTTTTTTCCATATAGTCAGTAAGTAAACAACCTTTCTTGTTCCATTTTTATAACAGGTGCAGTATGGTTTCAACTCATGCATGATGGGGCAAGTTCGTTTTATTATACCCAGACTAGTTATTGGGTATGAAGATAACAAAGAAACTTGGTTTCTTATATGTGTTGCCAAATGATGTTTTCAAGTATTTATGTGATCTTATATGTTCATTGTCAGGGTTTTTGTTCAGTTCGTCTGCAGTTATAGTACCCTGCCACTATATGCATTTGTCACACAGGTAACACATTCATTATGAACTGTGAAATTATGGTTTTATTCCCTCTACTATTCATTGTATTTTAGTTTGACATATTTCGGTTAATATGCAGATGGGAAGTTCGTACAAGAAGGCGATATTCGAGGAACATATTCAGGAAGGGCTGGTTGGATGGGCTCGGAAGGCAAGAAAGAAGAATAAGGGCAGTGGTTTCAAAAGGTCGTCGAATGAAAGTAGCCAAGTTGGTCCAAAAGAGGAGTCACCATTGGTATTTGAGATGGATAAGGTTAATGGAAAGGAGTCTTCTTCATCTGCGGTATGAGTATATAACTACGGATATTTGAGTCTAAATAAATTTGTAGATTTGGTGTTGGGCAATACTAACGTTATTAGTCAAGCATTTAGATAGAGGGGTTCTTTTTGTTTCCATAATGGTACAAAGAATACATTAGCCAATACATTGTATTCAACACTTATTCATAGGCTCTGTTCACCATTGATATTTAAAACTGCTTCAAATTCAATTCCAACAACACTGCTCAAACCTATGGCAAGCTCTCTACAAATGCTTAAAAAATATATCATAGTGACCTTAATTTCACACTTTACAAAATCATATTTCACTGGTTGCTATAATGCTCACTTAACTCTTACAAAAGCTCCATCACGACTAAATGGTACTATTATCACAAAAGCTATTAAAGGCTAAAAGTACAACCCTTTACGAAGAGGTAAATTGCATTTTACCTCTTCTACTCAGAAAATTGATAAATTAATCCCTGTATGTTAGATCAAAAAGCAAGTTGATCATTTCTTTTAAAAAATTCATTCCTTTGTACTGTTAAAAACTGGTGCATCTGACACAATGACCTGACAGTGACATATGGCATGTCACTTGAACCTTATGTTGACTTATAGGGACTAATTTTTAACAGTAAAAATAATCGAAATTTTGAATAGGATGACCAATTTGCTCTTTGATCTAACATACATGGACTAATTTGCCTATTATACGAGCCAAAATGCAATCGAACTTCCAATACAGGATCTTCCATAATACTTTTAGTGCTATTGAAGTGATTGAAGTACTTATGCCTAATTTGTATACCTCTTCACCAATTTAATTATAAGAGGAAGAACTAAGGCTAAAAGAATAAGCATGAAGCTCAAGCAAATCACTTGGTCCAAGAGAAGAGATGACAATGGTTAATTGCTACACAATGGGTAGCTAAGCCAACAACTTTCTAATGACATGTAGCATCGCTTATTTGTAATTGTTAATAGTTTAAGAAAGGGATGTAATATGGCCCTTTTCGCTAGGGCGATTATAGTTTTTTTACTCTCGATTGTCTGTCGCCCAGTCTTTCTTTCAGTCGTTACGTGATCAGTGACACTATAACTGTCAATTCTCCAAAATTAATTTTTTAATAAATAAAAGAAACTCTAATGTAGCCCTTTTTGCTAGGGCGATTATGGTCGTTTTACTCTCGACTTTCTGTCGCTCAGTCTCTCTCTCAGTCATTACGTGAGTAGTGACACTATAACTATCAATTCTCCAAAATTTATTTTTTAATAAATAAAATGAAACTCTAATGTGGCCCTTTTTGCTAGTGCAATTATGGTCTTTTTACTCTCGACTCTTTGTCGTCCAGATTATCTCTCAGTCGTTACGTGATTAGTGACACTATAACAGTCAATTCTCCAAAATTAATTTTTTAATAAATAAAAAGAAACTTTAATGTGGCCCTTTTTGCTAGGGCGATTATGGTCTTTTTACTCTCGACTCTCTGTCGCCTAAACTCTCTCTCAGTCGTTACGTGATCAGTGACACTATAACTAGCAATTCTCTAAAATTAATTTTTTAACAAATAAAAGAAACGCTAATGTGACCCTTTTTGCTAGGGCGATTATTGTCTTTTTACTCTCGACTGTCTGTGGTCCAATCTCTCTCTCAGTCATTACGTAATTAGTGACATTATAACCGTCAGTTCTCCAAAATTAATTTTTTACCAAATAAAAAGAAACTTCACTTAAAATTAAATTTACGAAATGTGAAACATATAAATGTTTAAAGAAATATTTGGCAACCTATTTAATTTTACATCTTATATCGATTATAGTAAACAATATTACCAGCTAAAGATTGATGGGCAAGAGTAACAAATGACATACAAGAGCAGCCTAGATAAAAAGGACACCAATTCAATTGGGTGAATAAAATTGAATTCAACGTGAAATGGTAAAGGAAAATTAAATTAAATTATGAGTTATTTGATTTTTTTGAATCAATTTGAATAAACAATTTATTTTTTCGAGTTTAAATGAAATTGAATTTTTATAACTCAAATAATAAATTGGTTTAAATACTTCTTAAGTCTCTATCGATTTCTAAAATGAATAAATTGATCCTTTAAAAAATACAAAAAAAATCAAAATAGTTATAAAAAACTTTATAAAAATTATAAAAAAATTAAAAAAAATATAAAATGTTGAATTATAGTTTTTTCCCAAAAATGATAAACCTGAGGCATTGAACAAGTAAATTATCAAATTTATCATATTGAATTTATAGTATTTTTCTCTTATTTTGCTTGAAAAGAGTTTTCAAATAAATAAGGTGTCAAATTTATTTGTTATTGTTACCAATGTTTTAGTTTGACATATTTAATCTTTTTTAATTTAACACAAACAAATTCATTAAACTCGATTAAAAAAAATTCAAATCAAATTAATTGAAATAATAAAATAGAATTCGTCAACTTAATTAACTCATTTCACTCGATTTTATCAAAAGCTCGCTCCCTACAAAACTCAAGCCTTCACGCACTCTCATGCAACTTAAGATCCCGATTATTCCGCTCAAAGCTTATCATCTTCTTCCATCTAACTTAAGTATAAAAAATTGCCCCGAAGTATGCAGATTGATCTTTGTCTGCTTCGTCAACACATTATATAAAATTAATAAAGTTGGTATCTGCTCTAATATCATTTGAACGAGGCATAACAAGAAGAAGACTTTTGCATTTAGTTATTCATACCACAGCTGCTTTGCTTTAATAGGAACACTTTTGCATAATATAATTCGTATGCAGGTAACGAAATGATGAGCTGCTTTGTTCATTATCTAATTTATTTATTCACAGCTGCATAAGTATAATAACATTTTTGCATTAATTGTTGGTGAATGTTACAGCAGATCATCGTGTCACCAATGGTGCAGTGGTTTCAACTCATGCATGATGGGGCAAGTTCGTTTTATTATATTTATACCCAGACTAGTTATAGGGTATGAAGATAACAAAGAAACTTGGTTTCTTATATGTGTTGCCAAATGATATTTTATGTGATCTTATATGTTCATTGTCAGGGTTTTTGTTCAGTTCGTCTGCAGTTATAGTACCCTGCCACTATATGCATTTTTCACACAGGTAACACATTTATTATGGACTGTAAAATTATGGTTTTATTCCCTCTACTATGCTCAAATTTTCGATTTAATCCTTGTATACTTTAATTTGACATACTTTGGTTAATATGCAGATGGGAAGTTCATACAAGAAGGCGATATCCGAGGAACATATTCGGGAAGAAGGCAAAAAAGAAGAATAAGGGCAGTGGTTTCAAAAGGTCGTCGAATGAGAGTAGCCAAGTTGGTCCAGAAGAGTAGTCACCATTGGTATTTGAGATGGAGTCTTCTTCATCTGCAGTATGAGTATATAACTATGGATGTTTGAGTCTAAATAAATTTGTAGATTTGGTGTTGGGCTATACTAACGTTATTAGTCTCAAGCATTTAGATAGAGGGGTTTTTTTTTTTATATTCCATAATGGTACAAAGAATACATTAGCCAATACATTGTATTCAAGCACTTATTCTTAGGCTCTGTTAACCATTGATATTTAAAAATGCTTCAAATTCAATTCCAATAACACTGCTCAAACCTTTGGCAAGCTCTCTACAAATGCTTAAAAAAATAAAATCATAGTGACCTTAATTTCACAAGTAACACACTTTACAAAATCATATTTCACTGGTTGCTATAATGCTCACTTAACTCTTACAAAAGCTCCATCACGGCTAAGCATGGTATTATTATCACAAAAGCTATTAAAGGCTAAAAGTACAACCCTTTACTAGGAGCCAATTTATTAGGAGCAAAATTGCATTTTGCCTATTTAGAAAATTAGTAAATTAGTCCATGTACGTTAGATCAAAAAGCAAGTTGATCATTTCTTTTAAAAATTTCATTCCTTTGTACTATTAAAAACTAGTGTATCTAACACAATGACCGGACAGTGACATATAACATGCCACTTGTACCTTATGTTGAAGTATAGGGACTAGTTTTTAACAGTAAAAATGAATGAAATTTTTAATAAGATGACCAATTTGCTCTTTGATTTAACATACATAGACTAATTTATCTATCATACAAGCCAAAATATAATCTAACTTCCAATACAGAATCCTCCATAATACTTTTAGTGCTATTGAAGTGATTAAAGTACTTGTGCCTAATTTTGTATACCTCTTCACCAATTTAATTATAAGAGGAAGAATTAAGGCTAAAAGAATAAGCATGAAGCCCAAGAAAATCACTTGGTTCAAGAGAAGAGAGTTTGATAATAGTTAGTTGCTACACAATGGGTAGCTAAGCCAACAACTTTCTAATGATATGTATCATCGCTTATTTGCAATTGTTGACAGTCTAAGAAAGGGATGTAATGTGGCCATTTTCGCTAGGGCAATTATGGTTTTTTTACCCTCGACTGTTTATCGCCCAATCTCCCACTCAGTCGTTACGTGATCAGTGACACTATAACTGTCAATTTTCCAAAATTAATTTTTTAATAAATAAAAAGAAACTTTAATGTGGCCTTTTTTGCTGGGCAATTATGGTATTTTTACTCTCGACTCTCTGTCACCCAGTCTCTCTCTCAGTCGTTACGTGATCAGTGACACTATAACTGTCAATTCTCCAAAATTAATTTTTTAATAAATAAAAAGAAACTCTAATGTGGCCCTTTTTGCTAGCGCGATTATGGTCTTTCTACTCTCGACTCCCTGTCGCCCAGTCTCTCTCTCTCTCAGTCGTTACGTGATCAGTGACACTATAACTGTCAATTCTCCAAAATTAATTTTTTTAATAAACAAAAAGAAACTTTAATGTGGCCCTTTTTGCTACGGCGATTATGATCTTTTTACTCTCGACTCTCTATCGCCTAGTCTCTCTCTCAGTCATTACATGATCAGTGACACTATAACCGTCAGTTCTCCAAAATTAATTTTTTACCAAATAAAAAGAAACTCTAATGTGGCCCTTTTTGCTAGGGCGATTATGGTCTTCTTACTCTCGATTGTCCGCCACCCAGTTTCTATCTCAATCGTTACGTGATAACTGACATTATAATTGTCAATTCTCCAAATTTAATTTTTTAATAAATAAAAAGAAACTCTAATGTGGCCCTTTTTGATAGGGCAATTATGGTATTTTTACTCTCGACTGTCTGCGGTCTAGTGTCTCTCTCAATCGTTACGTGATGAGTGACACTATAACTGTCAATTCTCCAAAATTAATTTTTTTAATAAATAAAAAGAAAATCTAATGTGGCCCTTTTTGCTAGAGCGATTATGGTCTTTTTATTCTCGACTGTCTGTGGTCCAGTCTCTCTCAGTCGTTCCGTAATCAGTGACACTATAACTATCAATTCTCCAAAATTAATTTTTTAATAAATAAAAATAAAGTCTAATGTGGCCCTTTTTGCTAGGGCGATTTTGATCTTTTTACTCTAGGCTATCTGTCGCCCAATCTCTCTCAGTCGTTACGTGATCAGTGACACTATATTTGTCAATTCTCCAAAATTAATTTTTTTAATAAATAAAAAGAAACGCTAATTTGGTCCTTTTTATTAGGGCGATTATGGTATTTTTACTCTCGGCTATCTATGATCCAATCTCTCTCTCAGTCGTTACGTGATTAGTGACACTATAACCGTCAGTCCTCCAAAATTAATTTTTTACCAAATAAAATGAAATTTTACTTAAAATTAGATTTACGAAATGTGAAACATATAAATGTTTAAGGAAATATTTAATTTTACATCTTGTGGTGATTGTAGTAAACATGAAGCCTAAGAAAATCACTTCGTCCAAGAGAATAGAGGTTGATAATAGTTAATTGCTACAGAATGGGTAGCTAAGCCAATAACTTTCTAAAGACATGTAGTATCGCTTTGCAATTGTTGATAGTCTAAGAAATGGATGTAATGTGGCTCTTTTCGCTAAGGCGATTATGATCTTTTTATTCTCAACTATCTGTGACTCAGTTTTTCTTTTAATCGTTATGTGATTATTAACATTGTAACTATAAAAAGAAACTTTACTTGAAATTGAATTTTCCAAATGTGAAACATGTAAATATTTCGCAACATATTTAATTGTACATCTTGTACGAATTGTAGTAAGCTATAGTACCTACTAAGGATTGGGGGCAAGAGAAACAAATCACATACAAAAGCAGCCTAGATAAAAAGGACACCAATCCAATTGGGTGAATAAAGTTGGTATCTGCTCTAATATCATTTGAACGAGGCATACTAAGAACAAGACTTTTGCATTTATTTATTCATAGCATAGCTGCTTTGCATAATATAATTCGTATGCAGGTAACAAAATGATGAGCTGCTTTGTTCATCATCTAATTTATTTATTCACAGCTGCAAAAGTATAACAACATTTTTGCATTAATTGTTGGTGAATGTTATAGCAGATCATCGTATCACCAATGGTGTTCATACATCGGCTTCTCTAGGATTTCATAATAGTAATTAAACTCATTTATTTAGATCATTTGTAAAGGTTTAGTGGAGGATTTATCAACATGTACTAAATATAATATAAAAAATATGGATAAACTACACTACTACTCACCCAATTATTAGTGTATATATATATATATTTAATCATTCAACTATAAAAAAATTACAAAATAATTACTCAGTCAACTATTCAATTTTATCTTTTTTTCTCACCTAACTATCTTGAATTTTTGAATGCTTCCATTTTTAAATTAATCAACTGGTAACTAAAAGAGACAATTGAATAGTTAAGTGATCATTTTGTAATTCTTTATAGTTGAATAATTAAAAAAGAAATTGACTATAATTTACCCAAAAAATAATTATATTATTTGGAATGGTAGCAATGGTTCTATTTGTAACCAGCTAGGAAAATCATTTATATTTGTGGTTGAATTGAGCAGTCAAATAAAACTTCAATAGCCCATTGAAAGGTTCAAAAAATGATGATAATAGTAATAGCAATAATACAACAAATTTTAGTTGTAAGAAGTACATTAGTATTGGTTCTCCGTTTTTACCTATGGACGAAGCAATCAATGTGAACAAAAGAACAAATAACAATTATGCAAAACAGAATTTTTCTAGCAAATTAAAGCTAATGGACTTTTCCCCCCAACCAAGATACCTCCACCATGCTCGACAAACTTTGTTCCCTCGACGTCCATCATTCTATGTCAACAACCATCACCACCGATGCAACTCCTTTCTTTATGAACCAGCATGGCCAAGGAAAGTGTACAAAAAATAATTCTTTTTATATTCAACAGCAAAGGTTTGATAATACAACATACATTTTACAATGTTGCCCGTTGCTGAACATTTCGCTTCTCATCCGATCTATGTCGAAACAACTTAGCTACGGCTCTCCTCTCACAATCCTGCTATCAAAGAAACCAGAGAGGCAACATGAGGACCTACATGAATTGTAGTCTAATTTTAAAAGCTGCAGCCACTTTTTGTCAGAGTTTCTTTACCTTGAACATGTTCAGATAAAAGGGTTTGTCAGGATTTGTTCTTCGCAATTTCTGGTATGTATATGCGAAACTTAGCTGATCACGGGGAGTAAACCGCTCAACCTCATTGAACCAAAGACATGAGAACAAATTTGACATCGGGGTGTGTGCTCTAACAATAAATGAACCTTCAGGCACATCTGCATTTCAAACAACAAATTAGAAGCATTAACTGACATAAATAAAAACCCTCGGGTGTATATTTGTGTATATACATGCAACTCCAAACATCTAAGGGTGCTTGAGTGTGAAATTTTCTTACTGCTAGGAAGAAGCTTGTTAGGATCTGAAGCGTTGAATCTTTTCAGTCCATCAGCCTGATAGAAATCAAATTGCTCATCAATGACTGTATGATTATACTTGTTCAGCTTCTTATTTTGCGCAACCTCTTCCCAGACGCAATGACGGTCATAGTGATTAGAAATGGCATACTCATGACCTTTTCGCCACAAGAAGTAATCCAGGAGTTGTAAGGGGTCACGCTGTAGACGTAGTTTGCTATCTAACCAGATCGAGTACCTGAGATCAGAAGAGTTAAGAAACAAATGTCAAGCCTGTCTAAAGTAATATAATCCAGAAAAAGGATAATCATAATAAACAACTTGCTGCTAAGAAAACTTCATTCATGAAAATGGTCATAAAATGTGAAACATATAAAAACTAGTGGATGCATTATGAAACAAAAATTTCCAAATATCCAGTTCAAACCTTGCAAAAGGAAATAGTCGATGCGGTAACAGTTTTGGTATTTTTCCCACCCTACGCATATCAGTGTAAGGAAGATTCTTTACAACCACTATCTTCCATAAACCAATAAAACCACCATCAGGTGTTTGACCTTCTGAATAAAGTGTTTGCATCGTAGCTTCATCCACAAACATAACAAAGCAGACATTTTTCCTTGACGAACGAGTAACCTAAAATCAGGAGAAATAATGATTCAACCATTGTTATAATCCAAGTCACATTTTACTCCAGCAATTCAATGATAAACAAAATGGTAGTGCATGATAAACCCTTAAAGAATGAACAGTGTAATAATATCATGTATGAAGCACACTATGCAAAGTAGTCTAACAAATTCAAATGATGACCAATAGAAGTGGCAGTTCCTTCCTCCAGTTAGATTTCGTGCCATTCAACCCAACAGGGGCAAGCTTTTTGTTTGTCAAACTATGCCATTGTTTTCTCATTTTTCCCTAATTTCTTAGCTCTAGAACATATTCATGTCACCTCAAACATCACATTCAAGGCTTGGGCTGAGGATAGGGATTTGAAAGGCTGGTGTGCACAGAACACAATCTTGCCTTTACCCACCATACAAAGCAAACAATGTTTTTGGGGTATCTTTGCCAAACTCAGAAAATTTTGGACGAAGTGATCAATCTGTGGAATGCATATAGAATTTATTTCATTTTCTTTTGGCTTTTGAAATTGTCTTTTTTCCCTTGCCCATCAAAAAGTTTGTGAATTGATTCAGCCTCCAGCATTCATGAAACCTGGAAAGTGCCATGCAAAAAGGAAAAAAGAAAACTGCTAATTCTACAATAAAATCACAAATTTAATACATCATGTGCAAGATGATAATCAGTGACAACCAAAAGAAGAGGATAGCAAAGAGTTAAGACGGTCTAAAGAAGAGATACCAGGGCGGGAGGTATGGAAAGTACTAAAGTAATGCTACACACGGGTAAAGAAAGGAGAAGGACCAACTTATTTCTCCTCATATATGGTAAGATACACATGCATGTGCATGGTGAGGTAGTCAACAGGTAACACGAAGGCTCTTATTAATTAACGTTTGAACCTAAAACTTATCAGGTTATCAAACAGCAGAAGAAGAAAAAGAAGAAAACAAAAGAACAGCTACTTCTAAAAACAGAAGTGCATATCTTTTAAAATTCAAAAACAATCACAAAGGACACTAAGACCATGTACTTCCAGAAAAAGATTATCCTCATACCATTTTGCCAGCAGGTGTCCTCAAGCGATCAGAATTTCCGAAAATGCAAGATATGACAGCAATGTGGCACCTGCTGATATAATTCACATCATCTTCTGCCAGATCAAAGCCAGTGCTTGGATATCCTTGTGGACCTTTAACAAATCCACAATTTATCTTTTGGTCACGTGCCAAAAAAGATTCCTCACGTTCTTGTAAACTCTGATGCCCGGCAAATCTAGGTACCCATTGGTCTTCTCCTTCAGGCTTCTCTTCCATTTGTTTATACTGTAAGGAAAATCGAGCAAACTTCCGACTTTCTACAGGCTCCACAAGGTGTGTTGAATTCATTAATTTCATCTCACAAGAACCTAAGAATTAAAAGAAAAATGTTATTCAAGAAGAACCATTCATCCTTGACTCAATTTATCTCCTTTAGGATAACCTGGGAAAGTGAAATTACTTTGAAAGAGTTTTTACCTAGAAGGAACTAATAGTACTAGTTTTGCATAGTGTACTAATTAACAAGAAAAGAGACCTGATATGGAAGCAATATTCCCCAAATGAGAGCATTCCAACAAGATGAACATTGGTAAAAGTTAAAGAGAATCAAATTAAGCTAAATTAATTTGAATGAAGCTCTAATGGGTATTTTAATGTTCTAGTTCACGATTGTTAAGTATCCAACCTAAAACCATGACAACTTAAATAAGACCATGGGAAATCCTAGACTTAACAGATGTGGGATAACACCACTTAACACTCCCTCTCACATGTAGCTCAATAAGGGCCTACATGTGGAATACCTCCCAAGGGATCAACCTCATATAGGATAGGCAGGAAAAACCAAACACCACTTGGGTTCTAAATACCATGTTACATCCAACTTAAAACCAATTGGCAATAGGTTTAGTGGCCAACTTGAATATAAGACTTCATGAAACCCAAGAATTATTAGATGTGGGATAACAACATTTAACAATGATATTAGATCCATTGTCAGAAAGGAGGTTTAGAACATGGGCACAATGTTATTTATGAAAACAGAGGTGCTGAAAGGCATTATACTCCTTAATTAAACCAGTAGGAGGGGAGTACAATGCAACCTCTATTAGGTGTTTGCCAAAAGTTCAAACCTCAAATAGTAAGCAAAGAACAATTGGGGCTCATTACAGGCATGCCAATGAATGAAATCCTTGAATAAAGCCTTAAAACAGCTTTCATTATGGTACATCAGAATATAAGGAAATATTAAAAGAAATGCAGCGAAAAAAGAAGTTTATCACAGTAGGTAAAACTTCTAAGTATGCTCTTAAATGTTTTTCTTTACTTCCAAAGTTTTACCGTCAAATATACTGTCTATGGTACTTTACCAGTGAAAATTAGATTAGATACTTGGATAGCCTTTTGAAGAATGATCTTTTTGTTTCTGATTGGTGCTTTCTGAGGTAAAGAGATGATATTTCTACACTATTGGGAATTAAATTACAGAAAGTTTACCTTGTTGCAAAATTTTCCAAGATTTCCTCTTCTTCAAATAGGTGAAATGTTGCTAAGAATTTAAAGCTCCAGAGAGTTCTTTTGGCATAACACAGCAGAGAGTTACATTTTTAATTTCCCATCCCTCCCTTCCCCCCCCCCCCCCCCAATTAGCTCTCAATAATATTCATGCATTCCATGCAATTATAGGTAAACTTCAAAGTGCTTTGGTATCAAAATGCATAATATACATGTTAGCAGAAAACTGGGGTTTTAGTCTTTCCTAGAATGCATTGAGAATAAGTTTTACAATCTCCTTTCATAATTTGATTAGGGTGCTTAATAGGGAAAAGATTTTATCATACTATTAAGAATTAACACCAAAATCTAACAAAGTTTTTAGATGGGTGACACATTATCAAGAATTTAAAGCTATGAATTTTTTTTTTTTCAGATAAAGCCATCAAGAATTTCAGTTCTTGATCTACCATCTCTAATGTTTTAAAGCTCTTCATATTAAATTCACATTATTTCCTTCTAATTCCTTTTAAGCAAACAGGGTTTGCATACAAGCCCACCAAATGAATCCTAATCCTCAAGGTTCTCCCAACACTAATCTTCCCTAGTTCTTTTATTATCAAACCATAAATTTACTTCTAACCCATAAGGGAAGAAAAAACACTGTAAATTTAAGACCGAAGATCTAAGCAATGTTTGTTATCTTCAAATCATGCTGAATTTAATCTGCACAGCCAGACAAGTCTATGTACATCCACATTGTGTAAGAACATCTGACATGAACTTAAAGAAATTTTAGTATTACCTGAAAATTTTCGGCGCCTTGGCTTTTTCTTTGAACTTGACCGTAAGTTTTTTCCAGATTTATGACTAAGAGAACCAGCATGATGAGAATCAGCATCTAAATCATCAAAATCTTGAGAGGCCTCCCTAGATAAAGAGGATTCTTCCTTTACCTCTTTGACAACATGTTCATTGTTAGTTTTAGCATTAAAGGAAGTAGAGGACTCATTAACATTTTCATCATGAGATTTTGCTTCATCTAAAATATAGTCCTTGTCATGTCCAAAATCATCATAATCTTCCTTGCGACTATCATTAGAATCAATGCCATCATTATAATGGTCATCATCATCATCAATCTCATCATGAATTCCAAAATCCTTACTGTCAGAGAGCTGATGGCTATTTCCAAGTTCTTTTTTTGATTTGTCCCCATTCTTCAGAGATGCCTCGTATTCAGCTTCATACATCTTTAATTCATTGCGCCCAGCTTCATTGTACAACCCAACAACTCTACGGTCCAGGCCCCTATCAGAATCAAGGGAAGCCCCCTTCTTATTCTTCACTTTCGTGGGAACATGGCCACCATCAAGAGGCTTATCTCTAGAATCCATGATATTGTGTTCTACCGCATCCTCATTGTAATCATCATCCCTTCTCCTATCATCCCTATCCCAATATCGTGAATCGCGGCCATGTGCTACAGAACCATTACCAAAGTTAAGGATTTTAAAATTTTCCATTCGTGTGACATTTGTGAGGAAATCAGAATCAGCCTTCAAATCATCATCCTCAGGTTGATAACGAATTAACTCTGCAGCAACATACATCTAGTTAATAATTTCTCCCAGCAATAGATCATATCGATCATTCATGCTTGGAATATTGTAATTACTCAAAAACATTCATTCTATCACAATTAACTCAAAAAGAAAGAAAAACAAAAGTCAAACTTAAGCCCTAAAAGGAAAGTTATTCCACTCATTTAACCGAAACAAATCAAATTTACATTCATCAAATGGCATGAAAAAGTTGTGTGATAAAATCTCATTTTTTTAAACAATGCAAGTTTCATAATACCCAAACATCTAATTTGTTTTCGCCATAAATAATCTTTATGTTTGGGACCTAAACTCATTCAAACTCCTCCTCTCTTTTCTCTCCATTTCTCTGAATCCAAACAAATCCTCAAAACAATTGGCAATGATCTATAAATGAGGAACTATCTATAAAAACGTGCTGATAGACGGTAGCAACCGATATCTGAAATTCACTTGCACGCCATTTTCCAAAGCAAATAAACAAGAAATTACAAAAAAAGAAAAAGAAGAAAGATCGAAAATCTAAAATCTAAAATTCGCATTAAATATTTAAAACTGACCTCTACGATTCTCATTATTATCAGCAGAGATGTAATAGTATACGAGAACAGTTACAAGAAACACGAGAGATAAAACAAAGATGAGAGAGCCGATGGAGATTCGGCGGCTCCTGTCGGCGCGTCCGGATCGGCGCCATCGAGCGGCCTTGTTGCCAGCACCGCCTCGAACCCCAATGGCGACATGATCTGACGTCGTTCCATTACTGTATTGATACTGTTGCCTGTACTGAGCCATTCTAGCATTGTAATCTTTTCCTCTCTGTCTCTCCCTCTCTACTTAGCTCACAGCCTTCCAGAGAGAGAAAATCCTTAGAAATAAAAAATATATATATAATAAATAATTTGTGTGTATTAAAAGAAAAAAGAAAGAAAGAATTGAAGTGTGTAGTAAGAAATGTATATATTTTTCTGAAGTTTTATTTTCTAAAAAAGGAAATAATTGTTTAGGGAGACGGGGAAGAAAGGATCGGAGATGGGGGCGGCCGGAGATCGAGATCAGGCTTTAGCCTTTTGATTTATATTATATTTATTATAATAAATGAAAATTACTGAATTGTCATTGGATTTATTTCTGACCATGTATGTTTTAGGATCTTATTGATAAAGATCGGATTATTTGGTCGGATCCATGCAATTCAACAGGTTCGGTCGCACCTTTTACATTTTCCATTTTTTTTTTTAATTTTTTGTTTTTATTATTATTATTTTTAGCGAAATGGGATCCTTTTTTCTTTTCTTTTGTACAATATTTAGTAATATTTTTATAAACATTTTTCAAATAATATTGGTTTTTTTTGTTAATTTCGTGTATATAACTTGTTGATTTATAAATTTGTAAGTTAATAATGTTTAATAATATTACCCAATTCCTTAATTTTAATAAAGTAGGAGAGGAACTAAATTTTCAATGTTTGTAAAGTAAAATGATCAAAATCAGAATTACACCTTTTTTATATTATCATTTAATGAAATAATACTTTTATTATTTATTTATTACACCTAAATATTTGTTAATGTTAAATTAAAACATAAATATCACTTTCTAGAAATTAAATTTTGGACTTTCTATTTTAGATATCAATTGAATGTTGATTTCTATTTCGAAAACAATGTAAGTGACGCAATAAAGAATATATAAATGTAATAGTGACTTTATTGAAAATGTATTATTTTTAAATTATTATTTAGGGTTGAAGTTCCACAAAATCTCCTCTACGGGTTGTATTTTAGTTTTTTATTAAAAAATTCACAAATTAGTCCATGTATATTAGATGAGTGACGAAAATAGCACCTTTATTAAAATTTCACTGTTAAATGCTTGTTTTAGTATTTATATATAAGGTATAATAATAAATTTAGCCATCAATCTTTACACATTTATTCAATTTGACCCATACTCTTTCAATAGAAGTAAATTATAAAAATTTGAAACTAATAAGGCAAAAGGGTCAAAAAGACTTCAGTAACAAATTAAAAAAAATAAATTAAACCTTTTTAAAATTAAAATTTACTAAAAAATCATAAAAATTATAAAAAATTATTAAAATTTTATTAAAAAATAACAATAGCAACCCATTAAAAGAGTAGAGGTCAATTTAAAAAAAAATCTTATAAGCATTAGATTTTATTGGGTCGGTATTTTTTTTAATAAAAAATTTATAATTTAAAAAATTTTATAAAATTTTTTTAGAATTTTTAGGATTTTTCAATAATTTTAAAATTTAGAAGGGTTTAATTGATTTTTTTTTAATTTGCCACTAAGGCCTTTTTTACCCTTCAGCCTTATTAGTTTTAAAATTTTCTAATTTACTTCCAGTGAAAGAGTAGGGGTCAAATTAAATAAAGTGTAACGTTGAGGGCTAAATTTGTTATTATATTTTATATATAAACATCAAATTTTGACGGAGGAACTGTTTTGCTCACTCATCTAACGTATGAGGACTAATTTGCTTATTTTTCAATAAAATAATTAAAATGCAATCCAAAATATAATATATAAGGGTTTTGTGGTACTTTTATAGCTATTAAACTTTGGACTTCCTATTTAGGTATAATTGAATTTTTGAATCTTAAAATATGGATTTCTATTTCGAAAACAATGTAAGTGACGCAATAAAGAATATATAAATGTAATAGTGATTTTATAAAAGAAAGGGTAAATTGTACTATTAGTCACTAAACTATAGGTAAGTTTTCATTGTAGTTATTTAATTAAAAAAAGTTACAATTTGGTCATTAAACTATTCAAAAGTTTTCATTTAAATCACTGGGGGTGTTTACAAATTTATAGATGTGAAATGCCTCTGTTTTAAAAGCTAAAAGTTTTGGTTAGAAAGTTTGAAGATCAAATTGATAAAATTTATAAATGTGAAAGGTTAAATTTATTGAATTATTTAGATTTAGGATCAGATTGATAGAATATGTAAGTATTGAGGACTAAATATGTTATTATACTAGTTAGAAAAAGGCCTTTTGTTATCAATTTAACGGTGGGTGACAGAAATAGGAACAAATTCAAACATTAGTGTCTAAATTAAAAATTTTTAAAATTAAGTGACCAAAACAAGAATACAGACATAATTAGGTGACCATTTGTAAAGTTTACCCTTAAAATAATGTAAAAATATGTTTCACATATTAATGTGATAAAAATCTACCTTATCAAATTTATTAAATATAGTATTTAATAAAATTCGGTAAATAAGGATTAAGTTTGCAAAAATCTTAAATTTCCCCTTTATGATTAATTACCACTTAAAAGAGTTTTGAATAAATAGAAGGTTAAATCCCAATTTTCAAGTTACTCGAAATATCACTTTGACTAACAGCAAAGTTATATTTTTCTCTAAAAAGTTTGGAGGTTTTTTGGTCGTTCTTTTCCGAGTGGATCAAATAGAGCCTCGGACTTTTTCGCTGCAGTTGAGGTTTGTGACATCACAAAGGCTTCAATACCATACCACTGCTATTTTTTCAAATTGTTTAAGGTATATTTTCAACCTTTCTCAACCAGGATTTGTTTCTCATACACAAATTCATGGGTTGAAATCGTCAAAATTATTTTTTTTCGTTGTGCCACGGGGCGTACTAATGTTCCAACATATTGACCTTGTGTATATCATTTGTTGCATGGTTTTTTTTTTTCAAAATGCAAAAGGGGGAGATTGTTAGAACCTTTAACTACTTCTCTTGCTCTACTTTATGTTCAAACAATAATTAGAATAGCAGTCGTGGTGTTGTCAAAGTTTTTTTTTTTTTTTTGTGTTGGCATGCTTGACCTTTTAATTACATGGCTTTTGATTTAATATTTTTAAGCAACAAATGAGTAGCCAGGGACGTTTGAAATGAAATTAATTATATTATGAAGTTTGAGATGATTGAGTATTTTATCATTATTCTTTAAAATCTTTGACATAGTCTTACTTGGAGTCAAAGTTGATTTAACTTTGCTTGGAGTTGAAGGCTTTGGTTTTTGACTTAGCCTTAGTTAAAGCCAAACTTGATTTTAATTTGCTTAAAGCTAAAGGCTTTGTTTCGAAAGTCTAAAAGGAAGATTTTATGCTAATTTATTTCCTTAAGATTGTTTAGAGAAGTTGTTGACTTGGCCTATAAATAGCCTAATGAGTTTCTCTTGGAGAGGTGCCTATTAAGTGCTTTTGTGGGCATTTTTTCTTAATAATTTGAAAGATGATTCTTGTGCATTCAAACACCTTTTACTCAATCATTTATTGAAGAGTTATTCTTGATTGTATTGTGAAGTTTTGGGAAGAGTGCTTGTGATAATTTGGGTTTAACTTTAGGGCTGCAATTATCTATTATGAGGAGATAGATTAGGGTTAAACCAATAGTTGTCCCGGATGAATTCTTGAATGAAACTATTCTCTGAGCGAGGCTCCACAGACATAGGATTGATGAATCCAAACTACTTTAACAAACTTATTATGTTGATTTTCTTTCTCTCTTTGCAAATTCTCGCATAAAATTGCATTGTTTTATTTTCTTGTCCAAGTCTTGTTCGAACAACTAACAGCACGAAACTATTTTGAATTGTTGCAAATCAAGGTATTTTCAAAATATTGTTAGAACTTTAAGATGTGATAATTTCATTTTTGTTATTAATTTCAGTTTTTAGATTTAATTAATATTCATTAGAAGGTTTTATTATTAAAGTTACAAATTATTATAAAACTAAAAGAAGAATATAAAGATTAAGAGAGAGAAAGATAAAGAAATGAAAGGATGATTCAACTTTCACTTAGAATACAATAAGCTTGTATATGCCTTCTATTTATAGGGCTTCAAGTGCCATAAGTTACAAAGCATTAAGAACTAACATTAAGGTACCCTATAAATGATTTAGGGGTTATAAGATAATGAATTTAGGGGTTATGGATATTCATTTATCATTGAATTTACAACACAAACCAATTAATTAGATTAAGTTCATTAAATTTTGTTTAGTCTAGTACCACGTAAAATTAATTTATAATTACACAAATTTTAGAATAATTTAAGTTAGCTAAAAGATTTGTTAGAATTGTGTGACCCGAATCCTATCACTTGTTAAAGAAATAAAACATAGTGGCAAAATAAGGGGATCTATGGGGGCGGCACAAGTGGAATCCGCATAGAACTACACTTCTTCTATTTGACAGATTAGAATAAAGTTTTTTAACCTTTAAATAGACGTAGTCGAAACTCCTATTGTATCATTCATTTTTCAACATTAGTGAATTTCTTCTCCTCTGCCTATGGTTTTTCCCCAAAAGGGTTTCCATGTAAAATATGTATGTGTTCTTATTTTTCTTATATTGCGATCATTCTATTGCCATTATCGGCCTTTATTATAACAAAATGGTATCAAAGCTTTTCGGGTTGCTTGTTTCGATCACCATAATTGCAACAATGAAGTATGATATTTCGCTATTGGATCACAACACCATATTCGCATTGTGGCAGGTAAAGATGCAGGCAGTTCTTACGTAGATGGATTTGGAGGATGCCCTGCTAGGGTTAGATAAGATGCCTTCAACATTGACGCCTGAAGAAAAGAAGCGTAAAGATCAAAAGGTTTTAACGCAATTACATCTGCATCTGTCGAATGATATTCTATAAGACATGTTGAAGGAGAAGATAGTCACTATGTTATGGGCAAAGCTGGAGCAGCTATGCATGTCAAAAACCCTAACTAGCAAGTTGCATCTAAAGCATCGTCTTTAATCTCATCGTTTGGAAGAAGGTGGTACGTCTGTGCTCGAACACTTAACCGTGTTTAAAGAAATTGTTTCGGGCTTAGAGGTCATGGAGGTTTAGTATGATAAAGAGGATTTAGGATTAATTCTACTTTGTTCGTTGCCTCCATCTTATTCAACCTTTAAAGATATGATTTTGTATAGTCGTGAATCTCTCACAGTTGATGAAGTTTATGCTTCCTTATCCTCGTATGACAAGATGAAGCATCTTGTGGCTAGATTTGACTCTCGGGGAGAGGGTTTCATTGCTCATGGAAGAAAAGAACGAAATACTGATGATAATCATGGGAGGACACAGGAATGAAATCCTTGTAGTAAATCTAAGGGTAGATCGAGATATTTAAACAGAGGTAAAACTATAACTTCTACAAGAAGAAAAGGCACATTAAGTTTGGGTGCTATAAGTTACAAAACAAGATCAAAAGGGAGGCAACAAATCAAAATGGAAAACAACCAGAATAATCCAGTGAAGCTGATGTTGTAGAAGACTACAACGATGTTGAACTCCTAGTTGCTTCTGCCGACAACTCTAAAGTGAGTAAGGATTGGATCCTCAATTGTGGTTGCACCTTTCATATGAGTACCAATCGAGATTGGTTTACAACATATGAAATAACATCTGAAGGAGTTGTTTTGATAGGAAATAATGCTTCATGTAGAATTGCAGGTATTGGCACGATCAAAATTAAGATGTTTGATAGAGTCGTTAGAACACTTAGTAACATACGACATGTACCAGAATTGAAGAGAAATTGATTTCATTGAGTACTCTTGATTCAAAAGGGTACAAGTACATAGCTGAAAGTGGGGTTGAAAGGGCAAAAAAAGACTGACAAGTTATATGTTTTGCAGGGTTCAACTATTACTGGTGATGCAGTCGTTGTTTTCTCTTCCTTGTCAGATGATGATGTTATTAGACTTTGGCATATGCGTTTAGGGCATATGAGTGAAAGCGACATGATAAAATTAAGGAAAAGAGGACTTCTTAATGGACAAGGTATTAGCAAAATGAAGTTCTATGAGCACTGCGTTTTTGGAAAGAAAAAGTGAGTTTGATTCACCAGAGGAATCCATAACATGAAGGGAACGTTGGATTATATTCATTCTGATCTTTGGGGACCATCTAGAGTGCCTTCGAGGGATGACGCTAATTATATGCTGACAATCATTAATTATTTTTCTAGAAAAGTTTGGGCATTCTTCCTAAAGTATAAAAGTGATGTGTTTTCCACGTTTAAGGCTTGGAAGATTATGATCGAGAAGTGGACAGGAAAACAAATAAAATACCTCTTCACAGATAATGGCTTGGAATTCTGTTTTGATGAGTTTAATGAATTGTGAAATTAGAAGGGATCATGAGATACTTGACAGTTCGCCATACTTCATAGCAAAATGGTGTTGCAGAATGAATGAATAGAACAAGAATGGAAAATTTTTTATGTATATTGTCGAATGCTTGTTTACCGAAGTCGTTTTGGGCTGAAGCGACCTCTACTGCATGTTTTCTGATTAATTGGTCTCAGTCTGTTGCCATTGAGAAAAAGACTCCACAAGAGGTATGCTCTGGTATTCCTGTTGATTATTCTAATTTGAAGATTTTTGGGTGCCCTGCGTATGCTCATATTGATAATGGTAAATTGGAACCTAGATCTATCAAGTGTGTTTTTCTTAGATATAAAGCTAGTGTTAAAAGTTATAAGTTATGGTGTCCTGAAAATAGAAAAGTTGTGATTAGCAGAGATGTTATTTTTTATGAAACTGCTATGCTGCAAAACTTATCTCTTAAAGACTCTTCCAATAAAGACCAACAGAAATCAAACACACACGTGAAGTAGGTGGAGCTTCAGATTAATCCAGGATTTACAATAGAGTTTATTACTGAGTTTAGTACAAAAATTCAGAGTAGAGTTGCTTCTTCACCACAGTCAGCATCATAATATTTTATTGCCAAGAACAGACCTAAAAGAGAAATTAAACCTCCAAAGAGGTTTGCCAAGACTGATATAGTTGCTTATGCTTTAAATGTGGCTGAAGATATAGGTGCAAATCAGGAGCCATTTACTTATTCCAAGGTAGTTAGCTGTAAAGATTCAAGAAAGTGGACGATTACCAAGCAAGAAGAGATGGAATTACTCTATAAGAATAGAACGTACGACCTAGTGAAAAGGTATAAAGCAAGGCTGGTTGTAAAAGGCTATAGTCAGATTCCAAGTGTAGACTTTATAAATGTGTTTTCTCCAGTTGTTAAGCACAGTTCGATTCAAGCCTTACTTGGTATTGTGGTCATGTATGATTTGAAGTTTGAGCAGTTAGATGTAAGAACAACGTTCTTGCATGAAGAACTTGAGGAAGATATTTACATGCAACAACTAGAGATTTTTATAGTCTCAGAAAATGAAGACTATATTTGATTATTGAAAAAGTCCCTTTATGGCTTGAAACAGTCACCAAGGCAATGGTACAAGAGGTTTGATTCATTTATGACTACTCATGATTTCAAAAGAAGCAGCTTTGATAGTTTTGGATATCTACTCCTTTATGTTGATGACATGTTGATAGAAGCCAAAGATAAAGAAGAGATAAGAAAGGTCAAAGCCCAACTTAGTAAAGAATTTGAGATGAAAGACTTGAGAGCAGCCAAAAAGATACTCGGGATGCATATTCTCAGAGATAGAAAAACAAGTAAATTGTACCTATGTTAGAAAGGGTACATTGAGAAAGTTCTTTGCAAGTTCAAATATGCAAAGTACCAAGCTTGTTAGTACTCCATTAGCGACCCACTTTAGACTTTCATCGGCTTTGTCTCTGTAATCAGATGATGAGATTGACTATATGTCACGTGATAAACCGTAAAAGTAACATATTTTAATCCCAAATTTAGCATACTTTTGGATGATTTATCCCTTGATTTATGTAAAAAGGTGCTCTTAATCCTTTCTTTTCATGTTTTATACTCGTGAAAGCAGGAGGATGGAAAGAACGAGAAGCGGGCTCAAAAGCGGACCAAATTGGGCCAAAGTGAAAATCGACACGGCCTGGACTTGAGCCAACACGGCCGTGTCTCCTTGATAGACTAGAACACGGCCTGATCATGATTTATACGGGCGTGTCACCTCATTAAAAGTCTGAACACGGCCTAAAGACGATTCACACGGGCATGTGTCATGGCTGTGTCCCTGTCGTGGATAAGAGCAATTTCACTCGGAAAAGGATACTTAGGGGCAAAGAAACCTATTTCAAAAGCTTATATAAACACCCTAAGTATAACCTAGAAGAGGGCGGTGAGCTAGGCCAAGGAGCCAAGCCGAAAAGGTCAGATTTTTGGGAAACACTCAAAGATAGCCAGTTGATCCATCTCAAGAAGCCGGAATTCTACTCAAGACGGCGGATCTCTCCTTCAATTCCTTCAGGGGGTTTTAGGGATTTCTTATGTTTTGTTTTATCTTTTCTTCTGAGATGTTTTCTTTCATTGTTATGAACTAAACCCTTCAGATACCTGAAGGGGATGAAACTTAGATGAATCTTGTTATCATTTGCTGAACTATATGATAAATATTTGATTTGTTCTTAATTATGTGTTCTTAACCCTTGTGTTGATATTTCCGGGATATTAATTCAAGTTTGATGTGCTTAGGTGGAGGAGCAAAAGTCCCTTGCCTAAGAGTAGATCTAGCATAATTAAGCGGAGTTGATCGCGTGTCTAGAGATAGGGTGACGAGATTTTGCCGGATTAGGGTGAAACCTAATATGGGAGTCCATAGATCGAGTTAATGCAATTATAGGGGTTTTAATTAGAAAGAGATTTCAATTAATCAACCAAGGATTAGACGTTATTCGCTTCGAGAGAGGGTTTAATATACATTAGGGAGTCCTACGGATCAAGTCAAGTGAATAAATCGTCTAGTTCAGAGTTAGATAACAAGTGAAGTCTAGGTGGATTCTTCCTAAGGGTATCGTCTTAATCAACTGAGTTTTTGCAACAGTATTTCCCCAATTCATTCTTTTTGTCTTTGTGTCTTTAGCTTAGTAGTTAGTTAAATATTAGATTAAATAACAACTTCACTTATTTTAGGCTAGATAATAAAAAGAAAGTTAGTATTAGTACTTTTAGTTCCTTTGAGTTCGACAATCCGGTCTTGCCTAAGCTATACTACTGTTCGATAGGTGCACTTGCCTCAATCGTTGTTATAGTTAGTTCTAGGTTCGATCATTATAAATTTAAAACTCTGAAATTTAACGATCAAGTTTTTGGCGCCGTTGCCGGGGAACTAAAATATTAAGAAAACTCTATTTTTATTACTTTAGCCATTATTTTCCGTAATTTACTTTTATTTTTATTTTTGTTTTGTTTTTAACTTTGCTAAATTTTTTTGTTTCTTTTCCTAGCAGGTACCTCTAGTTTATGACTAGAAGGAACCCGAGAGGACCACTAGTATCTGACAGTGATATTGAAGCTACCGCTCATGAGGAATCGAGAGAAATTAGGCGAGCCCTAAATTACATGAAAAAGAGCGAGAAAGCGGATCCAATCCTACTGAAGGGATGGACGAGAATAATCCACCACCACAAGATGTGGCGAGAAAATAATGCTCGCGTACTATGTATGATTATGCTAAACCTCATTTAACAGAGCAGAGTCAAGTATTGTTAGGCTCGCTATAGCCGCTAATAATTTTGAATTAAAGCCTAACACTATACAAATGATTCAACAATTTGTTCAATTTGATGGTTTACTGAGGACGAAGACCCAAATACTCATATAGCTAATTTTTTAGAGTTACGTGATACCTTCAAAATAAATGGCGTTTCGATGATGCCATCCATCTTGATTATTTCCCTTTTCATTAAGGAATAAAGCCAAACAGTGGTTAAACTCGTTACCACGAGGGTCAATCACTACATGGGATCAAATGACCGAAAATTTTTTATTAAAATATTTCCCTCGGCCAAAACGGCCAAATTATGGAATTATATCTCTTCTTTTATGCAGATGGATTTAGAGACATTATACGACGCATGGGAGAGATACAAGGATCTCTTGAGAAGGTGTCCGCACCATGGTTTACCCTTGTGGCTTCAAGTCCGAAATTTCTATAACGGTGTAAACCCCTCAACGAGGCAACTAATTGATTAAGCCGCCGGTGGAACCCTAAACAACAGAACTCCTGAAGCAGCCTACGAGTTTATTGAAGAGATGGCAGGTTACAAGGACAAAACCAACAAAATCAGCCGGAGTTTTCAACCTCGACGCTTGATAACCATGCTATCAACACGGTAGAGATGATGAATAAAAAGCTTGATAGTTTGTATTCTTCGTAGGTACATCGATGTCTGATGCGACGCAAGTGGAACTGTGGCGAATCTCGAGTACCCACCCTACCAAGGCATGCGAAGCGAACAGATGAACTATATATGTAATAATTTCAGATCTAATAATAACTCTTATAGTAATACTTATAATCCAGGTTGGAGGAACCAACCAAATTTTTCATGGGGAGGACAAGGAAATCAAGGAATTCAAAGACAACAACCTCCTCAAAATTTCCAAAATCACCCTATCCACGGGAAAAGAGGCCGAACCTTGAAGAGATCTTGACAAAATTCATGGCGACCCACAGATAATCGTCTCCAAGATCTGAAACCACCCTTAAGAATCAACAGGCATCAATTAAGGGGATCGAAAGTCAAGTTGGGGAACTTACTAAGACAGTTGGACAACTTGCAAAGATAATTTCCTAACGACCGCAAGGGTGTCTACCAAGCAACACTGAGATTAACCCAAAGGAGCAAATCCAAGCTATCACAGCTCATGATAGTATAGGGTTAGATGAACCCAATCCAATACAAGAAAACGAGGTAGAGAAAGGTAAAGTTGAGGTAACACAAGAAAAGCCAAAATAGGTAATCAAAAAGTACCAACCTCGCATTCCTTATCCCGAAGCGATGAAGAGAGACGATATAGAGGAACAGTTTGGTAAGTTTCTTAAACTTTTAAAAAAATTACATATTAACTTACCGTTACTTGAAGCTCTTTCGCAGATGCCAGATTCTAGAAAATTTTTAAAAGAGCTTTTGATGAACAAGCGAAGGATAGACGAGGCATCACACGTGGAACTAAACGCAATGTGCTCGGCAATCTTGCAAAATAAACTACCACGGAAATTAAAAGATCCAGGGAGTTTTACGATTCCATGTTTAATTGGTAGTTTACCTATTGATAATGCGTTAGCTGATTTAGGGGCAAGCATAAATGTCATTCCTTATAAATTGTTTAAACAACTAGGTCTAGGGAAACCCAAAAAAACTAGGATGAGCATTCAACTAGCTGATAAAACTGTTAGAATTCCTAGGGGTATTATCGAAGATGTTCTTGTAAAAATTGATAAATTCGTTTTTCCAGTAGATTTTGTTGTTTTAGACATGGATGAGGATAATTCGATTCCCTTAATTTTAGGAAGACCCTTTTTAGCAACTGCTAGAACAAAAATTGATGTTGGTACAGGAGAACTCATACTTCGTGTAGGTGACGAATCGATCAGTTTACAAGCTCTTGGCTCGGCCAGGACAACAATTGATGAAGGTGAGAAAGTAAATTCAGTTGATAACCAAGTTGTTCAACTTTCACCGCAGGAAACACCACAAGGTTACAAACCTGAGCCGAATCATGGACCTCATGACAACAAAGAAGAATTACATAAGGAACGAAGCCTTAGGGACGACAAATTAGAAGAGTGGAAATCACAATTCAAAGAAGAACCGGAACCACAGGAAGTAAAATCGAAGGAGCCCCCAGAAGAGCTCATAGGAATAACAAACCACTTCAAAATCGGAGATCAAGTATTGATTGATAAAGCAGACCCTCGAATATCTCCTCCTGAGCCTAACACTAACAAAGAAATCCATTTTAGGGTAACCGGTGTTTTCCCATACGGAATAGTCGAGGTAAGTAATCCTAGTTTTGGTACTTTCAATATAAACGCTTCTCGACTTAAACTTTATCAAGGAAATAGAATTGATAGCATGAGGGAAGATATTCAAATTTTTAAACCACCCTGATTTTTGCGAATACGAGTAAAGTCTAGCTTAAGACTTTAAATGAGCGCTTCTCGGGAGGCAACCCGAGCACTAACCCTAATTACTTTCGTATTTGTTTTCATTTTATTTTCTTCCCTTCTCTTAGTCTTAAACACCTAGTTTTAAACTAACCAAAAGTGCAGATTTCCAGCCCACACGGCCTTGCACACGGCCGTGGCCGTGGCCGTGTGGAGGTACAGAATCTCCATACTGACAATGGCAGAAGAGGTACAAGTCAGAAAGAATCAAATCTTCAAGTCACGGACTCCAACCACCACCACACGGGCACTGAAAAAATGCCACGGCCGTGCGATACGGCCGTGGATGACACTGACTTATCACCAACGGGCGTGGCAATCTGTAAAATGGGTGTGGGAGACATGAACGACGCTCAACACGGTCGTGCGATGCGGCCGTGGTCGACACCGGTAGTTTACACACGGGCGTGGTAACCAGAACATGGGCGTGGAAGAAACAATACGATGCATAACACGGCCGTGTGAGGTGGCCGTGTGAATCAACACGCCCATGCTACACGGGCGTGGGAATGTACCTGACTTGAGAATTCTATTTAAACCACCCACCCCTCCCTCTTCTCACCCATTCAGCCTATTTAGTTTTTCTTTTCTTTCTCAACCCTCTCCCTACTTTTCTTCTCCAATACATTCCCAAAACCCTTGAGCTACACCAAATGTCGAAGAAGCGGAAGGAATCAAGCATAGTCTCGAGAGGGAGACCGATCTATATAAGTTCATGCTTGTACGCTTCAATCATTCGACGAGCCAAGGATATTTGAGGCCATTTAGTTTTTTTTTTTCGTTTTTCTCTTTTGCTTCAATTTCCTTATCTTTACTTCTCTTCTGCTTAATTTAACTTATTTTATTTTAGTTTCTTGGTTTTAGGTTCTTCGGGCTACTTGGGAATCACACCACGACCACCACCATATCCACAGCCTGAGAAATCACACCCAACAATAAGGACTCTACGGTCCATTTATCTTTTCTTTTAATATTAGTTCACTTTTTATTTTTCTTCACTTTAGCTTGCTTTTCTTTAATTATTTAATTAGTATAGTTTTAATTATTATTATATCCTGGCTAATCCTCCATGAGCTACCCAATTTCTTCATCTAGCGCAGGATCGTCATCAAGAACTACCCCTCCAACTTATCTTTCACCTCCAACGCAAGGATTTCATCCATAATTCAGGGAGTTTCACCTCTCTCCATATCTTTTGAATTTATACTTAATTGTCTATATATATAACTTTGTACATTGAGGGCAATGTACATCTTAAGTGTGAGGGGTGAACAACCTAAAAAGGTGCCTAATTTTTTTCATTATTCTCAAATTCCTGAAATTAGGTGCCAAACTTTTTGCATTATTCTCAAATCCCTGAATTAAGCCTTATCTTAAAGTAAATTTCTCATATTATCATTAGAATGAAATTTCCATGATTTGTGATTTTTATTGATATGTCTTAGATTAAGTCATTGATAATTGTGCATTGATAATTAAATTCTAAGATACTAGAGAATCAAGCATAATAAGTCTAGGTTTTTTTAGAAATTAAAATTTTTTTTCTAGGTTGTCTACCTGAATTTAAATATTACTTTGAAGTTTGAAATTTACGAGGATGACATCAAAATACCCATAATTTTTGTGAGATTTTGAGCCTTATAAGAGCATATATCCTTTTTCATGCTCACTTTTTGATTATGAGTGTGTCAACATTGAACTGTTATTCTAGAACTTGCATCTATTATACATGTCGAGACCACACCTTTGATTTGATATACAGAGATGATAAAGGAACCTAGGTTTTAACCCACTTACTCCACTAAAAAAAAACTTACCTTCATAATTAACCCCTAGTGAACCCCTTTGATCCTAACAACCCTTTTTATTGACTCACCCACTAATATTAACCCAAAACCCTTTGTATTTGTTATCACCATCCTTTTTTACTACCCTTTTTGTCGAGATTTGATTTTGAGCAGTTGCCTAACTATGTTCTATATTTTAGTTGTTAAAGTACTTCCTTATTATTGTAAATATTTGATGATTTGTTCTTAAAAAAAAACATCGAAGTATATTCAGTATTAGTATGATGAAAAGCGAGCTTATACAGTTAAAGTCTATTTATTGAAGAAGAAGCTCGTATTATTAGTTTCAAAGTTTCAATTCATGTAATTATTTATTTTTCAGTTCGTTGTTTATAGTTAGGTAATTTTTCAGGTCGATCTCGATTCTAACCCTCTAATTCAGCCTTTATCCACACCTTAACCCAAGCCCCGTTACAACTTTGATAAAGACCTTTTGATTTGTGCATCATTTCATATTACAGTGGTGGAGATTTGATTTTCATGCGAGCCTGTGGGATTAACTTTTTAGGTTTGACATTTGAGTGCTTAATTCTGAACCTTAAACACTTCGAGTGATTTGAGTGAATCTTTTGTGAGGATGTCAATCCTTGTAGGTTTTGGATCAGAGGTAATTATTTAGATGAGGGAAAACACCTACGTTTTGTGCTACAAATGTATGACTTATATTGTTTGAATCTTTAGGACTCTTTGAGTTAAATTATCCATGTATAAATTATCTATGAATTATGATGAGACATTGTTGATAGGAATATTGAATCATGGAAAGTTCGTTTTAATTGTAAGTTGAGAATTTTGCTTGAGGACAAGCAAAAGCTTAAGTGTGGGGGTATGTGATAAACCGTAAAAGTAACATATTTTAATCCCACATTTAGCATACTTTTGGATGATTTATCCCTTGATTTATGTAAAAGGTGCTCTTAATCCTTTCTTTTCATGTTTTATACTCGGAAAGCAGGAGGATGGAAAGAACGAGAAGCGGGCTCAAAACGGACCAAATTGGGCCAAAGTGAAAATTGACACGGCCGGGACTTGAGCCAACACGGCCGTGTCTCCTTGATAGACTAGAACACGGCCTGATCACGATTTACACGGGCGTGTCACCTCATTAAAAGTCCGAACACGGCCTAAAGGCGATTCACGGGCGTGTGCCATGGCCGTGTCCCTGTCGTGGAGAAGAGCAATTTCACTCGAAAAAGGGTACTTAGGGGCAAAGAAACCTATTTCAAAAGCCTATATAAACACCCTAAGTATAAACTAGAAGAGGGCGGTGAGCTAGGCCAAGGAGCCGAGCCGAAAAGGTCAGATTTGTGGGAAACACTCAAAGATAGCCAGTTGATCCATCTCAAGAAGCTGGAATTCTACTCAAGATGGCGGATCTCTCCTTCAATTCCTTCAGGGGGTTTTAGGGATTTCTTATGTTTTGTTTTATCTTTTCTTCTGAAATGTTTTCTTTTATTGTTATGAACTAAACCCTTCAGATACCTGAAGGGGATGAAACTTAGATGAATCTTGTTATCGTTTGCTGAACTATATGATAAATATTTGATTTGTTCTTAATTATGTGTTCTTAACCCTTGTGTTGATATTTCCGGGATATTAATTCAAGTTTGATGTGCTTAGGTGGAGGAGCAAAAGTCCCTGCCTAATAGTAGATCTAGCATAATTAAGCGGAGTTGATCGCGCGCCTAGAGATAGGGTGATGAGATTTTGTCGGATTAGGGTGAAACCTAATATGGAAGTCCATAGATCGAGTTAATGCAATTATAGGGGTTTTAATTAGAAAGAGATTTCAATTAATCAACCTAGGGTTAGACGTTATTCGCTTCGAGAGAGGGTTTAATATACATTAGGGAGTCTTACGGATCAAGTCAAGTAAATAAATCGTCTAGTTCAGAGTTAGATAACAAGTGAAGTCTAGGTGGATTCTTCCTAAGGGTATCGTCTTAATCAACTGAGTTTTTCCAACAGTATTTCCCCAATTCATTCTTTTTGTCTTTGCGTCTTTAGCTTAGTAGTTAGTTAAATATTAGATTAAATAACAACTTCACTTATTTTAGGCTAGATAATAAAAAGAAAGTTAGTATTAGTACTTTTGGTTCCTTTGGGTTCGACAATCCGGTCTTGCCTAAGCTATACTACTGTTCGATAGGTGCACTTGCCTCAATCGTTGTTATAGTTAGTTTCAGGTTCGATCATTATAAATTTAAAACTCTGAAATTCAACGATCATCACGTTTTTCATATTCTAGTGTAGTGGGATCTCTCATGTAGGTTATGGTTTGCTCACATCCAGATTTATCATTTGCAGTTAATAGATACATGGCGAATCCCGGTAAAGAACACTGGAAATCAATTCAGTGGATTTTCAGATACTTACGAGGTACTACTGATGTTTGCTTATAGTTTGGAAGAACTAGAGGTAAAGTTATTGGGTATGTTGATTTTGATTTTTTTGGAGACTTTGGTAAAAGAAGATCTCTCAACGGGTATGTCTTTACTATTGGGGGTTGCACAATCAATTGGAAAGTCACTTTGCAGACAACAGTTGCTTTGTCTACTACTGAAGCTAAGTACATGGCGATTACTGAGGCTTCTAAATAAGCTATTTTGTTAAAGGCATATACCAGAATATCATAATTCAAGATAACCTTAACTCTAATAATAATTCTAAAAGAAGGTACAATACCCCTCACTTTTCATATATACAGATCATCCTAACGGATACCTTCTTATCATATAGATACACATCTCTTTTTCATGGAAACCCTTAGGACTTAGTCACTTATAACCCAGAACATATCAATACCTCATATTAGTTTTACTTATTACTAAAAGAATTTACTCATCTTACAATAAAGACAGACATTCAGATTCAACACTTACCAGACATTCCTCACAGTTCATGCCACAAAGGCCTAATAGAACACGCCATACAAGAAATCATATAGAGTCTTGTGTTTACTGTCCTAGCAGACTTCACATGCAACACCCCTAACCCGTATCCGTCGCCAAATTAGGGTTATAAGGCATTACCGACGAAACCACAACTCAGAATAGTCTTTCAATATAAAATTATGCACAAAATTAAATTAACTCATTCACAAAAATTTCATATATATTTTTTTATTATTAAACTCGAATAGTGATTAGCAGCCCAATCATATAAATCACATTCGCACATATGTATCACTTAACTGACTAAAAACCAAACATGCTTTACTACTTATATTACATAAGCAATTCATGCTTTAAAATTTAAACATATCAATATTATTAATTTAATCACTTATTCGACCCAACTAATTTACTCATATCATAATACATATACTTTATAATTTCATGTAACACCCCAAACCCGGCCTAGAAGTTAGGCCCAAATCTGGCGTGTCACATTGAAGAGTCTTTTTGAAAACTACACGTTCATTGAAAACCCTTCTTACAATTTAAAACTTTTTGCCTTTAAAACCTCAAATTTCGTTTGCTTAGTTTCAAAATGTGGTATATTAAAAGTCATTCTCTTGTAAAACATTATTATCTTTAAAACCTTGCTTGTTGCGGAAACTTAATTTAAAACAGTTGCGAAAGCATAATATTTTGAAAAACAGTAGTTAGTTTGGAAAACCATGTTCTACTTCTAGCAATTATAAAACCATAACAAAAAACCCACAACTTCACTTACAAGGCCTTATTACAAAAATTAAAACCCAAACTAGATTCTCAAAAATATAGTCCAAAGTATAAAGAAACTGCAGACGTGTGGCCATCTCCGAGTCCCTCACAGCACCGATCCTCCTAAAGCTGGGGATTACCTGCACAGTTAAAAACGGGGTGAGTTTACAAAAACTCAGTGTGCAATCCCCTATTACGGTAATAGTCTGGGCCTAAGCCCTATTCGGTAACAATCTGGGCCTAAGCCTTAAATCATATCAATGCAAAACATGCATGTACCCCAACCCTGTCCAGCCAACTCTCCACCCGTACCAACCATCTCTCCATGTGGGGACCACATCGACCCATCCAGCCAATCTCTCCAATAATGCAGCCTAGCTGCTAGTATTTATACGACTTTAAGCCTTCAGTAACGGTCTCATAATTGGCACATAGCCATCGGTGACTGTAATAAGATCGGCACATAGCCATCAACTACGGTAATATAACCGGCACATAGCCACGGGTAAATATGATCGACACAAAGTCATCGGTATATATGTTAGGCACATAGCCACGGGTAAATACGATTGGCACAAAGCCATAATCAAGATGGCACAAAGCCATGTTTAGGTTGGCACAGAGCCATAATCGGATTACGCGGCAATGCCACTATAACGGTAAATGTGGCGATGCCACTATAGCGGTAAATGTGGCGATGCCACTGTAACGGTAAATGTGGCGATGCCACTATAACGGTACTTCCTCCAAATCATAAAACCCAACCCCATGCAATATGTCATGTATGTCATGCTCAATCATTACACATGTATGCAAAATGGCCATGCTCAGAAACAGTCATTTACACATATATTGAAAACATATCAGCCATATAATCCCAGTCAAATCAGTTAAAACACAACCATACATTCACAGTTAGATCAATCATAGTCCTAATCAGTCAGTTACCTTCAAGGGCAAAATAGTCATTTTACCCTATAAGGGTATTTCAGTAATCCTACCCTACAGAGGTATTTCAGTAATTCTACCCTACAGGGGTATTACAGTAATTCTACCCTACAGGGGTATTTCAGTAATTCTACCCTACAGGGGTATTTCACAAATTAGGGTATTTTGGTAATTTTACAAATCGGGGGTGTTCCGGTAATTTTGCAAATCAGGGGTACTTTGGAAATTTCGCAAACTGAGGGTATTTTAGTAATTTTTTAAATCGGGGGTATTTCGGTAATTTTGAAAATCGGGGGTATTTTGGTAATTTTACAAATCGAGGGTATTTCGGTAATTTTACAAATTAGGGGTACTTTGGTAATTTCGCAAACCGAGGGTATTTCGGTAATTGTACAAATCGAGGGTACTTTGGTAATTTTACAAGTCGAGGGTGTTTTAGTAATTTTGTAAACCAAGGGTATTTCAGTAATTTTGTAAACCAAGGGTATTTGATGTACTCAGAAACCAAGGGTATTTCGATAATTCAGAAACCAAGGGTATTTGATGAATTCGTAAACCAAGGGTATTTGATGATTCGTAAACCAAGGGTATTCTAAATAGAGATAACGATGCGAATGGGCTTAGGGCCCATTCTCGGCCCAAATGGGCCCACACGCTCGTGTGGCCCATTTAGCCCAAATCTAGCCACAGATATGAGATTCACATAGTCCAGTCCAATATCTACTACACAATCATACAATTTATTAATATGGGCCCACGAGCCCATTGGGCCCACATGGCCCCTTTCGGCCCAAACAGCCTAAACCCACAAGAACACTCATGATGGCCTCAACTATAGCGTCGAAGCTCCCACACGTGCGCTCGTACGCTCGTGTGGCTACCATCGCCGTGTGACCGGCATTTCGGCATTTGCCGCTCTACAGCTAGAGTAGTGCGAAATACACACCTGATAGGAATATGAAGTTAATCTGCGCTCTGAACGCTGTTCTGCACAGAAGCCAACAATGATCGCACCCTTGACCCCCAAGGGGTGTATCGATCAACTTCGGTCACCACCACCGCGACCCAACGACATACAGATCAACGAATGATCCAACGCCTAACCCAAACGAGCACGCCACAAAGCGAAAGGGATAAGCCAAGAAAGGTATGCTTACTCTTCTCCTGGTTTGCTCTATTTAAAGCCAGCTTCTTGCCTATCCTCATGCTAGCTTCCCGATGTGGGATCCCCCCTTCAGCAGAGTTTAAATCCAACATAAACTCTGGCCGTCCAATCCGCAAAATAAACACTCCCTTGCTTGACATGAGATTCAAACCCTTGCCCTCTCCTATGCTCCAGACGCTACATGCCACCACAACACAAGCTCCTTTTTGTGACTTAGAACATGCGCAACTAAATATAAGCCTATGGGCCAAAGTCTAAGTTCATTTAAAAGAAAAACAAAATGAATTTCAAGCGCCAAGACTTGAACCTTGGACCCCTTGCTTCCTCTATGGCGTCACTTCCTTGTCTCCCATGTGGCGCCATTTGCCACTAGACTACAACTCCTTTTGTGTCTTTTTTTCCCACAATTTATTCTTAAAGCCTACTTACTTACCCCCAGGGCTTTATTCACCTCAAACCAAAAATTTTCCTAAAGCCCAGGTTTGAACCCGGGACTTCATGGAAGCCCCCTAACCTTCCAAAATCACTCACCTAATAGGTCCAACTTGCACTAGTGCCGTTCTCTTATTCCCAAAAATTTTAAACGCTCCCATTCCCAAGGCCCAATGGGCCCAATTCTACTAGGCCCAAATTTGGGGCGTTACATTTCAATAGCCGAACCTTATGACCAAAGTTCATGGCATTCAAATTCCTAGATAATCATCAAAATCTGTTTCATTTTATATACACCGCATACATCAATCCATCCATTTATAAACATCTATTTCATTAGTTAATTACCAAACATACCAATCTATGTACTTATGCACATTCACTTATTAAGTCAAAACAAGACATACCATTTAACCTATTAAATATTCATGCATGAAACATTAGCAAACATTACCAATTAGTCGAATAACATCTTGTTCATTAACAATTCATATGCACTTTACAATAATATTATTTAACATATTCGGTCATAAATAGGCAAATCATATTACACCCAACTCACATGCTCAATACCGATCCAAAATTTCATGTATCAAACCATTCATCACTCCATCTATTCGGCTAATACATTATTCACTTTGAATTATCCATACGGCATACTAAGCATATAAATAGGTAAACTTTATACATAAACAAGCATCATTTCAAACCAAGTATACCTCTTCTCTTATCACAAGTATATACGCATATAACCATATCAATTGAATCATTTTGAGTACAAGTAATAACCAAAAATTTAACCAATTCACATGCTAAATAATATGCCCAAAATATACATATACATAATCACTCAATTAATCACATATAAATATTCGGTCAATCATAATAACTTCCATACAAACCACTTAAACTATATTCATTATTTATCTTCCTAATCCAAACTTAATTAACTATCTATTCAAGTATAATTGCTGCACATAGCATTTAAAACACACCAAAACAATTTATCAAACTAATTAAATAGCATATTCATTTCTTACTTCACGATTATATCATATATCATTACCCAAACATACATTCATCCCTATCACATTTCTAAACTGATTATAAGACTATCCATCACAAGCATAAATCAACATTAGTTAACATACAAGTCATTCTTGCCATAATCAATCTAACCATATAATTAATATACCTATCATGACTTCACAAAACATACTTACCAAAACAAATTTCTACCATGACCGAAAACATACACACAAACATAAACATTGTTTCAAGCCATTTTCGCATGGCTTATATTTACATACCCCAAAATCAAGTATATTATCTAGTCTATCCATAAGTTCAAGATCAAACTTAATAAAATACCGAAAACAGTTGATAGTGTGATAAACTTCTCTGACGATCCCCGAGCTCGTAACCAACTTCCAAAATCTATAAAACAAAGAGCAAAAATACACACAATAAACTATCACAGCTTAGTAAGTCATAAGCATTTAAAACATTTAATCATATACAAAAATTTATCTAGTCAATCCGGATTAAATCATTATTAACTCATGTACATTTCCAATTTTAATCTCATATATCAAAACATATAAATTTTGCATAAATTCTACTTTGACCGAATATTCATTCAAACATTAGTATAACTAACCATTACTTTCTACAATCCATATACCTCAATAGGCCGAATACATATATGTTCAAATATACCATCACATAATTCATATTACATATAACTTTATATCATGAATTCAAATATCCAACTTACCTTATTTTCATAACTTAGCATGAGTATATACCTGAGCCTTTCTAACTCGATTTTATACTCAATCTTAACTTATCATTGCTCGTTGAACCATTCGGAATTAAAAAGGATACTCGGATAGTCGAACATATCGTACAATGCCAACGTCCCAGACGTGGTCTTACATGTAATCACATAACGATGCCCTTTGTCTGCAGACGGTCTTACACGTAAATCACAAGTCGATGTCAATGTCCCAGACGTGGTCTTACACGATAACACATAATGGAATCCTATGTCATGACATATGTATCCTAACTATTCCTAAGGTTCGTACGGGACTTTTGGACATCGTAACTCGATCGAATCAAACTCGTAAATATAGCTCCCAAGCTCAGTGATATTCGACCATCACAAATATTTTTATCAAGAATTCAATTCATCATATAAAATTTACATATATTCAAAATTAACAACATTTAAATGCTTATAAACTTACCTCGGATATCGACGGACGAAAATAAACGACTATTCGATTAATTTTGTTTTCCCCCAATCCAAATCCATTTTATTTGGTTCTTGATCTAAAAATATTCAATTTAAACTTATTTAAACACCATTTTATTCAATTTAGTCCAAAAAACACATAAATGGAGAAATTACCATTTTGCCCCTGACATTTTACACTTTTCACAATTTAGTCCCTATTGCATAAAACACAAAATATGCAAAATTTCATAGTCCCATGCCTAGGCTGAATCTACCCCATGATCATACAAGTCTATATATTTCATTTATTTCACATTTTAGTCCCTCAATTTATTATTTTTACAATTTAGCTCTAATTACTCAAAATCATCAAAATTTCCAATACAAAACATTTTAATCTATCACATATATTTAATATTTTATCATCAAACAAAAAAAAATCACAAACTATCATCAATGGAAAAACACAAAATCATCATCAAATTCAAAAACTAGGACATGGTCTTTGTAGTACTCGAAGCAACGATCACAAAAACGTAAAAATTATCAAAAATCGAAACAAAACATACCTTAATTGAAGAAAATACAAGGCCGAACCTAGTTGTTCTTTCTTTTTCTTTTATCTTGCATATTTGGCAAAATAATAAGATGATTGCATGTTGTTTTTCTATTTTATGTTTTATTATAATACATTAATTTGCTAAATTACAATACTAACCTTTAATATTTAATAAGAAAACATTATATCATAAGCCTAATACCGTCCATCACTTTGCTTCATGGTATAATTGCAATATAAACACCCCCCATTAAAAGAACAAATCAATTTAGCATTTTAACAATTAATTAGTAACTTTTACCATTTACGCGATTAAGTCTTTTTTCTTAAATCAGACACTCAAACGATAAAATTAAATTACGAAAATTTCACAGATATAAATTCACACAGCATAAACACAGATAATAATATTTAAATATTTTTCTAACTCGGATTTGTGGTTCCGAAACCACTGTTTCGATTAGGGTCGAAACTGGACTGTCACAATTCTCTCCCTTTAGAGATTTTCGTCCCCGAAAATCTTACCGGTGAATAGGTTTGGATAGCGTTCTCTCATAGTATCTTTGGGCTCCCACGTAGCTTCTTCAACCCCGTGTCGATGCCATAAGATTTTTACTAAAGAAATTTCCTTATTCCTCAATTCTTTCACCTCGTGATCTAAAATCCAGATCGGTTCTTCCTCGTAGGGAATATCAGATCGAATCTCAACCTCGGTTGGAAAAAATAACATGTGATGGGTCGGATCGGTACCATCGAAGCATTGAAACATGAAATACATTATGGATCTTTTCTAACTCAGATGGTAACAACAATTTGTAAGCAACCGACCCGATACGCTCTATAATCTCATACGGCCTAATATATCTCGGACTCAACTTGCCTTTACGACCAAATCTGAGTATTTTCTTCCACGGTGAGACTTTCAAAAACACTTTGTCCCCGATTTGAAACTCAATATCTTTACGTTTTAAATCTGTGTACGACTTTTGACGATCTGACGCAGCTTTCAGACTATCAGAAATCACTTTCACTTTCTGTTCAGTCTCTTTGATCAAATCGACCCCGTGTATCTTACTTTCACTGAGCTCAGCCCAATACAAAGGTGTTCGACATTTACGTCTGTACAAAGCCTCGTAAGGTTCCATTTTGATACTCGATTGAAAGCTATTATTATACACAAATTCAATCAGTGGCAAGTATCGTTCCCAAGTACCTTCAAACTCAAGAATACAACATCTCAACATATCTTCGAGTATCTAAATGATTCGTTCGGACTGACCATCTATTTGCGGATGAAAAGTAGTGCTAAAGTATAGTTTCGTACCTAATGCATCTTGTAATTTTTTCCAAAATCGAGACGTGAACCTCGAATCTCTATCCGAAAAAATAGAAATAGGTACTCTGTGCAATCTCACAATTTGAGAAATATACAATTCAGCAAATTTATCAAGTGAGTAATCTGTGCGAACCGGAACAAAATGAGCTGATTTAGTCAATCTATCCACGATAACCCAGATTGCATCTTTCTTGCTCGATGAAAAAGGCAAACCAGATACAAAATCTATCATAACTCTATCCCATTTCCACTCGGGTATCATAATCGGCTGAAGTAACCCAGAAGTTACCTGATGCTCGGCTTTGACTTGTTGACAAATTAGACATCTTAAAACAAATTCAGAGATGTCTCGTTTAATACCAGGCCACCAGTAAAGCTGTTTCAAATAATTATACATTTTCGTACTACCCGGATGAACAGATAACCGACTGCTATAAGCTTCATTCAAAATCATCTGAATCAACTCCGAATTTCTCGGAACACACATTTGGTCTTTAAATCTCAAACAACCTTCAGTATCAACTCGAAACTCTAAATCAATATTCACATCACATTGAGCCCGTTTTGCTATCAATTCGTTATCAACTTTTTGAGCCTCACAAATCTGCTGAATAAATAACGGTTTCGCATTCAACTCAGCTAAAAGCAAACCGTCATCAGATAGAGCCAATTGAGTATTCATTGCACGTAGAGCAAACAATGGTTTCTGACTCAAAGCATCCGCAACAACATTTTCTTTCCCCGGATGATAATCAATTATAAGCTCGTAATCTTTTAACAACTCTAACCATCTTCGCTGTCGTAAATTCATATCTTTTTGAGTCATCAAATATTTCAAGCTTTTATAATCAGAATAGATGTGACATTTCTCACTGAACAGATAGTGGCGCCATATCTTCAATGCAAACACAATAGCTGCCAATTCGAGATCGTGTGTCGGATAGTTCTTTTCGTGCGGCTTTAACTGTCTCGAGGCATATGCTATAACTTTGCCTTTCTGCATCAAAACACAACCCAAACCATTTAGAGATGCATCACTAAAGATTACGAATTCTTTACCCGATTCTGGCTGAACTAACACCGGAGCTTCGGTCAACAAAGCTTTCAACTGATCGAAACTTTTCTGGAATTTTTCCGACCACTCGAACTTAACATCTTTCTGTAGTAATCGCGTCATCGGAGTTGCAATCATAGAGAAAACTTTTACAAACCGTCTACAGTAACCAACTAGTCCCAGAAAGCTTCGAACCTCGGATACATTTTTAGAAGGCTTCCAATCTAGTATTACCGAAACCTTATTCGGATCAACCCGAATACCCGATGCTGATACAACATGACTCAGAAAACTGACTTCTCGTAACCAGAACTCACATTTACTGAACTTCGCATACAACTGCTTATCACAAAGTTTGTAGCACTAATCTTAGATGTTCAGCATGCTCAGATTCGTCACGGGAATAGATTAATATGTCATCTATGAATACAACCACAAATCGATCCAAATACTGTCTGAAGATCTGATTCTGATAAACCATAATTTACACATATTTTAACCCCATGCTTAGCTTACTTTTGGATGAATTTTGATTGAATTTGATGAATTCGATGCTCCTAATCTCTTAATTTCATGTTTTATACTCAGGAGAGCTTAGGAAGTCGAAAAGGACGAGAAACGGGCCAAAAAGGGGCAAAATAGGCCTACCTAGGAAATCAACACGGCCTGGACCATTGGCCACGGTCGTGTGTCACGAGCAGGATCAACCACGACCTGAACTATCGACCACGGGCAGATCACACGGCCGTGTGTGGCGAGCGGAATTGACCACGGCCGAAGGAGTCCACCACGGGCGTGTCACACGGGCGTGTCCCTGCCGAAATCAGGATGAATTTTATTCGGAATAGGATACTTGTGGGCCAAGTAAGGCATCTCAAAGCCTATATAAACACCCTAGGGGGCAACCTAAAAGGAGAGCTCGACAGGACATCAAATAGACGCCGAGTAGAAGGAGAAAATACTCCAAGACAGCCGAACAGCTTAGGAGAAGGATCTCCATCAAGACTGAAGATCTCCCATCAAGTTTTTTAGGAGTTTTTTGGGTTTTCTTATGTTTTGTTGTTTTTCCTCTTTTCATGATGTTTCCCTCTTTTAGTATGAACTAAATCCCTTAAATATCTAAGGGGATGAAACCTAAGACAAATCTTATTATTATTTGATTTATGAGATAAATACTTGTGCTTATTCTTAATTGTGAGTTCTTATTCTTGTTTGATAATTCAGGTTATTGATTCAAGCCGAATGTGCTTATTCAGTGGAGCAAAAGTCCCTGTCTAAGAGTAGATCAACACAATTAAGTGGAGTTGATTGCAACCCTAGAAATAGGGCAACGAAAATCTGCCAGATTCGGGTCAAACTTAATAAGGAAATCCATAGATCGAGTTAATGCGACAATAGGGGTTTTAATTAGAAAGAGATTTTAATTAATCAACCTAGAGTCAGTTGTTAATAGCCTCGAAAGAGGTATTAATATAATTTAGGGATTTCTACGGATTAAGTCAAGTGCATAAATCGCATGAATCAAAAATAATAAGTGAAGTCTAGGTGGATTCTTCCTTAGGTATTGATTATCTCATACAAAAAGTTGTTTAAAAGTATTTTCCCAGTTTACTCTCTGTCGCGTTCATAGTTAGTTAAATTAGTTAGTAAATTTTAGATTAAAAATAAATCCCCTTAATTATTAGGCTAGATAATAAAAAGATAGTTAATACTAGTGCTCTTGGTCCTTGAGGATACGATATTAGGACTCACCACAGCTATACTCTTTGCTCGATAGGTGCGCTTGCCTTTGTCGAAATAATAGTTAGTTTCGAGCTCCATCAAGTTTTTGGCGCCGTTGCCGGGGACTGAGATATTAGGAACACTAAATTTTTATTACTTTAGCCATTCTTATATTTTTTTATTCGCAATTTATTTTTATTTTAACTTGCTAATTTTTCATTTCTTTGTTTCTGGCAGGTATCTCTAGTTTATGACTAGAAGAAACCCGTCAGGACCCTTTCTTTTTTACAGTGAAATTGAAAGTACAGTTCGCAGAAATTGTAGAGAAATAAGGCGAAGCCTACTAGAGATGGCTGATAATAATCCGTTACCCCCGGTAGTTGCCAAAAATCATGCTCCACGTACTATGTATGATTATGCTAAACCTAATTTAACAAGAACCGAATCAAGTATTGTTAGACCTGCTATTACTGCAAATAATTTTGAACTGAAACCTAACACTAAACAGATGATTCAACAATTTGTTCAGTTTGATGGTTTGCAGGATGAGGATCCAAACAATCACTTGGCAAATTTTCTAGAGTTTTGCGACACTTTCAAAATAAATGGCATTTTTGATGATGCCATTCGTCTTCGGTTGTTTCCCTTTTTGTTTAGGAACAAAGCTAAACAGTGGTTGAACTCGTTACCATGAGGATCAATCACTACATGGGAATAAATGACCAAAAAAATTTTACTTAAATATTTTTCGCCGGCTAAAACGGCCAAGTTGAGGAATGATATCTCTTCTTTTGTGCAGATGGATTTAGAAACACTTTACGATGTATGGGAGAGATACAATGATCTACTGAGAAGGTGCTGAAACACCCCAAACCCGGCCCACGAGCTTTGACCAGATTTGGTATGTTCCTCAAGTAAACCGGTTCAAAATTCTTTTGTTACTTAGGAAAAACTTGTATGATTTTTAAAAAATATTGTTTGGGTTGGGCTTGAGTTGAAAACAAATTTATCTTATGTTAAAACCCATTTATTTAAGGTGACAAAACATTTAGAGTTAATTTTAAAAAGGAATTTACTTAAACTTTAATTGATAAAAATCCATAGACATAATAAATAAAAGAAAAATAAAGTAAACCACAATGGCCTTATTATATCAATGATCCCAAAGTAAAACTTAAAATACTTAAAATAAATTGAAAGTCCAAATCATAAATTTCTTGCTATGCATGGCCACCTTTAAGCTCCCGCCGACCTTGGTCCATTATCGCTCATCACTGAAAAATATTCCCAAACGGGGTGAGTCAACGGACTCAATGTGTACACAACACTAAGTCATAATAGAATCAGGCATGCAAATGATACACATTCAAATCATAGAATACAATTAATGATGCATTCCCAAACCCAAACCTAATTAACCATCCGCTACACACCACCCGCATTCGCGCCCACACCGGGGGGACTACTAAGTCAACCCTCCATCCGCTACACACCATCGAAGCGATCGCATTTGCAATCGACGTGCTCATCGCCCATATAATTTGTGTCATTAGACACCATATTCAAATAATGTAACCGAAGTTACCAAATTCGGATAATGTAACCGGTTACCATATTCAAATTTTGTGACCGTAGTCACCATATTCCGTTGGTGAGACCGAAGTCAACACCTTCTTCCCCTTTCTCATATATCCCGAATGCCCCATAAATGCATAACATACTTAATTTCTCATTATTCACATGTTAACAATATAACATATTCGTAATCCTATCGAAAGTAGGAAACGCATCGAGGGTACTCTTACCACATTTGTGGTACTTAGCCACATTCACATTCTTATGCATATTCATATATTAAAATAATTGCCATATGATATATTGAAAGTTAGTGTGAGTATACACATTCTTAATAATACATTTAATTTAAACATAGCCATGAACCTATCAAAACTTAGGGTAGGGTACACACTGATTTGCTTAACGAATTCCTTGAAATCCGAAATCGATCCATCGCCTTAGATCTCAAATTCCTACATTTGATTAATCACTTACTAATTTAATAAAAAGCCATTCGACCATAAATCCAAATCCTAGTAGGATTAGTATTCTTAAAACTTACCTTGAAATTCTCAAATCCCAAAATCCTTGTATCCCTCATTCGAAATCCCTATAACTACATGTTAGATCAATTTCTAACATTTATTCACAACAAATAACCCTTAGCCGTATGTTAAATATGACTTACCTTAGATTCTTAAATCCTGAAATTCACCGAATAACTAGGGAACACGCGGCTTATGGTGTACCTTCGGGAAAAGAACTTCTCCTTCCTTGTAGTCGACACTTAGTAAATCCCGAAAGATCTCTTCGGCAACAGATATTAAGGGTATTAGAATCTTAATTTCGACATGACCTTAAAAGAAATAAAATGAGAATCTAACCTAATCTTACCCTCATCTGAAGAATTTGATGGAACTCTTGCTTGAACCCTTAGCAGTATTCGGCTATGGCTTTGATGTGGATAACAATTTCGGCTCTTGAGGCTTTAGTGAGAAATCGACTAGGGCTATTGGTATCTTCGGCTTTTGATTGTGTTTGTAATAGAAGAAGAAAAAAAAAAGAGAAAAAGAGAATAATGGTAGAGAAAATTCTAGCAGAGAGAAGAGGAGAAACTTTAGAGAATTTTTGCAGAGGTTTTCTTGAAAAGAAAAGAATGAATGGAGAATAGCCTTACTCTTCCTTTTATAGCCAAAATTACTAGCTAGAGTCCTTTACTTGGCCACCACTCTTCTATTTTGATAGCTTTATCCCTTGATTTGTCACTTTAATAAAACTTAATCCAATAATTATCTCTTAATAAAAATAATACTAATAATAATCCTCTTTTATCTCTTCCTTATCTATCAAAATAAAAGAAATAATATCCACATTTATCTCTTGAAAATAATCTAAAATAAATCCATTATTTATCCCTTATTATTCACATATTTATGCAAATAAAACTCTTCCTTTTCTAGAAACCCATGCCGTCCACCTCAATTTCCTGGAAGCAAAAATAAAACTTATTTATTTGCTTCTCAAGTGACTCGAACTCAGCCTATTTCCCGCATGTGACGCCACTTCCTTAGGCCCTAAGTGGCATCTTTGTGCCACTTTTCCAAGCTTTGTTTGTGTGTCAAACTTCTCCAACTTTTTCTTTTAAGGCCCTCTAGCCCTTATTTCCTATTTTGAACTTTAAAATTTGACATTTCGGCATCATTTCTAAGTTTCCTAAAATTTTCGATCGGCTCAGTAACTTGCCATTTTTCTTACATTTCCGTGTTTCGAAATGTTCACATTCCATTTTTGAAACATTTCCAAAAATGTTCAGGTTTCCAAAATGTTCAAGTTTCCAAAAATATTGAGTTTCCAAAAATGTTCAAGTTTCCAAAAATGCTCAGTTTCCAAAATGTTCATTTCCATTTCTATGCATTTCTAGAATTCCAAAATACCAAAAATTTATTCATAGTGCTTAAGACTTGTCATTTCGTACAATTAAACTGAAAATGCATAGGCCCTTTCCAGGATGTTACGATTCTACCCCCTTAAAAATAATTTCGTCCTCAAAATTACTTATTAACGAATAATCGTACATCTTAACTCACCGCACTACGCTTATGTCTGCGCGACTCGATCTTAATAGAACCATCATACTTTCTAGGCACGGTCTCTAAGTTCACGCCCCTAGAACTCATTTCTAACGTCACGATTTAACTGATTAAAAAGTTTTATGGATTAGTCATTGTTCCACTTATTATCCATGAAGGAGTTTTATGGAAAAAGTTTTAGGAGTGGTTCTTTCAGTATTCACACAAGCACACATCTTTCATTCATTCATCCATCCATCAAACAATTATGAACTTTCATTCATTCAGAGAAATGTTGTAGTTTTCATTGTTATTGTTTTTCCACTACCTGGGGGTATTTTCGTAATTTTGTCCTCTGAGGCATTTTCGTAATTTTTCAAAACAGAAAGTTCCTCGGTGATTTTGTCAAAAGTATTTTGGAAATTTTAAAGTTCGAGGGTAATTTTGGGAAAAAATTTTTTTTTTGGAATCTAGGGCGTTTGGTAATTTTTGACCTCGGGGTATTTTTGGTAATTTTCCATAAATCGGGGTAAATTGGTAAAATTTTAGTAAGTTAGGGATATTCCAAAAGTTGTAAAACTTTATGGGTTCTCTTTTTTTTTTTTTTTTTTTTTTAAAACATGGCTAGTTCTTTCGGGTTTTAGTCATTAGGTTTAGCCTATGACCGAGCCCTCTTTGGTCGGGGGTGAACCAAAGCTACGCACTGAGGAAGGATTCGAATGGAGAGGAGGTGAGTCACGTGGATCTGCTTAAATACCAAGCTCCCATCGAAACCATTCCTAGACATGCGCATGAGAGGTTGCCACAATCACCAGAGCCCTCCGAGTTAGGGTGAGCCAGAAGCTATGCACGGTAGGATTCTGCGAAGAGGAGGTGAGTCACTAGGATCGCTTAAATACCAAGCTCTTAGGATCCAATCCTAGACATGCGCACAGGGTTACCACACCCTAGCTCGTGACTTAGCCATAGGTTTGTTTAGTGCATTAAGTCTTATGTGGTTTTGTGTTTGAGTAATCTAGCCCTAGGGTTCATGTTCCTATCATTCTATTCTACGTTCCATGCCTTTTCTACCCTTATACGATTCATCAATCACGAGAATCACACATAAAGTTAGGGTACTTACTGGTGGATCATGGTCGGAGACTTAGGTGCCATGCCATAAAACCCGCTTATGTTCAAAGAAAATCATTTGGGCTCGAATTCAAAATGTTTTGGGCCTGAGCCCACGGTAGCGAGAGTTTAACTGGGCTCGATACCAGTTGAAACACCCCAAACCCGGCCCACGAGCTTTGACCAGATTTGGTATGTTCCTCAAGTAAACCGGTTCAAAATTCTTTTGTTACTTAGGAAAAACTTGTATGATTTTTAAAAATATTGTTTGGGTTGGGCTTGAGTTGAAAACAAATTTATCTTATGTTAAAACCCATTTATTTAAGGTGACAAAACATTTAGAGTTAATTTTAAAAAGGAATTTACTTAAACTTTAATTGATAAAAATCCATAAACATAATAAATAAAAGAAAAATAAAGTAAACCACAATGGCCTTATTATATCAATGATCCCAAAGTAAAACTTAAAATACTTAAAATAAATTGAAAGTCCAAATCATAAATTTCTTGCTATGCATGGCCACCTTTAAGCTCCTGCCACCCGGTCCATTATCGCTCATCACCTGAAAAATATTCCCCAAACGGGGTGAGTCAACGGACTCAATGTGTACACAACACTAAGTCATAATAGAATCAGGCATGCAAATGATACACATTCAAATCATAGAATACAATTAATGATGCATTCCCAAACCCAAACCTAATTAACCATCCGCTACACACCACCCGCTGCGCCACCACACCGTGGGGACTACTAAGTCAACCCTCCATCCGCTACACACCATCGAAGGAAGTCGCTGTAGTCGACGTGCTCATCGCCCATATAATTTGTGTCATTAGACACCATATTCAAATAATGTAACCGAAGTTACCAAATTCGAGATAATGTAACCGAAGTTACCATATTCAAATTTTGTGACCGTAGTCACCATATTCGCTGGTGAGACCAAGTCAACACCTTCTTCCCCTTTCTCATATATCCCGAATGCCCCATAAATGCATAACATACTTAATTTCTCATTATTCACATGTTAACAATATAACATATTCGTAATCCTATCGAAAGTAGGAAACGTCTTGGGGGTACTCTTACCACATTTGTGGTACTTAGCCACATTCACATTCTTATGCATATTCATATATTAAAATAATTGCCATATGATATATTGAAAGTTAGTGTGAGTACACACATTCTTAATAATACATTTAATTTAAACATAGCCATGAACCTATCAAAACTTAGGGTAGGGTACACACTGATTTGCTTAACGAATTCCTTGAAATCCCGAAATCGATCATCGCCTTAGATCTCAAATTCCTACATTTGATTAATCACTTACTAATTTAATAAAAAGCCATTCGGCCATAAATCCAAATCCTAGTAGGATTAGTATTCTTAAAACTTACCTTGAAATTCTCAAATCCCAAAATCCTTGTATCCCTCTCACGAAATCCCTATAACTACATGTTAGATCAATTTCTAACATTTATTCACAACAAATAACCCTTAGCCGTATGTTAAATATGACTTACCTTAGATTCTTAAATCCCGAAATTCACCGAATAACTAGGGGAACACGCGGCTTATGGTGTACCTTCGGAAAAGAACTTCTCCTTCCTTGTAGTCGACACTTAGTAAATCCCGAAAGATCTCTTGACAATGAGATATTAAGGGTATTAGAATCTTAATTTCGATGACCTTAAAAGAAATAGAATGAGAATCTAACCTAATCTTACCCTCATGAAGAATTTGATGGAACTCTTGCTTGAACCCTTAGCAAAGATTGTTCGGCTATGGCTTTGATGTGGATAACAATTTGGCTCTTGAGGCTTTAGTGAGAAATCGACTAGGGCTATTGGTATCTTTGGCTTTTGATTGTGTTTGTAATAGAAGAAGAAAAGAAAAGAGAAAAAGAGAATAATGGCAGAGAAAATTCGGCAGAGAGAAGAGGAGAAACTTTAGAGAATTTCGGCAGAGGTTTTCTTGAAAAGAAAAGAATGAATGGAGAATAGCCTTACTCTTCCTTTTATAGCCAAAATTACTAGCTAGAGTCCTTTACTTGGCCACCACTCTTCTATTTTGATAGCTTTATCCCTTGATTTGTCACTTTAATAAAACTTAATCCAATAATTATCTCTTAATAAAAATAATACTAATAATAATCCTCTTTTATCTCTTCCTTATCTATCAAAATAAAAGAAATAATATCCACATTTATCTCTTGAAAATAATCTAAAATAAATCCATTATTTATCCCTTATTATTCACATATTTATGCAAATAAAACTCCTCCTTTTCTAGAAACCCATGCCGTCCACCTCACTTTACAGGAAGCAAAAATAAAATTTATTTATTTGCTTCTCAAGTGACTCGAACTCAGGCCTATTTCCTGCATGTGACGCCACTTCCTTAGGCCCTAAGTGGCATCTTGAGCCACTTTTCCAAGCCTGTTTGTGTGTCAAACTTCTCCAACTTTTTCTTTTAAGGCCCTCTAGCCCTTATTTCCTATTTTGAACTTTAAAATTTGACATTTGGCATCATTTCTAAGTTTCCTAAAATTTTCGATCGGCTCAGAAACTTGCCATTTTTCTTACATTTCGAGTTTCGAAATGTTCACTTTCCATTTTGAAACATTTCCAAAAATGTTCTGAGTTTCAAAATGTTCAAGTTTCCAAAAATATTGAGTTTCCAAAATGTTCAAGTTTCCAAAAATGCTCAGTTTCCAAAATGTTCATTTCCATTTCTATGCATTTCTAGAATTCCAAAAATACCAAAAATTTATTCATAGTGCTTAAGACTTGTCATTTTATACAATTAAACTGAAAATGCATAGGCCCTTTCCAGGATGTTACAGGTGCCCTCACCATGGGTTACCATTATGGCTACAGGTTCAAACCTTTTACAACGGTGTGAACCCCTCGACTAGGCAGTTGATTGATGCATCCATCGGCGGTACACTAAACAATAAAACACCTGAGGCTGCTTATGAATTCATTGAAGAGATGTCAATGAATAATTATCAGTGGCAAGTTATGAGAACAAAGCCAACAAAAGCCGCTAGTGTTTTCAACCTCGACGCAGTAACCATGCTCTCAAATTAGGTAGAACTTTTAAGTAAGAAAATTGATGGTTTGTGTGGTTCTTCGCAGGTACATCCAGTGATGCAGTGCGATACGAATGGAGGAGGAATGAATAATACAGAATATCCATCCTACAATTTTGGAATAGAAAGCGAACAGATGAACTATATGGGTAATAATTCTAGACCTCAAAATAACCCTTATAGTAATACTTATAATCCAGGTTGGAGGAACCACCCCAACTTCTCATGGGGTGGTCAAGGAAATCAGAGACAACAACCCCTCCCGGGCTTCCAACAGCAACCCTACCCACAAGAGAAGAAGCCGAACCTTGAGGAGATACTAACAAAATTCACCGCGGTGTCAGAAACTCGCTTCTAAAACACTGAAAGAACACTCAAAAATCAGCAAGCATCGATTCAAGGGATCAAGAACCAATTAGGACAAGTTGCTAAACTGATCTCTGAATGACCACAAGGAAGCTTGCCAAGAAATACTAAAACTAACTCAAAGGAGCAAATTCATGCCATTACTGCTCATGATAGTGAAGGGTTAGATGAACCAAAATTGATACAAGAGAATGTTGTAGAGGAAGGTAAGGTTGAGATAAGCCATGAAAAACCAAAACTGGTAAGTGCCATATCCCAATGCGACAAAGAAAGACGGCACAGATGAACAATTCGGTAAATTTCTTAAACTTTTAAAAAAATTACATATTAACTTACCGTTTCTTGAAGCTCTTTCGCAGATGCCCAATTCAAGGAAATTTTTAAAAGAGCTTTTGACAAACAAACGGAAGTTAGACGATACGTCGCATGTGGAGCTAAACGCAGTGTGCTCAGCAATTCTACAAAATAAACTACCACGAAAATTAAAAGATCCAGAGAGTTTTACAATTCTGTTCTTAATTGGTAGTTTATCTGTTAATAACGCTTTGGCTGATTTAGGGGCAAGCATAAATGTTATGCCTTATAAAATGTTTAAACAGCTAGGTCTAGGGAAACCCGAACAAACTAAGATGAGCATTCAATTAGCTGATAAGACTATTAGAGTTCCTAGGGGCATAATCAAAGATGTACTAGTAAAAATTGATAAATTCATATTCCCAGTAGACTTTGTTGTTTTAGACATAGATGAGGACAATAATATTCCTTTAATTTTAGGAAAACCCTTTTTAGCAACTGCTAAAACTAAAATTGATGTTGGTACAGGGGAACTCATGCTTTGTGTAGGCGACAAAACGATCACTCTTCAGGCTCTTGACTCGGCAAGGACATCGAGTAAAAAAGGTGAAAACATAAATTCTATTAATGGCCATTTGGTTCAGCCTTCTTTTCAGGAAGCACCACGAAATTACACATCTGAGCCACATTCTAGACCTCGTGCCAACAAGGAAATAACTCATGAGGAACGAAGGCTTCAGATCGATGAACTACACGAGTGGAAGACACATTTCAAGGAGAAACTAAAAACACACGAAGCAAAAACGAGGCAACTCCATGTCAAACTTAAAGATGGGACATACCAATTTCAGATCAGGGATCAGGTATTATTGGATAAGACAGACCCTCGAATCGCCATTTCAGACCTTAAAGAAGAGATCCCTTTCACGGTACTAAATGTCTTCCCATACGGAACAGTCGAGGTAACTAATCCTAAGTTCGGCACTTTTAAGGTAAACACCACTCGACTCAAACTATATATCGATAATCGAATTGATAGCAGGAGAGAAGAGTGTCAACTCCTCGACCCACCATGAGGCATGCGAATGAGAGGTAAGTCCAGCTTAAGACTTTAAACGAGCACTTTTCGGGAGGCAACCCGAGCACTAACCCCTTTAATTTTTATTTTTAATTTTTAGCACCTAACTAAAAAAAATAAAAAAATAACCAAATTAATAGGTGCAGGTTTCCCTACCACACGGCCTTGCACACGGGCTGGTCGTGGCTGTGTGAACACCACGAATAGGCACATCGGCGTGGCAGAGACTGCGCGAACCAAGGACGAAAATTTTTCCCACAATACGGGCTGTGATAAAATGTCACGATCGTGCGATACGGCCGTGGTTGACACTAAGAAAGTAACACGAGCGGGCGACACGCCCGTGCTCCTAGGCCGTGGCCGACACTGATTAAAATAACATGGGCGTGGAAACCTCTACACAGGCGTGGGAGAAATGAACGAGCCACCACATGGCCGTGCGATACGGCCGTGTGACCTAACACGCCCAGGGCACACGGGCGTGGGAAGCAACCAGATGCCATAATTTCTATTTAAACCCCCTTCTTCTGTTCACTTCCTTCCTCACTCTTTCTTCTCCCAAACCCAGCCACCACACCCCTCTCCTTTTCTATTATCTTTCTCCATCCATTTTCCTTTCCCCCTTTCCCTTCTTCTTTCTTCACACCACCATCACACCGACCACCATTCTTGCCACCATGATAGAAGCAAGATCAAAGTCACCATCTGCGTGTCAAAAAAATGAAAGGCCCTTAGCACGGTATCCCCGTACGTGACCACTCTATATAAGTTCATGCCGGCCGCTTTATCGACTCGACGAGTCAAGGACATTTGAGTCCATTTATTTTTTCTTTTTCCTTTATTTTCATTGTTAAATCATTTCCGTTTACCTTTCTTGTCCTTAATTTATATTATTACATTTTGATTTCTTTAATTTGGGTTCAAGGGGCTCTCAACGAATGACCACACCACCACCGGAGTATCCACCACCCCTGCCCAACTTTACGCCGTTTCTTTTATTTTACTCCATCCAAAATTCAGGAAGTTTCACTTCTCTCCCTCTCTTATGATATTATTACTATGATTGTCATTATTTATCTTTGTACATTGAGGACAATGTACATCTTAAGTGTGGGGAGGTGTCAACACTGAATTATGCCTTGTGCCTGAATAAATTTCTCATATTACTAATTAGAATGAAACTTCTATTGATTTATGATTTTCATTGATATGTTTCGGATTAAGTCATAGGTAATTGTGCATTGATGGTTTAAACTTTAAGACATTATAGAAACAAGCATGATAAGTCTATTTTCAGAATAAAATTAAAATTTTTAGGTTGTTTTCCTACATTTAAATATTACTTTGAAGTTTGAAATTTGCAAGGTTGACATCAAAAACCATAATTTTTGTGAGATTTTGAGCCTTTTAGAACATATCTTTTTCTTGCTCACTTTATTGTTGGTTATGAGTGTGTCAACATTGATTTGTTATTCTAGAACTTGCTTCGATCATACATGTCAAGACCACACCTTTGATTTGATATACTGAGATGATAAAGGCACCTAGGTTTTAACCCACTTACTCCATTAAAAGCCTACCTTCATAATTAACCCCTAGTGAACCCCTTTGAAGCCTAATCAACCATTTCTTGATATACCACTAATGTTAAACCAAAACCCATTTTGTATTTGTTATCACCATTTCTCTTGACTACCCTTATATCGAGATTTGATTTGATCAGTTGCCTAACTACATACTTTATTTCAGTTGTTAAATTGTATCTTATTATTGTAAATACTTGTTCTTAAAAAAAAAGAGGGAAATTTATTCATTATTAGTGTTATGAGCTTAAACTGTTAATTTCATTATCTTTAGAAGAAGCTCGTGTTATTAGTATTAAGTTTTCAATTAATGTAATTATTTAGTATTAGTCCAATTTTCCTAGTTAGGTAATTTATCAATTCAATCTCGATACTACCCTTCCAATTCAGCCCTTATCCACACCTTTAACCCAAGCCCCATTACAACCCTTTAAAAGATCTTTTGATTTGTGTATCATCTCATTTTATAGTGGTGGAGATTTGATTTTCATGCAAGCCTATGGGATTAACTTTTCATGTTTGACTTCTGAGTGCTTAATTTGAACCTTAAACACTTTGAGTGATTTGAGTGAATCTTTAGTGAGGATGTCAATTCTTGTCGATTTTGGATCAAAGGTAATTTTTTAGATGAGGGGAAACACCTATGTTTTCGGGCTACAAAAATTTATGACTTAGATTGTTTGAACCTATAGGCCTCTTTTTGTTAAATTATCAATGTATGAATTATCTGTGAATTAGGATGAAACATTATTGATGAGATTTATGAATTAAGGAAGTTAGTTTTAATTGTGAGTTGAGGATTTTGCTTGAGGACAAGCAAAGGCTTAAGTGTGGGGATATTTGATAAACCATAATTTACACATATTTTAACCCCATGCTTAGCTTACTTTTGGATGAATTTTGATTGAATTTGATGAATTCGATGCTCCTAATCTCTTAATTTCATGTTTTATACTCAGGGGAGCTTAGAGAGTCGAAAAGGATGAGAAACGGGCTAAAAAGGGGCAAAACGAGCCTACCTAGGAAATCAACACGGCCTGGACCATTGGCCACGGTCGTGTGTCACGAGTAGGATCAACCACGGCCTAGACTATCGACCACGAGCAGATCACACGGCCGTGTGTGGCGAGCGAAATCGACCACGGCCAAAGGAGTCCACCACGGGCGTGTCACACGGGCGTGTCCCTGCCGAAATTAGGATGAATTCTATTCAGAATAGGATACTTGTGGGCCAAGTAAGGCATCTCAAAGCCTATATAAACACCCTAGGGGGCAACCTAAAATGAGAGCTCGACAGGATGTCAAATAGACGCCGAGTAGAAGGAGAAAATACTCCAAGACAGCCGTCTGGAACAGCTTAGGAGAAGGATCTCCATCAAGACTGAAGTTCTCCCATCAAGTTCTTTAGGAGTTTTTTGGGTTTTCTTATGTTTTGTTGTTTTTCCTCTTTTCATGATGTTTCCCTCTTTTAGTATGAACTAAATCCCTTAAATATCTAAGGGGATGAAACCTAAGACAGATCTTATTATTTGATTTATGAGATAAATACTTGTGCTTATTCTTAATTGTGAGTTCTTATTCTTGTTTGATAATTCAGGTTATTGATTCAAGTCGAATGTGCTTATTCAGTGGAGCAAAAGTCCCTGTCTAAGAGTAGATCAACACAATTAAGCGGAGTTGATTGCAACCCTAGAAATAGGGCGACGAAAATCTGCCAGATTAAGGTCAAACCTAATAAGGGAATCCATAGATCGAGTTGATGCGACAATAGGGGTTTTAATTAGAAAGAGATTTCAATTAATCAACCTAGAGTCAGTTGTTAGTAGCCTCGAAAGAGGTTAATATAATTTAGGGATTTCTACGGATTAAGCCAAGTGAATAAATCGCATGAATCAAAAGTAATAAGTGAAGTCTAGGTGGATTCTTCCTTAGGTATTGATTATCTCATATAAAAGTTGTTTAAAAGTATTTTCCCAATTTACTCTCTGTCGCGTTCATAGTTAGTTAAATTAGTTAGTAAATTTTAGATTAAAATTAAATCCCCTTAATTATTAGGCTAGATAATAAAAAGATAGTTAATACTAGTGCTCTTGGTCCTTGAGGATACGATGTTCCGGACTCACCACAGCTATACTACTGTTCGTTAGGTGCGCTTGCCTTTGTCGAAATAATAGTTAGTTTTGAGCTCTATCAGATTCATTAAATCCATAAAAACAGCAGGTGCATTAGTAAGTCCGAAAGGTATAACCAAAAACTCATAATGTCCGTACCTCGTTCGTAAAGCAGTTTTCGGCACATCGGAATCTTTAACTCGCAACTGATAGTAACCCGATCTCAGATCTATTTTAGAAAACACAGTAGCCCGTTTCAACTGATCGAACAAGTCGTCAATCTGTGGCAAAGGATATTTATTCTTTATAGTCATCTTATTGTGCTGTCGGTAATCAATGCACATTCTCATAGTTCCGTCTTTCTTTTTCACAAACAAAACCGGTGCACCCCAGGGAGAGAAACTCGGTCGTGCGAAGCCTCTATCAGTCAATTTTTGCAACTGAGTCTTCAACTCTTTTAATTCTGTCGGTCCCATTCTATACGGAGTTATCGATATCGGAGTCGTCCCTGGCACTAACTCAATACCAAATTCTACCTCTCGAATCAGTGGTAAACCCGGTAATTCTTAAGGAAACACATTCGGATACTCGCACACAATTGGTACTGATTCAATCTTCTTTTCAATCACTTTAGAGTTAAGCACATAAGCAAAGTAAGCTTCACAACCCTTTCTCACATATTTCTAAGCTAACATCGAAGATATCACTGCCGATAAACCATTCATATCTTTAGACTCAATCCGAATAATCTCATCATTCTGACATCGCAAATCAATAGTCTTCCTTTTGTAGTTCACAATAACATCATGCAGAGTTAACCAATCCATGCCCAGAATTATATCAAACTCGTCGAATGGCAACAACATCAAATCAGCCGGAAAACATGAATCTCGAATCATCAATGGACAATTCTTGCACACTTTATCAACCAAAACACACCGGCCTATGGGGTTCGATACTCTAATCACAAACTCAGTAGAATCTACAGGCAAAGTCTTACTGGATACTAAAGTCTCACATGCATAAGAATGAGTCGAACCAGGGTCAATCAATGCAACAACACTAGTGTCATAGAGAGTGAAAGTACCAGTAATAACGTCTGGGGATGAAGCCTCTTCTCGAGCGCGTATAGCATAAGCTCTAGCAGGTGCGCGAGCCTCCGATCTAACTACTGTGTCTTTAGTTCCTTTTTGACCGCTGCTCATATTACCCGTGTTTCTGGGTGGTCTACCTCGAGCTGACATGTTACTCGGTCTCGCACTCTGTACGGTATTTTGCTCAGCTAACTCTGGGCACTCATGAATGAAATGATCCATCGATCCACATTTAAAATAGGCCCTATCATTTAATCTACAGCTACCGGGATGTCGTTTACCGCAGTGTTTGCACTCAGGTTGATTCGATCTGATGTTACCAACACTAGCTACTGAGGTAGCTTTCAAACTCACAGGTGGTCTATCCCGATCACGTCTAGAATAACCCGCAGTAGTCTTTGAATGGCTAAAATCATCTTTGAATTTCTTTGATACTGGCTGAAGTGTCTTACTCGATGATCTCTTACGAAAATCTCTGGCTTCAAAATCAGCTTTTCTTTTTTCTTTCCCAAGCTCTTCGGCTTTGCATGCTCGCTCAACAAGCACAACGAACTCTTTTATTTCAAGAATGCCAACCAGCAGTTTAATGTCTTCATTTAACCCGTCTTCGAACCTTTCACACATTAGAGCTTCAGACGACATACATTCTCGAGCATATCTACTGAGTCTCACAAATTTCCATTCATATTCTGTCACAGTCATGCGACCCTATTTTAACTCAAGAAATTCTTTGCGTTTTTTTATCAATGAATCTCTGACTGATATATTTCTTTCAGAATTCAATCTGAAAGAACTACCAAGTGACCCGTTCTTTCGAAACTACAGATACTAGCGTATTCCACCAGTGATATGCAGTGTCCCGTAACAAAGATATAGCACATTTTAAGCACTCGTCAGGGGTACAAGATAGCTCATCAAACACACGGATAGTATTATCGAGCCAGAATTCAGCTCGCTCAGCATCATCATCATCAGTGGCTCTGAATTCTTCAGCCCCGTATTTTCTAATTTTATCAACCGGCGGCTTATTTAATCGCACCGGATTAGTAACTTGCGGCATTATAGGTATTTGAGGGGGAATCGGTGGGGTAGGAGGTTGTGGAACAGCCGGATTTGTCCGGATATACTGAGTAAACCAATCGTTCATCATTTGATAAAAGGCTTGTTTAGCCTCTCCCTCTTGGTTACTCGAAGTCGATCGAGAATCAACCGGCACTGCCCCCTGAATAGGAGCAGGTGCATTACTTTCCACATCATCAGCTACGACTCGATCGGGATCCATTTACTATAAGAAAACACATTTCAATTGTCAGGAATCACCACACTATCGCAGTATAAAAAATATGGCATGTATAACTAGACTCACACGCACTACATTAGTCCTAGAATTGACTAAACCATGGCTCTGATATCAATAAAATGTAACACCCCTAACCTGTATCCGTCGTCGGATTAGGGTTATGAGGCATTACAGACTAAACCACAACTCAGAACAGTCTTTCAATCTAAAATTATGCACAAAATTAAATTAACTCATTCACAAAAAATTCATATATTTTTATTATTATTAAACTCGAATAGTAATTAGCAGCCTAATCATATAAATCACATTCGCACATATGTATCACTTAACTGACTAAAAAACAAACATGCTTTACTACTTATATTACATAAGCAATTCATGCTTTAAAATTTAAACATATCAATATTATTAATTTAATCACTTATTCGACCCAACTAATTTACTCATATCATAATACATATACTTTATAATTTCAATAGCCGAACCTTATGACCAAAGTTCATGGCATTCAAATTCCTAGATAATCATCAAAATCTGTTTCATTTTATATACACCGCATACATCAATCCATCCATTTATAAACATCTATTTCATTAGTTAATTACCAAACATACCAATCTATGTACTTATGCACATTCACTTATTAAGTCAAAACAAGACATACCATTTAGCCTATTAAATATTCATGCATGAAACATTAGCAAACATTACCAATTAGTCGAATAACATCTTGTAACGCCCCGAATTTGGGCCTAGTAGAATTGGGCCTATTAGGCCTTAGGCATGGGAGCATTTAAAATTTTTGAGAACAGGAGAACGACACTAATGCAAGTTGGACCCATTAGGTGAGTGATTTTGGAGTGTTTAGAGGGTACTATGAAGTCCCAGGTTCAAGTTAGGCCATAGGAAAAAATTTTATTTTTAGCCTTAGTGGAACCCTGATCTCAAATGGTATGACTCATAAGTATATTAGGGTAAAATAAGACACAAGTGGAGCTTGTGGTGTGGTGGTGTGGCGTCAAGGAGAGAGCAAGGGGGGAAGGAGTTCGATTCCCTTGGCAAGCATTTAAGGGTATTTATTTTATGCCTTGGAAGAGGAGGTAGCTGAGTTTGGATCAAATTCTACTAAGGGAGTTAGAGACTTGGTCAATTGGTTCAAATGGATGATGGAGAGCAAAATTAGGAGGGAAAGGTGAAGAAAATCAAGGAGTTGTGTGTGTGGGAGGTGTTGGCCGAAAATGGGAGTCTAGCTAAGGGGGGAATTTCAACTGAAGAGGAGTGGTTGGTAGTAATTTCGGCCATTTTCAGTGTGAGTGCAAACCAAATTCTCTCTGTGTTTTGCTACTCATTTTGTTCATTTTCGGGTCTACCTCTTTTGAAGTTGGGTGCATTATTTTTTCTATCTATCCTAATTCGTTCACTTTTCTACCTTTGGGGTGCACTTTTCTTTCTTTTGCCTATAGCTATTCTCTTTTAATCACCTTTCTTTCTCTTGCATTTTCTTGCTTATTGTCGAAGTGTTAAGCCCCCACCTTCACTCTCTTTTCTTTTCCCCTTCGAACGATTCTTTTATTTTACAAAAACATTTCACGGTTGCTGCTCTTGCTGCCGAACCTCTCTTCTCCATTCGATTCTTTTCTAGTTGAAGGTAACGTTTCTCTTCCTCTTGGTTCCCTATCTTTACATAGCTAAAGCCGAAACTCTTAGCATAGACTCCTTGTTGTCCTTAGCCGAATCTATCCCCCCCAACACTTTATCTTTTGTTCTCTTTTTGGTTAAGCCGAAACTAATCTCTCCCTTTCCTTTCTAGTTTATTATCATCGCTGAGGGCCGTGCGTGTTCAACTTCTGTTTGTTCAAAGAATCTGTCTTTGCCGAATCTGTGGGTTTAGCCAATCAAGAGTTCTTCATGGAGGCAAGTAATAGCCAGTCTGAGGGGGGATCAGGAAGAGTGCCTAATGGAAATGGACTCGTAGCACCTGCTCTCAAGTTTAAGCGGCGTAGGGTGTCAGCGGTTCAGGACTTTTCGCCTGGATGCGGAAGGGCGTCGGCATCTGGTTTAGATAGGCAAATCGCGGTTGATCGCTCTAGTGAAGGCAAGTGTTAGTAAATCTCATAGTTAGGTGTTCAGATTAAAGATCTTCCAATTCTTTTGTTAATAGATTTAACTGTGCGTTATGTTTGGTTTAGGTGATGGCGTTCATGATTATTTAGTACTCTGCGTAATCAGGTGTGTAATCTCACACCAATGTTGTTGAAAGCATGTGTTACTTTGTGAATCGGCCAAAAGCCGAAAAGTCAAAAAACCGACAACCGTGACCACTCGAGTGTGCGAGCGCTCGTAGTGGTAAACTGAGACACGAATGATGGCGGTAGATCTTTGAGACTGTCACGAGCACTCTCATGGCAAACCGAGGTCAGAATGGGCATGATCGAGCGAAGCGGCTAAATGGGCCGATGGGCCAACAGCCCACATGGGCAAAATCGATAGAAAATTTTCAACGATGATGCGATCGCTAAGTCTGCAAAACCGAGATCCGAAAACATACGTAAAGGGTCACACGAGCGTGTGGGCCCGTTTGGGCCGAAAATAGATTTTAGGCCCAATTGCACCGTAGAGACCCAAAAGGGGTCCTGAGTCGCTCGAGGCGACAATAGGCCTCCAGAAAGGCCGTTAAAGGGCTAAATTACAAAAATACCCTTGGAGGGTAAATTATCGAAATACCCTCAATGGGTGAGATTACCGAAATACCCCCAAAGGGGTGAAAATGACCGTTATACCCCCGATTATGGTTGAAGATCGTGTATGTGATTTTATTTATACTGTTCATACGTTTGACACATTACTTTTATATCATGTTGCATGGGTTGGGTTTGATGTTTAGAGGAAGTGTAGCCCGATGGCTCTGCCATATACCGTTTTAGTGGCTATGCCACATATTATTTTGGTGGCTCGGCCACATATACTGTGATTAGCAGCTTGACTGCATTATTGGTGCGTTTGGCGGGGTGGGTTGACTTGATCCCCATACGGTACGATTGGTTGGTACGGGGGTGTGATTGGTTGGATTGGGTTGGGCTGCATTTTATTGTTTGCATTACCATGATTATAGGGCTTAGGCCCGGATTAATGCCGTAAGGGCTCAGGCCCAGATTATGACCGTTATAGGGGATTACACACTGAGTTCTTGTAACTCACCCCTTCCCCTTAACCTTGCAGGTAATCCCCTGCGTTAGAGGTTTTGGAGCTGCGGAGGACTTGGTGGTGGCCATACATCGGAGTTGCTTCTCACGAAACTTAGTAAATTCAGTTTTTATTTTATTTTATGTTATTTATTTTGGGGTTAATATTTTGTAATAAAACCATTGGATTTTATTTTCCTTTTAAACTTTCATTTCGGCTATTATTAAATTGTTAAATGATTAAACACTGGGTTTTCTTAAAACGATAATAACCGTTTTCAAAATATCACGTTTCCGAAATTCCTTAAGTTAAACTTCTGCAACGAACAAAGTTTTCTAAGGTAATAACATCTTTTCAAGAATACTCTTAAGCAAATCTTGTTTTTACAAACAACGAAATTTGGAGTTTCAAAAGGGGATCCAAAGTTTTTAGTAAACACATAGTTTCTAAATGACCTTTTGATGTGACATGCTAGATCCGGCCATAGCATCTAGGCCGGGTTTGGGGTGTTACACATCTTGTTCATTACCAATTCATATGCACTTTACAATAATATTATTTAACATATTCGGTCATAAATAGGCAAATCATATTACACCCAACTCACATGCTCAATAACCGATCCAAAATTTCATGTATCAAACCATTCATCACTCCATCTATTCGGCTAATACATTATTCACTTTGAATTATCCATACGGCATACTAAGCATATAACTAGGTAAATATTATACATAAACAAGCATCATTTCAAACCAAGTATACCTCTTCTCTTATCACAAGTATATACGCATATAACCATATCAATTGAATCATTTTGAGTACAAGTAATAACCAAAAATTTAACCAATTCACATGCTAAATAATATGCCCAAAATAAACATATACATAATCACTCAATTAATCACATATAAATATTCGGTCAACCATAACAACTTCCATACAAACCACTTAAACTATATTCATTATTTATCTTCCTAATCCAAACTTAATTAACTATCTATTCAAGTATAATTGCTGCATATAGCATTTAAAACACACCAAAACAATTTATCAAACTAATTAAATAGCATATTCATTTCTTACTTCATGATTATATCATATATCATTACCCAAACATACATTCATCCCTATCACATTTCTAAACCGATTATAAGACTATCCATCACAAGCATAAATCAACATTAGTTAACATACAGGTCATTCTTGCCATAATCAATCTAACCATATAATTAATATACCTATCATGACTTCACAAAACATACTTACCAAAACAAATTTATACCATGATCGAAAACATACACACAAACATAAACATTGTTTCAAGCCATTTTCGCATGGCTTATATTTACATACCCCAAAATCAAGTATATTATCTAGTCTATACATGCCATAAGTTCAAGATCAAACTTAATAAAATAACGAAAACAGTCGATAGTGTGATAAACTTCTCTGACGATCCTCGAGCTCGTAACCAACTTCCAAAATCTTTAAAACAAAGAGCAAACATACACACAATAAACTATCACAGCTTAGTAAGTCATAAGCATTTAAAACATTTAATCATATACAAAAATTTATCTAGTCAATCCGGATTAAATCATTATTAACTCATGTACATTTCCAATTTTAATCTCATATATCAAAACATATAAATTTTGCATAAATTCTACTTTGACCGAATATTCATTCAAACATTAGTATAACTAACCATTACTTTCTACAATCCATATACCTCAATAGGCCGAATACATATATGTTCAAATATACCATCACAAAATTCATATTACATATAACTTTATATCATGAATTCAAATATCCAACTTACCTTATTTTCATAACTTAGCATGAGTACATACCTGAGCCTTTCTAACTCGATTTTATACTCGATCTTAACTTATCATTGCCCGTTGAACCATTCGGAATTAAAAAGGATACTCAGATAGTCGAACATATCATACAATGCCAACGTCTAGACGTGGTCTTACATGTAATCACATAACGATGCCACTGTCCCAGACAGGGTCTTACACGTAAATCACAAGTCGATGCCAACGTCCTAGACGTGGTCTTACACGATAACACATAACGGAATCCTATGTCATGACATATGTATCCTAACTATTCCTAAGGTTCGTATGGGACTTTTGGACATCGTAACTCGATCGAATCAAACTCGTAAATATAGCTCCCAAGCTCAGTGATATTTGGCCATCACAAATATATTTATCAAGAATTCAATTCATCATATAAAATTAACATATATTCAAAATTAACAACATTTAAATGCTTATAAACTTACCTCGGATATCGACAGACGAAAATAAATGACTATTCGATTATTTTTGTTTTCCCCCTATCCAAATCCGTTTTCTTTGGTTCTTGATAAACCATAATTTATACATATTTTGACCCCATGCTTAGCTTACTTTTGGATGAATTTTCATTATATTTGATGAATTCGATGCTCCTAATCCTCTAATTTCATGTTTTATACTCAGGAGAGCTTAGGGAGTCGAAAAGAACGAGAAACTGGCCAAAAAGGGGCAAAATAGGCCTACCTTAGAAATCAACACAGCCTGGACTATCAAACACGGCCGTGTGTCATGAGCAGAATCGAACACGGCATGGACCAACGTACATGGGCAGACCACACGGCCGTGTGTGGCGAGCAGAAATGTGCACGGTCGAAGGAATACACCACGAGCGTGTCCCTGCCGTACCTTAGCTTAATTCTATTCGAAATAGGCTACTTGTGGGCCAAGAAAGACGTTCCAAAGCCTATATAAACACCCTAGGGGGTAACCTAAAGAGGAAGGAGAGTAGAAGGCAGAAAATACTCGAAGGCAGCCATCGGGAGCGGCTCGGAAGAAGGATCTCCATCAAGACTGAAGATCTCCCATCAAGTTCTTTAGAAGTTTTTGGGTTTTCTTATGTTTTGTTGTTTTTCCTATTCTATGATGTTTTCCTCTATCAATATGAACTAAATCCCTTAAATACCTAAGGGGATGAAACCTATGAAAGATCTTATTATTATTTGATTTATAAGATAAATACTTGTTCATATTCTTAATTGTGAGTTCTTATTCTTGTCTTGATAATTCAGGTTATCGATTCAAGTCGAATGTGCTTATTCAGAGGAGCAAAAGTCCCTGTTTAAGAGTAGATCAATACAATTAAGTGGAGTTGATTGCAAACCTAGAAATAGGGCGACAAAAATCTGCCGAATTAGAGTCAAATCTAATAAGGGAATCCGTAGATCGAGTTAATGTGACAATAGGGGTTTTAATTAGAAAGAGATTTCAATTAATCAACCTAGATTCAGTTGTTTTTAGTCTCGAGAGAGATATTAACATAAATCAGGGATTTCTACGGATTAAGTCAAGTGAATAAATCATATGAATCAAAAGTAATAAGTGAAGTCTAGGTGGATTCTTCCATAGGTATTGCCTCCATCACATAAGTTGTCTAAAAGTATTTTTCTAATTCATTCTTTGTCGTGTTTTAATTAATTAGTTTTAGTTTAAAAAGAAATCACTCCAATTTTTAGGCTAGGTAATAAAAGGATAGTAATTACTAGTACTCTTAGTCCTTGTGGATACGATATTTCTGGTCTTACCATAACTATACAATTAAACGATAGGTGCGCTTGCCTTTATTGTGGTCATAGTTAGTTAGAGACACATCAAGTTTTTGGCGTCGTTGCCGGGGACTAAGATATTAGGAACATTAAATTTTTATTACTTTAGCCATTTTTATTTTTATTACAATTTATTTTTGTTTTTAGTTTAATTTACTAAATTTTATTTTATTTGCTTCTGGCAGGTATTTTTAGTTTATGACTAGAAGGAACCCGTCGGGACCATTACTTTTGTGATGAAATTGAAAGTCTGACTTGCGAGAACCGAAGAGAGATAAGGCGAAGCTTACAATACATAGAGGAAGAGCAAGAGGATGATACTAATACTACCGAAGAGATGGCTGATAATAATTCGCTACCCCCGGTGGTTGCCGAAAATCTTGCTCCTTGTAGTATGTACGATTATGCTAAGCCCGATTTGACTAGGGCTGAATCGAGTATTGTTAGACCTGCTATTGCTGCAAATAATTGATCGTTGTATTTCAGAGTTTTAAATTTATAATGATCAATCCTGGAACTAACTATAACAACGATTGAGGCAAGTGCACCTATCGAACAGTAGTATAGCTTAGGCAAGACCGGATTGTCGAACCCAAAGGAACTAAAAGTACTAATACTAACTTTCTTTCTATTATTTAGCCTAAAATAAGTGAAGTTGTTTATTAATATAAATTAACTAATTACTAAGCTAAAGACGCAAAGACAAAAAGAATGAATTGGGGAAATACTTGGGAAAAACTCAGTTGATTAAGACGATACCCTTAGGAAGAATCCACCTAGACTTCACTTGTTATCTAACACTGAACCAGACGATTTATTCACTTGACTTGATCCGTAGGACTCCCTAATTTATATTAAACCCTCTCTCGAGCCGAATAACGTCTAACCCTAGGTTGATTAATTGAAATCTCTTTCTAATTAAAACCCCTAGAATAGCGAGAAAATCGATCTATGGACTCTCATATTAGGTTTCACCCTAATCCAAGCAAAATCTCGTCACCCTATCTCTAGGCGCGCGATCAACTCCGCTTAATTATGCTAGATCTACTCTTAGCGGGGACTTTTGCTCCACCACCTAAGCACATTCAACTTGAATTAATATCCGCAAAATATCAACACAAGAATTAAGCACACATAATCAAGAACAAATCAAGTATTTATCATATAGTTCAGAAAACAATAACAAGATTCATCTAGGTTTCATCCCCTTGGTGTATCTGAAGGGTTTAGTTCATAATAATAAAGAAAAACATCTCGAGAAGAAAAGATAAAACAAAACATAAAAATCCCTAAAACTCCTCAAGGAATTGAAGGAGAGATCCTCCGTCTTGAGTAGAATTAGGCTTTTGGAGATGGATCAACTGGCTATCCCTTGAGAGTTTCCCACAAATCGACCTTTTTCAGCTCGGCTCCTTGGCCTAGCTAACCGCGCCAGAGCGATAGCTTTGGGCTCCTCTAATGCAGAGGTTTCGTCGAACTCCCCTTTTAAGTTGCCCCCTAGGGTGTTTATATAGGCTTTGAGATGTGTTACTTGGCCTCCAAGTATCCTAATTTGAGTACAATTCCTATTTGGGGGTTTAATTAGAATTTGGAGTGTGTTTCTTTGCCTCCAAGCATCCAAATCCGAGTAGAACCCCTCTTGGCCGCGGTAGGGACACGGCCTTGGCACAGGCCCGTGTAAATCGTGGCCAGGCCGTGTTGGGTCGACTAGTGAGGCACGGCCGTGTGGTCTTGGGCTTAGGCCGTGTTCGAGATCATTAAGGAGGCACGGCCGTGTGATCTAGGGTCCAGGCCGTGTCGATTTCGTGATGTGGCCTATTTGGCCCGTTTTAAGCCCGTTTATTGTTCTTTTCATCCTCCGGTGCTTTCCTGAGTATATAACATGAAAAGAAAGGATTAAGAGCACCTTTTTACATAAAATAAGGGATAATTCATCCAAAAGCATGCTAAATGTGGGATTAAAATATGTTACTTTTACGGTTTATCAAATACCCCCACACTTAAGCTTTTGCTTGTCCTCAAGCAAAATTCTCAACTTACAATTAAAACGAACTTCCCTCAATTCATAATTCCTATCAACAATGTTTCATCATAATTCATAGATAATTTATACATGGATAATTCAATTCAAAGAGTCCTAAGGATTCAAACAATCTAAGTCATAGATTTGTAGCTCGAAAATATAGGCGTCTCCCCTTATCTAAATAATTACCTTTAATTCAAAACTGACAAAGATTGACATCCTCACTAGAGATTCACTCAAATCACTCAAAGTGTTTAAGGTTCAGGAAAAAGCGCTCAAAAGTCGAACATGAAAAGTTAATCCCATAGGCTTGCCTAAAAATCAAATCTCCACCACTATAATATGAGATGATGCACAAATCAAAAGGTCTTTGTCAGGGTTGTAACGGGACTAGGGTTAAGGTGTGGATAGAGGCCGAATTAGAAGGTTAGAATCGAGATTGAATTGATAAATTACCTAAATAGAAACAATAAACTGAATAATTACATAATGGATTAAAACTTTAAACTAATAATACGAGCTTCTTCTTCAATAAATAGACTTTAATCTGCATAAGCTCGCTTTCATCATTACTAATATGAATATTTTTTTTTATATAATACATCTATTCATATACTAAGATGAAATAATTAGGTAGCTTAATCAAATCAAATCTCGATATAACGGAAGTCGAAAAAAAATGGTGATAACAAATACAAAGGGTTTTGGGTTAATATTAGTGGTTATGTCAATAAAAAGGGTTGTTAGGATTAAAAGGGGTTCACTAGGGGTTAATTGTGAAGGTAGGCTTTTAATGGAGTTAGTGGGTTAAAACCTAGGGGCCTTAATCATCTCTGTATATCAATTCATAGGTGTGGTCTCGATATGTATAAACGAGGCAAGTTCTAGAATAACAAATCAATGTTGACATACTCATAATCAATAAAGTGAGCATGAAAAAGAATTTATGCTCTATAAGGCTCAAAATCTCACAAAAATTATGGGTATTTTGATGTCAACCTCGTAAATTTCAAACTTCAAAGTAATATTCAAATTCAGGTAGACAACCTAGAAATTTTTTTTTAATTCTGAAAAATAGACTTATCATGCTTGATTCTCTAGTATCTTAGAATTTAATTATCAATGCACAATTATCAACGACTTAATCTAAAACATATCAATAAAAATCATAAATCAAGGAAATTTCATCCTAATTAGTAATATGAGAAAATTAATTAAAAACAATACATAATTCAGGGATTTTCAAATGATTCTATAGTTAATCCCCCCACACTTAAGATGTACATTGCCCTCAATGTACAAAGATAGATAATAGAAAAATAATAATAAAATCATAAGATAGGGAGAGAGATGAAACTTCCTAATTTTGGATGGAGTCAATGAAAAGAAACCGGATAGGAATTGGCAACGGTGAACCTAGGGGAGCGCCTTGAACCGTTTAAATTTGAATCCTCGAAGTAGCCGGCCCGATTTTATTATATCCGAAGCTAAATCTAAATGGCGTGAAGAATAAGAAGAAAATAATAAAGAAAATAAAAGAAAATAAAAGAAATAAAAATAAAAATAAAAGTAAATAATGGAAGGTGAAAGAAGAAAGACAATTGGAAAAGAAAAAGTAAATAATGTATGCAACCCAACCCATCTATCCATCACACCCCCAACCAGCCAATCACACCTGTGGGGATCAAGTCAACCCACCCCGCCGCTCACACCAATTTGCAGTCAAACTGCTATTTATATAATATTTTTGTGGTCAAGCCACCGAAATCATAATTAAGCACATTAGTAAACAAATTGTGGCAATGCCACCAGGCTACACTGCTCTTCATACAATTTTTCCCATCCCATGCAATATGAAAAAAAATGCCACATACATAATAAAATATCCACATGTAAATAACAACCATTTATCAAGTGAATTATTACGGTGAATCGGCCCATTCTAGTACTTCGGTAATTCGGCCCACTAAGGCATTCTAGCAATCAGCCCATAGGGGCATTTTGATAAATCGGCCTATAGGGGCATTTTCGTAAATCGGCCCATAGGGGCATTTTCGTAATTTAGCAATTTAATACCGATTTTGACAGATCTTTAGGAATAACGTTGATTAAGAAAGTTACTCGATTTTAATGCCATATTACGGTTATTAGGCTTGAAAATAACAACGATCTATTCTTCCAACATAATGGTGAGTCATGAATCAATGGGATTTCGGTGTGAGATTATACACCTGATTACGGTAAGGACTAAACTTTCTTGATCGTCGGCACCTATGCCACCATAACACTCGATTAACCAACAAGTAGGATCAACAAGTAGGATTCGGCTTACCACTACTTCCGTAGGATCAACAAGTAGAGAAGAACGAGCGATTTAGTCCCTTGACAAGAATTGGTCCAACTTCCACCGATTGGCTTAAGGCTAGAGATAAATCGGCAAGAATGAGATATTCGGCCAACCCACAAGAATACTACCAAAAAGAAGATGATCAAGATATGAGGGAGTAGAAGAGAGTGATATTTCGGTTTAGAAACAAAGTAGAACACCCGAATAGTGATGGACACACATTTGGCTAGGAAGAAAAGAAGATGAAAGGAATAAAATGAAGCCCCTTACCCGATTCAACCAAGGAGAAATGTCCAACACGTAAAAATGGAAGAGAGATAGTGGCTAAGAGGATTCGGCTACTTTGAGAGAAAGAAACGAGGAAGATTCGTCCTCCAAATATGGTCGACTAAAGAAAGAAGAGAGAAAGATAGGAGGAACGATGAGAAAACAAGAAAAGAAGAGCAAAGTGGCTTGAGTGTTTCGGCAAAACAAAGGAAAAAGGTGCACAATTTTGGCTCTAGAGTTTTGGCAAGTGAGGGAAGAAATTGGAAAAAAGAAAACTCAAAATGTTCCAAAAAGAGTAAAATACCTCTCATGCACAAAACTTGTAAAAAGCTATAGGAAATTCGGCTCCCTCATTCCCCCTACCAAAACTGTGTACTACCTTTACCAAAAAATGAGAGTTGACCAAAATTTCTTTCCCTAGGCAACTCCTAATATTCGGCCAACATGTCCCCTTCCCTTATCCCTTTCCTTTATTTCTTTCCTTGTTTTTCCCTTGTTTTCCTTCTTACCATAATCCTTAGTCTTCTTTCCATCATTAAAAAGTCTTCCTTTCCTTATTTATAGCCATGACCGACACTTTGGAAAGAAGCACAAAAATAAATCCAAAAATTTGCAATAGGTGGGATTCGAACACTCTCCCCCCTCCATGCTCCCTTGTGACGCCACCCACTAGGCCACCTTGCTTCTTGTGATAACAAAATACAACCAATTACGCTTAAGTCTTGCCTCCACTAGCTCACCTCACTAAAGTGCCCAAAATCAAAATTTTGCCTATGGCTTAATTTTGACCCCGGGACTTCATAGAAGCCCCGTAACCTTCCTAATTGACTTACCCATTAAGTCCAACTCACAATTATGCCATTCTCATATTCTCAAAAATTCTAGAAATGCTTCTACGCTCGGGGCCCAATAGGCCCAATTCTACTAGGCCCAATTTCGGGATGTTACAAATCTACCCCCTTAAAGAAATTTCGTCCTCGCAATTTCCGGCTATCTAACAATGGTTTAACACAGACTACTCTACCACGCTACCGCTGCGCACTCTGATTCCCAAAACACTAATACACTTCTAACCTAATCTAGAAATCTCTTCACCCGACCAGATATCCAACCACAGAAGCAAACAAGTACTTATCACGCATACATAAGATTTTCTACATTCAAACACCCCATCCAACCAAGACATACCTGACTTAATGGTGATGGAACAATCCCGAGCCTTATGCTCCTTAGACTCGCATCTCAATCAAGCTCCTGACCTTCTCCGACATTCACCTGGATGACGCCTTTTGCAATATTCGTAAGCCGAAAAGTTTGGGCGTGCCTTAACATGCTTCATAGAATAAGACTGCGGCCCTAGAGAACCGCGACCAATTTCTCTAACCTCCTCCACAACCTCCCTAACTAGCTAGTCAGCTCATCAATTCTGGCTTGGTCATAAGACTCCGTCTCGGTCACTGGTGATACCGGCGTCTCCCTTTCAGGCATAAGCCCCGATGCTGAGGATCCAACCCTAGCACCTCGGCCTCTACTACGGCCGCGTGTACCTCGTCCCCGTCCTCTAGAGCTCATGTTTGCTAAGTCGATTTAATCTGATTATAAGTCTTATGAATCAGCATGCTATTCAATGTTTATTAAACAATGTTTTATGGAGTATAGGAAGTAAAGTTGTTTTCGCAAAACGTATCCTAAAGTCTCAATCTCTATAGTTTTCAGCTCCTAAAGATAAAAGTTCTAGAGTATTTCTACAGTCATACCACAATAATCATAAAATGAAAACAAAACTTACTGACTTGGTGCCAGATTCCCCGTGGTGCCATACTTCCTCTAAAACATGTTTTTATAAATCGAATTTCAAGCAGATTTAGAAAATATTTTTGAACCCAAACCACAGCCGAGTTTTACAACTGGGCTCTGATACCATAAAATTTAACACCCCAAACCCGGCCCATGCGTTACGACCGGATCTGACATGTCACATGAAAAAAACGAGTAAGAACTTGTGATTTTTACTAAAGAGTTTGTTATTTGGTTATAGATTAATAAAAACAAATTTAATTGGAAATATTTTAAAATAACACTACTAATCTTGAAAGGTTGATTGAAGAATCGATAATTGAACTAGTGATCTTTTAAAACCGTGACTTTTAGAAATGACATCGATAATTTGAAAGAGAATCCGAGTTAAATTATTTATACAAGTTTGTTATGAAATCCATTTGTTAATCAATTTAAAAAAATGTTATTTCTGATTTTAGAAAATCCCCATTTAAAACAAATCAAGAAAGATATTAAATACGTCTCAACATAAAACAAAATAAAACATATCCCAGAGGCCTTATTATAACTTTAAAACCTAAAATAGTAAGAATAACGAAAATAAAACGGAAAAGAAGTTTACTAATGTTCAGAAACAATATTACCAAAGTATGGCCTCCACCGAGTCATCCATGGGCTCAAGTCCTCATTACTGAGCATTACCTGCAAGGGTTAAGAAGATGGGGTGAGTTACTAGAACTCAGTGTATAATCCCCTAACCGTCATCCACTGGGCCTGAACCCGCAAAGCATAATCGTGAGCCTAAGCCCATTTACATAAAAATATTTAAATGAAGTAAATGTATGCAACCCAACCCATCCATCCATCACACCCCCGACCAGCCAATCACACTTGTGGGGATCAAGTCAACCCACCCCGTCGCTCACACCAATTTGCAGTCAAACTGCTATTTATATAATATTTTTGTGGTCAAGCCACCGAAATCATAATTAAGCATATTAGTAAACAAATTGTGGCAATGCCACCAGGCTACACTGCTCTTTATAAAAATTTTCCCATCCCATGCAATATGAAAAAAAATGCCACATACATAATAAAATATCCACATGTAAATAACAACCATTTATCAAGTGAATTATTACAGTGAATCGGCCCATTCTAGTACTTTGGTAATTCAGCCCACTAAGGCATTCTAGCAATCGGCCCATAGGGGCATTTTGATAAATCGGCCCATAGGGGCATTTTGATAATTTAGCAATTTAATACCGATTTTGACAGATCTTTAGGAATAACGTTGATTAAGCAAGTTACTCGATTTTCATGCCATATTACGGTTATTAGGCTTGAAAATAACAACGATCTATTCTTCCAACATAATGGTGAGTCATGAATCAATGGGATTTCTGTGTGAGATTACACACACGACACGGTAAGGACTAAACCTTCTTGATCGTCGGCACCTATGCCACCATAACACTCGATTAACTAACAGATGATAATGTCTTAATCCAAATCTAAACCAAACGGTCTAAAGAAATGCTTACCCTTAGTATCGTGAACGACTACGATTTGCCTATTCTCACCGGATGATGGTCCACAACCCGGTGGGAAATCCTGAACTGCCGATACCGCTCTACGCTTAAACTTGGGAGTAGATATTGCAAGTCCACTCCCTTTTTGTCCTCCTATCGATTTTCCTTTTAAAATCGTTACCACTTGCCTCCATTGAAAAAAATCTCGGTTAGAAAATACTATGATGAGAGAATGTAATTGTTTAGGGATAGGATTCGGCTTACCACTACTTCCGTAGGATCAACAAGTAGAGAAGAACGAGCGATTTAGTCCCTTGACAAAAATAGGTCCAACTTCCACCGATTGGCTTAAGGCTAGAGATAAATCGGCAAGAATGAGATATTCAGCCAACCCACAAGAATACTACCAAAAAGAAGATGATCAAGATATGAGGGAGTAGAAGAGAGTGGTATTTCGGTTTAGAAACAAAGTAGAACAACCGAATAGTGATGGACACACATTCGGCTAGGAAGAAAAGAAGATGAAAGGAATAAAATGAAGCCCCTTACCCGATTCAACCAAGGAGAAATGTCCAACACGCAAAAATGGAGGAGAGATAGTGGCTAAGAGGATTCGGCTACTTTGAAAGAAAGAAATGAGGAAGATTCGTTCTCCAAATATGGTCGACTAAAGAAAGAAGAGAGAAAGATAGGAGGAACGATGAGAAAACAAGAAAAGAAGAGCAAAGTGGCTTGAGTGTTTCGCAAAACAAAGGAAAAAGGTGCACAATTTTGGCTCTAGAGTTTTGGCAAGTGAGGAAGAAATTGGAAAAGAGAAAACTCAAAATGTTCCAAAAGAGTAAAATACCTCTCATGCACAAAACTTGTAAAAAGCTATAGGAAATTCGGCTCCTCATTCCCCTACCAAAATCGTGTACTACCTTTACCAAAAGATGAGAGTTGACCAAAATTTCTTTCCCTAGGCAACTCCTAATATTCGGCCAACATGTCCCCTTCCCTTATCCCTTTCCTTTATTTCTTTCCTTGTTTTTCCCTTGTTTTCCTCCTTACCATATTCATTAGTCTTCTTTCCATCATTAAAAAGTCTTCCTTTCCTTATTTATAGCCATGACCGACACTTTGGAAAGAAGCACAGAAATAAATCCAAAAATTTGCAATAGGTGGGATTCGAACACTCTCCCCCCTCCATGCTCCCTTGTGACGCCACCCACTAGGCCACCTTGCTTCTTGTGATAACAAAATACAACCAATTACGCTTAAGTCTTGCCTCCACTAGCTCACCTCACTAAAGTGCCCAAAATCAAAATTTTGCCTATGGCTTAATCTTGACCCCGGGACTTTATAGAAGCCCCGTAACCTTCCTAATTGACTTACCCATTAAGTCCAACTCACAATTATGCCATTCTCATATTCTCAAAAATTCTAAAAATGCTTCTACGCTCGGGGCCCAATAGGCCCAATTCTACTAGGCCCAATTTCGGGATGTTACAGTGAGATAGAAAGTACCGTTCGCGAAAATCGTAGGGAGATAAGGCGAAGTTTACAATACATAGAAGAAGAGCAATAGGACGATACTAATACTACCGAGGAGATGGCTGATAATAATCCGCTTCCTCCGGTGGTTGCCGAAAATCCTGCTCCTCGTACTATGTACGACTATGCTAAGCCTAATTTAACTGGGGCTGAATCGAGTATTGTTAGGCCTGCTATTGCTGCAAATAATTTTGAACTGAAACCTAACACTATTCAAATGATTCAACAGTTTGTTCAGTTTGATGGTTTACATGAAGAAGACCCAAATACTCATTTAGCAAGTTTTCTAGAATTCTGTGATACTTTCAAAATAAATGGCGTTTCTGATGATGCCATTCGTCTTCGGTTGTTTCCCTTCTTGTTGAGGAACAAAGCTAAATAGTGGTTGAACTCGTTACCACGATGATCAATCACTACATGGGAACAAATGACTAAAAATTTTTTACTTAAATATTTCCCGCCGGCTAAAACGGCTAAGTTGAGGAATGATATCTCTTCTTTTGTGCAGATGGATTTAGAAACACTTTATGATGCATGGGAGAGATACAGGGATCTACTGAGAAGATGCCCTCACCATGGGTTACAATTATGGCTACAGGTTCAAACCTTTTACAATGGTGTGAACCCTTCAACTAGGCCATTGATTGATGCAGCCGTCGGTGGTACACTAAATAACAAAACCCCTGAAGCGGCTTATGAGTTTATAGAGGAGATGCCACTGAATAACTATCAGTGGCAAGTCATGAGAACAAAGCCAACAAAAGCTGCCAGTGTTTTCATCCTCGACGCAGTCACCATGTTATCAAACCAGGTAGAGCTTTTAAATAAAAAGATTGATGGTTTGTGTGGTTCTTCGCAGGTACATCCAGTGATGCAGTGCGATACAAATGGAGGAGGGACGAACAATACAGAATATCCATCCTACAACCCAGGCATAGAAAGCGAACAGATGAACTATATGGGTAATAATTCTAGACCTCATAATAATCCCTATAGTAACACTTACAATCCAGGTTGGAGAAACCACCCAAACTTCTCATGGGCTGGTCAAGGAAATCAGAGACAACAACCCCCTCTAAGCTTTCAACAGCAACCCTACCTACAGGAGAAGAAGCCGAACCTTGAGGAGATGCTAACAAAATTCATCTCGGTGTCAGAAACCTATTTTCAAAACACCGAAACAGCACTCAAAAACTAGAAGGCATCAATTCAAGGGCTCAAAAACCAAATAGGTCAGCTTGCTAAGCTGATCTCTGAACGACCACAAGGCAGCTTGCCGAGCAACACTAAAACTAACCAAAAGGAGCAACTTCATGCCATTACTGCTCACGATAGTGAAGGGTTAGACGAACCAAAACCGAGGTAAGAAAGAGTGGTAGATAAAGGTAAGGTTGAGGTAAGCCATAATAAACCAAAACTGGTAAGTACAGAGTACAAACCTCGTGTGCCATACCCCAATGCGACGAAGAAAGACCGCACAGATGAACAATTCTGTAAATTTCTTAAACTTTTAAAGAAATTACATATTAACTTACCGTTTATTGAAGCTCTTTCGCAGATGCCCAATTCAGTAAAATTTTTAAAAGAGCTTTTGGCAAACAAACGGAAGTTAGACGATGCGTCGCATGTGGAGCTAAATGCAGTTTGCTCAGTAATTTTACAGAATAAACTACCCCACAAATTAAAAGATCCAGGGAGTTTTATGATTCCTTGCTTAATTGGTGGTTTATCTATTAATAATGATTTAGGGGCAAGTATCAATGTTATGCCTTATAAAATTTTTAAACAGCTAGCTCTTGGGAAACCTAAAAAAACTAGGATGAGCATTCAATTGGCTGATAAAACCATTAGATTTCCTAGGGATATAATTGAAGATGTGCTAGTCAAAATTGATAAATTCATATTCCCAATAGACTTCGTTGTTTTAGACATGGATGAGAATAGTGACGTTCCTTTAATTTTAGGACGACCCTTTTTAGCAACAGCTAGGACCATTATTGATGTTGGTACAGGGGAATTAATACTTCGTGTAGGTGATGAAATGATTAAACACCAAGCACGTGATTCTGTCAAAATATCTAGTGATCAAGATGATATAAATCCTGTTAATGTAAGTGAACTTAATGTTCAAACTTCTTTGCAGGAAATTCCTCAGAAAAAGATGACAGAGCCATGGTCTAGCAATCATATTGAGAATAGAACTGTTCATGAGGAACGAAGGCTCCAGATCGAGGAACTAGATGAATGGCGAACAAAGTTTAAGGAGAAATTAAAAGTACACAATGAACCAAAGCAGAGTCATGACGAGCCTAAAAATAAAACAAGTCAAATTAAGGTTGGAGACCGAGTTCTAATGGATAATACAGATCCTCGTATTGCCACTTCTGAACCTAATAGAACAACCCCTTTCACGGTACTTAATATTTTCCCATACGGTACAGTCGAGGTAACTCATTCCAAATTTGGCACCTTCAAGGTAAATAGTACTCGTCTAAAACCTTATTTTAACAAAATTGATAGCAAGAACGATGAGTTTCAACTCCTCGAACCACCATGATTATGCGAACGTAAGGTGAGTCAAGCTTAGACTCTAAATAAGCGCTTCTCGGGAGGCAACCCGAGCACTAACCCTACTAATTAGTTTATTTTCACTTTGTTCATGTTTTTAATGCAGGTTTTTTGTCCCACACGGCCTGGACACACGGGCGTGTCCCTAACTGTATGGTTGTGGGGACTTAGTTTTTAAAATTCAAAAAAATCGATAGGGGGCTCCACGGGCATAACACACGGCCGTGTGTGATATCACACGGGCGTGTCAAAATTCCACACGGGCGTGTCATAGGCCGTGTGAAAACTGGAGCTCAATTTTTCAAAATTCAAAATTTTAAACAAGTTAGGGGGCTCCACGGGCAGGCCACACGGCCGTGGGTGCTATCACACAGGCGTGTGGAAATCTCACACGGGCGTGGGAGAAGCGAAGGGCTTCGCACATGGCCGTGCGATGCGGCCATGTGGACCACATGGCCTAGACACACGGGCGTGTCTAAGGCCGTATGAAAACTAGGCCTCTCAAAATCGCGATGAACACAGGCTAAGGAACAGGCCACACGGCCGTGTGACCCAACACGGCCGTTACACGACCGTGTCATTTATAAAACCCCCAATTCCCTTTTCTTTCTTCTCATTTCTTTCTTCCAACTTCCCCAAAACCTAGCCTCCCCAACCTCCGCCGCAACTCCGGCAACCGCCCACCGACGACCCCCCTCATTTTTCCTTTCCCTCCCTTCCCACCTCCGGCCACCTTGATCCCTCTCCTCCCTTTTGCTTCGCTGTCCCCTTTCCCCTTTCCCCTTCCCTTTTATTTGCACCGCCACCACACCAGCCACCACCTTATGCCGCCAACCTTTCCCCCACCCAAAATTCGTCGACCAACTGCCCTTCGCCGTCCTTCTCCGACCCGTCGCGCACCACTCCGGCCACCATCCTTGCCACCGTTGGTCACTCCTTTTTCCCTTTATTTTTTCATTCATATTTATTTTCTATTATTTATTTTTATTATCTTTACTTTGCTTATTATTTTATTCTTATTTTTAATTCCATTTAGATTTAGCTTATGATTATGACTATTTTCCATTTTTGTTATTTATTCTAAGTAGATTTATTCTCTATATTAGTATTTGATGATCCTTTTATTTCATATGTTAAGGGTACCATAAGTTCATGCAGGCTGCTTCATTGACTCGATAATTTGACGACCTCGAGGCGACTCTACAACAGATTTGTCAGCACTTCCACATATCACCACCACCACCACCTTCACCTCTGCCTAGTTCATCATGCTTATTTCTAAGGAGTTCATCCGTAATTCAAAAAGTTTCACCTCCTTCCCTCTCTTATGATTTTCTACTTACATTGCTATTATCTATCTTTGTACATTGAGGACAATGTACATCTTAAGTGTGGGGAGGTTATTTAATTGGTTATCAGAAAAATCCTTGAATTATGTATTGTTCTTAAATAAATTTTCTTATATTACTATTAGAATAAAATTTCTATTAACTTATGATTTTTATTGATATGTTTTGGATTAAGTCATAGGTAATTGTGCATTGATGGTTTAAACTTTAAGACATTAGAGAATCAAGCATGATAAGTCTATTTTCAGAATTAAAAATTTGTTAGGTTGTTTCCCTAAATTTAAATGTTATCTTGAAGTTTGAAATTTGCAAGGTTGACATCAAAAACCATAAATTTGTGAGACTTTGAGCCCTTTAGAGCATTCACTTTCTTGCTCACTTTATTATTGGTTATGAGTGTGTCAATATTGATTTGTTATTCTAGAACTTGTTTCGATTATGCATATCGAGACCACACTTTTGATTTGATATACTGAGATGATAAAGGCACCTAGGTTTTAACCCACTTATTCCATTAAAAGCCTACCTTCATAATTAACCCCTAGTGAACCCCTTTGAGCCTAATAAACCGTTCCTTGACTCACCCATTAATATTAACCCAAAACCCAATTTTTGCTTCTCCTACTTTATTGACTCCCTTTCTGTCGAGATTTGATTTGGTCATTTGCCTAACTATGATCTTTATTTCAGTTGTTAAATTTGACTTATTATTGTACGTGATAAAAAAAATGGAAATATATATTACTAGTTCTATGTTATTTGAGCTTAAGCAGTTAATTTCACATTTTGAGAAGAAGCTCGTGTTTTTATTCAATTGTAATTATTGAGTATTAGTTTTTATTTCTAGTTAGGTAAATTGTCAATTAAATCTTGATTTTTACCCTCTAATTCAGCCTTTATCCGCACCTTTAACCCAAGCCCCATTACAACCTTTTTTTTAAGACCTTTTGATTTGTGTATCATCTCATTTTATAGTGGTGGAGATTTGATTTTCATGCAAGCCTATGGCAATAGCTTTTCATGTTTGGCTTTTGAGTGCTTAAATTGAACCTTAAACAAGTTAACTGATTTTAGTGAATCTTTAGTGAGGATGTCAATTCCTGTCAATTTTGAATTAAAGGTAATTATTTAGGTAAGGGGGAACACCTATGTTTTCATGCTACAAAAATTTGTGACTTAGATTGTTTGAAACTTTAAGATTCTTTTAGTTAAAGTATCAATGTATGAATTACCTGTGAATTATGATAATACATTATTGATGAGAATTATGAGCTGAGGAAGTTTAATTTTAATTGTGAGTTGAGGATTTTGCTTGAGGACAAGCAAACGCTTAAGTGTGGGGATATTTGATAAACCATAAAAGTAACACATTTTAAGCTCACGCTTAGCGTGTTTTTGGATGTCTATTTATAGAATTTGGTGAATTCAATGCTCTTAATCCTTTAAATTCATGTTTTTATACTTAGAAGAGCATAGGGGAGCGAAAGGAACGGAAAATGGGCCAAAACTAGACAAAACGGGCCATCTTAAAGATCCACACGGCCAAAGCCCGAACCTACGGGCTGAACACATGCCCGTGTGAACCACACGGGATGGACACACACCCATGTGCCATCCCGTGTCGATCGAGAGCCATGCAAATTCTCACACGGCCTGGTTTTCCTCACACGGGTTGATCACACGCCCGTGTCCCTATCGTACCTTGCTTCATTTTCACGCGAAAAAAGCCAATTTTTAGGGTTTCTGAGCCTTCTAAAGTCTATAAATACACATCAGATGGAGACTTAAGGGGACACGCAGAGTAGAACGAATAAGTTACTCGAAGGAAGCCGTCGGAATCATCTAGGAGGCGGATTCACTCCAAGATTGAAGATCTCCATCAAGTTCTTTAGAAGTTTTTGGGTTCTTTATGTCTTGTCATTTTCTTAATTCTATGATGTTTTCCTCATACGTTATGAACTAAACTCCCTAAATATCTAGGGAGGATGAAACCTAGATTAATCTTATTATTTAATAAATCTGAATTACTTGATAAATACTTGATCTTGTTCTTAATTATGTGTTCTTAATCCTTGTTTTGATGTCTTCAGGAATATTAATTCAAGTTTAATGTGCTTATTCAGTGGAGCAAAAGTCCCTGTTTAAGAGAAGATCCAACATAATTAAGCGGAGTTGATTGCAACCCTAGAGATAGGATGACATAAATCTGCCGGATTAGAGTCAAATCTAATAAGGGAATCCATAGATCGAGTTAATGCGACGATAGGGGTTTTAATTAGAAAGAGATTTCAATTAATCAACCTAGAGTCAGTTGTTTTTAGTCTTGAAAGAGATATTAACATAATTTAGGGATTTCTACAGATCAAGTCAAGTGAATAAATCATTTAATTCAGAATCAGAATAATAAGTGAACTCTAGGTGGATTCTTCCTTGGGTATTGTCTTTATTCATTCGATTATTCTCTTCACTCTCTGTCGCGTTCATAATCATTTAGTTAGTCAATTAGTTAGTTAATTTTAGATTAAAAATAAAGACCTTAATTATTCGGCTAGATAATAAAAAGATAGTTATTACTAGTAATTTTAGTCCTTGAGGATACGATATTCCGGACTCACCAAAGCTATACTACTGTTCGATAGGTGCGCTTGCCTTTGTCAAAATATTAGTTAGTTTCGAGGCCATCAGTTAGTCGTTTGGAGTCCCAAGGTAAGCTGCCGTCCCAAACTGAGCCTAATCCTCGACACAATGTAAGTGCTATGACGTTGAGGAGTAGGAAGGTTTTGGATCCCGTACCTAGCATGAGTCGTGCCCACGACGCTAGTCGAGATAAAAAGAAACTTGACACAAAGGCTCTAGTAGAGTCAATACCACAAAAATTATTTGCATTACCATCTCCATTTCTTGGAAAACTAGTCCAATGCAAGAAGGAGCGAGAAGAGAATGAGATCCTTAACACCTTTCGAAAGGTAAAAATCAACATACCTCTTCTTGATGCGATTAAACAAATTCCACGGTATGCAAAATTCTTAAAAGAATTATGCACAAGTAAGAGGAAGCTCCTGGACAATGAAAAGGTGACTGTCGAAGAAAATGTCTCTGCTGTTTTACAAAGAAAAATACCACCTATATGTAAGGACCAAGGTATGTTTTCCATATCTTGCAAAATAGGAAGTGTCGGTATTAAAAAAGCCATGTGTAACTTAGGCGCATCAATTAAAGTTATGCCTTTGTCAATTTATAAACTACTTAATGTGGGTCCTTTGAAGTAAACAGGTGTAATTATTCAGCTTGCAGATAGATCTGTAGTGCATCCGAAAGAAGTGTTGGAGGACGTTCTTGTTAAGGTAAATGAGCTAATATTTCCTACAGACTTCTACATTATCGACATGGAGGATGACAACTCAGCTAATTCGTCTGAGATACTTCTTGGGAGACCATTCTTGAGTATCGCGCGAACGAAAATTGATGTTTGGAGTGGAACACTCACCATGGAATTTGACGGTGACGTGGTTAGGTTTAATGTCTATGAGGATATGGGACATCCCAATGATAAGTTACAAACCATACCTTGCAGGAATGTAGATCTCGATGTTAAGCAAGAGGAGTTATCGATGATCCAAAAACCAATACATGAAGCTGTCATGAAAGTCTCGAAATTAGATCTGAAACCGTTTCCAGAACGTACAAGGATTCCGACAGAGAAAAATGTAAACTTGAACGGAGAAGCTCAAAGACACCTCAATCCACTAATGACAGGGGAATCCGGGAAGGGCTTCAAGGATAGTGGGCAAAGGTCGAAACTTTTCTGCAAGAACATCCAAGTGCACGAGATGGAAAAATTAATTCTCAATGATCCAAACGGATAACATTTATGGTCGTCGAGCTAACGACGTTAAACAAAAGCGCTTTTTGGGAGGCAACCCAAATTTATTTTCATTTATTTAATTTTGAGTTTTAGTAAGATTTAGGTTGTAAATGAATAAATTTTCATTTAATCCAGTGAACATGCTGTTTTTAGGAACGTAATGGAGGTTATGAATTTTTTCAAAAGTCGGATAATGATGGTGGCGTGGGCACGCCGTGCTAAATGCTGACAATTATTTCCCAACGCCTACAACATATATTGAAACACATGGGGAGTATTCTTAACCTTTCTCTTTGCTTGTTGTTTGATTTACTAAACTTTATTGTGTATAAAACATGCTTAAGGACAACCATAGAGAAAGTAGGGGGGATTGAAAATTGTAAGTATGTATGCATGATTTTTGCTGCATGTCTCTCTTTTGCATATGATTCAATCTTATGTTAGAATTATGCGATAATTTATTCCGACATTGAGCCTCTAATTTCATTACTTAGTCAATTTGGACAATTAGGCAAATTTTGAATTAAAGTGTTCAAGTATCTAGATTAGTCGACATTTGTGTTTTAAGGTTGATATATGTAATTAGATTTTTCATATAAATTGATTGTTTGAAAAAATATATTTGCTTGTACATAAATAAATAAATAAAATTAAAAATAAATAAATAAATAAAGGCTCAAGTTATGAGTGAAAGTTTCGAAAACGTAACCGAATTTAGTAACCGGGGTGAGGTGCTTGGGTTGTTATTTCATCTCGCGTAAAAAGGTTTGAGTGACAAATCGAGAACTTACAAACACTCCGCTAATCGGGCCTATATATATAAAAAGACTGCTTGAACTGAGTAACCGGGATAGGGTGCTTGGGTTATCATCCTAGTTCGCGTAAAAAGGTTTGACCATGTTTAAAATTTTTATTAATGCGTACTTAATTAATAACACCTTGCAAATTTTGGATTCAAACTCAATTTAGTGAAATGATTTAGTTCACATATTTCAGTTTTATGACACTTGTTGATCAAACTCTATATTCTGAGCATTTATTTATTTTTGTCTATGTTGTTTACATTGATTATGGATGTGGAAAAGAGGCTCGATTTGTAATAAATTGTTGAATAATTTCTAATGTTTGAAGGAACAATATGCTTGAGGACAAGCATGAGCTAAGTAGAGGGATTTGATAACATGTTAACTTGCATGTCATTTTGTGTTTAATTCGGTTTATTTCTGAATTGATCCCTGCTAAATTTGTTTAATCTTGTTAGGGACGCAATTGGGACGCTAAGAGACAAAAACGAGCAGAAAATGACCAAATTGAAACACAATCAATGAAATGAGGCCAAATGAAAAATGTGGAGAAAGCCAATGACGCATCAGAATTTTGACTTTGTAAAAGCCAAAAATAGAAAAAAATAATCTTATTTTATTATTTATTTATTTTGATTTTATGTTAAATTAGTTAAGGCCAAAAATAGCAAATTCTATGTATATAAATAGGCCTTAATGTTCTTAGGAAAATCATCACTTAATTCTACATTCCTACTTCAATTTGGAATTGAATTATTCTCTTTTGTCTTTCAAATTGGCGTGAGCATACTGCTACTTTCATTTGCATTTTTCTTGCCTTTACAAAATTAGGCTAATTTCTTTCCAAGTCCTTTGTGTTCCTTTCTTCACCATAATCATCAAACCACTTTCCAAAGTTTACAAAGCATGAATAATTTCATGCTTCACTAAATTTCATCTTAGCCTTAGGTCGGTGTTCTTTCCGGTCAGAAATCGTGAGATACAAATTCGTGCTAAAAATCCTTCCAATCGGTATTCATTTTTTCCTAAGTATCGGGATAGACCAATCATCCCTTAAGGTTAAACTCGATTTCAAGTCAAAGTGCACGTTGGGTTGGAGTCGTGTTTGCTGACAGTTGGAGAAACGAGTCAACCGTGCTGTATTCGGATCTCCGAGAACAAATCAAGGAAGAAGTGATCAGGTTTAAACGACCCACGCGGTTGAGGCCGTTAATTCGAATTGGGTTCTTCAGAACGCAAGGCTGCCGGAATCTTGAATCGGGAACTCGTGTACCTCAGTTAGATAATCGGTAAGGGTTGGTTTACAGGTCGTACCGGGACCAGCTACGAGAGGAAGAATTGGTGGTTAGGACGTTCTTAACTGCTATAACCAACTTATCGTTGGAGGAGAAGATTAATTTTCGAGGATCGATTCTTGATACAGTATTTACCGAGTCTAAGGCTAAGGGTTATTATTTCTGTTTGCAAAATTCTAAATTTATTTCCCAAACTAAATTTATTTCTAATTTTATTTAATTGTTTATTTACGCTGATAGATTATTTACTTTCTAAACATTCTTGAAAACCCCCCGATTACTTGTTTATTTTTGTAGCAGGTACGTTTGGAGTCTTGGGCATGACTCTTGCCACGACCTTTGACACAACGAACATTCTGTTCATAAGTAAACACGGAAGTTGATTACAACATCCAATCCCTGTGGACTCGACCCTACTACCACTCTTTACTACATTTTAGAGTTATTTTTGTAAGAATTATTTTTGGTGGTTTCGATGCCCATCTGTCCCACTTTATCTCTCCTCTAGAAATCTCTACAACTTTCCTTTCTTTCAATTTAATCTTTATTTCACCAATCAATTAAATTCCTCCACTTTTCATCCATAATTCCCACATCTTTCCTTGAAACTTTACAACTCACGAGCTTAGGTGTTTTAACATCATCATTGTGTCTCCAAATATCATTTTAAAATAAAAATCTTACATTTAGGTCCCTCCTCCATAAAATGGGAAAATTGCTCTTTAGTCTCTATACTTTTCCACTTTATTCAATTTAATCCATATCTTAATTTTCCAACTCCAGTTATCGATACATATCCATGTCACAATCATAAAAAAATATTTTTTCAAATTTTGCCCCTTTTCAAAAAAAATAAATTTGCACTTTTTGTAACACCTAAAAAATATAGGGTTGGATGAAATAAATAACTAAGAAATTACTCAGTCTTGATGGTTATGTAGTTAATGCACTCCCTAGAGATCTTAGGTTTTATTCACGCCTCTACTATCTATTTTTTTTTCCAGCAAACTAGGATGAAAGCAACCCTAAAACAAAAATTAAATGGAATAGAAAATAAACAAGAGTGGGCAACAACCTAAATGGTTAAGCTGTGCACTTTCCCCTTACATTCTCAAGTTTAAGTCACATCACCCTCCCTTATTTTTTTTCCTTTTAATTTCGACAATATGGGTAATTTACCATGCTGCCCCTCTAAAATTTGTTAGCCCTAGCTATTTAGTCTCATCTTACCTAATTAGATATGGACTCTAATTTTTTTTACAAATCTAATTAGAATTCTTTCTTCTTTTCCTAATTTCTTCTTCCCTTTCTTTTTCATCATCTTCTTTACACAATATTTGCTCCTCATTGCTGAAAAAATTTCTTGTGAATCTAGAATCAAAATTGATCTCTGATTAATTCACTTCTCTCTACCGGATTGTCAAACTCATCATTCCTAGTTTTGTCCTCATCGAAAGCTCAGTAAGTACTTTCGTTTTGATTGGTAGAACTCGTAAAACTTGCAATAACATCGATCCTCATTAATCTCGTAATCCAATTACTCAATCTTTCTCAATTCTTGCCGATTCTTTCGATAAACATTGACAAATCTTGAAATCAAACACTAACTCTTGTATAATTTTTAGTTTAAGGACTCGTTTTAGGTACTTCGAATCAGAATTGAACAAGAGGGATGTCGCTCGGGCTTTCGATGAAATGTGTGTATTTCTTTACAAGCGAATCAGGGCAAATTGTGCCTCAGGATAGGGCCACAGGTGTGGACCACACGGCCCCCTCACATGGCCATGTTCCCCTTGAAACCCTAGGAAATTCGATTCTCACACGACTAGCCACACGACTGTGTCTCTCATGTAGCTTAATTTTGCAATTTCCACATGGCCTCTGTTTGTTTCACGGCCTAGGCACACGACTGTGTACCCCCTCCACACGGTCCAGGGCTTTCCACACAGTCGTGTGTCCCTTGTTTCACAAGTTTTATAGTTTTTTCCCAAAATTTTATGTTTTGTGCAGATTAGTCCCTGAATGATTCTTGAACTATTTTAGTGTTTTATTTTATTCAATTGAGTCCCTAATAATATGATTAATGTTAGAATCCATGGTCTGAATGATTGAATTATTATTTTTATATGTATAGGCATATTGTATCTGAATTTGTGAATGTACGTACAACATGTCTTATGATACCATTAAATCGAAACTACGATAAGTATGTCATATGCTACTGTAATGATTAGTTAGGGACATGTTATTGCTGTTATTAGTTTACTATAAGCATATTATTCACTTCCGTTTTGATCTGTTATAAGTATGTCATACTGCATTGCATAGGGCGGGATGCTTTGAAAAGGAGGAAGTTCTGGCATATTAATAATCTGCAACTCTGGTGGTTTATCCACGTACTTTTTGGCAACTTTCAACTGCATTTATGTTGTATATTCACAACCATCTGGCAACGTATTAACCTGCAACACTGGTGGTTCGCCCACCCATTATCTGGCAGCTCTTATCTACAAATTTGTTGTGTATTCACAATCATCTAGCAACGTGTTAACCTGTACCTTTATAATTTATCCACAACTCAAAATATCATACCAATAACAATATCATGCGTTTACAGTTTTTATCGTGATTTTATTTTATAATTATAGTAATTAATTTTATTGTCACCACTATTTTTAATAAATATATCGTTCATCTAAAAAACATCCTAATTAATAATATTTAATAAATTTATACTTCAAATATCAATCTCTACAACGTCATTTTGTATAAAAAGGAAAATGATATGATGTCATGGGTGGCGGTGGTGGTGACATGTCCATAAATTTGGTTGGTTTGATGAAATGTATCCAACATTACAATACAGAAGAGAAACTCCCAAAATAGATTAATAAATCATCAAAATAGCTTTGTCCACCTCCTACCTCTTTAACTATTCATTAAATGATTGATTCTTTTCCTTTCAACCATGTTTGCATTAAAACTAACACATATAATATATATTTATAACATGTATTCTTCCTTCTTGCTTTCTATCTATTTTTCTCCTTTTCTTCTTATCTTTTCGGTTCATTAAATTATATGTGCTGCTGAAATTTTATAATTTTAGTTATTTATTTAATTTTTCATTTTTTTTAGTTCTTATATTTACGCTGCTTATCAAATTACCTTAAAATAAATTAAAAAGATAATAATTATTAACTTTGTTAATACGACATACACATAAATGCCACATCAGAAATTAATTAATTTTTTTTATAAAAAATTAAAAAATTATTTTTAAAAATTAAAAATTATTTTAAAAAGTATAAAAAAAAATTTAATTTTTTTTTAAAAAAATCATTAATTATTGATGTAGTATACACATAAATTCCATATCAACAAAGTTAATAAACGTTAACTCTTCCATCCATTTGGGATAATTTGATAAACAATGCAAATTCAAGGACTAAAAATGAAATGAAGAACTAAAATGACTTTTTTAAAAAAAATTTAAATGGTTAAATAAGTTATTATACCAAAAATATAAATATATATTCAAAATAAATATATTTATTATTTTTATATTTTACATCTTTGCTTATATAAGTATTTTATTAAATTGTTATCATAAATTAATTGAATACAAACTCGATTAGGAAATTACTTAAAACCTATTTTTTAATAAAAAAATTAATATGAGTATATAATGTGTTTTTATCTTTTACTATTTTTATATTAAATGTTTAAATAGAATAATGTCTAAGGATTGACATAAGCCTAAAAAACTTTTAATTATAAACACTTTACCATTTCATCTATAACTCAATTATTTATTTTTTATAAATATAATTTTAATATTATATTTTTGTTTCACTTATATCGTGTGCGTAACAAAATTTAGTATGATTGAAAGATATTTTTTACATTCATGTTTGAATTATATTAGATATGGTTAGCTAGATATACTAATTTTTATATTTTTTATATCTCCACTCCTAGTTATGAAAAGAATTATTACTAGTTGAAATCCAATAATTAATTAATTAATTAATTAGTGTCACAATCTACACTTAATGTTTAGGTGTACGACAGATATATAACCAAATAGTCTTTCATATCACATTGATAACATAAGTTATCTTCACTCTTGAAAATTATTGTTCTTTTATTTATATTTTTCCACTTATGGTGGTGAGAAAAATTATTATGACCACTCCTTTTAATGATTATAAAACCACTTACTATGTCCTTAAATTCATTATATGTTGTTGCATCAAAGGAATATAACATTTCTATTATGACGAACTAAATTTCATTAATAGCTCTACTCCATCATAAATAAGCATGAAATCAATTTGACATAAATTTTTTTTTTTTTTTTGATATTACTACCAGAGGAGTACATAAATAACATATATGTATGCTTAAAGATAAGTAGATCAATGTAAATATAATAAAAGAATAATTAATGCATTTACTATTAAGGCTGTTATACTTCGAATTTGACAACAATAATAAAAATAATTTTTTTTTAACATTAGGTTCTTATTATATTTACTTTTTTTATACAATACTTAAAACTATCCATTGTTTAATATATGCAATTGATGTATTTTTAAAAATAATAGACTTAATGATAAATTTGGCTACTAATGTTTACATGTTTTGTCAAAATGACCCTAATTGTATTTTTAAGTCTTTGCTTTGCCGTCAACCTTTATTCTTTTTTTCAATTCGTTTTTTCTAATAGATTTAATGAATAAATTTAAGGTTTTAGTTTTTCTTTTCTTTCAAAAGGTTTCAATCTTTCATATGTTTGTTTACTGAGAAGTTTTTCTACTGAGTTAATTTTTTTTTAGATAATTACGTTTATTTTCTTTAAATTAAGAGTTATTTTTTTTAAATTTAATATATTATTTTTTTATTTTTTTATTTTTCACATGTAATTACCTTATTGAGTTATCTAAGTAATAAATTATATCTCATTAAAAATATTTCACATGAAATTCTACATCATCCTCATTAACTTTTTTAACGATAGTTTTATCAAATCTGTTAAAAAAATAAATTGAAAAAAAAATACAAAAGTTGAAGGCCGAAAAAAGCTCAAAAATAAAATTAGGGCCATTTTGATAAAACGTGTAAACATTAGCGACCAAATTTTTTATTAAACCAAAATAATATAACATGCCAAATTGATTCTACAAAAATGGTTAAGGTTTCATCCAAATAGAAACAAATTCACAAGTTGAACAAAATATTTACAATATAAAAAATAAAATTTTCAACATACTAAGAAACCAATTTTAAATTAATTACTATTACTAAATCTATTTAAATAATCAAAGCAAATTAATTGGAAGTCGCTAAAAAAAGGTAAAAATAATATCTAGATAATACTCAAGCAAATTTATTATAAAAATTAGAAATGTAAATTAAAACAAAATTAATATAAGGCTATGAGATTAACTTGTACTCAAATATTTATCAAAGCTTTTTTTTATTAAATTAGAGGTAGGGTGGAGATGGATTGTCAAAAATACATTATATTAAGTCTTTACACCATAGCACCAATAATTATTGATGATTGATAAGGAACTGATCCTTCCCGTTAAATGGTGGTGTATAGTGTGACTTTTGTGCTGCATTTGATTTGCTTCATAATCCTTCCCACCATACACAATACTTAAAGCTAGTTGAGATTTAATGCTTTCACAACTGTGCTATGTTATGAAATCAAGATAAAAAGAACAAAGAAATAAAAGAAAATGTATGAACCATGTTTCTTCAAAATCTACATTTATACACCTGTAATTTACAAGATGGTTAGGCCTTGCTTATCAGTGCAAGCCCAAGATATCACACAAACAGCTAATTGTAAACAAAGGGAATCCAAAAGTCAGCCACTTGACTTGTGGAGTTGGCTACTGGCTATCATCAAAGGATATTACAAGGCAAAGCAGTCACCTAGGAATGGATCTGTGGTTCTCATGTTTGGGGTGGGGTCTTCCCTTACCCTTCCTTTCTGACCTAACCAAATCTCATTTCTTCTCCATTCAACACCTTCAATACTCTCTCCTTCAGGTAATTTTTCTATTCTCATCCATGTTTTTTTGTTAACAAAAAAAAAAAAAAAAACACTAAAATTCCCAATTTTGTATTAGGATAGGGTTTGGGGTTTGCTTAATTTCACATTCCAGGTTCAAGAGATTGATAATCAAAGTAAAGGGTTTCAAATAATAGGCATTTTAAGCCCTATTATTGTTGCATTTTTAGGTAATCAATCCTCCAAGGGCCAATTTATTTGTTTGTAAGTAGGTTTACATAACGGTGCATGTGGGGGCTCCTAAATATTGGATTTATATGCTTTCCAGCTGCAATTTCAAAACAACGGTGAAAAATTGTGGGATTGTCTTCCATACTGGTTGTCATTTCTAAACCAATGCCTTCTAAATACTAAGTTCTTAGAGTGATTTTCCTTCCTAATTATCATGGAGCTTCTTGTTAAAGAATACAATGGAAATTCTATTGCTTAAAGTGCTTCAAAATGAATTGAAGTATCTTCCATGGCTTACCTAGCAGTTTGGAGTTTTGACCTTTTTCTGGTGGACTGTCTATTTCAGTTGTTCTTTAGTACAATTTAACATGAAAGAATCCCTGGATGCTAACTTATAACAAGAAGTTCTATCAGTAGGATAATTTTAGTTACTATACAGTCAAAGTAGTGTATTCAATTGCTTGTTCTTCCTTCCTGCTGTACCTCTAAACCTAGTGGTTTTAAGGCAGCCTAAATTGAACTCTATGAAACTTAATATGATGTAGCCAGAAAAATTAGATTACTAAATACATAATCTGAATGTACAACGACTTTATATCACTTGAGGTATTTTGTGGTTTTAGTTAAATGGAGATCTAGCTGTTTTGAGTTTGCTGGGTTTTTCTGAACCTAATTGGATATAATATGTAAGATATCATAGTGCTAATTGCATATCTCGTGACATTCTTGGGCATAATTTAGCAGTATTGGTATGATTTTGAGTATGACCCTTCTCTCTAAATTGTTCCGACTTTGTTGGCTATTTTGTTTCATAGCAGTTCTCATTTCTCTGATAGTGCAGGGATGCTGGGAAAATCGTTAGCTTCGTCTTTGTTGACATTTGATTCTGCGACTTCTTGTTTTTGTGTTGTAAGTTTCATCAATCTCACATCTCATCCTAGAAGTATCAGACATAGTGTATCATGGATGCTTTTCATTTTTATTATTGTTGGCCCTCTAGGCAAAGAGTACATTATAAAACTTATGAAAAATCTGTTCTGCTAGTGCCTACTTTATTCAGGTTTCCATGTTAGTGGTGTTTCTTAAGTAGCAATAATAACTTATATGTCAATAGCATGTGATAGAAACAACATATCGATGCTTCAATCTCTTTAAAATGATAAAAGGTCCACTATCCCAGTAAGAAGAGTTGTTTAGGTTGCTCGATTTGCCACCATTCGAAACAAAGATGAAAATAAGATCAAGTTAGAATTAAGAGATGACACAACAGCTAATTCATTTTGATAATTAGAACAATGTGAAGTTTTGTATGTGTGATTTGTACATATAACCTAATAGGTATACAACATTTGGAAGTTTAATTCAAATCTTGGTTTTGTTTATTTCCATGAATTCTTGATGCAGCCTGATGTTGCAACATCTGCACCAAATATTGTACCATTCAGCGTAACCCTCTCGAGTAGGCTCCCACAGACAGTGATAAGGAGAGTTGGTAGCTCCCATTTTTCTCCTCATAAATGGGCAATAAATGTAAACACAGAGGGAAAGACATGGGAAGCATGCAGGCAAGCGTTGTTGGCATTTGGTTTCAGCGATGAGGAGGAAGACAAGATACTTGGAAAGGCATTCGGGCACGTCCACTCCCCGTATTGGGGTGAAGAACGCAAGAAGGAAGAACCGAGGTTCGAAATCGTTAATGAAATATTAGAATATCTGAGAAGCCTAGGTCTGTCAGACGATGATCTGCGCAAATTGCTGAAGAAATTTCCTGAAGTTCTTGGATGTGATATCGAACACGAGTTGAGAACAAATGTACAGATACTGGAAAAGGATTGGGGAATAAAAGGTAAATCTCTTAAAAATCTTCTTCTTAGGAATCCCAAAGTGTTGGGTTACAATGTGGATTGTAAGGGAGATTGTATGGCGCAATGTACTCGATGCTGGGTGAGGTTCTAGCCTTCTTAAAATTGAATATATATATTTTTCATACGAAGGGAGCATATAGATGTGGTGGTGTTAATTTTTAAGCTCCATGTGATTCTTCAATAATTGAATGTAGTCTAAGCTACCTTTTGCCTCTTGATATCTATTAACCTAATCTTATGTTTGGGTACAAGTGACCGTAAAAGTATGGAATTCTATTTACTAAATTCACTATAAGTATCATTTCTTAATCTGATCAAAACAGAGTATGATGGGGTATATCTGGTGTAAAAGCATGGAAGAATCGTGTTTAAATAAGGTGGAAATGGTAGAGGAGCCATGGGGACAATTATCTAACATTTTAATTGCTCAAAGTAGAAGGCCTTGTAAGGAAATTAAACCTTAGAGTTGGAGGACGTGTATTATATGATTGTTATGAGCTAAGGACTTGAAGAATAATTGCACCTTTTAGTTAAGGGACTTGAGCTTGGCAAAGAATAGCAATTTGACCATTTCTTTTCCAAGGTTGGTGGACGGTGACAAAGTGGCTCTTTAACCATAAGAATAACAAATTCAACAAGGTTATATAGAATGAGAAACTGGCATGGCAACTGGCAAGTGTTTGTTCTAGGTGTTTTAAGCAATGGAAGCCCAAATTTCTTTCTCCATGCAAGAGACAATCGGTGGAGTGAGGGGGCCTAAGCAAAGAAATCATTTTGGTTTTGTTTGACTATTTTGGGTGAGATGAGAGAGAGAAAAACAATAGCAAATTTGAGAAATGAAACCGATGGCTAACAATCTTTAAGAAAATTTAATTCGGTCTCTATCTTTTCTTGGTAATAAGAAAAAAGAATTAATATATTAGTGGTTGAAAACTTGGCAAGATGCCGATACTTGTGGAAGGTTAAATCGATAAGTTTTGGCAATGGATCAATTTGTAATATAGTCGATATTATGTGCTATAATATTCATTAACATTCGATCCTAGAGGTTAATAACTTATTAAATATGGTACTTATGAAAGATGGCTTAATGAATGACGAGTGGAATAATTTAGACTAAATTTGTATGTAATAGAATGAGTCGATTGATAATAAGAATGGCTATGTGACTAAGTACTCTTTCTAAAGGTATTAATTTGGTAAATTGAAATTTTAGTTTAGAGCACCACTAAGTAATTCAATTGGCCTGGAACTTTGTTTTTCCTCACAGAGGTTGTAGATTGATGGTGAAGGCGGCCATGGATATTTTGCTAGTCAAGCCTCTTGTATATACTACTTTTGGTTATGCACTAACTGTCCCAAGTTGATGTACTTAGCTATTGTATCTTTGCTTCTAAAAAGAACTGTTATATCTTAAATACTTCTAACTTTGTAAAGAGTGTGTATAATTGCCTTATAGTTAAGGGTCTTATGCTTCTTATAGTTTTGGTGTGCTTTGGCTATGTATTCATTGTAGTAAGAGTAAGTGAGTTATATTGATGCAAGCAATGATTGATATATTTGCCGTAATCCATGAAAATTCATCGAGTTTTACCTGATGGAGACAGGGCATGCCGAGTCAAACTATTTTATATTTTTAGGATAGAGAAAGGATTGTATGAAAGATTTTATCTATTTTTAATAGTTTAATGTTACATTAATAATTTTATTTTAAATTTTAAATTAAAATTTTTATTTGAATTTAATCTTTTTCAATATAAAAATACTTATATAATATTAAACTATTAAAAAAAATATAAATGGTGTGACCCCACTATTTCATACATTATTTTCCCCTCTAGAATATACCATGTTTCAAGACTCAAAGAATGATTTATAGTATTTTTTTTTTTAGCTTTCTATCTTCTTTTTTAATTTGTTGACTTGGGGAAATTTTAAATATATAATTTAAAATTTTCCTATAATTTTTTTAAATTTTTATAATAAAAAAATGAAAGAGTTAAATTTACAAAATTGTAAAGGTTAAGCAATAGAGTTAACGGGAGAAATCGAAAATAAAGGGATTCATTTTGAGTAAGGACTAAATTTTCACAAATGGATAAATAAAAAGGGTACGTTTAAAATTAGACCAAAAAGAAAAACGAGTGACAGGGTGTCAACAGGAGAAATCAGACAACACAACAAAGACAACTAGCTGTCCTTGCTTGTTTAGCGCGTTCAATTTTGACTTTTGATATAATAAATAAATATTTTAGACTCTATAAGTTGAGTGAAGAGATTAACAAGTGTAAGTTATAATAAAATATAAAGTCAAAATTTTAAAATTATTTGTGCAATAAAAAAATTTATTGTCTATCAATGTAATAAATTTTAACTTATAAAAAATAACCACAGTTATTAACATTTATTATTGTTACTCCTATTAGTAAATTTAAATTTTAAAGACCACTTTATTAATATGTATAACTTCAAATCTGGAACATCAACGATAAAATAAACATGAAAACAATAATAAAAAATAGGTGCACTCCATTAGATTTGTTGACGTTTGTATATGCGCTTTGCCTCACTACCGACACCAAATAAGCATCAACCCCATTCTCCTGTTTAGATCTAGTCAAATATTTTTTTTTTTTATAAATTTATTTTTAAATTTGTAAAATTCAAATACATAAAATAAATTAAATTAAATATTTAAATTCGCACTATCTATTATATTTCTGATTTCTATCGTTATTATGTTTTTGTATGAATTAGTTATTTTAAGATAAAAATACTTTTATTTTCCTTCGAAAAGAAGTGCTTTTATTTTTTTTTATATTTTTTAAAATATAAAAATAAAATTTAGAATAATGAACAATTATTAACATATTACAATTTATAATGAATAAAAAAACATAATTCCAACAGTTTAGGTTTTTCATAAAAATAATCTTAAAATTTTGAATAATTACAAAAAATGACCTATTTTTTTAATTATGTACATAAATGATTTGAAATGAATAATGAAAGTTGATAGAGCCAAAAAAATTGACACCACCAACATGTGGATTTAAAAAATTAATTTTTCTGGTGAGGCAATAAAGAATGGCGCCACATATATAAATATCAAGGAAATACCAATATTTCTCAATAATTTGGGGGCTAAAAAATAAATAATGGTGGTGGAGCCATAGAGAATGACGTCACCACTTTAATGTGTCAGCTTTTTTTTTTAGAAGTTTTTTTAATTTAAAACTAATATTTTATTTGGTGGAGCCATAGAAAATGATTATAAAATTTTCTAAATAAACAAAAACAAAAAAACATAAAAAAACACTCATCATCTCTCCCATTCATCCTTTAACATAATAAGATTAAAAACAAAATTCTTCAACTTAGAGTGAATTGTCATTGGGGTTATATATAGCCATTTGATCACGCCAAAAAGAATGATTCCACCAAATAAAATTTTAATTTTAATTTTAAATTAAAAAATAACATATTTTTAAAAAAATCTGACAATAGTAGCACCATTCTCTATGATTCCATCAAATAAAATATTAATTTTAAATTAAAAAAAACAATTCTAAAAAATTGACATATTAAAGTGATAGCACCATTCTCTATGGCTCTATCACCATTATTTATTTTTTAACCCCCAAATTATTGAAAAATGTTGATATTTCTCTGGTCTTTATACATGTTAGTTGATGTAGTATGTTGGTGGCGTCAATCTCTTTGGTTTTACTAACTTTTACTATTCATTTGAAGTAATTTATGTACACAATAAAACAGTTGGTGTTTTTTTATAATTATTCAAAAAAATTTAAGGTTATTTATATATATATATATATATATAAAGCCAAGAGTTAATGTTAGCGCTATATTTTTTATCAATTAGGATTTTGTTTTGTTTGATTTTTATCATTTAACTTTTCCTTTTTAAAAATAAATATAATTATGAAAAATAACAATAACAAGTAAACAGTATAATAACAACATAACTATTCCTTATATTATTTTTCAAATTCTAATTTAATAAGCAAATTCACACAGAAAATAAAAATAAAAAAAATAATAATACAAAATAGAAAATTTTGATGTCGGTGCACTCATCCCTGTGGAAAAAATAATGTATTAAACGGGTTTGTTTTAACCAACTAGAATAGAAAAAAATAAAAAAATTCTCCAAATATTCTTCTTACATTTAAAATTTAAAAATTAGTCATTATTATTTTCAAGAATTTATTTCATATACTTTTCAATTTAAAAATACAGGACCAATCATTAATGTTATTAAAGAATCTTTTTAAAATGTTTTTTTTGTTACCTAGTTATAAAGTGAACATTTTTTATTTTAAAATATCGTATCAGTAAATTTAATAAAATTATTTTAATGATCATTAATAATTAGAATTGAATTTTTAAATTGAAAAGTATATCAAGTAAAAAAAAATAAATTTTAAATGTATAGAGAATACAGAGATAATTTAAAGTATACAATATTATGACACACTTATGATATGAGTAAAAATTATGTAACAAAGTTAAAATTTTGATATAATAATTAAATATGGCTTTAATTAAAATGTTAAAGATTATAACATTTTGAGTTCGATAACCCTAAGTTGTGCCCTATCAGCTGGGTGTTCACATTCTCAAGCAAAATTTGGTTCAAATTATACTTGAACAAAAAAATTTGAGTTTGAATCACACCATATGTAAGTATTTTTCTAGAAATTATAGAGACATTTATATTAAGAGTCGAACTATATTTTGTACGCTAGATAAAAAAATTAAAAAAATTATCCTATTAAAAATTTTATTAATTTTTATTGTTGAAAATTGTATACATGCCACGTATCACCATAACCTGATAACAACTCGATTAAAACCATAAATATAGTATAGATGGATTTTACTTTAAAAAAGAAAAAATCTGAACCGGTAATTTAATTATGTGGGGGCTATGTTTGTTATGTAATTTAATGGGAAACCCGTATTATATGCAGAGTGATTCATATGTTCACTGCAAGACGAAAACCATCGAGAAATGTGCTGGCAGGAAGGAACTTTCTCGGCAACTTTACGGCTCATGCCAATGCCCACATCCCCTCATCTCTATAAAACCAGCTTTTCCAACATCCCATCAATTTATAAACCACCAAACACTCTCTTCTCTTATTCTAATATAATCTCTATCTCTTAAGAAAGTAGAAAATGGCGAGCAGCAGGACTTCCACACCATTACTTTCATTACTTCTTTGCCTTGTGCTACTGTGTGAGGTGGGAATGCTGATGGCTCAGCTTTCTGCAGCACAAGCCCCAGGCCCCCAGGGTAAGAATATCAATGTTGATGTTATTAAATACTATGCCTTTTCCATCTTTGTTTTCTTTAGCTAATAAATAAATATATGCAGTTCCAGACGCATGCCCAAACAAGTGTGCAAAGCGGTGCAGCCTTTCATGGAAGCCAAAGATGTGCAATAAAACATGCATAGCCTGCTGCCACAGGTGCCCCGATCACTGTGTGCCTGATGGTCCTAGAGCTAGCCGAGATTCCTGCCATTGCTACTCACAGATCAAGACCCATAACAAGTTCAAGTGCCCTTAGATTTTTCATTACATCCTCTTCTTTTTGTTTTACCAGAGAGTGGGAGAGTTTGGAAACTAAAATAAAAGGAATAATAAAATGACGTTACTGTTTCTGTGGTGGTTTCAATTACCATTTGTAGCCAATTTATTGACTCACTCGGTGTTGGAACTTGTATTTTTTTTTTCTAATTATATTTTGAATATTCAAACAATACAACAATCTTAGTACTGAAATTTATATTATAAAAAGGCTTAATGCTGATTTCGCACTTAAACTTTATTTCTTTTTGGCCTCATTCTACTACTTAAAACTATTGTTTTATTGAAATCAATGCGCACTTAATGCTGATTTGGATTAGTGAAAGAAGGCACCACCGACCTATCCAAAGAGGCCACAAATGACCTAACACAAGAGACCACAAAACACCAACAAAAAACAATAAAAACAAAAAGAAGTAGGAAAAGAGTGACAAAGTCTCAACCTTGTCCCAATCCAAAAAAAACGAACACCAATCCTAAGGCCTTTAGATATGAGACTGAAGATCACCCGACCACGAAGGCCTTTAGATAGAGTCATACACCAATAGGGAGTGGTGGAAATAACCAATACAGAGGCCATGCACTCACATATGGAGGAGTCGCATCCCTTAAAAACAAGAGAGATGGCAATATCGTCTACTGCCTGAGAAAGGTGGCATAGACTAGACCTTGGCACCATCGAAGTGCAGCCCACAAAAGATCCTGACGGAAAACACCAACATACACCAACATAAATAAGAACTTTAAAGCAAAGGAGAAAGGAAAATGTGAAAGAAAAAGGCAGGAGAGGACCACATGGAGACTGGAGCTAAGCCGACCCTGTTCTCAGGGAAGCGACGACTGCAAGGTTGATGGAAGAAATGGGCGGAGGTGAAGAAGCAAAAGTAGAAAAATGGAAAAAGAGAAAGGAGAGCAATGCTGAAACAAGAGAAGGAAGGACAGTGAAGACTTGGGGAGGAGAAAGGCAAGGATCAAGAGGTCGGCGGTCAGCCCTAAAGCCGTCAATCGACATTGGCGTCAAACAACTCTCATTGGGATAGCAAAATGAAAGAGAAAAATACAGGCTTTCATTATGTGTATGTATCTCTTGAACTATTTTGGTTAGCGTAATGATAAATTCAACTTATGTTTGTCTAATTTTTTAAATTAAATTTTGAGATTAATAAAAAATAAAAAATTATTTTTTAACTAAAATATTGATTAAAATATTAATTTTTTTTAGTAATATTGACATAATAATTCATTGCGTATATTTTGCTGACATATATACGATATACATGAATTGCCATGCGATTTGTGATGTTTAAAAATTTTAATGTTGTAGTTTGTATTTTAATTAAAAATAATAATTTGACTTTTTTTTAAAAAAGTTGACGTCAAATTCAATTTTTTTAAAAATTAAAAATCAAATTAAACTAAGCTCACAAAAAATATAAACAATAAAAATTAAATTTATTATTATACCATTTTAATTTTACTCTGAATATATTTTAAATATTAATCTCACTGGTATTTTTAATAAAAGAAGCCCTTCAATTAGTAAAGTAGAAGCATTGAACCTACTTATTTCAAGAAAAAAAAATTGAAGCTACCAAACTTCCAATTGTTAAAATAATTGATAATAATCCGAGTACAATTGAGTGGGTGCAATAAAAATTAACTAAAATATATGGGTATTTTTAATCAATAATCCGAGTTACCTTAGATTCTAGCGGTAGCTACAGATCTGTCCTTGGTAAATGAGACTTGAAAGTTTATTATTCTCCCCCCACCTCACCTTTTTATAAAATGCACCATTAGCTTATTTACCTCTTCAATTTTATAAAATTGTTATTTTAATTTCTAATTTAATTTTTCATTTTTGAATTTATATTATTTATCAAATCATTTTAAAATATATGAAAAAAATTAATATTTGTTAATTTTATTGACGTGACAGTTCTCGTATATGTCACATCAATAATTGCTTAATTTTTTTAAAAATTAAAAATTAATAATTTTAATAAAATTTTGAATTATTTAAATTTCAAAAAATTAATTAAATATTGATGTGACATCCACGTTGCAATTCGTGTGTATGCTAAGTTAGCAAAGTTAACGAACGTTAACTTTTCTATCTATTTTGGGACGATTTAATAAACAGCGCAAGTTTAAAGACTAAAAAAGAGACAAAAATTAAATGAAATGTTGAAATGATCCCTTTTTTTAAATTGAAACGCCAAATAAATTATTATACCTTTTATAAAAAAATCTAGATTAGATTATAATGCACTTATAAAAAATTAATATAAAAATTAAATTAAGCTTTGGTTAAAACGGTAAAATTAAAATATTAAAAGTTATAGTTTCTTATGTTCAAATCTTATCACATATATCTAATTTTTTAGATTTTATATAAAAATAAAAACACCTTCAAAATAAAATATTTGTTATTTTATAAAAGATAAAAAGTGAAAACACTCTCAAAATAATATTTGTCATACTATAAAAATATTGAGTTTGTTTTATAATTTCACAACTAAATTAGAATATGATAAATGGATGACATCAACTCAATCAAACGGGTATAAAGAATTATATTAATTTGGGTTTTATAATTTAAATTTATTTATTTAAGCAAATTTTGTATCACTTGCTTAAACTGCTTAGATTATATGTACTAGAAATTTTCACATGCATATGCGTGTGAAAACTACGTATTTAAAACACAGGTGTATATTTAAAAATAACATATAATAAATAATGAAAAAGAATATTTGAAACTAATAATAATAACAACACATATGTAATATATAAGGAATTAAGATAAAAAATTGTCTAACTTGTGGGTAAAAGAAAATTGAAATAGGTAAATACATCATATTAAGAATATTAAATGCACTCTAATTGTTTATCATGATATTGTCATTTTTTCTATAACACATCAAAAAGTTATCAAGTTAGTGAAAATAAAATTCAATATTAAAAACCTATATTTTAATAATTAAATATCGAGTTGACTTGTGACACCAATGCAATTAATGACATAAAATAAACAATGAAATGTATGATTTGAAAATAATTAACCATAGGAAAACAAAAAATGATGAATTCTCTCTGTTTCAATGGTAATGACGTTCCTCAAATCGAAAATTCTAGTGGTGATCCTGGTTCAGCCGGCGATAGTAACACTAAGAAGGTTCGCTTTAAGGATTCCATCCCGATAATGAATTCGAAAATGGTTGATGGTTCATCTCCGGAATCAGGGTCGTCTTGGAAAGAGATGCTTTTGAAGACGAGTACACAAGAACACTGTGGGGACAATGGAGTAGTCTCATCTAAAGAGGAGGACGACTTTGCAATACTAGATAGAGATATCAAGAAATCCACAGTAAACGGTATTTCGTCGATTGAATTTTCTGACAAGGTAAATCAATTATTAATCGATCACATGGCTACCTCGGTGGTGATTAAACTTTTAGGGAGTAATATAGGCTTTGCGACACTTCAAAAACGAATCTATGGAAGCCATCCTTGCCCTTTCAATTGATGGACATTGAAAACGGGTATTATTTGGTTAAGTTCCAAAGTCCTGAGGATTATCATAAGGTTCTTTCTCAAGGTCCTTGGACCATTTTTGGTTAATATCTAATGGTTCAACCTTGGACTGTGGAGTTCAATCTCGCAAAACCTTATCCTAGTGTAGTCATGACATGGATCCGTTTCCCGGGGCTTTCAGGTCACATGTACAAGAAGAAAATTTTATGGGAAATAGGAGGACTGGTGGGAAAGGTAGTAAAATTGGATCTAAACACAGATAATAATGCGAGAGGTCGGTATGCCCGAATGGCAGTGTTTATTAATCTGGAAAAGCCATTAATCTCTAAGGTTTTAATTAATGGAACCATTCATCGAATCGAGTATAAATCCTTACCAGTTGTTTGTTTCTCTTGTAGTTGTTACGGTCACTTCAAGGAAAATTGTGGTCTTTTGAGAGAGAAGGCGTTTGATCCAATAAGGATGAACTCGTCGCTGGAGACGGAAAACGTTGCTCACCCCATGGCTGTAGGGAATAATACTTTTGGGCCCTGGATGCTGGTGGAATGCAAAAATTAGCGTCAATCAAGGAAACCACGAAACCAGGGGAAAAAATAATCCAGGCGAACAATCTTTGGGTTCTCGTTTTCGAACGTTGAGCGTTTTAGAAAAGGAAACAAACTAAAGGGGAAAGAAATTTCTACAAAGTATGATACCATAAAAATTCTGTTGGTGGATATTTTTTCTCCTCAACGAACAATTGGAAAGGAAAAGCAATTTGTTGAACATAATATGGTTAGGTTGGGGCCTTTAAATAAATTAGGCCATACCCGATCCATTAAAGGTGATTTGGCTGTGTTGAATTTGGAAATTGGAAATTCAAGTGGACAGGCGGTTGGGGCAACAAAAGTTTCGAATGGCCCAATTATTGTTAATGGCAAGGGTAGTGGCCCAGGTTTAGAAGCCATGGGAAAGAGTGGGACATCTGGGATGCAAAAGACCATGAGAGCTACTGGATCATAAACCCAAACTGCAAATTTCCAGGTAATTTCGAATCCTACAAATTTTTCTTCCACTCACAAGTCTGTTATCCCCTTTTTTTGTTTTAGGTCTTTGCGAAATTGGGGATTTGACTATCAATAATCATGGAAATTGTGAAGGGATTAAGGCATGACTCAACCTGTAACACCCGAAACCCAGCCTAGGAGTATAGACCAAATCTCGAAGGTTACATTGATCATCGAAGTGATCTAGGTAAAATTTTAGTTTATCCAGTTAGAAACACCCAGTTTCTTTAAGTTACATAAAAATTCAGTTATCAAATCCCAATCTTCAACGCAAAATAGTTTTATTCAAATAATTTAATTCAAAACATTTTATACCACAGTGTTTAAACAGAAATTACAATCCAAAATCGTTTACATAAAACTCAGATTTTAAGAAATGCTTTATTAACCAGTTAAAGAAAAATGTGATGCTTCTGAGACCTCCGACTTGTCGAGTCCAGCTGTAGAAAGCGGAAGTGTACCTGAAAGGAAACACTAAGAGGGGGTAAGCTACACGAGCTCAGTGTGAGTTCGAATCAAGACTAAGAACAGAAATACAGTACCCAATTCAATATCGAACAACTATAAATATATACTGAAACAGAAGGTAATTTCGAGATCAACATCCCAACGGAACGTAACATTTCAAACACACACCACATCACGCCCAGAACACTCAGTCATATGTGTTTTCAGTCAGATAGAATACAGTCAGATAATCAAGCACCCAGAATGCTCAAACAGATGCGTATGGAAAGCAGTCAAGCAATAAAACCCACCCATCCAGCCAACACACCTCTCCGTCCCCCGATCACACCCCATAAGAGCTGATAAAGCTTATCCAACCAAAACACACCACAAAGGACCTCGAAAGGCCCGTCCAACCCTACAACCATGTAAAGTCATTCCGGGTTACCGGGAAACAATGACCTGCCACCCCGGGTTGCCCGGAAACGATGGCTTATCAACATGTAGTTACACTGCCAAATCATATAATGGTACACAACAAAGCTAACGTACGTGTCGTACAGTGCGGTAAATCGCTATACAAATAAGCTTGCAATTGAACTGCCGGATCAGATCAGAATCAGTCTCCCTTCTCTTCGCAATCCCGCCTAAAACTTTATGCAAGTGTATGTATGTATACATTAACACAGAAAACAAAGAGCACATCCACAAACAGTCAGACAGAGTCAGATATGCACACACACCCAACTAACCGAGTTCAGAGTCAGACATCTCACACAACGATTACAAATATCACACCAGCCGCAGCCCAAATCAAAGTCTTATTTACCCTTTCTAAGGCTTAGCCAAGGGTCGAAACACACAGACACATCTTCAGATCAATAACACACACAGAACCAAAACAAGTGCCTTAAGACCATACGCCCGTGTGCTCTGGCCGTGTGGAAAAGCCTAAACCGTGTGTGTAACAGCCCAAATTCAGTGAAGTCAGAATAGTGATTTCGTAACTACAAATCTGAGCCGGAAAGATAAAATATTTTAATATTATGAAATGATTAGTAATGTGATAGAAAAGTTGCATGAGAATTTTGATAAGAAAATTTTATCAATTATGTGCTTAATTATAGAAAAGACTAAATTGCATAAAATGTGAAATTTGAATTCTAGTAGCTATATGCGTTAAATAGCTATGGAATTAAAAACTTGAGGTCCTTATTTGGTAATTAGACCATTGAAGAAAAATATGTAGATATTTTTGGTGAGTCATCCATGGAAAAATTAAAAAAGGTTAAAGACTAAATTGGAAAACAAAATAATTAAAAGATGATAATTAATTAAATAGAATTATCATCTTATTTTCATATCATCTTCACCCCCAAATTTTATGAAATCCCTAGGAGAGAGAAAAAGGAACTTTTCAAGCTTAATTGGGTAAGTTTTCAAGTCCCGTTTTTAGTAATTTTTATATTTTTAGAATCGGGATAGCTTAAACTATCTATTTAGGGGATTAATTTGAAAAGTTATCAAAGTATGGAAATTGTGCCATGGATGAATATGCTGAAATTTAAAAGTTTAGGGTAGAAAATGAAAAGTTGTTGATGTATAAACAACTTTTACAAAGTGAATTTACATGGAAACATGATTTAGGGACTAAATTGAAAAATGGTGAAAACCATGATAAAATTCTGATTTTTTATAAAATTCATGGGCTGCTATTATGGTATATGAAATTCGGCTTGGCTGAAAATAAGGATTAAATTGCATGAATTTCATTTTCCTAGCCTAGGGACAAAATTAGAATTTATGAAAAGTATGGGGGCAAAATGGTAATTTTGCCTGGGGTGTAAATTGAGTTCAATGGAATATGAAATGTGTTAAATTGATGATTAAATTTAATTATATAGATCCAGAAAGATCGAACAAAGAGTTAGGTCGTGGAAAGGAAAAGATTTCGGATTAGTAGATTCTAGTTACGAACAAATATCAAGGTAAGTTCGTATAACTTAAATGAGCATAGAAATGTGTTGTTTTGAATGCTATATTACATTGAATATGTTATATGAGATTGCATATATGAAATGTATGGAAATTGCAATGGAAGGAATGGTATATGTTGGAAATTTATTGAAAAGGGTTAAATTCCGTGTGAATATTGAATTCAGATGGACAAAGGTGATTTCCCTGATAAAACTGCATGTGTCGCAGAATGGATTTAGCCCAGACGGGTAATCCGAAGTGAGCCTCTCGAGTATATGTTTCAATTAGGATTTAGCCTGGACTGGTAATCCTAATTGACTGGATTTAGCCTGGACTGGTAATCCTGACAAAGCTCTTAGAGTGTATGTTCTGCATGCAATTTAGCCGGGTAGTAATTCTGCTGTATGTTATGTGGCTCGAGAGTGAACCTTAATAGCTACTACTGTATATGAATTGAAGGATAATGGAATTGTACACTCTGAATGTACTATCGGAAATATCCATCGAAAAATTCAATAGTTCAACGGATAAAATGATTAATGAGATATGAGGAATTTGAAATGAAAAGAGGAAAACTTGATGGAATATGACATGATGAGCTCATCAATACATTATGGTATATTTGTGATTAACATGTTTGATTGGATTCATGTGGTTAGGTTAAATGCCAAATTGAATGGAAAGTATGCTTATGAATGGTTTAAATGTTAAATATGATTGGTAAGTTAAATTCTGGTTATACGAGCTTACTAAGCATATAATGCTTACTAGGTTTATTTTTCCCTGTTTTATAGTGCTCAAAGCTCGTGAAGGTTGGAGAACGGTCGAGCATTCATCACACTATCCTCCTGTTATTTTGGTATAAATGAAAATCTTGTTTTGGTATAATGGCATGTATAGGAAAATTTGACCAAATTATGGTTTGTATATGTTGAACCTAATCTAGCCATTGGAATGGCTAGAGAAACTTGTTTTGATGTTAAAGATGGATATGAAATAACATATGTTCATGTATGTATATAAATATGAAATTATAATGAGCAATTCAAGTTACATAAGAGGTAAGTAAAGTAAATAAATTAAGATGAAGGTAAGTGATTTTATACAATAACAAATGGTATAGTGTCTTTGTATTTATGCTTGAATTGGTTGGAAAATATTTGTAAGTGTTGGTGCAGGAAAATTGCATAGTTTGGGTGAGAAATGAGGCTAAGAAATGGTCTTATTTCGTCCACACGGGTAGACATATGGGCGTATGTCTAGACCGTATGTGACACACGGCCTGGTACATGGGCATGTGGTCTGGCCGTGTGTCCCCTGTATTTCAAATTCGCAAAACAGAATGATTAGAATTGCGCACACGGGCAGAGACACGGGCGTGTGTCTCAGCTGTGTGGATGACACAGCCTTGAACATGGGATTGCGGTACGGCCGTGTGAAAACTGCACCTAATTTGTAAAAATTAAATTAACCACACGGCCTAGCAACAGGCGTGTGACTTGGCCGTGCGACTTTAATTACTTCATGCCTTATAAGTCAGAGAGTTACACGGGTTAGGGACACGGGCGTGTATAGCTACACGACCTACAACATGGGCTTGTCTTATGACCGTGTGAGCCACATGGCCTGATCACACGGGCGTGTCCCTAGACCACACGGGTGTGTGGATATTGTTCATAAGAGAAATTTTAAAATTTTACGAAAAATTTTTAGTGATCCCAATTTAGTCCCGATTAGATTCTAATGTCCATATTGGGCCTCGAAGGTCCATTTAAGGGACGTTATGCATAATTTCAGAATATGAATAGTAAATTTCTCGAATTAATTGAAATTGTTCTGTAAACTTTGGTAATGCTCCGTAACCCTATTTCGGCGACGAATACAAGTTAGGGGTGTTACAGTGTGGGAGGTCAAAAGCCTGTGTGAAGAGGGGCACACGGCCATGTGGCTGAGGCACATGCCCGGGTGAAGAGAGGCACACGCCCGGATGAAGAGAGGCACACTACTGTGTGACAAGGCACACACCCGTGTGGACCAGGGACATGGCCGTGGGAACAGGCCGTGTAACTCTCTGTCCATTTGCACTAAATTTGAGCACAGGGCTGACACGGCCGTGTAAGGGTCTCACACACCCGTGTGCCCACCAGACACGGCCGTGTGTCTGAAACACACGCCTGTGTGGGATCCCTAAATCCTCAAATTAGCCACACGACTGTGTGGTACCAAATCACCCAAACCCTATCCCCAAACACACACGACAGTGTCGCCAGGCCGTGTAATACCCATATCAGCCCGAAAACCCTAATTCTCAAAAGCACACGGCCGTGTGCATCGACACACACCCGTGTGGTCACAAAACCACCCTAAAAATAGCCTCGAGAGTGTGCTTTCAGCCACGAAGCACTCTCCAGCCTTCGATAGTTCGAAAGTATACCAAAACACGCAATTTCTAAGCATAAGACAATGATACAATATCGAAATTAACAGATTTGCGAACACCCGCGCACATGATGTCGACTTTTCATAAAGTTGAACTTATATTCGCAATAGAACAAAAGAGGATACGAAACCCACACCTGTTTTGCGATCAGAGATGCCCAAAACTCATCCCGACGAACAGGAAATCAATAGCTCTTCAGAAACCCCACGCCACTGTTTTCAAAAAGAAAAGAAAAGAGACAGGGAAAAGAAAAGGAGGACGTTTCCAGGAGAAAGAAAAATAAAATAAAATAAAATAATTCCAATATAAAATAAAAATAAACAATTATATACTTTTAAATTAAAACAACAACAAAACAGAATAATAAAAATAAAAGTACCCTCCAAAACGTACACTCAATGACTCGAACCCAGAACCTTGAGGTATTCTAACACTCTCTCAACCACCAGACCTAAATCTTCTAGCCCCAAAATTTGGGGTGTTACACAACCCAACGTTTGAAGGCCTTGAGGGAGTTGAAGTCCAGACAACCGAAGGCATTTTTAACCCCAGAAAGCATACTGTAGTTATTTTCAAGGAAAATTGCAGCAAAATAAAAGCATGAATTTTCGATTAAAAAAATTTAGCGACCTTAGGTGGGGATAAAGCAGGTCCTAAAGATAGTAAAAATAGTAGCAGAGACATTAGTGGGCATGGTGGTCGGAAGCCTACTAATGCTCTAAGGGGTCAGGGAAATCGCTTCAAATCCTCCGGGAATGTAACACCTCTAACCCGTCTCTGTTGTCGGATAAGGGCTACGGAGCATTACAGTACAAAATAGAACCTTAATCATTGAAACATGGATCAACATGCAATTCACATATTTATTTTCGATAACGTAATTTAAATATGATAAAAATACTTTTACAAGCCTTAAATCGAGCTTGATTGGCCCTAAAAATAGTTTAGGAACAATTAGGGACTAACTCGGAACAAATCAAAAAGTTTAGGAAAAAGTTCAAAAATTTGAAAAAAGGGTCACACGACCGTGTGACATAACCTAGGCCGTGTGAGTATTTGAAATATGAGACACACGGCTGTGTCCCAACCCGCGTCTCTACTCGTGTAACTCACTGACTTGGGTCACATGGTTGTGCTGCAGGCCATGTGAATCCTGCACCTAAAAATAATATGACACACGACCGTGTGGGGTGGCCGTGTATGGCACATGACCCTGTGACAGCCTGTGTCTCAGGCCGTGTGCAGCCCAAATTATCCCTAAAACAAGCCATTTCAAAAACCATTTCTTAACCACCAAGCCATACCATCTATAGTTACTTTCACATGCTTAAATCACATTCCAAAATCACCTAAAACATGTCAAGATTCATTCAACCTATACCTAACCAATGTGCCTTCATTAGATATCACAACTCATTCACCTAAAACACATCAATTTCAATATCATAAGTCCTTGAACAAAACATACATCCCACACATCATATAATTACTTTATTCTCAAATCATACCTAGCCTAATTCACATGATCAAAAGCACATTCAAAACACCAACATCATGCCATTATTCCATATAATAACTATTATCTATAAGGTATGCATAAGGGTTCATCAACTCATATTTGCACCTATTATTTACATGCCATCATCTAACATCATTAACCACAACAAGCTTGGCACAACTCAAAATAAACCAAATCACTTGAATAACCTTTTAACCCTATCACATGCCATTTATAAACATTAACCAAAACAACCAACGTGATGAATGGATAGTGTGACGATACTCCGAAGAAATTCCAATCGACCGAGCTTTCCTGTGATCTACAAACAAAGAAAAAAACTATATAAGCAACTAGTGCTTAGTAAGCTCGTATAAAGGAAACTTAAACTTATCGAACATATTAAATTAAACAACCAAACATACTTTCATCATGTCATATGCCAAACTTCCTTTCCTATACACACCACCTCATAAGGTTAGTAAGTATAATATTACATATAAGTTCCAAGTAAATTATGACATATACATAATAATCATTTAGACTTTATATATCATCCATCACATATATATATCCATTACACATTCTTCTCATTTGAATCCACATAGTTAGTAGATAATAAGTAAACATAACATCAATGAAACATAACATATATTAAGAAATGAATTCCATGCATATTTCATCCATCACATGATAAATTCTCACCCTTTTCATTTCATATATGCATATCATCTTTCCATTTCATATGAACATTAGTAACATTAAATTTTTATACATACCTTTCCATTAATCTTTTCTTACCTATTGAACCATATAGAGTAACATCGGATACTCGGGAATGCTCACACATAGTTTGCCTTTTCATGTAACCGTAACCTTTTCAATAGTGCTTACACGAGCTGTGAAATGGGTTTGCTCACACGAGCTATGGGTCGAGATGTTAGCTACACGATGCTGCTCATACGAGCTGTGGAGAATCCATAAAAAATGCAGGACCTCAGTCATCGGTAGGACATCCAGGACCAACACCCGAAACTGTATAATCCCTAATGACATGTCATTTGTATCCTAAGTATTCACAAGGTTCAAACGGGACCTTTGCACATATCTGATTCTTTAAATTTCATTATATTATACCATTTCACACATGCTTCATGGAATACACATTTTTCAATTTACACATCCAAACTCTTTCCTTTCATTCCATTATACCATTCCATTACACCTTAAGTGAAGTTCATATTTTTTATATATATAGACTTTAATTTAATTAGCTTCACAACTTAATCCATTATACCAAATTAATACACAACTATTAATCTAATTATGCATATCACAAATATTAATTAACATTCCATCCAAAACAACAATAACAAATTTAATCATTATACAAACTTACCTCAATTAGAACGGTTGCTAAAACAGAGTCAACGAATAGTCCGGAACCTTAGCTTCTTCCTTGATTTAAATCCAATTGTAGCGTTTCTTGATCTAAATAATATAAATTCATTTAATCAAATAGTTCAAATAGCTTAAAATAATTAATTCAAGCTTATAACACATTTTAATGTGAATTTACAAAATTGCCCCAACATTTTTCCTTTTATTCAATTTAGTCCTTAGACCTATAACTTGCAAATTTACCATTTTTAAAAGAGAACCCATGTTAGCCGGTTTTCTTAGGGATCCAAAAAACCTACATCTTTCACAAATTCACATTATTTCCCTTGAATTTTACTATTTAAACAATTTAATCCTTAACATTCAAAATCACTAAAAACCACTTAACAGAATATTTATATCTAGCTATCAACTTTAAAAATTCATCCATTAAAATAAAAAAAACCTTAAAATCATTCATGAAAAATCCCTAAACCTTCAACAGTTCTACAAATTGACCTCCGGGCTAGCTAGATTAAGCTAATATGAGCTCAAAAACATAAAAATCACTAAAAACGGGGCTCGAAAACATACCATGCATGAGATTTAAGCTTTGGCCGAAAACTTCCTTCACCTAATAATGGTTTTCGGTTTGAAAAATAGAAAATTGAAGAATATGATAACCTTTTTGTCTTTTAGTTGGTTTTAACATTTTAATTTAATTATCAAATTACAAAACTAACCATTTTAAACTATTAAAATTACACCAAAAACCAACCAATATCATCCACTAACCAAAAATATGGTATAATTACAATCCAAGTCCATTAATTCACCTTTTCATAGCTATTTGATCCATTTAACTAACAAAATTTAACTTTTGTAGCTTTTACAATTTAGTCCTTTTCAATTAATTAACTATCTAAACATTAAAATTTCTTAACCAATTTTTAATATGACCCTAATAACACTCCATAAATATTTATGGGCTTGGTTTATAGAAACAAGGTCTCAATACCTCATTTTCTAAAACCACTTGACTTTCAAGATTTACCCCTTAAACCTAATTATTCGTTCAAATAACATATATTATCAAATCAAAATTTTAATAATACTATATTTGACTCGTAAATATTAAATAATAATATTTACAAACTTGCTCGTCGGATTTGTGGCCCCGAAACCACTGTTTCTAACATCACTAAAAAATAGGCTGTTACAGGGAACTCTCGGATTCCTTTAGCAGAATCCATGGAGGCAGCGGCGAAGCTCATCTCGACTCAGGTATCTAACGAAGCAGTGGCTGGTACCACTGATGCAGTTACACGAATCTTGGATGATATTACTTTTTTTCAACAGTAATGGTTTGGTCTCTAAATTTTCTTTTATTTTTTATGAATTGTATAATTTTTTTCTTGGAATTGTCAGGGTTGTGCGAGCATCAAATTTCCTCGAGTTTTCCATAAATACAACAGGGATTATAAACCTAATATCGTTAGCTTGCTTGAGCCAAGAGATAGTGGTGCCAAAGTTGATCGTATTATTGCCAAGCTGGGTTTCCAACACTCTTATCGTGTGGAGGTGATAGGTTATTCCGGGGGTATATGGTTGGGTTGGAAAGATTCAGTCATTGTTGAGGTTGTTTGCAGTCATCCCCAATTCATTTTAGCCCGCGTTTGTCCTATCTCTTCTCCAACGCTGTTTCTTATATCGTTTGTGTATGGGAGCCCTAATCGACAGAAATGTAATGACCTTTGGAAGGAGTTGAGTTCGTCAATTTCGGAAGGACAAATTCCTTGGGCTGCTATTGGTGACTTCAATGCTATCCTCTCTCCTACAGAGAAAAATGAGGTCTTTCTATTGGAAGAAGATGTCCCCAATTTGGCAAATTTGTGGATTTGGATGAGCTTCATGATTTGGGATTTAATGGACCTCCCTTTTCTTGGCATAGAGGTGGTCTTTTCGATAGATTGGATCGTGCTTTGGGAAATGATGTTTGGACCCACAGATTTCCGAATAGCTTGATTACTCATCTTCCAAAGCTTAAGTCGGACCATAGACCTCTTCTCCTTTCCCTCGATCCAGAGATTATTTTGCCTAAGGGCATGCCTTTTCGATTTCTAGCTGGATGGGTTGGTCATCTTGACTTTGGAAATTTTGTGGGTACAAACGTGAATTTCAAAGGGGATATGTCTGATACTTTATCCAATTTCACTACTTTTTTAAAGGAGTGGAATAAATCTGTTTACGGCCACATTATAACTCGAAAAAAGTCTCTGGTCAATAAATTATATGATATTCAGAGGAAAATGGATTATTCTGGTTCTAACCGGCTAGCTCAAGAGGAAGTAAGGGTTAGACATGATTTGGAGAATATGTTTCATCACGAAGAACTCCTTTGGAAACTGAAGGCGAGATGTGACTGGTTAAAATTAGGAGATCGAAATACTAAGTTTTTCCACACCCGTACTCTGCAAAGAAGGAAGAATAATTGCATTACATATATTTGTAACACGGAAGGAGAATGGATTTATGATCAGGGATTCATTGAAGTTGAGGCTAATAATTTTTTATATAGGGAGGATCCTGGGCCTATGAAGGGTTTACGTTCAAGTAAGTTTCCTTGGCTTGATCCTGTTGACATTAACTTTTTGGGTAAGGCGATCACTAACGATGAAATTAATGGTTCCCTTTTTGACATGGTACCTCTTAAAGCTCTGGGTAGTGACGGTTTTCATGCTCTGTTCTTCCAAAAATCAGTGGGATACTATTGGGGAAGCAGTTTGTGAATGGGTCAAAAAGGTTTTTAATGGAGGTATTATTGATCCTGATTTGAACAATACCTTGATAGTTATCATACCTAAGGTTTCGAACTCAGAATGTTTCGCCCAGTTTCGTCCTATAAGTTTGTATTTCGTTCTCTACAAACTGGTGATGAAGGTAATTGCTAATCGTTTCAAGTATATTTTTCTAAAATTATTGCGCAGGAACAAGATGGTTTTATTACAAGTAATAACATCACTGATAATATTATTATTGGACAAGAGATAATTCACTCTTTGAGAATCCAAAATAAAAAGAAGTGGATGACAATCATAATAGATCTGGAAACGGCCTACGATAGAGTAAGATGGGACTTCATTAACGCCTCCCTCCTGGCGACAGGTATCCCAGATTATCTCAGAAAATTTATTATGTCATCTATTTCTAACTCTACTATGCAGGTTACGTGGCATGGAGTTCCACTGTCTAAATTCAGGCATATCAGAGGAATCTGTCAGGGTTATCCACTCTCTCCCTACCTTTTTATGTTGTACATGGAATGACTTGGACATTCTATTCATTCGGCCATGTCTGTTAGAAAGTGGAGCCTTATACGTCTCTCTCGCTCGGGGCCGGCTATCTCTTACTTGTTCTTTGCCGATGATTTAGTCATTTGAAGCATGGCAAGATACTCAAAGACATATTGGAAAATGTTTGTGAGTACTCTGGCCATAAAATTAATGCTAGGAAAACTAATATCTTTTTCTCTAAAGGGGTGGAAGAATCTACTGCAAACATGATTAGCATTTCGTTTGGGTTTCAAAAAGTGCAAAACCTTGGTCATTATTTAGGAGTCCCCCTTTTCAATCAGAGGGTTACGAAGAGCACTATGTATTTTGTAGTTGAAAAAGTATGAAGAAAGTTAGAAAGTTGGGATGCAAGACAACTTTCTATTGCTGGTCAGGTAACTCTAGCACAGTCAGTTCTCCTCTCCATTCCTAGCTATTTCATGCAATCCATGTTGACTCCTAGGAATATTTGTGATAAGATTGGGAGCTTGGTGAAACATTTTATTTGGGTGATCGTTGTTTTTTGCGATGTCAAAGTCTTAAAATTTATAACGAGAATGATCGAACCTAAAAACTAACTATGACAACGATTGAGGCAAGTGTACCTATCGAACAGTAGTATAGCTTAGTGGCAAGACCGGATTGTCGAACCCAAAGGAACCGAAAGTACTAATACTAACCTTCTTTTTATTATTTAGCCTTAAAATTGAAGTGAATCGGTTTAATCTAGAAAATTAACTAACTACTAAGCTAAAGACGATGAGACAAAAAAGAATAAAATTAGGGAAATACTTGTGGGAAAACCAATTGATTAAAACAATACCCAAGGAAGAATCCACCTAGACTTCACTTGTTATCTAACTCTGAACCAGACGATTTATTCATTTGACTTGATCCGTAAGATTCCCTAAGTTATATTAATACCTCCGTCGAGGCTACTAACGTCTAATCCTAGGTTGATTAATTGAAATCTCTTTCTAATTAAAACCCCTAAGATTGCGTTAACTCGATCTATGGACTCCCATATTAGGTTTCACCCTAATCCGGCAAAATCTCGTCACCCTATGTCTAAGCGTGCGATCGACTCCGCTTAATTATGCTAGATCTACTCTTAGGCAGGGATTTTTGCTCCTCCACCTAAGCACATCAAACTTGAATTAATATCCGCGAAATATCAACACAAGAATTAAGAACACATAATTAAGAACAAGTCAAATATTTATCATATAGTTCAGCAAACGATAACAAGATTCATCTAAGTTTCATCCCCCTCAGGTATTTGAGGGTTTAGTTCATAATGATAACAAAATACATCTCAAAAGAAAAGATAAAACAAAATATAAGAAAAACTCTAAAACCCCCTTGTAATAGCCCATTTTGCCCGGACTTGGAAATAAACCAGAATAAAACAAAAAAAAAATCAACCCAAATGTCTATAACAGTCCAAAACAAAGGCCCAAATTTACAAAATTACCCGTGGCCCAACTTGACCCAATAGCCCAGATCCCAACTAACCCAACAGACCCAAACATTCGTGGCCCAAAAGGCCCAACACTAAACAGCTTCAGAGACCTAGGGTTTCTGAGGAAACCCTAGGCGCCGCAATGCCAGGCCAACAGTCGTGCCGCCTCAACAGGAGCTCGATCGTCGCGCCGCAACACCCTCAGCCCCTTTGCGCCGCAAGCCTTGCCTTCGTCAAAACCGCAAATCGCGCAGCAAGTCACGCCGCGGTCACCACCAGGATCCTCGCCTTTCACCTACGAAAAAGGAAACAAATCGCAGCAAAAAATAGCAACAATATAGTTTTCCTTTTTTATTTTCATTTTTCAAGGCTATAAAAGCCGATTATTCTGTAAATCAAAGGCGGGAGAAGATACACAGAGAAAAATAAAAAAAGGCATCGAAACAGAATACAGTTTTTTTTATAAAGGTGATTTTTTTAGTGTTATTTTATTTTGTTTTCTAATCTATGTTTTTCTTTTACACATAAATATTATAAAAAAAAAACAAGGAAAAGGATAAAGAGTTTACCTGTGCGCCGCCGTGGGTGACAGCGCGTGTGGCGCGTGAGGGCAGAGGCCCAGAGGTTCGGCAATCGGAACCCCAAAGATAATTCTAATTTTTTTTAAAAAAAATCGGATGACAAATGATTTTTTTTGTTCCAAAAATTGATATATATAGCAGATATAAAACGACGTCGTTCAGCAGGCCAGGATCCGCGCGTTGACCCGACCCGAGGAAAGATCCGCGCGTTTTCATTGAGTGGTCTAATTGCAATTTCAGTCCTCCCGCATTTTTATTATTTTTAATTCCGTTTAATTTAAATTCTTTTTATTTTTAATTTGGCCCCAGAACTCCTATTCTGTTTCAATTGAGTCCACGGGCAGTTTAAAGGCCAACATCGGAACGGGGCCGTTTTGAAAAAGAGGCATAATTGCCATTTTAACCCCTGTGATTTAACGCACGTTTTAATTTAATCCTTTTAATCTGTTTTAATTACTATTTAACCCCTGTTTTCTTTGTTTTATTTTACTTTTATCCTCTTATTTTATTTTATTATTTTACATTGTATTTAATTATTTTATCATATTCTATATTATTTTTTTGTTAATATTACGAAATTCACATATATATATTTTACATATATTATTTTTATATATATTTAATTATTATTATATATTATTTTACTTGGTTTAATAATCTATATATTATTTTAATATTTTAATATTATTTATTATATTATATTTTTAAGTATTATATTATATTATATATTAGTTTTAAAATTTTGTTTTGTATAAAGTCTATTATAATATATAATTTATTTTATTATTTATTACATATAATTTTTATGATTAGTATATTATTTATTATATTATATATATATTTCTTAAAATATTATATTATATAGTATTATTTTATATTTTATATATTATTTCTAATTTTTTCTTATTTATAAAGTACAATATTATATTATATGAGATATTTAATTTATGTTGTTTTTATTATACGTAATTTTATGACTAATATATTATATATATGCTTTTATATACTATTTATTTTTATTATTATATAGAGTTATTTATACATGTGTTAAATTAGTAAATTATATATATATTTATGATAGGTTTTTACTTTTAATTTTTGTTATTACGTATATACATTAAATCATTTTAAAAATCATCATATTCTTTTCTCGATGTTTAAATATTTTTTTTCATTTAATTTTGTTATTTCGTGAAAATGTCAATTATTGCTATATTATATGTTTATTTATATTCTTCAGATTGTTTATTATTATTTAACATAGTTCTTTATATATTCATTTATGTTGTATTATTATTTTATTATTTATTATTTGATAATTTGTAATTACGTAGAATTGCTATTAAATATGTAGACTATATACTCAAACTATTATTTTTCTAAAAATACATTTTTAATGCATTTTATTTAAATAGTTTTAAAAATATACGGTGATATGTGATATTTGGGGAATTTCGAGAAGAATTTTTCCCTAACTTATTGGGTTCGATTTTTCTCGTGAAACTTTAGGTATTACATATCCCTTCTCTTTTAAAAAACTGAAATTTACAAATTTCAAATAAAAAAAACCTATTCTTGGGAATTCAAAGCGTTGTGGCCTAACTTACTGGGTATGACGTTTTGTGTCTCGAGGTAGGAATTTTCCAAAATAAAGACATGCTTAGTTTCAAAGTCATGAGATGCTATATCCTAACTTACTGGGTATGGTGTTTTATTCTTTGAGATAGGTAAGTCTGGGTTTCTTTTCTTCAAATAAAAAGACCGCTTTCTAAAAGTTTTTTTAAGTTTCAACATTAAGACATGACTTTATCGATTAGGTACCAATTACAGGCGTTATGAGGGTGCTAACCCTTCCTCATCATACGTGAATCGACTCCGAACCTATTTTTCTTATTTTTCGTGGACCAAAATTGGTATTTTGAAATAAAACGTTTTTAAGGTGATCCAATCACACCTAAGTAAAAAGGATTGGTGGCGACTCCATTTTCGTTTTTACAAGTCGATCCCCATTTTTTAAACCCAAATTTTAAAATGGTCTCGACAGCTTGGCGACTCCGCTGGGGACAAATAAGAGAGTCAAGCCGTAAAATCGATAATTTCATGTCCTTTTGTTCGAGTTTAAAATTCTGATTTAAAAAAAAAAAACATGATCCTTTTATTGCATGTGGTTTTAATATTTATTTCTGCATTGCACTACATGACCGTCGTGGTCACACCCTTAAGTGGGAGCAAGAAGCTATGCCTTCGTGAGGTTTTCACCTCCGCATGGGCTAGTAGACTACTTCCGGAATACATCTGTACCTATGTCTTCGTGAAGTTTTCACTTCCGCATGGCCATAGGGAAATGTATTCCCCTGAACTGAACTCGGTCCGTATGAGCCTATAATGGGTGAGGATCAAGGAATCTGCTGGTTCGGGTACCTCAACTTTAGAACTAAACCGCATATAGTGAAAGCCTAAGGACTTACCCTAGGTAGAACTATGTCAAACCCTAGTGGTCACACAGATAGGTGCCCTATTCTGTTATTTATTTCATTGTGCTAACATGTTCTCTTTTGTTTTGATTGCATTGCATTCATATCATAGAAAAGAGGTGTTGATTCAAATTCAATTACTAAATAGAAAAGTTTGTCATAAGGAAATGGATTTTTTGATAAAGTGGGTTATAATACGGTTGTCCGAATATGTTTCAAGTAAACACGACGAGAGAAGGCCGATAGTCCGTGAAGGAATACAAGACTTAATTGCACAAGGATTCAAGTTGACAAAGACTATTCGAGGGTCTTGACTATCTTGAAGAAGCTAACAAGCTTTATGGAAATAAGTGAACAGTGAGTCACCGCCCAGATCAAGAAAAAATGAGCCAGATGAGGCATCTACTAGAAGTTTGCAAGATTTTGATGTTTTTGCTTGGAATATGAGGGCAAGGCCTTATATGCAATCCGTTTTATGTAAAGAAATTTATTTTCTAGAAAAGTTTTTCTAATGGAATTGAATTCAGAATCAACGCCTCTCTTTCTTTGCATTCATGCATTTGCATTACATCATATCATATGCATTTAAGTTTATAGAGAGAGTCTAATTAGTTGAAATTAACAGAGAGAGAGAGAGAAAGAGAAGAGAAATTTGGAAGCTGATCACCCTTACGATACACGGGTCAAGTCAAAGAAAATGGATCAGAGATTGGAACAATTCCAAAGAGACATACAAGACCAGATGCAAGAGCAAATGGCAAAAATCCAACAAGAGATGAGGGACAAGATGTTGGAGGCTCAAAGAAATATGATGGCCCAAATGGCCCAGATGCTGAGTGGGGCAATGGACAAAGGGAAGGGTCCCATAGTTAACGCTGATGACAATGAGGATTTTCCTCGGGGTTTCACCCCACCACATGTACAACCTGAGGAGTATCCCCAAAGGCCACCTGTCACAATTAGGCCTCAACAAGGGCAAGCTGATCCTAGACCACCCATGAACTTTCAAGTGGGCTCGGGTTCTAACCCAGGAGATAACCCTACTAACCCCGTTATTCCTGATTTAGATATAGCAGAAAGGGAAGGGATGAGAACTGAATCATCGAGGCAGTTAGAAGATCGCTGTAGATGGTTGGAGGAAAAGTTCAAGACTCTGGAAAATGCCGATCATCACCATGGCATTGACGCTAAAGACTTGAGCTTGGTTCCAGATTTGGTACTTCCTCATAAGTTCAAAATGCCAGAATTTGAGAAGTACAATGGGACTAGTTGCCCTGAAGCCCACATCACTATGTTTTTTAGACGGATGACTGGCTACGTGAACAATGATCAACTTCTGATTCATTATTTTCAAGACAGTTTAGTGGGGGCAGCATCCAGGTGGTACAACCAGCTCAGCCGTGCTAGGATTAGCTCCTGAAAAGACCTAGTCCAAGTCTTCATGAAGCAATACAATCATGTCACAGACATGATGCCTGACAGAATCACTTTGCAAAACATGGAGAAGAACTCAAATGAAAGCTTCAGGCAGTATGCGCAAAGATGGAGAGAGGTCGCCATGCAAGTTCAGCCACCACTCCTAGAAAAGGAGACTACAATGCTCTTCATCAATACCTTGAAGGCTCCTTTCATCACTCATATGATAGGAAGCACCACTAAGAGCTTCGCGGATATAGTTATGGCAGGGGAAATGATAGAAAATGCCATAAGGGGTGGCAAGATTGAGGCAGGGGAAACTACTAGAAGGTCTACTCTTAGGAAAAAGGATGACGAAGTGAATAATACGAGTACATACAACAAAGGGTACTCAAAAGCAATTACTGTTAACCAGCCAAAGGTGATCACTGCTGGGCAACAAGGGTCGGTGAGACAAGAGTCGGGCACAAGGCAAAATTCTGAAAAGCTCCAATTTACGCCAATCCCAATGACGTATAAGGAGCTATATCAAAGTTTGTTTGACGCGCACATGGTGTCGCCATTTTATTTGAAATCGTTGTAACCTCCGTTCTCAAAATGGTATAACGAGAATGCCCAATGCGAGTACCACGCGGGAATAAAGGGTCACTCAATCGAAAAGTGTACTACGTTCAAAAAATTGGTGGAAAGGTTCATTAAAATGGGAATTGTGAAGTTTGACGATTCATCAAAATCTGATCACTTTAACGAGGCAGTAAATGCGATAATTGAAGGAGGAGACAAGAAAGTTGTGCCCCCTTGAAGAAATCAAAAACGAAGAGGGAATCAGGGAACGAGGTTTCTAAGCCCTTGCGTACTTGGGAGTGTTTTGAATAATGGGATTGTGGAAGAGATCTCTATATTTTTAGAGCTAATCTAGAGTAATATTCAAAACACGCTTGTTGCCTTAAGCCTAGAGGCAATAAGAACCCTTTTGTGAAATAGGCTTGTGTCCTAAATTCTTATTTCAATAAAATGCATCTTTTTGAACAAATATCCTTTCATTCTTTCCATGTATAGATTCTTTTATTTTTCTTTCAAATATTCTTTTATTCATTCATATCATACAAATAACCATTCTTTGAATCATTTATTCTTTAGAATCTTCCTTCAAGCCTACAATAGGTCTTCAGATATCAATAACATGAGCGACGTCGTTACGGATTCCCTTTTTGAATGAAATATGGGTCTAGGTGATCTCAGGACTTTGAAGATGACAGAGATTGTAACTTATCTTCTGATTTATTAAAGAATGGTAGAATAAGAGGAAAAACAGATCCTACCTTACATAGGGTCAATGGATATTGCGAGCCTAGAAAAAGGGTGAAGATCGAAGCCCAGCTCACCATAGAAATAATGCGAGACATCATAGAGTTATTTTCAAGAATTCAAAGATGTTTTTGCACGATCATATCAAGAAACGCCTGGGAAAATATTAAAAAAGGTCCATAAAGGTGTTCAGAGAACGTGATAATGGTTCTACAATAGCCAAGCCAATCATGAGGTTTGGGTACTGTTAATCTACATAGAAGGGGATGGCACCAGCTATGCCGTATTTAAGGAGACAAGATTCATGTGCCTTATCCATTTCTTCACAAACTTTCCATATGTGGGGCATGGATGTGATGGGGCCAATCTCGTCAAAAGTTTTTAGTCAATATCGATTCATTGTCTTGGTCGTTGTTTACTTCACTAAGAGGGTGGAAGTAGCTTCATATGCCAATGTTACAAAGTCGATAGTCATCAAATTCTCGAAAAAAATAAAAAAAGAAAAAGAAAAGATCAGTTACCAACGAAGAATGCCAAAAAAGGACAAATGTCAAAAGTTTTTAGTCTATTCAAAGATCAGACACCATATTACAGTCCAGTAAAGGTGGCAAAAAAAAGCAAAAAAAAAACAAAAAAAAAGAAAAAAGAGAGAAAAGGATCATGGGAAAGATGACCGAGACTTGTAAAGATTGGCATAAGAAGCTACCATTTACCCTTTGTCTTATCGAACGTCGGTTAGAACCTTCGTTGGGGCAACACATTGGAATAGAAACAGTTTTGGCCAATTGAACCTAATCGAAGTAAAGGTTAAAAGCTATCCATCACGGTCAGATGATGCGAGCTTACGACAAAGAGGTTCATCCTAGAGAATTCCACAAGGGGAACCTGATGTTGAAATAGATCTTTCTTCTACAAAAACGATTTCAGAGGAAAGCATATGCCAAACTAGGAAAGACCTTATGAAGGCCTATTCTGGAGGAGCATTGATATTGACCGAGATAGATGATGAAGACTTGCCCAATCCGGTGAATTCAGGTTCAATCAAGAAGTATTTTACTTGAAAGGGGAAGGGTGAAAACCCGTAAAGGGCGCCTTGAGTTCAAATTCAAAAAAAAAAAAGAAGAAAAAGAAAAAGGAGAGGCCAAAGAGAAAACCCGCAAAGGGCGCTTTGAGACCAAAGGGGCTTTGAGCTGAAAACTCGAAAAGGGCGGCTCAAAATTTGTTCAAAGATAGGGCATGATAGTCTTGCTATGCCTGAATTAATAATGAGGAAGTATGCTGCGTCTTGGGACATCGACAAAGTACTCCGGATCCCTTAAACACATATTGAGCTTAAAATGGTCCTCAAGAAATTTGAATAGAGAAGCTCAGGCTGCGATATCTGGGGCACCTAGTTTCCCATCTTACCCATTTTAAATTTTCTATCTTTGATTACTTTATTTTTTTCCAGAGAAACACCCCAATCAATTTTCTTTTATAGCCTTTGCTATCTTTGTTTACCTTATTCTTTTTAACATATACCAATCAATTTATTGCCTTTGTTATCTTTGATTAGCTTATTTGCTTCGAGCTATGCTCCTGATTAATTTCTTTCTCGTCCATTGTTGTGATCTTTTTCAAGCATTTTATATTGAAATAAAGATTAATGGACTAATAATACTTTCATAAAAGGAGTTTCGCATATTACTCTGAAGGCTTCTAAATAATATGAGAATCTGAAACAAGACTATTGTTTAAAACTTACCAAACCCTAAGGGTTGGGAAATATTGAAAGATGATTAGATCTTTGGATCCTTATTGGATAAGACATTTTGTCGATGATACCATTTCGACAAATGACGGGCAATGTTAACATAGGAATAAAAGGGGATCATTCTCGGAAGAAAAAAGGATACCCTACATTCGTGCAAATTTCAAAGATATATATCGGTCATTACACCCGGGGAATGGTGTAACAGATTAAATTGAACATAATACAATCCATACCTCTGAGTGGTAAAGGGATGGATGAGGAAAACCAAATGCTATTCCCCTGAAATTGCAGTGGGTGGTACATACAGCGGGGCAGGTCTGTTGAGCAGAACATGATCGTTTCTTTGGGTTTTCTGTCAGAAGATACCAGCTGAACGAGAAAGCATGGTAGCGCATTAGTGATAGAAACTTGATGAACTTTGAGCAATGAAAACCCAAACATTAAATAGGGATCATTCTCACACTTCTAATTAGGAGCATTTGATTCATTCCGATCTTTGTATCCTAATCGTTGTACAAAAAAAAGAGAAAAAGAAGGAAATTATTCTCATGACATTCCGCATTCATGCAAATGTCGTCCATAATACATTTAGTTAGAAGCATTAGATTCATTTCAATCATTGCATTCTAACCATTACATAGGATTATTCTTATGACACTCTGCATTCATGCAAATGTCATCCCTAATATCATTTAGTTAGGAGCATTAGATTCATTCCGATCATGCATCCTAATCATTTTACAAGGGATCATTTTCATGACATTCTGCATTCATGTAAATGTCATCCATAATACATTCGAGTCTACAGGACATGTCCCTCAGAGGACGGTGTAGCAAACGAAAAAGTTTAGATTTTGTTCCATTGAGATGATAGTGGAGCAGGCTGAAGATTGAAGTCTTCCTGAAGATAGTAAGGAAGCAAATTAAAAAGTTCAGATTTTGTTCCATTGAGATGATAGTGGAGCAGGCTGAAGATTGAAGTCTTCCTGAAGATAGTAAGGAAGTGATTTAAAAAGTTCAGATTTTGTTCCCTAGAGATGATAGTGGAGCAGGCTGAAGATTGAAGTCTTCCTGAAGATAGTAAGGAAGCAATTTAAAAAGTTCAGATTTTGTTCCATTGAGATGATAGTAGAGCAGGCTGAAGATTGAAGTCTTCCTGAAGATAGTAAGGAAGCGATTTAAAAAGTTCAGATTTTGTTCCCTAGAGATGATAGTGGAGCAGGCTGAAGATTGAAGTCTTCCTGAAGATAGTAAGGAAGCGATTTAAAAAGTTCAGATTCTGTTCCCTAAAGATGATAGTGGAGCAGGCTGAAGATTGAAGTCTTCCTGAAGATAGTAAGGAAGCAAATTGAAAAGTTCTGATTTTGTCCCCTAGAGATGGTAGTAGAGCAATGAAGATTGAAGTCTTCTCGAAGATAGTAAGGAAGCAAATTAAAAGTTCAGATTTTGTTCCCTAGAGATGGTAGTGGAGCAAGCGAAGATTGAAGTCTTCACGAAGATAGTAAGGAAGCAAAATTAAAAGTTGATTTTGTTCCCTAGAGATGTTAGTGAAGCAAGCTGAAGATTGAAGTCTTTCTGGAGATAGTAAGGAAGCAAATTAGAAAGTCCAGTTACATTTCCTAGAGATGATAGTGGAGCAGTCAAGATTGAAGTCTTCACGAAGATAGTAAGGAAGCAAATTGAAAAGTTGATTTTGTTCCCTAGAGATGATAGTGGAGCGGATCAAGATTGAAGTCTTCTGAAGATAGTAAGGAAGCAAATTAAAAATTTCAGATTTTGTTCCCTAGAGATGATAGTGGAACAGGCTGAAGATTGAAGTCTTCCTGAAGATAGTAAGGAAGCAAGTTAAAAAGTTCAGATTTTGTCCTCTCGAGTTAGTAATAGGGCAGGCTGAAGATTGTAGATCTGGCATTCCTGAGATTACAGTGAAGCAGATTGAAGATACCAATCTGGCATCCTTGAGTTTGCAGGGAGCAGATTAAAATAACAAATCTGGCAATCTTGAAGTTACAGGAAGTAGATCGAAGATATCAGTCTGCATCCCTGAGTTTGCAGGGGAACAGATTGAAGATATCAGATTTGGCATCCCTGAGTTTGCAGTGGAGCAGATCAAAAGATAGTGGATACTGCCTTCATGAAGTTACCATGAAACAGATTGAAGCTATCAAACTTATTGAAATCAAGATGAAGTTTCAGTACCTCTGAAGATGCTGTTCGGATTGGAAGCCGTTTGAAGAAGTCGAGGCTTGGCCAAGACCAGGCAAAATTGGTCCTTTTATAGTCTTTGCTCTATTCTCGTTACACGACAATGAGCAAGAGGGGCAGCTGTAACAGCCCATTTTGCCCAGACTTGGAAATAAACCAAAATAAAAAAAAAACCCAAATGTCTATAACAGTCCAAAACAAAGGCCCAAATTTACAAAATTACCCGTGGCCCAACTTGACGCAATAGCCCAGATCCCAACTAACCCAACAGACCCAAACATTCGTGGCCCAAAAGGCCCAACACTAAACAGCTTCAGAGACCTAGGGTTTCTGAGGAAACCCTAGGCGCTGTAATGCCAGGCCAACAGTCGCGCCGTCTTAGCAGGAGCTCGATCGTCGCGCCGCAACACCCTCAGCCCCTTTGCGCCGCAAGCCTTACCTTCTTTAAAACCGCAAATCGCGTAGCAAGTCACGTCGCGGTCACCACCAGGATCCTTGCCTTTCACCTGCGAAAAAGGAAACAAATCGCAGCAAAAAATAGCAACAATATAGTTTTCCTTTTTTATTTTCATTTTTCAAGGCTATAAAAGCCGATTATTCTGTAAATCAAAGGGGGGAGAATATACACAGAGAAAAATAAAAAAAGGCATCGAAACAGAATACAGTTTTTTTTTACAAAAGGTGATTTTTTTAGTGTTATTTTATTTTGTTTTCTAATCTATGTTTTTCTTTTACACATAAATATTATAAAAAAAACAAGGAAAAGGATAAAGAGTTTACCTGTGCGCCGCCGTGGGTGACAACGCGTGTGGCGCGTGAGGACAGAGGCCCAGAGGTTCGGCAATCGGAACCCCAGAAAGAATTCTAATTTTTTTTTAAAAAATCGGATGACAAATGATTTTTTTGGTCCAAAAATTGATATATATAGCAGATATAAAACGACGCCGTTCAGCAGGCCAGGATCCGCGCGTTGACCCGAACCGAGGAAAGATCTGCGTGTTTTCATTGAGTGGTCTAATTGTAATTTCAGTCCTCCCGCATTTTTATTATTTTTAATTCCGTTTAATTTAAATTCTTTTTATTTTTAATTTAGCCCCAGAACTCCTATTCTGTTTCAATTGAGTCCACGGGCAGTTTAAAGGCCAACATCGGAACGGGGCTGTTTTGAAAAAGAGGCATGTAACATCCTAGATTAGGGGTTATGCGTTCGTGCATAATTCATGAGTTAGTAGGTTTTGGCAGTGTTTGGAAGTGAATTAAGGGTTTTTAGAACCCTAGGGTGTAGGTAAAAGTTTTGGGAAAATATTGGATTTTAAGTATAAAAGGGGGAGCTGGGTGAAGGAGCCCTTAAGAAAAGTTTTGGGAGTTTAGGACACAAGTAGCCGTGTGGTAAAGTGGCAAGGGACGCCACACAGGTCTTTGGGAGTTTGCGTCAAGTGGAGTGCCAAGGGGAGGAGGTTGAGCTGCAGGAATCGCACTTGGGAGTTTTTATTTTTGTCGTTAAAGGAGCAAGGCCAGGAGGCCTTAAGGGAAAAATCTTAGGCGTGTTTGGCATAAAAGCAGGCCTTGGTAAAAAGTGGTCGCAAGGCGCCACTTAAGGGCTTGGAAATGTATTTGTCTTTGGTCTTGGGTTCGAGCAACGTAGGAAGCAATGGACTTTTATTTTTGGCGTTAAAAGGGAGTTGGGCTAAGAAGGCCTTAAGAATAATTGTAAGGACTTTTGGACATGAAAGTGAGCACTGGTAAAGTGGCTTGGGCGCTTGCGGCAAAGGAGCTTCAAGAGGGCTCGAGTTGAGCCTTGTTGACACAGATAAGCGTGTTTTTATTTTTCCAAGTTGGCGCTAAAGGAGAAGAAGGTCTTAAAAGGAATTGTGGGAGTTTATGTCACAAAGGAGCTAGCAAACAAAGTGGCTGGTAGCATGTGCCGACTCCAAATGAGTCCCATGTTCGAAACACAGGGGCGACAAATGGGTGTGTTATTTTATTTTTGCATGTGACGTCAAGGCAAGGGAGAAGAGATGGGCGACTTTGGGACTTTGGAAGGTAAGGATAAGCCTTGTGTTTCTTTTAAATATTTGGCTATAGATAGTGGATAAATAAGATTTTATTTTATTTATTTTAGGAGGTGATAAGCTTGGTTATTATTTATTGGAAATTCGGCTATAAGGTAAGATAAATGTTGGTTTATTCAATTTATTTTGAATAAAAGGTTGATTTATTTTATTTAGTTTAGATGAGTAGATAGAAGATAATTATGGTGATATTTTATTTGAATAAGTAAGGATTAATTCAAGTTATTTTGAATGAGTGATAAAAGGATAATTGTAGATTTATTGTATTTATTTTGAATAGGTAATTAAGAGATAAAATAAGAGATTAAATTGGGATTTGATAGTGGAGATAGGTGTGCCGAATTTGGGTAGTATAAATAGGGATGATCAGCTCTTGGGATTTCTTTTCTTCATTCTCCTCTTTGACCGAAAGTTTTTAGTCAAAAGAGGTTCTCTTTTCCTTTCTTTTCTTTGAAGCCAAAACCGAATGTTGAAGTAGCCATATGTATCTTTTCTTCTTTGTTTTGTTCATTGAAATCATCATCTTCCCCAAGAACTATTCTTTCTTCCATTACTTGACAAAAGCCGAAACCCCTCTACCCTCGTTTCTTTATTACCGAATCCTCTAAGCATAAATCCCCTCCACTTTGTCGTGATCTCTTTTCATCATTAAGGTTTGAAACTCTTTCTTTTGGGATCTAGAAGTCGTTTCTCTAAGGGTGCTTTGGCGTAGTGGTAAGTAAGTTCTCTCCTAGCAATCGGTTTTGAGTTCTTCTTCATAAGTATACAGAAATCTATAGTGGGCTTTGGTCTAAGGTGGGCGAATGTCCATTAAGGCCATAGTGATATGTTCTCTTATGTGTAGCTACCGTCAAGGTGCATTGAGGAGTTTCAGGGATTCGTTTCATCAAGGAAGCACTAAGGAGCCTTTTTGGAATTAAAGTGATTAAGGTAAGCAAGTATGGTATTCTACCTCGGCCATATTATTGGTATTAAGTGTGACCGATTTTGGCTATGTGTATTTAGGGCCAAGTCGATAAAGATGGTAAAAGAGAAGCTTTCGGGATCCAAGTTCGGATATTTAGTAAGTATAGTTTAGATTGGGTATATTTGGATTATGATGTTATCGGTTAACCGAATGTTTTTGATTAAGATATCATTAATGGATTCGAGTGCGATCAAGGAGGACAAGGGATAGTCTCTATCCCCAAGTTTAAGAAGAGATCTGCATTTCTGCGATTTAGGGATTGTGCCGGAGGTGTGGACCGTCGGAACAAGAAAGTAGGCAAATAGCCGTAGTATCGCCTAGTGATAGCATCGATGAAAGCGTAGTTCTCCAAGTGATCAGTGTGTGATTAACCCACCGTTTTCGGGTATATGATATGTATGTGAAATGTGTATGTGTTATGAATGTGCTAACTAGTGCAAAGTGGAAATTGTGATAAGGATACCCTCAAGGGATATGTCGATAATCCGGTAAGTACCAAACCCGATGATATGTGATTATTAATATGAATATGTGATAATATGCTTGATGAACATGCTCATGCATCATTACATTGTATCATTATTTTATGTGGCATGTGCATGGGTGGGATATGATATGAAAGAAGGTACGGGTGTACTTGAGTACGTGGTTTGATGTTAGCCTTGAGCTACATCGTGGATTGACGTTGGATCGAGGTCACGTTGTGGATTAATTGCGATTTAGTTCGCGTGGCTTGATGAGTGGCTATGTGCCTCATCGTGGTTGATATCGGCTATGTGCCATATCGTGGTTGATGAGTGACTATGTGTCCCATCGTGGTTTTGGTGTTAGCTACGGCTACATCGTGGATTGGCGCCGATCGAGGTCGCATTGTGGACTATTGTGCTTAATTGCACGTGGGACGGCAGTGATTGCCTTTGGAGTGAAAAGGAGAGGGTGATTTGATAATCCCCTGGTGTGTGGTAGGTGGATAAGGGGTGTGTAGCGGATGGACCCTAGGTTTGGGTTGGGCTTCATAATTGCATGATTTCGTATGTGAACATATGTGGAAATGGGCCAAGCCCAATATGATATGTGGATTAATGTGGAAATGGGCAAAGCCCGGTATATGAATGTGGATCGGTGTGGAAATGGGCTAAGCCCAAAGATGTGGAAATTATGTGGTTAACTACCCTATTAGATGAATGTGATATGAATATGGGCCAAGCCAGAATGTGATAACATGTGAATTTGATAATTGATAATTGATATATGAGTTAATATGTGGTTAACATGTGGGTGGAATTCGATGGACTAATTACACACCTGAGTCCGTATGACTCACCCAATTTTTATTAAACATCGCGGTGATCGTGATTTTTGGACCGGGTTGGAGTGGATACAAAGGTGGCCATGCTGAAAGCGATTTCCATGCAGAAAGATAATTTAATTAATTAAGTAGTTATATTTTCAGTATTTTGATTAAGTGTTTATTGTAATAAGGCCCATTAAAGTGATTGAACATTTTTATTATGTTTAAGCTAGACGACCATTAAATTATTATTGGGAAGTGCTTTTAATTTTGGCAACTTATATTTTAAAAGCTTATAATAAAGTTTTAATTTGGATATTTTTATCAAGCTTATATTATTTAGAATTTTTAATTGGACATGGTTTTCAAATGACAAAATTTTTAATGTTTTTCCCAAAAGTGAAATCAGTCTTCTAACGTTTTTCCGCAGTGGCATTTCAAATTCGGTCGTAACGAATGGGCCGGGTTTGGGGTGTTACAAGGCATAATTGCCATTTTAACCCCTGTGATTTAACGCACGTTTTAATTTAATCCTTTTAATCTGTTTTAATTACTATTTAACCCCTGTTTTCTTTGTTTTATTTTAGTTTTATCCTCTTATTTTATTTTATTATTTTACATTGTATTTAATTATTTTATCATATTCTATATTATTTTTTTGTTAATATTACGAAATTCACATATATAAATTTTACATATATTATTTTTATATATATTTAATTATTATTAATTATTATTTTACTTGGTTTAATAATCTATATATTATTTTAATATTATTTATTATATTATATTTTTAAGTATTATATTATATTATATATTAGTTTTAAAATTTTGTTTTGTATAAAGTCTATTATAATATATAATTTGTTTTATTATTTATTACATATAATTTTTATGATTAGTATATTATTTATTATATTATATATATATTTTTAAAATATTATATTATATAGTATTATTTTATATTTTATATATTATTTCTAATTTTTCTTATTTATAAAGTACAATATTATATTATATGAGATATTTAATTTATGTTGTTTTTATTATACGTAATTTTATGACTAATATATTATATATATGCTTTTATATACTATTTATTTTTATTATTATATAGAGTTATTTATACATGTGTTAAATTATTAAATTATATATATATTTATGATAGGTTTTTACTTTTAATTTTTGTTATTATGTATATACATTAAATCATTTTAAAAATCATCATATTCTTTTCTCGATGTTTAAATATTTTTTTCATTTAATTTTGTTATTTCGTGAAAATATCAATTATTGCTATATTATATGTTTATTTATATTCTTCAGATTGTTTATTATTATTTAACATAGTTCTTTATATATTCATTTATGTTGTATTATTATTTTATTATTTATTATTTGATAATTTGTAATTACGTAGAATTGCTATTAAATATGTAGACTATATACTCAAACTATTATTTTTCTAAAAATGCCATTTTTAATGCATTTTATTTAAATAGTTTTAAAAATATACGGCGATATGTGATATTTGGGGAATTTCGAGAAGAATTTTGCCCTAACTTATTGGGTTCGATTTTTCTCGTGAAACTTTAGGTATTAAATATCCCTTCTCTTTTAAAAAACTGAAATTTACAAATTTCAAATAAAAAAACCTATTCTTGGGAATTCAAAGCGTTGTGTCTTAACTTACAGGGTATGACGTTTTGTGTCTCGAGGTAGGAATTTTCCAAAATAAAGACGTGCTTAGTTTCGAAGTCATGAGATGCTATATCCTAACTTATTGGGTATGGTGTTTTATTCTTTGAGATAGGTAAGTCCGGGTTTCTTTTCTTCAAATAAAAAGACCGCTTTCTAAAAGTTTTTTTAAGTTTCAACATTAAGACATGACTTTATCGATTAGGTACCAATTTCTGGGCGTTATGAGGGTGCTAACCCTTCCTCATACGTAACCGACTCCCGAACCTATTTTTTCTTATTTTTCGTGGACCAAAATCGGTATTTTGAAATAAAACGTTTTTAAGGTGATCCAATCACACCTAAGTAAAAAGGATTGGTGGCGACTCCATTTTCGTTTTTACAAGTCGATCCCCGTTTTTTAAACCCAAATTTTAAAATTGTCTCGATACCCCTGAAGGAATTGAAGAGAGATCTTCCGTCTTAAGTATAACTCCGGCTTCTTGAGATGAATCAACTGGCTATCCTTCGAGTAATTTCCACAAATCTGATCTTTCTGGCTCGGCTCCTTGGCCTAGCTGGAACCCCCTTGAAAGTTGGCCTCTAGGGTGTTTATATAGGCTTTTGAAATATGTTTCTTTACCCTTAAGTATCCAAATCCGAGTGAAATTCCTCTTCTCCACGGCAGGGACACGCCCTTGGCACGTACCCGTGTGAATCGTGGCCAGGCCGTGTTCAGGTCTGATTAGGGAGGCACGGCTGTGTTGCATGGGCCCAGGCCGTGTTGATTTTGTGATTTGGCCGATTTGGTCCGTTTTAAGCCTGTTTCTCATTTTTTTCATCCTCCGGTGCTTTCCTGAGTATAAAACATGAAAACAAAGGATTAAGAGCACCAATTTACAAAATTCAAGGCTTAAATCACCCAAAAGCATGCTAAATGTGGGTCTAAAATATGTTACTATTTCGGTTTATCAAATACCCCCACACTTAAGCTTTTGCTTGTCCTCAAGCAAAAATCTCAACTCATGATTAAAACGAACTTCCTTAATTCATAATTTTCATCAATAATGTTTCATCATAATTCAAAGATAATTCATACATGGATAATTCAACTCAAGGAGTCCTAAAGATTCAAACAATCTAAGTCATACATTTGTATCACAAAATATAGGTGTTTCCCCTCATCTGAATGGTTACCTCTGATTCAAAATCGACAAGGATTGACATCCTCACTACAGATTCACTCAAATCACTTGAGGTGTTTAAGGTTCAAAGATTAAGCACTCATAAGTCAAACATGAAAAGTTAATCCCATAGGCTTGCATGAGAATTAAATCTCCACCACTATAATATGAAATGATGCAAAAATCAAAAGGTCTTTAATAGGGTTGTAACGGGGCTTGGGTTAAGGTGTGGATATAGGCTAAATTAAAAGGTTAGAATCGAGATTAACCTGACAAATTACCTGACCAGAAACAATAAACTGAATATAAGTAATTACATCAATTGAAAGCTAATAGTACTAATGATTCGAGCTTCTTCTTCAATATTTGGAATTCAAACGTATAAGCTCATTTAATCACAAAACTAATAATGACTATACTTCAATTTTTTTTAAGAACAAGTCAAATACATAATAAAGGATGAATTTAACTACTGAAATAAAGATCATAGTTAGGCAACTGATCAAATCAAATCTCGATATAAGGGTAGTCAAAAGGAATGGTGATAACAAAAACAAAGGGTTTTCGGTTAGTATTAGCGGGTAAGTCAATAAATGGGTTGTCAGGATTAAACGGGGTTCACTAGGGGTTAATAATGAAGGTAGGCTTTTAGTAAAGTGAGTGGGTTAAAACCTAGGTGCCTTTATCATCTTCGTATATCAAATCAAAGGTGTGGTCTCGACTTGTATAATCATGCAAGTTCTAGAATAACAAATCAATGTTGACACGCTCATAATGAATAAAGTGAGCAAGAAAAAGAATATATGCTCTATTAAGGCTCAACATCTCACCCAAATTATAGCTTTTTAATGTCAACCTAGAAAATTTCAAACTTCAAAGTAATCTTCAAATTCAGGTAGACAACCTAAAAAAAATTTAATCCTGAAAAATAGACTTATCATGCTTGATTTTCTAGTATCTTAAAGTTTTAAATTATCAATGCACAATTATCAATGACTTAATCTAAAATATCTCAATAAAAAATCATGAATTCGCAGGGAATTTCATTCTAATCATAATATGAGAAACTTACTTAAGAAACAAGACATAATTCAGGATTTGAGAATAATGCAAAAAAGTTTGGCACCTAATTTCAGGAATTTGAGAATAATGAAAAAAATTAGGCACCTTTTTAGGTTGTTCACCCCCCACACTTAAGATGTACATTGCCCTCAATGTACAAAGATATATATATATAAACAATTAAGTAGAAATTCAAAAGATATGGAGAGAAGTGAAACTCCCTGAATTATGGATGAAATCCTTGCGTTGGAGGTGAAAGATAAGTTGGAGGAGGCGTCTCTGGTGGTGGTATGGTGGCCATCCATAGTCTCTGCGCTAGATGAAGAAATTGGGTAGCTCATGCAGAATTAGCCAGGAAATAATAATAATAATTCAAACTATACTAATTATATATTTAAAGAAAAGCAAGCTAAAGTGAAGGAAAATAAAAAGTGAAATAAAATTAAAAGAAAAGATTAATGGATCGAAGAGTCCTTATTGTTGGATGGGTTGCGAGGTGGGTGTGACTTCTAAGGCCGCGGTGATGTTTGCAGAGGTCATGGTGGGGTGATTTCCAAGCAGCCTGAAGAACCTAAAACCAAGAAGCTAAAATAGAATAAGCTAAATTAAGCATAAGAGTGTTAAAGAGAAGGAAATTAAAAGAGATGAGAAAAGAAAACTAAAAGCTAAATGGTCTCAAAGACCCGGCGGCTTTTCGACTAGGCAGCGGCTAGGCATGAACTTATGTAGATCGGTCTCCCACAGGGAGACTATACTGGGATCCTTCCGCTTCTTTGACATGGATGTGGTGGAGCTCAAGGGTTTTAGTAATAACCAAGGGGAAAGAGTATGAAAGGGGAGAATTCTGAATAATGGAATGGAAGAAAGTGGTATGGATGGGGGGTGGGTGGGTTAAATAGAAATTTGGGGTTTGGTGCCTTTCCACGCCCGTGTGCCATGGGCGTGCTGGGTCACACGGCCATATCGCACGGCCGTGTTGTGTTTCGTTCATTTCTCCCACGCCCGTTCCGTGGTCACCACGCCCATGTCGGGTCAAATAGTGTCGACCACGGCCGAGTCGCACGGCCGTGGTGTTCAGTTGGAGCCCGTTTGTCTTCCCTCAGTGTCGGCCACGGCCATGTCGCACGGCCGTGGCGGGGTAGTTGGGTCTGTGATTTGAAGATACGATCCGTCCTGACTCGTACCATCTCTGCCATGTCAGTATGGAGATTCGGTGCATCCACACGGCCACGGCCACGGCCTTGTGTAAGGCCGTGTGGTATGGAAATTTGTCTTGGTTAGTTTATAGTTAGTTGCTGCAAAGGAGAATTAAGAGTGAAAAATAAAATGAAATAAAATAGAAAGAGTAATGGAGTTACTGCTCGGGTTGCCTCCCGAGAAGCGCTCGTTTAAAGTCTTAAGCTAGACTTTCCTCTCGTTTGCATCATCAAGATGGTTTGAGGAGTTGAAAGTCCTTCCTCATGCTATCAGTTTCATTATCATGACAGAGTTCAAGTCGAGATGCGTTTATATTGAAAGTGCCACAAATAGGATTACTTACCTCGACTGTTCCGTATGGGAAAACACTTATTACCCTAAAAGGGATTTCTTTATTTTTATTAGGGTCAGGTGAAACACCCCAAACCCGGCCCACGAGCTTTGACCAGATTTGGTATGTTCCTCAAGTAAACCGGTTCAAAATTCTTTTGTTCTTAGGAAAACTTGTGTGATTTTAAGAAAAATATTGTTTTGGGTTGGGCTTGTGTTGAAAACAGGTTCGTTTATATTGAAATCCCTTTTATCTTAAGTGACAAAATATTTAGGGTTTAGTTTAAAAGAAATTTTAATTAAATTTTAATAGATAAAATTCATAATCATAATAAATAAAAATAAGTGTAAAGTAATTCCACTATGGCCTTATGGCCTTATTACATCAAATAATTCCCAAAATAATTCAAAGTACTAAAATAAATTCAAGAGTCCTCAAAATATAAACTTCATGTTGAGCATGGCCACCACAAGTTCTTAGTCCCGGTCCATCACTCATTCATCACACGAAAAATGTTCCCCAACGGGTGAGTCAAACAGACTCAATGTGTACACGACACTAAATCATAATAGAATCGGGCATATCACATATTACACATTCAAAACATAGAATACAAAGGTTATGATGCATTCCCAAACCCAAACCTAGTTGTCCATCCGCTACACACCCCGGACCCGCCCGTCACACCGTGGGGACTACCAAGTCAACCCTCCATCCCGCTACACACCATCGAAGGCAGTCGCTGCAGTCGACGTGCTCATCGCCCATATAAAATTTGTGGCATAGCCACAGATAATTGTGTCATGAGACACCACATTCGAGATAATGTAACCGGTTACCACATTCGAGATAATGTGACCGAAGTCACCACATTCGGATAGTGAGACCGTAGTCATCACATTCACTTCCCCTTTTTCATATATCCCGAATGACCCATATTATTCATATCATGCATATCATACTTAAATTCACATTCTTATCATATTTCACATGTTAAATATAACATATTTCGTAATCCTAATAGGAGTAGGAAACGTACCTGAGTACTTTGTACCATATTATGGTACCTTATCCACATTCTTATAAACATGCATATTTTACATATTACCATCAATCTTATTAAAAGTTAGTGTGGGGTACACACTGATTACGCTTAAAATTTCCTTGAGATCCGAAAAGCTTGATCTAATGCTTAGATCCTTAATCCCTACATTGATTTATCACTTATTACCTTAATAAAAAGCCATTCGACCATAAATCCAAATCCTAGTAGGATTAGTATACTTAAACTTACCTTGTGGATTTTAAATCCCGAAACTCACCGAATAACTAGGGAACACGTGGCCTATGGTGTACCTTCGGAAAATAACTTCTCCTTCCTTGTAGTCGACACTTAGTAAATCCGAAAGATCTCTTCAAAGTTTGGCAAATAAGAATATTGATGGGATTAGTCCTAGATTTCGACAAATCTAAAAGAAAAGAATGGAAATCAAAACTTGTTCTTACCCTTTCTTGAAGAAATCGTGACACCTATGCTTGAAGCCCTCAAAGATTCGGCTTTTGATGGATTGGAAAGAAAAGAAAAGGAAGAATAAAGATGGAGGATTCGGCTAGAACACAAGGTATTTCGGCTTGGCAAAAATAAAAGAAAGAAAAGAAGAGAAGAGAGCACTAAGAATTCGCAGAGAAAGGAGGAAGCACAAATTGATGAGTAGCCCCCTTCCTTTCTTTTATAGCCGAAATTATCATCTAAGGAGTCCTTACTTGGCCACCACTCTTCTATTTTAATAGCTTTATCTCTTTAATTATCACTTAAAATAAAAGATAATTCAGCAACTATCCTTACTTAGCGAAATTATTAAACTCAAAGTCCCTTACTTGGCCATCACTTCTCCCTTATTTTCCTCTTTATTTCTTTATTCAAATTAAAAGAATTTAATCCAGCAATTATCTCTTGAAAATAATGATAAATAAATCCCTTATTTATCCACTATTTATAAAATAATAAAAGCTCCTAATTTATAGCCATGTGCCAGTCCACCTCGAGTCTTACGGAAGCAAAAATAAAACCTCCTTTATTTGCTTCCCAAGTGACTCGAACTCGAGACCCATTCCTCTTGCATATGGCGCCATTTCCATAGGCCCCAAGTGGCATCTTGGACCACTTTTCCAAGCCTGTTTGTGTGTCAAATTTCACAAACTTTTTCTTTTAAGGCCACCTTGCCTTAATTTCCTCTTTTAAACCTTAAAACTCGTCATTTCTAGGTCATTTCTAAGTTTCCAAAAATTTTCGATCGGCTCTGTAAACTTGACATTTCCTTACATTTCCATGACATTTCCTTACAAGACATTTCCTTACATTTCCAAGACATTTCCTTACATTTCCATGACATTTCCTTACAAGACATTTCCTTACATTTCCAAGGTTCTAAAAATGTTCACTTTCCTCTTTTAAACTTAACATTTCCATACATTTCTAGGTTTCCAAAAGTGTTCAAAATATATTCATAACACATAAGATATGTCATTTCGCACAATTAAACCAAAAATGCATAGGCCCTTTTCAGGATGTTACATCAGGAGGAGATATTCGAGGGTCTGCTTTATCTAACAATACCTGGTCTCCTATTTTAAAGTGATTTGTCGCTCCTACGAGCTCGTCTGGTGGTTCCCTTGGTTTCTCTTCGTGTATCCCTAGTGTTTCCTTGAAATGTGTCTTCCACTCGTCTAGTTCATCAACTTGATCCCTTCGATCCTCATGAGTTGTTTCCTTGTTGGCATTGGGTCTAGGATCGGGTTTAGTTGTGTTCTTTTGTGGTGCTTCCTGCAAAGAAGGGTTAACCGAACGGTTATCAATAGAATTTACTTTCTCACCTTGTTTGCTTGATGTTCTAACCGAATCGAGAGCCTGAAGAGTGACTGTCTCGTCACCTACACAGAGTATGAGTTCACCTACGTCGACATCAATTTTAGTCCTGGCAGTTGCTAAAAAGGGCCTTCCTAGAATTAATGGGATACTATTGTCCTCATTCATGTCTAAAACAACAAAGTCTACTGGGAATACGAATTTATCAATCTTTACTAGCACATCTTCGATTATACCCCTAGGAATTCTAACAGTTTTATCAGCTAATTGAATGCTCATCCTAGTTTGTTTGGGTTTCCCTAGACCAAGTTGTTTAAACAATTTATAAGGCATGACATTTATGCTTGCCCCTAAATCAGCTAACGCATTATCAATAGATAAACTACCAATTAAGCATGGAATTGTAAAAGTCCCTGGATCTTTTAATTTTTGTGGTAATTTATTTTGGAGAATTGCTGAGCACTTTGCGTTGAGTTCCACATGTGATTCCTCGTCGAGCTTTCTCTTGTTTGTCAAAAGCATTTTTAAGAATTTCCTTGAATCTGGCATCTGTGAAAGAGCTTCAAGTAATGGTAAGTTAATATGTAATTTCTTTAAAAGTTTAAGAAACTTACCGAATCACATTCCTCTGTGTGTCGTCTTTCTTCATCGCCTCGGGGTATGGTATACGAGGTTGGTACTCTTTAATTACCAGTTTTGGCTTTTTACTTTCTTCCTCAACCTTACCCTTTTCTACCACATTCTCTTGTCTTAAATGAGGCTCATCTAACCTTACATTATTCTTAGTTGATATGGCTTGAATCTGCTCCATTGGGTTAGTTTCAGTGTTGCTTGGCAATCTACCTTGTGTTCGTTCCGTCAAGATCTTGGTGATTTACCCAATTTGATCTTTGAGCTCTTGTGTCGATGCTTCTTGTTTTGCAAGTTTTGTTTCTATACTTTGGCAACGTGTTTCTGTTGCTGCTATATATTTTGTCAGCATCTCCTCAAGGTTCGGTTTCTTATCCTGTGGGTACTGCTGCTACTGGAAATTTGGAGGGTGTTGTTGTCTTTGATTTCCTTGACCACCCCATGAAAAATTGGAATGGTTCTTCCAACCTGGATTTTAAGTATTGCTATAAGGGTTATTTTGATATCTAAAATTGTTACTTACATAGTTCATTTGTTCGCCATCTATGCCATGTCCGTAGGGTGGGTACTTAGGATTCGCCACACCTCCACTTGTTTCGCACTGCATAACGGGTTGTACCTGCAAGGAATTACACAAACCATCAAACTTTTTAGTTAACATGTCTACCTGATTCGATAGCATGGTTACTGCGTCGAGGTTGAAAACACTGGTAGCTTTCATGGGCTTTGTCCTCGTAACTTGCCACTAATAGTTATTCAGTGACATCTCCTCTATAAATTCGTAAGCTGCGTCAGGTGTTTTATTATTCAAAGTTCCACCGGCTGCTAAATTGATCAACTGTCTAGTTGAGGGATTCACACCGTTGTAAAAAGTTTAGACCTGTAGCCACAAGGGTAATCCATGGTGTGGGAACCTTCTCAAAAGATCCTTGTATCTCTCCTATGCATCGTAAAGTGTTTCTAAATCCATCTGCATAAAAGAAGAGATATCATTCCTTAACTTGACCGTTTTGGCCGACGGAAAATATTTTAATAAAAAAATTTCGGTCATTTGTTCCCATGTAGTAATTGATCCTCGGGAAGAGAATGCAACCTTTGTTTAGATTTATTTCTCAAAGAAAAGGAAATAACTAGAAGGCGGATGGCATCATCGATGAACGCCATTAATTTTAAAAGTGTTGCGAATTCCGAAAATTTGCTAAGTGTGTGTTAGGATCCTCATCTCGCAAACCATCAATGAATGAATCTGTTGTATCATCGTATAGTGTTAGGTTTCAATTGAAATTATTTGCAGCAAGAGTAGGTCTAACAATACTAGATTCGAGTACCAACTAAACTAGGCTTAGCATAATCATACATAGTTCGAGGAGCATGATTTTCGGCCATCTCTTGAGGTGGTGGATTGTTCAGTCCATCTCTTGGTGGTATTGATGATGTTTTCTTGCTCTTCTTCTGTGTATTGTAGACTTCGCCTAATTTCTCTCCGGTTTCTCCGAGCTGTTGGTTCGATCTCACTATCGTAAATTAAAGGTCTTGTCGGGTTCCTTCTAGTCATAAACTAGAGGTACCTATAAGGGGAAAAAACTAAAATTTAGAAAGATAAAAATAGAAAATAAAATAAGAGTAAAATTGCAGAAAAATAAAAATAAAAAATGACTAAAGTAATAAAAATTGAGTGTTCTTAATATTTCAGTTCCCCGGCAACGGCGCCAAAAACTTGATCATTGTTTTATGCGATGTCAAAGTCTTAAAATTTATAATGAGAATGATCGAACCTAAAAACTAACTATGACAACGATTGAGGCAAGTGTACCTATCGAACAGTAGTATAGCTTAGTGGCAAGACCAGATTGTCGAACCCAAAGGAACCGAAAGTACTAATACTAACCTTCTTTTTATTATTTAGCCTTAAAATTGAAGTGAATCGGTTTAATCTAGAAAATTAACTAACTACTAAGCTAAAGACGATGAGACAAAAAAGAATAAAATTAGGGAAATACTTGTGGGAAAAACCAATTGATTAAAACAATACCCAAGGAAGGATCCACCTAGACTTCACTTGTTATCTAACTTTGAGCCAGACGATTTATTCATTTGACTTGATCCGTAAGATTCCCTAAGTTATATTAATACCTCCGTCGAGGATACTAAGGTCTAATCCTAGGTTGATTAATTGAAATCTCTTTCTAATTAAAACCCCTAAGATTGCATTAACTCGATCTATGGACTCCTATATTAGGTTTCACCCTAATTTGGCAAAATCTCGTCACCCTATGTCTAGGCGTGCGATCGACTACGCTTAATTATGCTAGATCTACTCTTAGGCAGGGACTTTTGCTCCTCCACCTAAGCACATCAAACTTTAATTAATATCCGCGAAATATCAACACAAGAATTAAGAACACATAATTAAGAACAAGTCAAATATTTATCATATAGTTCAGCAAACGATAACAAGATTCATCTAAGTTTCACCCCCTCAGGTATTTGAGGGTTTAGTTCATAATGATAACAAAATACATCTCAAAAGAAAAGATAAAACAAAACATAAGAAATACTCTAAAACCCCCTGAAGGAATTGAAGAGAGATCCTCCGTCTTGAGTATAACTGATAAACCGAAATAGTAACATATTTTAGGCCCACATTTAGTACGCTTTTGTATGAATTATCCCTTATTTTATGTAATTTGGTGCTCTTAATCCTTTCTTTTCATGATATATACTCAGGAAAGCACCAGGGGATGAAAAGAACGCAAAACGGGCTTAAAACGGGACAAATGGGCCAAAGCATGAAATCGACACGGCCTGGACCAAAGACCACACGACCGTGCCTCACTGATTATCTAGAACACGGTCTTCCCTCGATTCACACGGCCGTGCTTCATTAAAGAAATTTGAACACGGGCTGTCCACGATTTACACGGGCGTGTGCCATGGCCGTGCCTCTGCCGTGGAGAAGAGCAATTTCATTCGGGAAAGGATACTTAGGGAGAAAGAAACGTATTTCAAAAGCCTATAAATACACCCTAAGTTTGACCTGAAAGGGGGAGCCCAAAGCTATCGTCTAGGGGCGTCGTGCTAGGCCAGAGAAGGCAGATTTGTGGGGATTCACTCAGGGATAGCCAGTTGATCCATCTCAAGAATCCAGAGTTATACTCAAGAAGGAGGATCTCCTCTTCAATTCCTTCAGGGGGTTTTAGGGATTTCTTATGTTTTATTTTATCTTTTCTCTTGAGATGTTTTTCTTTATTGTTATGAACTAGACCCTTCAGATACCCGAATGGGATGAAACCTATGATGAATCTTATTATTTGATTATTTGAATTATATGATAAATACTTAGTTTGTTCTTAATTATGTGAGCTTAATCCAAATTTAATGTGCTTAGGTGGAGGAGGAATAGACCCTGCCTAAGAGTATATCCAACATAATTAAGCGGAGTTGATCGCACGCCTAGAGATAGGGTGACAAGATTTTGCCGGATTAGGGTGAAACCTAATATGGGAATCCACATATCGATTTACTGCTATTCTAGGGGGTTATTATAAGAGAACGAGATTTCCACTAATTAACCTAGGGTTAGACGTTATTCGCCTCGAGAGAGGGTTTAATATACGTTAGGGAGTCTTACGGATCAAACTAAGTAAATAAATCGTATGGTTCAGTGATAGATAACAAGTGAAGTCTAGGTGGATTATTCCTAGGGTATCGTCGAAATCAACTGAGTTTTTCCAAAGTTATTTTCCAAATTAATTCTTCTTTGTCTTAGAGTCTTTAGTTTAGTAGTTAATTAATTTAGATTAATAAACAAACTTCACTTATTTTAGGCTAAATAATAAAAAGAAAGTTAGTATTAGTACTTTTAGTTCCTTTGGGTTCGATAATCCGGTCTTGCCTAAACTATACTACTGTTCGATAGGTGCACTTGCCTTTAATCGTTGTCAGAGTTAGTTTCCAGGTTCGATCATTCTTTTATAAATTTTAAAACTCTGATTTACAGCGATCAAGTTTTTGGCGCCGTTGTCGGGGAACTAAAATATTAAAAAAACTCTATTTTTATTACTTTAGCCATTATTTTTATTTTTCGCAATTTATTTTTAGTTTTTATTTTAATTTTGCTAAACTTTCTTTCTTTCTTTTCCTAGCAGGTACCTCTAGTTTATGACTAGAAGGAACCCGAGAGGACCTTTAGAATACGACAGTGATATTGAAGCTACCGCTCGAAGAAATCGAAGAGAAATTAGGCGAGCCCTAAATTACCAAGGAGAGCGAGAAGACAGATCCAATCCTACTGAAGGGATGGACGAAAATAATCTTCCACCACAAGATGTGGGAGAAAATAATGCTCATCGTACTATGTTTGATTATGCTAAACCTCATTTAACAGGAGCCGAATCAAGTATTGTTAGGCCTGCTATAGCTGCTAATAATTTTGAATTAAAGCCTAACACTATACAAATGATTCAACAGTTTGTTCAATTTGATGGTTTACAGATTTAAGATCCAAACGCTCATATAGCTAATTTTTAGAATTCGTGATACCTTCAAAATAAATGGAGTTTACGATGATGCCATACGACTTTGGTTATTTCCCTTTTCATTAAAGAATAAAGCTAAGCAGTGGTTAAACTCGTTACCACGGTCAATCACTACATGGGAACAAATGACCGAAATTTTTTTATTAAAATATTTCCCACCGCCAAAACGGCCAAATTACGTAATGATATATCTTCCTTTGTGCGAGATGGAATTAGAGACATTTATACGATGCATGGGAGAGATATAAGGATCTCTTGAGAAGGTGTCCGCACCATGGTTTACCTTTGTGGCTCCAAGTCCGGACTTTCTATAGCGGTGTAAACCCCTCAACGAGGCAACTAATCGACTTCGACCACGGTGGAACCTTGAACAATAGAACTCGGAGGCTGACCTACGAGTTTATAGAAGAGATGTCATTTGAATAACTATCGGTGGCAAGTTACAAGGACTAGGCCAACAAAATCAGCCGGAGTTTACAACCTCGACGCAAAGTAACCATGCTATCAAATCGGGTAGAGTTGATGAATAAGAAGCTTGATAGTTTGTGTTCTTCGCGGTACATCCGGTCATGCGATGCGACACAAGTGAAAGCGTGGCGAATCACGAGTACCCACCCTACCAACCGGGCACGAGAGCGAAGACGGATGAACTATATAGGTAACAATTTCAGATCTAATAATAACCCATATAGTAATAATTATAATCCAGGTTGGAGGAACCACCCAAATTTTTCGTGGGGAGGACAAGGAAATCAGGGAAACCAAAGGCAACAACCTCCTAAAAATTTCCAAAATCAGCCCTATCCGCAAGAGAAGAAGCCGAATCTTGAAGAGACACTGAACAAATTCATAGCATCAGCAGAGGCTCGCTTCTAAAACACTGAGACAACATTAGATAATCAACAAACAGCGATCAAAACGATCGAGAGTCAAGTTGGGGAATTTATTAAGTCAATTGAACAACTTACTGAGATGGTTTCCAAAATTCGATCAGCGGTTTTCTCTAAAGAAATAGAACAGGTAAAGGCAGTTACACTAAGAAGTGGGAAGGAGCTAGTCGAATCAGAGAAAAGAATGCCACCTGTAGATGACAAAGCAAAGGATATGAGAATTGAGGATGTAATTCCAGTACATAAAGAAAGTAAACCACCGATCTCATATCCAGCAAGGTTGAAGAAAGAACGATTAGACTCCCAATATGGTAAGTTTCTTGAGCTTTTTAAACAAATACATATTAACCTACCTTTTGTCGAAGCCATTTCACAGATGCCGACATACGCAAAATTCTTGAAAGAACTCCTGACGAATAAAAGGAAGCTTGAAGAAATATCAATGGTGGAGCTTAATGAAGAATGTTCGGCCATCCTCCAAAACAAGTTGCCAACCAAATTAAAAGACCCAAGAATTTTTACTATTCCTTGTTTAATTGGCAGTTTAAATGTTAAGAAAGCATTAACTGATCTAGGTGCCAGTATTAATTTAATGCCTTATAAGATGTTTAAACGACTAGATCTCGGGGAACCAAAACCCACTAGGATGAGTATTCAGTTAGCTGATAGATCTATTAAATATCCTAGAGGAGTTATCGAAGACGTCTTGGTAAAAATTGATAAATTTATTTTTCCCGTTGATTTTGTTGTGCTTGACATGGATGAAGACATTGAGGTCCCCTTAATTCTAGGGCACCCTTTTTTAGCTCTTTGCTAGGGTCACATTATTGATGTAGGTGATGGTAAACTTGCATTAAGGATAGGCGATGAGGAAATTAGTTTTCAAATTTATGATGCCATGAAATATTCTAGAGAACAAGATGATTCATGTTATTTTGTTGATACCAATGACCATCTAATTCAAAACTCATTTACAGAAATCTGCATGAGGACACGATGGGCGTGTGTCTCACTCAAGAAGAGGGGAAAGAAGATGAAGCACGAGCTAAAATTATCATCAAAACAAATGGAAAAAGAAAGCATCGAATTTGATGACGATTTCAAACAAAACCCTCTGTTGATGAACCACCCAATTTAGAATTAAAACAAGCGCCAAAGCACCTAGAGTACGCATTCCTTGGGGAAAATTCTACGTTACGAGAATTATCTCTTGAATTAGAACCCAAGGAAAAGAAGAGTTGATACAGTCTTGAGAGAGCATAAAAAGCCATAGCTTGGAAAATCTCGACATTAGGGAATAAGCCCAACATTTTGTACCCACAAAATTTTAATGGAAGATGAGTATAAGCCATGTGTGCATCCACAAAGACGACTAAATCCCAACATAAAAGAAGTCATGAAAGCCGAGGTAATCAAACTTCTAGATCTTTGGAATAATTAATCCTATTTTCGACGACAAGTGGGTGAGTCTGTGCGAGTTGTCCCAAAGAAAGGAGGCATGACCGTGGTAGCTAATGAAAAGGATGAACTAATTCCTACCCGGGACGATCCACGAGTTGGAGAGTTTGCATAGATTACAGGAAGCTGAATGACACCCCTAGAAAAGATCACTTTCCCCTACCCTTTATTGATCAAATGCTAGAAAGGTTATCAGGACACATGTACTATTGCTTCCTAGATGGACTCTCGGCTATTTCCAAATCCCAATACTTTTTGAATATCAAGAGAAGACAATGTTCACATGCCCATACGAGACGTTTGCTTATCGTAGAATGCCTTTTGGATTATGTAATGCTCCTGCTACTTTTCAGGCGTTGCATGCTAGCAATCTTTGATGAACTCGTGGAAGATATCATGGAGGTATTTATGGATGATTTCTCGGTTTGGTAATTCTTTCCATCTTTTCCTTAAAATTTTAAAACGAGTCCTAATGAGATGTGAGGAAACAAACCTTGTTTTAAATTGGGAAAAATGTCACTTCATGGTACAATAGGGAATAGTATTAGGACATAAAATTTCTAGTAAAGGGATCGAGGTAGATAAAGCAAAGATTGAAACCATAGAAAAATTACCTCCTCCCAGTTCAGTTAAGACCATTAGAAGCTTTTTAGGACATGCAGGATTTTATAGAAGATTCATTAAGGATTTTTCTAAAATAGCTAAGCCTTTAACAAAATTACTAGAAAAAGATGTTCCTTTCAATTTTGATCAGGAATGTTTAGATGCATTCAATATCCTTAAGGATAAACTAATAAATGCTCCAATTATAATTGCACCTGATTGGAATCTACCCTTTGAACTAATGTGTGATGCAAGTGACTTCGCAGTAGGTGCAGTTCTAGGACAACGAAGACGCAAGCATTTTCAGCCAATTTACTACGCTAGCAGAACACTAACACCCACACAAGAAAACTATACCACCACAGAGAAAGAATTGCTAGCCGTAGTTTTTGCTTTTGATAAATTTAGACAGTATCTAATATTGTCTAAAGTTGTCGTTTACACTGACCATTCAGCTCTTCGTTATCTTTTAAACAAACCTGATGCAAAACCCAGACTCATACGATGGATTTTACTCTTACAAGAATTCGACTTAGAAATACAAGATAAGAAGGGAGCCGAGAATCTTACAGCGGATCACCTTTCTAGACTTGAAAATCCACACACCAAAGAACTCGATGAAAGTGAAATAAATGATTCGTTTCCCGAAGAACAAATCTTTCTATAACACATTCTGAGGTACCATGGTTTGCAAATATTGTGAATTATTTAGCAGCTAACGTCTTGCCAAGGAAATTAACACATCACCAAAAGAAGCGATTCTTTGCTGATGTGAAAAATTATTTTTGGGAAGATCCCTTTCTTTTTCGCATACGTACAGATCAGATAATTCGAAGATGTGTTACAAAGACAGAAGCGAGCAAAATCTTAGAGCATTGCCATTCAGGACCATCAGGAGGACACTACAGTGGTATTAAGACAGCACACAAAATACTTGAATCAGGGTTTTATTGGCCCACTCTATTTAAAGATGCCAACAGGTATGTTACCTCGTGTGATAGATGCCAAAGAATAGGGAATATTTCTAAACGTGATGAAATGCCTGAAACATATATGTTATCATGTGAAATATTTGATGTATGGGGTATTGATTTCATGGAACCATTCCCTAGTTCATTTGGAAACAAGTACATCCTAGTGGCAATTGATTACATGTCAAAATGGGTAGAAGCGGAAGCTTTACCTACCAATGGTGCTAGGGTAGTAGTCAAGTTTCTCAAGAAAGCTGTTTTCCCGATTTGGCACAGAGCCATCATTAGTGATAGGGTACTCATTTACGTAATTCTCAATTTGCAAAAGTCCTAAAAAAATATGGAGTATACCACAGGACAACCACCCCATATCATCCTCAAACCAGTGGGCAAGTTGAGGTAGCAAACCGAGAACTTAAGCGCATTCTAGAAAAAACGGTTGAATCAAATAGAAAAGATTGGGCAGTTAAAGTAGATGATGCTTTATGGGCCTATAGAACAACATTTAAAACACCTCTAAGGACATCCCCATACAAACTTGTATACAGGGAAAATTTGTCATCTACCATTCGAATTAGAACACAAAGCTTTTTGGGCAATAAAATTTTTGAATCGACCTCAAAATTGCGGGGAAAGAGAAGAATGATGCAGATGAACAATTTGGGCGAGTGGAGAAGCGGAAGCCTATGAGAACTCAAAGCGTGCAAGGAAGCAACAAAGCGGCGCCACGATGCTCATCTCAAGAGATCAAAATAATTCAAAGTAGGAGACCTGGTCCTACTATACAACTCAAGGCTTAAACTATTTCCGGGAAAGTTAAAATCAAGATGGTCAGGCCCATTTATGATCAAAACAATTTTTCCATATGGCACCATCAAGGTAACTCATCCCACTAAAGGCACATTCAAGGTAAATGGTCACCGACATTTATAATGGTGCAGATTTTGGAGATATAAGAGAGGAGCTTATGCTCCATGAGCCTTCTTTTAGAACCAAAAATAGGGAAATCTAGCTTAAGACTATAAACTAGCGCTTCTTGGGAGGCAACCCGAGCACTAACATAATTTATTCTCACATTTTGCTTTAAATTTATTTTTCTTTTCTTCTTTTCTTTCTGAACACTTAGTTATAAACTAACAATGGGTGCAGAATTCCAGGACACACGGCCTTACACACGGCCGTGGCCGTGGCCGTGTGGACCATAAGAATCCCCGTACTAACATAGCAGAGGCCATGCAAATCAATTCCAACCACCTTTCGACGTCACGGATCCAACCACTACACCACAGGCACCGACAAAGGGGCACGCCCGTGCCCCATAACCGTGTGAAGCTACTGACTTTCCAACCACGGGAAGAACACGCCCGTGCCTTACGACCGTGCGAACCTAATAACTTGCCACCACGGGCAGAACACGCCCGTGTCTTCCAACCGTGGTCGACTCAAAAACAAACATAGAGAATCAACACACCCTGCGACACGACCGTGCGATGCGACCGTGTGAATCGACACACCCTCAACCCACGGGCATGGTAAATTGCCAGACTTGAGATTCTATTTAAATACCATGCCCCTCTCCTTTCTCTCCTTACCTACTCTTCTTCTTCTTCCTTCCTTTCTTTTCTCCCTTTTGTTTCTTTTTCCTTTTCCTAATAAATCCTCAGACTCTTGAGCTACAACAAAATCATATCCATGGCAAAGAAGCGTAAAAGGCCAATCTCCTCAAAGGAGACCGATTCACTGAGTTCATGCAGCAGACTTTATCCAAACAACAAGCCAAGGGTCTTTGAGACCAATTATCTGTTCTTTTATTTTTATCTTCTCCTTTATTTTCTTTATCTTTACTTCTCTTCTACTTAATTTAGTTTATTTTGTTTTAGTTTCTTGTTTTTAGATTCTTAAGGCTGCTTGGGAATCACGCCACCACCACCACCAAAGGCACAATCTCCTCTCAAGGAATCATCCAAAAATTCAGGAAGTTTTCACTTATGCCCATATCTGATGATTTTATTACAAGGTTATTATATATCATTGTACATTGAGGGCAATGTACATCTCAAGTGTGGGGGGTGAACAACCTAAAAAGATACCTAACTCAGCCTGAATTTAGTCTTGTCTTAAAAGTAAATTACTCATATTACTAATTAGGATGAAATTTCTGATGATTTATGATTTTTATTGATATGTTTTAGATTAAGTCACTGATAATTGTGCATTGATAATTAAATTCTAAGAATACTAGAGAATCAAGCATGATAAGTCTATTTTTCAGAAATTAAAAATTTCCTAGGTTGTCAAACTGAGTTTAAATATTATCTTGAAATTTGAAATTTACGAGGTTGACATCAAAATACCCATAAATTTTGTGAGTTTTTGAGCCTTATAGAGCATAAATTCTTTTTCTTGCTCACTTTATTGATTATGAGTATGTCAACATTGATCTGTTATTCTAGAACTTGCATCGATTATACATGTCGAGACCACATTTTTTTGATTTGATATCTGAGAGATGATAAAGGCACCTAGGATTTAACCCACTTACTCCACTAAAAACCCACCTTCACAATTAACCCCTAGTGAACCCCGTTTAATCCTAACAACCCATTTATTGACTCACCCACTAATATTAACCCAGAACCCCTTTGTTTTTGTTATCACCATTCCTTTTGATTACCCTTATATCGAGATTTGATTTGATTAATAGCCTAACTATGTTTTTATTTCAGAATTTATCTTTTATTATGTATTTATGATTGTTCTTACAAAAAAATGAAGTTTATTCATTATTAGTTATGTGATTAAATGAGCTTATACATTTATTCCAAATATCGAAGAAGAAGCTCGTATTATTAAGTACTATTAGTTTTCAATTGATGTAATTATTATTAGTTCATTAGTTATTAGTTAGGTAATTTTTCGATTCAATCTCGATTCTAACCTCTAATTGACCTTACTCCACACCTTAACCCTAGCCCCAGTTACAACCCTAACAAAGACCTTTTGATTTGTGTTTCATCTCATATTCAAAGTGGTGGAGATTTGATTTTCATGCAAGCCTATGGGATTAACTCTTCATGTTTGACTTTTGAGTGCCTAAATTTTGAACCTTAAACACTTTGAGTGATTTGAGTGAATCTTTTGTGAGGATGTCAATCCTTGTCGATTTCGAATCAGAGGTAATTATTTAGATGAAGGAAACACCTATGTTTTGTGCTACTGAGAATCTATGACTTATAATGTTTGAATTTTTAGGACTCTTTGAGTTGAATTATCCATGTATAAATTATCCCTGAATTAGGATGAAACACTATCAATGACTATTATGAATTATAGGAAGTTCGTTTTAATTGTAAGTTGAGAATTTTGCTTGAGGACAAGCAAAAGCTTAAGTGTGGGGGTATTTGATAAACCGGAATAGTAACATATTTTAGGCCCACATTTAGTATACTTTTGGATGAATTATCCCTTATTTTATGTAATTTGGTGCTCTTAATCCTTTCTTTTCATGATATATACTCAGGAAAGCACCAGGGGATGAAAAGAACGCAAAACGGGCTTAAAACGGGACAAATGGGCCAAAGCATGAAATTGACACGGCCTGGACCAAAGACCACACGGCCGTGCCTCACTGATCATCTAGAACACGGTCTTCCCTTGATTCACACGGCCGTGCTTCATTAAAGAAATCTTAACACGGCCTGTCCATAATTTACACGGGCGTGTGCCATGGCCGTGCCGCTGCCGTGGAGAAGAGCAATTTCATTCGGGAAAGGATACTTAGGGAGAAAGAAACGTATTTCAAAAGCCTATAAATACACCCTAAGTATGACTGAAAGGGGAGCCAAAGCTATCGTCTAGGGCGTCATGCTAGGCAGAGAAAGCGATTTGTGGGGATACACTCAGGGATAGCCAGTTGATCCATCTCAAGAAGCCAGAGTTATACTCAAGACGGAGGATCTCCTCTTCAATTCCTTGAGGGGTTTTAGGGATTTCTTATGTTTTGTTTTATCTTTTCTCTTGAGATGTTTTTCTTTATTGTTATGAACTAAACTCTTGGATACAGAAGAGATGAAACCTATGATGAATCTTGTTATTTGATTATTTGAATTATATGATAAATACTTAGTTTGATCTTAATTATGTGAGCTTAATCCAAATTTAATGTGCTTAGGTGGAGGAGGAATAGACCCTGTCTAAGAGTAGATCCAACATAATTAAGCGGAGTTGATCGCACGCCTAGAGATAGGGTGACGAGATTTTGCCGGATTAGGGTGAAACCTAATATGGGAACCCACAGACCGATTTACTGCTATTCTAGGGGCTTATTATAAGAGAACGATATTTCCACTAATTAACCTAGGGTTAGACGTTATTCGCCTCGAGAGAGGGTTTAATATACGTTAGGGAGTCTTACAGATCAAACTAAGTAAATAAATCGTATGGTTCAGTGATAGATAACAAGTGAAGTCTAGGTGGATTCTTCCTAGGGTATCGTCGAAATCAACTGAGTTTTTCCAAAGTTATTTTCTAAATTCATTCTTCTTTGTCTTAGAGTCTTTAGTTTAGTAGTTAATTAATTTAGATTAATGAACAAACTTCACTTATTTTAGGCTAAATAATAAAAAGAAAGTTAGTATTAGTACTTTTAGTTCCTTTGGGTTCGATAATCCGGTCTTGCCTAAACTATACTACTGTTCGATAGGTGCACTTGCCTTTAATCATTGTCAGAGTTAGTTTCCAGGTTCGATCATTCTTTTATAAATTTTAAAACTCTGATTTACAGCGATCAATAACTCCGGCTTCTTGAGATGAATCAACTGGCTATCCTTCGAGCAATTTCCATAAATCTGATCTTTCTGGCTCGGCTCCTTGGCCTAGCTGGAACCCCCTTGAAAGTTGGCCTCTAGGGTGTTTATGTAGGCTTTTGGAATGTGTTTCTTTACCCCTAAGTATCCAAATACGAGTGAAATTCCTCTTCTCCACGGCAGGCACACGCCCTTGGCACACGCCCGTGTGAATCGTGGCCAGGCCGTGTTCAGGTCTGATTAGGGAGGCACGGCCGTGTTGCATGGGCCCAGGCCATGTTGATTTCGTGATTTGGCCTATTTGGTCCGTTTTAAGCCTGTTTCTCATTCTTTTCATCCTCTGGTGCTTTACTGAGTATAAAACATGAAAACAAATGATTAAGAGCACCAATTTACACAATTCAAGGCTTAAATCACCCAAAAGCATGCTAAATGTGGGTCTAAAATATGTTACTATTTCAGTTTATCATTGGGGTTCTTCAGGTAGTAAGAATAAGATGTATTTGGTGGGATGGGATTACATTTGTCAGCTGAAATGGTGTGGTGGACTTAGTTTGAGGAAATTATGTAACCAGAATATCTCGTTTTTAATAAAGTTGGGGTTTAACATTGTATCGACCAATGAGGCTTTATGGGTGAGAGTCTTTAGGGCGAAATATCAGATGAATGAAGATCTATCAAATGGTATTGTCAGAGATAGAAGTTCCTTTCTGTGGAGATCCCTCTCAAAAGTTTGGTCGCTACTACGTGAGAATTTACTTTGGCCTGTCGGCAATGATAATAAAATCCGTTATTGGGGGGACAATTGGATTTCGAATGTAGGGCCACTTGTTAACCATATTCGTGCCAATGTAAATCTTCAATTGAATTGCTTTCTTAATGAGATGGTTACAAAGGAAGGATCGTGAAATCTTGATTTGTTTTGGGTTTGGCTTTCAGATGATATGATACATCGTATTATAGGCATACCTCCCCAATATCCTTCTGAGGGATCGGATAAAATCTCGTGGTATCACATTTCAACAGGAGCCTTTTCTGTCAAAAGTGCATACAAGGTTTTGAAAAAAGACAGGTGGAATCCTAGTGATGAGAAATGGAAGTGCGCATGGAAACTTCTAGGTCCACAGAGAGTTCGTTTCTTTATTTGGACTGTCTTATAGCAAAGACTTCTCATAAATGTGGAAAGATTCAAACGAGGCATATTGGTTGACCTTTCTTGTTCTATCTGTGGTCATGATTTGGAAGATATTTTACATATCCTAGGAGATTGCAAGCCGCTAAGGATGTTTGGAATCAGATTATATCAGGTGACCACTTATCAAAAATTTACTCTAGTAGTTTATATGATTGGGTTCTTTCTAATGTGTAGGATAACACCATGATCCATGAGGGAGGAACCAATTGGGCTTGCCTCTTTGGAGTACTTATTTGGCGTATTTGAAAGAATCGAAATCTCTTTATTTTTCAAGGACAAATTTGGAAACCAGGTGAGATAGTCAAAACTTCGTATAGTTGGGCCAAACAGTTCTTTTCGGTTTTTAGTGCTGAAATGATGGGCTACGTTAATTCGTCCATTGATGAATGACCTCTTGGTCAACATTTCTTCCTCAATACCGATGGTGCTGTACAACTGGCCTCAGGAAATGCAGCATCTGGGGGAGTAATTCGTGATGAGCGGATCTCTAGGTATAACCGATATATCAGGATGTGCTCGATTTTTTATGCTGAACTTTGGGCTATTCTAGAAGGACTCAAGCTTATCCAACGCAGATGTTATGACAAGGTCATAATCCAATCCGACAGTTTGGAGCTGGTTAAAGCTGTCCAAGGAAATGTTTCCAACACGCCGCACTCAGCTTTGATTAGGCAAATACAAAACATTTTGGCACAAGAAAAATAGTGGCTCTTACATTTCATACCTAGAGAACAAAATCAAGCAGCAAATTGCTTAGCCAAACTTGCTTTGGTTCAAAAAGAAGAATTGCAAATTTTTTTATCTTCCTCTTACGGTAGTACTAGATTTCCTAGAAACTGATAGGACTAAGGGTGTTTTTTCTTTTCAGAATATTCCTATGTAATTAATTGATAATGATTTATTTTCACCAAAAAAAATAATCATAATAACACATGAAATATGCACGATATTAAAATAAAAAATTGGATTGATTTGTGAGTAAACAAAATTTAAACACATAAATATATCGAATTAATAATATTAAATGCATTACAATTGTTTATTATGGTTTTTTCATCAATCATGAATTAGTGTCGATTTGATTTGTGACACCAATCCAAGAATTATTATTGATGTAGTGGTAAAGCACATGGGCTCAATCCCTAGACATATTAACTTTAGTTCTTTTATTTAAAAACTATAGAAAAGTATGAAAAGACAAAAAGACCATCAAAATAATAATTGTAGTCATTGAATAAAAGGGTATATTAGTCATTTCCTAATCGAGTTGGCAATAGATTAACCCGTGACACCAACACACTTAAGGGTTTTATTAACAGTATAGATAGATATACAAATTTGGTGAGAGAAAACATTTTATGTTAATTTGCAATTTTTTTTAAAGTGTACTTAAGAATTATCATTACTATAGTGGTATAGAATTTGTTCATATATTCATTAAACATGAGTTCAATTTCTATACATGTTAATTTTAGTTATTTTTATTTAAAAACTATATACAAGTTTGAAAAGACAAAAATGCCATCAAAACAATAGTAGTAATCATTCAAGAAAAGTGTATATTAGTCATTTTTTAACCGAGTTGGTATTCGATTAACCTCGTGACACCCACTTAGTCAGGAATTTTATTAATAGTATAGATAATATTGTAACACCCCAAACCCGGCCCAAACGCTACAACCGGATCTGGTATGTCACTTAAGAGATTTTACATAACATGTCGCATTTTGGAAAACAATTACTAGGTTTACACCTTTATTTCGAAAGCTTAATAATTCATTAAAGTATAAAATATTAAGTAACCAATTATCTTGGTAGATTTTAAATAAAAACCGAAATTTCATTCACTCTTAACTTAATTGAAAACGTAAAACTTAAAACCCAGTAATAAAAGCCCAACAAAATCCCAAGATATAAATGGTAGTCTAGTGGCCCATGGCCTTATTACAAGGAAATTTGAACCCATTAATTAAATGAAAAAAAAATTAGACTAAGTCTTTTGCTTTGAATTCTCAAAGCTCTGTCGCATGGCCACCTTGCTCTCCTCTCGATACTCGTCCGATGCCCTAAGTGTCACCTGAGATGGTTAAAATTAAAGGGTGAGTCGCGAGACTCGAGTGTGCAACCCTCATGCACCATTAGATTTGGGCTTTAGCCCCATAAAACAGAATAATCAAAATATAAGTAACAAAAATAATATGCAAAGCCCAACCCATATCCTAGGTGTCCATCTGCTACACGCCCGCATCCGTACGACCATTCACACCATTGGGGATTTCTACAATCAACCCACACCGTTACACGCCTTGATGGCGATCGTCTTTGCTCATCATCGAGATCATGGCCGTAGCCACTACAATGAATCACGGCGAAGCGCTACAATGAATCACGGTAAAAACCGCTACAACATATAACTTCCTCCTTTCATAAAACCCAACCCATGCAATCACATAATATCGTATACTTATAACACTTAATCGGATCGAGTTACTAACACGGTGATTTGCTTTACCCTCTTTGGGTTCTCGTCAATATTAGGGTTTTGGCATTTAACAAAACATGTAATACTTATTTTCATATATTAATCAAGCAGATCTAGATGGTGTGGAGAATTACACACCTGATATTGCAAAATCCAATATTCTTAGTCGATGTCCTTGCTATCTGGATCTATTATCCTCTGTAACACCCTAAAATTCAAGTATCGATTTATTGCATGTTTTGGTGTTTAGATTACGAAGGAAAATTTTCTTATTTCTTTTTGTGCCTATTATAGTCCTGAAGAAGAGTATAGAATTATTCGGGTATGGAATAATTTTTTTTAGTTTGAGAATTTATTGAAGTGGAGCAAGTGGCATTGACACTTAAGTTAAATTAAGTGTTAAAAAGTAGCATAAGATGAGTAAATGGCAAGGTGGTGTTGGCGCATGGGTTATAGCATGAGGAGAGTGGTTCGAATCCCTTGGATGGCATTTTGACAACTTTTATTTTGCTCTTCTTTGGTAAGTGTCGGCCAAGCTTATTTATGGTAAGTGTTGACCTTGTTATTTTGGTTAGTATATCAAAGGAATAAGGTAAGAGTGAATTTTTGGTAGGGAATCAAGAAAATATGGAAAGATATGGAGACATAGGGCAAGTATCAAGGAAAGTGTTTTGGAAACAAAATCATGGCCATTTGACCATGCATATGGACGGCAATATGGTCTAGGGAGCCGAATTTTGGTGTTAGTTTGGCTAGGATTTGAAGTCTCTTTTGGTCATTCTTAGCATATGTGCAAAGTTTGCAATCCTTTCTCAACTTTTCTCCCTTGGCCGAATTTGTGCATTTGGTAAAGCCTAATTCTTTTGACCATTTGGTCATTTTCTTTGTTCATCTTTTGAATATTCTCTTGTGCCTCTTCTTAGTTCCGAAAGTGTTAGTACCAAAAAGACCATCTCTCTCTTTTTTTTTTCTTCCTCCATTGCCGAATGTACCTTGCTCTCCAATACATCTTTTTTTTCTCTTTTCTTCTCTTTGAAAACCGAATCTTCATTATCATCTCTTCTCTCATATTTTATTTCTTTTCACTCATCCTTTTCTCCATTGTTTTCTCCACGGCCGAATGTTAGTGAGCCATAGCCGAATCATTTTTTTCTCTTTTCTTTGGTTATCATAGCTGAATCCTCCATCACTTAGAGACATCATTTTCAATCCTTTCTTTTCAACCGTGGACAAAAGGGTAAGAATTCTTTTTAGTTCCGTTTAGTTAGAAGTAAGTAGTCATGGCCGAATATTGATGGTGGTATGAAGGCTTTCTTAGATCGAAATAAACGTTCCTTCTATTAACGCGTTTATTTTTGTTATACTTTAGTGCGATAACGGAAGATCGGAAATCAAGTGGTCGTGAGTGACATAGAACGCTTGGATCGATTCTCCTTGTGGAACAAGAATATTTGTGGTAAGGAAATCTCGTTCTTAAAACCTTTAGTCATATTCGATATATATATTATTAGGGACGTGCTAACGATCTTTTGTCTTTGAAGACAATCAAGATAGGGAAGAAAAGGGCGGTGAATAGTGTTCGGAAGAGGGGTGGTTCCGTTAATCCCCTAAGTATAAACAAAGGATTGTTTCAAGCAATCAGGATTTCCCACGGGTTGTGGGACGTTCATCCGAGGAGAATCAATTGTTTGAAGTAGTTCGTACTCCGAACCATTATTTGTTCGTGGATTTGATTCGGTTAACGAACCATCAATCGGGAGAAACCGCAAGTAGAAGTAGTTCGAAAATCCGAGGGTAAAAGTTAGATCGTTATTTTCCAAGATTGATTTCGTTAATAAAATATAGTGATCCTAAGTTATCGTGATATGTATAGGTGTTGACGGCGGGAAAGTCTAGTTCTCACCATAACCGGTGTGTAACTTCACACTTATCTTTCGGGTTAGATACTAAGCAGTAAGTATTATGATAAATCGTAAAAATGGAAAAATCGAAAATTATGTGATAATTAACACTTTTGTGTAAATGCATGAAAGCAGTTAAAGTCGGAAAAATTACTAGATCGATAAATTGAGCGAAATATTGCTAGATCGATAAATTGAGTCGAAATCTTGCTAGATTGTTAAATTGGGCGAAAGGCGCTAGATCGATAAATTGGGCCATAAAGCGCTAGATCGATAAATTGGGCCATAAAGCGCTAGATCGATAATATGGGCCAAAGTTTGCTAGATCGCTAATGGGCCAAAAACCCTCTAGTTCGAGATATGGCCAAAGTTTAATACTATATTGTTAATAGGCCCAAATGAAAGGTTTTATTAAAAACTCATTTGTATTATGGGTTACTTGATAAATCATTTATGATTAAAGTTTGTTATTCATACATAAATGCATGGGATGGGATTTGATGAAGAGAAGAAAGGCCTGTGGCCACGTATCTAGTTCGGTGGCTCTGCCACAAATTTTGGCTTAATGCCTCTAGTTCGGTGACTATGTCACAATCTAGTTCGGTAGTGCACTACAATATTATTTAAAAGGCAAAATGCCTACGATTGGTGTGTTTGGCGGGGTGGGTTGACTTGATCCCCACAGGTGTCTTTGGTTGAGTAATGGGGTGTGTAGCGGATGGAAATTAGGCTTGGTTGGGAAATTCATTTTACATGCATTTTAATATATTTTATTTCATTTTATATTGTTAAAGTTTGTAATTGGGCTCAAGCCCAAATTAATGCCTTGATGGTCTGGCCCAATAATGGTGGTAAGTGAGTTACACACTGAGTTCTTTGTAACTCACCCCGTTTTATTATCCATCTCAGGTAATGGAAATTGATGTGGACTTGGGCCGGGGATGACTTGGTGGAGGCCATACTACGAGCTTGGGTTTTATAAACTATGAACTTTATTTAAGTTACTTATTTTAATTACTATTTTGGGTATGATGTAATAAGGCCTCTAATTATGTTTTTATGGATTGTTTTTATGTGTGGATGGATTTAATTTTATTTTTAGACTGTTAATATGGGCTTATGTTAAATCTATAAAGTTTTCTTAAAAATATTGTGTTTTATAACAATTTTGGACACCTAAATTACTTTTCAATTTCTTTCAAATTCTTTAAAAAAAAAAACTACGTTAAGGTTTTGACTAATATATATATAAGATTTCAAACAAGTATTTTTCTTAATTCATAATCATTGTACTTAGTTTTTATTAAACCTTATTTCTAAAGGCTTTACATTACTGTTTTACTTAAGTCATTAGAGAATTTTGGATGTTCGTTCGGTGCGACAAACCAAATCTCGTCTTAACGCATAGACTGGTTTGGGGTGTTACATTTAATGGTATCGAGCTAGTTTCAAAACTCTATTTGTGGTTTGGGTTCAATAAAGATAATTGTTTGAGAAACAACTCAAATTTATAGACTTTTTGATTTAAAGGTAGTATGACACCATGAGCATTCCGCGCCAAGTCAAGTAAGTATCTGTATATTGATTGTTTATTATCATTGTGATATGATCATAAGAAACACTCTAGAACTTCTAGTTTTAGGTGTTGAAAATCGTAGAGATTGAGACAATAGGATATGGTTGCGAAAATAACTCTATCTCTTTCATATCATAAAACATCGTTAATAAACACTGAAATAGTATTCTAATTCATAAAACTCATAATCAGATTAAATCAGTCATTATGAGCTCTAGAGGACGTGGTCGTGGACGCGGTAGACGTGGCCGTGGTAGAGGACGAGGTGTTAGAGGCGCAACCGAAGCACCGGATCATATGCCGGAAATGGATGCACCTGCGTCACTCGAAAGTGAGACGGGATCACATAATCATATGGAAGAAGATAATGCGGTGACGCGAGCAATGCTGCGAGTCCTTGAAAAGTCATTTCGAGCTAGAAGCCGGCCAACGCGGCTCGTGGGTCGATATCGGAACGATTGAAATCAAGTGGTCTTGAGGTTTTTGAGAGGTGTCTCGGTGTAGCTCCAAATGTCGCTGAATATTGGCTTGAGGCGGTGGGAGCGAATTATGGACGATCTTGAGTGTGCGGTGGAACAAAAACTAAGGGAGCGGTGTCCTTGTTAAGGGACGAAGCATACCAATGGTGGCTTCTTGTCCGAGAAGGCAATCGAAGTCGCATTAGTTAATTGGGAATTCTTTAAAGTTTCCTTCCAAGGGAAATATGTAGGAACGAGTTATGTTAATGCCGAAGGAAGGAATTTACGAATCTGGTCCAAGGGAATAAGACAGTGGCGCGATATGAAGTCGAGTTTTTGCGCTTGAGTCGCTATGCTCGAAAAATAGTGGCAACGGATCATGAGCATTGTGTACGCTTTGAGGATGGCTTGAGCGATGAATTGCGGGTTTTGATAGCCCCACAACAAGTTAGAACTTTTGCCACGCTTGTGGAAAAGGCCAAGATAGCCGAAGAGGTTAAGAACTCGGAACGTCGTAATTGGGAGCGAGCTAGAGGCAAGAGAGATATGAAGTATTCGGGTTCTTCAAGAAGGTTTCGAAGAGGCCTCGGAATGATGAACCACTCAAGGTAGAACACACATGAATCGTGAATCGAGTCGAGATTGTGCTTGATTGTGGGAAAAGGCATTCGGAGAGTCTTTGGAAGAAAGCGGGTGCTTGCTATAAATACGGGTCGATGGATCATCAATATAGGAATTGCCCTCGTCGAATGGATACAACTCGGGAAGCTCGTATACGCGATGCACCACCGCAAGAGGAATCAAAGCAACCACCGAGAGGTCGTGGACCGGTCGTGGTGGTAATGGGTGGGCGTGGTCAAGGTGCGGTGGTCGAGGCAATGGTCCTAGAGGCAAACACGGATGCAAGGCGGCTAGGATTGGTATATGCGGTTAGACGCCGTGAGGATGGCAATGCACACGATGTGATAAGCTGATACGTTCTTCATTTTTGATGTACTGTTATTGCTTTGATAGATATTGGTTCTACCCATTCGTATGTTGCTAGCACCATATCTCGGAAACTTGAATTTAGACTCGAAATTTCCGATAGTGAGATGAAGGTAATTAGTCCTTTAGGACGATCGGTATTAGTAAATAAACTGTTTAGAGATGTGCCCTTAGAAATTCAAGGAGAAATATTTTTGGCAAATTTGATGGAATTGCGTTTTGGCGAGTTCTATATCATTTTGGGCATGGATTGGTTGGTTAAGCAGGCGAAATTGGATTGTCTGAAAAGCGGATGTCAATAAGGACGGTGGAGGATAAAGAAATAATTATGATAGGCGGCGAAGGAATTACTTGGCAAATGTGGTATCCGCACTTAAGGCGAGAAAAGTTGGTGCGAAAAGGGTATGGAGCATTTTTAGCATTTATTAGTGCTTTAGATGCCAAAGAGTTGTCGATGGAAGATGTGAGAAACAGTGAAGGAATTTCGGATGTATTTCTGAAGAACTTCCCGGTGTACCTCCGGATCGGAAGTGGAATTTGGTATTGAGCTTTTGCCCGAGCGGCTCAGGTGTCCATTGCTCCTTATAGAATGGCACCGAAGGAGTTGGCGGAGCTTAAAGCTCAAATTCAAGAATTGCTAGATCGAGGCTTTATTCGACCGAGTGTGTCTCCGTGGGGAGCACCGATTTTGTTTGTTAAGAAGAAAGATGGGTCGATGCGTATGTGTATTGACTACGAGCAATTAAATAAATTGACGATCAAGAATAGGTACCCTCGCCAAGAATTGACGACTGTTTGATCAATTGAAGGGAGCTTCAGTTTTCTCCAAAATTGATTTGAGATCGGGTTATCATCAGCTTAAGGTGAAAGAAGCGGATATTCACAAGACGGCTTTCCGAACTCGTTATGGACATTATGAGTTTTTGGTGATGCCGTTTGGGTTGACCAATGCACCAGCTGCATTTATGGATATGATGAACCGGGTTTTTCAACCATATTTAGACCGGTTTGTGGTGGTATTCATAGATGACATTCGGTATATTCAAGGAATGAAGAGGAGCATGACTCGCATTTGCGAATTGTATTGCGATTACTTGAGATAATCAAGCTGTATGCCAAATTCGGTAAATGTGAATTCGGTTAAGGAAGTGACTTTCTTGGGTCATGTGGTGTCGGTAGAAGGAATAAGGGTGGATCTCGAAAGATTGAGGTTGTATTGGATTGGAAACCACCAAAGTCGATGGTCGAGATCGGAGTTTCTTGGGTTTGGCTTGTTACTATAGACGCTTTGTTGAGGGGGTTTTCGTTGATTCTTTGCACCCCTAACTAAGCTATTGCGGAAGGAGTACCATATTTATGGACCGATAAACAGCAAAGAAAGTTTGAGAAATTGAAGAAGATTTTAGCAGAAGCGCCGATCTTGATTCAACTTCGAAATTTGGAAAGGAGTTTATAGTTTCTTGCGATCGTCACACACGGGCTTAGGATGTGTATTGATGCAAAGTGGGAAAGTGGTGGCTTATGCTTCTCGTCGGTTGAGACCGCACGAAGTAAACTACCCTACTCATGACTTGGAGTTAGCTGCAGTAGTGTTTGCTCTAAAGATTTGGAGGCATTACCTCTACGGTGAAAAGTCTATCATCTATACGGATCACAAGAGTCTTAAGTATCTTCTTACTCGAAGGAATTAAACTTGAGACAACGAAGATGGGTGGAGTTTGTTAAAGGACTATGATTTCTCAATCGAGTATCATCTGGAAAAGCTAATGTGGTAGCAGACGCGTTAAGTCGTAAGGTGGTATCTGTTTTGAGAGCAATGTTTGCCCATTTAAGTTTTATACGAGGATGGTAGTCGATAGCGGAACTTGGTGAAGCCTCGTGGTTAGGGCAAATCAATGAAAAAGCAGATATCGGATAAGAAATTGGGATCATTAATTCAACAAGTTGAAAATGGTGGAATAGAGGATTTTAGCATAAACGGAAGGTGTGTTATGTTTTCGTGGGAGAATTTGTATGCCTAAGGACTCGGATCTCGAGACAAATGATTCTACGAGAGGCGCATAGTAGCCCTTATGCTATGCACCGGAGGAAATAAGATGTATCGGGATCTTCGTGAACAATATTGGTGGCGGGGTTGAAGCGTGAGATTTTCGAATTTGTGGGAAAATGTTTAACTTGTCGCCAAGTGAAGGCGGAGCATCAATTGCCGTCGAGGATTATTACAACCGGTAAAGATTCCTCTTTGGAAATGGGAGCGGATAACAATGGATTTTGTTAGTGGGTTACCTTTAACACCTACTAAGAAAAACTCTGTTTGGGTAATTGTTGATCGTTTTGACGAAGCTCATTTTCTACCGGTTAAATGCGGATTACTAAATTCACGAGAAGTTGGCTAAGCCACATGCGTATCCGAAATCGTGAGGTTGCATGGGGTACTGCGTCTATTATATCGAGATAGGGATCCTAGGTTTACGTCACGGTTTTGGAAAGCATTGCATGAAGCTTTGGGAACAAAGCTAAACTTGATCTGGCTTTTCATCCTCGGTCGGATGGTCAATCGAAAGAGTAATTCAGATTCGGAAGACATGTTAAGGGGTTGTATAATCGACTTCAAAGGTAGTTGGGAGGATTTTCTACCATTGGCGTAATTTGCTTACAACAATAGCTATCGGTCTAGCATTCGGATGGCACCCTACGAGGCATTATATGGTCGTAGGTGTCGTTCTCCTAGTTGTTGGACTGAATTGGGCGAACGGCGGATGTTAGGTCTGGTGATCTACGAAACGGAAGAAAAAGTAAAAGCTATTCGAAAGCACGGTTAAAGGAAGCTTCAGATAGACAAAAGTCGTATGCGATCCAAGCGTAGAAGTATCGAGTATCTTTGTGGGGATCAAGTTTTCTTGAAGGTCTCACCTTGGAAGAAGATTTTCAGGTTTGGGAAGAAGGGCAAATTGAGTCCTAGATACATTGGACCATATCGTGTGGTGAAGCGTGTTGGTCCAGTGGCCTATCAGATCGAATTACCTCCGGAGTTGAGTCAGATTCATAATGTTTTTCATGTTTCCATGCTGAGGCGCTATAGATCGGATCCTTCACACATAGTACCGGTAGAAGAAGTGGAGTTGTATTCAGACTTGTCTTTTGAGGAGGAACCAGTGGAAATCTTAGACCGAGATGCTAAGGTGCTAAGAAAGAAAACCGTGCCGTTGGTCAAGGTTTTATGGCGAAATCACGGAGTGGAGGAAGCTACGTGGGAGCCTGAAGATGTAATTCGGCAACAATACCCTCACCTTTTTCAAACAGGTAAATTTCGAGGACGAAATTTTTTTTTAGGAGGGTAGAGTTGTAACACCCTAAAATTCAAGTATCGATTTATTGCATGTTTTGGTGTTTAGATTACGAAGGAAAATTTTCTTATTTCTTTTTGTGCCTATTATAGTCCTGAAGAAGAGTATAGAATTATTCGGGTATGGAATAATTTTTTTAGTTTGAGAATTTATTGAAGTGGAGCAAGTGGCATTGACACTTAAGTTAAATTAAGTGTTAAAAAGTAGCATAAGATGAGTAAATGGCAAGGTGGTGTTGGCGCATGGGTTATAGCATGAGGAGAGTGGTTCGAATCCTTGGATGGCATTTTGACAACTTTTATTTTGCTCTTCTTTGGTAAGTGTCGGCCAAGCTTATTTATGGTAAGTGTTGACCTTGTTATTTTGGTTAGTATATCAAAGGAATAAGGTAAGAGTGAATTTTTGGTAGGGAATCAAGAAAATATGGAAAGATATGGAGACATAGGGCAAGTATCAAGGAAAGTGTTTTGGAAACAAAATCATGGCCATTTGACCATGCATATGGACGGCAATATGGTCTAGGGGGGAGCCGAATTTTTGGTGTTAGTTTGGCTAGGATTTGAAGTCTCTTTTGTCATTCTTAGCATATGTGCAAAGTTTGCAATCCTTTCTCAACTTTTTCTCCTTGGCCGAATTTGTGCATTTGGTAAAGCCTAATTCTTTTGACCATTTGGTCATTTTCTTTGTTCATCTTTTGAATATTCTCTTGTGCCTCTTCTTAGTTAGAAAGTGTTAGTACCAAAAGACCATCTCTCTCTTTTGTTTTCTTCCTCCATTGCCGAATGTACCTTGCTCTCCAATACATCTTTTTTTTTCTCTTTTCTTCTCTTTGAAAACCGAATCTTCATTATCATCTCTTCTCTCATATTTTATTTCTTTTCACTCATCCTTTTCTCCATTGTTTTTCTCCATGGCCGAATGTTAGTGAGCCATAGCCGAATCATTTTTTTCTCTTTTCTTTGGTTATCATAGCCGAATCCTCCATCACTTAGAGACATCATTTTCAATCCTTTCTTTTCAACCGTGGACAAAAGGGTAAGAATTCTTTTTAGTTCCGTTTAGTTAGAAGTAGTCATGGCCGAATATTGATGGTGGTATGAAGGCTTTCTTAGATCGAAATAAACGTTCCTTCTATTAACGTTTATTTTTGTTATACTTTAGTGCGATAACGGAAGATCGGAAATCAAGTGGTCGTGAGTGACATAGAACGCTTGGATCGATTCTCCTTGTGGAACAAGAATATTTGTGGTAAGGAAATCTCGTTCTTAAAACCTTTAGTCATATTCGATATATATATTATTAGGACGTGCTAACGATCTTTTTTCTTTGAAGACAATCAAGATAGGGAAGAAAAGGGCGATGAATACTGTTCGGAAGAGGGGTGGTTCCGTTAATCCCCCTAAGTATAAACTGTAACATCCTGAAAAGGGCCTATGCATTTTTGGTTTAATTGTACGAAATGACATATCTTATGTGTTATGAATATATTTTGAACACTTTTGGAAACCTGGAAATGTATGGAAATGTTAAGTTTAAAAGAGGAAAGTGAACATTTTTAGAACCTTGGAAATGTAAGGAAATGTCTTGTAAGGAAATGTCATGGAAATGTAAGGAAATGTCTTGGAAATGTAAGGAAATGTAAGGAAATGTCAAGTTTACAGAGCCGATCGAAAATTTTTGGAAACTTAGAAATGACCTAGAAATGACGAGTTTTAAGGTTTAAAAGGGGAAATTAAGGCAAGGTGGCCTTAAAAGAAAAGTTTGTGAAATTTGACACACAAACAGGCTTGGAAAAGTAGTGAAGATGCCACTTAGGGCCTATGGAAATGGCGCCATATGCAAGAGGAATGGGCCTAAGTTCGAGTCACATGGGAAGCAAATAAAAGAAATTTTATTTTGCTACAAGGAAGCAGAGAGGTGGACGGCACATGGCTATAAATTAGGAGCTTTTATTATTTTATAAATAGTGGATAAATAAGGGATTTATTTATCATTATTTTCAAGAGATAATTGTTGGATTAAATTCTTTTAATTTGAATAAAGAGATAAAGAGGAAAATAAGGGAGAAGTGATGGCCAAGTAAGGGACTTTGAGTTTAATAATTTCGGCTAAGTAAGGATAGTTGCTGAATTATCTTTTATTTTAAGTGATAATTAAAGGATAAAGTTATCGAGATAGAGGAGTGGTGGCCAAGTAAGGGACTCCTTAGATGATAATTTCGGCTATAAAAGGAAGGAAGGAGGGCTACTCATCAATTTGTGCTTCCTCCTTTCTCTGCGAATTCTCTTCACCAAATCTTCTTCTTCTTTTATTTTTTGCCAATTTGAAATACCTTGTGTTCTAGCCTAATCCTCCATCTTTATTCTTCCTTTTCTTTTCTTTCCAATCCATCAAAACCCGAATCTTGGAAGGGCTTCAAGCATAGGTCTTTGTCGATTTCTTCAAAGGTAAGAACAAGTTTGATTCCCATTCTTTTCTTTTAGATTAGCGAGAGATAATCTAACCCCATACATATTATGGTTGCCGAATATGGAAGGACCTTTCGGGATTATCGAGTAGTCGACTAAAAGGAGGAGTATTCGGGATTTCTAAGATTAAGGTAAGACATGTGAATATTCGGCCAAAGGCCTTGATTTATGTTTGATGATTAAGATTAAGTCTAACGTAAGGTTTTAGGGATTTTGACATTCCTAGTGAAACAAGGAAGCAGTTTGGGATTTGTTGGTGTTCCAATCGGCAACAAGGTAAGAATACTAATCCTACTAGGATTTGGAGTTTTGGCCGAATGGCTTTTTATTAAGGTAATAAGTGATAAATCAATGTAGGGATTAAGGATCCAAGCATTAGATCAAGCTTTTCGGGATCTCAAGAAAATTTTAAGCAAATCAGGTGTGTACCCCACACTAACTTTTAATAAGATTGATGGTAATATGTAAAATATGCATGTTTATAAGAATGTGGCTAAGGTACCATAATATGGTACAAAGTACTCAGGTACGTTTCCTACTTCCACTAGGATTATGAAATATGTTATTTATAACATGTGAAAATTTATAAGAATGTGAATTTAAGTATGATATGCATGATATGAATAATATGGGTCATTCGGGATATATGAAAAGGGGAAGTGAATGTGACGACTTTGGTCTCACTATCCGAATGTGGTGACTTCGGTCACATTATCTCGAATGTGGTAACCGGTTACATTATCGAATGTGGTGTCTCATGACACAATTATCTGAGTGGCTATGCCACAAATTTTTATATGGGCGATGAGCACGTCGATTCGCAGCTGATCGCCTTCGATGGTGTGTAGCGGATGGAGGGTTGACTTAGTAGTCCCCACGGTGTGGACCGCGAGATACGGGGTGTGTAGCGGATGGACAACTAGGTTTGGGTTTGGGAATGCATCATAACCTGTATTCTATGTTTTGAATGTGTAATATGTGATATGCCCGATTCTATTATGATTTAGTGTCGTGTACACATTGAGTCTGTTTGACTCACCCCGTTGGGAACATTTTTTTGGTGATGAGCAGTGATGGACCGGGACAGCGAGAACTTGTGGTGGCCATGCTCAACATGAAGTTTATATTTTTGAGGACTCTTGAATTTATTTTAGTACTTTGAATTATTTTGGGAATTATTTGATGTAATAAGGCCATAAGGCCATAGTTGAATTACTTTACACTTATTTTTATTTATTATGATTATGAATTTTATCTATTAAAATTTAATTAAAATTTCTTTTAAACTAAACCCTAAATATTTTGTCACTTAAGATAAAAGGGATTTCAATATAAAACGAACCTGTCTTCAACACAAGCCCAACCTAAAACAATATTTTTCTTAAAATCACACAAGTTTTCCTAAGAACAAAAGAATTTTGAACCAGTTTACTTGAGGAACATACCAAATCTGGTCAAAGCTCGTGGGCCGGGTTTGGGGTGTTTCAGTTTGGTATCAGAGCCCAGTTTTAAACTCTCGGCCTGTGGGCTAAGGCCCAAAACGTTTTCAAATCAAGCCCAAATGAGTTTTATGAAAGTATTTTTGAAAATGAGCAGGTTTTCTGGCATGGCACCTAAGTCTCCGACCCATGATCCACTGTAAGTACCCTAACCATTTGTGTGATTATGTGGTTTATGTTATGAATTATGGAAGGGTAGAAGAGGAATGGAATGTAGAATAGCATGATAGGAACTTGAACCCTAGGACTAGTGCACTCAAACACATGCATAAGACTTAAGGACTATTAAACAAACCTGTGAAGTAAGTCGCCGAGTTAGGGTGTGGTAACCATTGTGCGCATGTCTAGGATTGGATCCGGAAGAGCCTGGTACTTAAGCGATCCTAGTGACTCACCTCCTCTTCGCTGGAATCTGCTGGTGCGTAGCTTGGTTCACCCTAACCAAGCGAACTTCGGTCATAGGCTAAAACACGTTGACTAAAACCCGAAAGGGAACTAGCCGTGTTTTTATAAACCCTAGTTTTAAAACTCTTAAAATTACCTTTTTAATTTGTGAGAACTATTTTTACAAAATTCTTTCGAAAAATTTTTAATTTATAAAATTACAAAAATACCCCTAGTGGTAAATTACAAAAATACCTTTGGTTTATGAAATTCCCAAAATACCCATAGTTCTTATCAAAATTTTCATTACTTTATAAAATGTTCAAAAACCCTAATTTGCAAATTGTCAAAAATACCTTGATTTGGAGAAAAATTACGAAATTGCCCTTAACTCACAAAATTACCAAAATGACCCTGATTTTCAAAATTTTTGCAACATCACCGTTTTGGAAAGTAAAATTCTCAAAAATAATCCTCAAAGTTTTGCAAATTTTGAAATATCCCTGATTTATTAAACTTTACAAATTTACCTCAGTTAATTACCAAAATACCCTGATTTCAAAATTTTTCCAAAATACCAGGAATTTAAAAATACCAAAAATACTTTGTGACGAAATCACCAAGGAACTCTTTCTTTCGGAAAAATTTACAAAAATACCCCTGTAGGACACATTACGAAAATACCCCTGGGTAGTGGAAAAACAACAACAATGAAAACTACCACATTTCTCTGAATGAACGAAAGTTCATAATTGGTTGATGAATGTGAACGTGACTTTCTGAATAGTGAATTTGAGTTGAGAACTTTGTTTGATCGAAAGAACCACTTTTAAACATCTCTTTTCATAAACTCACATTCGCGGTTAATAAGTGGAACAAAAAAATTTCGATGCATAAAACTCTTTAATCAGATTAAATCGCGACGTTAGAAATGAGTTACGAGGACGTGAACTTAGAGATTGTGCCTAGAAAGTATGATGGTTCTATTAAGATCGAGTGCGCAGCATAAGCGTAGTGCGGTGAGTTAAGATGTACGATTATTCGTTAATAAGTAATTTCGAGGACGAAATTATTTTTAAGGAGGGTAGAAGCGTAACATCTCGAAAAGGGCCTATGCATTTTTGGTTTAATTGTACGAAATGACATATCTTATGTGTTATGAATATATTTTGAACACTTTTGGAAACCTAGAAATGTATGGAAATGTTAAGTTTAAAAGAGGAAAGTGAACATTTTAGAACCTTGGAAATGTAAGGAAATGTCTTGTAAGGAAATGTCATGGAAATGTAAGGAAATGTCTTGGAAATGTAAGGAAATGTCTTGTAAGGAAATGTCATGGAAATGTAAGGAAATGTCAAGTTTACTGAGCCGATCGAAAATTTTTGGAAACTTAGAAATGACCTAGAAATGACGAGTTTTAAGGTTTAAAAGGGGAAATTAAGGCAAGGTGGCCTTAAAAGAAAAAGTTTGTGAAATTTGACACACAAACAGGCTTGGAAAAGTGGTCGAAGATGCCACTTAGGGCCTATGGAAATGGCGCCATATGCAAGAGGAATGGGCCTAAGTTCGAGTCACATGGGAAGCAAATAAAAGAAATTTTATTTTGCTACAAGGAGCAGAGAGAGGTGGACTGCACATGGCTATAAATTAGGAGCTTTTATTATTTTATAAATAGTGGATAAATAAGGGATTTATTTATCATTATTTTCAAGAGATAATTGTTGGATTAAATTCTTTTAATTTGAATAAAGAGATAAAGAGGAAAATAAGGAGAAGTGATGGCCAAGTAAGGGACTTTGAGTTTAATAATTTCGGCTAAGTAAGGATAGTTCTTTGAATTATCTTTTATTTTAAGTGATAATTAAAGGATAAAGTTATCGAGATAGAGGAGTGGTGGCCAAGTAAGGGACTCCTTAGATGATAATTTCGGCTATAAAAGGAAGGAAGGAGAGCTACTCATCAATTTGTGCTTCCTCCTTTCTCTCGCGAATTCTCTTCACCAAATCTTCTTCTTCTTTTATTTTTTTGCCAAGCCGAAATACCTTGTGTTCTAGCCAAATCCTCCATCTTTATTCTTCCTTTTCTTTTCTTTCCAATCCATCAAAAGCCGAATCTTGGAAGGGCTTCAAGCATAGGTGTCTTTGTCGATTTCTTCAAAGGTAAGAACAAGTTTGATTCCCATTCTTTTCTTTTAGATTAGCCGAGAGATAATCTAACCCCATACATATTATGGTTGCTGAATATGGAAGGACCTTTCGGGATTATCAGAGTAGTCGACTAAAAGGAGGAGTATTCGGGATTTCTAAGATTAAGGTAAGACATGTGAATATTCGGCCAAAGGCCTTGATTTATGTTTGATGATTAAGATTAAGTCTAACGTAAGGTTTTAGGGATTTTGACATTCCTAGTGAAACAAGGAACAGTTTCTGGATTTGTTGGTGTTCCAATCGGCAACAAGGTAAGAATACTAATCCTACTAGGATTTGGAGTTTTGGCCGAATGGCTTTTTATTAAGGTAATAAGTGATAAATCAATGTAGGGATTAAGGATCCAAGCATTAGATCAAGCTTTTCGGGATCTCAAGGAAATTTTAAGCAAATCAGGTGTGTACCCCACACTAACTTTTAATAAGATTGATGGTAATATGTAAAATATGCATGTTTATAAGAATGTGGCTAAGGTACCATAATATGGTACAAAGTACTCAGGTACGTTTCCTACTTCCACTAGGATTATGAAATATGTTATTTATAACATGTGAAAATTTATAAGAATGTGAATTTAAGTATGATATGCATGATATGAATAATATGGGTCATTCGGGATATATGAAAAAGGGGAAGTGAATGTGACGACTTTGGTCTCACTATCTCGAATGTGGTGACTTTGGTCACATTATCCGAATGTGGTAACCGGTTACATTATTCGAATGTGGTGTCTCATGACACAATTATCTGGTGGCTATGCCACAATTTTTTATATGGGCGATGAGCACGTCGATCGCAGCGATCGCCGATGGTGTGTAGCGGATGGAGGGTTGACTTAGTAGTCCCCGGTGTGTGACCGGCAGATACGGGGTGTGTAGCGGATGGACAACTAGGTTTGGGTTTGGGAATGCATCATAACCTGTATTCTATGTTTTGAATGTGTAATATGTGATATGCCCGATTCTATTATGATTTAGTGTGTACACATTGAGTCTGTTTTGACTCACTCTGTTGGGAACATTTTTGTGTGATGAACAAAGTGATGGACCAGACTGCGAGAACTTGTGGTGGCCATGCTCAACATGAAGTTTATATTTTTGAGGACTCTTGAATTTATTTTAGTACTTTGAATTATTTTGGGAATTATTTGATGTAATAAGGCCATAAGGCCATAGTTGAATTACTTTACACTTATTTTTATTTATTATGATTATGAATTTTATCTATTAAAATTTAATTAAAATTTCTTTTAAACTAAACCCTAAATATTTTGTCACTTAAGATAAAAGGGATTTCAATATAAAACGAACCTGTTTTCAACACAAGCCCAACCCAAAACAATATTTTTCTTAAAATCACACAAGTTTTCCTAAGAACAAAAGAATTTTGAACCAGTTTACTTGAGGTGTAACACCCCAAACCCGGCCCAAACATTACGACCGAATTTGGTATGCTACGGAGGAAAAACCTTTGAAAATCCCTTGTTAAGTCGTTTTAAATTTTGATAAAAGATATTGTTTTGATTTAAAACAATTGAGGTGTTATGAAGAAAACATTACCTAATGTCATTTAAAAAAAAATATACTAAGTTAGGTTGTTACAGTTTCAAATGTACCCGATGGTACTTTAAAAACAATTTGCGTTTAATTTTGAGAAAACATGTGCATCCGTTTTAACATCATCAAATAGTTTAAACCAAACATTCAAACACGCAGCAATAATAAAAGTCATACTAGGAGGCCTTATTACAAATAAGTAACATAAACCAAAAAGAAAGATAATTAAAATCCAAAATTCATTTATTAAAAATCTCCCTTCGCATGGCCACCTCGAGTCCATCCGGCTCCTCATCCGCGATCTACGAGTCACTGAAAAATTAAAGGAGAAGGTGAGTCACCAAGACTCAATGTGTAACCCTTCCCGATTTAATGTAATAACATACACAAATTATAACCAATTAACATGCATAAGTTTAAATGCACCCAACCTAACCATCCATACGCCTTTTTCTACCCCTTGTGGTACCAAACCACTTTGGTGGTGCCAAACCCTTTGGTGACGTATAGTCACAAATGTGATATCAAATCACTTTGGAGATACCAAATCTCACGGTGTCAGAAGACACAATTGTGTTACCAAAACATGGTGACCAGAAGTCACAAATAGATGATGGGGCCAACCCATCGTGTGATACCAAATCACCGCGCACAATCCCATATCTCAAAGTGGGGCCAACCCACGGTGGTATTAACCACGGGGACAAGTCGCTATGAGGTGCCAAACCTCTGGAGGTACCAAACCTCTGGTGACCGTAGTCACGATGTGTTACCAAAACATCGGTGTCCGTCGACACGAATATCACCGCCTCCTCTCATCATCAACCATAACAATCATTTATATGCATGTACCACAATTCATGTTGATAGATTTATTTAACAACATCCAATCGATTTATCATAAGCCATATATCAAATAATACACATACCAAATGTGTCATGCTTCCCAAAAGCATCAAATAATAATCACATAGTAATAAGAACTTACCCAAATCCTTGTTAATACCATGAAGGTATTTCATCCATGTCTACACAAAACGTTAGGCATAAAATAACACTTAGCATATTAAAAGTTATAAGATGTGTATGTATACACACTGCACCAAAAAGAGTTCTAAATCCCAAATAGACAAATCGGCCACACAAGTAATCTTGCCCTATATTCGGCCAAAAATGAATATTAGAACCATGGCCTATTCGGCCAAACCAAAATAATTGAGAAAGGTTCCTTGTGAACCTAAAATCTTACCCAAAGCCTTGAACACTTATCCAACACACTCCTAAAAGAATGGCCTCACTTCCCTACAATCAACCATCATCAATAAGGTTTATTAGCCTTCGGCTTAAACGAAACTTAAAATAAAAATCCTTGAAATAAACCTTACCACCTTACCAAAACCAATTTCTAGAGAAGTCCCGATGATAACTATCTTACCTTCAATATTCGGCCAAAGATAAATCTAAAGAAAGTAGAAGATTCGGCTATATGGTTATGGAAAATGAAGAATATGTGAAAGAAAAGAGAATTGAAATGAGAGAGAATTCGGTTTAATCAACAAAAGAAAGAGAGAGCAACAAGAAGAGAATGGTTCAGCCAAAAGAAAGAGAAAGAGAAAGTGGTTGAGCAATATTGAAAGAAAGAAAAAGAGAGAAAAGGGAGTAAGAGTTTCGGCCAACACCTAGTTATCAAAGAAGAAAAAGATGCACAAAAGTTCCCATGTTGTTTCGGTTTCAAAAAGGACAAATGAAAGAAAAGAAATGGTATTTGGTTCACATGAAATGAGGCTAAAAACCAAAAGAGAAAAATTGCACCAAAATGCACAAGACACCTTCGGCCAAAGAGAGGAATTTTGGAGAGAAAGAAAAACAAAGCAAAAAGATGTTCAAATGACAAAAAAAAAATTGGCCAACTATTCCTTCCCCCAAGCTACCTATCAAAATTCGGCCACCCCCTAGCCATACATGCCGTCCACATTCATCCACTAAAGGCTTAGGAAACTTTCCAAAACATCCTCCACCCTTCATGCCTTTTGTCCCCTCATCATACCATAACTTCAAGATTCTTATCCCTACTATCAAGCTTTCCTTAATCATATATTCAACTTACCAAAAGAATTAGTCCAACCTATCATAAATAAGTTTGACCGACCATCAAAGCAAGGATATAAAAATAAACCTTCAAATTGCTAAACATGCTACTCGAACCTCTAACCTCAAGCCAAACTCCATGCGCCATTACCAACTTGCCATGCACTCATCTTGTCACTTATTGCTACTTAAATTAACTTAAGTGCTAAGCTCATTTAATCCTCTTCTTTAAATAAGCCATACTAAAAATTATTCTACTAAACCGAGCTTACTCAAGACCCCTAATTAAGCCTTATATCATCACGAATAATATCACAGAAATTCAAATACAAGAAAAATAATTCAATCACAAATAACCCCTATTTTGGGATGTTACAGTTCTACCCCCCTTAAAATAATTTCGACCTCGAAATTACCTGATCAGAAAAGGTGAGGGTATTGCTGCCGCATCACCTCCTCAGATTCCCACGTCGCTTCCTCCGTACCATGGTTTCGCCATAGCACTTTCACTAAGGGTACTGACTTTCTACGCAACACCTTGACATCACGATCTAAAAATGAACCGGTTCCTCCTCGAATGATAAGTCGGAGTTAACCTCAATCGCATCGCACGATGTGCGATGGATCTGACCTATACCGTCTAAGCATCGACACATGGAAGACATTGTGAATCTGACTCAACTCTGCTGGCAGTTCGAGCTGATAAGCTACCGGTCCTACTCGCTTCAACACAGTATACGGGCCGATGAACCTTGGACTTAATTTCCCTTTTTGCCCAAAGCGCAACACCTTTTTCCAAGGCGACACCTTCAGAAAGACTTTATCTCCTACTTGAATTCCATTTCCTTGCGCTTGAGATCGGCGTAAGACTTACGCCTATCGACGCTTCCTTGAGACGAGCCCGAATTACCTTAACTTTATCTTGGTTTAGTCACCAATTCGGACCCAAGACATGTCGTTCACCTAGTTCCGCCCAACACGTAGGAGTACGGCATTTTCGCCCATACATGGTTTCATATGGAGCCATTTGGATACTCGCTTGATAACTATTGTTATAAGCGAATTCCGCCAACTAGCAGATACTCCTCCCAAGCGCCATCGAAATCCGAACACAACCTCTCGAGCATATCTTCTAAGATCTCGAATCACTCTCTCCGATTGTCCGTCGGATTGCGGATGAAAAGTCGTCTTTGAAGTCCAATCTCGCACCCAAAGCTTGATGCAACGCTCTCCAAAACCTCGATGTAAACCTCGGATCCCTATCCGAGATAATCGATCTTGGCACACCATGCAATCTCACTATCTCGGCTACATATAACTTAGCTAACCTCAGGCGAATAATCTACCCTTACGGGTATAAAATGCGCTGATTTAGTCGACGATCCACAATCACCCAAATCGAATTCTTCTTGCTAGGCGTAAGAGGTAATCCATCGACAAAGTCCATGGTGATCCTCTCCCACTTCCACCGAGGAATCTTCACCTACTGGAAGTAAACCGGATGGCAACCGATGTTCAAGCCTTGACTTGTTGACACGTCGACACTTACCCACGAACTCGATTACTTCCCGTTTCAAACCCGCCACCAAAATTGCTCTCTCAAATCCCGATACATCTTGCTACCTCCGGGATGCATAGCATATGGGCTACTATGTGCGTCCGAAGAATCCTTTGTCTCAACTCCACATCCTTCGGCATACAAGCTCTTCCTTTAAAGCACAAAACTCCATCAACTGGATGGACTAAAATCCTCTAATCCACCATTCGGACTTGCAACCTCCGATCATTCAAACCATCATCCTCTAACCGCTTCTCCTTAATCTGCTTCTAACCAAGTCGGCTTGACTTGCAATTCGCCAAAAGACTCCCATCATCGAACAGACTAAGTCGAGCAAACATCGATCTTAAATCCGATACAACCTTACGACTCAACGCGCGTGCGCCACCACGTTAGCCTTACCGGGATGATACTCGATCGAACAGTCGTAGTCCTTCAACACTCAATCCATCTACGCCGCCTCAAATTCAAATCCTTACGAGTCAAGAGATACTTAAGACTCTTGTGATCCGTATAAACTATCGACTTCTCTCCGTACAAATAGTGCCTCCATATCTTCAAAGCGAAGACTACACCGCTAACTCCAAGTCATGAGTCGGATAATTAGCCTCATGTGGTCTCAACTACCGAGATGCATAAGCCACTACCTTCCCCTTCTTGCATCAAAGACGCATCCCAAACCAATATGTGATGCATCGCAATAAACCGTGAATTCCTTGCTCGCCTCAAAGTTGAATCAAACCGAGCTTCAATCTGAATCTTCTTCAATTTGTCGAAACTTCCTTGCTTGCTCCTGGGTCCACACAAAAGGAACTCCTTTCCTCAACAACTTGGTCATCGGTGCGGCAATCAAAGAAAATCCTTCCACAAATCTTTGGTAATACCCCGCTTGGACCTAGAAAACTCGAATTTCACCACAGATTTAGGCGGCTTCCAATCTAACACCGCCTCAATCTTTCGAGGATCCACTCTAATCCCCTCGGTGAAACAACGTGACCCAAGAAAGTCACCTCCTTAAGCCGAGTCGCACTTACTAAATTTCGCATACAATTTGCTTTTCCTCGAATCTGCGCAACACCACTCGCAAATGCGCATCATGCTCCTCTTCGACTTGAATACACCAAAATATCATCTATAAAGACCACAACAAACCGATCCAAAAGTCGTTGAAATACCCTATTCATCATGTCCATGAAAGTCTTTGGTGCATTAGTCAAACCAAACGGCATCACGGGAACTCGTAGTGTCCATACCGAAAGTACGAAATGCCGTCTTATGGATATCACCTCTTTCACCTTGTTGATGATATCCGGACCTTAAATCAATCTTAGAGAAAACGCGCACTTTCTTTGGTGATCAAACAAGTCGTCTATCCTCGGCAAAGGATACTTGTTTTTAATCGTCGACTTATTCAATCAAGCGGTGAGTCTATACACATCCGCATCGCACCATCCTTCTTCTTGACAAAAAGTACCAAGGCGCTCCCTGGTGAAACACTTGGTCGAATGAAACCTCGATCCAACAACTCTTGTATCCGAGCCTTCAATTCCAACAATTCCTTGGTGCCATCCTATACGGAGCTATAGACACCGGCGCTGTTCTGGTGTAACAGATCTATACCAAATTCGACTTCACGATCCGGAGGCAATCCCGGAAGTTCTTCAGAAATACGTCAAGCCAAATTCCTTTACAGTTTGAACATTTCCCACAGAAGACTCCTTAGCTTCCAAAGCACACACATGAACTACGAACGCTTCACAGCCCTTCCTGACCATCTTTACTGCTTTCAACGCAGATACCACGTTGGATAGATAATCTCTCCTATTACCTATCATGACCACTTCTTCACCTTCAACCGTCTTCAAAACCATGCGCTTAGCGGCACAATCCAAACTTGCTTGGTACTTGACCAACCAGTCCATCCCAAGAATCAGATCAAACTCCTCAAACGGCAGTTCCATCAGATCGGCTACAAACACTACCCCTTGGAGTTCTAGGGGTATATCTCTATACAGCTTATCTACTTCTACAGAGTGACCTAAAGGACTAAGTACAGTCATCCTCTTAGAAGCAGTCTCGGGAACTAAACTCATGGTCTCAACTATACTACTAGCAACGTAAGAGTGCGTCGAACCCACATCTATCAAGGCAGTATATGGAACACCAAAAATTAAAAACGTACCGGTTATGACGTCCGGTGCGTCTCTCCTTCCTCACGACGCGCAAAGATACACCACCAACCAGCCTGCCTAGCCTCCGTGTTGCCAATACCCGCCATTTGCTCGCGACCTCTACTAGAGCCATAACCACCTCTACCATAACCACGACCTCTCTGCGGTGCTGGTCCCTCCTTTACGAATCGGGCACGACCTTGACCTTGGGATCGATTCCTAGCTTGCTTACGCGACAGATCCCTCACACGATGTTCTAGCGAACCACACTCGAAACATCCTTTCCTCCGGTCCAACATTCACCCCAATGAAACTTTCCACAGCGGTTACACTGGGCGATCTTTGATTAGCGGTGTGGACCTCCCCGCTCGATTTGACCCACTCGCCTAAATCTTTTCTCGAACATTACCACTTGACCTGAGACGATCCAAAGCCTCTCTTGACTTGCTCCTATCATAACTTTGCCTCGCGGACTCCTTGATTCCTTCGGCTACCTTGGCCTTCTCCACCAAGACAAAGCAAACTCACGTTCTTCTGCGTGGAGCAATCAGCGACCTTAACTCGTCTCTAAGTCCGTCTCTTCAAAACGAACACAACGATCATGTTCCGATGCCACTATTCCCGAGCATAACGACTCAAACCTTAGGAATTCCGCTTCATACTCCGAGACGGACTTATTCCCTTGCACTAACCCGAGAAAAGCTTTCCTTTGAGCGTCAATGTAGCTTGATCCAACATACTTCTTCCGATATGCACTTTGAAGTACTCCCAAGTGAGATCATCTGCCGTAGCACCATCTCGGACCGTGAGCCACCATCGATATGACTCATCCCTGAGAAGCGACACCGCTCCTTCGTTTCTCCTCATTTGTCAAATCTATCTCATCCATGATTCTTTCGGTCGATTCCACCAATACTCACCAGTATTGGGCGCTACACCGCACACACCTCGGAAAAATTCAGCTCCGTTAGCTCGAAGTCTCTCAGAACCGACTTCCGAGCTCCTCCACTTCCACCAAATCTAGCTACCCTTTCCAGAACCCGTAGCATCGCTTGTGACACGCAGGCGTCGTCACCGTCCGATCTCGCTCTTCACCTCCAAAGGTTGGGGGTGGTGGTATGTATCTCATTCTCGAGATCCTTGACCCGACCGACTGTGTCTCGATATGGCCATCCTTCCCCTTCAGCGCCCACGACGGCCACGCCCTCTAAAGCTCATTCTAACTATCGCGCTTTAATCAGATTAGGAAATTTTTATGAATTAGTACATGTTTCACTTGATTATCCGCGAAGAAATTTTATGAAAAGAGTTTTAATAGAGATTCTTTCGATCAAACAAGGTTTTAAGTCTTCTATCATGGTTTACACAGAATAATACATCCATTTCCTATACCTTTCATACCTATGCACTCTTGTGCATTATCGTGTCGCTTTCTAACCTGTGGGTATTTCGTCATTTTTCCTAAAGGGTATTTTGGTAATAAACCGAAGAAATTTGAAAATTTTAACAAATCGAGATATTTTGAAAATTTTCGAAGATAAATTTTTCCTACAAAAAATAATTTACTGATTTTAAAACCGAAGTTTTTCCTTAAAACATGGCTATTCCCTTCGGGTTTTATTTAGGATTTCGCCTATATGACCGAGTCCTCTTGGTTAGGGTGAACAGAAGCTACGCACCAGGTAGGAATCCCGCGAAGAGGAGGTGAGTCACGAGGACCTGCTTAAGTACCAAGCTCTTAGGATCCAATCCTAGACATGCGCACCAAGGTTACCACACCTAACTCGGCGACTTGGTCGTAGGTTGGTTTAATTAGGCTCTTAAAGTCTTATGTCTTTGTTTGGAGTAAACTAGTCCTAAAGTTTAAAATACTATCACTATCTACGTCCCATGCTTCCTACCCTTCTACAGAATATAATTCATACAAAAAGTCAGAGATACTTACTTGGGCGGATCGGTGCCGGAGACTCAGTGCCATGCTTATTCAAAACCATAATATTTCAAATAGACCTACCAAAACATTTTTGGGCCTTGGGCCCCCACAGCCAAGCTTTGGCGGATCGGTGCCGGAGACTCAGTACCATGCTTATTCAAAACCATAATATTTCAAATAGACCTACCAAAACATTTTTGGGCCTTGGGCCCCCACAGCCAAGCTTTGAACTTGGCTCTGATACCAATTTTGTAACACCCCAAACCCGGCCCAAACATTACGACCGAATTTGGTATGCTACGGAGGAAAAACCTTTGAAAATCCCTTGTTAAGTCGTTTTAAATTTTGATAAAAGATATTGTTTTGATTTAAAACAATTGAGGTGTTATGAAGAAAACATTACCTAATGTCATTTAAAAAAAAAATACTAAGTTAGGTTGTTCTGATTTCAAATGTACCCGATGGTACTTTAAAACATTTATGTTTAATTTTGAGAAAACATGTGCATCCGCTTTAACATCATCAAATAGTTTAAACCAAACATTCAAACACGCAAAGAATAATAAAAGTCATACTAGGAGGCCTTATTACAAATAAGTAACATAAACCAAAAAGAAAGATAATTAAAATCCAAAATTCATTTATTAAAAATCTCCACTGCATGGCCACCTCGAGTCCATCCGGCTCCTCATCCGCGATCTACGAGTCACCTGAAAAATTAAAGGAGAAGGTGAGTCACCAAGACTCAATGTGTAACCCTTCCCCGATTTAATGTAATAACATACACAAATTATAACCAATTAACATGCATAAGTTTAAATGCACCCAACCTAACCATCCATACGCCTTTTTCTACCCCTTGTGGTACCAAACCACTTTGGTGGTGCCAAACCACCGGTGACGTATAGTCACAAATGTGATACCAAATCACCGGAGATACCAAATCTACGGTGTCCGAAGACACAATTGTGTTACTAAAACACGGTGACCGAAGTCACAAATAGATGATGGGGCCAACCCATCGTGTGATACCAAATCACCGCGAGACAATCCCATATCTCAAAGTGGGGCCAACCCACGGTGGTATTAACCACGGGGACAAGTCGCTATGAGGTGCCAAACCTCTGGAGGTACCAAACCTCTGGTGACCGTAGTCACGATGTGTTACCAAAACACCGGTGTAAAATCGACACGAATATCAACGCCCTCTCCTCTCATCAACCCATAACAATCATTTATATGCATGTACCACAATTCATGTTGATAGATTTATTTAACAACATCCAATCGATTTATCATAAGCCATATATCAAATAATACACATACCAAATGTGTCATGCTTCCCAAAAGCATCAAATAATAATCACATAGTAATAAGAACTTACCCAAATCCTTGTTAATACCATGAAGGTATTTCATCCATGTCTACACAAAACGTTAGGCATAAAATAACACTTAGCATATTAAAAGTTATAAGATGTGTATGTATACACACTGGCACCAAAAAGAGTTCTAAATCCCAAATAGACAAATCGGCCACACAAGTAATCTTGCCCTATATTCGGCCAAAAATGAATATTAGAACCATGGCCTATTCGGCCAAACCAAAATAATTGAGAAAGGTTCCTTGTGAACCTAAAATCTTACCCAAAGCCTTGAACACTTATCCAACACACTCCTAAAAGAATCAGCCTCACTTCCTACAATCAACCATCATCAATAAGGTTTATTAGCCTTCGGCTTAAACGAAACTTAAAATAAAAATCCTTGAAATAAACCTTACCACCTTACCAAAACCAATTTCTAGAGAAGTCCCGATGATAACTATCTTACCTTCAATATTCGGCCAAAGATAAATCTAAAGAAAGTAGAAGATTCGGCTATATGGTTATGGAAAATGAAGAATATGTGAAAGAAAAGAGAATTGAAATGAGAGAGAATTCGGTTTAATCAACAAAAGAAAAGAGAGAGCAACAAGAAGAGAATGGTTCGCCCAAAAGAAAGAGAAAGAGAAAATGGTTGAGCAATATTGAAAGAAAGAAAAAGAGAGAAAGGGAGTAAGAGTTTGGCCAACACCTAGTTATCAAAGAAGAAAAAGATGCACAAAAGTTCCCATGTTGTTTCGGTTTCAAAAAGGACAAATGAAAGAAAAGAAATGGTATTTGGTTCACATGAAATGAGGCTAAAAACCAAAAGAGAAAAATTGCACCAAAATGCACAAGACACCTTGGCCAAAGAGAGGAATTTTGGAGAGAAAGAAAAACAAAGCAAAAGATGTTCAAATGACAAAAAAAAAATTGGCCAACTATTCCTTCCCCAAGCTACCTATCAAAATTCGCCACCCCTAGCCATACATGCCGCCCACATTCATCCACTAAAGGCTTAGGAAACTTTCCAAAACATCCTCCACCCTTCATGCCTTTTGTCCCCTCATCATACCATAACTTCAAGATTCTTATCCCTACTATCAAGCTTTCCTTAATCATATATTCAACTTACCAAAAGAATTAGTCCAACCTATCATAAATAAGTTTGACCGACCATCAAAGCAAGGATATAAAAATAAACCTTCAAATTGCTAAACATGCTACTCGAACCTCTAACCTCAAGCCAAACTCCATGCGCCATTACCAACTTGCCATGCACTCATCTTGTCACTTATTGCTACTTAAATTAACTTAAGTGCTAAGCTCATTTAATCCTCTTCTTTAAATAAGCCATACTAAAAATTATTCTACTAAACCGAGCTTGCTCAAGACCCCTAATTAAGCCTTATATCATCACGAATAATATCACAGAAATTCAAATACAAGAAAAATAATTCAATCACAAATAACCCCTATTTTGGGATGTTACATGAGGAACATACCAAATCTGGTCAAAGCTCGTGGGCCGGGTTTGGGGTGTTTCATAAACAAAGGACTGTTTCAGCAATCCGGGATTTCCCACCGGGTTGTGGACGTTCATCCGAGGAGAATCAATTGTTTGAAGTAGTTCGTACTCCCGAACCATTATTTGTTCGTGGATTTGATTCGGTTAACGAACCATCAATCGGGGAGAAACCGCAAGTAGAAGTAGTTCGAAAATCCGAGGGTAAAAGTTAGATCGTTATTTTCCAAGATTGATTTCGTTAATAAAATATAGTGATCCTAAGTTATCGTGATATGTATAGGTGTTGACGAGCGGGAAAGTCTAGTTCTCACCATAACCAGGTGTGTAACTTCACACTTATCTTTCGGGTTAGATACTAAACAGTAAGTATTATGATAAATCGTAAAAATGGCAAAATCGAAAATTATGTGATAATTAACACTTTTGTGTAAATGCATGAAAACGGTTAAAGTCGGAAAAATTACTAGATCGATAAATTGAGCCGAAATATTGCTAGATCGATAAATTGAGTCGAAATACTGCTAAATTGTTAAATTGGGCCGAAAGACTGCTAGATCGATAAATTGGGCCATAAAACTGCTAGATCGATAAATTGGGCCATAAAACTGCTAGATCGATAATATGGGCCAAAGTTTGCTAGATCGCTAATGGGCCAAAAACCCTCTAGTTCGAGATATGGCCAAAGTTTAATACTATATTGTTAATAGGCCCAAATGAAAGGTTTTATTAAAAACTCATTTGTATTATGGGTTACTTGATAAATCATTTATGATTAAAGTTTGTTATTCATACATAAATGCATGGGATGGGATTTGATGAAGAGAAGAAAGCACTCGTGGCCACGTATCTAGTTCGGTGGCTCGCCACAAATTTTGGCTTAATGCCTCTAGTTCGGTGACTATGTCACAATCTAGTTCGGTAGTGCACTACAATATTATTTAAAAGGCAAAATGCCTACGATTGGTGTGTTTGGCGGGGTGGGTTGACTTGATCCCCACAGGTGTGCTGGTTGGTACGGGGGTGTGTAGCGGATGGAAATTAGGCTTGGTTGGGAAATTCATTTTACATGCATTTTAATATATTTTATTTCATTTTATATTGTTAAAGTTTGTAATTGGGCTCAAGCCCAAATTAATGCCTTGATGGTCTGGCCCAATAATGGTGGTAAGTGAGTTACACATCGAGTTCTTTGTAACTCACCCCGTTTTATTATCCATCTCGGAGTAATGGAAATTGATGTGGACTTGGGTAGGGGATGACTTGGTGGAGGCCATACTACGAGCTTGGGTTTTATAAACTATGAACTTTATTTAAGTTACTTATTTTAATTACTATTTTGGGTATGATGTAATAAGGCCTCTAATTATGTTTTTATGGATTGTTTTTATGTGTGGATGGATTTAATTTTATTTTTAGACACATTAATATGGGCTTATGTTAAATCTATAAAGTTTTCTTAAAAATATTGTGTTTTATAACAATTTTGGACACCTAAATTACTTTTCAATTTCTTTCAAATTCTTTAAAAAAAAAAAACTACGTTAAGGTTTTGACTAATATATATATAAGATTTCAAACAAGTATTTTTCTTAATTCATAATCATTGTACTTAGTTTTTATTAAACCTTATTTCTAAAGGCTTTACATTACTGTTTTACTTAAGTCATTAGAGAATTTTGGATGTTCGTTCGGTGTGACAAACCAAATCTCGTCTTAACGCATAGACCTGGTTTGGGGTGTTACATCCTCAATCTATAGCCTTGCTTAAAAGCCGGAACAATTGCGAAAATAGGCCTCTCCTATATTCGGCCATGGTTAGTATTCTACCCGATTTTATATATATAAATAAACAAATCCTCTTACCTTGAAATACCGAAAGTAACACGATTCTATAACTTAGAGATCTATGCGATTGGCCTCCTTCTTCAAATCCCGGAATGCCGAAAAGAAGAGTGAAATAAGAGATTAGTTTCTAATAGCCATTTGACTAAGGACTTTTGAAAACTCGGAAGAACATTGAAATCCCGAAATCAATACTTACCTATTGTTTCCTTCAAGATTCGGCACAAGCAAACTCCTTTGAAGAGAATTCGGTAACTTCAGGAAGTGAGATCTAAGAATTTCGGCTTTTAGAAGATGTATGAATTGAAGAGATGGCTAAGAGAGATTCGGCCAATGAATATTAAGGAGAAGAATAGAATAATAGAGATGTGATTTTGGCTTTTAGGGATTAAAAGAAGAATAACAATAGAGGTTAAAAGATTCGGCCAACCAGGAAATTTTAGAGAGGAAGAAAGGGTGAAGAAGATGGTGATTTTCGGCTTTTGAGAGGAAGAAGATGAGAAAATAAAATAAAAGAGAGGCTTCAAAATTTTGGCACACCCCCTCTTTATATAGAAAATCGATTCCTCCCTTTAGCAGAGATTGATTTTCGGCCAACACTGCCACACATGATAGCTCCTCTCCTTTTCCCTTATCTTAATCATTATCTCCTCAAAAATAGCCTTTATCCGCTTATTATCCTTAAAGACTAAATCCCTAAATAATAGCCTTGATCTGCTTATTATCCACATGAAATAAATATAATAAGATTCCCAAAAAAAATAGCCTTGTGCCGTCCCCCCTTACTCAATTAAGTGCCGAAATCTAGCCCTATAACTTGGGCTTCAAGCAACCAAAAATTTGGGCCTTCCTCATGCTCTAGTGACGCCACTTATAGCTCACCATCTATGTGTGTTCTCTATTTCTTGCTGGGCCACGAGCCCAATATGTCAATTAAACTACTACAACTTCAATTTAAGCCCTTAGAGTGTCTAAACAAAATATTTAAAACAAGGCCTCAGCCCAATTTGAGCCCCAATTGTACCTCAAATTCTCAAATTAATATTTTAAGCATCCAAACACATAAAATACACAGACCCAATTATTCAGGATGTTACAAATATAATAATAAATTATCTGTCATGAATATTTTATTATTAAGTTGATGTCCATCAAGATCAAGATAAGTTTGATGTACTTTAGGACTCTAATGTTTAATAGAAGTAGAGTTTTATTGTAACACCCCTTGACCGACCCGATCGTCGGATCCGAGATACAGGATGCCACATTCGTTGCCGAAGCAACTACAACAAACTTTAATACAATTCAATCATTCTAGCATGCTAATAAGCACAAAACACTTTCCAATATGATATAAAACCGTTTACTGGTCTTATACGAGCTTACGAAAGCTCATTTGTTAACCTAAGGTCGGTTAATGACTTAATTGAAAAGTTTTCAAAATCTTCGAGTTGACGTCATGCCATCATGGTTTTCACAACGCAACATTATCAGTCAGTAAGTTACGTCACGACTTTAGAAATCTTGACATCGCGATAACACTCACTATCGATCTATGTAGCAATGTTGGGGACTTGTGGTCACGACGTCGCCCTCGTTTTGGCAAAAACCACATTGGTACATATTCAATGCTTTAAAAAAAATACATTTCATTACACCTATGTATATTCCAATTTCATCAATACTAGATCATGTCAACCTTTGCCAAATCAAGCTTGTAATGTAACATATTCAAGCCATTTACCAACTTAACTTACCAAATTATTTCACTATGCAAACCTTAACATATGTAACTTATGCAAGCTTGAAATCATCAAACCAAATGGCATCAAACATGGCCAAAAACTATGCCTCATATAGGTCATATATCAAGTTTATTGTGCAAATTCAACCTTAGCAACAAATTCAACCATAACATTCACATCAAGAAAATGACCATTTACATAACCAAAGAACTTATATACATGCCATAATTCTAGGACTCAAAATGAGCATAATTCTATTGTCTCAATGTCACTATTTGATCTGCACTGATCCGACTCAGTGAGTTCTGCAAGTTGATGATCTACAAGTAGGGAAAACAACTACAGTAAGCATTTGAAATGCTTAATAAGTTCAAATGGAAATTACAAAACTTACATTGGTCATATATAAGCATGTTAATTACCATAGTTTTGGCATACATTTGGCTAAACTTAACACATAATCTCACAACTAGTTACATAGCAACATAGATATCCAAATAGGTTAGACATTATAACATATCCAAAACATCATTAATTCATACCAATTCATGCTATATCATCACACTTTCATACATTTTTATCAATTCAAAAAATCATGCCATTTCAATTTAATTTACATAACATAATTGCTTACCAAATTTGGTTCATTTCATTTTTCCCGATTTCAATATTCAATTTCAATGTTTCTCCCAGTGGAACCCTAGTAAAATGGACTCGGATACACGGGTGAACTACACACCAAGGCACTGAAGTGTAAGCTCATAAGCATCAAATGTATAAACATTTTCAATTACATCCCTCCACCACACCAAAGTCTCCGTAGAGACAAATAATACTCGATGATATGCAACAGATGATGGATCCCGATATAACTTGTCATAGTCTCCGTATCATCACATATCTCATACAAATGGCACACATGACCCTACTGACATGTCAATCATATTCTAACCTTTTACTAAGTTCACATGGGCATCTATCATACATATTACATTTTCATACCTTGTATAATCCATATTTGCATATCATACCTAATCAGTCACATTTGCATTTCTATAACCTGTAATCATTCATATTTTCACATTTATACCCTATACTGTCACATAACAACCAATTATCACATTTCATTTCAATTTAATCCCATTACTAGCTTTGTATGCCAAATTCATTAATATTTCAAATTATGTTCAAACATAAATATAATGAAGTAAACACAAGAATAAATAAAACACAAGGAAAGGTAGTAAGTTCCATATGGACTTACCTTGTCAAAACACAAAACGGGTGGATTCTTCAAGGACTAATCCACAATTTTTACTTTTCCCATATTAGCTCCAATTTGATCCAATTCTTGGTCTATACAAATATTTTATATAGAAAATCAATATCATACATTATCACACAATGTCATGAAATGCATGATCCTAAATAATTCTTTTTTTTTATTTCTCATATATTTTACATTTTATTCAATTTAGTCCCTACACTCGGGATATGCATAACTTTCAATTCTTATCTTCAGATTAAAATCTGATTTCACATACTTCCATTAAGGAATTTATACTTTCTATTTCTAGCATAATTTTCTAGCTGGTTTTACATTTATTCAATTTGGTCCCTAATGTTACAAAGCTAACAAATAAGCTTAGCGAACTTTACAATTTAGTCCTTTCCATAATCTAAGTTCAATATCTAACAATTCCAAGCATAATTCATTAATTTATCAACAACAACAACTTGCTAAAATTTCAAAAATTGATCAAATTGATACATAGGCTAGCTAAATCAAGCTCCCATGATCACAAATCTATAAAGATTGCAAGAAAAGGGTTTGATTTTCATACCTAGATGAATGATCGAATGCTAGGAGGGTTTTGAAGCTTTCTTCAATTTTTTCTATGGTGGACGGTAAAGGAGGAAGAAGATGATGGCATTTTTCCACTAACTCCCTATTTATACTATTATTAATCTTAATTAACTTTACTTAATTAACTTAATATTTGATTTATTTATTTTAATTATCATTAACCAAGTTAGTGGAAACCAACATCATCATCCACAATTCTATGATTCAAAATGGTTTAATAACCATTTTAGACCTTTTGGATAATTTCTACATAGGTCCTCAAACCTTTTCTTAATTAAAATTCAATAACGGTTGGGCTTTTACAATTTAGTCCTAGAGCTTTAGTTACATATTTTATCGACGAAATTACTTGACCATACTTCAATATATTTTTATATTAACTCTGTAAATATTCTTATTTTATATTTACAAACTCGATTTACGGAAATGAGATTCTGAAACCGCGCTTTCAAGTACCACTGAGAATCGGGCCATTACATTTATATTATGTATACTTCTTATGTCCATAAATATAAACTTTGGAGAAGCATTGTAAACATCCCTATTGATGAATACAATACCTATTTATCTTTTTCTCTCACAATTTCTTTGTTATTTATTCTCTTTTATCTTTATTTTGTAACACGTTATCAGCACGATACTCGATTTTCTTTCTATTAAATCTTGTACCCACAATTTCTTTCATTATCTTTTTTAATCCCTAACTTGATCTGAGTTAAAAAAATCTAAAATATACCTAGGTTTCAAACAAGAAACCTTTGCCACCCTTCATACCTTTAATCATTCAACCACGATAGTTTCTTAAAATTATTTTTCTCAATTATTTATAAAATTAACTTTCATCGGTGAGAAGAAAACAAACAGAAAAAGACCATGAAAGGGATTCAAACCCATACCCTCTAGCATCGTTATCATCCTTAACCACTCAACTACTCCAGATTTTTTTTAAGTTGTATGCGCCAAGAAATTTTAATTAGTCAATGATAAAAAATCAGAGTAACTTTCCAAGGTCTTAGACACAAGATGAGGGGAGTTGAAACAATTTTTTAGATATTTTATATCTAAATTAATTATGATTGATTTTATTAACTTGTTTTATTTCTATATTTTTGAGGATGGTATTTGATCTCAACATTGATTTTGGTTATTGATATTGTATTTATCAAGCAAAATTTAGATTGGTAAGGAGATTCTGCGTATTTTTATTGAGGTATAAATATGATTATTATTACTATTATTATATGTTTTAAATCTTTTGTGATATTGGTTCTCGTTAAATAAAGAATATATTGGGACGTTTAGAAGTCCATCCTACTAGATCATTTGCATTCCTCTAAGTGAAGGCATAAAAAAATTAAAGGATATAATATAAGTGGCATAATAATAGCCACTCGAAGTGGAAACATAGTAATAAATCAAAGAATAATGAGAGTTCTCAAGATAACCGTTCAAAGAGTAGAGATAACATTTGTTATCAAATTTGGTATGTAATTGTTCATATATCTGTCGTAGACTTGAATATTTTATTCAATTCTATTAATATTCATTAAAGGAAGAAAACATATGTCTCGTAGTTAATATAATAGTACACATTATCCTTAGGGATAAAAAAAGATAAAAAAATCATTAGTGATACAAAATTAATTTAAGGCTCCAAAAGAGCCAATATATTGTTACCCTATGTTCAATGTGGCAATGAAACATGTTAATCTTTTTTATTGCAAAATTAGTTGAAAGCTCCAAAGAGTTAATATATCAATATTTGAAGAAACAAAATTTGTGATAATTAATGCATTATGTTCTAGTCAGTCTCAATATTGAAGCAAACCAATATTAATGAAATATTTGGTAGTACAAATTAATTGGATGCTCCAGAAAAGCTAGTATATCAATATTTGAATGAACAAAATTTGTGATGGTTAATGCATTGGCTTTAAAAGATATTCAAGATGATGGATTTCATATTGTGAATTTGAATGACGAAAGTATTGATTATATTTGGTATTATCTCCATTGTCCTCCTTTGTCATCATCCCCATGGAGGGTTGAAAGCATAATATTTGATTGTGAAAAATCCACTTGAACTGTGGAATAATTTTAAAAAATCCACTTGATATGATAATTTTATTTAAAACTCATTATGATTGGATGCACCTGAAGGTGCAAGTTTTACAATTGCGAGTGAGTATGACTTTGCAGTATTTGCAATAAGTTCTTAACAGCTAATGAGAAGTTGTTAGAGAAAACATTTTTCACTTTTTCATGCTTCAAATGTGCTCCTACAGTAGCAGTATCGTGAAAAAGGTAAGAAATATTTTGAATTGATATCATGTTTACTTGTAGTTGAATAAAATAACGAGCTATTAAATAAAAAATTATGAAGCACATCCCACTGGATTTGCTCCATTCCCTGAAGTGAATGCAATAATACATAATAAATATGAAATATGTAATTTTTGATGTGGACGTGGTAAGTTGCTCTATAATAGTAATAATAAAAAGGGGCGATCGTAATAATTCTTTTCACCACCAAAAGTGGAAAATGAAGATATTGTGGAGACATCTAATAAGATTGATATTGAAATTTAAATTAATAGTTTCATCTTATGTTTCAACTTTTAATTGTTGTGCATTTATGGTATGCTCATACAATTTTCTTAATTTCGCACATATACCTATGCAAAGAAAATATTTGTTTGTATGCATTTTGTAAATTGATAAAATTTATTTGCAACAAATGCTTGTAGTTTCGTCATTGATTTTATTGTATTGGAAAATTGTTGTCTTTTCCTCTAGTTTGTACTATGCATATATTAATATGGTTAAATCACATACGATAGTAAGTCAGAAGTTTACGTTTGTATTGTTGAATCACATGCGATAGTAAACCTGATGTTTAGTAGTCCAAACGTATTAATTAAGTTGGCATGATCAATTAGACCATCCCAATCAATAATGATGCGACAAGATGAGAATTTACATGAAAACTTATTAAAGAACCTAAAGATTTTTCATTTTTCTAGTCTTGCTTGTTCTTAAAGAAAATTCATTAAACCTCACTAGAAAAAAATTGAGATTGAATCTCTTACATTTTTTAAAGAAATATGGGTCAATTTATCCAGCAAGTGGATATTTTGATATAATTTTAGTAGATGCATATACAAGATAATCACATTTGAGTTATCAATTCGCAACTTGCCATTTGCGAGATTAATTGTTTAATGATTTGTTTAAGAATGAAACTTTCAGATTATGCAATCGAGACAATTCTTGCTAATGTTGGTGAATTTATTTCTCAGGCTTTCAATGATCATTGTCTGTTAGACCGTCGGGGCGAGTAAATATCACAAAGCTTGATGTTATGTGTATAAAATGATTTCGTAGAATTAATGATTTAATGGCTCAAGTTAGTAGCTAAATTATATCTCTTGAGAACATAAACATTTTCATATATGCAAAAGGATATGATATTTCCAACACTTGTACGCATCATGCTAATAATTTATGATAAATATAACCCGTTTTAGAATCTTTGAATGCGCAATATATATTCAAGTTGCTCCACCACAATACAGGAAAATGGGTATTTAAAAAATGTTGGGAATATATATTAGTTTGAGTCTTCTTGTATTATTAAATGTGTTGAATAAATTGGTGATTCAATTATAACATGATTTGGTGATTACAACTTTAATTTGACAAGTTTTCCCAACATCAGGGGGAGAAAAATGATAAAAATTGGATAAAATCTTGGAATAAATTATCATTATCAAAATTCTCATAAAAAGTAATTTGAACTAAAAGTTCAAGAAGATAATTCACTTTATTACAACTTAACTGCTAGATGCATTTACCGAATTGATAAACTATGTGTTATATACCAGCTAATGTTTTTATTTGAATTGCAGTCCTAGTAGGACAACTTATTAGAATAACTGAAGGTAATGCATGCTTGAAGCCTGGTAATTCAATTGGTTCCAAAGATGAAAATTCTTGTAAAAGAAAAGAATAAATTTAGATGGTCATAAAGTGGAGCCGATTCTTTTGAAGTGACTTAGGGCATAACAAATTATTAAAAGTCCAAAAGAGATCCAGGTACTTGAAATTGAAGATGGAAATAATGAAAATAAAGAGGTCTTGATAAGTTATTTTAATACGAGAAAATATGGAACCTTGGAATAAATAAAAGTTGTTGACAATAGTTTTGCATGAAATATTATTATTGAAATAATGTGTAACACCCCAAACCCGGCCCAAACACTACAACCGGATCTGGTATGTCACTTGAGTGATTTTGCAAAACATGTCGCATTTTGGAAAACGATCTCTAGGTTTAATCATTAATACCGAAAACTTAATAATTTATTAAGTCATATAAGATATAAAGTTATAAATTGCCTTGATGAATTTTAATTAAAATCCAAAAAAAAAGAAACCTTGTACATGTCTTAGCTTAATTTTAATCATAAAAATAAAAATGTCTAATAATTAAACCCAACTTAAACCCAAAAACATAAATAATAGTCTAGTGGCCCAAGGCCTTATTACAACGAAATATAAAACCCACTTAAGACAAATTTCTTAAAATAAATAAAATAAAGTCTTTTTTCGGAATCCTCAGTACTCTATCGCATTGCCACCTTGCTCTCCTCTCCAGCCCGGTCCGATGCACTAAGTGCTACCTAAAATTGTTAAAATAATAGGGTGAGTCGCGAGACTCAGTGTGCAACCCACATGCACCATTAGATTTGGGCCTTAGCCCCACAGAACATATATCAAAATATATTATAACAGAAATTATGCAAAGCCCAACCCAACTCCTAGGTTTCCAACCGCTACACACCACCCTTACCTGCCAATCACACCATTGGGGATTTCTACAATCAACCCACACCGCTACACACCATCGATGGCAGTCATGCTGCAGTTAGTTGCTCATCGTCAAATCGTGACTGAGTCACCAGGCTGAAATGGCATAAGCCACCAGAAAACAGAGTTGTGACAGAGTCACCAGGATGAAATGGCATAAGCCACCAGAACAGAACACTTCCCCCTTTTCATCAATTACCCTACCCAGAGCATACATAGAAATTTACATGCAAAACATATCTTTTAACGAAACATTCATCAAGAATGGCGAAAGCACTAACACGATATTTAGCCTTTACCCTTCTCGGGTTTTCAAACCGTTATGCCGGGATTTCGGCATTTAACAGAGTATAGCAGATTTATTACACATATACATATATGTATATATATAAACAATCTAATGGTGTGAGAAGTTACACACCTGGTTACCGTTAGGACGACACTCTCTATGTCGGCACTATCAGAAGCTGCTAAAACTGCTATCTATCTAAGATTTTGTTCGGATGCCGGTCCACAACCTACTGGCCAATCCCGAACTGCTGACACCGCTCGCTTTTTAAACTTAGGGATTGGTTTTACAGATCCAATCCCCTCCTTTGCCTGATCCACATTTGATTCCATTGAGGGACCTTATCAGTTGCTACCATCGTAACATGTGGTTGTTGATCCATAACATAGGGTTAAGATTACGAATACGATAATCTAACGTAACAAAAATCTAGAGAAAACTACCTTACCTTAAAATCCTGAAAAGAGGTATGATACTTAGACACTAACGATTTTCGGCTTTTAGATCTAGACGATCAGGTCTCCTTCAAATCCCGAAATGCCGCCCAACATAGCACCATTAAACTATTAGTTTTTCGACTTTTGCCTTTCAAGAACCGAAATATATTATGAGATCTAACAGAAGTCGACACTTACCTTAGTATAGGGAATTCTGCTAGCACTTGGAGAGAAGATTCAGTAATGTCAAAGAAAAAGATTTAAATACCGGAAGAACTAATTCTCAACTAGGATGAATAAAGAAAAACTATGGAGATTTCGACTTTTTAGAGAAATCGGCTCAAAGGGAAAAAGAATGGAGAAGAGGTTTCGACTTTTGAAGAAATTGAAGAAAAGAAATTGGAGAGGGAGAGACTAAGAATTTCGGCATAATGGAAGGAGAAGAAATTAGGGTTTAAATGTCGAGAATCAATGAGATATCCTCCCTATTTATAGAAATTTGGCACCTATTGTTCAAACCCAAAACGCCCTTCCCGATAACTAAAAGTCAAGCTAAAAGAAAAGGGAAAATTCGGTACCCATATATACTAAAATAAATAAATAAATAGAATAAACCTACACTCCCTAATCAACTCAAACTTATCACTAATTAAATTCTTTTATTATCTTAAAAATTTATCCTCATCAAAAAGTCCTTTTATTTAGCCAAAAATTCAATTTGAATTTCATTCAAATAGCTTCCCGAACAATGACCATCTTTTGGCATTTTGGTCCAATTTAAATACCTTCCACGCCAGCAGCAAAATTTCAAGCTATTACGCACAAGGCAACTCGAACCCGAGACCTCCAAGCACAACCACACGCTACCAGCCACTGCACCAGAACCATACTAGTGATATATTCCGTTGTCAACTTCTTTTAAAGTATACTTTCCAGCGACCGAATCATCCTAAGAAATCCAAAAATATTAACCGACACCCAAATTCGAAACTCCGCCCTTTTCACTATGAGGCACGCCCCCTTGCCATCGCGCGCCACCCGTTTCATTTGAGTCATAATTCCTTCCCAATTAATTATCAACCTTTATTCCGTGCTCCAGGTTTACTTAAAAAAAACCCAACATTTCGCGCACAACGCGACTAGAACCCTGCTCCCCCTCCTGCTCCTAACGCCTCTGCCACTGGGCCAGGCGTTTCTTTGTGTCATGAAACCGCCCCAACTAATTATAAGGCCTAAACTATGGCCTTCATGCTATCATATGCGCAATAAAAATTTTTGCCATACCCAAGACTTGAACCTTTGACCTCCAACTTATTCACAACGCCCGAAGCCACCAAACCACCTACTTCTTTGTGATATCTTTTAACCCAACAATATTTTAAAAGCCTTATGACTACCACCAACCTCCCAAAAAAAACAACATTTTTGCTAAAGCCTTAGATCGAGCCTAGGACTTTTCCAACACTACCAACCCTTCCTAAACCTCCTAAAAAATTAAACTAAACATGCAATAATAATTTTTTTTAAAAGACAATGTCCATTCAAACTTTTCATGATAAAATAATTTATTTCTATTTGAATAATATTTTTAAGAAAAATTAACTATGTAAATGCATTAGTGACATTATAAAAGTAGAAGGACAAACTGTGTAAAAGTAAAGCATATAAATCAAATCCCCAAATTTTAGCATAATCTAGGGTCAATTAAAAATTGACCATTATCTTATTTTAGTATAAACCACATATAAATTTTTTTAGTACATTCAAATTATATATACTCATATTGTATATTAACGAAAAATTTAACGATAGAAATTGATATTATAAAAAAATATAAGAACTAAATTATATTAAAATATAAAAATTAAATCGAGAATAATAGAAAAATTAATATTTCTAAATTATAACTTCGTTCATCACACTGATAACATAAATAAAATAATTAATTATATGACAAGGACAAAGTTATGGAAAATATTTGATAAATTGATGCATAAATTGACTACATAGAGTTTAATATTATGCCACATTAAATTTTATTATAATTCAGTTAATATATTTAAAAGGGAGGAAAAATTAGTAAACAATAATTACAAGTTTTTTTTTTTTAACGAAAAAAATCCATTCTCTCGACCCACGAACCCACTTATTCTAGGCCCAAATTCAGGGTGTTACATAATGAAAGAAAATGAGGATATTGAGTAAATTTGTCAAGAATTATAGAAATGAATAGATTGACCAAAATGGAAAGACGCAATTCAAGTAGAATTAAATTCATAAAGTTTTTGGACCAGTAGTCCAAACATCTAAAGATATAAAGGCAGTGAGGTATGGATGTGTAGTTTTTTTGAAAAAGAAATACGAAAAATGAAATTCTTCATTAAGTCCTGACATTGATTATAAAAGGTATAATATTCTTTTGAGATGGATGCATTATCCTTTAGATATTATATTAGTCTGGCAGTTTATGATAGATTTGATATGCGTCTAATGGTTGTTGTTATTGTTGGAAAAATCCGGTTTAAAAAACTATTTTTAGTCAAAACGGAAAAATAAAATTTTGAAAATCAAGCAGGTTTGTGATATTTATGATCGTTGGTATCGATAGTCTTAATATTTATATAATGAATGATCTAGCCTAGAAATTAACTATCAGCACGATTGAGGCAAGTGCACCTATCAAACAGTAGTATAGCTTAGTGGCAAGACCGGAATGTCGAACCCAAAGGAACCAAAAGTACTAATACTGACTTTCTTCTTATTATTTAGCCTAAGAATTAAGGGAATTGTTATTTATTCTAAAATTAACTAACTACAAAGCTAAAGACACTAAGACACAGAGAATGAATTGGAGAAATACTTGTGGGAAAAACCAATTGATTAAGACAATACCCAAGGAGGAATCCACCTAGACTTCACTTGTTATTTAACTCTGAACCAGATGATTTATTCACTTGACCCGATCCGTAGGATTCCCTAATTTATATTAATACCTCTCTCGAGGCTACTAACGTCTAACCCTAGGTTGATTAATTGAAATCTCTTTCTAATTAAAACCCCTAAGGTTGCATTAACTCGATCTATGGACTCCCATATTAGGTTTGACCCTAATCCGGCAGATTTTCGTCATCCTATCTCTAGGGTTGCGATCAAATCCGCTTAATTATGCTAGATCTACTCTTAGACAGGGTCTATTCCTCCTCTGCCTAAGCACATCAATACTTGAATCAATATCCTGAAATATCAAAACAAGAATTAAGAACACATAATTAAGAACAAATCAAGTATTTATCATATAGTTCAGAAAACAATAACAAGATCCATCTTAGGTTTCATCCCCCTCAGGTATCTGAGGGGTTTAGTTCATAATCATAAAAGAATACATCTCAGAAGAAAAGATAAAACAAAACATAAGAAAACCCTAAAACCCCCTGAAGGAATTAAAGAAGAGATCCTCCGTATTGAGTATGATTTCAGATTCTTGAGATGAATCAACTGGCTTTCTTCGAGTAAATCCCACAATTCTGACCCCTCCGGCTTGGCTCCTTGGCCTAGCTGGACGCCCCCCTCAAGGTTGGCCTTTAGGGTGTTTATATAGTCTTTTGGAATGTCTTTCTTTGCCTCTAAGTACCCTATCTCGAGTGAAATTCCTCTTTGTCACGGCGAGGACACGCCTGCAACACGCCCAGTGTGAGTCGAATCCAGGCCGTGGTCGAGCCTGCTAAAGGGGCACGGCCGTGTGGCTTGGGCCCAGGCCGTATTGATTTCTTACTTTGGCCCATTTGGTCCGTTTTTAGCCCGTTTCTCGTTCTTTTCATCCTCCAATGCTTTCCTAAGTATAAAACATGAAATAAAAGGATTATGAGCATCAAATTTCACAATTCAAGGGATAAATCATCCAAAAAGTATGCTAAATGTGGGATTAAAATATGTATATATTACGGTTTATCAAATACCCCCACACTTAAGCATTTGCTTGTCCTCAAGAAAAATTCTCAACTCACAATTAAAATGAACTTCCTCAATTCATAACCTTCATCAACAATGTTTCATTATAATTCATAGGTAATTCATACATTGATAATTTAACCAGAAGGTTCCTAAAGATTCAAACAATCAAAGTCATAGTTTTTATAATACGAAAAATAGGTGTGTCCCCTTACCTAAATAATTACCTCTGATTAAAAATCGACAAGGGTTGGCATCCTCACTAAAGATTCACTCAAATCACTCGAAGTGTTTAAGGTTCAGGAAAAAGCACTCATAAGTCAAACATGAAAAGTTAATCCCATAGGCTTGCATGAAAATCAAATCTCCACCACTATAATATGAGATGATACACAAATCAAAAGGTCTTTAAAAAGGGTTGTAACGGGGCTTGGGTTAAAGGTGTGGATAAAGGCTTGAATTAGAGGGTTAGTATCGAGACTGAATTGATAAATTACCTACTAGAAAGTTGTACTAATACTAAATAATTACATCATGGAAACTTAATACTAATAACATGAGCTTCTTTTAAAGATAATGAAATTAACAGTTTAAGCTCAAATAACATAGAACTAATAATGAATATACTCCCTTTTTTTTAAGAACAAATCATACAATAATAATAAGATAGAATTTAACAACTGATAAAAAGAAAATAGTTAAGTAACCAGTCAAATCAAATCTCGATATAGGGGTAGTTAAGAGAAATGGTGATAACAAATACAAAGTGGGTTTCGGGTTAATATTAGCGGGTGAGTCAATAAAAGGGTTGTTAGGATCAAAGGGGTTCACTAGGGGTTAATTGTGAGGGTAGGATTTTTATGGAGTAAGTGGGTTAAAACCTAGGTGCCTTTATCATCTCTATACATCAAATCAAAGGTGTGGTCTCGACATGTATAATCGAAGCAAGTTCTAGAATAACAAATCAATGTTGACACACTCATAATCAATAAAGTGAGCACGAAAAGGAATGTATGCTCTAAAAGGCTCAAGATCTCACAAAAATTATGGGCTTTTGATGTCAACTTTGTAAATTTCAAACTTCAAGGTAATACTTAAATTCAGGTAGACAACCTAATAAAATTTTGAAAATAAACTCATCATGCTTGATTCTCTAGTCTCCTAAAGTTTAAATCATCACTGCACAATTATCAATGACTTAATCCAAAACATATCAATGAAAATCATAAATCAAAGGAAATTTCATTCTAACAGTAAATATGAGAACATTACTTAAAAACAAGACATAATTCAGGGATTTGAGAATAATGAAAAAAAATTAGGCACTTTTCTGAATAAATTTCACCCCCCACACTTAAGATGTACATTGTCCTCAATGTACAAAGATATATATGAACAATATTTTAAGAAAATCAAAAGAGAGGGAGAAGTGAAACTTCCTGAATTTTGGATGGATCCTTGAGTCGAAAGTGTAGAAATTTGACCCGGAGGTGAAAGATAAGTTGGAGGAAGTGTCTCTGGTGGTGGTATGGTGGCTGCCCATAATCGCTGCGCTAGATGAAGAAATTGGGTAGCTCGTGAAGAAATAGCTAGGAAATAATAAGAAAAATTCAAAAGAAACTAATTATGTATTTAAAGACAAGAAAGATAAAGAGAAAGAGTGTAGAAAGTAAAAGACAATAAAAAGAAAAGATTAATAGACCGAAAATTCCTTATCGTTAGACGGTTCGCGAGGTGGGTGTGATATATAAGGCCGTGGTGTGGTGATTCCCAAGCAGCCTGAAGAACCTAAAACCAAGAAACTAAAATAAAATAGATTAAAGTAAGCATAAGAGAGTCAAAGAGAAGGAAAATAAAGGAGAAGAGAAAAGAAAAATAAAAAACTAAATGGCCTTAAGCGTCCTCGGCTTGTCGAGTGAATGAAGTGGCTGGCATGAACTTATATAGATTGGTCTCCCATAGGGATACTGTGTTAGGGTCCTTCCGCTTCTTCGACATAGGTAAGGTGAAAATGAAGAGTTTGGGACAGGAAAATGAGAGGAAATGGAAAAGAGAAGGGTGAAAGGGAATGGGGAGTAGGTGAGAAAGGGATGGGGTGTTTTTAAATAGAGATTTCAGATCTGGTACATCCCCACACCCGTGTGTCGTAGGCGTGTTACGTCGCACGGCTGTGCGATCATTCGTTTCTCCCACGCCTGTGTGTAAGATCTCCACGCCCATGTTTCTTTCTCAATGTTGGCCACGGTCTCAAAGCACGGGCGTGGCTTATGCCCGTGTGGCTTCTTCAGTGTCGGCCACGACCATATCGCACAGCCATGGCAATTTATAGCTATCCGTGATCTGGGGATTTTTTTTCGTCCTTGGCTCGTACGACCTCTGCCATGCCAGTGTGTAAGTCCGTGATGCCCACACGGCCACGGCCACGCCTGTGTGCAAGGCCGTGTGGCACGGAAACCTATATTTTGGTTAGTTAATAGTTAGATGCTACAAAGGGGAAATAAAAGTAAAAAAATAAAAATTAATGGAGTTAGTGCTCGGGTTGCCTCCCGAGAAGTGCTCGTTTAAAGTCTTAAGCTAGACTCACCTCTCATTCACATAATTAGGGTGGTTTGAAGAGTTGAACATCCTCTCTCATGCTATCAGTTCTACTATCATGATATAACTCGAGTCGAGTAGCGTTTACTTTAAAAGTGCCGAATATAGGATTGTTTACCTCGACTGTTCCGTATGGGAAGACATTGAGTACCTTAAAAGAGATTTCTTCGTTCGTATTAAGGTCTGGGAAGACGATTCGAGGGTCTTTCTCATCCAACAGTACCTGATCTCCTATTTTGAAGTGATTCAATGTTCCTTTAAGCTCGTTTGGGGGTTCTCTCGGTTTTGCTTCGTGAGATTTTGATTTCTCCTTAAAATGTGTCTTCCACTCGTCTAGTTCATCAATATGAAGCCTTCGATCCTCATGAATTGCTTCTTTGTTTTCATGATGTTTAGGATCCGGTTCAGTTGTGTGGTTCTGTGGTGCTTCCTGAAAAGAGGGTTTAATTGAATGGTCATTAATAAAATTAATCTTCTCACCTTGATTACTTGATGTCCTAGCCGAGTCAAGTGCCTGAAGACTGATTGATTCGTCACTGACACGGAGTATGAGTTCACATGTACCAACATCAATTTTAGTTCTAGTAGTTGCTAAAAAGGGTCTTCCTAAAATTAAAGGGATCGTATTGTCCTCATCCATGTATAAAACGACAAAGTCTACTGGGAATACGAATTTATCAATTTTCACGAGTACATCTTCGATTATACCCCTAGGAATTCTAATAGTTTTATCAGCTAATTGAATGCTCATCCTAGTTTGTTTGGGTTTCCCTAGACCTAGCTGTTTAAACATTTTATAAGGCATGATGTTTATACTTGCCCCTAGATCTGCTAAAGCATTATCAATGGATAAACTACCAATTAAACAAGGAATCGTAAAACTCCCTGGATCTTTTAATTTCTGTGGTAGTTTGTTTTGTAACATTGCTGAGCATACTGCGTTTAGTTCCACATGCGACTCTTTGTCTAGCTTCCGCTTATTTGTCAAAAGCTCTTTTAAAAATTTCCTTGAATCTGGCATCTGCGAAAGAGCTTCGAGAAATGGTAAGTTAATATGTAATTTCTTTAAAAGTTTAAGAAATTTACCGAATTGTTCGTCTGTGTTGTCTTTCTTCATCGCATCGAGATATGGCACACGAGGTTGGTACTCTTTAATTACCTGTTTTGGCTTATCATGACTTTCCTCAGCTTTACCTTCTTCTACCATATTATCTTACCTTAAATTGGGCTCCTCTAACCCTACACTATCATGAGCTGTTATGGCTTGAATTTGCTCCTTTGGGTTAGTCTCAGTGTTGCTTGGTAGGCTTCCTTGCGGTCGTTTAGAGATCAGCTTAGCAAGTTGCCCTAACTGGTCCTTGATCCGTTGAATCGATGCTTGTTGATTTTTAAGTGTTGTTTTGGTGTTTTGGAAACGAGTTTCTGACACCGCTATGAATTTTGTCAGCATCTCCTCAAGGTTCGGCTTCTTTTCCTGTGGGTAGGGCTGTTGTTGGAAGTTTGGATGGGTTGTTGTCTCTGGTTTCCTTGACCACCCCACGAGAAATTTGGTTGGTTCCTCCAACTTGGATTATAGTTGTTACTATAGGGGTTATTTTGAGATCTAAAATTGTTACCCACATAGTTCATTTGTTCACCTTCCATGCCATGTCCGTAGGGTGGGTACTCAAGATTCGCCACACCTCCACTTGTTTATGCTTTGCATTCACGGATGTACCTGCGAAGAACACAAACCATCAATCTTTTTGTTTAACATCTCTACCTGATTTGATAGCATGATTACTGCATCGAGGTTGAAAACTCCGGCTGTTTTTGTTGGCCTTATCCTCGTGACTTGCCACTGATAGTTATTCAGTGACATCTCTTCTATAAACTCGTAGGCCGCTTCAGGAGTTTTGTTGTTCAGCGTTCCGCCGGTGGCTGAATCAATCAATTACCTCATTGAGGGGTTCACACCGTTATAGAAGGTTTGAACCTGAAGCCACAAAGGTAGCCCATGGTGAGGGCACCTTCTCAACAAATCCTTGTATCTCTCCCATGCATCATATAGTGTTTCTAGATCCATCTGCACAAAAGAAGAGATATCATTCCTGAACTTGGCCGTTTTGGCCGGTGGAAAATATTTTAACAAAAAATTTTCGGTCATTTGATCCCATGTAGTGATTGATCCTCGTGGAAGAGAATTCAACCACTATTTGGCTTTATTCCTCAAAGAAAAGGGAAACAACCGAAGACGGATGGCATCATCAGAAACGCCATTTATTTTGAAGGTATCACAGAATTCTAGAAAATTTGCTAAGTGTGTGTTAGGATCCTCATCCTGCAAACCATCAAACTGAACAAACTGTTGTATCATCTGAATTGTGTTAGGTTTCAGTTCAAAATTATTTGCAGCAATAGCAGGTCTAACAATACTTGACTCAGTTCCTATTAAATTAGGTTCAACATAATCATACATAGTTCGAGGAGCATGATTTTCGGCCACTTCTGGAGGTAGCGGATTATTCTCAGCCATCTCTTCGGTGGTATTGGTTTCGTCTTCTTGCTCTTCTGCTATGTAATTTAAGCTTCGCCTTATTTCTCTACGATTTCTGCGAGTGGTACCTTCAATATCACTATCGTAAATTAAGTGTCCTGTCGGGTTCCTTCTAGTCATAAACTAGGAGTACCTGCTAGGAATAAAATAGAAGAAGAAAAATTAGCAAAGTAAAAAAAAAAAAAGTAAACCGCAAAACTAAAAATGGCTAAAGTAATAAAAATTAAGCGTTCTTCATATTTTAGTTCCCCGGCAGCGGCGCCAAAAACTTGATCGCATGTGTTGATAGTCTTAATATTTAATGAATGATCTAGCCTAGAAACTAACTATCACCACGATTGAGGCAAGTGCACCTATCGAACAGTTGTATAGCTTAGTGGCAAGACCGGAATGTCGAACCCAAAGGAACCAAAAGTACTAATACTGACTTTCTTCTTATTATTTAGCCTAAGAATTAAGGGAATTGTTATTTATTCTAAAATTAACTAACTACAAAGCTAAAGACACTAAGACACAGAGAATGAATTGGGGAAATACTTGTGGGAAAAACCAATTGATTAAGACAATACCCAAGGAGGAATCCACCTAGACTTCACTTGTTATTTAACTCTGAACCAGATGATTTATTCACTTGACCTGATCCGTAGGATTCCCTAATTTATATTAATACCTCTCTCGAGGCTACTAACGTCTAACCCTAGGTTGATTAATTGAAATCTCTTTCTAATTAAAACCCCTAAGGTTGCATTAACTCGATCTATGGACTCCCATATTAGGTTTGACCCTAATCCGGCAGATTTTCGTCATCCTATCTCTAGGGTTGCGATCAAATCCGCTTAATTATGCTAGATCTACTCTTAGACAGGGTCTATTCCTCCTCTGCCTAAGCACATCAATACTTGAATCAATATCCTGAAATATCAAAACAAGAATTAAGAACACATAATTAAGAACAAATCAAGTATTTATCGTATAGGTTAGAAAACAATAACAAGATCCGTCTTAGGTTTCATCCCCCTCAGGTATCTGAGGGGTTTAGTTCATAATCATAAAAGAATACATCTCAGAAGAAAAGATAAAACAAAACATAAGAAAACCCTAAAACCCCCTGAAGGAATTGAAGGAGAGATCCTCCGTCTTGAGTATGATTTCGGCTTCTTGAGATAAATCAACTAGCTTTCTTGAGTAAATCCCACACTCGACCTCTCCAAACTTGGCTCCTTGGCCTAGTTGACGCCCCTCAAGGTTGGCCTTTAGGGTGTTTATATAGTCTTTTGGAATGTCTTTCTTTGCCTCTAAGTACCCTATTCCGAGTGAAATTCCTCTTTGTCACGGCAGGGACACGCCCGTGTGAGTCGAATCCAGGCCGTGGTCGAGCCTGCTAAAGGGGCATGGCCGTGTGGCTTGGGCCCAGGCCGTGTTGATTTCTTACTTTGGCCCATTTGGTCCGTTTTTAGCCCGTTTCTCGTTATTTTCATCCTCTGATGCTTTCCTAAGTATAAAACATGAAATAAAAGGATTAGGAGCATCAAATTCCACAATTCAAGGGATAAATCATCCAAAAAGTATGCTAAATGTGGGATTAAAATATGTATATATTACGGTTTATCAATTTATAGTAATAAACTTTTCCCAAAAAGTACATGTGCTTTGAACGAGACGGATCCTAGATGTTTTTGACTTTCAATCGAATAGTTGTCTCTACTATTCTCGTACCACGAATCACTTCGAATGTGAGCTTGAACAATCACGAATCAAACACAAAACCAGAAAAGATTTATTACTTTTCGTAGGAAAGTAATTCTCTCTCAATAGAAATCGGTAGAATTTTAATTCCCAAAAAATAAAATTTATTCCAAGAGAATAAATTCTCACTACTTTCTGGCAGAATAACACTATTTAAAACTTATATGAAACTTGTGTAAATAACTCTACTAGTGTCATCTATTTATAGGGAGAGATAGTAGAACCTTGGTTGAATTAGTAAAACACAAATAATATTTATTTTAATAGAAAACAATATTCTACTCTAAGTAGAATGGGGTGGGCGGCACACCTTAGTAAATAATACTAGGGATGTCGCCACTCTCTTTTATGATGAGGGGATTTGGGCCTATCCTGTATTGGGTTCAATTATATGTGTTTCCTGGGCTTTTAACCCAACAGTTTATAATTTTATCCAACCAATACATGTTTCCTATTTTCCAAAATAAATATTATTAATTTAATTAGATAGATTGATTTTCCAAGCTAAGTAATTCTCTTAACTCAATTCTAATTTCTTTAAAGTCATGGCAACCCGTAAAAGAATTTATAAGGAAATATATTTAATTTTAATATCCAATGAGTTCACAATGACTAATTGATTTAATTTCATTTTCAAATTTCAATTAATTAATTAATTAATTAATAATTCAAAAAAATTGATTTAATTCTCAAGTCATTTCTATACACAGTGAAAAAATGCATTCAATTGTGAATGTGACCCCTTTCTCTAACTTCATCATTTCCATCCATTTCCGCTCCTTTGGTTTTACATGCAAATCAACTTTGGTTTCAACAAGCTAGTGGAGGGATCGATTGGACTTATGTAATTAGGGCTCAAATAATTTTACTTAGTGAGAAAATATATTTATTTGTGAATGTGACCCATTTCTCTAACTTCATCATTTCCATCCATTTATGCTAATTTGGTTTTACATTCAAATAATTTTTGGTTTCAACGAGCTAGCGGAGGGACCGATTGGACATATGTAATTAGGGCTCAAATAATTTATAATTAAGTTCAAAATTTTAACCTATTAATTACAAACTTATTTAGTCACGAAATCATTCCATTATAGTATTGATCGTTGATTTCAGAGTTTTAAATTTATAATGATCGAACCTGGAACTAACTATAACAACGATTGAGGCAAGTGCACCTATCGAACAGTAGTATAGCTTAGGCAAGACCGGATTGTCGAACCCAAAGGAACCAAAAGTACTAATACTAACTTTCTTTTTATTATCTAGCCTAAAATAAGTGAAGTTGTTATTTAATCTAAATTTAACTAACTACTAAGCTAAAGACGCAAAGACAAAAAGAATGAATTGGGGAAATACTGTTGGAGAAACTTAGTTGATTAAGACGATACCCTTAGGAAGAATCCACCTAGACTTTACTTGTTATCTAACTCGAACTGCACAATTTATTCACTTGACTTGATCCGTAAGACTCCTAATGTATATTAAACCCTCTCTCGAAGAGAATAACGTCTAACCCTAGGTTGATTAATTGAAATCTCTTTCTAATTAAAACCCCTAGAATTGCATTAACTCGATCTATGGACTCTCATATTAGGTTTCACCCTAATCCGGCAAAATCTCGTCACCCTATCTCTAGGCGTGCGATCAACTCCGCTTAATTATGCTAGATCTACTCTTAGCGCAGGACTTTTGCTCCTCCACCTAAGCACATCGAACTTGAATCAATATCCCGGAAATATCAACACAAGAATTAAGAACACATAATTAAGAACAAATCAAGTATTTATCATATAGTTCAGCAAACGATAACAAGATTCATCTAAGTTTCATCCCTTCTGTGTCTCTCAAGGGTTTAGTTCATAACAACAAAAGAAAACATCTCAGAAGAAAAGATAAAACAAAACATAAGAAATCCCTAAAACCCCCTGAAGGAATTGAAGGAGAGATTCGCCGTCTTGAGTAGAATTCCGGCTTCTTGAGATGGATCAATTGGCTATTTCGAGTGTTTCCCACAAATCTGACCTTTCGGCTCGGCTCCTTAGCCTAGCTCACCGCCCCCTTCTAGGTTATACTTAGGGTGTTTATATAGGCTTTTGAAATAGGTTTCTTTGCCCCTAAGTATCCTTTTCTGAGTGAAATTGCTCTTCTCCACGACAGGGACACGGCCATGGCACACACCCATGTGAATCGTCTTTAGGCCATGTTTGGACTTTTAATGAGGTGACACGCCCGTGTACATCGTGATCAGGCCTTGTTCTAGTCTATCAAGGAGACACGGTCGTGTTGGCTCAAGTCCAGGCCGTGTCGATTTTCACTTTGGCCCAATTTGGTCCGTTTTGAGCCTGTTTCTCATTCTTTCCATCCTCTGGTGCTTTCCTGAGTATAAAACATGAAAAGAAAGGATTAAGAGCACCTTTTTACATAAATCAAGGGATAAATCATCCAAAAGTATGCTAAATGTGGGATTAAAATATGTTACTTTTACGGTTTATCACATACCCCCACACTTAAGCTTTTGCTTGTCCTCAAGCAAAATTCTCAACTTACAATTAAAACGAACTTTCCTTAATTCAATATTCCTATCAACAATGTCTCATCATAATTCATAGATAATTTATTCATGGATAATTTAACTCAAAGAGTCCTAAAGATTCAAACAATATAAGTCATACATTTGTAGCACAAAATATAGGTGCTTCCCCTCATCTCAATAATTACCTCTGATCCAAAACCTACAAGGATTGACATCCTCACAAAAGATTCACTCAAATCACTCGAAGTGTTTAAGGTTCAGAATTAAGCACTCAAATGTCAAACTTGAAAAGTTAATCCCATAGGCTTGCATGAAAATCAAATCTCCACCACTGTAATATAAGATGATGCACAAATCAAAAGATCTTTGAAAGGGTTGTAACGGGGCTTGGGTTAAGGTGTGGATAAAGGCTGAATTAGAGGGTTAGAATCGAGATCGACCTGAAAAATTACCTAACTAGAAAAAATGAACTGATAAATAATTACATCAATTGAAAACTTGTACTAATAATATTCTAATACGAGCTTCTTCTTCAGTAATTAGAATTTAAACGTATAAGCTCACTTAATCACAAAACTAATAATGAATACCCTCCGATTTTTTTTTAAAAAACAAGTGATCAAATATTTACAATAATAAGGAAGTACTTTAACAATTGAAATAAAGAACATAGTTAGGCAACTGATCAAATCAAATCTCGACAAAAAAAGGTAGTCAAGAATAATGGTGATAACAAATACAAAGGGTTTTGGGTTAATATTAGTGGGTGGGTCAATAAAAAGGTTTGTTAGGACTCAACGGGGTTCACTAGGGGTTAATTATGAAGGTAGGCTTTTTATGGAGTGGGTTAAATCCTAGGTGCCTTTATCATTTCTGTATATCAAATCAAAGGTGTGGTCTCGACATGTATAATCAATGCAAGTTCTAGAATAACAAATCAATGTTGGCACACTCATAATCAATAAAGTGAGCATGAAAAAGGATATATGCTCTATAAGGCTCAAAATCTCACAAAAATTATGGGTATTTTGATATCAACCTCGTAAATTTCAAATTTCAAAGTAATATTCAAATTCAGGTTAACAACCTAAAAAAAAATTTTATACCGAAAAATAGACTTATCATGCTTGATTCTCTAGTATCTTAGAATTTAATTATCAATGCACAATTATCAATGACTTAATCTAAGACACATTAATAAAAATCATAAATCATGGAAATTTCATTCTAATGATAATATGAGAAATTTACTTTAAGACAAGGCATAATTCAGGGACTTGAGAATAATGCAAAAAGTTTGGCACCTAATTTCAGGAATTTTAGAATAATGAAAAAAGTTAGGCACCTTTTTAGGTTGTTCACCCCCCCACACTTAAGATGTACATTGCCCTCAATGTACAAAGATATATATATAGACAATGAAGTATAAATTCAAAAGATATGGAGAGAGGTGAAACTCCCTGAATTATGGATGAAATCCTTCAATTGGAGGTGAAAGATAAGTTGGAGGGGTCGTTCTTGATGACGATCCTGCGCTAGATGAAGAATTTTGGTAGCTCATGGAGGATTAGCCGGGATATAATAATAATTAAAACTATACTAATTAAATACTTAAAGAAAAACAAGCTAAAGTGAAGGAAAATAAAAAAAAATAGAATAAAATTAAAGGAAAAGATAAGATAAATGGACCGTAGAGTCCTTATTGTTGGATGGTTCATGAGGTGGGCGTGATTTCTAAGGCTGTGGATATGGTGGTGGTCGTGGTGTGATTCCCAAGCAGCCTGAAGAACCTAAAACCAAGAAACTAAAATAAAATAAGTTAAATTAAGCAGAAGAGAAGTAAAGATAAGGAAATTGAAGCAAAAGAGAAAAACGAAATAAAAACTAAATGGCCTCAAATATCCTTGGCTCGTCGAATGATTGAAGCGGCCGGCATTAACTTATATAGATCAGTCTCCCTCTGGGAGACTATGCTTGATTCCTTCCACTTCTTCGGCATTTGGTGTAGCTCAAGGGTTTTGGGAATGTATTGGGGAAAAAAAGTAGGGGGAGGTCTGAATAATGGGATAGAATAAAGGGGATGGGGAGTAGGAAAGTGAGTAAGGGAAGAGATGGGAGGGGGTTTAAATAGATTTTTAGGCCTGGTGCAGCCCCCACGCCCGTGTACCATGGGCGTGTTGATTTACACGGCCGCCTCGCACGGCCGTGTTATGCATCGTATCGTTTCTCCCACGCCCATGTTCTGGTTGCCACGCTCGTGTGTAAACTACCAGTGTCAACCATGGCTGCATCGCACGGCCTTGTTGAGCATCGTTCATGTCTCCCATGCCTATTTTACAGATTGCCACGCCCGTTGGTGATAAGTTAGTGTCGTCCACAACCGCGTTGCACGGCCGCATTGCACAGCCGTGGCATTTTGTCGGTGCCCGTGGGGTGGTGGTTGGAGTCCGTGACTTGAAGATTTGATTCTTTCTGACTCGTACCATCTCTGCCATGTCAGTACGGAGATTCGATATATCCACACGGCCACAGCCACGGCTGTGTGCAAGGCCGTGTGGCCTGGAATTCTATACTTTTTTGTTAGTTTATGGTTAGGTATTATAAAGAAAAAATAGAATAAATAAGACAAACTAAAATGCAAAAGTTAAGGGGGTTAGTACTCAGGTTGCCTCCCAAGAAGCGCTCGTTTATAGTCTTAAGCTAGACTTACCTCTCGTTTGCATCGTCATGGTGGTTTGAGGAGTTGAAAATCCTTTCTCATGCAATCTATTCGGTTTTTGATATATAGTTTAAGTCGAGTAGTGTTCACCTTAAAAGTGATGAATTTAGGACTAGTTACCTCGACTGTTCCATCTGGGAAGATTTTGAGTACCTGATCTCCTATCTTAAGCTGGGTTGTCCCATCGTTAAGTTTGTCGTGGAGTTGCCTCATTTTTGCTTCGTGTATTTTTAATTTCTCTTTGAAGTGTGTCTTCCACTCATCTAGTCCTTCGGTCCGAAGCCTTCGTTCCTTATGCATTTCTTCTTTATTGACACAAGGTCTAGGATCTGGCATCTACGAAAGAGCTTCAAGAAACGGCAAGTTAATAAGAAACTTCTTTAGAGGTTTAAGGAATTTACCGAATTGTTCCTCTGTGTGGTCTTTCTTTATCGCATTGGGGTATGGCATATGAGCTTGGTACTCTGTAATTACCGGGTTTGGTAAATCATGGCTTACCTCAACCTTACCTTCACTTTACTATGTGCTCTTGCCTTGGGTCGATTCCACTAACCTTTCACTATCATGAGCTGTTACGGCTTGAATTTGCTCTTTTGGGTTAGTTTCAGTGTTGCTTGGTAGACGCCCTTGCGGTCGTTCGGAAATTAACTTTGCAAGTTGTCCAACTGACTTAGTAAGTTCCCCAACTTGGTTCTCGATCCCTTTGATCGATGCTTGTTGATTATTAAGCGTTGTCTCAGTTTTTTTGAGACGGGTATCTGTGGCTGCCATGAATTTTGTCAGCATCTCCTCAAGGTTCGACTCCTCTTCCTGTTGGTAAGGTGGTTGTTGAAAATTTTGAGGAAGTTCCGGTCCTTGGCTACTTTGATCATCCCACGAGAAATTACGATGGTACCTCCAACCTGCAGTATAAGTGTCATTATAAAAATTATTTTGAGGTCTAGAATAGTTATCCATATAGTGGACTTGTTCTTTCTTTATGCCATATCCGTAGGGTGGGTACTCAAGATTCGCCACGCCTCCGCTTGTTTCGTACTGCATAACAGGATGTATCTGCAAAGAACACAGATCATCAAACTTTTTATTTAACATCTCTAATCGGTTTGATAGCTTCGGTTATTGGGTCGAGGTTGTAGATATCACGCTTTTGTTGGCTTTGTCCTCATAACTTGCCACTGATAGTTATTCAGTGCCATCTCCTCTATCTACCTAAATCAAATAAAAGAAAATTTAGCATAGTAAAATAATAATAATAATAATAATAATAATGGCTAAAGTAATAAAAATTGAGCTTTCTTAATATTTTAGTAGTTCCCAAGAAGCAGCGCCAAAAACTTGATCGTTGATTTGAGTTTTAAATTTATAATGATTGAACCACGAACTAACTATAACAACGATTGAGGCAAGTGCACCTATCGAACAAGAGTATAGCTTAGGCAAGACCTGATTGTCGAACCCAAAGGAACCAAAAGTACTAATACTAACTTTCTTTTTATTATCTAGCCTAAAATAAGTGAAGTTGTTATTTAATCTAAATTTAACTAACTACTAAGCTAAAGACGCAAAGACAAAAAGAATGAATTGGGGAATCTTCGTTGGAGAAACTCGGTTGATTAAGACGATACCCTTAGGAAGAATCCACCTAGACTTTACTTGTTATCTAACTCGAACTGACGATTTATTCACTTGACTTGATCCGTAAGACTCCCTAATGTATATTAAACCCTCTCTCGAAGCGAATAACATCTAACCCTAGGTTGATTAATTGAAATCTCTTTCTAATTAAAACCCCTAGAATTGCATTAACTCGATCTATGGACTCCCATATTAGGTTTCACCCTAATCTTGCAAAATCTCGTCACCCTATATCTAGGCGCACGATCAACTCCGCTTAATTATGCTAGATCTACTCTTAAGTAGGGACTTTTGCTCCTCCACCTAAGCACATCAAACTTGAATCAATATCCCGAAAATATCAACACAAGAATTAAGAACACATAATTAAGAACAAATCAAGTATTTATCATATAGTTCAAAGAAACGATAACAAGATTCATCTAGTTTCATCCCCTTCAGTGTATCTCAAGGGTTTAGTTCATAACAACAAAAGAAAACATCTCGAGGAAGAAAAGATAAAACAAAACATAAGAAATCCCTAAAACCCCCTGAAGGAATTGAAGGAGAGATTCGCCGTCTTGAGTAGAATTCTGGCTTCTTGAGATGGATCAACTGGCTATCTTCGAGTGTTTCCCACAAATTTGACCTTTTCGGCTCGGCTCCTTGGCCTAGCTCACAGCCCCCTTCTAGGTTATACTTAGGGTGTTTATATAGGCTTTTGAAATAGGTTTCTTTGCCCCTAAGTATCCTTTTCTGAATGAAATTGCTCTTCTCCACGACAGGGACACGGCCATGGCACATGCCCGTGTGAATCGTCTTTAAGCCGTGTTCGGACTTTTAATGAGGTGACACGTCCGTGTACATCGTGATCAGGCCGTGTTCCAGTCTATCAAGGAGACACGGTCGTGTTGGCTCAAGTTCAGGCCATGTCGATTTTCACTTTGGCCCAATTTGGTCCGTTTTGAGCTCGTTTCTCGTTCTTTCCATCTTCTGGTGCTTTCCTGAGTATAAAACATGAAAAGAAAGGATTAAGAGCACCTTTTTACATAAATCAAGGGATAAATCATCCAAAAGTATGCTAAATGTGGGATTAAAATATGTTACTTTTACGGTTTATCAAGTATCATGACTAAGCTCTCCCTAGTTACATTCCATTATGAAATCTACTCAATTAGTGCTCGTCTAATGACTTTGTCTTTAGTGTGTTACCCTCATAAGATATCTGATAGTATTAGAAAGAACATATGTTTTCTTCCTACTTATTGGTTAATTTGTCCCCATTTAGTTATCTTTAGCACATATTTTAGCATTTTCAGTTTAGTAAATTGCATTTTATAACTCAATGGATCTTAACCTATTTATCCTGAATTTCGTCATGTTTTGGTACTGATGTCGCTGCATGATTATTTCCAGAATGTGCCCAGAATTGTTGTAACAACCTGTTTTCAGTGAAATCGGAACAGTGGTTTCGGGACCACAAATTTGAAGTCGAAAGATAATTTATTTTAATATTATTTTATGGTCTACATTATGATAGAAATATCGTATGAAAATTTCGTTAAAAAAATTTACCGTTTACATGCCTAGCTTGATAAAAAAGACCAAATTGCATAAAGTAAAAAAGTTGAATTCTAGTAGCTAAACGTATCAAATAGCTACGGAATTTAAAATGGAGGTCCTTATATGGCAAATAAACCATTTAGAGGAGTTAGTAGATAAGGATGATTATTCATCATTGGAATTTAGTAAATTATTAAGGTTAATTTTGGAAAGTAAATGATAAAATGATGATAAATAAAATAAAATAAAACAATTTTTCATCATTTTCATCATCTTTCCTAAAAAAACATAGAAACCGTAGCCATGGAAGTTGAGTTCAAGCAAGCTTATTTTGCTTAATTAGGTGAGTATTCTGGTCCCGTTTTTAATTATTTTTATGTTTCCGAGATCGTAATAGCTTAATCTAGCTATCTCGGGGATTAATTTACAAAGTTATTAGAGTATTAGGGTTTTTCCATGGATGAGTATAGTTGAATTTTGAATTTTTATGGTAGAAAATGAAAGGTTGTTGGTAAAGAGAATTTTGATGAAATTATGATCTAGGGACTAAATTGAAAAGATGAAAAAAATTATGGAAAAATTCTAAATTTTGTGAAATACATGGGTTGCTATTGTGATACATGAAAACTGGCTAGGCTTGGAATAAGGATTAAATTGTATGAATTTCATTTTCCGAGCCTAGGGACAAAATCGTAATTAATTAAAAATATAGGGGCAAAATAGTAATTTTTCCAAAGATGTGTATTGGACTGAATTGAATATGAATTGTATTAAATTGAGTTAAATTCATTCGTTTAGATCCGGATAGACACAATACGAAGTTAGATTGATGAAAAGAGAAAGCATCGGATTAGTAGCTTTTGTGTTTACGAACACTTGTCAAGGTAAGTTCGTGTAACTAAATTGTATGTTTATATGTTTAAATTGAATATTATTTTTGTGAAATGTATAATTTCCATGTATAAGTGTTGATCACATATCTGAAGATATCTAACAAGTACTAAGTCTCGTTTGAACCTAAGAAATTCGATGGATACAAATGACATTGTCATTAAGGGTTCCCGAATTGGTTGTGGTCATGCATGTGTTGCGGACACACCACAGCTAGCAAGAGCGTCCCGTTATTTAGCTCTTATGAGCATCCCGATATATAGCTCTCTTGAGCTTTTCATTATTTGGCTCTCACGAGTTTCCCGATAATTGGCTCTCATGAGCTTCCCGATTAATGGCTCTCCGGAGCTTCCCGATATTGGCTCGCATGAGTTTCCTAGTTTCCTAATTACGACTCTTATGAGCTTCTCGTTACATGGCTCACAAGAGCTTCTCGTTTCATGGCTCGAAAGAGCTTCCTAATTATATGCTCGTATGGGCATACCTGTATATGAATTGATAGATTACAGATTTGTACACTTCGTGTATACTACCCGTGTATCCAACGATATTTAAATGGTTCAATGGGTAAAGTTCTGATATGAGACAATCTGAATTCGAGACGAATTATTACAGAAATATATTTGAAATACATGGATATGATTTGTACATGTTATATGGACACATGATGTGGAAAATATATGTATATAGAAATTTGATTATTGTTGAGCTCATACATGTTTCTTGATATTCATATGAAATACATGACTAACATGGTTGATGAGGATATGTGTTAGGGCTTTTGGCCAATTTGATTTGAATATGCTTAGATTTCTTACCTTTAATGCGATTAAATGGTAAGTTAAATTCCATGTTATACGAATTTACTAAGAATTAAATGCTTACTCTGTTTTATTTTCCCTGTTATATAGTAACTCAGAAGCTCGTTAAGGTTGGAAGCTGGTCGGAGCCACATTACACTATCCATCATCCCATTTCGGTATATATAGTAAATTATTTTGATTATAATGGCATGTATAGGCTAAATTGGCCAATGTTGGCATATAAATATTTTGTTAAGATTAGCCATTTGTTTGGATTTTATATGGTATGTATATATATATGGCCTTGTTATGGTTGATATGTGTTGATAAGGTTAAATTATGGTAAAATTATAGGTATGTGATGATATGTTATATTTAGGACACGATTATGGCTTGTTTTGATTGCTTTGTTGTGGCTTGTTGATGTTTTAAAGTGTTAATGTAGGTGGAAGAAAAATTGGGTGAGAAATGTGGCTACAAAAATGGCCTATTTCGTCCACACGGGCAGAGACAAGGGCGTGTGTCTCAACCGTGTGTGACACATGGCCAGGTAACACGACCGTGTGTCCCTTGTATTTTAAAAACTTGCACAAGTCAGAATACTCAAATTGTTCACACGAGCGTGTGGCTTGGCCGTGTGACCCAAGTCAGAGAGCTCCCAAGTTTGGATAGGGGCTGGGACATGGCCGTGTGTCCCTATTTCGAATACCCACACGACCTAAGACACGGGCGTGTTTCTTGACCGTGTGAGACACATGGCTTTGCCACACGGGCGTGTCTCCCATAAGGGACACATAAGGGACAATATGATGAATTTTGTTTAAGATCTGATATGAATGCTAGATGATATGAAATGTCTCTTATTTGATCTGTAAATTTTGATAATGCTCTGTAACCCTGTTCCGGCGACGAATTCGGGTTTAGGGGTGTTACAATTGTCGCCGCACCTGACTGTTGTTCGGATAATAGCAAAAAGGTGTGAGCTGTCCAGTCTTGAAACACCCCACACCCGGCCCACGAGCCTGGACCGGATCTGGTATGTTCCTTAAGTAATCTGGTTACAAAATTCTTTTATTACCAGAGGAAAACTTGTGCGATTTTTAAAAACTATTGTTTTGGGTTGGGCTTGAGTTAAAAACCCATTGATCTTATTTTAAAGTCCAATTAATTAAGATGAAAAAAACAATTAGGGTTTATTTTTAAAGAAATAAATTTTACTTAACTTTAATTGAAAATAATTCGTAACATAGTAATTAAAAATAAAAGTAAAGAAATGTAACTTATGGCCTTATTACATCAAGTAAAATCCCAAAATAAAATTCTAAAATACTTAAATAAATTTAAATATCCATATTGAATAAAACTTCAAGCTGAGCATGGCCATCCCTAAGCTTCCGCCAAACCGGTCCATTATTGATCGTCACCGAAAAATAGTCCCCACAACGGGTGAGTCATGAGACTCAATGTGTACACAACACTAAAATTCAATAGATCGGGCATACATTTTTCATATCCAATACTTATTCATATAATGATAAAAATGATGATGCAAACCCAAACCCAAACCTAGGTGCCATCCGCTACACATCCCGTACTCAACCCGCACACCGTGGGGACTACTAAGTCAACCTCCATCCGCTACACACCATCGAAGGCGTCGGCTGCAATGATCGACGTGCTCATCGCCCATATAAAATTTGTGGCGTAGCCACCGGATAATTGTGTCATGAGACACCACATTCGAGATAATGTAACCGGTTACCACATTCGAGATAATGTGACCGAAGTCACCACATTCGGATAGTGAGACCATAGTCATCACCTTCACTTCCCCTTTTTCATATATCCCGAATGACCCATATTATTCATATCATGAATATCATACTTAAATTCTCATTCTTATAAATTTTCACATGTTATAAATAACATATTTCATAATCCTAGTGGAAGTAGGAAACGACTGAGTACTTTGTACCATATTATGGTACCTTAGCCACATTCTTATAAACATGCATATTTTACATATTACCATCAATCTTATTAAAAGTTAGTGTGGGGTACACACTGATTCGCTTAACAAAGTCCTTGAAATCTCAAGAACCGATCTCACTGATTTAGATCCTTAACTCCTATATTCGGCCAATCATTTAAACACATTAATAAACCTTTTTGGCTTTAAAACCAAATCCTAGTAGGATTTGTATATCAAAACCTACCTTGTTGCCGATTGACTTAAGAATCAAGTCCCAAAACTTTGTTGTATTCCTTCTTTGTGATCTCAAATCCCGAAAAGTATTCCTTGCTTTCCTAGGGATGTCGAAATTCCTATAATCACATGTTAGGTTTAATCTAACATTAAAACTTAAAACAAGACCTTTGGATCTTATAGTTTCTTACCTTAGATCCCGAAATATTCCTCCTTGTAGTTGTGATTGTAGAAACCCGAGAGATCCTTTTAATACTTCAGTCGACTACTTCCTTGCTTAGATTCACAGGGAGATTCGGCTATGGCTTCTAATGGAGAGGAAAATATTCGGCTAGGTTCCAACAATTACTTAATCTCGACTTGACAAAAGAAAAGAAAGAAAAGAAGAGAAGAGAGCACTAAGAATTCGCAGAGAAAGGAGGAAGCACAAATTGATGAGTAGCCCTCCTTCCTTCCTTTTATAGCCGAAATTATCATCTAAGGAGTCCCTTACTTGGCCACCACTCCTCTATCCGATAACTTTATCCTTTAATTATCACTTAAAATAAAAGATAATTCAGCAACTATCCTTACTTAGCCGAAATTATTAAACTCAAAGTCCCTTACTTGGCCATCACTTCTCCCTTATTTTCCTCTTTATCTCTTTATTCAAATTAAAAGAATTTAATCCAACAATTATCTCTTGAAAATAATGATAAATAAATCCCTTATTTATCCACTATTTATAAAATAATAAAAGCTCCTAATTTATAGCCATGTGCCGTCCACTAGTCTTCTGGAAGCAAAAATAAAACCTCCTTTATTTGCTTCCCAAGTGACTCGAACTCAGCCCATTCCTCTTGCATATGGCGCCATTTCCATAGGCCCTAAGTGGCACCTTGCACCACTTTTCCAAGCCTGTTTGTGTGTCAAATTCCACAAACTTTTTCTTTTAAGGCCACCTTGCCTTAATTTCCCTTTTAAACCTTAAAACTCGTCATTTCTAGGTCATTTCTAAGTTTCCAAAAATTTTCGTTCGGCTCAGTAAACTTGACATTTTCTTACATTTCAAGTTTCCAGAAATGTTCACTTTCCTATTTTGAATCATTTCCAAATCATTTCCATCCATTTTCATACATTTTCGTGTTTCCAAAATGTTCATTTCTAACTCATTTTCATTCATTTCCGGGTTTCTAAAAATATTCAAAATTTATTCTTAGTACCTAAAACATGTCACTTCAGAGAACTAAACCGAAAATGCCTAGGCCCTTTCCAGGATGTTACGCTTCTACCCCTTTAAAAAAATTTCAGACTCGAAATTTCCTAACTAAAATAATTGAGGGTATTCTTTGTCGCATCGCTCTTTCTCGGGTTCCCACGAAGCTTCCTCCGATCCATGGTTGCGCCATAACACTTTGACTAGAGGAACCGACTTCCCACGTAACACTTTCACATCACGTTCCAATATCCGGATCGGCTCTTCCTCGTAGGATAAGTCGGCCTTAGCTCTACTTCTTCGACAGTACCACATGAGACGGATCCGATTGGTAACGACGTAGCATGGACACATGGAATACGTCGTGCATCTGCTGCAACAACTCGTGGCAACTCCAATTGGTATGCCACCGCTCCAACTCGCTTTAGTACTCGATAGGGCCCTATAAACCTTGGGCTTAACTTCTGCGCGGTACGAACCTCATTACCTTTTTCCAAGGCGAGACTTTCGTAAACACTTGGTCTCCCACTTCAAACTCTATTTCCTTCCGCTTAAGGTCTGCGTGACGACTTCTACCTATCGAGGCTTCCTTTAACCGTGCTCGAATCATCTCAACCTTCTCTTGAGGCCGCCACTAACTCTGGACCCAAAACTCGACGTTCTCCTAACTCGGTCCAACAAGTAGGAGTTTTACACTTCCGACCATACAATGCTTCATATGGTGCCATCCGAATGCTAGCCCGATAGTCATGTTGTTGTAGGCGAACTCGGCTAAAGGCAAATAGTCTTCCCAACTTCCTCGGAAATCTATCACACGACCTCTCAACATATCCTCCAAAGACTTGTATAACTCGCTCAGATCGCCCGTCTGATTGTGGATGAAAAGCCGTAGTGAAGTCCAACTTAGTGCCTAAAGCTTGATGAAGTGCCCTCCAAAACCGAGACGTAAACCTTGGGTCTCGCCGAGATGATCGACATCTTGGTACACCATGTAACCTCACAATTTCCGCCACATATAACTTAGCCACACAAGAGAATAGTCCACTCTTACCGGAATGAAAAGCGCGGACTTGGTCAAACGGTCCACTATTACCCATACCGAGTCCTTCTTAGTAGGCGTAAGGGGAAGCCCACTAACGAAGTCCATGGTAATTCTCTCCCACTTCCATTGGGGAATCTCGATTGGTTGAAGCAATCCCGATGGAACTTGGTGTTCAAACCTTAACTTGCGACACGCCAAACATTTCCCCACAAATTCAGTCACTTCTTGCTTAAGATCGGACTCACCAAAATTGTTCCCTTAGATCTCTCAGACAGCCTTAATACCTCTGGGATGCATAGCATAAGGGCTACTATGCGCCTCCCAAAGAATCCTTTGTCTTAACTCCTTGTCCTTGGCATACGGACTTTTCCTTTGTAACACAATACTCCTTCATCATTAACGCCATAATCCTTTAATTCCTGCTCGCACTTGTCGAATCTTAGCACTTAGATCCTTATCAACCGATCGTCCCTCTTTTACCTCCTTCACCATGTGGGCTTGACTTGCAACTCGCCAACAGCTTCCATCATCGCACAAACTTAAGTGAGCGAACATAGCCCTTAGATCCGACACAACCTTCCAACTTAGGGCATCACCTACCACATTCGCCTTGCCGGATGATATTCTATCGAGCAGTTGTAGTCCTTCAACAACTCCACCCACCTTCGTTGCCTCAAGTTCAACTCCTTCTCGAGTCAACAGAAACTTAAGGCTCTTGTGGTCGTGTGTAGATCACCGACCTTTCTCCATAGAGGTAGTGCCTCCAAACCTTAAGGGCGAAAACCATCTGCCGCCAACTCTAAGTCATGAGTTGGGTAGTTAACCTCATGAGGCCTTAGTTGCCGAGACGCATACGCGACAACTTTTCCATCTTGCATTAGCACACATCCTAATCCCGTATGCGAAGCGTCACAATACACCACAAAATCCTTCCCACCTCCGTTTGAATTAACACCGAGCCTCCGTCAACACCTTCTTAAGGTTGTCAAAGCTCTTCGTTGCTTATGGACCATTCAAAGGGTACTTCCTTCCTTAGTAACTTTGTCAAAGGCGCGGCTATTGACGAGAATCCTTCTACGAACCTTCTGTAATAGCCTGCCAAACCTAAGAAACTTCGAATCTCAGCCACGGACTTAGGTGGTTTCCAATCCAACATTGCTTCGATCTTCCTAGGATCCACTCTTATTCCTTCTGCGGATACCACATGTCCTAGGAATGCCACCTCCTTAAGCCAAAATTTTCCCTTAATACTTGTAATACCACTCGGAGATGTTCATCATGCTCCTCTTCAGACTTAGAATACACCAAAATATCATCGATGAACACAACGACGAACCTATCCAAGTAGGGTTGAAAAACTCGGTTCATCATATCCATGAACGCGGCTGGAGCGTTTGTCAATCCAAACGGCATCACCACAAACTCAAAATGGCCGTAACTTGTCCTAAAAGTGGTCTTATGGATATCTGCCTCCTTCACCTTCAACTGGTGATATCCCAACCTTAAGTCTATCTTTGAGAATACTGCGGCCCCTTTCAGCTGATCGAACAAGTCATCGATCCTTGGCAAAGGATTCTTGTTCTTTATGGTCACTTTATTCAATCGACGGTAATCTATGCACATACGCATAGTTCGCTTCTTTCTTCTTACAAACAGTAATCTGGTGCTCCCATGGAGACACACTGGGTCGTATGAACCCACGATCCAACAACTCTTGGATTTGAGCCTTGAGCTCAACTAACTCCTTTGGCGCCATTCGGTATGGAGCGATTGACACGAGAGTCGCTCTCGGCAAAGCAAGTCTATTCCAAACTCCACCTCCTATCCGGGGTATTCTGTAATTCCTCCAAAATACATCTTCAAAGTCTTTCACCGTTCTAACTCCGCGACACCTTCTTCCTTTCCACCTAACGCACTTACGAAGGCTAAGAACGCCTTGCACCCTTTCTTAACCATTTTCTCAGCCTTCAACGCCGAAACTACGTTGGACAAGTAGTTTCTTCTCTCTCTGATCATTACTACTACTTCATCCTCCGGGGTCCTTAGTTCCATTCGTTTAGCCGCACAATCCAACACGGCTCGGTGCTCTACTAGCCACCCATTCCAAGTATAAGTTCAAACTCCTCGAAAGGTAGTTCCATTAAGTCACCCAAAGTTCACTCCTCGAATCTCTAGGGGTACATTCTGAAAGATCTTATCCACCATTACAGTTTGGCCTAATGGGCTTACTACAGTTATCTCTCTATCAGAAAGTTCAGAGTCTAGGCCTAGTGTTTCCACTACACTACATGCAACATATGAATGGGTCGAGCCCACATCAATTAAGGCATAATAAGGCTTGCCATAAATAAGGAACGTACCGGTTATAACATCCGGGTGTGTCTCCGTCCTCCCCTACGACGAACCGCATAAACCAAACCGGTTGCCTTGCCTCAAGATTAGCAGCACCTCTCGCGCCTCGTGCTCCACGCCCCTCACCGGACACCGTTACCTCGATTACTTGAACCACGACCTCGTTGAGGTTCTTTGTCCTCCTCTACCAACCCGACTAACATTACGAGCGGCTGGTCGACTTTCATCTGGTTTCTTAGGACAATCCTTGAGCATATGGTCCTTGGACCCACACCGAAAACATCCTCCCGTCTTTTTTCCAAAGACTCCCCTAAGTGCTTCTTCCCACAATGTTCACAAGGACGACATCGCCATCCCGCACCGGCCTGTCGATTTTGCGGCCCATCAACTCTAGTCCTCTTTGAGCCTTCCCAAACGATCCAAAACCTCTTTTAGGCCTATTTCGATCCACGACCGCTTTGTAGAATCCTTGATTCCTTCAGCCACTTTGGCCTTTTCTACCAAAGTAGAAAACTCCCGCTCCTGATGCGGTGCTATCAGGAGTCTCAGATCATCCCTTAGCCCGTCCTCGAAACGGGCACAGCGCTCATGCTCAGTTGCCACTACTCCTCGAGCATATCGGCTCAACCTCGTGAATTCACCTCATACTCGCCACGGACTTGTTCCTTGAACCAACCCGTAAATACCTTCCTTTGCTCATCAAGATACCCGGTTCCCACATACTTCTTCCAAATGCTTCCTTAACATATTCCCGTGTCGATCCTCAACCGTGGCACCATCCCGAACAGTCAACCACCATCGATACGCTTCATCGCAGTAAAAGTGCCACCATTCCTTTTAACTTCTCCTCGTGGTCAAGTCAAGCTCATCCATGATGCGCTCTGTTGCTTCCAACCAGTACTCGGTGAACCGGGTGCCACACCGATACCCCACGAAACATTTCGGCTCCATTAGCTCGAGCCGCCAGTACCTGCACTTACGGGTTCCGAATTTCCTCCGCGCACCACCACCAACTCCAAAACTCGCAGCACAACTCGCGACACAAAGCATCTTCTCCCGTCGAGCTTGCGCTCAACACCCACGATTGGGGTGGTGGTGGTGGTGGTATCTCGTTGTCGGACCCTTGACCCGATCTAATGGGTTCGACACCGTCATCCTTCCTCTACCTCGCCCACGACGACCACGTCCAATAGAGCTCATTTCTAACGTCGTAATCTGATTAAGAAGTTTTATGAATTAGTCATTCTTTCACTTGTTTACCCGCAAGGAATTTTATGACAAGAGTTTTAGGAGTGGTTCTTTCAGTATTCATACATGCACTGATCTTTCCATTCATTCGTACATCCATCAAACAATTATGAACTTTCGCTCATTCAGAGAAAGGTTGTAGTTTTCATTGTTATTGTTTTTCCACTACCTGCAGGTATTTTCGTAATTACGTCCCTACAGGGTATTTTCGTAATTTTTCAAAAGGAAAAAGTTCCTTGGTGATTTTGTCATAAAGTATTTTGGTATTTTTAAATTCCTGGGTATTTTGAAAAATTTTGAAATCTAGGGGCATTTCGGTGATTTTGGACCTCGGGGGTATTTTGGTGATTTTTTTTTTCCAAGCCGGGGTAAATTTGTAAAATCTTATAAATCGGGGATATTTCAAAGGTTGCAAAATTTGAGGGTTCATTTTGAGAATTGTACTTTTCAAAACGGTGATGTTGCGAAAATTTTGGAAATCAGGGTCATTTTGGTAATTTTATAAGTTAGGGGCAATTTTGAAATTTCCAAAATTCAAGGTATTTTTGATAATTTGCAAATTAGGTTTTTGAACATTGATAAAATAATGAAATTTTGGCAAACTGTTGGGTAGTTGGTCATTTTATAAACCAAGGGTATTTTGGTAATTTTACCACTAGGGGCATTTTTGTATAAATCGGAAATCTTTTCAAAACTTTTGTAAAGATGGTTTTCATGAATTTAGAAGAAAGTTTTAAGAGTTCTAAAACTAGGGTTTTGTTGTTTTTATAAAACACACGGCTAATTCCCTTCGGGTTTTAGTTATTGTGTTTAGCCTATGACCGAGTCCTCTTGGTCGGGGTGAACCAAAGCTACGCACTGTGCAGGATTCGAGTGGAGAGGAGGTGAGTCACGCGGATCGCTTAAATACCAAGCTCCCACCGAAACCATTCCTAGACATGCGCACAGAGGTTGCCACACCTCACCGAGCCCTCAGGTTAGGGTGAACAGAAGCTACGCACTGTAGGATTCTGCGAAGAGGAGGTGAGTCACTAGGGATCGCTTAAATACTGTGCTCTTCCGGATCCAATCCTAGACATGCGCACAAGGGTTACCGCACCCTAACTCAAAGTGACTTAGCCATAGGTTTGTTTAACGTTCCTTAAGTCTTATGTGTTTGTGTTTGAGTAGACTAGTCCTAGGGTGCAAGTTCCTATCATGCTTTTCACGCTCCATTCCTTTTTCTACCCTTCCATATTTCATAACACATAATCACACAAATAGTTAGGGTACTTACTGGTGGATCATGGTCGGAGACTTAGGAGCCATGCCGTAAAAACTGTTTATTTCATAAAATCCTTTCAAAAGCTTACTTGGCTCGATTTGAAAACGTTTTGGGCCTTAGCCCACAGCCGAGAGTTTAAAATGGGCTCGATATTAAATCTGAAACACCCACACCCTACCCACGAGCCTGGACCGGATCCGTATGTTCTTAAGTAATCTGGTTACAAAATTCTTTTTTTATTACCAGAGGAAAACTTGTGCGGTTTTTAAAAACTATTGTTTTGGGTTGGGCTTGAGTTAAAAACCCATTGATCTTATTTTAAAGTCCAATTAATTAAGATGAAAAAAACAATTAGGGTTTATTTTTAAAGAAATAAATTTTACTTAACTTTAATTGAAAATAATTCGTAACATAGTAATTAAAAATAAAAGTAAAGAAATGTAACTTATGACCTTATTACATCAAGTAAAATCCCAAAATAAAATTCTAAAATACTTAAATAAATTTAAATATCCATATTGAATAAAACTTCAAGCTGAGCATGGCCATCCCTAAGCTTCCGCCGAACCCGGTCCATTATTGATCGTCACTGAAAAATAGTCCCACAAGGGTGAGTCAACAGACTCAATGTGTACACAACACTAAAATTCAATAGATCGCATACATTTTTCATATCCAATACTTATTCATATAATGAGATAAAAATGATGATGCAACCCAAACCCAAACCTAGGTGCCATCCGCTACACATCCCCGCACCAACTCGCACACCGTGGGGACTACTAAGTCAACCCTCCATCCGCTACACACCATCGAAGGCGTCGCTGCAATCGACGTGCTCATCGCCCATATAAAATTTGTGGCGTAGCCACTGATAATTGTGTCATGAGACACCACATTCGAGATAATGTAAACCGGTTACCACATTCGAGATAATGTGACCAAGTCACCACATTCAGATAGTGAGACCGTAGTCATCACCTTCACTTCCCCTTTTTCATATATCCCGAATGACCCATATTATTCATATCATGCATATCATACTTAAATTCTCATTCTTATAAATTTTCACATGTTATAAATAACATATTTCATAATCCTAGTGGAAGTAGGAAACGACTGAGTACTTTGTACCATATTATGGTACATTAGCCACATTCTTATAAACATGCATATTTTACATATTACCATCAATCTTATTAAAAGTTAGTGTGGGGTACACACCTGATTCGCTTAACAAAGTCCTTGAAATCCCGAAGAACCGATCTACTGATTTAGATCCTTAACTCCTATATTCGGCCAATCATTTAAACACATTAATAAACCTTTTTGGCTTTAAAACCAAATCCTAGTAGGATTTGTATACTGAAAACCTACCTTGTTGCCGATTGACTTAAGAATCAAGTCCCAAAACTTTGTTGTATTCCTTCTTTGTGATCTCAAATCCCGAAAAGTATTCCTTGCTTTCCTAGGGATGTCGAAATTCCTATAATCACATGTTAGGTTTAATCTAACATTAAAACTTAAAAAGACCTTTGGATCTTATAGTTTCTTACCTTAGATCCCGAAATATTCCTCCTTGTAGTCGATGGTTTGTAGAAACCCGAGAGATCCCCTTAATACTTCAATCGACTACTTCCTTGCTTAGATTCACAGGAGATTTGGCTATGGCTTCTAATGGAGAGGAAAATATTCGGCTAGGTTCCAACAATTACTTAATCTCGACTTGACAAAAGAAAAGAAAGAAAAGAAGAGAAGAGAGCACTAAGAATTCGGCAGAGAAAGGAGGAGCACAAATTGATGAGTAGCCCTCCTTCCTTCCTTTTATAGCCTAAATTATCATCTAAGGAGTCCCTTACTTGGCCACCACTCCTCTATCCGATAACTTTATCCTTTAATTATCACTTAAAATAAAAGATAATTCAGCAACTATCCTTACTTAGCCGAAATTATTAAACTCAAAGTCCCTTACTTGGCCATCACTTCTCCCTTATTTTCCTCTTTATCTCTTTATTCAAATTAAAAGAATTTAATCCAACAATTATCTCTTGAAAATAATGATAAATAAATCCCTTTATTTATCCACTATTTATAAAATAATAAAAGCTCCTAATTTATAGCCATGTCCCGTCCACCTCAGTCTTCTGGAAGCAAAAATAAAACTTCCTTTATTTGCTTCCCAAGTGACTCGAACTCGTGCCCATTCCTCTTGCATATGGCGCCATTTCCATAGCCCTAAGTGGCACCTTCTGCACCACTTTTCCAAGCCTGCTTTGTGTGTCAAATTCCACAAACTTTTTCTTTTAAGGCCACCTTGCCTTAATTTCCCCTTTTAAACCTTAAAACTCGTCATTTCTAGGTCATTTCTAAGTTTCCAAAAATTTTCGTTCGGCTCTGTAAACTTGACATTTTCTTACATTTCCAAGTTTCAGAAATGTTCACTTTCCTATTTTGAATCATTTCCAAATCATTTCCATCCATTTTCATACATTTTCGTGTTTCCAAAATGTTCATTTCTAACTCATTTTCATTCATTTCCGGTTTTCCAAAAATATTCAAATTTTATTCTTAGTACCTAAAACATGTCACTTCGTAGAACTAAACCGAAAATGCATAGGCCCTTTCCAGGATGTTACAAGTCTGGTACAACCAACTTGTACGTACAGAGGCAACATGATTCTAATGAAAGGACACCTGTGCTATTTGGATAAATATTAATATTTACGTGAAAAAAAGGAGGAGGAATTATCTTCTTCAACCTATCTTTTGAAACTTTTCGGCTATGGCGGCTTAAGCCTCCTTCGGGTGAACCGACATGAAAAGGATGCAAACTAGCTCTTGACGAGGAGCACTGAATGCTACACAAGAGGGAGTTGAGAGATCAAGTCGAGATTTTTTAGGAATAGTACTCTCCACTTGTTTCTTTTATATTTCTTTTCTAAACGATGGTGATTACTTTCTATTTCATGTTTGTACGGAAGTACACATGATTTCTAGGTTAAATATTATTTTATTCAATCTTGCTTCTACTGTTTAATATTTGGGTTTGAATTTTTTTAGCATGGAAGTGTTATTGTGGTTTCTGACACTGGAAAGTGCAACGATAGTTCAAGCTAACAAGCATGACAGCGGAAGTTGCCTGAGGATTAGAGGAATTTAATCCACTTGTTCTTAATAGTGTTCCATTTCCATCATCAGAAGGTGTGGTTAATGTGTATGTTTAAGTCTTAGATTAAATATAGAAGTTAAGCTTGGTAAGATATTCATTGCAATTTAATGCATCGACAATCAACTATCCTTTTATACCTTGTGTGCACTTAGTATTCTGTTGAATATTCACGTTGGGGATCCCAGTTTATCATTATCATATTTTATCTTATTGTTCTCAAGTTATTGCTTCGACAACTACTCTCACAATTTATCTCGTTTCTATCTATTTATTGCACTGACATTGATTGAAAAAATACGACCATCCTCGTGGGATCGATATCCGACAGACTCATATCTATCTACTATACTTGCATTGACAGTGTACGCTTGCACATTATTTTTGTGACGTTAAACAGCCGATCAATATCCTTAATCTCTTTGGGATAAATCCGTTCTATAAAGACCCGATTTTCAGTGGTGTCAGAAAATGCAGTTTCAAGACCCCGTTTTCATAAACCAAGTCCATAAATAGTAAATAAGGATATTTACGGAGTTATTATAGTGATGAATTGAAATTTGGACAGGAAATTTAGTAAAAAAATGGTTAATTAAGGCCGAGGGACTAAATTGTAAAAGTATAATCGCTATAGATTTTTTATTAAGAAAAGGCTAAGGGACTTAAATAGTAACTATCCCAAGGACTAAAATGGTTAGTAAACCTATTTTAAATAGACGATAGTGGGATGTGATGTTAAATTTCATTAGTTTAAATTAATTAAAGATTAAAGCTTAATTAAACATGATTAAGTTTAATTAAAATTAAACATAATATATATATATATATATATGTGAAAAGTTAGTGGAAAAAGATAAGAAGTATCATCTTCTTCAACCTTTAATACCGTCCACCATTAAAAAAGCTTGGAAAACCTAGTTTTAACTTTCGATAACTTATTTCATATAAGTCCCTAGCCATTTTTCTTTGATTTTTATAGATTTTTTTTTATCATGGGAGCTTGATTAAGCTAACCCATAGATCAATTTAATCAATTGGTGAAATTTTGGTAAGTTTTCATTGATGAGAATTAAATGAATTAGGTGTGAAATTGTTAGAAATTAAGCTTATATTAAGAACAAAGAGTAAATTGTAAAACTTAATTGATAGTTTCTTACATTAGGGAGAAAATTGAATAAAATGCAATTTTTTTATGAAATTTCGGTAGGAATAGGAAGTAGAATGTCCCTAATGAATATATGTGAAATTAGATTTTAATCCCAAGTTTTAGATTGAAAGTTATGTTTGTCCCACTAAAGACTAAATTGAATAAATTACAAAATATGCATAAATTAATATTTGGTTATGAATTGGATGGTAATTGATTGTGTGATATGTTTTGTGACTATTTGTAGCTAACGTCGACGCGGAACCTTCGATAGGCAAAACGAGAGTTGTCAACGTGTGACGCAAGACCACGATTTATACTTTTATTATTCGAGACTAATATAATTATTGCTTATTTTGTTATAATTCATGATTGAATATTGAGGTGAGTTAATAAGGGTCATACGAATTGAATTTATATGATCGGTATTAAATATCGAGATTTGTGAATTGAATTGAATAGAATAGAAGGTAGCATTATTTAGATGAAATATGATATGTGACATGGAAAATGAATTGAAATATATAATATGATGTGAATACGTGTGTATTGACGATGAATCGAATCTAGATTATGAAATTGAATGTGATATAATAAATTAATCGGATAATGTAATGTGAATGGAACATTGGTACCCTATTAGTTGTTCGGGTTGAGTCGGATATAGTTGGCATGCCATAGGATTGGTTTGTGTATGAGATTATGCGCTTATGCGCCAGGACACACCTCGTGTACCAGGACGCACTTCGTGCGCCAGATATGTGCTTCATGCGCTAGTATGCACTTTACGTGCTAGTTTACCATATTCTGGTTTGTCCAATGATGCACTTTGGTGCCAATTTGGTATGTTGGTTGGATGATCCAAGTATCTGTTCGAGCTCGAGTCATGTTAGTTGGGTTATAAATGGTGAACTCGATAAGTGATATTGTCAAATAAAATGGTTTAACAATATGGCCTCATTTGTACTACTATTTGAAATATGATGGAAAAATCAAATAAGCTATTGAACAAATTATTGAAAACAAGCTCGGGAGGCTAAAATAATTGTGAATGAGTCAAATGACTCCAGAAAAGTGATTGAATGGTAAGCTACAATGGTAAAAGTGTTGAAAAATTGGGTTTGGAAAACGCAACGGAAAATAAGTTTAAGGAAAAAACCAGAGTTTTAAATTGTTTTTCAAAACTAGAACTTGGTTATAATATCTAAAGTAATAAACGCTTAATCAAAATTGTACATTTTTTATTCGTCTAGGATGAATGCTTCGACCGAGTAGTCATCTCCGATATCCTCAAGCTCACGCCTGCTGAGTGTTGGCTTACTTCGAATCAGAAATTTTTTCACAAATATTACCATCGAGGCAATTTTGCACTTTCTCTAAACTTTGGCATCAAGTTTCAAATAAGAAAAATATCTTTAGAAATTTTTTGCAATAATTTCTTCAGAGAATTTTTTCTCTATAAGTTTCTATTGAATTCAAGTGTGTGAAAAGTAATAACTCGTAGCTCTCTTTATATAGAGAGTGTAACAGTCCGGTTTAGACCCTAATCAGAATAGTGGTTTCGAGACCACAAATCCAAGTCAAAAAAATATTTTAATATTATTTTCTGTGTTTGCAGTACATGATTAAGCATGTGTGAAAGTTTCGTGAGATAATTTATTTGTTTGTGTGCTTAATTTGATAAAAGGACTAAATCGCATGAAATGTAAAAGTAGCCTACTATTTGATTGAGTGCCTAATTGATGTGTCTTTTTAAATGTGAGGTCCTTATGTTGTAAATGGACCAATTACATGGTTAATGGACATTTATGGCCAACCATTATGTGTTATATTATATTATTATTAAAGGTTAAATTTGTAAATTAGAAATTATGATAAGTTAAATAAAATAAAACATAAAAGATGGCGATTCTCATCTTGTTAGCCGAAAATATCAAAGAAAAAAAGAAAGAAGAAAAGCTTTAAGGTTCGGCTAGCTATAAGCTTGATTATGATCAAGAACCGAAGAAAACAGATTTAGACCGTGGAAAGTCGAAAGTGATCGAATAGTCGAATCCTTCTGTTTATCCGAATCCGAAGTAAGTCTATATACAAATAAATGTATTTGAATTGGCTTATTATGTATCTATGAAATTTATTTGTGATGAATGAGTATGAGATGTTATATACATGGAAACCGAGGAAGTATCGACCGAGTGTCAATATCCGAAAAGTCCCGTACGAACTTAGGAATAGATAGGATTTTATATGTCATGACATATGTTTCCGATATATGATATAGTGTAAGACCTCATCTGGGACGTTGACATCGATTTGAGAGATATGTGTAAGACCATGTCTGGGACATTGGCATTGTATCTGATTTCGTGTAAGACCCTGTCTGGGATAGTGGCATCGATATTTGGTTACATGTAAGACCATGTCTAGGACGTTGGCATTGTATGATTATTCTGAGTATTTCGAGTATCCTATTTGATTCCGAATGGTTCAACGGGCAATTCCGAGAAATGAAAGACTATGTGGAATGTATAATCGAATCAGGTACGTTTGAAATGTACACTTTGTATGAGTACCAAAGGTAAGTGTATATATGAACTTACCAAGGTGAAATATGTGCATAGATTTGATGAAATAAAATGTGATATATGCATGATTGTGTTATGAGCAAAAGTGATACTTTGAGTTATGAATTGTGGGTAAGAAATGGCTAAACAAATGAGCCAAAGAAAATTTTATGAATTTTGCAATTGAGAAACATTAATGATCTTGTATTAATATGATTATGTGCATTATATGTTAAGTTTATTTGTATATGGCTTACTAAGCTTTTGGAAGCTTACTCTGTGTGTTTACATTGTTTTATAGATCGTTAAAGCTACGAAAGGATCGGGGATCGTTTTGGATCATCATCACATTATCCAATCACATTTTGGTATCTTATGATCATGTATATATTAAGTATGGCATGTATAGTCTAGTTGAAATGGATTATGTTTGAAATGTGTGTATAGTCATGTGATATGGCTAGATAATTGTATGTAATGTGAATGAGTGGTCATGATATATAATGCATATTTTGGTAAGGTTTGATGGCTATTGAGATGACCAAAATTATGATATGTTTATGAGGTAAAGTTGGTATCTTATTGATGAGAAGATGTTATATTGTATAGGTAAGATTGTGGATGAAACTTGCTTAGAAATGTTTGTGATCTAGTTGAGTTAAATGGCACATAAGATGGTATGTTGGTAATGTTTATGAATGGGTGGAAAAGATGTTCAATTTGGTATTTTTTGGTTGCCATTGGTGTATGAAATGATGTTTGTATGTGCTTGTAGGCTTAGTCCATGTGTGGGTGGCAATTTGGCCTTGAAAATGTCCTATAATTGCCCACACGGTTGAGCACACGGGCGTGTGGCTCGACTGTGTCCTTCGTGGTTGTATTTCAAAACAAGTCAGACTCGACCACGGGCTGGACACACGGGCGTGTGACTGGCCGTGTGGTGCAAGTGAGTGTCGACCACGGGTGAGGCACACGGGCGTGTCTCAGGCCGTGTGGATAAGTCAGTATGTATGCCCTGTTTTGACACGGCTCGGGCACATGGGAGTGTCTGAGGCCGTGTGAGGCACACGGCCTGCCACACGGGTGTGTGACCTCTGTAACTTTGAAAAATATTTGATTTAAAAAAAAATTTGTATGATCCTGGCTTAGTCCCGACCCCTTTCTAATGCATGTTTAAGGTCTCGTAGACCTCATTAAGGGACTATATATACTTATTTTCTGTTATGATATGACAAAGATATACGTATTGATGTGTAATGTTCATAAAAGTTTCTGATTATCCAGTAATGCCTCTTAACCCTAGACCGGCGATGGTTACGGGTTAGAGGTGTTACAGAAAGAGTTTAGAGAGTTCAACTATAATTAAACTTAATCACTTTCATATTAAATTAATATAATACTTATCAAGGTAAATATTAGATTAAATTTAATATTAAATTTATTAAATTAATAGAATATTTATCTACAAGATAAATATTAAATTAAATTTAATATTAAGATAATCTCTTTAATATTAAATTAATAAAATACTATCAAGATAAGTATTAAATTTAATTTACTATAAAAATTATTAAAATAATATTATTTTTGGAATAATTAATTTGAAATCAAATTATCCAGTAGAGTCACTATAAGATTGTGATTCCTCTACTGCTCAACTGTCGAAGGACCACCCGCCAGTCACCAGAATGTCGTCATCGTTGTCGCCAACATCGCCGTGTCCGATTATGCAATCACAAGTGTGACACCCTCACGACACCCCAAGTCGGTTTGGCTGTTGCCGGTCGATCCGAGACAATGACGACTCGTCTGATCCAATCTTGCCATCCCTTGGACCGTCGACCCAGTTTCACATACTAGGCCTGGTTCGAAAGTTTTTGGGTCTCGGTTTTGGGATCTCGGGCTCAATTTTCGATCTTAGGTCCGATTTCAAGTTCAATTACCCATGGAGCCAGTTGTCTAATTTGAAAATTGAGTTCCAAAATATCATATTAATTTTAGTTAATTTGATTAATTTAATTTTACTTGATCAAAATTAATTTTCCCAAAAATCACTTAGATTTTCCAAATTAAATTTTCAAGAAAATTCTTTAATCAAATTCTCTAGTTGAATAATTCTCATGACTGTCTAATTTAATTCCACATCGACTAAATCAACTCAATCAAATTATTCCCTAAGTCGTAGAATTTTCTTCGGATTCAAATCTAGTCCGATCGAGCTTTTGTTGAGCTAGCGGAGGGACCAATCGGACATATACAATTAGGCTCTAGTTATTGAAATTATGTTCAGAAGTATCATTCTGATAATTCGCAATTACTTAATCATGGAGTCAGCCCACAAGAAGTACCATGATTGAAAACTTCTTATTATATACTCTTTACAAAAGCAATTCATCCAACTGTTTTATCCAATGACCTTGTCATGTGTGTGTTACCCTTATATGATATCCTTGATTTCTTTTAGTTAAATTCGTTCACTGAATACAATCTTATTTTATCTCATTGTCACCATTTTGTCTTCTTAATGATTAATATGATCATCGTCAACAAATGACTGTGATAAATTGCTCGCCCGAGAATAAGCAACTCGTGGCCACGTTCTATATTTATCAATCGATATAATGCTAATGAGAGGATATCATTAACTCTTTAATCAAGTTATAAATTCCATTGGTTCTAGTAAAGCCACGCCATACACAAGTCATGTACCCAACATACCGGCTATGAGCTCGATCATCTTTAGAGCATAAGCCTCCACTTATATCAAAGCACATAAGTTACATACGTATGGTCAGTGACTAACTCAGGATTTAGGTAAATCACACCATGAACGTCACAAGTGAATTAATTCAAACTGCTCTGATAGCCAAGACTAGTCATCTCCCCAATTAGAATTGTAGACGATATAATAATCCTGTAATAGCCCGCTCGGCGAAGTCTCCGTAATTGGTTACTGATTGGCATATAGATGGTAAATTAAAGATAGATTTGAATAACAAAAGTATTTTTACTAGCTAAGTATAGAATTCTGTGTAATTCACCATTCGGTGAACTACTAGTTTTGGCGATCTCTAGGGTTTGGTAGACTCCTCTATTAAGTATCTGCCCACCCCAGATGCTTTGGGCGAACACGTTAAGTTCGTATTTGTTTAGATTTGTTTATTATTGTAGTGTATTATTATTTGGTTAATCAAGTTGAGACAGAACTAGACTGTTATAGATGATAAGAACTAAATTTTGTTAAATGCACTTAATCACGGGAATCAAGAGTGTTAGTTGAATTATCTTATTTTTCCATTAATCCTTGTCCCCGTTGCTTAAGTATATAAGGATAGCGGTGGTCTTTCTAAACACCTTTACGTCTTCTTCTTCTTTCTTGATTTCCTCTAAAAGTTTCTGAAAGAAAACCTAAGTCTAGAAGAACTTCTTCGAACTGAAAGTTCAAAATATTTAGCTAACATCTACGTTAGTGTTGGGAAATGTGTCTATATTGTAGTAAACATGTAACTTATTTCTATTTATTTGAACGATGAATAAATAAATAAAGTTAATTTCACATTTTACTATTGTTTCTTTTATATTTATGTCTTTTATATTTTGCATGCATAACGAAATTGTGACAAACAAATATTAGCTCATTGATTGTCTAAACTTCAAACTGAAGATAAGTGGCATTGTAAAGAACGTTTACATTGTGAGAAAGAAACTTACTTCAGTAGATAATCAAAGTGAGCATTTGATTTAAATAGTGAGAAGGATTATTATGTCATCTACAATTCCAATTGGGAAGATGGCTAGTCTTGGCTATCGAAGCAGTTTACTCCACGAATAGAGACATAGATGTATTCATTGGTAGAATGATACGTTGGACTGAAACCAAGATGAATTAATTCTGAATCCGTTTGTGAACTAATTCACTTATGATGTTCATGGTGTGATTTACCTAAATTTTGAGTTAGCCACTGACCATGCGAATGCAACCCACGTGCTTTGATATAAGTGGAGGTTTATGCTCTAAAGATTATTGAGCTCATAGTCGGTATGTTGTGTACATGACTTGTGTATGGCATGACTTTACTAAAAATAATGGAATTTGTAGCTCGATTAAAGAGTTAACGATATCCTCTCATTAACATTATGTGTATTGATAAATATGGAACATGACCACGAGTTGCTTGTTCTCGGGCGAGCAATTTATCACAGTCATTTGTTGATGATGATCATATTAATCATTAAGAAACACAATGGTGACAATGAGATAAAATAAGATTGTATTCAGTGAATGAATTTAACTAAAAGGAATCAAGGATATCATATGAGGGTAACACACACATGACGAGGTCATTGGACAAAGCAGTTGGATGAATTGCTTTTGTAAAGAGTATATAATAAGAAGTTTTCAATCATGGTACTTCTTGTGGGCTGACTCCATGATTAAGTAATTGCGAATTATCAGAACGATGCTTCTGGACATAATTGCAATCACTAGAGCCTAATTGTATATGTCTGATTGGTCCATCCGCTAGCTCAACAAAAGCTCGATCGGACTGAATTTGAATCAAAAGAAAATTCTACGACTTTGGGAATAATTTAATTGAGTTGATTTAGTCGATGTGGAATTAAATTAGGTGGTCATGAGAATTGTTGAACTAGAGAATTTGATCAAAGAATTTTCTTGAAAAAAAAAATCTAAGTGATTTTTTGGAAAAATTAATTTTGATAAAGTAAAATTAAATTAATCAAATCAATTAAAATTAATATAATATTTTTGGAATTTAATTTTCAAGTCAGACAATTGGCCTAATGGGTAATTGAACTTGAAAATTGGACCTAAGATCGTAAATTGGGCCCGAGAGCCCAAAACCGAGACTAAGACCGAAAAACTGGTTGAACCAGGCCATGTGAAACCGAGTCGACGGTCCAATTGATGACTAGACGGGCATCGGTCAGTCGCCATTGACCGGACCGAATCGGCAAAAGAAATCTAACCGCTCAAGGTGCCGTAAGGGTGTCGAACTCTAATAGAGAATTTGATTTCAGATTAATTATTCCAAAAATAAGATTATTTTTAATAGTTTAATATTAAATTAAATTTAATACTTATCTTAATAGTATTTATTTAATTTAATATTAAAGTGATTATCTTAATATTAAATTTAATTTAATGTTTATCTACAAGATAAACATTCTATTATTTTAATAAGATTTAATATTAAACTTAATCTAATATTTATCTAGATAAATATTATATTAATTTAATATTAAAGTTATTAAGTTTAATTATAGTTGAACTCTCTAAACTCTCTTTATATAAGGAGAGTCTTGGGTCATTATTTATACACACTTGAATTCAAGATAAAGTTGTAGATATAAAATTTTCTGAAGAGATTATTCCAGAAAATTTCTAGAGATATTTTTCTGATTTACAACATTACCCAAAATTTTAGAGAAATTACAAATTTACCCCACTAGTAAGTTCTGTGAAAAATTTTCTGATTCGAAGTGAGCCCACACTTGGTAGACGTGAGCTTATGGATAGCGGAGAAGACTATTCAGTCGAAGAGCTCATCCTAGACGAATTGAAAATGTACAATTTTGATTAAGTGTTTATTACTTTAGATATCACAACCAATATCTTATTTTGAAAAAAAATAAAAACTCTGGTTTTTCCCTAAATTTATATTCCGCTGCATTTTCCAAACCCGTTTTACTTCCATGTGTTGTAAAATTCTTTATTATATAATTCCTGTAAGGGAAGTAATCCTCATTTGCAATGTATGAATGGTTTATGTATGGTTAATGGTCATTCAGTGTCATCAGTCTGAGTTCAGTTTGTCTATGATATGAAGTGAGCGCCACCATTCATGCCTAAGCCACTACCATCTACTTCTGACATGAGAAACATGATATGATTTGTGGTGATGAAGAAGAGGAGATATGTTTGCGTAACCTCCAGTAGGGCAGCTATTTTGCAAACCAAACTGGCAGATCACGATAAAACATGTTAATATGAATGAAAACGATATGAGGAGCTAAGGGGGAGTATGTATGTGAATGAGACTGTATGATATGTTTCTGATTCTGAATTCTAGGTACATGGCTAGCATGAAGATGGGTTGTCTGAGTTGTGCTAAGTTAGCGAACAATATACGCCCATGTGTTAAGTAAGTTGGCGTACTAAGTCTGTCTGTGTTCTGTATATGCCATTGGCCATACTATGACTATCGTGTGTAAGTCCCTCTGAAAGGTTCAGTTGTATTTTAAGTAAGGATATGTATAATGTCTCTTTGGAACTCACTAAGTTCGTATGAACTTACTATGTTATCTTTTTCTTCTCAGGCTTGCTAATTGAAAAGACTGTTTGTTAGAAGGACTACGCCAGAGTGCTACTGCTATTATGAGCTGACTGTTTTGTTCTGTATCATGCATGACTCTTGGGGGTGGTGTATAATTGTATTTTGGAAATGATTTGTATTAAGAATTACTATTTTTAAAATACTTTATTTTTATGGGATTTTATTTAAATATCAATGCTTGAAATTGAATTATTATGTTTTGTTCAATGAAATTTACTTACTAAAAATTTAAACACCAAATTGTTTGTACATTATTTTAAACTGCTAATGATGACATTCAAACTTTAGTAAGCAACAACCATTCTATGTTTTATATATATAAATTTGTAAAATTTTATAAATCTTCCGCCAAATATTTTAAAGTTAGTCTGATTTTAAGTGTACATCATACTCGGATCCAATTACCGGGTCAGGTTTGGCGTGTTACAAATCCTTTGAAGTATTTGAATCAAATGCTCACTTTGATTTTTTATGGGATTACGAACTCATTTAGATTATCTATGGAAGTAATTCGTCTTTCTCGCAATCTAAACATTCTTACAGTGTCACTTACCATCAATTTGAACTTAAACAATCAATAAGCTAATATTTACTTGTCACAATTTCGTTATGCATGCAAAACATGAAAGACAAAAACACAAAAGATATAATAGTGAAATGTGAGATTAACTTTATTTATTTATTCATCGTTCAAATACATAGAAAGCAGTTACATGTTTACTACAATATGGACACACTTCCCAACAAAAAGATGTTAAGTGAATATGATATTGAATGACATGCGGTTTTTGTATTTAGTTGTAAGCTTGGTTTGAATTGATTAAAGAATTGGCTTATCAATGGTATATGTATGTTATATGTGTGAAGATATGATGGAAATGGATTGTAAATGTGGTCATGAATTGGTTAAACATGAAATGAATAAGTATATGCAATTGTATTAGATCATGGTATTAATGTTTGTTTTATACTATCTTGGATCATGAAAGTACCACTGAGCTCTATCGCTCAGCATACAATTTGTTTTCTCTATGCGCAGCTATAGGTGATCCTCGAAAAATGAGAAGTAGTTTCAACATCAAAGAAACGATCCCTGACTTAGCAAAGTTTGTAAAGTTCTTTTTTTATTAGTATATGGCATGAATCTAGGGATTAAGTCGGTTTTGTATCATAAATGGTTGGTTTTGGAAATTGGTTGATTAGTTTTATCTTGAAGTACCACTCTGCCATGTTTTAGCCTGAATTCAATTAGTACGTTATTGAATTGGTTGTTTTTGGAATGTTTAGGTGTTATTTCAGGTACCCCAAACTTGTACCAAGTTGGTCCTTTTAGAAATAGTGAGACACGTCAAGACGAGATCAAATAGAGAGTTACATCGTGATGGCGTATACTCAATGTTACGACAAGCCTAGTCAATGAGTTGCATCACGACGAGGAGCCTCGAAGTTGCGATGTCGACTTGGTACTTTGAAATCTTTGCAATTTGGTTCTAATTCAACCTCAGGTTAGCATTAAAGCATTCATAAGCTCATATAAGATCCGAAAATGATTGTGTATCACATCATGTGCTTATAGTACTCGTAAATGAATGTTTAATGGTATAAACTAAAAGTAATTGATTATAGTTGCTCCGAAAATAAATGTGGCATCCTGTAACTCAGACCTGACGATTGGGTCGAGTATTGGGGTGTTACACTTTCTCCCAATATGATCCTATTTTATCTCTTGGTAACCATTACATATTCCTTTATGAAAAGTCACTATCAAATAATAATTAAGTCATTTATCATAAAGAAAAATGACCTGTGGCTACGTTTACTTTTCATCTATAATATAATGCTACATACTACAGAAGTCATTTACCAAATAATAATTAAGTCATTTATCATAAGAGGATATCATTTACCCATTAATTGGGCTATGAATTCCACTATCGTGAATGATGCTACATACTACGGAAGTATATTGTAACATCCTCAAAACCCCCTTTGTAGTAAATAATATGAGATAAAATCTTAGCGAAAAGAAAGTTATAAGATCAATGAAAACGAAAGTTGCAAGATATAAAAAAAAAGTTAAATCAAGAAGCAAGACATAATGTATTAAATTAGGGAATGGACTAAATTGTAAATATGTGAAAACTTTTATGGCATAAATATAAATACGGAAAAGTTGAAGTGAAAGGCTAATAGTGCAAACATCTTAAAGGTAGAAGGATCTATAAATTAAGGAAAATGGATTAATAAGGACCAAATTGAATAAGAAAAAAATATAAGGGACTAAATTGTAATTTTACCAAATTAAGTGATGACTCAAGGATGAAATTTTAAAATACCATAAAGGGAAAAATGGTCAATTAGAAAGAGAGAGAACTCTAGAAGGCAATGATGATGTTGGAGATATTTTGATGATATTTTATAATTATTTAATTAGATAAATATTACTTTATTAATATTTTAATGAGATATTTTACTAATATTTTATTATAAATAGCTAGTATAAAAGGAGAGGAAGATGAAGAAAAAAAAAAGAGTATCCTCCCATTTTTCCAACATGAGTGAGGGGGAGAGAAGAAGAAAACTTTGATGTCTTTACAGTTTGATCCTTCCACCAAAAATCCACCATTTTCACCTAGAATTTCAAGGAATTTTCATAATCACCAAGAGGAAAAAGTGATAAGGAGACTATGGATAACAAGAAAATCACATTGGATTCAAGAAAATGGAAGTTGGAGGAGAGAGAAAATCAAGTTAAAGTTTGAAATCAATAGGACAAGGTAAGAACATCAAGATTTCAATATATTTTTAAGTTTGATATTATTGAAAAAGCATGAAAATGATGTTAAAGTAGAGTTTTCTTATATAAGGTTTTATGTTATTGATATGTTAGTGAAAGGAAATAACAGGAAGTGATGGGAAATATTGACGAGAAATAAAAGGAGGGTGTTATAAACTTGGTTATCAACATTTTGCACTAAAACAGTTTTAGACAGCAGCAATAGTCTGAGTTTGAAAATTCACCAAAAATTTTAAAAATTGAATTAGAGGTTAATTAAAGTATGAAATTAAATCCTATTGAGTCTAGTTTTACATAGAAGAAACAGTGTAAGCAAAAAAAAATCATATTATGAGATATATGAATTTTTGTGAGACAATGTCAGATTGATTTTGGATTTCCCTGTTCTAACTTTGGAAAATCATCAAAAATTGTAAAAATAATAATTAGGGGTTTAAATTTATATATTTAAATTCTTAATGAGTATATTTTCAAGAGAAACAAGCAAAAATATCATCCAAACCCCGTACTAAGAGATAATTAATTTTTAGTAAAGAAAGGTCGAAGCTGTCAAACAATAGAACAAGGATAAATTTGAAGATTTTACTGTATTTATTGGCTAAATTATAAATTCTGAAATTTTTATGGTAAAAATATATTTGAGTCTAGTTTCAAAATCATCAAGAGAATCTTAATTTTGAATTCTGTAGCTCAAGATATAAATAATTTAGTGATTATGACTCAAGTGGATAGCTTTGATATGAACACATAAGTAAATAATGGAATTATAGATAATGTTACATATAAACATGTTATATACTAAAAGCTAAAGATTCTAACAAATATATACATAAAGGATGTGGAATGGAGAGGAGGAGGATGAAAAATATATGAATATATATATAGTAGATTAATTTGAAATGTTTCGAAATGGTTGTAGGTGATGGAATGATTAATACATATGAGTATATTTAAACGAATTGATAAAATAATAAGTGAATAATTGTTAATTGATGTGAATTCTTTGTTAAAATTTTATGAAGAATTAAATTGATTGGCACAATTTAGAAATAAATATGAAATATACATAAAGTGAGTAAACTAATTTTGCAAGTGCAAGTCCTCCAATGATCTTATTTGTAAAATTTTAATATTTGTGTTAATTTTATAAACTTTGTTATCTTTAATTGAATTAATATCATGTTTTTATGAGGACTTGAGATTAGAAATAGATGTAAATGGATGATATGTAAAATGAAGTGGTGGTTATGACATTTGAATACGGTTTAGGTAATTATATAAAATAAATAAAAATAAAGCGTGGAACTTGTAGGAAAATGGAGACAGCATCACGATGACAAGTTTGCCATGTCACGACGTGGAAACCCCCAATGTCGCAACGATAATTCAAAAATTTTTATGAACTTTACAATTTGGCCTTTGATCAATTGTGGATATTTTAATGAGCTCCTTTAACTCATAATTAGTTCTATCGTAAATTCAATTATTACTAAAATTAGTTAATGATCTATATTAATTAAATAATATGATAAATTGATCTGAAATTTTCAGTAGTTGCTTCGGCAACGAATGTGACATCTTGATGCCTTGACTCGGCGATCGGGTCGAGTATGGGGGTGTTACACATATACCTAACGCACTAGCTTTTGGTTCCTTATCTATTTGAACTCAGGCTTTTACTTACATCAAAGTATACGAGTCACACATATATAGTCCATCATCCATTCAAGATTAAGGTATGTTACACTATAAACGTCACAAGTGAATAAATCCATAAATGGGTCTAGGATCTATTCTACTTGGGTCTTTTCCAATATACTATTAGTCCAGTCAGTCACTTCTATGTCTCTATCTTCTAGGAGTCATCCGCTCTAATGCCCAAGATAAAACATCTCATCAATTGAACTTGATAGACGACATATTAGTCTCTCAATCGTTTTGCTCGTTTCCAATTGGACTAATGACATGTTTAGGTTCATCTACTAATACAAGTTGTCCTTTCGTATTACGATCCAACCATGTAATACCGCTTAGTATTAGTTGAACATTAGATAATCAGTGAGTCAATACTTGCTTTCATTTTGCTTTGCGTGCAAAAACATTAAGAACAGTATACAAAAGGGTATTTAATGTAATTAATGGATATTATTATTAAACCAATTTGTTCGAAAAATACAAGTTTACAAAACAAATATACAACACTTAGGGCACCAAATCCAATAGTTACAACATTTTATATGAATCACTATATAATGAAAGTTTATATTAAAATCCTTGAAGGATTTAGAATGATAGAATCATATAGAATTTTTTGGGAAATCATTCAATATGTTTGCGTAAACATTTATATGAATTGAAATGATTTGAACATATGCAGTATATTTAACTCAGAAAATATTAGTAGAAGGAAAATTATAAAATGATCCAAAATACCTATTTGTATTTTTATAGAAGGATCATGATCAAAGTTTGTTATGATTATTATTGAAACTCCTAAAGAGATCAAAATATATTTTCTCAAAATTTTTCCTTACTCGTGACTTTCAAAAGAATGGTGATATAAATGCTTAGTAAATCCGTTTAAGTGATTATTTGAAAAGCTAGTATTCAAGACGGAATACATAAAATATGAGATATCATGTGATGTAGTCATGAGGGGGAGTAAATACGTGTTGTAATATTTTTTCTTTAACCGAGGTTTTGTCTCATTAGATTTTCCTGATAAAATTTTTAATGAGAAAACATGTTATGAGTATTATAGATAAGTGTACTATTTTCCCCTCACTAAGAGTTTTTTTTTTTTTTCACAGAGTTTTTATCTTAATGAGGTTTTAACGAGAGACATTATGTATCAATAGACATCTAAAGGAGAGTGTTATAAATATTTTATTATTAAATGGACGTCAATCAAAATTAAGATAAATTTGATCTACTCAAGCAAAAGAAAGTAATTTATGTATTAAACATTGGACTTTTCTTGCTGCAAAGGTTTTCAAATTAAATTTACTAAAGCAAGTCCTCGAAAATTAATTTCTAAATAATTCTTGCCTCTCAAATTAATATTTATATTTATATTAATGTATGATAACGATGTAATACAAAATTTAAATAAATAAATTTAAATTTAAAATTGAATCAAATAAATTAATTATATATTAAAAAATCGACACAAATACTAATATAAGAAAACAATTAAATCACGTCGTGGCATGAAAATTAATATAAACGAACATAATAAAATTTATATGGAACACTGTAAAAAATTTATATAATTTTTTTTTCAAGGTATCTAACGGAGCGAACTTTTTTTTTTGAATAAAATGACTGGGATATTATAAATAAAGGATCAAGACAAAAAGCTAATACCCAATAGAATTGGGCTCAGTTTTGCAGACTGTACCGAAAAGCAAAGGGTGGGCTACACATAGGAAATAGCCCAACAAGACTTAAAACAAAAGAAAACTGAAGCAGAAAATGAAATAATAAATAAAAGAAAAAGCAAACTACGGTCATTTCCCAGTCTAGTCAGCCAGCTGGACGCAATTAAAATCCTGACTTTCCATGCCGAACCGTCACACCTACTCAGTAGATAACAGTTACCAAAAAATCTTTCCTCTATCTGCTATCATTTTCGATTCACTCCTCATTTGAAACCTCTTCAATCCGGGTTCCTTGGCCATTCCTCTTCCAAAGCAGTTTCATTGCAGATCGGCGCATCCCTTACCAGGTACATCTCTTCCCCTTTTACTAATGCTTCATTCGCTAGTTTATGGACTTGAATATTTTCTGATCTTTGAATAAACTGAAAAACGATTTCTTGAAACCGAGATCTACAACTCTGGATATCTCTGATAATCGCTCCGACAATCGATTTATCCATATTTGTCTCTTGACATTTTTTGATGATTGTTTTCGAGTCCCCCATAAGCGTGACTGATCTTATACCCATTAAGATGCCTAACTTGGTTGCCTGTAAACATGCAAGTGCCTCTGCTACAAACGGAGATGAGACATTGGCATGAAGGGTCATTTTTGAGGCTTTAATCTCTCCCCTCCGGTCTCAAACGATAATCCCCGACGCCGATCTGGAATTGTTTGCGTCAAAAGCTGCATCGAACTGTATTATGTCCCTCGTTGTCTCCTCCCTTTGCCTCTATGTTCTGCAAGTCCCAAAGGTACGCCTTTTCTTGCCCACTCATTCTAGTTCTGTTAAATAGCTCTGTATTTTCTGTACTAGATCCCCTCCTGATGCGAATTTTCTATCATGCACCATTTGGTTCCGCGAGCTCCATATAACCCACAGAGCACAGCAGAACATCCGACACTATTCCTTAGTGCCTTTTTCGAAAACCCAAGCAAGCCATGTTCTGATATTTTGATCTAGATGTGATGTAACCCAAGCCATATTAAGATTCTGCCATACTTCAATGCTTGTAGGGCATTGCTGAAAGACATGGAAGCTGTCCTCTTCCCTGGAGCAACATCGAGGACATCTCACATTTGTGGTTATTCGCTTGCATCTGAGATTGACTAGTGTAGGGATATAGTTCCAAGATATCCGCCAGAATAGAAGTAGAATTTTTTATGGAAGTTGTAAATTCCATAGTTTTCTGTAGAATTCTTTAGTATCGGTCTGTAATAAATAACTATTAGGATCCGAATTAGCCTCTTGTAATAGTTTATAGGCGCTCCGTACTGAGAATTCGCCGGAAGGTTCATCTTTCCAAACGAGTAAGTCTTCACAGTCTGTTACTGCAAGTGGAATCTGCAAAATTCTTTGAGCAATGTCCGTTTGAAAGGTATTAGTAATAACCTCCGTTTTTCACACCTTACTTATACCATCAATTAAATCTGATACTAATTTCAGCTCTCCATTGTCATCTCTGTTCTACCAAATAACAGGTTCTACCCCTGGAGTCCACCGATCCGTCCAAATGGAGATGGCATTTCCTCTCCCAACTCTCCAACTTAGCCCTTGAAGAAGAAGTCCCTTTGCAGCCCAAATACTCTTCCAGGTAAGAGAAGGTAAACTCCCCAACTTTGCACTTAGAAAATCAGACCGCTGATAATACTTTGCTTTAAGAACCCTGGCTAAAAGTGAATTTGGATAATTAAAAAGACACCAACCCTACTTGGCTAACAACGCGATATTAAACTGGCTAAGATTACGAAAACCCAAACCTCCATTTTCTTTTAAACTGCAAAGATTTTTCCAAGAGCACCAATGAATTCCCCCTTTCCATGTCCCTTTTGCCACCAAAATTTCGCAACAATTGCTTCCATTTCATCGCATAAAGATTTTGGGAGTAAGAAGCAAGCCATTGAATATGTCAGAATGGCTTGTAAAACAGCTTTAATGAAAAATTCTTTTCCACCCTGTGATAAAAATCTAGTACTCCAATTGTCAATGCGCTGCTTTAGCCTATCCTTCAAAGCCTGAAAAGATTCCTTCTTTTTTCGTCCCACCATGTTCGGCAAACCTAGGTATCGTTCTAGCTCAGCTGAACTTCGAATTCCCAACAAATTGACAACCAGTCTTCTTTCTTCCTCCATCTTATTTTTACTGAAAAAATAGTTGATTTATCAAAGTTCACACACTGTCCCAAACATCTTTTATACTCGCTTAAGATCTCCTTGAGTACAATAGCCCATCTGCTTGTTGCCTCCCCAAATAGAATGCAGTCGTCTGTAAATAATAAATGTGACACCTGTGGATCTCTTCTACTTACCTTGACACCCTTCAGAAATCCTTCTTTTGTAGCTATTCTCATAAGACTAGAAAGGCCCTCTCCACATATTAGGAAAAGAAACGGACTCAAAGGATCACCCTGTCGAAGTCCCCTGGTTGGACGGAATGTTACTCCAACATTTCCATTGACCACAACCTTATATGAAACAGTAGACATGCATTTCATAATAGTACCAACCCATCTTTGAGCGAATCCTATTTGAATCATTATCTCCCTAACAAAGTTCCATTCAACCCTGTCGTAAGCCTTACTTATGTCCAGTTTTACCGCCATATAGCCCTTTTTCCCCACTCTTTTCTGTTTTAGAGTATGCAATATTTCGTAAGCTAGCAATACATTATCCGAGATTAATCTTCCTAGCACAAAGGAACTTTGAGCACAATCAATGCATTTATCAATCACTCTTCGAAATCTGTTCGCTATAGCTTTCGCCATTATTTTATAAATAACATTGCATAAACTAATAGGCCTAAACTGTGACATATTAGATGGGTTGTTAATTTTTGGAATGAGCACAATATGAGTTGTGTTAATTGAACTGACCTCCATGTTTCCATTCAAGAATTGTAGACACAAGGAAACTACTTCCTCTCCCATAAAATGCCAGCACTTCTGATAAAAGATAGCTGGAAATCCATCCTCACTCGGCGCCTTTGTGGGTCCCATTTCAAACAAAGCCTCGCGAATCTCTTCTCCTGTATATTGCGCAATAAGCTTTTTATTTTCCTCATCATAGACACATCGATCAATGCCCGAGAGTAAATAATCTAAATTTTCCTGATTCCCTGATGTAAACAACTTCTAAAAATAGGATGATCGTGTGTCGAGAGTCTTAATATTTATAAAATGAATGATTGAGCCTAGAAACTAACTATCACCCCGATTAAGGCAAGCGCACCTATCGAACAGTAGTATAGCTTAGCGGCAAGACTGGAATGTCGAACCCAAAGGAACCAAAAGTACTAATACTGACTTTCTTTTTATTATTTAGCCTAAGAATTAAGGGATTTGTTGTTTATTCTAAAATTAACTAACTACTAAGCTAAAGATGCTAAGACACAGAGAGTGAATTGGGGAAATACTTGTGGGAAAAACCAATTGATTAAGACAATACCCGAGGAAGAATCCACCTAGACTTCACTTGTTATTTAACTCTGAACCAGACGATTTATTCACTTGACTTGATCCGTAGGATTCCCTAATTTATATTAATACCTCTCTCGAGGCTACTAACGTCTAACCCTAGGTTGATTAATTGAAATATCTTTCTAATTAAAACCCCTAGGACTGCATTAACTCGATCTATGGACTCCCATATTAGGTTTGACCCTAATCCGGCAGATTTTTGTCATCCTATCTCTAGGGTTGCGATCAACTCCGCTTAACTATGCTAGATCTACTCTTAAACAGGGAATATTGCTCCACTGCCTAAGCACATCAATACTTGAATCAATATCCTGAAATATCAAAACAAGAATTAAGAACACATAGTTAAGAACAAATCAAGTATTTATAATATAGTTTAGAAAACAATAACAAGATCCATCTTAGGTTTCATCCCCCTCAGGTATCTAAGGGGTTTAGTTCATAATCACAAAAGAATACATCTCAGAAGAAAATATAAAACAAAACATAAGAAAACCCTAAAACCCCCTGAAGGAATTGAAGGAGAGATCCTCCGTCTTGAGTATGATTTCGGCTTCTTGAGATGAATCAACTGGCTTTCTTCGAGTAAATCCCATAATTCCGACCTCTCTGGCTTGGCTCCTTGGCCTAGCTAGACGCCCCCCTCAAGGTTGGCCTTTAGGGTGTTTATATAGGCTTTTGGAATGTCTTTCTTTGCCTCTAAGTACCCTATTCCGAGTGAAATTCCTCTTTGCCACGGCAGGGACACGCCCGTGCAACACGCCCGTGTGAATCGAATCCAGGCCGTGGTCGAGCCTGCTAAAGGGGCACGGCCGTGTGGCTTAGACCTAGGCCGTGTTGATTTCCTACTTTGGCCCATTTTTTCCGTTTTCAGCCCGTTTCTCGTTCTTTTCTTCCTCTGATGCTCTCCTAAGTATAAAACATGAAATTAAAGGATTAGGAGCATCAAATTCCACAAGTCAAGGGATAAATCATCCAAAAGTACGCTAAATATGGGATTAAAATATGTATATATTACGGTTTATCATAGGACCTTGCTATTTCTTCCATTTCCTGAAGATCTCCCGTTTCCCTTCCATATTCATTTTGTAACTTACTAATCATGTTTTTCCTCTGCCTCTGGGTTGCCTGACTATGAAAAAAAGTTGCATTTTTGTTGCCTAATTTCAACCAGTTCAGTCGGGCCCTTTGCTCCCAGTATCTTTCATCCTTCTCGATTTCCAAATTTAGCTGAATCTTCGTATCGATCATCTCCGCCATGTTAGTATCATCCCTTTCAGCTTCAAGCAACTCTGATAACTTTGCTGTTAAAGATTACTTTCTCTATTTTTTATTTCTTCGCATTTTTCCCGCCCAATTTTCCAGACCCTTCTTTAAAAATTCCATCTTCTGCGGAAAATCACCTGATGCCATCATCCATAAATGTTCAGCTTCGTCAACAAAAGAATCCTCCAAAACCACCAGGCTTCAATTCTGAAACAATTTCTATTTCGCCGTCTTCCTTCCTTTTTTGTATCAATTAAAAGAGGACAATGATCAGAAAAAGAATGCACCAAATGCTGAACTTTTACCTCAGAAAACAAAGAAATCCATTCCTCATTGGCAACCCCCTATCCAGACGTTCTTGTATATTTTTTTCTGGGACCTCTCTCCCACGTGAACCATTTACCCAAGTACCCCACATCATTCAGTTGACAAAACTCTAAAGCTTTTCGAAACATTTCCATCCTTCTTTCATCTCGGGGCAGGCCTCCCTTTTTTTCAAAGCCATACATAATTTCATTGAAATCTCCACATACCAACCAAGGGACATTCTCTCCATTATAAAGATTTTTCAAGACAGCCAATGAATCTTCTCTATCTTATGCATACGGAGTTCCATAAAAACCTGTAAATCACCAATTAACCTCTCTTTCATTATCATTCACTACCACATCAATATGCCTTTTAGAGAAATTCTGTAGTGAAATATTGACATCATTCCGCCAAGCTAAACATAACCCTCCTCTAGTACCTTCCGGGTCCACCTCAATACCATTCACAAAACCATATCTGTCGAACTCTTTCCATCTGAATTCCATAAAGTTTCGTCTCCATAAAGAAGACTATATGGGGATCACAAGTCTTCAGCAAATGCCGAAGTCTTCTAACTGTCCGTGGACTCCCCAATCCACGGATATTCCAACTTAAAATTTTCATTGCACCCGGTCAGCTTGCCACTTGGAAGCCGCCGATGATAAGTGATTAAGATCCACCAATCTCCTATTTCTTGTCGGGGTATTATTTATCTCCTCATTCCGTAGTAAATCATCAAGCTCCCCTCTAGATCTTTTCTTACCCTCCTCTCCTACTAGGGCCACATCCTCCAAATCGTGATCCATCGCAATTAGGGCGTGATCAGTCAGTGAACTATCCTACTTTGTACCAACACGTGATAAACCGCCTTCCAAATTAAAACCAAGAACTGGATCAACAGATGATAAACCGAAATAGTAACATATTTTAAACCCACATTTAGCATGCTTTTGGGTGATTTAAGCCTTGAATTGTGTAATTTGGTGCTCTTAATCCTTTATTTTCATGTTTTATACTCAGGAAAGCACCGGAGGATGAAAAGAATGAGAAACGGGCTTAAAAAGGACCAAATGGGCCAAATCACGAAATCGACACGGCCTGGACCCAAGCAACACGACCGTGCCTCCCTAATCAGACCTGAACACGGCCTGGCCACGATTCACACGGGCGTGTGCCAAGGACGTGTCCCTGCCGTGGAGAAGAGGAATTTCACTCGGATTTGGATACTTAGGGGTAAAGAAACACATTCCAAAAGCCTATATAAACACCCTAAAGGCCAACTTTCAAGGGTCGTCCAGCTAGGCCAAGGAGCCGAGCCAGAAAGATCAGAATTGTGGAAATTACTTGAAGAAAGCCAGTTGATTCATCTCAAGAAGCCGGAGTTGTAACATCCCAAACCCGGCCTAGAAGTTAGGCCCGAATCTGGAATGTCACATTAAAGGCGCACTTCAAAACAATTTACTAGTTAACCATTTAAGGCCCAAAAGCCCAAAACAAAAGATTATTTCAAAAACCATATTAACACTTTAATAATTTTATGAAATTTCTTAAGTGGGTAGTTGAAACAATAATAATAATAAACCCAAAATTCAAAGTCAAATAGGAGTTACATGGCCTTATTACAATCCAATGAAAAAACAAAGTATTTAAAACAGAATCATTTGAATAAAATAAAACATTTAATCAGCTTGTAGTGTGGCCATCTCCGAGTCCTCTCCCACGTCGAGTCGTCTATTCAGGATTACCTAAAACATTAAATTAAAGGGTGTGAGTTTCGAAACTCAGTGTGTACAACCCTTGGCAATCAAATCACATACAAATATTCACATTGGGCCTAAGCCCTAACAAAATCAGTGGTCGTGGGCCTTAGCCCACAATGACCTCATATCATATCATATCGTATCATATACAAACAAGATAATGCAAAACCCACCCCAAAAATCCATCCACTACACACACCATTTCCCTTCCAACCTTATGGCTCCTGTGGGGAATTCTAGCTCGACCCACCCCTCCGCTACACACCATGGGTAGCCCGGTTGTGATATTATCAGAATGTTGCAAAGCAAAAGTCGCTAATCATATATTGGGCTTAAAGCCACCGGTGGATCTACAGTCGTCAAGCGACTATGCGATCCTCAAATTCTTCCTTCGTACCATAATTCTCACCCATATGCATCCTAAACAGAATATCATATGAATGCGGCATGCACATGAGTAACATCCATAAACTCATATCCGTCACATAGGGGTATTTTCGTCATTTCACTACCCAGGGGCATTTTCGTAATTCTACCCTACCGGGGTATTTTGGTAGTTTGGAAAATTAGGGGTATCTTGGTAATTTTGCAAGACATGGGTATTTGGCACTTTTACAAAAATAGGGGTATTTTGGTACTTTTGCAAAATAGGGGTATTTTGGTACTTTTGCAAAACAGGGGTATTTTGGTAATTTAAAAATCTAAGGGTACTTTAGTAATTTTACACATATAAGGGTATTTTAGTAATTTTACAAATATAAGGGTATTTTAGTAATTTTACAAATATAAGGGTATTTTATTAATTTTACAAATATAAGGGTATTTTAGTAATTTTACAAATATAAGGGTATTTTAGTAATTTTACAAATATAAGGGTATTTGGTCCCTTTCGGGTTTTAGTTATAAACTTTGGCCCATAAACAAGTCCTCGCGGTTAAAGTGAACAAACACTATGCACGTGTAGGATCTCGTAAAAGAGGAGGTGGGTCACCTGACCGCTTAAGTACCAAGCTCTCACTAGATCCAATCCTAGACATGAATATGTCGGTTACCACACTCTAACTAATCGACTTGTCCAAAGACATGTTTAATTAGCTTAAGTCTTATGAAATTACAAAGTTGTTCAAGCTAGGCCTAAAGTCCATTAACCCTAACATACTTGTCTACGCCCCCATAAGCCCATCTCATGTCCTTACGGCCCGTTAGGCCCAAATCTCATCGTATGGCCTATTAGGCCCAAAACATATCCATATCATGTATCAAGCATAGCTAACTTAATTCATATAATCAACCAAACCATTTTATAAAATTGAGCCTCAGGGCCCACCGGGCCCATTTAGCCACTTTCGGCTTTTTGGCTTTTCGGCATTGCCGATATCGTGTGTGTGTTGTGTTTTTACACACCTGGTAACCTTGCGTGCTGCGAACTCTTTAGTCACAAACCTACAATTGAAATTACTAGCGATTAACCAAAGCGTTAACACATACTAACTAAAAATCGAAACCTCACCGTACCCTTACCGTGTGCCTTACGTTCTAGTAGCCCTTCCTTTGCTACTATTGGCGATTATCCTCTAGATCTGCACCCAAACACCTATATCGTCAAAACCAAGTGACCCATATTGTTCATAAGTCACCCCTATGAGCCACATTAGATTCGGCCATTTACTAAACCATGACTGAGTCGAGAACACTTACCACCTTGTTAGCAATCCTTACTTACCACGCTTGCGATTGTTGAGCCTTATCCTTATTAATACAGGTTAACGACAAGGATTGGGTTAGATAGCCCTTCGGCTTTTAACAAAACACACTAAAAAGTTTAACTAAGCACTTACCAAAATTCTCCTTTGGTCTTGCGGCTTAGATATCTACTTGAACAAGATTCGGCTTCCAAACGTGACTAAGAGTAGATAATAATCGATTGAGGTGGAAGAACAAACAACAAAGAATCGGCATAAACAAGGGTTTCGATAAATAGGGATTTCGGCAAACAGGGATTTCAGAAAATAGAGATTTTGGCAAACAGGGATTTCGGCAAACAGGGATTTCGGCAAAAAGGGATTTTGGCAAACTGGGGTGGTGGTATTTGGCAATGGAAGAAAATAAGGATGAGGGGGAGAAAAAAAGAAAGAAAGATGGAAACTCCAAGAACCCCTTCTAAGGATTTCGGCACCCCCCTTTTATAGCCAAAGCTGAACTACCTTCCCCCCACAGTCCTATTCGGCCCCAACACTTCACCCTCATCATCTCCTATCTTTTCTCTCTGATAATACCTTAATCTTATCCGAAATCTCCTCCACATCCATCAGTCCTGCTTCCTTCAAACTCTCCACGGCAAGAGTACAAAATCAACACAACTCTTGTCGTCCACCTATACAAAATAAAACACTCCAAAATACACTCCTCCTGCTCGAACCTTGGACCTCTTCAGCTTTCACACACGTCACCTTATAGCTCCCAAGTGACGCCACTTTCCACTGGACCACAAGCCCATTTGTGTCCTATTTTCTCTTAATCTACTTAAGAGGCCTACTGACTGAAGTCACAGTTCCCTTGGGGCTAAAACCAAAACTTTTCCTGTACCTTTACTTGATCTCAGGACTTCTCCAACACCCTAGACACTCCAAATTCATTAACCCTCAAAGCCCACATACCAATTTTCATTTTCTCGCTCACTTAAAAAAAAATTCTGAGATCCAAAGCCCAAAGCCCAATTCTTCTAGGCCCAAATTCGGGGCGTTACAGGAGTTATACTCAAGACGGAGGATCTCTCTTCAATTCCTTCAGGGGGTTTTATAGTTTTTCTTATGTTTTGTTTTATCTTTTCTTTTGAGATGTATTCTATTATCATTATGAACTAAACCCTCAAATACCTGAGGGGGATGAAACCTAAGATGAATCTTGTTATCGTTTGCTGAACTATATGATAAATATTTGATTTGTTCTTAATTATGTGTTCTTAATTCTTGTGTTGGTATTTCCGGGATATTAATTCAAGTTTGATGTGCTTAGGTGGAGGAGCAAAAGTCCCTGCCTAAGAGTAGATCTAGCATAATTAAGCGGAGTTGATCGCACGCCTAGAGATAGGGTGACGAGATTTTGCCGGATTAGGGTGAAACCTAATATGGGATTCCATAGATCGAGTTAATGCAATTCTAGGGGTTTTAATTAGAAAGAGATTTCAATTAATCAACCTAGGGTTAGACGTTATTTGCTTCGAGAGAGGGTTTAATATACATTAGGGGATCTTACGGATCAAGTCAAATGAATAAATCGTCTAGTTCAGAATTAGATAACAAGTGAAGTCTAGGTGGATTCTTCCTTGGGTATTGTTTTAATCAATTGGTTTTTCCCACAAGTATTTCCCTAATTTCATTCTTTTTGTCTCATCGTTTTTAGCTTAGTAGTTAATTAATTTTCTAGATTAAACCGATTCACTTCAATTTTAAGGCTAAATAATAAAAAGAAAGTTAGTATTAGTACTTTCGGTTCCTCTGGGTTCGATAATCCGGTCTTGCCACTAAACTATACTACTGTTCGATAGGTACACTTGCCTCAATCGTTGTCATAGTTAGTTTTTAGGCTCGATCATTCTCATTATAAATTTTAAGACTGTGACACACCGATCACAGACTTCCCATAACTTTTCTTGTGCTCCACCCTCTCTAACGGAGCGAACTTAATAATTAATCTTTCGCATTTTATAGGCCTATTAAGAAGGTAGATGCTGCCTACAATTTTTGAAGCTGCTCCATACTTAGGATAAGGATCGAATCTTTGACTATTGGTTAAGATAAGGAAAACTATTATCATCTCACCTAAATCTCGTAATTTAAATTTTAATATTTTAAACATAAAAAATAAATAAAAGATAAAAATTATCAAAAATGTTATATCTAACCTATCATAAAATAGGGAAGAAAATAACTCACACCAAAATTCAATTAATGTAATAATGGTGGAAGTAAAAATTTCATTCATGAAGCAAGATGTTATTAATGTTTCCAATTCATATAAATGATTTTTCAATTTTATCCAAAATTGTAATTTAAGGATATTGCATAGTTTACAAGTAGTTTTAAAATTCAAATTCTGTGTTTACATTCAATTAGGGTATTATTTTTTTTTGATATTTTTAATGTCTGTTTTACGGTTATATTCAAGGTTCGTGATTGTACCTTCCAACAATATCGTATTTAAGATTCAAATTGAGAGTGCAATGTGTCTTATTATTGCACCCAACTATTTAATGGTAGGATAACTTTAATAATATAATAGCTTGCCTTTTGATAATAAAATTATAATTTAACAACTCAAATAAATAAAATTTAAAAGTATAATATTTCTATAATATAAAGTTTAACTTTTTAAAAAATAATACTATGCAATGGTAGAGTAAAGGGGTTGGTATGGCTCGCCCTTTAAAACGGATAAATTTTTATTTTTAAATTAGTAATGATAAAATTATACTTTCTTTCAAAAATATTAAAAAATTAATTAAATCTTTTAAAAATTATAAAAATATAAACTATTAAAATAATAAAATTTTTACCCAAAATTTTCTGGACTTGGCCACTTTATTCTATGGGCTTTTTATCTATAAATTACTATATTTTTTAATATTTCAATTCCCCCTTAAATAATAAGAAAACTCTTGTTGTAAAAAAAAAATTATATATATATATATATTATATATTGGCATTTGAAGACATTTTTCTCCATTTTCTTAATTAAAACAAAGAAGAAAAAGAAACAACTTTGTCTTCCAAATTTCTCTTCTATTGTTTCTCTGGTTTTATTTTTAAGAAAAACCGCATTGCTTTAAAACTCGCTGGCACCAACCAATTCAATTTCTTCAAATTAGGGTTCATAAAAACACCCACTTCCATTTCCATATAAATGTCATAGCAATGATTTTTTAATTCAGCAATATTATTTCGTTTCAATTTATTATTCTTATTTATATATTCTTTTGGGATCCCAAGTTCCCAACACTTTTGTTTTTTGTGCTCTTTATCTTGTCGATGTTTTGAAATGGCTGCGCCGAGGAATGTGTTGAGGGACGAGGAAAGTGCCGCGGCGGCGTTGTTGAACAACAGCAGCAAGGAAGATGACGATTCCCCAACTGGGAAGAGGTTAAAATCGGAAAGGTTTCCCGTTTCGAGGTGGGAATTGGCTGCCTTTTTTGGGGTTTTCTTGATTTTTTCTACCGGTTTGTTCTGCATCTACCTTACTATGCCCGCCACCGAGTACGGGAAACTCAAGATCCCGCGTTCCATCTCCGATCTGCGCTTGCTGAAGTAGGTCCTCTCTTGTTTTTTTTATCATCGAAACTGGCGTCTTCTCTCTTTTGGTGAATGTTTGATGCTTTAGTTCGGAAATAAGCTTAATTTTGTGTTGAATCATTTGGATTTGATAAATATTGTAGATTTTCGAAATGCCCATTTTAGGTTTCTTGTGGTTTTTTGTGATTTTGAGCTAGAAAGAAGTAATAGGATTATTTTAGCTTATAATTCCATCTTTAATCGGGTTGTTTGAAAGTGAAATGTGCCTCTTTTTGTGTTAGATTGGAGGAGTTAAGCTGCTAAAAGCCTAAAACAATGAAAATTGTTGTGGACGAGAATTCTATCATTTCTATTTTGTCCCGAATGAATACTTTCAATTTGTTTTGTCCTTACTCTATCCCATATACCTTAATTTGAATTAAGGGCTTAAAAAGCAATCTATGGTTATTAATCATGATTGTAGTTCATCTGTGGATCATGTGAGGGAATACAATTATGCAAATTATAGGGACCATGTTGCAGGCATGCTTAGTAGAGCCAGCAATGTATTAGATATTTCTCATATAGAGATCGTGTAATACTGAGTGGTCATATTTTGAGAGGATCACATAACAATTGGAGTATAATTCCCTTTTTTAAATGTAAAATCACAGCATTGATATTTGATTTAGCTGTTTTGGTTGCTGAGTTCTGCTTTGACTTTTTCTTTTGCGAAATGTCATCATTGGGTTTCATTAATTTCTCCCTTCATATATTTGCAATTGCCATTCTTAATTTATTGTTGTCATTTCCTTTAGTTTACTTATGTATTCACTACTTTGTTGTTGCCCGGCATTGCTGCTTTGTTGTCAACAATTTCTTTCTTTGTGTTCATATTTTAGCTGCAACACTCATTTTACTGAAGTCTCTGTTTTTTTTTTTTCTTTTTTCAGAGATAATATTGCAACATATGCAAGTGATTATCCAACACAATTCATTTTGGGTTACTGCTCGACTTATATCTTCATGCAAACCTTTATGATTCCTGGAACAATTTTCATGTCTTTGCTAGCTGGAGCTCTCTTTGGTGTAAAAGGCGTTTTCTTGGTTGTCTTTAATGCCACAGCTGGAGCATGCTCTTGCTTTTTTCTGTCAAAGCTGATAGGCAGGCCTTTGGTTAGTTGGTTGTGGCCTGATAAATTAAGATTTTTTCAAGCTGAGGTATTTCTTTGTTACCATCTTTGCAAATTTCCTTTCTGTTTTCTCTTAATTTAGCATCTTTCATTTGTTGTCCTATTATCTTCTTCGTACTTGAATTCATCTGCATTTTTTTGTGGAGTCAGATTGCTAAGCGAAGGGACAAGTTGCTGAATTACATGCTCTTTCTGAGAATTACTCCAACTCTACCCAACCTATTTATTAATTTGGCTTCACCTATAGTTGACATACCGTTTCATGTGTTCTTCTTAGCAACTTTTGTTGGCCTAATACCAGCCTCCTATATAACTGTCAAAGTAAGTATCCTGCCATGTACCTCAATTAATTCCTTGTGTTCTTTATGATTCGATTTTCATTATTCTATTCCCTTTTTATTACTATTGGTATTGTCATCTGAAAATATTTGTTGAAAGAAAAGAGATACTTGTGTGTTATCCAATTTATTGCTACACCCTATTATTCATAGGCATAAATGATGTCAGATAGTCCGCATGTTTATTTAAAACAAACTTTGATAACGGAGATAGAACAATATATTTGTGACTCACATGTCTCATCAAACAGTTTTTGATAATGGTAATAGAACAATATATTTGTGATCGGTCACATGTCTTGTCACATTACCAAAAAGAAGAAAGTTACGTGTTTCTAACCATTTGACTTTGTTCTGAAGCTCAAATCAATGACAATATTGTTTTAAACATTTTTGCATTACCCTAGCTAGCTATATATTGGAGGACTTCATGAAAGTTTTAATTTAATGTTTTAAAATAATTGATTTGCATTCTTAACAATTTGGAACGAGAAAAGCTTCTACAAGATCGCTGTACGTATATTCTCGCCATATTCTGTCTAAATCGGATTCTTACCTTAGCCAAATACATGGAGTTACTGAACTATAGAGACTGTTTACAGTTTGAAATAGGTACTTGTTGATGAAGCCCCACGATTACTATTGTTAATAGGTTTCTTCACTAAAGATATGGCGGATAGGGTTCAATGGATTTTATTTGGATATATTTATTGGTGTCCATTTAATTGATCATATGCTGTAATTGAATTAGGTCTCTTTGTACTGGAGATAATTAAAAAATAATAGAGTTTGTGTTGAGATTCAATTTGATGCAATTCATTGGTGTCACGTAATAGTGAAATGATAGGAAAAGATGGAACTTGTGTATTCAGATCCTTACCTCTGAACAATTTGATATTTAAAAAAGTGCAAGTAGCTGGTAAGTTTTTAATGTAGAAAGGTCAAAGAACATTATGTTCATTTGACAGCCCTTTTTCTTGGTTTATTTTGTACCTGGTTCAATGATATGATATTTCTTGATGGTATTGCATACAAGTAAGCTTCAATTCAAGAATCTGATTTAGGACCATCATCGTATCTTCTTTCAGGCTGGTCTTGCACTTGGGGATCTTAGGTCTGTCAAGGACCTCTACGATTTCAAGACTTTGTCTGTGCTTTTCCTTATCGGGTTGGTCTCCATGTTTCCTACCCTTCTTAAGAAAAAGAAGATATATGAATAAGGTTATGTTGGTGAAGTCTGTAGCATCCTCCTGACTGTCAATGGGGGATTAAGAGTACAAATTTTTACAAATTTCAAAATTTAGGATCCAAGAAAGGATAGAGCATAGTAGAAGATCCTCATTTCTGCAGCTGATTATTGAAGATCTACCATTGACACAAAATATGAAAAGCAGAGGGCAGGAAATTCCTTTTTTCTTATATTTCATGTTATGTTTACTTAAAGTCATCTCCCATTTAGATTATTTAAAACATTTGGGAGTGAACTTTTTCTTTTTCTTCCTAGAAATGCTTTGTACGCCATTGACAGTTTTACTTTTACAGACAGCGCTACATGATAATGTTGCTGTAGAATTATGTAAAAACTGTACTGATATATATAGTGTACTCAGTGATAAAAGTTTGTCTTTTTAGATATTGCTTCCTTCTGCTGCTGATGTTTTATTTTACATAAAAAAAATCAGATTGGAAGTTAAATATGTGATGCTTTTCAATTTTTGGGTTAATTCAATTATTGAAATCTCTTTCTTTGCAAAAATAAATAAATAAAATAGATAATCGATAAGGGATAAAGGAAAAGGAAAGGGTTGCTTAGAGGTCAAATTTAGTTCTTGTCTTTGTTTACAACATTTAATTATTTTTTATGTTAATCCTAGTACTAACTAGGAAGTTGTAGGTCCACTGGCATCTGATCTGGTATGAAAATGTAACTTAAGGTGGAAGAAAGTTCATCTTTTACCTTTAAAAAAGCTTTCTCAGAAACTCATAGTCATTGCTCCTTTTTCTTTCTTTTTTACTTTAAATATTTCAAAAAAGTGATGCTAGTACTATAATGGTTTTTTTCTTAAACAAGTCTTTAGATAGTTGAAGCATACTGATGAATATAGTATTGGGTAAGAAAACAAAACTGCACACCATCAACTGCATATTCTACCAAAAATACCATGACATCAGCTGCTGTGTCATTTTAAGGACAAGAGAAAAGGAAAATTTTAAGCTTAAGCAATCACCATTGCTAAATAAAGTACATTAGCTTGATAATATGTGTATATAAATATAAATATAAAGATCCAATTATCATTGTGTCTATACAAACTCAACTCAAGCAAAGAAGGGTTAAATTTGGATAGACAAATTTAAATGTAAGAAATGATGCTAACTAGAAGAAGGACAAGAGTTAGAGTCAGAGGAGATTGATGTTAAGTCTTTCACTCCAAGTCCAAAGGCGTCAGCTATATTCTTGTTGAGGTTGCTTCTCATGCTTATGCTTCTTCCTAACCCATCACCTTTTCTCATCATTGCTGCAAACTCCCCATAATCTATTCTTCCATCCTACAATTTATACATACATGTATCATAACAACAGTTATTAATAATATTTTACATGTTCCAAATTATAATGTCAAAGCCATGCTTACATTATCTTGGTCTATTTCTTTGATCATGTCCTCCAGATGAACATCACCTAAACCAAACTCTTTGCAAGCTTGTTGAAGTTCATCTACCGTGATATAACCACTACCATCTTTGTCAAAAAAGGTGAAAGCAGCTACTATATTTTCCTCTCTCTCCAGCTTATTCATGTGCAGTGTTGCTGCAATGAATTCACCATAGTCGATTGTTCCATTGTTGTCGATATCGGCCTGTCAAGGGTAACAACAGTTGTGGTTGTCATCAATCACTCAATCATGTTGTAACATAAAGCATATCAGTAACAAATCAAGAAAGGAAGTGGTATTTACTGCTTCCATTAAAGATTTGATTTCAGATTCCATTAATTCAGACCCCACTTTCTTCAAACCGTCTTTGAGTTCTTGATACGTTATTGTCCCGCTGCTGTCCGTGTCGATCATTTTGAACAACTCTTTCAGACCACCTATTTCTTCCTCGGAGAGTCGTTCTGCTATGACCTGCAAAAGAATGTTTTTTTTTTGTGTCTCCCTCCATTGTAAAAGAACGTGAAACATAGGTAAAAAGGGGCAGCGTTTTCAAGCATGCCGCTGTAAACACATCAAAAACAGGAGAATGACATACACGCAACGCCATCTTTTTAAGTTTGTTCATCGCCGAGAACTGCTTCAAGCGTGATAGCACGGCAGAATCTAGAGGTTTGTCTGGGGCAACTCTATCATCAACAATCCATGGGTGACCTGATGCATAAATCAACCCACTGTTGTGACTTCCACGCATAAAAAAAGAAAGAAAGAAAGGTAGACATTGTCATTCCCTTGCTACTGCAAAGAAATCATAATTTGGATTGACATTAATATTTAAAATGACTTACATAAGACTTGATAAGCAGAAATTCTTGACTTAGGGTGCCTCTCAAGCATCTTTCGTATTAGATCTTTTGCACTTTCGGAGATGCTAGGCCATGGTTCGGATGTGAAGTCGAGTTTCCCATGTAAAATCTGTCTGAATATTCCTGATTCAGTTTCTACGAATCAAGAAGAAAAGTAAAAAACAACAACTTAGGATATGAGAATATAAGAATTAGGACCAAGTGTTGAAGGATGTATGATATGATAAAATACCTGCCCAAAATGGTGGAACACCACTCAACAAAATGTAAAGGATAACACCTGCACTCCATATATCTATTTCTGGTCCATAATGCTTGCACAAAACCTCTGGTGCAACATAAAAGGGACTCCCAACAACATCAGCATAACGTTGTCCTGTACGATAGAAACGTAAACCGGCATTAACTCTGAGAGGAAACGCCGTAAAAAACAGAGGGAAAATCACTAGTAAGTGCCACAGGTGTGAAGTTCCCCATCATTTGAAGAAGCCTAATGATTCTTCCTAGCACAAGAAATTTGAAAATGGCATCATACAAGCAAGAAAAATTTGGTACCGAGGCACAACCTGATGTTCCAGCGATGCTGATCTTGACATCATTATGGAGTTTTACAGAATATTATTGGTACAATCATATGTATCCTCCTCCGCTCATTTTACGGTCGAAGCCTAAACCTATTCGGGTCGGGGTATTCATGTAAAGCTTCTCCATTCGTTTTTAGGCTCTGAGTCTAAACCTATTCAGATTAAGATATTCAGGTAAACCACTCCAACAATCTTAAAAATCGAGTTATCATAAGGGAAACTTATCCCATAATATCTTAAAAACATTCAACATGATCAAACATAAATTTCTGAAGAACTTTGAGAGAATCAACCCAAACTTTTTTTTTCCTTTTTAAAGAAAACCCAATTAAAAGGAAAGCACCAATCATGGAAACAACCAAAATCATAAGGTCAAAATCAATGGCTATCGTTTCAAAAATCAGAAGTAGCATATAAAGAAAAGAAACCCCAGGACCCAACCTGGTTTATAGAAGATAGACAAGCCAAAATCTGTAGCCTTGAGGACGGCATCATCACCAGGAGAATCAAACAAGAAATTCTCAGGTTTGAGATCTCTATGCATAACCCCAAGAGAATGACAAGCCTCCACAACACCCACGATCGTTTTAATAAGCTTAGCAGCCTCTCTTTCACTGTAATGGCCTTTAGCCACAATCCTATCAAAAAGTTCACCGCCTAAACAAATCTCCATAACCAAGTGAACAAACACGGAATCTTCATAAGTCCCCTCGATCCGCACCACGCTCGGGTGCTCCGATAAATGGTGCATGATCTTGATCTCCCTCCAAACATCGTCGTAATCTTCACGGCATAAAAGTTTACGCTTTGGGATCGACTTACAAGCGAAAACGGTGCCAGTAGCCTTGTGAATACATTCATAGGTGGTGCCAAATTGGCCTTGCCCCAGCTTCTTCCCCACCACGTAATGGTCCCTTAGTCTTGGGGTTTCGTATGGCAAAACCCATCCTTTGGTTGCTGTTGTCGTCGGTATTGATGATGATTGATTATTCATTGTCACAAATATATCTCAAATAATGGGATCTGTTCTCTTTTCTCTTTGGAATACAACAAATGTAATAATTTATTCTATATATTCATTGGGTGGTGACTCAACGTCATCAAGCATGCATGAAAAGGAAAACGAAGCTCTAAACTTGATGCTTTTGGACTTTTTCTGTTTGTATAATTAGTAACTATTTGATGGCGGGTTTTTTTGGGTTATTATCTTATTTTTAGTAGCTGATTTGATAGAAAAAAAAAATCAAAAAAAGATATTTGTTAGCTCAGTCGTTCATTCATATATGCACTGGGAATGTGATAAGTTTTTTGCTGGTTTAATGTGCATGCTCCATTTCAATTCTATTTCTTCCATTTTTAACCACTTATTCATCCATTCTGTTTCACATGCAATACGTAAAAATAGCATAAATCATATTAATATATCATTATTACGACTTCAAATTTTTTGATATATGTATGCAAATATAATTGCTCTATGCCTCTGCAAAAATATGCCACCTAAATTTTTGTCTTTATAATAAAAATGTAGGAAAATGTTGGTCTCTCAAAGGATTTGGGATAAGGGGGAAACCAAAAAAAATAAATTTGAATTGCATATTTTTATTATAATAAAAATGCAATTTTATTATTTAAATTATTTATTTTTTATAATTTTTAAAGAATTAAATTAATTTTTTATATTTTTAAAAGGACAAAGTGCAATTTTATCATTACTAATTTAAAATTTTATAAATTATAAAAAAATTTTAAAAATTTTCTATTTTAGAATCATTAACCCCTGACTTCGCCCTTGATAAGAGAGGAGATGATAGTAGTACAAATGAGGCCGGTTCACCTAATCAGGTGAAGAGTCAGAAGGTGAAAGTGAGGAGGGAGTGGAGGAGGCTATGAGTCGAAGAATACAAGATGTAGAAGACTTAGGGGGTTAAGGTTGCTGAAGGAGTGAGGGATTTTATCCCTTGTTCATCTTTCTTCGGGATATTTATAGAAAAGTCTTAATGACAATTCTAAAAAATGGTCAATGTGTGGTTCGTTAGGTGATAAGTTGATTATTTGTGGGTTGTCGCCAAATGTAATACTGCTTTGATATTCTTTTTACTATGGTAATAAAAGGTGGTTATACTTACTCTCGATGACCCTCTTGAAAATAAGAGCATTCCCACTAAAAATATGGTGAGGTAACGGGATGCCACGTATCTCGGGCTCTCAGTTGGATAGGAGTATACCAGGTGTGATTCTCGTTTGGTAACTAATCGTTATGGAAATTTGAGGATACAGCTGATGGTGCAACCCTAACATGGCGGCACCAGCAGTAGTACTGTTGTTGATGATCAATCTTCTCCCATCATCTCCATAACCATTATTGCAGTTGAACAAACAGTGGTAAAGAGAAAGGTGTAGATATTGATGAAGGAGCTGAAATGGTAGAGTCACTGCTAGAGAACTTGGCTGGGAAGTTGCCATTTTCCTGCGGCAGCTACGATGAAGCAGCCGGCCACTGTATGGTTTCACCATCACATTCGTAGTTTTCATCATATATGAGGTAATAAATGTTTTGCAAATTTTAAAAAAATGAAGTGGATGGGAGCATTAGTGGCTAGCTAGTACAATAATAAAGTTGAAATTTCTTTGTCCACATGATTTTTTTTTTAATTTGTATGTGTTGTTGGGTGAAAGGGATGCATATGGCTGTGATTTGAGTTTTGGGGTGAGATGTTAAAAGCTTGAGGAAAATGAACAACAGTGACTGTCCTTTTCTTTTAAATTCCATTGTTCTTATCTTTTTCATCACTTGCTGAGCTACGGTTGATGGCTGATGATGACCACTATGAAGACTTGCATATATAAATCATTAATGTATGTTATTATTTAAAGGAGAACATTTGGTTAGTAAATAAGACATGATATATTATTATTGATTAAAATAAAAGATAATAGAGGAATTATAAATAAATGGGTAAACTACACTATTAGTTATTAAATTATGGGTAAGTTTTTATTTAAGTCATTGAACTATTCAAAAGTTTTTATTTAAGTCACTGGGCTATTAATTTTTTTTAAAGTGCTACCAACGAACTCCAAGCAACAATTTGACGATTGGTACAGGGATTAGAACCTATAAATGAGTAGTAGAACATACATTAGATCCAAATCGATTTGACAGTTAGTCTCGAAGATCAGAGAAAAAAATTATTTGACTTTTGGTTCGCAAATTTGTGACATCCAAACCCGTTTCTCGAAAAAAAAATTGAATTGTAGAAGAGAAGAGAAAGAGAGCTTTCGAGTAGTGCAGGCAATACAGACAGAGAAAGCCATATAGGATTAACTTTAAAAGCCCAGTGACTTAAATGAAAACTTTTGAATACTTTAGTGACCAAATTATAACTTTTTTTAGTTAAGTGGCCAAATAAAAAATCTACCCATAGTTTAACGACTAATGGTGTAGTTTATCTTAAATAAATCTATACTATTATTTAAGTATGTGACTAAGCTGATGTGACGAGTTAACTCAACACCAACCAACTTAATCAGTGAAATTACTAAAATAACTTTATATATTTTAAATAATTTATATTATTATAAGAGTATTGTTTTATCTTTTTCTTATTTAAAAAATCAATAAAAAATTACAAATGTTAAAATTTGAACTTATACCTATAATATTTATAATATTTACCACTTTTTCCAAATCAGTTCAATTAATTTCTATTAGATCATGGCACGCAGATAAAAAAATAAAATAAAAATTATATATTTTGATATTGGATTCTTTTAGATCTTAACTAGTTTGTATTTCTTGCAAGAGTAAAATAAGTATATTATTAAATTGTTATTTTTAAAAATAAATTGATTTTAAAAAGTTGCAAGGTATATTGTATGTTCAAATTGTAAAAAAAATTAAAATTGTGATCATAATTTAATATTAATAAATGTTTTTATTAACAATTTTATTATATGTTTTAATTATATTTTCTTTTTTTGACACAATACTTAAAACTATCCATAACCCCTCCCTAACCCATAAATAGAAGGATAATGCGCTTCAGCACACTCAAACTCACGTTTTCCTGCATTGGCAACTGTGAAAATAGAATGTCGATAATGGCAATGTATCACAAAGAAAAGAAAGAAAAATAGAATACACATTTTATGTGGAAACCTTTCGAGGAAAAAAATCACGGGCAGAGGAGAAGAAAATTTACTATGTCAAATTCGAATAATTACAAGGAGTAAAGAATGCGTCTATTTATAGGTTTAGAAAACCTTATTCTAATCAACATCTAATATAAGTAACGTAGTAAGGTTGAAACACCTTATTCAAATCAATATCAAACAGAGGAAGTAAACTTTTATACGGATTCTTCTTGTGCAGCCTGTATTTTATTTTAATAAGAATTTGGGTCACAACTCTAACAATATCTACCTTGACACTAATTCTCAATGAACAAATTCTCCACCTCTTCCATGAAACCCTTTAAGGGTTTATCTTCAACAATGAACACCAACTAAGTCTAAGCAATGCTCAAACTTGGTTATAGGAAGTGACTTAGTCATCATATCTGCAGTATTATCATGAGTACTAATTTTGCTCACAACAATATCACCACGAACAAAATGATACCGAACATCAATGTACTTTGTTCTCTCATGAAACATTTGATCTTTCGTAAGGAAGATGTCACTTTAACTGTCACAAAATACTGCACTGATTTGAAGGTCTTCATTGAGTTCACTAAAGAGCCCTTTTAACCAAATAGTTTCTTTACAAGCCTCAGTGATCGCCATGTACTCAACTTCAATGGTAGACAAAGTGACAGTAGTTTGCAAGATGGCTTTCCAACTGATTGCACAACTCACAATTGTAAAGACATAACCTGTAAGAGATCTTCTTTTATCAAGGTCTCTGACAAAATCAGCATCAACATACCCAATTACTCCATCTCTATTTCTTCCAAACTGTAAGCAAACATCAGTAGTGCCTCGTAAGTATCTCAAAATCCACTAAATTTCTTTCCAGTGTTCTTTACCGGGATTCGCCATGTATCTACTAACTGCATATGATAAATCTGGACGTGAACAAACCATATCATAAATAAGAGATTCCATTGCACTAGAATATGGAACATTTGACATGTAGTCAATCTCATCATTTGATTGTGGAGACAAAGCTGATGAAAGTATGAAATGGGCCACCAAATGAGTACTAATAGGCTTAAAAATCTACATACTAAACCTGCAAAGAACAATGTACCCTTTCTGACTTAGGTACAATTTACTTGATTTTCTATCTTTGAGAATCTCGATACCAAGTATCTTTTTTGCTGCTCCTAAATCCTTCATCTCAAATTCTTCACTGAGCTGGGCTTTGACCTTTCTTATCTCTCATTTATCTTTCGTTGCTATCAACATGTCATCAACATAGAGAAGTAGATACACAAAAGAACCATCACTATTCTTCTTAAAATAAACACAATTGTCAAAGCTACTTCTTTTGAAATCATGAGAAGTCATAAAAGAATCAAATCTCTTGTACCACTGCCTTGGTGACTGTTTCAAGCCATAAAAGGGAATTTTTCAACAAGCAAACATAGTCCTCTTTTTTTGATACTGTAAAGTCTTCTGGTTGTTGCATGTAAATGTCTTACTAAAGTTTTCCATGCAAGAATGTTGTTTTTACATCTAACTGTTCGAGCTCCAAATTATACATGGCCACAATACCAAGCAAGGCTCGAATTGAACTATGCTTCGCAACTGGAGAAAACACATCTGTGAAGTCCACGAATCTAACTGTAACCCTTTGCAACAAGCCTTACTTTATATCTAGATTCTTCAACACCTGGAGTCCCTTCTTTCTTCTTGAACACCCATTTACAACGAACAACCTTCTTACCTTTAGGAAGCTTTACAAGATCTCATGTCCTGTTCTTGTGGAGTGACTCCATCTCTTTTTGCATGACAAACATCCACTTGTTTGAGTCTTCACAGCTAACTACCTCAGAATAAGTAGATGGCTCTTGATTTCCATCTATATCTTCAGCCACATTTAAAGCATAAGCAACTAGATCAGCCTCGGCATACCTCTTTGGAGGTTTAATTTCTCTTCTAGTTCTGTTTTTGGCAATAGAATATTGTGGTGAAGAATTGACTCTGTTTTAATTTCTTGTACTAACTTGAGGAGTCGACTTTGTTGTAGATACTGGATCAATCTGAAGCTCCATCTATTTTTGTTGTTATTTATTTGAAGAGTCTTTAAGAGATAAGTTAGGTGGCATAGCAGTTTCATAAAAATAACATCTCTGCTAATTACAACTTTTCTATTTTCAGGACACCACAACTTATACCCTTTTACACCAGCCTTATAATAAAAAAACACATTTAATAGATCTCGGTTCCAATTTTCCATTATCAACATGAGCATACGCAGGGCACCCAAAAATCTTTAAATCAGAATAATCAGCAGGCTTACATACCATATCTCTTGTGGAGTCTTTTTCTCAATGGCAACGGATGGAGATCAATTGATCAAAAAATATGCAGTAGAGGTTACTTCAGCCCAAAACAACTTCGGTAAATTAACATTTGACAACATACACCAAACCTTCTGCATAATCGTTCTGTTCATTCGTTCTACAATACCTTTTTGCTGTGGAGTACGACGAACTATCAAGTGTCACATGATCCCTTCTGATTTGTACAATTCGTTAAGCTTATCAAAACAGAACTCCAAGCCATTATCTGTCTGGAAATATTTTATTTGTTTTCCTGTCTGTTTCTCAACCATAGTTTTCCAAGACTTAAATGCGAAAAATACATCGCTTTTCTGCTTCAGAAAGAACGCCCAAACTTTTTTAGAAAAGTCATCAATAAAAGTTAGCATATAATTAGCTCCACCTCTCGAAGGCACTCTGGATGGTTCTCAAAGATCATAATAAATATAATCCAACGTTCACTTCGTGTTATAGATTCCTCTAGTGAATTGAACTCTCTTTTGCTTCCCCAAAACGCAGTGCTCACAAAACTTCAGTTTGCTAATGCCTTGCCCATCAAGAAGTCCTCTTTTGCTCAATTTTGTCATGTCATTTTCACTCATATACCCCAGGTGCATATGCCATAGTCTAGTAACATCATCATCTGACAAGGAAGAGGAAGTAACTCCTACATCACCAGTAATAGTAAAACCTGCAAAACATATAACTTGGCAATTTTTCTCTGCCCTTTCATCACAACGAGGGAACCTTTGGAAATCTTCAGAACCCCACTTTCAGCTGTGTATTTGTACCCTTTTGAATCTAGAGTACTCAACGAGATCAAATTTCTCTTCAATTCTAGAACATGTCGTACGTCACTAAGTGTTCTGACAACTTTATCAAACATCTTAACTTTAATTTTTCCAACACATGTGATTTTACACAAAGCATTATTTCTCATCAAAACAACACCTTCAAATACTGTTTCATAAGTTGTAAACCAATCTCAGTTGGGACTCATATGGAAGGTGCATCCAAAATCAAGGATACACTCCTCGCTCACTTTAGAATTGTTGGCAGAAGTAACTAGGAGTTCACCATCATTGTAGTATTCTACAACATCAGCTTCACCGAATTTTTCTGGTTGTTTTCCTTTTTGATCTTGTTCTGCAACTTATAGCACTCAGATTTAATGTGCCCTTTCTTCTTGCAGAAATTACAGGTTTTACCTTTGTTTGAAGATCTCGATCTACCCTTAGATTTACTACGAGGATTACATTTCTGTGTCATTCCACGATCATCATTAGTGTTCCATTCTTGTCTTCCACGAACAATAAGACCCTCTCCCTGAGAGTCAGATTTAATCACAAGATGTTTCATCTTGCCATATGAGGTCAAAGAATCATAGACCTCACCAACTATGAGAGATTCACGACTATACATGTAACAGCCCGATTTTGACCCCAATCAAAATAGTGGTTTTGGGATCACAAATCCGAGTCCGAAAAATATTTTAATATTATTTTCTGTGTTAATTATGTGTGAATTTACATGTGTGAAAGTTTTGTGAATTAATTTTATTGTTTGTGTGCTTAATTTGATAAAAGGGCTTATTCGCGTAAAATGAAAATTTGATGGTTAAATAGGAAAGTGCTTAATTGTTGTTGTCTTTATAATTTGGAGGTTCTATGATGCAAATAGCCCATTATATAAATTAGTGGATGGCATTAAGGTTATTTTATATAGTTTTTATGTTATATATAAAAGTTAAAATAATAATTAATATATTATAATGTTAATATAATAAATAAAACATTAAAAAGCCATTGTCATCTTTATTTTTACCAACCGAAACAAAGAAAAGAAAAAAAGAAAAAAGAAATTTTAGGGTATTCGGCCATTGTCAAGCTTGATTAAGGTATGTAACTAGCTCGGTTTTTGATAATTTTTACGTTTTTGAGATCGTTGCTATGAAATGTACAAAACCCATGCTTCAATTTTTGATTTTGATGAATATTTTGAGTTAATCCATTGATGAATACATGTGATTTTTGTTGTTAGATGATAGAGTATGGAAGATATGTTTTGAATTAACATGTTTTGTCTTTGAATTTTTGATGAATTTGAGTAATTTGGACTAAATTGTGAAAATAAATTTTTGAGGGACTAAAATGTGAAAAAAATAAAATATATGGACTTGAATGGAGCTTTTGAATATTCGGCTTAAGCATAGTATATGCAAATTTTGTGTATTTTGTGTTTTATGCAATAGGGACTAAATTGCAAAAAGTGTATAATGTTAGGGGCAAAATGGTAATTTGCTCATTTATGTGTTTTTGGATTAAATTGAATGAATGTGTGATTAAATTAGTTAAATTTTAATTTATTTAGATCAAGAACGAAAGAAAACGGAATTAGATCGGGGGAAGTCAAAAGTAGTCGAGTAGTTGATTTCGTCCGTCGATATCCGAGGTAAGTCTATAAGCATATAAATGTCATTAAATTTGATAGTATATATATGTTACATGATGAATGGAATTTTTGTGAATATATTTGTGCATGGCCGAATGTGTATTGAGCAAGTGAGTTATATTTCGAGTTCGATCCGATCGAGATTCAATGTCCGAAAGCCCCGTACGAACCCTAGGAATAGTTAGGATACATATGTCATGACATAGGATCTCCGATATGTGTTTTCGTGTAAGACCACGTATGGGACGTTGGCATCGATTTGTGTTTACGTGTAAGACCATGTCTGGGACATTGGCATCGTAATTGATTCGTGTAAGACCCTGTCTGGGACAGTGGCATCGATATGTGATTACATGTAAGACCATGTCTGGGACGTTGGCATTGTACGAGCTTCTGACTATCCACGTATCCTTTTTAATTCTGAACGGTTCAACGAGCAATGTGAAGTAAAGACCGAATGTGAAATTGAATTTCAGGTTCAGGTATGTGTTAGTTATTTGTTCATATGGAAACAAGGTAAGTTAGTTACTTGAAATGACAAAGGGTTATGTGAATATGAACTATGTGTTAACCTATTTGAACATATATATGATTCGGCTTATTGATGTAATTGTAATAAAGAAAGTGAAATTATGTATGTCATACCCCAATTTTGCCCGGGCCTACAAGCCCATTTTACACCATTAAACCAAACCAGAATGGCCCACAAACTAGACCCAAACCTTAGCCCAAATCAATCAGCCCAATTACCCAAAACCCAAAAAAAAAAACAGAAAATTAAACAAAGCAAAAACCAAACAGCAAACCCTAGGTACGCCGCACCTAGGGCATCTGTCAACTGCTCCACCGCCCATGCCAGGCCTGTCACCACCACTGTCAGAGCACCACCAACGCCCTCCACTTGCTCCACTTGCGCCTGCAAAATAGAAAGGAGAAAAGAAAGAAAGGAAATAGTAGCATATTTGGGCTATAAAGCCGATCCAAGCAATGTAATAAAAAAAAAGGAGAAAAGAAAAAAGTCATGGTAATAGAGGGGGACTTTTGTTTTCAATTAATTTCTTGGTAACAAAGGGGGTTTTTCGCGAACCTATCGAAAATCATATGTACCAAAAAGGGGTTTCTTCTTCCATTTGAACCAAAAAAAAAAGGAAACAGAAAGCAAAAGCAAGAACTAAAGGTTGATTTCCTTTTCAAAAAAAAAAAAGAAAAAAAAAGGGAGAAAAGAAAAAAATCATGGTAATAGAGGGGGACTTTTGTTTTCAATTAATTTCTTGGTAACAAAGGGGGTTTTTCGCGAACCTATCGAAAATCATATGTACCAAAAAGGGGTTTCTTCTTCCGTTTGAACTAAAAAAAAAAGGAAACAGAAAGCAAAAACAAGAACTAAAGGTTGATTTCCTTTTCATTTATCATCTATTGCCGATTTATTATTTGATTTTTTTTATTTTTGAATCAAAAACAAAAGTTAAAAATAAGGGGAAAAGGGGCTTACCGAAACCTTAACGACCGCGGCGTCAGAGGGCTCTCTCTCCCTCGTCGGAGTTTGGTCGGAGAAAGGGTTACCCGAGGCCCTTCCCCTCTCGTTTCTGGGCACCTAAGAGCTGGCCTTCAACCGGGGTTTTCAGACAGGGCACTCAAACCCCCTTTGCACGCTGTCGACCACTAGAGGTGGTGTTGGTTCTCCCCAATTGAAAGCCCGATCGACGGGACAAAAATGCACCAGGTGTGCTCTTGGTTCGTGAAAGAAATGAGGGGGTTTTTCTTTTTTGATCTTTTTGTTCTAAGAGTATTAAAGAATGTAACATATTCTTCTGGTTTAAACAATAAAAGCTGCGTCGTTTGGGGTACCAGGGGAACCGTTCATATCTCTTTAAATGGAGTATTTGCACGATGAGTCCCTCCCTCTTGCGGCGCCGCTCAATTGAGTCCCCTTATGCCTTTCTCGTCGTTTTTAAATTTTACCCCATTATTTTACTTCATTTTCAATTTAGTCCATACCTGGTCATTTGAAACGTCACACAATCAGGGGTTGGGTTATTTACTCATTTAGTCCCCACAAGTTCGCGCGCGTTGCAGCTTGGTCCTCGTCCTTCCTTTCATTGCAAATTTGCCCTGGATATGTTGTTTGTTAATTCAATTTAGTCTTCTTTTGTTATTTTCACTATTCTATTATTAATTTATTATTACTTTATTACTTTCATCTTATTACTATTTTCATCATTATTATTACCATTATTATTATTATTTTATTTCACTAACTAGTATTATTTTCATTTCTATTATCACTATTATTTATTTAATTTTTTTTTACTATTATTTACTCCTATTATCATCGTTATTATTATTATTTATCATTTTTATCATCATCATATTATTATTATTATTACTATTATTATATTATTAATTTTTATATGTATATTTTTTATATATATTATTTCATTTATTAATTACCACCATTATTACCGTTATTATTATTATTTTTATATCATCATTATTATTTTATCATTATTTTCTATTACTATTAATATACGATTATTATCGTAATACTTTTATTTTAACACTACCTATGTTATTATTTTTACTTTATCAGCATTATTAAAATCTTAGTATCACTTGTACTAGTGTATTATTTTACATCGTTATTTTATTATTATTATTTTTTTCTCCTATAACATCGTGTTTTCATATTATCATTTGTCCCACTAATTTTTCTCGATGCATCAGTTTTCAAATAACCGTTATTTCGTGTTAAAGATTCGAGGAAATCGAGCCCTAACTTACTGGGTTCCGGTTTTCCTCGTTCAATATGATTAACGGAATATCGCTTTTAAATCGCAATACAAGTTTTGAATAAAATACTTGTTCTCAAAAATTCGAAATGTTGCGCCCTAACTTACTGGACACGACATCTAGATACCCGAGACGAGTTTTAAAAGTAAAGGAAATATTCCGTATTTGGAATTTCGAGAAGACGAACCCTAACTTACTGGGTTCCGGTTTCTCATTTGACAAACAACGGAATATCGTCTTGAAATTTTTAGCCAAGTTTTAAAATCAAAGACAAGCTCGGGGCCGGAGTCCAAAGCGTCGTACCCTAACTTACTGGATACAATACTTTATTTCTTCGAAATAAGAAGGTCTTATCGTCCCTCTCGATTTGTTCAAGTTAAAAAAGGATCGTATTTTCGAATCTTTTCAAATTTTCAACATTAGGACATTAACTAATCAATTTGGTACCAACTTTGGGCGTGACGATGGTGCTAATCCTTCCTCGCACGTAACCGACTCCCGAGCCCGTTTTCTCAAAATTCGTAGACCAAAAATACTGTTTTAGTAAACCAAAATATTTTATTAAAATAAAGGTGATCTGATCACACCTAATAAAGATCGGTGGCGACTCCTATTTTTATTTTCGTTTTCAAAAAACCAAAGTCGATCCCCGTTGTTTCAAAAAAAAATGGTTACGACAGCTTGGCGACTCCACTGGGGACATAAAGAAAGTCAGGCCGTAAATTGATTATTTTCTGTCCGATGTCGAAAATTTCAAAATTCAATTTGAAAATTTAAAAATTTGATTTGAAAATTACGATCCTTTTGTTGCATTTGTTTGTTGTTTTCTTGCGCACATTGCATTGCATGACCGTTGTGGTCGCATCCTCTTAAGTGGGAGTAAGAAACTATGCCTTCGTGAGGTTCTCACTTCCGCATGGGCTAGTGGATTACTTCTGGGATACATCCGTACTTATGTGCTTCGTGAGATTTTCATCTCCGCATGGCCATAGGGAAATGTATTCCCCTGAACCGAACTCGGTCCGTATGAGCCTATAATGGGTGAGGATTGAAAATCTCTTTGGTTCAGTACCCTTTCTTTAGAACCAAACCACATATAGAGAGACCTAGGAGCCTACCCTAGATAGAGCCACACCAAACCCTAGTGGTTACCCGGACAGTTATTATGTGTTGTTTATTTCTCTTGTACTAACGTGTTTTCTTCTGTTTTGATTACATTGCATTGCATCATCATAGAAAGGAGGTGTTGATTAATATTCGATTTCTAAATAGAGGAGTTTGTCATAAGGAAATGAATTTCTTGATAAAGTGGATTATAATACGGTCGTCTGAATATAGTCCAAGTAAACAACGAGAAGGCTGATAGTCCGCAGAAGAATACAAGACTTTGCCCTAGGATTCAAGCCAGCAAGGATTATTCAAGAGTCGTCACGTCTCGACTTTCTTAAAGAAGCTTATGAACATCGCGGAGGATAAGAAGAGGTACGGCCTGAACCAAGCAACTAGGAGCTAGAAGAGGCATCTATGGAGAAAGCTCACAGGATACGACCATAACATTCGGATACGAAGAAAATGATTGGTTTTCACTTGGACTATGAGGACAAGATCGTATATGCAATCCGTTTTATGTAAAGAGCTTTATTTTCTAGAAAAGTTCTTCTAGTGGAATTGAATTCATAATCAACGGTTCTCTTTCTTTTTGCATTCATTCCATGCACTTGCATTGCATTGCATCGCATCATCCTAGAAAGGAGGTGTTGATTCATATTCGATTGCTAAATAGAAGAGTTTGTCATAAAGAAATGTTTTACTTGATAAAATGGATTATAATACGATCATAGTCCAGGTAAACAACGAGAGAGGACTGATAGCCTGCAGAAGAATACAAGACTTTGCCCGAGGGTTCAAGCCGACAAGGATTATTCGAGAGTCATCGTGTCTCAATCTCCTTATGAACATCACGGAGGATAAGTGAGTGAAGAGGTATGGCCTGGACCAAGCAACAAGGAGCTAGAAGAGGCATCTATTGAGAAAGTTCACGGGACACGACCATAACATCCGTATACGAAGAAGGTAGAAGAATACAAAACTTTGCCCGAGGATTCAAGCCGACAAGGATTATTCGAGAGCCATCATGTCTCCATTTTCTAAAAGAAGCCTATGAACATCGTAGAGGATAAGCGAGTGAGGATGTACGGCCTAGTCCAAGCAACAAGGAGCTAGAAAAGGCATCTATTGGGAAAGTTCACTAGACACGACCATAGCATCCGGATACGAAGGAGAGGATTGGTGTTTTCACCTGGACTATGAGGACAAAGCCGTATATGCAATCCGTTTTATGTAAAGAAACGTATTTTCTAGAAAAGTTCTTCTAATGGAATTGAATTCATAATCAACGCCTCTCTTTCTTTTTGCATTCATTCCACGCATTTGCATTGCATTTCATGCATTTGCATTACATCATATTACATGCATTAAAATTTGTAGAAAGACCCTAATTAGGTGAAATTATTTCAGAAGATATGGAACAAAGGTTGGAGAGATTAGAACAAAGGCAAATACTGATGCGAGAGCAATTGACCAAAATCCAACAAGATATGCGATATTAAATGAACATGATAGGCCAGTTAACCCAATTACTAACCGGAGGACTTGAAAAAAGGAGTGGTTCAATGGTCAACGGTGTGGATGATGATGAATAAATCGTTTACTCCCCGATAAATATCTCGACTCAATCAAACTCGCATTCGCGCGAGGTACCTGTTATTATCAAACCCCAATGTCAGACTGATACTTCGACCCTGTTGAACTCCTCAATGGGTTCAAGTTTTAATCCTGGTGATGATCGAGTCAATCTCGTTGTTCTTGGCCTAGCGCGAGAGACAAAGGGGAGAGGGATTCAAAGGCCTCAAGAGGAAAGACAAGGATGTGAATAATACGAGTGGGTATAACAAAGGGCCGTTCGAGGTCGTTTATAGTAAACCGACCAAAGAAAGCGATTACGATTATCCGGTCTCCCAAGAGAATAACTCAATCCAAAATCGAACTCGAAAAACCCGATTCGTGCCCATCCCAATCTCGTATAGGAGATGTACCAAATGTTGTTTGACACACATGTTATAGCTCCTCATTACCCAAACAGATGCAACCTCCATACCCAAAATGGTATGACCCAAATACCAGTGTGAGTACCACGCAGAGGTCACAGGGCATTCGATAGAAAATTGCCTTGCTTTCAAGAAATTGGTGGAAAAACTCATCAACATGGGTATTGTGAAGATAGATGACGCGCCAAAAGCAGAAATATGAACTTGGGAGCGTTTTGGGCAATGAGGCTCATGGAAGAAATTCTGTAGTATTTAGAAGCTTACTTAGAGTAATGTAGAAAAGCGTACTTGTTGCTTTAAGCCTAGAAGTAATAAGATTTCTTTTGTGAAATAGGCTTGTGTCCGTAATTACTATTTCATAAAATGCATCTTTTTGAACAAATATTTTATTTCTTTTTCATACTATACATTCTATTTATTCTTCATTCATAAATAATCATTCTTGGAATCATTTATTATCGGAAATTTACCTTCATACCCACAATGGGTCCCAGATATCAATGACATGAGCGACGACAGCATATCGACTCCTTTCTAGTGGGATATGTGTCTAAAGGGATCCGAGGACTTTGAAGACGACGAGAGATTGCAACTTATTAAGAATGGTAGATCCCGCCTTACGAAATGTCACGCAGACACTACAGGTGAAGATGAAAGCTTAGCTCACCGCAGGAATAAGGCAAGGCATCATTGGGTTATCTCAGAGAATTTAAAGATGTTTTCGCATGATCACATCAAGACACGCCTAGGCTATCAAACTTGGGTATCTTTGTTAAGATTGGTGTTTAAAGAACCCATGTTAATGGTTCTACAACGGTCGGAGGTTCGAGCTCTTTGGTTTACCAAGAAAGGGAAATTGAATACAGGACTTATGCGCCTCCTTTATTTCTTCACAGATTCCCTATATGTGGGGCATGGACGTTATCAAGCCAGTCTCCTCAAAAGCTTTTAGCCAACATCGATTCATATTCATGGTCGTTGGTTACCTCACTGAGAAGGTGAAGGTCGCTTCATATGCCAAAATTACAAAGTCACCAGTCATCAAATTCAAATCCAAAAAAAAAAAAGAGTGAGTGGAAATAAAGAATGCCAGAAAGAAACGTGTTTAACATAATTGCACAAATTTACAGTCTGTTCAAAGATCAGACACCATTCAGTACAGCAAAGACAGTAAAAAAATGACTGGGATTTGTAAAGGTTGGCATAGAGAAGTTACCATTCACCCTCTAGGTTTCTTGATCGTTAGCCAGGACTTTCACCGGGGCATCTTTCCCATTGGTTTATGAAAGGGAAACAATTGTTGTAATATAAGATTCCTTTTCCCCAAGTTTTGATTGAATTGGATAAAGCAGAACATCTACAGTAAGCTTGATTGAAAGTATTCATGGTCAAATGTACCAAAAATGGATGATATGGGCTTATGACAAAAAGGTTCGCTCAAGAGAATTTCAAGAGGAGAACCCGGCATTAAGAAGGATCCTTCTTATCCAAAAGGACTCAAGAAGAAAAGTAAATTCCTTATGCAGTAAAGAATGTCTGTTCTGGGGAAACATGGATAGTAACCATGATGGATGGCAAGAACCCGCCCAATCCTGTGAGTTCAGATTTGTTATAAAAAAAAAAGAAAGAAAAAAAAAAGAAAAAAAGGAGAGGCGTGGCGAAAACCCGCAAAGGGCGCCTTGAGACTAAAGGGGATTTAAGTTGAAAACCCGAGAAAGGTAGCTCAAATTTTGATCGAAAGTAGGGCATACAGTAATCTTGCTACACTTGAATTAAAAATGAAGAAGTATCTTGCATCTTGGGGCATCGACAAAGTACTGGATCCCCTAAACACATATTGAGCCTAAAATGGTCCTCAAGAAGTTTGAACAGAGAAGCTCAGTCGCGATATCCCAGGGCACCTAGTTTCCATTTTACCCATTTTTGTTATTTGTGGTTATTTTATTCCTTGCAAAATACACTCTTAATAAACTTTCTTTTCTTTGCACTTGCTAGCCGTGATCAACTTATTTGTTTGAGCTATGCTCTCAATTGGTTCCCTTCTTGTCCATTGTTGTGATATTTTTCAAGCATTTTGCATTGAAATAATGATTGGTGGACTAATAATACTTTCATAAAAGAAGTTTCGCATATTACTCCTGGAAGCTTCGAATAATACAAGGACTCAAACAAGACTATTGCTTAAAACTCCTCAAGTTTAAGGGATAGAAATATTGGTGGAGGGAAAGTCTGAACTGAGGCTATCTCTTCGGATTTTGTCAAAAATGGTGATTGAACAAAATGACAAGATATTACGTCAGTAATACCATCTTGACGAAAAAGGGGCAATGTTAACCCATGTGTAAATGGGGAATCATTCGAGAAAAAATGATGTTCGTGATCCGCAAATATCATGCATACACACCTGGTCATGACACCCAGGGAATGGAAGGTGTAGTAGACCAAATCGTTTGAATAAGTTACAAATTCTATACCCCTGAGTCGTAGTGGGATGGATTGAAGATGACACAGATCCTACACCCCCTGAAGTTGAAGAGAGGGGATCTGAAGATGGTATAAGCCTTAAAGTCCTATAGGTGCCGTGGAATGGGTCTTGAAGTTACATTGGGGCAAGTTATTTGAGCAAAATATGATTGTTTCTTTGAGTTCTTGGCAAAGGTACCAGCAGAGCGAGATAGCAGCGTAATACGTCAGCAATAAGACTCTGATGGACGACGAGCAGAGACAACCCTAAGCATTAAAAAGGGATAATTTCATTTTACATTCATACATCATCATTAGGGGCGTTTCGATCATCGCATCCTGATCCTTATATATTTTTTTTAACAAAGAATCATTATCATGACATTCTGCATTCATGCAAATGTCCTCTATAATATCATTTAGTTAGGAGCATTTGATTTATTACGATTATTGCATCTTAATCATTGAAAAAAACCATCATTCTCATGACATTCTGCATTCACGTAAATGTCATCCATAGCACATGTAGTTAGGAACGTTTGAGTCATTCCGATCATAGATTCTGCATCATTTGCATAAGCATAAGCACATAAAACTGAGTTTACAGGATATGTCCCCAGAGGACGGTGTAGCAACATTGTTAAAGACCATCCCATTGCCAGCGACCAATGAGTGGAATAGGTTGAAGATTGTCCTATTGCCACCGACCGGTGAGTGGAATACGTTGAAGATTGTCCTATTGCCACGCGACCAAAGAGTGGAATAGGTTGAAGACCATCCTATTGCCACCGACCCGTGAGTGGAATAGGTTGAAGATTGTCCTATTGCCACCGACTAGTAGTGGAATAGGTTGAAGACCATCCTATTGCCAACGACCCAAAGAGTGGAATAGGTTGAAGACCGTCCTATTGCCAGCGACCGGTAGTGGAATAGGTTGAAGATTGTCCTATTGCCAGCGACCAAGAGTGGAATAGGTTGAAGATTGTCCTATTGCCACTGGCCAGTAGTGGAATAGGTTGAAGACCATCCTATGGCCACTGACCAGCAGTGGAATAGGTTGAAGATTGTCCTATTGCCACTGACCAGTAGTGGAATAGGTTGAAGATTGTCCTATTGCCACTGACCAGTAGTGGAATAGGTTGAAGATTGTCCTATTGCCACTGACCAGTAGTGGAATAGGTTGAAGATTGTCCTATTGCCACTGGCCAGTAGTGGAATAGGTTGAAGACCATTCTATGGCCACTGACCAGTAGTGGAATAATTTGAAGATTGTCCTATTGCCACTGACCAGTAGTGGAATAGGTTGAAGATTGTCCTATTGCCACTGACCAGTAGTGGAATAGGTTGAAGATTGTAGACCTTGTCGCCCTAAACAGTAGTGGGGCAAGATCGAAGGCAACTCTTGGCTCCCTAAACAGCAGGGAAACATGATTTAAGCCATCGTCCTATTTCCCTGACCAGCAGTGGAATAGGTTGAAGATTTTAGATCTTGTCGCCCTAAACAGTAGTGAAACATGATTTAAGCCATGGTCCTATCCCCTAGACCAGTAATGGGATAGGCTGAAGATTGCAAATATTGTTTCCCTGAAGATACAGCAGAGCAGTGAAGTGGATCGAAGCAACAAGATGCAATGGACTGGAACGAGGCTACCTAAAGAAAAGGAGCACCAAAGAAGTCAAGGCTCAGCAAGACCGGGCAAATTTGATCCTTCTTTATGTCTTTGCTCCATTCCCGTTACACGACAATGAGCAAAGAGGGGTAGCTGTCATACCCCAATTTTGCCCGGGCCTACAAGCCCATTTTACACCATTAAACCAAACCAGAATGGCCCACAAACTAGACCCAAACCTTAGCCCAAATCAATCAGCCCAATTACCCAAAACCCAAAAAAAAATAGAAAATTAAACAAAGCAAAAACCAAACAGCAAACCCGAGGTACGCCGCACCTAGGGCATCTGTCAACTGCTCCACCGCCCATGCCAGGCCTGTCACCACCACTGTCAGAGCACCACCAACGCCCTCCACTTGCTCCACTTGCACCTGCAAAATAGAAAGGAGAAAAGACAGAAAGGAAATAGTAGCATATTTGGGCTATAAAGCCGATCCAAGCAATGTAATAAAAAAAAAAGGAGAAAAGAAAAAAATCATGGTAATAGAGGGGGACTTTTGTTTTCAATTAATTTCATGGTAACAAAGGGGGTTTTTCGCGAACCTATCGAAAATCATATGTACCAAAAAGGGGTTTCTTCTTCCGTTTGAACCAAAAAAAAAGGAAACAGAAAGCAAAAGAAAGAATTAAAGGTTGATTTCCTTTTCAAAAAAAAAAAGAAAAAAAAAGGAGAAAAGAAAAAAATCATGGTAATAGAGGGGGACTTTTGTTTTCAATTAATTTCTTGGTAACAAAGAGGGTTTTTCGCGAACCTATCGAAAATCATATGTACCAAAAAGGGGTTTCTTCTTCCGTTTGAACCAAAAAAAAAAAGGAAACAGAAAGCAAAAGCAAGAATTAAAGGTTGATTTCCTTTTCATTTATCATCTATTGCCGATTTATTATTTGATTTTTTTTATTTTTGAATCAAAAACAAAAGTTAAAAATAAGGGGAAAAGGGGCTTACCGAAACCTTAACGATCACGGTGTCGGAGGGCTCTCTCTCCCTCGTCGGAGTTTGGTCGGAGAAAGGGTTACCCGAGGCCCTTCCCCTCTCGTTTCTGGGCACCTAAGAGCTGGCCTTCAACCGGGGTTTTCAGACAGGGCACTCAAACCCCCTTTGCGCGCTGTCGACCACTAGAGGTGGTGTTGGTTCTCCCCAATTGAAAGCCCGATCGACGGGACAAAAATGCACCAGGGTGCCTCTTCGGTTCGTGAAAGAAATGAGGGGGGTTTTTGTTTTTTTGATCTTTTTGTTCTAAGAGTATTAAAGAATGAAACATATTCTTCTGGTTTAAACAATAAAAGCTGCGTCTTTTGGGGTACCAGGGGAACCGTTCATATCTCTTTAAATGGAGTATTTGCACGATGAGTCCCTCCCTCTTGCGGCGCCGCTCAATTGAGTCCCCTTATGCCTTTCTCGCCGTTTTTAAATTTTACCCCATTATTTTACTTCATTTTCAATTTAGTTCATACCTGGTCATTTGAAACGTCACACAATCAGGGGTTGGGTTATTTACTCATTTAGTCCCCACAAGTTCGCAAGCGCGTTGCGACTTGGTCCTCGTCCTTCCTTTTATTGCAAATTTGCCGGATATGTTGTTTGTTAATTCAATTTAGTCTTCTTTTGTTATTTTCACTATTCTATTATTAATTTATTATTATTTTATTACTTTCGTCTTATTACTATTTTCATCATTATTATTATCATTATTATTATTATTTTATTTCACTAACTAGTATTATTTTCATTTCTATTATCACTATTATTTATTTAATTTTTTTTTACTATTATTTACTCCTATTATCATCGTTATTATTATTATTTAGCATTTTTATCATCATCATCATATTATTATTATTACTATTATTATATTATTAATTTTTATATGTACATTTTTTATATATATTATTTCATTTATTAATTACCACCATTATTACCGTTATTATTATTTTTTTTTTATATCATCATTATTATTTTATCATTATTTTCTATTACTGTTAATATACGATTATTATCGTAATACTTTTATTTTAACACTACCTATGTTATTATTTTTACTTTATCATCATTATTAAAATCTTAGTATCACTTGTACTAGTGTATTATTTTACATCGTTATTTTATTATTATTATTCTTTTCTCCTATAACATCGTGTTTTCATATTATCATTTGTCCCACTAATTTTTCTCGATGCATCAGTTTTCAAATAACCGATATTTCGTGTTAAAGATTCGAGGAAATCGAGCCCTAACTTACTAGGTTCCGGTTTTCCTCGTTCAATATGATTAACGGAATATCCCTTTTAAATCGCAATACAAGTTTTGAATAAAATACTTGTTCTCAGAAATTTGAAATGTTGCGTCCTAACTTACTGAACACGACATCTAGATACCCGAGACGAGTTTTAAAAGTAAAGGAAATATTCCGTATTTGGAATTTCGAGAAGACGAGCCCTAACTTACTGGGTTCCGGTTTCTCATTTGACAAACAACGGAATATCGTCTTGAAATTTTTAGCCAAGTTTTAAAATCAAAGACAAGCTCAGTTTCGGGAGTCCAAAGCGTCGTACCCTAACTTACTGGATACAATACTTTATTTCTTCGAAATAAGAAGGTCTTATCGTCCCTCTTGATTTGTTCAAGTTAAAAAAGGATCGTATTTTCGAATCTTTTCAAATTTTCAACATTAGGACATTAACTAATCAATTTGGTACCAACTTTGGGCGTGACGAGGGTGCTAATCCTTCCTCGCACGTAACCGACTCCCGAGCCCGTTTTCTCAAAATTCGTAGACCAAAAACACTGTTTTAGTAAACCAAAACGTTTTATTAAAACAAAGGTGATCTGATCACACCTAATAAAGATCGGTGGCGACTCCTATTTTTATTTTCGTTTTCAAAAAACCAAAGTCGATCCCCGTTGTTTCAAAAAAAAAAAATGGTTACGACAATGTATATGTATATGATAGATTATGTTTGGCCATATGATATATGTATGTGAGTTTCAAAGGTGATCTGGTAGTAAATGACAACTTATAAATGATATTGTTCATATTCGGCATTGTTAACAAAATGTTAATATGTAATTGTTGTTATATATGTTTTTGCTTAAGACTTACTAAGCTCAAATAGCTTACTCTGAGTGTGTTTTCGTTTATCTCTATTTTATAGATTTTGAAGTCACGTTACGAGCTCGGGGATCGTCAGCAAAGCCTATCACACTATCGACTGTTTTTTTCGGTATTTTACTAAGATAAATGTAGGCATATGGCATGTATAGCATAGATAGAATGTTTGGTTTTGGGACATGTATATATATAGCCATGCAAAAATGGCTAAGTATGATGTTTAATTTTAATGAGCTTTGGTTATGATATATATATATGTGTGTGTGTGTGATATGTTTAGTATGATTTGTTTTGGTGAGCTGCTATAATTTGATTCAAGAGAATTATGTATGAATAAAGAATGAGTGTAATGTATATAGCTATGTAATAAGTCTAGATAAATGGTTGTGAAATGAATGAATAGTATGTTTTAGAAAGCTTAGTTTTGGTATGTTTTGATGGCTAGTGAAATGGCCAAAATTATGGTAAGCTTATTGATGCAAAGTAAGTATATATATATTTGATGAATGGATGTCATAATGAAATGGTAAATTTGTGATGAACCATGTTTAGAAATACTTGTGAATAAGTTAAGCTAAATAGTATATAAGTTGGTATGATTGAAATGTTCTTGAATGAGTTTAAAAGGATGACTATTTGGTATGTTTTTGGTTGCGAAATTGTGTTCGGTATGATGATTGTAGGTACTTGTATGGATGATCAAAGTGTGGGTGGCATTTTGGCCTTGCAAATGGCCTATATTTGCCCACACGGTTGAGCACACGGGCGTGTGGCTCGACTGTGTCCTTCGTGGTTGCATTTCAACACAAGTCAGACTTGACCACGGGCAAGACACACGAGCGTGTGACTGGCCGTGTGGTGCAAGTCAGTGTTGACCACGGGTGAGGCACACGGGCGTGTCTCAGGCCGTGTGGACAAGTCAGTATGTATGCCCTGTTTTGACACGGCTTAGACACATGGGAATGTCTAAGGCCGTGGGAGGCACACGGGCTGCCCACATGGGCGTGTGACCTCTGTAACTTTGAAAAAAAATTCTTAAATTTCTGTGAACTCCCATATGTGTTCGATTTAGTCCCGGCCTATTTCTAAAGCATGTTTAAGGTCTCGTAGACCTATTTAAGGGACACTTTGATTTGTTTTGTTGAATCATGATATGAAATAACTGTGAATGTTTCCGTTTGTTTGGTAATACCTCTTAACCCTATTTCGGCGACGGTTACGGATTAGGGGTGTTACAATACAAAATCGTGTCTCTAAAGGTTGAATAGGACGGGGGCAACGAACAAAGTAGAATCAACCCTAAATCTTCTTTATCAAACTAAACCTCTGTGGCCTCTAGGTTCGAGATAATTTTCTTAAACACAATTAAGTGTTCGTGCACAGACGGTGTTCTTCTAAACGATGAGCATAAAGACGCTACTTCATATGTAACTTACTCGTCAGGGTTTTTGACATACATAGCTGTTTTAGTTTTGCCCATAATGCATCAGCGGTCTTTTCCTTCATAACGTCCTGTAAAATTTTATTAGACAAATGCAAATGTAATTGCGTCAAGGCCTTTCGATCTTTATGCTTCTTCTCTTCATCCGTCAATGTCAAAGGCATCTTATCTATCCCCAACAGGGCATCTTTCAAATCTATCTGCGCAAGAACTGCTTGCATCTTTATCTGTAACAACGCGAATCTGGTGTTGCGATCCAACAGCGAAATTTCATACTTCAGTGACACCATTACTGTGATCGAGATAAGCAACCCAGAAAGCTCTAATACTAATTTGTAAAAATAGAATGTCAATAATGGCAATGTATCACAAAGAAAAGAAAGAAAAATATAACACACAGATTTTACGTGAAATTCCTTTCGGAAAAAAAATCATGAGCAGAGGAGAAGAAAATTTACTATGTTGAATTCGAATGATTATAAGGAGTAAAGACTGCGTCTATTTATAGGTTTAGAAAATCTTATTCTAATCAACATCTAATAGAAGTAATGTAGTAAGGTTGAAACACCTTATTCAAATCAATATCAAACAGAATAAGTAAACTTCTATACGGATTCCTCTTGTACAACTTGTATTTTATTTTAATAAGAATTTGGGTCACAACTCTAACAACAACAATGCTCATACGATTGAGCTAAGACTCAATCGACATATTAATAAATGTTTTAGAATTTAATAATTTGTCTATACGGTGAAATAATTTATTGTATGTAATAATAATTATATTGAATTATTTCTTTATCTATATTTTAAAAATAAATAATAACATTATTATGAAATTCAAACATAAAAATATAAAGTTAAATCAAATTTTTTTAAAAAAGTAGTTAAATCAAATAATTATCAATCATCATTGTTCAATAATTTCTTTCTTAATTTTATTGTATTTTTACAAATAAAAACATGGTACAAATCACTTTTCTCGTTTATAATATTAAAATATAATTGTTTCATAATTGATAAAGAAAATTTACAAGAAGAAATTACAATTTTTTAAAACTAAAAATTAGTTTCATTGAAAATATATATTTGTAATTATTGAAATTATTTATTATTAATTTTTTTAATTTAAATGAGATTAGATAATTTGTAAGTAATTTATTGTTACTTTTCATAAAAAAAATTTGGTGATAGTGAAAAAATAAAATAAGTACAGATGACATAAGCTAGCTCAATCCCTCAAACGGGAATACTTCAAAAATTCGCAATCCATGGCTTCCCCCATGTGCCAGCTTGACCAGATTATCAGTATCCTAATTGCCCTCTCTAGAAATATGCGAAATACTCTAACGCTCAAACTGTGACAACAACTAAAGAATCCTCCTTATCAAGGACAAATTAGATCCTCCCGTAAGTCTCTTCTGAATAACCTTAGCTACCTCAAGGCTATCGGTCTAGATTAAACATGGTCATAGCCCCAATCAACTAAGATGCCTTAACCATCTAAGATGCCCCAAAGTCCAACCTCCAACATTGAACAGCTCCTCAATAATATATTAAAGCCAATAATCCACTTTCCGTTTCGGTTTCTCACGATTTCCTCTGCAGCCGCAAAATCTTTCCCATATCTTACAAAACCATTAGTATTCAAACAAGCCCAATTCCCAACCAAATGTGTGCAAGGAGTTGAAATCTGAGTCAAACATGTTAGGGCCCTACCAGATAAAGCAAAATGCTTGGCCCAACTATAAGAAACCTTAACAGAATCATCATTACTCCAAGAGATACCCTGGAATATGAAGAGATTACAATTATTCCAAATACGCCAAATAATAACCCCAAATAAGCATTTCCAATCAACCTCACCAAAATGAAAATTATGACAATTTTGTAAGTTTGAGGTGAGCCAATCTTATAGATTGTCAGAGTAAAATATGTTATGCCAATCAAAGGGGATTAAAAGATTCCACATGTTTCGCGCTGCAGTATTGTCCCTAATAACATGTAGCACATCCTCCGAGATATGCCCACAAACCCTACACATTGAACTGTACCCGAGACCTCGACGGACTCTCTCTACATTAGTCAGTAACCTCTGCTTGAACACAAGCCAAATGAAAAATCTAACCTCTTGAGGTCCTTGAAACTTTTAAGGAATATGCTACACCTCCTCATTTGGTTTCCAAGATGTTTTTTGGAGTTTCCCATTGGTGCTTTTAACGAAAAATGAGCCTGTCGAAGTGCCTCCCCAGATAATTCTATCAACTCCTACTATTGGATATGGTGGGGAGACCCCTGTAATCTTACGAACTATCACCTCAGGCAATCAAAGTAAAGACAGATCCATATTCCAAGTCCCATTACATAGAACCATATCATTCAAAACACAGTCCAAATCAAGGTTAGTATGATCGAGAATCATATTGACAAGAGGCCTCACACATGGTACCCATGGATCATGCCAACATATGACACTTTCCCATCTCCTACTGACCAAAGTAGATTCTCTCGAATAAATGGCCAAACGTTTGTGAGGGTTCTCCACCAGAACGAACACCTGCTGCGCGTTAGGGATTTGGGCAAACCTTTTGCAACCTCATATTTAGCTTAGAGAACCTGGGCCCAAAGAGTTTTAGAATCTGCTACAAGTTTGTAACCCAACTTCAACATAAAAGACGTGTTATGGTCCTAAAGCTTTCGAAAACCTAGACCTCCATGATCTTTAGGCTGACATACGTCTTCCCAACTAACTAAAGCCACTTTTCTACCACTACTCGAATATCCCCAAAACAAATTGACGCACCATACGTTCAATTTCCTCACAAAGACTTTTGGGTATCATCATTGATTGCATAAAATAACTGGGAATCACCAATAAGACCTATTAAGCTAGAGTGACCCTAACAGCTAAAGACAACGACCATGTATCTCAGCTCCGTAATTTGCTCTGAACCTTGTCCACAACAAGCCACAAAGTGTTATTTGTTACTATGTCATGAAACAAAGGCACGCTTAAATAGTTCCCAAGATTTTAAACTTCTAAAAACCAAGAAAACTACTTACTCTACCTCCTAGAGCCTCACTTACACCATTAAAGAAGCATATATTAGTTTTAGTAGCATTAATCTTGTACCCAGAATAATCACAGAAACTATCTAGTATTCTTTTCATGACTGTGGCTTGATTCTTTTTTGCTTGGCCAAACAAAATCAAATCATCTGCAAAAAAAAGGTGAGAGAGGAGAGGAGCTGATCGAGACAAGCAAATAGGCCTCTAACACCTAGAATTGATACTCGAGTGGATACTGTGACTGAGCCATTCCATGCATAAAACGAAAAGGTAAGGTGAAAGTGGACATCTTTGATGTACCCCTATAATCGGTTGAAACTTCTAGGATGGTGTGTCGTTCCACAGAATCTGCATAGTGGAAGTTTTGATAGCAGACATAATAACATCATTTAAAAAATTTGGAATACTTGTAACTTGAAGGGATGCTTCAATAAACTTCTATCACACATGATCATATGACTTCTCGAGATCAATCTTGATTGCAAACCAATTACTAGACTTTTGCTTAAATCTCATGGAGTGAAACACTTCCTGAGCAATAATAATATTGTGGTAGTGCTTCTCCCTGCAATAAAACCATTCTGCTCTTGGGCAATAATTCTTGGAAAGACCAGCTAAAACTGGTTGGCAATAATCTTCACCACCAACTTATAGAGAACCGAACACTAACTGATAGGTTGAAACTGAGAAAAACATTATGGATTCGAATCCTTGGGAATAAGAACAATTAAAGTGTTGTTTAGCTCCGGGTTTATTTTTCCCTGCAAAAATACTCTTGACCAATCCACAAACCGAGCCCCCAAGATGATCCCATTGACTCTGGAAGAAAAGATCATGGAATCCATCACTTCCCGGAGCCTTTAGAGGCCCTATATCAAACAAAGCGGAGTTTATCTCCTCATTAGAGACATGCTTACTTAAAAATTAGACCTCGCCATCCTCAAGCTGTAGAAATGAACTAGTAGGAAGTCCCATCATCGGCCCTAGGTCTTCACTATATAGATTCTTGAAAAAGCAAATCGCCTCATGTCGCAAGTCTTCCTCATCAAAGATCCATTCCCCTACCTCAGTTTTCAAAGTCGTAATCCAATTCTGCTTTCTTCTTCTAAGAGTGCGTCTGTGAAAAAAATTAGTATTTCAGTCACCCAAAGAGAGCCAATCACATTTCGCCTTCTGTTTCCAAAGAAGTTCTTTATGGTACATGACCTGTTCCAGCTCCTCCCTAACTTCTAAATCCAACTGAAGTAGAGAATTTGACTAGGAACAATCTATATCCCATTGAACACAGTCAAGCTTTTGAAACAGCCTTTATTTTCTCGAAACCCAATGTGACCATATACCTGCTTATTCCACTCTTTTAGTTGATTCGTGAAGTTCGCTACTATATTGAACATCAAGCCATTAAAGTTCCAATTCTTCTTAACAAATTCAAAAAACTCTGAGTGTTCAATCCATCCTGCCAGAAAACGAAAAGGTTATCCTATAACAGAATGAAGCATAGGTCAAATAGTCAAGACCAAATGCCTGTGATCAGCTATGAGTCTAAGGAGGTGAGTCACAAAATAATTTGGGAAAGATACAAGCCACATATAATTTCTGATAACTCTGTCAAGTCGTTCATAGACTCTACCTCTACACTACGTGAAGAGAGCAAATTTGAATCCAAAATCATGAACCCCTGTTAAATCCACAAAGTCCCTAAAATAAGAACATCTTTTTCCGCTAACTCGCCCACCCTTCTTTTCACTGAAGGCTAAAAGTGCATTAAAATCTCCAACTTCCATCCAAGGATAACCATTACCCGGAAAAGTCGCCTTTAGAGCATCCCAAGACACCTCCGTTTAAGACTATTAGGGCTACTGTAAATAAAAAAGGACAAAAATAGGTCGTTGAGAGGAACTATCAAAAACACGAGTCAAAACGAATTGAGGGTGACTCCGAAGAATTTTAACCCAGATTAACTCCTTCCAACCAACCCTTGTACCTCCAGAAAAACCAATTCCTTCCACCCTGTGAGAGTACTGAAGACCAAGACTGGCGATAATCAAATCAACTTTTCCACCATTAACTGTTGTTTGTAAAAGACCAATAATATCCGATTTATACTCCTAATTATACTCATGAAAAATCCACAGAAACTTGCTACTAACACACCCTTAAAAGTTCCAAGAAAAAATAGATAAACTCATATATTAATAAAAATAAAGAAAGTTAGAAAACTAACCGCAAATACTGGCTAACAGCCTCCTTCACGGCTTTTCCCATCACGGTTCAGATTTCCCTTCTCAACCTCAATGTCAATCTGCGAGCTAATGAGTTTGGCCATGGAGTTCATAGAATCTGATAACGGAACCCTCGCATTACTAGAGTTTTTAAAACATCCCCCATGGTTCAAAATGATTTTGCTGATAGAGCTGCCACTACAGATAGATCCACCCTTAGCCCCTGATCCCTCCCTTTTGAAATCGAAATTCATTTATACCTCCCAATCAAATTAGCACCTCCATTGGAACTATTAATTTTCGGTACCTTATTCTCCTTGAAAATAACAGCTGAATATCTCCCAGGGTCGAGGACCTCACTGTTAAGTTTCACCACTGCCTTCACTGGATCATTGAAAGTTGGATTAAAATGAGAATTAACACCCAACATGGTCAAATAATCATTAATATTTGAAACCCCCAAATTCTGCATTTGCTTTGTACCAACTACCTTCAAAGCCAAAGAATTATCCAAGTTACCCTTATTCTCCAAGCCCCCACCTCCTCAGTCTTGTTGTCTAAGCCTAAATAAATTTGAACTTTCGATTTTTGCAGTTTCCAAAACCCTCGAATCTGGATCTTCCATTGGTGATCCATTTAGTATGTCCATATTATTTGATCTAGGCCCAAAGTTCACCAGATTAACATCCCCATTTGATGTCCCTGGCCTAGCCAAATTAAGCTTCCCCAAAACACTAAAAATGTTTATCGTTTTCGTCACTAACTCAAAATTTTTTATTAGCCCTAAGTGGTGCTCCCTGCCCCTTCTTCTTTAAGAAAACTCCCCTTTGAAAATTTACTCTCAACAAATTAGCCACCGCTGCACCATTTTCTGATGTTTTAATTTCTAATGAATTCAAAGCACCTTCCCCAGTTACCTTATTAAGGATTTGACGATTCCTTAAATTGCGCCTGGACTTTTGGTCGACTAGCATCCATGGCCCAAAGGCCTCCACCGGCTCCACCACCTTGTCTTTTTTCGATGGGGTTCCCGCCATCAAAACTGAACCCACTACTGTGTTGTTCGCTAAGCCGGAGCCAAGGCAAAGGTTTTGCAAGTGTCTGAACCTGCCACACAAAAAACACACTAACAGAAGCGATTAGAATTCAACCCTCTGAACCACATCATTAACTAGGATCTGGGAGATCAGAGGTTTTCCCAGATCGATAAACACTGCCATTCGGGCAAATTTCCCCCTCGAGCCATTGTCTGTCTAAAAATCGAGTTTAATGACCTTACCTATTAAACCATCTATTTCCTCAAGAACACTGGTGTGTCTCTAACTAACTACGATCACAATAAAGGCAAGCGCACCTATCGAATAGTAGTATAGTTATGGTAAGACCGGAAATATCGTATCCACAAGGACCATGATAAACCGAAATAGTAACATATTTTAATCCCACATTTAGCATACTTTTGGATGATTTATCCCTTGATTTATGTAAAAAGGTGCTCTTAATTCTTTCTTTTCATGTCTTATACTCAGGAAAGTACCCAAGAATAAAAAGAACGAGAAACGGGCTCAAAACAGACCAAAATGGGCCAAAGAAGAAATCGACACGGCCTGGACTAAAGCCCACACGACCGTGCCTCCTCAATATACTAGAACACGGCGTGAAGTCGATCTACATGGCCGTGCCTCACTAACGGAGTCCAACACGGCCTGGCCACGATTCACAAGGGCGTGTGCCATGGCCGTGCCCCTGTCGTGGAGGAGAGTAATTTCACTCGAAAAAGGATACTTAGGGGCAAAGAAACCTATTTCAAAAGCTTATATAAAGACCCTAGGTATAATCTAGAAGGGGGCGGTTAGCTAGGCCAATGAGCCGAGTCGAAAAGGTCAGATTTGTGGGAAACTCTTAAGGGATAGCCAGTTGATCCATCTCCAGAAGCCAGAATTCTACTCAAGACGGAGGATCTCTCCTTCAATTCCTTCAAGGAGTTTTAGGGATTTCTTATGTTTTGTTTTATCTTTTCTTCTGAGATGTTTTCTTTTGTTGTTGTGAACTAAACCCTTCAGATACCTGAAGGGGGATGAAACCTAGATGAATCTTGTTATTGTTTTCTGAATTATATGATAAATACTTGATTTGTTCTTGATTATGTGTGTTTAATTCTTGTGTTGATATTTCACGGATATTAATTCAAGTTGAATGTGCTTAGGTGGTGGAGCAAAAGTCCCTGCTTAAGAGTAGATCTAGCATAATTAAGCGGAGTTGATCGCGCGCCTAGAGATAGGGTGACAAGATTTTGCCAGATTAGGGTGAAACCTAATATAGGAGTCCATAGATCGATTTACTGCTATTCTAGGGGTTTTAATTAGAAAGAGATTTCAATTAATCAACCTAGGGTTAGACGTTATTCGCCTCGAGAGAGGGTTTAATATAAATTAGGGAATCCTACGGATCAAGTTAAGTGAATACATCGTCTGGTTTAGAGTTAGATAAAAAGTGAAGTCTAGGTGGATTCTTCCTAGGGTATAATCTTAATCAACTGAGTTTTTCCCAAGTATTTCCCCAATTCATTCTTTTTGTCTTTGCGTCTTTAGCTTAGTAATTAGTTAATTTAGATTAATAAACAACTTCACTTATTTTAGGCTAAATAATAGAAAGAAAGATAGTATTAGTACTTTTAGTTCCTTTGGGTTCGACAATCCGGTCTTGCCTAAGCTATACTACTGTTCGATAGGTGCACTTGCCTCAATCGTTGTTATAGTTAGTTCCAGGATCGATCATTATAAATTTAAAACTCTGAAATACAACGATCAGACCAAGAGTACTAGTAATTAGTATCTTTCTCTTATCTAGCCTAAGAATTGGAGTGATTTATTTTTAAACTAAAATTAATTAAAAGCACGACAGAGAATGAATTGGGAAAATACTTTTTAGACAACTTTATGAGATAGGCAATACCAAGGAAGAATCCACCTAGACTTCACTTATTGCTTTTGATTCAGACGATTTATTCACTTGACTTAATCCGTAGAAATCCCTGATTTATGTTAATATCTCTTTCCAGACTAAAAACAACTGACTCTAGGTTGATTAATTGAAATCTCTTTCTAATTAAAACCCCTATTGTCGCATTAACTCGATCTATGGATTCCCTTATTAGATTTGACTCTAATCCAGTAGATTTTCGTCGCCCTATTTCTAGGGTTGCAATCAACTCCGCTTAATTGTGTTGATCTACTCTTAAACAAGGACTTTTGCTCATCTGAATAAGCACATTCGACTTGAATCAATAACCTGAATTATCAAAACAAGAATAAGAACTCAAAATTAAGAATAAGAACAAGTATTTATCTTATAAATCAAATAATAATAAGATCTGTCTTAGGTTTCATCCTCCCTAGGTATTTAGGGAGTTTAGTTCATACTGATAGAGGGAAACAACATAGAATAGGAAAAATAACAAAACATAAGAAAACCCAAAAATTTCAAGAGAAATTGATAGGAGATCTTCAGTCTTGATGGAGATCCTTCTTCCGAGCTGCTCTCGATGGCTGTCTTCGAGTATTTTCTGCCTTCTACTCTTCACCTATTCGACGTCCTGTCGAGCTCCCTTTTAGGCTGCCTCCTAGGGTGTTTATATAGGCTTTGAGATGCCTTACTTGGCCCAGAAGTATCTCATTCCGAATAGAATTCATCTTAATTTCGGCAGGGACACGCCCGTGTGACACGCCCGTGGTGGACTCCTTCGACCGTGGTCAAGTCTGCTCGCCTCACACGACCGTGTGTTCTGCCCGTGGTCGATGGTCCAGGCCGTGTTGATTTTTTATGTAGGCCCATTTTGTCCCTTTTTGGCCCGTTTCTCGATCTTTTTTACTCCTAAGCCCTTCTGAGTATAAAACATGAAATTACGAGATTAGGAGCATCGAATTCATCAAATCTAATGAGAATTCATCGAAAAATAAGCCAAGCATGGGGTTAAAATATGTGTAAATTATGGTTTATCAAATACCCCCACACTTAAGCTTTGCTTGTCCTCAAGCAAATTCCTCAACTCACAATTAAAACTAACTCCCTCGACTCATAATTCTCAACAATAATGTCTTATCATAATTCACAGATAATTCATACATTGATAATTTAACTAGAAGAGTCCTAGATATTCAAACAATCTAAGTCATAGATTTTTATAACATGAAAACATAGGTGTTTCCCCTTACCTAAATAATTACCTCTGATTTAAAACCTGACAAGTATTGACATCCTCACTAAAGATTCACTCAAATCACTCAAAGTGTTTAAGGTTCAAAAATTAAGCACTCAAAAGTCAAACATGAAAAGTTATTACCATAGGCTTGCATGAAAATAAATCTCCACCACTATAAAATGAGATGATACACAAATCAAAAGGTCTTTTAAAAAGGGTTGTAACGGGGCTTGGGTTAAAGGTGTGGATAAAGGCTGAATTAGAAGGTTAGAATCGAGATTGAATTGACAAATTACCTAACTAGAAACAATGGAATAATGAATAATTACATTAATAACACGTGCTTCTTTTAAAGATATGAATTTAACTGCTTAAGCTCATAAAACATAGAACTAATGATGAATATACTTTTTTTTTTGAATATGTATTTACAATAATAAGAAATAACTTAATAACTGAAATAGAGAACATAGTTAAGCAACTGATCAAATCAAATCTCGATAAAAAGGGTTAATTCAATAGGGAAAATTCTTAATGAATCAAAAAGAGTGAGTTTTGGGTTAATATTAAGGGTAAATCAAGAAACGGTTTATTAGGATTCAAAGGGGTTCACTAGGGGTTAATTATGAAGGTAGGCTTTTTATGGAATAAGTGGGTTAAATCTTAAGTGCCTTTATCATCTCAGTATATCAACTCAAAGGTGTGGTCTCGACATGTATGATCGAAGCAAGTTCTAGAATAACAAATCAATGTTGACACACTCATAATTAATAAAGTGAGCAAGAAAAGAATATGCTCTAAAAGGCTCAAAATCTCACAAAAATTATGGTTTTTGATGTCAACCTTGCAAATTTCAAACTTCAAAGCAATATTTAGATTTAGGAAAATAACCTATTACAATTTTTAATTCAGAAAATAGACTTATCATGCTTGATTCTCTAGTGTCTTAAAGTTTAAACCATTAATGCACAATTATCTATGACTTAATCCGAAACATATCAATGAAAATCATAAATCAATAGAAGTTTCATTCTAATTAGTAATATGAGAAAATTACTCAGGAACAAGACATAATTCAGGGATTTTCTGGTAATGAAATCAATAACCTCCCTACACTTAAGATGTACATTGTCCTTAATGTACAAAGATATATAATGACAATATAATAAGAAAATCATAAGAGAGGGAGATAAGTGAAACTTCCTGAATTTTGGATGAAATCCATGGAGTAGTTAACGCAGAATTGTAGATATAACAAAGTGGAGTGCATAATTCTGAGCAACTATTAAGAACATAAACACAACTGTGGAAGAAGGTTACGGGATTACTCGATTAGGAATAAAACTAAAATAAAGTTCAAAATATAAAAGATAAGTCTTTTGGAATTATAATACAAAATATAAAGGGAAATGGACTAGAAATAAAAATAAAAATAAAAATGAAAATAAAAATAGAAAAAATAAAATAATCAGACTCAAAGGTCCTACCACGCCCGTGTAGAGGATCACACGCCCGTGTTAGTTAATCAGTGTCGACCACGGCCTAAGGACACGGGCGTGTTGCACACCCGTGTTCTTTAGTCAGTGTCGACCACGGCCGTATCGCACGGTCGTGGCATTTTATCGCAACCCATGTTTTGGGGAAAATTTTCGTCCTTGACCTGCACGGTCTCCGTCACGCTGGTGTGCCTCCTCGTGGTGTCCACACGGCCACAGCCACGGCCACGCCCGTGTGCAAGGTCGTGTGGTAGGGAAAACTGTGCCTAAAACATGAACGGAAGTGAAAACAAACTAATTAGTAGGGTTAGTGCTCGGGTTGCCTCCCGAGAAGCGCTTGTTTAGAGTCCTAAGCTAGACTTACCTTTCATTCGCATAATCATGGTGGGTTGAGGAGTTGAAACTCCTCATTCCTACTATCAATTTTGTTAAAATAAGGTTTTAGACGAGTAATATTTACATTGAAAGTACCGAATTTGGAATGAGTTACCTCGACTGTACCGTATGGGAAAATATTCAGTACCGTGAAAGGGGTTGTTCCATTAGGTTTAGAAGTGGCAACACGAGGATCCGTATTATCCATTAGAACTCGGTTTTCAATCTTAATTTGACTCGTTTTATCTTTAGGCTTGTCATGGCTCTGTTTTGGTTCATTGTGTACTTTCAATTTCTCCTTAAGCTGTGTTTGCCATTCATCTAGTTCCTCGATCTGGAGCCTTCGTTCCTCATGAACAGTTCTATTCTCAATATGAAAGCTAGGCCATGGCTCTGTCATCTTTTCCTGAGGAATTTCCTGCAAAGAAGATTGAACGTTAAGTTTACTTATATTAACAGAATTTGTATCATCTTGATCACTAGATATTCTGATAGAATCACGTGCTTGGAGTTTAATCATGTCATCACCTATACGAAGTGTGAGCTCACCTGTACCAACATCAATTCTAGTTTTAGCAGTTGCTAAAAAGGGTCGCCCTAAAATTAAAGGTGTGTTACTGTCCTCATCCATGTCTAGAACAACGAAGTCAACTGGGAATATAAATTTATCGACTTTTACAAGCACATCCTCAACAATGCCCCTAGGAAATCTAATAGTTTTATCTGCGAGTTGAATACTCATCCTAGTTTGTTTAGGTTTCCCAAAACCTAGTTGCTTAAACATTTTATAGGGCATGACGTTAATACTCGCCCCTAAATCAGCTAAAGCATGTTTAACATTTAAACTACCAATTTAACAAGGAATAGTAAAACTCCCTGGATCCTTTAATTTATCGGGTAGTTTATTCTGTAAAAGAGCTGAGCAAACTGCATTTAGCTCCACATGCGATGCTTCGTCTAGCTTCCGTTTGTTTGATAAGAGCTCTTTTAGAAATTTTGCTGAATTGGGCATCTGCGAAAGAGCTTCAATAAACGGTAAGTTAAAATTTAATTTAAATTTACCGAATTGTTCATCTGTGCGGTCTTTCTTCGTCGCATTGGGGTATGGTACACAAGGTTTGTACTCTGTACTTACTGATTTTGGTTTATTATGGCTTACATCAACCTTACCTTTATCTACCATATTCTCTAGCCTCTGTTTTGGTTCATCTAACCCTTCACTGTAACAGCCCAATTATGACCCTAATCGGAACGGTAGTTTCGGGACCACGAATCCGAGTTAGAAAAATATTTTTTTATTTTATTTGATATCTATGTTATGTGTTTGAGCATGTGATAAAATATCGTAGGCTAATTTGTCTGTTTGGATGTTTAATTTTAGATAAAGGACTAAATTGCATAAGTAGTAAAGTATCCAACTATTGAATTGAGTGGCTAAATTGAATTGTCTTCTTTTGCATGAGTATTGAAGTTGCAAATTCACCTTTTGAGAATGCTAGTGGACGGCATTGACTTTGAATGTATGTTAGGGAGTATTTTAATTACAATTAAAAATAAGTAAAATGTTAAGTAATAATAATATATGTTAATAATATTAAAATAAGAAAACATGGGAAACATCATCATCTTCTTCCTTCATCACCAAAAATAAAAGAAAAAGAGAAGAGTTTAAGCTCTCAACCATTCGGCTTTTGCATGCTCAAATAAGGTAAGTGATTGAACTTGGTTTTTGATAATTTTAACATTTTTGAGGTTGTTGCTATGTCATTTAGCTAGCCCATACCCGAATTCTTGATTTGGTTGTGTAATTCGTGTATTGCCATGGATGGAAATTTGATGTTTGTGTTAGTTAATGATAGAATATGATATAAGCATGCTAGATTAACAAGATTTTCTTTAGAATTAGTGATGAAATTTAGTATATGGATTAATTTATAAAAATAAAATTCTTGAAAGGACTAAATGGCAAGATAAATGGAAGGAGTGAGTTGATATAGGGACTATAAGTATTCAGCCCTCAATAGGTGTGGTTAAATTTTTGATATTTTTGGTGTTTTGAGCTGTAGGGACTAAATTGTAAAAATTGTAAATGTCTAGGGTAAAATGGTAATTTGCACAATTATGTATTTTTGGATTAAATTGAATGAAAATGTATTTGAATGATTTTAATTTGAAATTAATTAGATCAAGAACAAAAGGAAACGGGATTGGATCGGGGAAAAACAAAGTTAAACGAATAGCCGGGAAGCTTAATTCGTCAAATTCTGAGGTAAGTTTAAGCAATTGGATTAAATTGAATTTTATTTCATATTATACGCATATGTTAAATGATTTTAAGCATGTGAATTATCATGATGCCGAATGTGTTGATGGGTTTAGCATGAAATGGCCGAATGTAAGACTTGATAAATGTATAAGTAAACTTGATTTATTTGAGTTGTTTGAATATGTATGTATACGATATAAGATGGTTATATGTATGGACGATTTGAGAGATGATTGTTTAAAGATGGTGGATATATATATGTTATATGTATATTAAGTGTCTTAGAATGTGATAGTCTCAGATCAGAATAAATGAGTTATTTGTAAACCATTAATTATACGTGTATATATGAATAAATATTAGAACATATGTGTATTTGAAATGAGAAGAAAGCTGGATTGATGGCAATTGTGTGTGCGAGATCGGTTGTCCGGGCACTATGTGTACGAGTTATATCGAGAAACGCGTGTGTGCGAGATCGGTTGTCTAGGCACTATGTGTGCGAGTTGTTATACCGAGCACTGTGTGTGCAAAATCGGTAGTATGGCACTATGTGTGCGGGAAATGTTGAGTAACGACACTAAGTGTGCGATACGTTACTAAATCTTATTAACAAGTGTGTAGGTATGAGGCTCGTTAAAAGACTTTTATTACTAATGCTGTTAAGCATATGGAAATGATCGAGTATACTATCACATGTTATGAATGAATGGTTAAGTTTGGAGAGGTAAGTGAACTAGAGGTATGTATTATATCTATTAATTTGAGATTGATGATAGTTTAAAAAGGTAAGTAGAAGATTCGGTAAGTATAAGACATGTATGCTAATTATTATTATGTGATGGTGGTATATGGAAATAGGTATAAGCATATAATGTTGTTATGAATTCAACCTTTGAATGTTTGGCTATTCGGCATGGATGCTATAAATGAATTAAATTATGAAATCTCGAATAAGATTATATATGTATAAATTGCTTAAATCTTACTAAGCTGTGGAAGCTTACTTTGTTCTTGGTTGTTTTCGAATTTATAGATTTCTTTTGGGTGCTCGGCTCGTACTAGGGGATCATCTTGGAAGCTCATCACACTATCATCTCTCTCTTTGGTATCTTTTTATTAGTAAAACTTATGGGAATAATGGCATGTATGGGCTATACTACTCTTTTGAACTTATATTTTGAATTTGATGTATATAATGCCATGCGAAAATGGCTTCACTTCTATCCTTGAGTTGAATGAGTATGTTTGAGTTGGTATATATATATGTTTGTGAAATATTTTTTTTTAGTATAACTTAACTTGGGTAGGTATGTTTCATAAAATTTTGAATGGCATATTACTATGTGTTGGGTTGGTTTAAAGTTCCCAAGCTTGATTATAATGCTTAGATATGTACGGTTTTGTGGTAAGCATTTTGGTAATTTTATATCTTGATAAAATATATATATGTGGCATGTACGAATGCATGTATATGATTTTGAATAATGCATATAGTATATTAAAGAAATTGGATGAATATATGTACAATTATATGCATGTACCATATGCCAAGGTTATAAAAATGAAATATTTGGCCATGATTTGATCTAGTTGGAGTCTAAATTTTATATTGAGTGCTATAGTATATTCGGTTATGGGAAATGAGTGCCAAGGTGTGTTTATGATGTTATATATATAGATGTAAAGCTCAATGCCGAATGTGATGAGTAATTATGTGATAAATGAATTTGGTTGATATTTATATTTATGGTATACTCGAATGTAGAAAATATATTGGTCAATGGTATAATTGTATGTGGTAAGAAAATGAGAAATGTACGAAAGCGGAAGTGATGCATGCGTTCAAAAATGGTATTTGACTGAATGCAAAGTTGATTATAGAAATGAAGTAAATGTTTTTGATATTAGATGAGATATACATGTTTATCTTTGATAGTATGAATTGGTATATATTATTGAAGTAGTAGCTTTTATAAAAGTGCATTGATTTGTGTTCGATCGAGTAATGCCACGTAACCCTAGTCCGGCGACGGATACGGGTTAGGGGTGTTACATTCACTATCGTGAACAGTAATGGCGTGAATTTGCTCCTTTGGGTTAGTTTCAGTGTTGCTTGGCAAGTTCCCTTGTGGTCATTCAGATATGAGCTTAGCAAGTTGTCCTAATTGGTTCTCGAGCCCTTGAATCGATGCTTGCTGATTTTTGAGTGCTGTTTCGGTGTTTTGGAAACGGGTTTCTGACACCGCGATAAATTTTGTTAGCATCTCCTCAAGGTTCGGCTTTTTCTCTTGTGGGTAGGGTTGCTGTTGAAAGCCTGGAGGGGGTTGTTGTCTCTGATTTCCTTGACCACCACATGAGAAGTTTGGGTGGTTCCTCCAACCTGGATTATAAGTGTTACTATAAGGGTTATTTTGAGGTCTAGAATTATTACCCATATAGTTCATCTGTTCGCTTTCTGTGCCAAGGTTGTAGGATGGATATTCTGTGTTGTTCGTCCCTCCTCCATTTGTATCGCACTGCATTACTGGATGTACCTACGAAGAACCACACAAACCATCAATTTTCTTACTAAGAAGTTCTACCTGATTTGATAGAATTGTTACTGCGTCGAGGTTGAAAACACTGGCGGCTTTTGTTGGCCTTGTCCTTGTAACTTGCCACTGATAGTTATTCAGTGACATCTCCTTTATAAACTCATAGGCCACTTCAGGGGTTTTGTTATTTAGGGTTCCACCGGCGGCTGAATCAATCAACTGCCTAGTTGAGGGGTTCACACCGTTGTAAAATGTTTAAACCTGTAGCCACAAGGGTAACCCATGGTGAGGGCATCTCCTTAGTAGATCCTTATATCTCTCCCATGCATCGTAGAGTGTTTCTAGATCCATCTGCACAAAAGAAGAAATATCATTCGTCAACTTAGCCGTTTTAGCCAGCGGAAAATATTTTAACAAAAAATTTCGGTCATTTGTTCCCATGTAGTGATTGATCCTCGTGGTAACGAGTTTAACCACTGTTTAGCTTTGCTCCTCAACAAAAAGGGAAACAACCGAAGGCGAATGGCATCATCAGAAACGCCATTAATCTTGAAAGTGTCGCAAAACTCAAAAAAATTTGCCAAGTGATCGTTTGGATCCTCATCCTGCAAACCATCAAACTGAACAAATTGCTGAATCATCTGTATAGTGTTAGGTTTCAGTTCAAAATTATTTGCAGCAATAGCAGGCCTAACAATACTTGATTCAGTCCCTGTTAAATTAGGTTTAGCATAATCATACATAGTATGAGGAGCAGAATTTTGATTCATCGGGTTTGCGGCAACCACAGGAGGTAGCGGATTATTATCAGCCATCTCTTCGATAGTATTGGTTTCGTCTTCTTGCTCTTCTTCTATGTATTGTAGGCTTCGCCTTATTTCTCTTCGGTTTCTGCGAACGGTACCTTCTATATCACTGTCAAAAAGTAATGGTCCTGACGGGTTCCTTCTAGTCATAAACTAAAAGTTCCTGCCAGAAGCAAAGAAAGAAAAATTAGAAAAGTATAAAAATAAAAATAAAATTAAATTGCAAAGAAATAAAAATGGCTAAAGTAATAAAAATTTAGTGTTCCTAATATCTTAGTCCCCGGCAACGGCGCCAAAAACTTGATGTGTCTCTAACTAACTACGATCACAATAAAGGCAAGCGCACCTATTGAACAGTAGTATAGTTATGGTAAGACCGGAAATATCGTATCCACAAGGACCAAGAGTACTAGTAATTACTATCTTTCTATTATCTAGCCTAAGAATTGGAGTGATTTCTTTTTAAACTAAAATTAATTAAAAGCACGACAGAGAATGAATTGGGAAAATACTTTTTAGACAACTTTATGAGATAGGCAATACCCAAGGAAGAATCCATCTAGACTTCACTTATTACTTTTGATTCATACGATTTATTCACTTGACTTAATCCGTAGAAATCCCTGATTTATGTTAATATCTCTTTCAAGACTAAAAACAACTGAATCTAGGTTGATTAATTGAAATCTCTTTCTAATTAAAACCCCTATTGTCGCATTAACTCAATCTATGGATTCCCTTATTAGATTTGACTCTAATCCGGTAGATTTTCGTCGCCCTATTTCTAGGGTTACAATCAACTCCGCTTAATTGTGTTGATATACTCTTAAACAGGGACTTTTGCTCATCTGAATAAGCACATTCGACTTGAATCAATAACCTGAATTATCAAAACAAGAATAAGAACTCAAAATTAAGAATAAGAACAAGTATTTATCTTATAAATCAAATAATAATAAGATCCGTCTTAGGTTTCATTCTCCTTAAGTATTTAGGGAGTTTAGTTCATACTGATAGAGGGAAACATCATAGAATAGGAAAAACAACAAAACATAAGAAAACCCAAAAATTTCAAGAGAAATTGATAGGAGATCTTCAGTCTTGATGGAGATCCTTTTTCCGAGCTGCTCCCGATGGCTGTCTTCGAGTATTTTCTACCTTCTACTCTCCGCCTATTCGACGTCCTGTCGAGCTCCCTTTTAGGTTGCCTCCTAGGGTGTTTATATAGGCTTTGAGATGCCTTACTTGGCCCAGAAGTATCTCATTCCGAATAGAATTCATCTTAATTTCGGTAGGGACACGCCCGTGTGACACGCCCGTGGTGGACTCCTTCGGCCGTGGTCAAGTCTGCTCGCCTCACACGGCTGTGTGATCTATCTGTGGTCGATGGTCCAGGCCGTGTTGATTTTCTATGTAGGCCCATTTTGTCCCTTTTTGGCCCGTTTCTCGATCTTTTCGACTCCTAAGCCCTCTTGAGTATAAAACATGAAATTACGAGATTAGGAGCATCGAATTCATCAAATCTAATGAGAATTCATCCAAAAATAAGCCAAGCATGGGGTTAAAATATGTGTAAATTATGGTTTATTAAACACGTTATTTGTAAAGATAGCCGGGCAGATCAGGCAACCGAACCCAAACCATAGTGCTGCTAGGAAAAGCCTAAAAGGGATTAAGTTCCGGAGTCCACGGTTGGACCGTGAGATACTGCCTGAGCACGATCATGGCCCCTGGGTAAGAACTTTTTCATAATCCTCTCGGCTTTGAAATTTAACCAGGAAGTATCCATTCACATCCATGAGATGGAACTGTTGCGAGGGTTTCAAAAAGGTGTGGATCCTATTTTGCAGGAGGGTATATGACAGGTTCCGACCCAATAACTTAACCACCACTGTGGCCGCCATATCTCTAACGAGATTTTGTTGAACCCTTTCAGAGAAGTTGATTGTCGGAATTCCATTAATATTAGACTTCGTGACATCTCCTTCTATAAACTCAAAGTCCTCATCACAACTAGATCTGAAAGTCCCTCGGCCCAGAACTTTGTCTCTCCAAGACATTCCCGGTGTTAGGGTTGAATCTAGACTTTTTTAGTGTTTCGGTTGGTTGAGTTATCACCTCTATTGTACTCAATCATCTCCAATCAGTCATAAGCTTTAATACTTTTTTACTTTCATAAATTTTGATTGTAAGGTTGATGACGAAAAATATATTTAATATGAATAGTATACAATTATATGAAAAGTTTTTGGTAATTGAAATTATCTCTTTTAAATTTCCACAATAAAATATATTTAATATGTGAAATTAATTTACTTTTTTAATACGTTTTAAAATATAATTTCCATAATATTTTTAGATAGTTAATGCATAATGGAGATTTTGTAATTTTAAATTAATTGATTCTAAATCCTCAATTATTATTTTTTATTAATTAATAATTACATATGTCAATTTTGTAGAATGACAAATGACAAATTGTTAGAAATGTTTTATTATATCGAAACATCATATATATATATATATAAGATTAGATATTCATTCTTAAATTTTATCTAAATAATTATCTTTTAAAAGAAATAAATATTATTAGGAGTGTATTTTTGTATTCTTGTATTTTTATATAATATTTATAAAAACAATTCATCTAATAATAAATCTAGAAAAAAAAAAGATAATGAGACTTAAGACACTAATATTTCCAAAATTTCAATTCTATCCATTCAACCCAAATATTGTTGGCTTTTTCATGATTTTTATATAATTCTTTTACCATCCTATGGACATGACGAACAATTTAGTACAGTTATAAAATTTCTAATCAAGTTGGCCTCATGAGTTAATTGTACACCAACTAAATTAAAAATATAATTATAAACTATTTTTTAAATAAAGCAACAAATCACATATATATTTATATTATATTACAAACTTTTTAAATAAACAAGTGTGTTTATATTACAATTTTTTGACACACTCCTCAATTTAAGTAGTTATTTTCACATGGATAAATTACTTTTTCACACTTACCTTTTTAAATTATATTAGATAATTTACTTTAAACATAACTTAATTATCACGTGCATATTACAATTTATAGTATTTTTTAAAAAAATTAATCTTATTATTATTATTTTTAAATAAAATTCCTTTTGTTGTTGTTAATTATAATTGTTTTTCATAAAACTTTGAAATATCTATTTATTATAATTTTTTAATATAATATTTCAAATCCAAATTTCTTCAATTTATTTTAATTATTGAAACCTTTTAATATAATATTTTCAAACTTCATAACAAAACATATATTTTATATACTACTAATATATATTATTAATTTTTTATGTTATGATTAAATTTATATTACGTTTTATTTCATTTTAAAAAACAATTATGTTGATAAATACTATTAGCTTATGCATTCAATGTATTATTATATACAAACATTTTTCTGAAAACATTTTTATATAAAATAATTAAATAAAATAACTTGCCGCTACTTAAAAAAACACTTTTACAAATGATAAATATATAGTTCTTTAAAAATAAATCTTTTAAAAAGTCCTTCAACTTAAAAAAACTACCATTTTCCATATAAAAAATCTATCATTCATTTAAAAAATAAATATATAATTTTTAGATAAATCTTCATAGTAGATAAATCTTTTACAAAGATGGTACCTTTTTTCATCCCACATAGCCATAAAACTAATTATTAAATTTAAATATAAATATTATAAATAAATATTAAGTATAATAATAAAATATATTATATTTTAAAAAAATTAAATTTAAATATTAGAAATAATATTATTCGAAATAAAAAAATAAATATGGTTTCGAAAATATAAATATCGATTTATTTTAGAAAAAAAAACTATACTTTTGCACTCGTTTCAATATAACACAATTCCTTAATTTATTTTAAATTATGACACTAAAGTGTAAGTTTCCCTTCCTTTGGCAGTCAGCGGTTTAATTGATGGCGAGTGGACTCTACGTGTTTTAGTTGATAGCTTCATTTACGCCCAAAAGCCTCATCTAAATCTAAAATATATATTATTTATCTTTCAATATATATATATATATATATATATTGATTATTTATATTTTCCCTTTTTCTCATCACCGACCTTTTTTTTTTTTTTGGAAAAAAAAGTATAATTTTCCTACTGAAGAATTAAGCAGTTAAGCTTGCCGCCAGATCTTTACTCAATTTTAGGGTTTCTTTTTCTTCATTAAAATTCTTTAAAAACCCGATCTCAAATGCACGGCCTAAGCCGCCTCGGCACCGGCAGTAACCGTTCGGTTTCACCATCCCCGCCTTCCTCGCCGCGGTTCCGCCATGGACGTCACAAGAACTTCGCTGGGGGTGGCGGGGGAGTTGGACGTGGCGGGAAGCAGAGTGCGGCCAATAAGATAGTGTTCGTGTTGATATCGACTGTTTTTCGAAGGAAAGGGGTGCTGTTGTTTGCACCGTTATTGTATATATCAGGAATGTTATTGTACATGGGATTGTTAGGTTTCGATGTTGTAAGCTTGAAAAATGCGGTTGTTGTTGTTCACAGGCGTTCGCCCCCCGGCTCGGTTTACCGCAGTCCTCAGCTTTTTCAGAAGCTTTGGCCGTATATGGAGGCTGAGAGCAATGCCACTCACAATGCGGTATATATATATTTTTGCTTCTACTTATATCTTCGTTGTATTCTATTTTGAGAACTCTAAGTTGGGAAAATTAATTTTTGTAGAAATACCTATATAAATTGGCTCATCGAGCTTATGGATATTCTACTTACATTTTTTATTAAGCTTCGAGGGGAAATTGTAGAATTTTTAGAAGAAATTGTAACTTTTATGATTTCTAATATTAAATACTGGAGTGGTTAAATGACATAGGGTCGGTGGATGCCAAAATTAAATTTATAAATTGGCTTTAGCTGCCATGTCAAGGGCATCTTTACTTGCACAGAGAATTTCTGTGTTGATTGAGAAGCTATGATCAAAGCCTTTGGCTTAGAAAGAGGATTAAACTCTGAGCAACCTATTGAGTCACTCTAAATTCTCACGCAAGGGTCAATTGGAGAGTGGAACAGCCTTAAGAAAATGGCACTTGCAAGAGGACAAAGATCTTTTACCCTGTCTTCATGTGGAGGTCTTTTTAATGTTCATATTAATGAAAAAGTTTAGCTAATGTAATACTAAATTGAAAATCATGCAGTTGATGACAGCATGGAATCTGAAAATGCATCAAGGTTGGAAGCCGTGTGTCAACTCCGTTATTTCTAAAACAGGTCTTAGTTCTTATATGATTTTAACAATTATATGAATCAGTTAAGGATCTTTCTTGATGATCTTTATTTGCTTTCTTTTCAAATTTTAGTAAGCTAGTTCTATGCAAATCATTCATGTTGTTCTTGTAAATATGGTCTATATTAATTTCAACTCTTCCTTGAAGTACTCTTGTCTGAACATGTTTTGATTTGGTTATGGGGCTATGATCCTCTAAATGTATCAAAAAAATGTAGAAAAAATTGAGCATACCTTGTTTGATGCATACTTAACATTCACCATTGAGTTTGAGTAACAGAATATGGTAATTTAGAATTCCTATTTGAGGGCTCATATTTCATGTTTATGTACAATTTTTGGGGCATCTTAAATGCTTTGCTTGCACTGAACCAAAGAGAAAAGAAAGGAATGCTTTGCTTGCGGTCTCTAGGAGACAGACATCTATATTATCTTTTGGAAAATTTAAATAGTACTAAAGTTTTTGGTGGACGCACCTTGATACAAATCTAACAAATAATAAAAACACCACCTATGTTATCCCAAGGTATTAACTGTCATAGGTTGATAATATCACTGATTCTGTTTAGCCATCTCCTGGGCCTCTTGTATATATTAGGAGTTAACTGCTGCTTTTTGTGATTTCAAGGTTTCTCAGAATTGCCGAAGTCTAATGGTTTCCTTATAATTGAAGCGAATGGTGGCTTGAATCAACAACGCCTATCGGTATGTCTTAATTCTTGATGATTTAGTGCATATTAAATCTCAAACAAACAAAAGTTACAGCAGAATGCTTGCTTGCTCATGTGAACATTGGTCTTTAGTTCCCCTGTTTTCCTTGATGCTCCCTTCTTGATGTTAGAGGTGCCATAATGTGCACCCTGTTATATGGTTTTCTTCTTACTAAAACCTTTTACTCTATTGCTTGCAAATATGTTGAATGTTGATGGCATAGGATGGACCATTTGTTCCCAAAAAATGCTGTTAAAATGTGTATGGAGATTTCCTTGAAATATCATGCAGATTCTGGAGTATTGTTGTCTTCATGCTTGCATGAAAATATTTAGCTGTTTTTTCCTTTGTTATATATCACTGTAGTAATAGCTTGTCAATTGTTAATTATAGAAGATAATGGCACTTTTATTTGATCGCTGCTTCATTCTTTTAATACAGATATGTGATGCAGTGGCGGTGGCGTGGCTTCTAAATGCAACTCTTGTCATTCCAATCTTTCATTTGAACAGTGTTTGGCGAGATTCCAGGTTATATAATCACCATTTTCTTTTTATAATTCACATTCTCAATGAATTTAGGTTTGAAATAAATTTTGGCTACCATTCTCTTTGCATAGAAGGAACGATTTTTCAATCATGTTATTTCATTATAGTCACTAATATGGCATAGATTTCCATTAGCATCTTTGTATTCTGGTTTTTATGGAATTCAAGTTACTTTTTTGTGTTTACTAGCTAATTTTCTATTTAGCAATCTAGCCTATTACCTTGGAGTTGTCATCTTTTGTCTCTTAGGCTACTTGGGTTGCGCTCCTGCAATTGACTGCTCAATTGGCAGAACATGGATTACTCTAGGTGTAGCAACCATTAGGCATCCTCTTTAATGCATGGGTGCCCTGTTTTCTTTGTCATTTGTGGCTTCAGGTGGATGTAGAATGGCATGATTGCTACCGTATAATATTCACAATTCTTGGGGCTATTATACTTGCAAAGTAGCAAGATAAAAGAATAAAATTGAGGATAATTTTGTCACCATGTTCCTCTTCTTTTTCCTTTTTTTTTTCTGCCTTCTAAGTATACAAATCACTTTACAGTTCTAGGGTCTTTGGGGTTCCATAATGCTTTTGCTGATCAGCCATAAGCAATTTCACTGGCTTTAGATCTTTAGTCTTCTTGGTCCTGTTGATTCCTGTTAGAAGAAGATAATTGAATAGGGATTTTATTGATGGCATTGCTCTCACCTTCTCTGCCCACCCATCCCAATATTGCTCTTTCTGTTATGTTATGATAGTATACCATTCAAATCAAAATGAAAGACGAAGGATTTGGCAGCAGAGTTGTAGACATTAGTCATGGAATGAATTTTAGAAGGTCAGCCTCTAAGGTATAGTCATAGTGTTTTTACTTTTGATAGTACATTTGTAAGCCTTAATGCAAAGTTATACTTTTTTCATTATTTATTTTAAATTTGAAAATAAAATATCATAAATAAACTATACAAATGAATTTTTTGATCCCAGTTTAGATAAAATTGTTAATGATAATAATGCAAATCCATAAGATGATATTTAATCCTTGTAAAAGATTGCTTTTAATGGCAAGAACTGCTAATTGTCTAGAAACCGCAACAGACTTGCCGATTGCATTGGAAACAACAGTTATTATTTTAAGCACTTTTAATTGATCAACTGCCTTTAGAGAAGTATTTGTATATGGATTTGGCTTAATAGAGGGCATCATTTTTAATTTGCCATTTTTTAGACCTCAAGGAGAAACGGGGTCACCTTGCATGAAACTTGAGACCACCTTTTAAAACAGAAATGATTGGTTTATATTTGAATTACTGCTTCGATCACAATTAGGTTTTTTTCAGTTTTCACCTTTTTCGTTAAGATGCTTCAAATCATTAATAAGTTCCCTTCTTGTTTTTCAATTCATTGCAGCAAGTTTGGAGATATATTTGATGAAGAATTTTTTATACATGCACTTAGAAATCATGTGAATGTGGTCAGAGAGCTCCCTGAAGATGTACTTCAGAGATTTGACAATAATATTAGTAACATTGTTAATTTGAGAGTAAAAGGTTGGTCAAGCGCAGCCCATTATCTCCAGAAGGTTCTTCCAAAGCTAGAGGCAATGGGGTATGCATTTTACTTTTATTTATTGTGTACCATATTTGCCTTTCCCTGTAGAAAAAAACAAAATTGTGAGAAAATCAAACTAACATTAATGTTCTTCGGGATGGAGAGAAACTTGAATGGTCTTATGGAAGTGAAGTACATTCACCTTTAGAAGAAACACTAATATTGAAAGAATGATGATGAGTGAGAACAATGTAAAGACTGTAAAAACTAAGGTTTATGTGTAAATTCGTTTGGAGCAGTTATGAGAGTCCTTTCCCTCTTTCCTTTTGGGGGAGCTAACTGCATTTCAGCAAAATTTCAAATGGTTCCAAGTAAAGAAAGATTTAGTAAAGTTGAATGTCTAAATAATAGTTGGGGAGTGCTAAAACAAATCACATGTTGAAATTACAGCAGAATACTCTTACTGTAACCAAAAAACCTTGAAGGACAGTTTGCCTTGCTATTATCTGTTCAGCACATGACACTAATTTTATCTCTAGAATGTACATGGTGTTCTTTCATCGATCATATCGTCAAAGCAAAAGCAGTTATTGATCATTGTTCTTCAATTTAGTTTAATTCATTAAACATGCCTTGTGATAGTTGGAACATAATCTTATTTAATTCATGCTGTATATTTCTGATTTATCTTCGGAAGTTGGAAGCATTTTATTCTTTTGGATTGTTTGAAGTCTTACATTTACTAGTAGTAGGCACCTATACATTTTACGACTCTTGAGTTATGTCCAGTGAGAGCTGTGAATATTTTATATATATGTATATATATTGTTCTCTTTACTTCTATTTCTTCTACACTTCCTCGTGTTCCATTTCCAATAACAGGGAAAAGGCTTTGTTGACATGGATTTGCAACAAATCATATGCAATAAGCTTACTGCTATATGATTTCATCTTTCAGGGCTGTTCGTATTGCACCCTTCTCTAACAGGTTGGCATATTCTGTTCCTTCTAATGTACAAGGGGTTAGGTGCTTATCCAATTTTCAAGCATTGAGGTTTGCAGAACCTATAAGGACACTTGCTGATAAAATGGTCAAGCGGATGGTCACGAATAGCTCCCATACTGGAGGGAAATATGTTTCAGTGCATCTTCGGTTTGAAACGGTGTTCTTCTTGTTTCTTGTACTTTGGTGGATGATTTTTTGATTCATGAATTTAACGTTTAGCCAAATTGTGCTCTAGTTCTGAAAGATAAATGTTTTCTTTGGGAAGGATATGGTTGCATTTTCCTGCTGTGAATATGATGGTGGGGAAGAAGAGAAACGTGAAATGGATATTGCTAGAGAAAGAAGTTGGAGAGGAAAATTTAGGCGAAGGGGCAGAGTTATAAGGCCAGGTGCAAATCGTATGGATGGAAAATGCCCTTTAACTCCTTTGGAGGTATCCAACTATAACTTTTTTTCTCGTTTGTGTGGTTAACTTTAGCACATGTTACCCAATGTTCTCAGTCAAGTCATTCTTGAATGTTTTTTTTTTTTTTTACTGGACAACATATTAATTCTGGAAAGCTGATGTTGCATACTGGAGTGTATATTTGATGGTACTGCAATCTTATTTGGCGATTCTCCTTGTTCAGTATTTGAATGTTAAGATATTGGTGTTTCAGGGTACGCAACTGTCATTTCTGTTTACTGATTTATTAATCTATTTACTTGCTTCTTTAGGTGGGACTGATGCTTAGAGGCATGGGTTTCAATAACAATACATCAGTGTTTGTCGCAGCAGGAAATATTTACAAAGCAGAAAAATACATGGCTCCCCTTAAACAGATGTTTCCGCTTTTAGAAACAAAGGATACATTGGCTACTCCAGAAGAGCTTGCTCCATTCAAGGTATTAAGCTTTTGACCTGTTGGGCTGCTTTGTTAAGTCAGACAGAGCAATATCTAATTATAATTGCTTCAAAGGAGGAAGAAGAAAACTAGAAATGATTCAATTCTTTAACATTCTAGTTCATAATGTAGGGCCACTCATCTAGGTTGGCAGCACTTGACTACACCGTTTGCCTTCATAGTGAAGTATTTGTCACAACACAAGGTGGAAATTTCCCCCACTTCTTAATGGGTCATCGTCGCTATTTATTTGGAGGACATGCAAAAACAATTAAGCCTGACAAAAGGAAATTAGCGCTGCTATTTGATAGTCCTCATATCAGGTAATTTGCGCTTCAAATCCATTTCATTCTTGTTGGTACTTTTTGGTCAGATTAGTTATTTTAAAAAGTTGATTTTGCTTTCATTAAATTCCCTTTTGTCTTGTTGGGAGGTTTGGCTTGTTCCGTTGTCAAACTGATTGCTATTAAGCTTCCACATGCTCTAGGTCAGTTGAGTTTGAAGTAACACTAGTGTTATTTAGTCAGTTGGGGCTGGAAGCAAGCATTTGGCTAATGCAAAGCTTCCATATGCAACAAATAGAAGCAGTCCCACTTGCAACTTTTATACAAGTTATCATTGTTTCCTAATGGTTCCCGATCCTTGGTCTTTCATACCTGTTTCTCCATTGCTCTTAACTTCAAACACTCCATCTACTTGCAACCAATCAAGAGATTGTTAAATTCTGTTTGATCAAATGAGGCCATTTATTTACATCATAGATTCCAGTAATTACAAGTTGACCTTGCCAGACCATTTTCCTTGAAAGTTTGGATGGGGTATAAAGGAAATCACTTCAATTAGGATCTTTAAAAGTCTAATATCAATTGCATTGTTGGGGGGATTTCAAATTTAGGAGAAATTTCTAGATGGAAATTGAGCACCTAAAATTGCCACTTGAAACTCCACATAAAGGTGGTTTTCTGTCATGAACAACCCAGATTGGATTGGTTGGTTGGAGCAAAAACCAAAGACTTGCCCTTTTTGGTGCTATGAATAAAATATGGCGTCTCTTGAACCTGCAAAAAGTTGGTTCTGCCAGTATAACATGATTGGTTTTTGCTCTTTCTAATTTTTTTCCCAAAAATTTGTAAGCTATGAGATTTAAACCTTTAACTTATTAATTCTATATTCAATACCATACCATTTTTTTAATTGCATATTTTCATTAAGAATATGATATTTAATATTAAATTTAATTATTTAATATCATTTAAAAAAAAATTATTGATCAGTTCAACTGGTCAAATTGGTTGAACAATCGAGGTCCTATGGTTTGACTTCTAGTTGAATTCTTTTAACACTAGTGGGTTTTCAGAACTGCATTAAATCTCCGTAAAAAGACATTTTTTAGTTATTATGCGTGTATATATATTTCTTAATAATATTTATACATTTTTTTACAATTGTGCTAATATTGCAATTTTTTGGATTTTTTTCTTTTTCTTATCTCAAATGTCATTTTCTTTTTTCTTTTTCCCCTTAATTATTTCGGATCCCATCAAATTTTAGTAGTCAAAATTTTTTCAAAGAAATATTTATCCACACAATACAATTACATTGGATTTTTGAATTAGTGCATTTGAATATGCTTTCTTTTAAAGAATCTTCAACTTCCTCTTCCAAATGCACTTTAAGTTAACATTTAGTTCCTCTTAAACTCTTAATAGGAAGCCAAGACAAGTGGTCTTTCATTGCTGGCATTGTGTTTTTTGATCAGGACTTATTTTCTTATTTTCATTCAAGCATTAGTAAAGTTACTTCAGTTTGGCTTTGCTGCCAATATTTGTCTACATCTTTCCATCCATTCAATGTGCTGCTTTAACTGAAAAGTGCCTGATAAAGAGCATGCCTAGTGGTATGTGCATGACAAGTTCATTGATAGCAATAGTCAAGACATTGCAGCTTCTAGTGGTGAGAAAAATAAACCTTATTAGGATTCTTTTTCACTCACCACCTCTATGCTGGTTGGCAGTAATTCAAGACCTTTGCATATGTAGCAAAAATGTGTGTGACCAATCTTACAAAAGAGCAGTAGGACTTGGGAGAAGGGGTTGGGGATAACGAACAACTTCGAAATTTTGTTACATTTAGGATTCTTGTAGCTAGAATTCTTCTTAGCTAGGCAGTCAATACCACTTGATTAAAATCTCTATAACCATGACTCCACTACCAAAGTCATCTGATAATGCAATTACGGTCTTCGCATGTTATAGCTGATTTGAAATTTGAGTGGTCTTGGACTCCTGCTGTAACTGACCCATCTCGAATAGTTCCTTTTTAACTTTTTATTTTGTATCTTGCTTTTCATCAAATTGGAAATAGCTTGCCTTGTGCAGCCACTGAACATTGGGAGGATCAATTATCTAATAAGAACAAACAACTTTGAAATTTTGTTATTTTTAGGATTCAAATAGTAGCTAGACAAGTCTCATCCTTACCACCATCCTTCTTAGCTTGGCAGTCGATATGAGATGATTCAAATATTTTTTTTATTCATCACCCCACTGCCAAAACTGTGTTATAGCCGACTTAAAAGTTGAGTGATCTTGTACTGCTGCTATAACTGTTCATCTCGAATAATGTATATCCTAAAGGTGATTCGCCAGTGCATCACTGTTGATTGTTGGGACCTATGCAAAGAACAAACTATCACTGGCAGAAAAAAGAATGGGTCTTCTTGTTTTATCTTTTATCCAACTTAGTAGGGCTTTGAATTTTCAATATGCTCCTCTTTCTAAAATTGGAACCTCTTACTATTTATTTTCTCTATTATCTTTTGTGCATTACCCTATCTGCAATTTTTTATGTTCTAGATTTTCTAGTTGTAATGTTTGGTTGGGTTCTACTACTTGAATGATCAGTTTAATTATTGCTTTGGGTAAATTCTATTTACACTCCATGTGGTTCGACTCTTTCCATGTAACACCATGAGATTGCGTTTTTGTTCCTAGAGCATGGTTACTCCTTTAGTTTCATCCAATGAAATCATCTTATTCCTTCACAATTAAGGGTATTTTTTATTTTTATCATGTAAAGTATAGAACTCACAAGGTGCTATATTAGAATAGTTGAAACAAGTGGTATTGTTGGAGTTTATGTTATTATTTTTTGTTTCACACGAGTTGTTCATAGTTGATATTTGATTTTGCATTTTCGAGCATGGCCTCTTATCTCTTCTTTCCTTCTTTAACTTGTTGGATGTAAGCATCATATGCAAAATCCTACTCTGTTTATCAAGTGTGTTGGTTGGAATGAGTACGACTTTCATGACTTCTTTCTTTGATTCAATATATTCTCAAAATAGAAAATTAAATATTTTATTAATTTGTTACCAACCCTTTTCAAAGGGCATACTTCAAAATTATGATATATTGTAATAATATTTTCTGTCAAGTGCATTTGATACTAAAAATATTACTGTTATGTTGCTGGTGTGTGTTTGATAGGTGGGAAACCTTCAGACGGCAGATGAAAGACATGCTGCGGCATAGTGATGTGAAGGGAGGTGAACTGAAGAAACCCAGCGGTTCAGTCTACACATTTCCCATGCCAGATTGCATGTGTAAACAGACAGAGGCAGCAGCAAATGAAAGCAGTTTGAGTTTTTGAGTACAGACAGTCTCCCTGTAATTTTATGGTGTATCGTCATGCGATTGACATGTAGGGTTTAATTCTTTAGTTTTTGATTAGATTATAGATTCTTTCAGGTTTCGATTCTTTCAAGGTTGAATTGTTCATAATGATTAATTTAGCACGCTGTAAACTTTATTGTTGTATATGATATAAATATATAATCCATCATAGTTTATTGGTGGCTTTGGTAACATGCTTTTACGAGCTGCTCTACTAATTTTGGGCAACTTCCAGCCAACTAGGGTCTTAGGGTTGGGGATTAGATCATATCAGAATCATGTGCTTTTGGCAACCACAGCTGTAGCATCCCTCCTTTGCTTTCTTGATCTCTATTAAACAATTGTAAGTTTATAAATAACTTCTAAAATTAAAATATTATAATAATTATATATTTTAAGACTTATTATTTGGTAAAAAAATTTAAATCCACAAGTCCCATTTATTTTCGTTTTAGTATCTTAAATACAACCTAAGGAGATAAATTTGATGATTAACGGAATATTTTCATGTCAAACGTACAAGAAGGAATTGAGCTGAGACATTATATCTTAAACAAGGGGATATAAGTGGATCGAGCAAAGATCAAAGTCAGAAAAGGTACCTCACCTGTTGGTAGAGTTAGAAGTGTTTTGGGCTATGTTGGATTTTATCTACGTTCTATTAAAGATTTTAATTTTTTTTTTTACAAAAAACATTATAAGGAAAACATTTGAACATCAATATATATCTATATAAACAAATGCTCTCGCCAGATGCTTTCGCTAGCAATGAATGTCTAGGATCTACACTGTCGACGAATCTACTACGGGCGACTAAGAAGGTTAGGAATAAAGATGATGAATCAGTGGCTAATGTTGATCAGGTGATGAAGGAGCCCAAACCTCGCAAAGTTTCTTTCAAAGACATGTTGATGGGGAGTGGGAAGGAGGAAAAAGATGAGGATGTGCACCTCCCAACTGGAGGATGATGATGAGATTACATTCATTGAAGGTGATGTCATTGAAGGTGATGTCAATATATCTCTAGATGGACCGTACCCTCAAATCTGCTTTTCTGAAAGAGTCCATAGTCTGATCGATGTATTGTAAAATGGCCATCCATGCATTAGCAAACCTAGGCTTCAACACTGTGAGCTCACTATATCTGCAAGCTCACCAATACTACGAGCTCATTATATCTGTGAGCTCACCAACATTGCGAGCTCATCGAGACTGCGAGCTCCTTATCTTGTAAGTTGCCAACTTGTACCGAAACAGTGATGATTTTTTTTATTTGACCTTTTGGTTGTTGATTAGACTGAAATCAACCGTTAAGGAAGCAAGTTAACTGAATCTAGTTGCAAGACTAAGTCAAGTTGTAATTATTTTATTATTATTTTCAGCTTAATTAATCTTTCTTGTTCCTGTAAACATAGCAATCAATTTTTTTATGAAACAGTTGATCACAAGCTGATCTTTTTCCAATTTTTGATTTTTTTTGCTTCTGTTTCAATTCTTTCTTCATAAAAAAATCCAACAATTGGTATCTAGAGCAACTTATCTTTGAGGGCCTATTTTCATAAAAATGTCTTCAGCAAACTTTACACCACCATTATCCCTGTTTTAATACATTATGGTGGAAGAATTGGATGGAGAGAGAGGATAAAACATATTTTTCTTCTTGTTATTCATGTACTTCATGGTGAAATTTTGGGAAAAAATAAAGAAAAGAAAAGTGAAATGAAAAAGCATTTAGAGTGAAAAAATGAAAATTTTAAAAGAAAAGTAATAGTGCTTTTGATTTTCATACTTTTGTGTTTTTTTCTTTTTTTCTTTTTTTGTGTATATGATTTATTCTAAGTGATGGAGAGATAAGGGTTAAGTGAAAAAGTAGTGTATTTGAAAAAGAATTTGAATGGACATTAGGGAAGATTGAAAATTAATACCATGTGCTCTATATTAATCCTTAAGTGACTTGAGTTTAGGTTAAACTAGATGTTATCTTGTTGTTTGAACGATCATACTTTAACTTAAGCCTCATGACAAGCCATTTAGGACTTAGTGACATTATTACATATTAGAATGGTTTAAGGGAGAAGTGATGAATAATGGACTTATTAGTTCATGATAAACTTTTGTTTAGTGCTTATTATTTTTCCAAGGCACTGATGAGATTGCACAAATAAGTAATTTGCACACAAAAGTACAAAAGTTTTAGTTTTTTTTTTTTTTACTATTTTCTATTTATGTGAATTTTTCGAAGATCATTTGTGTAGCACCCCAACTCAACTCGATTGTTGGGTCAAAATGAGATACCATATTCATTGTCGAATCAACTACAACTAGCTTCTCATTCAATATCAACACAACATCATACTTTTACCATATTATACCAAACATTCATATTGATTAAAAACAAGTTCAAGTAATTTAAAACACTTTAGAAACATTTTAATTGAGTTCTAGGTGTTCGGGGATGCTCGGGACCAAGTTTGGGTCTCTAAGGGTCAAAATAGGGGAAGGACCCCTGTTTGACCTAGTTGTATCGATAAAAGTGGGTACTTGTGCCGATATTACTGGGTGCTACTGTTCACTTTTTGCTACTAACTTATTTGTACCGATACATCTAACCACTTGATTCGGTACAAGTTTGTCAGGAAATAAAAATGACCCCAAAATTCATCTAGTTTGATCCCAAACAATACCAATTCAATTCAACTCATTATGGAACACTATAAACAAGTTTTAAACACTATTTAAAGCATATTTAATACCTTCAAACACATGACTTCAATCATGGTTACCACATTATCAATTTCATGCTTCAATTTACTTACTTAGCATACAAGTAACACATAAAGCATAGTATAAACATGGCAAATTAGGCATGCATATCTTCATGTCCCTAGTGTAACACATTTACACACCACCATACATATATGATCACATTCAAATTACTAAAATTGGCATGTCATAAAGTATTTGAGCTCATAGTTTGTTGTTATGGGTTGCTTGTAACAGCCCGTTTTTCAGTGGTGTCGGAAACAGTGGTTTCGGGGCTATCAAATTTGACAAGTAAGTTTTTAAATATTATCTTTAATATTTACGAGTTAATTATGATTTTAAAAAGGTTTTTTAATATAGTAATTTTGTTGTATAAATGATTTATTAAGTTCAAGTGGTTTTAGAAAATGAGGTATCGGGACCTCGTTTCCATAAACCGAGCTGTAAATATTTTTATAAATATTTACAGAGTGTCATTAAGTTGGTATTAAATTTTTTTTGGAAAATTTTATCATTTCGATAGTTAATTAAGCAAAAAGGACTAAATCGCGTAAAGTGCAAAAGTTGTGTTCTATAAGCTAAAGGTATTAAATAACTATATAACTTTAAAGTGGAGGTATCTATATGGTAATTAGACCATTAATGTGTTAGTGGATGATAGTGGTTTGGCAATGTTGTAATTTTTAAATATTATAAAGGTTAATAAAGTAAATTAGGTAATTAAATGATATATTAATAAAACAAAACAAATTTTTTGTTTTGTTCATCTTCTCCAAAACACCATAGCCGAATTTACTTGGAGAAAAATAAAGCTTGGTTCAGCCATGTTTCATTCCTTGCATGTAAGCCCCTAAGCTATCAATTTCTTGTAATTTTTATGTTTTAGAGATCGTTGCAACTAGGTCCAGCTAGCCCGTACCTTCGATTTTGAAATTGTTAAAGATTTTGAATGTTTCCATTGATTAATATTGTGATTTTTGATGTTAGATAATGAAATTGGAATGTTGATTTATATTTAAAAGTATTTTGTTAAGTGATTTTGATGAATTTTTCGATTAGAGACTAATTTGTTAAATTAATAAAAGTACAAGGATTTAATGTGAAATTTTTGCATAAATGGGCTGTTTTGGATACTATGAACATTCGGCTAAGCTCAATTCTGGGTAAAAATGGTTAATTTACATGTTTTGGGCTCAGGGACTAAATTAAATAAAAGTAAAACTTTAGGGGCAATTTTGTAAAAATGTAAAAAAAATGACCAAATTGTATGAAATGAATTGTTTTATTGTCTAAATTAATATATTGAATGAAATTATTAATTTAGATCAAGATCGGGTAGAAAATTGAGAAAATGGAAAATTACCAAAATGCCCCTAAACTTTGGTATTTCTGCAATTTAGCTAGGTAAGTTCGTATGAACTATACTATGTATAATTTTGATTAAATTGAATGTTATTATATTAAATTTTATTGAAAATGAATCGATATATATATGTTGGTATACAATTTAGCTTATAACGAAATGAGGAAAATTTAACGACGCATGTTGACTATCGAGTCCCGTTTGAACCTTAGGAATATTTAGGATACAAATGACATGTCATTAGGGGTTACCGTTTTTTGGGTGCTGGTCTCATACGTCCTATCGGTGGCTGAGTTTCTGACATGTGTTGCGGTTACTTTACAACTTGTGTGAGCAGCACCGTATAGCTACGTCTTGACTGACAGCTTGTGTGAATAGACCCATTTATGGCTTGAGAGAGAGCACTGATATGAGATATGAGATAGTAGTGGTTTCGACCACATGTTGGCACATAGTGTGTGAGATTCCCGCGTATCCGATATTATTCTAGTGGTTCAACAGGAAATGTTCTATTACGAGACGATATGAGTTCGATACGAACTAATACATGTATATAAATATGAAATACATGAAAAGGATGGTACATGATATATTGATATATTGAAATGGATGATATATATATATATATGAAGAAACGATAAGAGAATGATATGTATCATGACATGTACATATATGAATATCTTTGATATGTTGATACATGGAAATTATGTAAGTGGAGATGAGTAATAAACTCAAGTGTGACATGTTGAGAAAATAAGGTTATCAAGTTGAATTTATATGAAATGTGTTCAAGTATGCTAACATGTGTTGTTATTTGATGCTTAGGCAAGTGCCAAGCTGTTGGTTGAATGGTATTCTGTTTACTTATAGTTGCATTGGAATGGTAAGTGCTCAAATGAAAATATGCTTGTACTCATGAAAAAGTGGTAAGGTTTAAAATTATGCAATTTCTTATGAAATGGCTTATTATTTGATTAATTCGAAAAGGCTATGTTTAAATGCACTAGCTTGTGGATATGGTTGAATGATATGCTATGTCTTGTATGTTATGCAAATGTAACGGGTGTGGAAAGTAATGAAATGCAAATGAAAATAAAGAAATTTGGAAGAGTTTAAAGTTGTTAAAAATCCTACTATGCTAGGGATAATATGTATAAGTAATGCTGTGGATTTACTCATTTGGTGAGTTGTTGAATTTGGTTTCATGAATTGTGTGGTATCGATATATGATTATTCTTAATATGTATAAATTCCATATTGGATATGGATTGATCTGATTAAAGTTTATACGAGCTTACTAAGCATTCCTTACTTACGTAGTTATTTTTCTTTACTTTTCAGACTATCGGAAGCTCGATCGGGTTGGAAGCTCGTCGGAGATTTATCACACTATCCAGCGATTATATCGGTAGATTTTGATGTCTTGGTTAAGGTTATAATGGCATGTATAGGTATTTTGGCTAATGTTAGCCTATGTGTTTTGGTTGTGGAAATGACCATTTGGTTAGTTTGTATTTTGGCCTTGTGTTAGTAAACTGATATATATTATAAGGTGTATATAAGTAGCTTTGTAATGGTTGAAATATGACTTGTTATGGTTGAATGATGGTAGATAGAAAAGTAGTTGAATGTGCATATTAGATATGACATATAACTTGTTGTGAATTGGTGTTTTGCCATAATAAGCATATATGTATTTTGATACTAATGATTATGTGGTACAGTTGGTACCAAATGGTATGTTTTGGTCAGTGATTTACATGTTGTGTAATGATGCAAACTTTGTTAGAAGTTAATCTATTATTTTGGCCAAATTGAGTACATGGTTACACATGTTTTAATGTTGTCATTTGAGGTTCTTTTGGGCATATTGGTTGGATGTTATTACACCATATGTGTTTGTCTTTATTATGCATGATTTTGGTGCCTTTTGAGGGCTTATGTATATGTGCAAAAGGGATTATAGGTACATGTTGAAAAGGGTGAGAAAAATGGCTTGTAAAATAGCCTATTTTCGTCCATACAGGCAGAGACACGGGCATGTGTCTTAGCCGTGTGTGACACACGGCTAGGTAGCACAGCCTTGTGTCCCTTGTAGTTTTCAAAGGGTTGCAAGTCAGGTTTTACACGGCCTAGCACACGGCCTGGCACACGGGCTTGTGGTTTGGCCGTGTGACCCAAGTCAGTGAGTTATACGGGCACAGACACGGGCTGGAACACAGTCGTGTGTCCCTATTTTGAATGCCTACACGGCCTAAGACACGGGCATGTCTCTTGGCCGTGTGAGTCACACGGCCTGACCACACGACCATGTGACCCCTGCAGTTTGAAAATTTTCATCTTTTCCCTAAAATTTCTATATGTTTCTGTTTTAGTCTCGATTTGTTTCTAATGTGTTTTTAGGGCCTCGAGGGCTTGTATAAGGGACAATATGTATGCTATTGATTGATTTTTCTCTGATTGATTATATGAATTAAATGTTTTAAAATTTTTGATAGACCTGAAATGTAAACTCTGGTAATGCTTCGTAACCCTATTCTGACGACGGATACGGGTTAGGGGTGTTACATTGGTTGTTGCATCTGGGAGTATAGAAATGTTGCGCATTGCCCAATACAGGGTTCATATAACTATGTCGTGCTTTGTGCACACTGTAACGAGCTGATAGTCAGGGGTGACGGAAAGTATCGTTTCGGGGACTCTATTTCCATAAATCGGGTTATGGAGCTATAATAGAGGTGAATTAAATTTTGGATAAGTAATTTTCATGAATTAGGAGTTATTAAGGTACAGGGACAAAATTGCGTAAGTGCAAAAATTTGAATTATAGATTGAAATTAATTAAAAAGACTAAAGTAGTAATTACACCACTAATTAAATGTTGATGGACGGTGGTGGGTTGGTTGTCTTAAAATTTATTAACTAAACTATTAATTATATGTTATAATAATAATAATAATAATAGTAATAATGAAAACAAAATGAAAGAACGAGAAAACTTTCATTCTCTTTTTCCATGCAAAATTTCAAAGCATAAAGGGGGAAAAAGAGCATGAACGGCCATTGAAAATTTTGAGGGTTCAAGTTTAAATTGGTTAGTCAATTTAGTCACTTTTCTTGTAATTTTTACGTTTTTGGAATCCCAGTACTATAGAATAGCTAACCCATGTTATAATTTTTAGAAATTTTTTGAGATTTTAGATGTTACCATTGTTGTTTAGTTAAAACTTTAGGGGTTAATTTGATAGATTTTTAAGTTAGAAGTGAAAAAGGACTAAATAGCAGAGTTAATTATTGATTTTGAGCAATAGGGACAAAATTGTGAAAAATTAGAAATTAAGGGGTGGAATTGAAATTTGGGAGCTAAATTTAGCTTAGAGTGGGATTAGTATAAAATTTTGAGGTTAAATGTGGGATTAAATTAGTCTCAATTTAGGGACTAAATTGAGGATTAAGCAAATGTAGTATAAAAATTTGAAACTTAATAAGAATTAAGTTATGTATTATTAATATATTTTAATTATTTTATTCCGTAGCAGACGTCATTCCGGAATCCTCAAGTAAGAAAGGGAAAGACAAGGTTGACGTCGAGTAGCTCGGAATATACGGTTTGTGTTTCTATAATCCGAACTAAATCATGAATTATTGCATATTGAATTGTTTTTGTATGGTAAGTATTTGAGGAGAGAACTCTTGTACATTTGGACTAAATTGAATTAAATGACGAATAAAATGACCCAATTATAAATATCGAGAAATGTGGTATTTTTATGACTGCTGAATTGAATTTATATATTGAGAAAATATGGTTGCTATTAAATTGAATATATGTTTATATGTGATAATCTACATATATGAAATTGAGACATTGGTTGTATTGAAAAGTAAAATGAAACCCTATTATCTGTTTCAGGCTAAGTCGAATATAGATGGCATGTCATAGGATAGGAAGAGTACATGGATTACTTTGACTTCGAGTCGATGAGGCACTAGGTACCAAATTGCTTTTGTTCAACCGATGAGAAACTGGGTGTCAACTTATTATAGCATTAAACGCAATTATTTGCTTCAGATTTATCCGATGAGGCACTAGGTGCCAAACTGGTGTGTTGGTTGGATCCGTGTATCCATCCAAGTCTGAGTCATGTTAATAGGGAAAATAAATGATAATAATTTATGTGTTTGATACTAAAATGGCAAAGGATGAGAAATAGAAATGAGATGTGAAATGGAATATGAAATAGTAGATTTTATTAAGAATATTGATGAATTATGAGCAATGAATTCATGAATTGGAAATGGAGATGAATTATGCTATTGTACAAATTGATTTATCAAATGCCTTATGAAATTCTATTGTCATGTATTAGAACTTGCAAGATTAGTTGGATGTGAACAAGGAATAAGTGAATTAGTATTATTGACATGATATATTATATGGCATTACTTATTTGCATTTTTACATTTTAAGTATTTATATCCTGTTTTAATGTCCGGATTATAGAAATACCACTGAGTTATACTCAGCGTACGGTGTTGTTTTCCATGTGCAAGTTAGGTACTTTTTAGCTTGTTGACGACTCAGCATCCAGCACTGATCCCGGACTCAAGTGTGGTGATGTTCTATTTTGTTATGGCATGTACCTAGGTGGCCTTTTGGTTGATGATTGTTTTATTAATGTGATGATATTTTGAGTCCCAAGTGTAATGGTATTTATATGTTCATATGGTTGAGATTGAAGCTATGTCTTAGTATGTTAGTCAAACTTGATGTTTTACATACGTTTATCTTTAAACTTGGTAGCCTAATTAGCTAGAATATTAGCTCAATTATGAAAATTTGGTATAAATGTTTGAATGGTTGATATCTTATATTAATGTGTTTGGAAATATAAAATGTGGTACCAATGAGGGTACATTGTTTAGGCACTTAAGATGGATGTTTTGGTGTGTTTTGAGCATATTTAACGGTGATTTGAAATATGATAAATGACTGGTAAATGGGTTGCTTAGTGTCCAAGTAAACACGATTTGGTAAACTTGCATTTGAAGGTACATTTAGGTACACACGGCACGAGAGCATGATCTGTCATACGGTGGAAGTGTGACACACCTGCCTAGACACCTGGTAGTGTGTCTTTTAATTTAAGTACAAGTTTCACACGGTTTGGCACACAGCCTGCGACACGGCCATGTGACCCAAGTCAGTGAGTTACACGGGTAGAGACACGGGTTGGGACACGACCGTGTGTCCCAACATCAAATGCCACATGGCCTGGGGCATGTCACACAGCCGTGTGACCCCCGTTTCTAAGTTTTTGAAATTTTTCCCTAAACTTTCTGAATTGTTTCAATTTAGCCCCTGTTTGATTTCAGACTATTTCTAAGGTTCCCGTAAATTTGTATTAAGGGCTGTAAGAGTATTTTTACTCTAATTTTAAATGAAGTAGCAAACTTAAATTAGGTGAAGTAGGTCATTCTACTAATATTATCGATGATAGTATGCATAGTATAATTGAATGCATTAATGCGAATAATTGGAATAGTATTGCTGCGAATCCAACTTCTAACTTTCAAAAGAGGATAAATAGTGATAAGGGTATAGTTTGTGTAAAACCAAGTTTAGCATTGCATGGCAGTTCTCATTCTCAGTTGTTCAAGTTAATGAAATGGGAACATCAAATAAGTGTGCCCTAATTTCTGTATAATAATTAATGATAATAGTTAGCTTGCATAATTGCTCATGTTAAAATTAAATGTTCTGATTGTTTAGTAATGCTTCGTGACCCTAATCCGACGACGGAGATGGGTTAGGAGTGTTACATGCACCAAATCGTAACAAGGTACCAAATGGATATTCGCATTTCTGACATGATTTTTGCTTTTAGTTACATAGGCTAGAAGTTTAAATTGAAAATCAAATGTGATTAAAAGGAAAACAACTATAAGTTGATTAAGTAGTTATTATTAATTTTAATTTTGAATGTTGTTGGCGATAAGTTTAGCCTCGTTTCCTACAAAATGGTTGTAACTCTATGATATGATGATATTTTGATGCTTGATGATAATCTATATGTTGAAATTGTTATTATTTTGCTAGTACTTGGTCGTGCTTCAGCATGCATGCACCGAGGTAGAGTTTCAACATAAAATTATCAGAATTAAAGCGACTTATTTGCTAGTGTGACAGGTCTGATGTAATATTTGTGTTAAAAACGGAACACAGAGTATTTTTGAGGATCAAACCCAAGAGAGCTTGGGTGATAAAGTGATCTGCCACGAATTACACTATTATTTACATCCCTTTTTCACATAACTTTAGCTTGTTTAATAGTTAAATAAAGTCATTTTAGTACATATCTATGTTTTTATACATTGATTAGTAATTTATGTTTTTTAGTAGTTTTTATTATATCTTAGATATCTAAATTAAGTTAGGTGGTTATGTAGGTCAAATTGAGACCTAAAGATGCAAATTTGGGCCAAAACTATTGCCCATGTCGCGACACCAAGACATCGATGTCGCAACACTGGAGACAAAAGAAAAAAAAAGTCCTGAAATGAAATTGTCTGCTATGTCATGACACACCTCCTACTATGTCGTGACACGCCTCATGCTGTGTCACGAAACGGGTCCTATGTTGCAACACGGCTTCTGCACGGCCCAAAAATCCCTATGTATGACGACTGCATTTTTTAGGGCAATTAAAGGTCTTTTTCCTAGTCGAACTCTAAGTACTTCAAGGATATTTTAGGCACTTTAATATTCCGAATTTAGCCTATATAAAGGCCATTGTAACCCGATTAAACAAATAGATTTAGGGAGATAGATTATTATTTAGCTTTTATTTCATTCTTAATTTTTACTTAGTTATTCCTATGTTCGCTTAATCAAAGGATTCTATTCCGAAGTGAGACTATCGTGAGCGGAGATTGTTTCAGAACTGCACTATTACATCGATTAATCCATGGGCATTCTCTTCCCTTATTCTCTTATTTAATCAATAATCAAAGTTAAAGAAAGATATATAAATTGGGTATTTATTCAAGAGTACTTGGTTTCTAGGAAGTGACGCCTCTAGTAGAAGATCTAGACAGGTGAGGCTGAGAGGGTATCTTGTTGAGTAAAACTTGTGTCAAATAATGAGACCGAAAGGGTATCCGTGTGCCTAGGTGAGACCAAGAGGGTATCTTAGGTGGTAATCCTTAGTAAAGATTAGACTGAGAGGGTATTCGTAGCTAAGGGTGGTAAGTACTTAATTAAGAGTAATTATTGACTTAATTAATAATTGGGTAACGCAATTGATTCTAGGCTAAGCAGCTCACGCAGTCGAAATAATGAATAGGAGAAATTTGAGTAACTTAACCTAGGGTTAGATTTAGTGTTAGTTTACTTTAATTAGTTTTATTATCTTAAATTAGAATTAACACTACTAATTCATAACTAGATTAGATTAGTAATTATTTCGGTAATTGGTTTAATAGTGATTTTCTCCAATCTGCAACCCTTTGGGTACGATCCTCGAAATACTTTCCAGTGTTCCGTTGTAACACTTTAACTATATTAAAATTTGACTTGTTCACTTGTAGAAACTGCACTTAACTCTTATCTTTATATTTTTGTACGAATTTACACTCTCGACGTTCGCAGGTCGAGAGGCGATCAAAAGTAAATAACAATGAAAATGCATACAAATATGAAGTCTAGCTAGCTACTCGCTATGTATCATAGTACTGCAATTCATCATCAAAGATTAATTACATTATTTAACACATAAGACCAAATTGCAAAACAGTCAAAAGTGCAAAAAAATCAATTCAAAGGACTAAAGTGGTCAATTAACTTCCATGTTGCTAGTCAATTCTTGGATTAGAGATCTAAAGGGTTCAAACTCCTAATCGGTTCAATTTTACCTTTCGATCACCATTTTACCCAATTAGACGATTTAGTTTGGTTTATCTCTCGATCTCACTAAACTAAATCGAAACAATCGAATTGATTCTTAATAGGCTCTCCTCCCGGTCTCACTTATCTAATTGTTCACCTAGAGGCATCAATTCTAGGTTTTGAAATCTATTCAGTTTAGTCCAATTTTTATGATTTGGTCCTTGGCCCAAAAACTAAACAGGCAACAGTTCTATCAACCAACCACCATGAGATTTAGTTACTACCTATCATCAACACACAAACATCAGTCAAATATATGCTCAAGTGATTTATTAAAGAAACAATAAAAAGCAAGGTTAAAAAAGTCTAGGGACTCTTGATGGAGTTTTTGTAGAAGATGATAGCAACAACAATGAAGAAGAAAGCACAACTAAAGTTGGGAATTTTACACTTTTGAAAGTTAACAAAGCTGAAATCTATTAAAGGAATTATAGGGAAATCAAAATACAAAGTAAGGTTTTTGTATCTAAGTGCAAGAAAGGGGAAGCTATAGTAAAAACTAAGAAAACTACCAGCTACAACCACTATGCTGAGAAAGGTAAAGAACTAAAACCTAAAAATAGAGAAGAGAATAAAAACTAAGCTAAAATGTTGATAAAATGTGGATCCTTTAGTTTGGAAACCAAAACTGTCTTTAATACAGCCAAAATTCAACCTTAAAACTTGACAAAAATGTCCTTGGAGTGTATGGGTTGACTTGTGCTTGTCTTGGACATAAAATTAGCCCTATAGTATTTTTCACCTCGTCGAGCTTTCATGTCGTGACATCCTCGATAGTGGCATGATCTTGGCTTTGGGGGATCTCAATGTCATGACGTTGACTAGTCGGTGTCACGACATCCTCGGCACTGGCCCTAGCTCCTTCACTTCAACCATCAATAGTGGTATCACAACTTTGAAGGCTGAGAGTGGTGACACAACAACCTTGGCATCGTGACATCCTCTGTAACACCCAAACCCGGCCTAGAAGTTAGGCCCAAATCTAGTGTGTCACATGGAAATAAAAAAAAAACCATCTTTGCGATTATTAAAAACTTGCTTGAGAAATACAGCCTCTTTGTTAAAACCAAAAACACTTAAGCAATTGTTAACTACTTGAAAACGTAATAATCTTTAAAAAAAAAAACCTTTTTAGTAGCGAAAGCATATTTGAAATGAACAAAATAAAAATGTGATGTTTAGAAATAGAGTTGCAGAAGCATTTTGAAATCGTTGCGGAAACGTAGATAAAATGCAAGTATTTTTGAGAGATCGTTTGATGAGTCGAAAATCGAGGTAGTGAGCTTTAAAATCGTGGCTTTTGAAAATATTGTTGATAATTCGAGTGAAAACTTCCATGTTAAAATATTTATAAAATTTATTATGAAATCCATTTGTTAATCGTTTTTGGAAAACCTTTATTTAAGTTTTTAGAAAAGTTTTCGTTTTAAACAATTTAAGCAAAATAATAAGTATATCAACCATAAAGCAAATAATAAAACACTCCAGAGGCCTTATTACAACTTAAACCAAAATAGCAAAATAATAATAAAATAAACGGAAATAGAAATTTAAAATTTCATTAACACCATTTCTGAAGTATGGCCTCCACCGAGTCATCCATGGCCCAAGTCCACATTACGGAGCATTACCTACAGAGATTAAAAAGGAGGGGTGAGTTACTAGAACTCAGTGTGAAATCCCCTTACCGTTATCCACTGGCCTGAACCCACATAACAATATCTTGGGCCTAAGCCCTTGTACAAAACAAACTTAAAATGAAGCAAATGTATGAATGTAATGCAATCCCAAACCAACCTAATAATCCATCCGCTACACACCACCCGTACCATCCATCACACCTATGGGGATCTTTTGTCAACCCACCCCGCCAACACACCAATCGTAGGCATTTAGACATTTATATCAAATTTGAATTGTGGTCATGCCACCAGAATATCAGAATATACGTGACTTAGCCACGGACAAAATGTGTGAGTCACGATTATGTGCGAGATCCACCAAATTTCACTTCCCGATCATCAATATCCCAATCCCATGCAACTTATGTAAATGCAACATACATCATAAATCATGTTATTTACAATATAACCACGATAATTAATAACTCAGAGATTTATTACAAACAATTTGGCCCATTAACACTTTACAAAATCGGCCCATTAGGGCATTATAACAATTTGGCCCATTAAGCCAATATATCAAATCGGCCCGTTAAGGCAATATATCAAATCGGCCCATTATGGCAATATAACAAATCAGCCCATTAAGGCAATATAACAAATCGGCCCGTTAAGGCAGTATAACAAATCGGCCCGTTAAGGCAATATAACAAATCGGCCCTTTAGGGGTATTTCCGTAATTCGGACCATAGGGGCATTTTCGTAATTCGGTAATCTTACCCACTAAGGGTAATTTGGTAATCTCGCAACCCAGGGGTATTTGGTAATTTACCCTCCAAGGGTATTTCGGTAATTCATAACCTAAACTTAACTACTAATGTGGGGCATAAAAATCGAAAGCTGTCCATCTGCGTCAGATTGACTAAATTGACTATAACTCGAGTTAGGAATCTCGAAATCTAAATCCGTAAATTTTCCTTGAAACTAGACTCATATATCTTCTTACTACTATTTTTCCAAAATTTTTGGCTTAGCAGTTTAGTATAGTTTATTCCTTAAAGTTTCCCTTGTTTCACTGTCCAACAATTCTGACCTCTCTTAACTTAATTTCATATATCCCACTTTAAAGTTTTCATATGTTGCTCCCACTTATTTCTATTGAAAATAGGCTCACTAAGGAATCTATACATATAAATTATAACTCATAATTCCCTTTGTACAATTTTAAACGATTTTTCCAAGACAGAACAGAGAACCGCGAAGTCGATCAGAACCAGTCTCACTAAAATTAAGATATCACAGAATATACAATTCCTCTTCCTCCTCTGTTTCTTTCATATAAAAATAGACACAGTAAGCTTTATTTCGATATCTTTTTCACTTTCTAAATTCCTTTATCCTATTTTTCGTGATTTTTCAAAATTACGTCACTGCTGCTGACCAAACTGTTTCATTGCAAAAATATGGTTACCACTACGAATATACGCACGCCCGAGTGGTCACGGATGCCGGTTTCCGGTTTTCTTCGGTATTTCGACCGAATCATAGAACATATCATACAAACATTCAGAGAGGTATGATATTACACACCATTTCAAACATGTATTCGGAAGGGTTCAGGATTACACACCTGATTTGGATTCCCTAAAGAACCACTCTTCGTTGCCCCCACAATCGCGATCCTTCCCTACTAGATTCTAAAATCCGGTCTTGCACCTTGGCTATTGCAACGAGTCCCAATCAACTTTCGAAACCAAGGCTAAGATAAAGATAAGTAGCAGCAAGGATGGCTTGATTCGGCCTTCATCAAAAGAGAATAAGAGGGGTTTAAAATAACAACAAGTGGCTAGATTCGGCTTAGCCAAGGGACGAGAGTTTCGGCTTAGCCAAGTCAAGAGAAGAAAGAACAAACAACATGAATAAGAAGAAAGAACCTTTACCTTAATAATAGGGATGAACCGAAATGAAGAACACGGTTTGGCACTAGTAGCAAGACAACAAAGAAGGATCGGTAGTTTCGGTTTTCAAGAGAAGATGAGTGAAAATAATTGGTCACAAAGGCTAGGTGTTTTCGGCAAGACAAGAAAGAAAAGAGAAAATGCCCACTATTGTCTTGAAGTTGCGGCAATGAGAGGAGAAGTTGGAAGAATGAACACAAGGGATGCCAAAAGGAATTAGGCCTAACCAACACCAAAACTATCAAAATTCTCCCATCAAAAATTTGGCTACCCTCTCCCTTTCCCAAACCATTTTCATCTTTACCAAAAGATGAACATAGACCAAATAAAACCTTTCCAAAACATTCCCCACGAAAAATGCCAACATGTTCCCTATTCCTTCCCTTTTCTTTTACTCCTTTCCATCCACTCTTCCTTACCATATTTCCTTAGCCACCTTGCCAAAATTAAAAAGTCCAACTTGCCTTATTTACAAGCTTGGCCGACACTTAGGGAAAGAGTACAAAAAAAATAGTCAAAATTTTGCACTTGATGGGATTTGAACCTCCTCCCTCAAAGTCCTTCATGTGGCGCCATAACCTCTTTACCATATGCTCAATTATGCAAGCAAATTGCTCTCTTATTTCCATAAGCCTTGATGCCTCTTACTATCTCTCCTTAAAGTGCTAAAACACAAAATTTTACTAAAGCCCAACTTAAACCCGGAACTTCATAGAACCCCGTAACTTTCTAAAATCACCTTCCTAATAAGTCCAACTTGAAATAATGCCGTTCTCTTATTCTCAAAAATTTTTAAAACGCTTCTACGCTCAAGGCCCAATGGGCCCAATCCTACTAGGCCCAATTTCGGGTCGTTACATCCTCGGTAGGCTACACCAGGTTGGTTTCTCATTGAAGTCTTGCTCCCCTAAGGTGATGAAGGCTTAGTGTCGCGACAACCACGTTAGGTGCAGTTTTTCTCAAGGTTTGGCCGTTGTTGTCCTTTTACACAAACTCAAGTACACCATTAGGCTCCCAATGGCACAAATTTTCCAATTTAGGTCTAAAAAAAGATTAAAGTCAAAGAAAAATGATCATTAGTACTAAAATCTAAAAATCAACAAAATCATAGAAAATACTCGTAAATTGCTTCATAACAAACTCATCAAGTGTTTTAGAGAGACTAATTTGTTGCATCAAATTACGCCAGATCAATAATTTAGTTATGTTTTATGATTTTTTTTAAAAAAAAATCATTGAACATCATTGAGCTTTGAGGAAAGCTTAGGGCTCAAATTGTTGTTTTCATCCATAGATCACATGTGAAATTCAAAAGAGTTTAGGGTTTTGAGTTTCCGGCATACCTCATGGCACTTCCATTTGATGAGTTTGATGTAATACTTGGTATGGATTGGATAACCACTCATGATGCCATTGTAGATTATAGAATGAATAAGATTTCTTTGAAAACTTTCGGTGGTCTTATAATGAATGTTATTGGAGAGAATCCTAAGTGCTTTTTCAACTTGATTTTTGCAATGTTTATTGGATTTGGTGCCCTAAGTGTAGTTTTTTCATCTATGTACACTTGTATTTTTTGGATCAAATTGGTTTAATAAAAATATTCATAAATGGTTTTTGCACGCAAAGAAAAATGGAAGCAAATATTGTCCTTAATGGTTTTTGGACGCAAAGAAAAATTGTCCTTAATGGTTTTTGCACGTGATAAACCATAAAAGTAACATGTTTTAATCCCATGCTTGGCATGTTTTTGGATGATTTATTATATAATTTAGTGAATTTGATACTCCTAATCCTTTAATTTCATGTTTCTATACTTAGGTGAGCATAGGGGAACAAAAGAAGCGGAAAACGGGCCAAAAACGAACAAAACGGGCTGATTTAAGGATCCACACAGCCAAGACCATTCCCACACAGGCTGAGCACACACACGCCCATGTGGCAGCCCGTGTCGATATCGTTCCCTATTTCCCGAACACGCAAAAAAAAAGCCAATTTTTAGGGTTTCTGAGCATTCTAAAGTCTATAAATGCACACTAGAAGAGGACCTAAAGGGGCACGCAGAGCTGAACAAAGAAAAGACTCGAAGAACGCCAACAGATTCAACTCAAAAGCAGGATCTCCTTCATGACTGAAGATCTCCATTCAATTTCTCTCGAAGTTTTTGGGTTTCTTTATGTTTTGTTGTTTTCCAAATTTTGAGATGTTTTCCTTCCAAAGTATAAACTAAATTCCCTAGATACCTAGGGAGGATGAAACCTAAGACGGATCTTATTATTTGATTTTTCTGAATTACATGATAAATATTTGTTCTTGATCTCAATTATGTGTTCTTATTTCATGTTTTAATGTTTTCAGGATATTAATTCATGATTGTTGTGCTTATTCAGTGGAGCAAAAGTCCCTGTTTAAGAGTAGATTTGGCATAATTGAGTGGAGTTGCATGCAATCCTAGAAATAGGACGACGTAAATCTACCGGATTAGAGTCAAATCTAATAGGGGAATCCATAGATCGAGTTAATGTGACAATAGGGGTTTTAATTAGAAAGAGATTTCAATTAATCAACCTAGAGTTAGTTGTTTTTATTCTCGAAAGAGATATTAACATAAGTTAGGGATTTCTACGGATCAAGACAAGTGAATAAATCGTTTAATTCAGATTTAGAATAATAAGTGAAGTCTAGGTGGATTCTTTCCTGGGTATTGTCTCTCCCATCGGTTTTCTTCAAATATTTTCCTACTTTATTCTCTGTTTCGTCTTAGTAATTTGGTTAGTTAAGATTAGGTTAAAATAAATCCCTTCAATTTATTCGGTTAGATAATAAAAAGATAGTAACTACTAGTACTTTTAGTCCTCATGGATACGATATTCCCGACTCACCATAGCTATACTACCATTCGATAGGTCGCTTGCCTTTGTCGTATTTTAGTTAGTTCGTGACGTCATCAGCACGTAATGCAAAATGGTTTTTGCACGCACGCAAAGTTGTCTTTTCGTCTATGTACACTTGTATATTGTCCTTAATGGTTTTTGCACGCAAAGCAAAATGGAAGCAAATATTGGCTTATTGGTTATCTAATGTTTAACTAATACTAAGTTGTATTATGTGGTCGGATCGTAATACGGAAAAACAACTTATATTAGTAGATGAACCTAAAAATGTCCTTAGTCTAATCAAAAATGAGAAAAACGATTGAAAGACTAATAAGCCGTCTATCAAGTCCAATTGGGGATATGCTTGGTCTTTAGTATCGGAGCGGATGACTCCCGAAGACAGAAACATAGATGTGACTGACTGGACTAACAGTACATCGGATTGGACCCAAGTAGAATAGATCCTGAATCCGTTTATGGATTTATTCACTTGTGATGTTCATAGTGTAGCATACCTTAATCATGAGTGAATGATGGACTATGTATGCGTGACTTTTATACTTTGATGTAAGTAAAACCCTGAGTTCAAATAGATAAGGAACTGAAAGCTAGTGAGTTGGGTATACAAATTTTGTAGTATGTAGCATCATTCATAATAATGAAATTAATAACCAAGAAATTTTAAATTTTTGCTGTGATAGATTACCATTTTTAAACCAGATTTTTCCCTACAATGTCAACTCAAAACTTGATGATGAAAGGATGTAAGGCGTATCTGGCTTACATCCAAGGCATTAAGGTTTCTAAATCGATGCTCGAGGAAGTTCCTAGAGTTCGAGAGTATTTCGATGTGTTCCCAAAAGAGTTTTCAGGCTTACCACCTGATAGGGAGGTTCTGTTTTCCATTAAGGTAGCATAATTTTTTTCAAAACTTTAAAAGTTTCACAAAATAGTCCCTGGGCTAGCTAGATTAAACTACAACGATTTCAAAAACATAAAATTCATGAAAAACGAGTGAAAATTAACTTACATGAAAAGGATTTAACTTGGCCGAATCTTGAAGGTTTAAAAATGTCTTCTCCAAGCTTTTGTTTTCTCAATTCGTGAAAATGGCTAAGTGAATGAAGATGATATTTTTTTTATGTTTTTAAGTACTTTATATTTATAAATTTACACTTTAATTTAATAAACTTTAAAATAAAAATTACCAACTGTCCATAATATTTAACTATGGACTAACTGCAATGTAAAACCTCTCACTTTCACTTTTTAAGCCATTTAATTAATAAAAACCAATAGTGAGTGAATTTTGCATCTTTTCTAATTTAGTTGTTTTTCTTTAATTAACTAGCCAAACATTAAAATTTTCAAACCAAACTTCAACATACCTATAAAGTAACTCTGTAAATATTTAAAGGCTTGGTTTACAGAAACGAGGTCTTGATACCTCATTTTTCAAAACTACTTGACTTCAGGGACAAACCACTTGTACTTAAATATTCGTTCAATCAATAAAAATTATCAAATAAAAATTCAATATAATACTATATTTGACTCGTAAATATTAAATAATAATACTTACGAACTCACTCGTCGGATTTGTGGTCCCGAAACTATTATTTCCAACACCACTAGAAAACAAACTGTTACATGTAACACCCCTTACCCGTGCCCGAAACCGGGACCGGGATTGAAGCATTACCTAACTAATCTCACTTGACATCTCGAAACGGGCTATAAAATTTCGTTTAAACCCATCACTTGCACATACTCGGCCTAAGAAGCCCCAAATATACCTCTAAGAGGTATCAGAACTATTCCGGGAGCTTATACGAGCTCGGGAACTTTTCAACAAAACAGGGGCCACACGCCCGTGTTGGTCTAGGGACACGCCCGTGTGCCCCTAAGACATGTCCGTGTCATTCACCCGTGGTCGATCCTGACCAATTTCACACGGCATAGACACTCCCGTGTCTTCTACCCGTGGTCGATTTAAATTCCACAATTAATGTGCAGACTTCACACGGCCTGGGCACACGCCCGTGTCCCTAGCCCGTGGAGCGTATTGACTTGCAAACCTAGCATGCAAGGGGACACACGGTCAATTCACACGCCCATAGGGCTGACCGTGTGTCCCACACGGCATAGACACACGCCCGTGTGTCTATTCATGTGGACAATAAGATAGCTATCTACCAAGCCTTTTTGCCACCCTACATTACACACATGCAAACACCAATCCATTTCAACACAATTCAACAACCATACACAATGGCATACACTTCAAGAAAATCACTTTCATTAAACATAAGAATTTGCCGAGTATCGGCCTAACTTAATAGACCATTACAAAAAGGAGGTTTTGATGCCTTACAAAGCCAACATTTTGGCCAACAATTACGACCTAACAAAATACTCGAGTCCTATACATGCCATACTAAAAAATAAGTCTAAATTGTTATACCAAAGTGGTGTCGATAGTGTGATTTTCGAACTCCTACGTCCCCGTTCCTCGAGTTATCTTGGCAATACTACAAGGAGAAAGAGCAATGAAAGGGGTAAGCATAAAACTTAGTAAGTTTGCATGGATATGAATAGCAACAATAAGCTCATAAAATAATCCATTCATGACATTAACTAACCATACACAAGTCATAGGCTTCTTGCCATACTTACTCACAATTGCCCTTATTTAGCACATACCGTATCACATATTGTAATCGCTTTTTCGTGACTCATTCACGAGTACCTGTATTCACTCATTCATATGACTTTAGTACAAATCTCATTTCAACTTCTAAACCCATCTACTTATCCCTTTAATCACTAGGGATAGTCAAAGACGCATATTCAACATCGTTCATGTAGGGACGAAGCCAATGCCACATCCCCGGGATGGTCTTACATGGAGTTACTTCTAAACGCCAATGCCACATCCCGAATATGGTCTTATATGGAATTTCACATCAAGTATCGATGCCATATCCCGAATATAGTCTTATACAATTTTCATATTCATTACCGAAGCCATATCCCAGATATGGTCTTATACGGGATCTCAACTCAGTGCCGAGGCCATGTCCTGGACATGGTCTTATACGGGACCTTATCTATTTCATATTTCGATGATAGCATTTTCATATTCACATGGTCCACTAGGACTTCAACATCTCATTCAACATCAATTTAATGGAGTGTCATGCATCAATATGATATCAAGCATTCTCAATTATGCTAACATAGATATTGCATTAATCACATACGAACTTACCTCGATTCCAAAATGAGTTAACTCATCGGTTTAGTCCAAGACTTTGTTCTTTCCCCGATCGAGGCGGATTCTCGGTTCTTCTTGCTCTATAATAGCAATTTAGCTCATTTTAATCACCTCATTAATAAAAGCATTTCAATAATCATGCTTAGGCAAAATTACTATTTTGCCCCTAGGCTTTGGCAAAATGACCATTTTGCCCCTAGGCTCGGAAATAAATTCTAATCACATTTCTACCTTCCATAAGCCTAGCTGAACATTTAATACTCTTATAGCTATTATCAAAACTCAACATTTCACATAATTACCACAATTTTGTAACCTTTTCATCAAGGTCCAATTAGGTGTTTTCATGGCAACACCTTTCACAAGAGTTGTTCATCTAACAACCAAGACTCATTTTCTCCCATAAAATTGCCGCAAATAACTATGATAGCTCTCATGGAAAAACTCTAAAATTTTCACCATATTGCACAATAGTCCCCTCATTTGAAAGCTTAAGCTTTAGGGGTCCCAAAAGTACAACTATTTTCAAGAAAAGGTCACTAGAACACTTACTTATGAAGAGAAGAGTGTGCTGAAATTTTGAAGCTTTCTTCCCTCTATTTGCTTCTAATTTTTGGTGGAAGAGTGAAAGAGAAAAGATGATATCTTTTCTTTCCTTATTTTATTAATACTAGTCAAATTAGTCCACCTACTATCACCAACTTTGACCATCATTGACAAATTTGTCTCCTATGCTACTCTATGGCCGGCCAAGCAAATATTGGGGGTCTAATTGCCTTTTAAAGACCTCCAATTATCAATCTATGACTCTTTGGCACCTTTAGCTTATAAAATGGAACTTTCACACTTTATGCGATTTAGTCCTTTTTCACGATTATACATGAAATCGCTAAAATTAAAGCACCAAAAATTCTCATGTACATATTCTATCATGCTTTGACTCATAATATAACCTAAAAATGAATTTCTCAAATCTCGGATTAGTGATCCCGAGATCACTTTTTCGGCTAGCCCCTAAATCGGGCTGTTACAATTCTCCCACCCTTAAGGATTTTCGTCCCCGAAAATCTTACCAGTGAAAAGGTTAGGGTATTGGTTTCTCATCATTTCCTCGAGCTCCCATGTAGCCTCTTCTATTCCGTGCCTTTGCCATAAAACTTTCACCAGGGCTATGCTTTTGTTTCTCAACTGTTTGACCTCTCGCACCAAAATCTTAACCGGCTCTTCACCATAAGTCAAGTTCGGTTGTATCTCTACCTCTGATGGTACAATGACATGTGAAGGATCCGAAGCGATGCGGCGCAACATGGATACGTGAAAGGCGTCATGAATCTTTTCTAGTTCGGTGGCAAGGCCAATCGATAAGCTACCGGTCCTATCCTCTCGGTAACTTCGTAAGGTCCGATAAAACGCGGACTCAATTTGCCCTTACGGCCAAATCTGAGGACTTTCCTTCAAGGTGACACTCTCAAGAACACTTTATCACCGACTTTGAATTTTATCTCTCTCCTTTTTAAATCTGAATAGGACTTCTGTCTATCTGAGGCAACTTTCGCAGTCGCGAATCACTTTTACTTTCTCTTCGGTTTCCCTGATCAACTCAACCCCATGAATCTGTTTCTCTCTGAGTTCTGACCAATACAAGGGCGTTCGGCATTTACGCCCATACAATGCCTCATAAGGCGCCATTTTCAAACTTGACTGAAAACTGTTGTTGTAGGCGAATTCCACCAATGGTAAGTATTTCTCCCAATTACCTTGGAATTCCAAAACACAACATCGAAGCATGTCTTCGAATATTTGAATCACTCTTTTCGACTGCCCGTTGGTTTGTGGATGGAAGGCTATACTGAAACTCAATTTCGTGCCCAAGGCTTCTTGTAGCTTTTTCCAAAACCGTGGCGTGAATCTCGGATCTCTATCCGAAATGATCGAAACAACGGTACACCATGGAGTCTTACTATTTCGACATGTATAAGTGCGCTAATTTATCAAGCGAATAATCGACTCGCTTTGGTATGAAATGGTGACTTCGTGAGTCTGTCAACCACAACCCACACGCGTCTTTCTTCTTTTGGAGTCGAAGGTAAGCACATCCACGAAGTCCATAGTAATACTGGTCCCATTTCCACTCGGGAACCATAATGGGTGAAGTAAACCCGAAGGTACTTGATGTTCAGCCTTCACTTGTTGACAAATCAGGCATTTCGATACAAACTCGGAAATGTCTTTCTTCATACCAAGCCACCAATACCATTTCCTCAAATCATTGTACCTCTTCGTCTTTGCGCTGGTGCACATTCAAACATCCGCTATGCGCTTAAATTGCAAGATTTTGTGAATAAGCTCATCATTTCTGGGTACACAGACCCTATCTCAAAATGTCAGACATCCATCAGGATTTAGTCGAAAGTCTGATTCAACATTCGATTCACATAAAACTCTCTTGGTTTGCAAACTGCTATCATCTTTCTGAGCTTCACAAATCTCTTGGAGAAACAATGGTTTAGCCTTCAATTCGGCTAAAATGGAACCATCACCCAACAAGATCATCTGAGTGTTCATGGCTCTTAGTGCAAACAATGATTTTCTACTCAGAGCATCGGCGACTACGTTCGCCTTCCCCGGATGGTAGTCAATCACCAATTCATAATCCTTCATCAGTTCTAACCACATTCGTTGCCTCAAATTCAATTTTTTTTTGAGTCATCAAGTACTTTAGGCTCTTGTGGTCGGTGAAAATCTGACACCTTTCACCATATAAATGATGTCTCCAAATTTTTAACGCAAACACAATTACGGCCAACTCTAAATCATGAGTCGGGTAGTTCTTCTCGTGCGGCTTCAATTGCCTAGAGGCGTATGCAATCACCTTACCCTCTTGCATAAGAACACAACCCAATCCGTTCAGGGATGCATCACTGTAAACCACAAATTCTCTTCCCGATTTAGGTTGCACCAAAATAGGAGCCTCAGTCAACAGTGTCTTCAATTTCTCAAAACTCTGCTGGCACTCTTCTGTCCAAACAATCTTCACATCTTTCTGCAAAAGTCTCATCATTGGGGTAGCTATCATGGAAAACCCCTTGACAAAACGCCTATAATAGTCGGCTAGGCCTAGAAAACCCCTTACTTTCGATACGCTCCTCGGCGGTTTCCAATCAATAATCGCTGAAATCTTACTCGGGTCTACTCTAATTCCATCTCCCGAGACAATATGCCCCAAAAATCCCACTTCCTTGAGCCAAAATTCGCTCTTACTGAATTTGGCATACAATTTCTCTTCTCTCAAAACTTGCAGAACCGTACTCAAGTGCTCGGCGTGTTCGTTCTCATCTCGAGAGTAGATCAATATGTCGTCGATGAAGACCACGACAAATTTATCCAAGTATGGCCGAAAAATGCGATTCATCAAATCCATGAAGATCGCAGGGGCATTCGTTAGACCAAAAGGCATGACCAAAAATTCATAGTGGCCATACCTAGTCCTAAATGCGGTTTTCGGCACATCCGAGTCCTTGACTCTCAACTGATAGTACCCTGACCTCAAATCTATCTTGGAAAACACGTGGCTCCCTTCAATTGATCGAATAGATCATCGATCCTCGGCAACGGGTACTTGTTCTTCACAGTTACCTTGTTGAGTTGCCGATAATCTATGCATAGTCTCATAGAACCATCTTTCTTCTTCACGAATAAAACGGGAGCACCCCACGGAGAAAAACTCGGCCTTGCAAAACCTTTATCCGTTAGCTCCTGCAACTGTTCTTTTAGCTCCTTTAACTCGGTTGGAGCCATTCTATAGGGAGCAATAGAAATAGGGGAAGTACCCGGAGCTAACTCAATCCCAAATTCGATCTCTCTAACCGGGGATAGTCCTTGCAACTCTTCCGGGAAAACATCTAGGTACTCGCATACTATAGGTACCGACTCAATTCTTAAATCAGTCTCTTTAGTGTTCAACACAAAGGCAAGGTAAGCCTCGTACCCCTTTCTCAAATACTTTTGAGTCGACAGGGTTGACATCACTACTGGTGATCTATCTAGCTTACCTGATTCAACACGAATAAAATCCCCATTTTCACTTCTCAACTCTATAAGCTTCTTCCCATAGTTCACAATTACCTCATGAGTGACTAACCAATCCATCCCAAGGAAGACGTCAAACTCATCAAATGGCAATAGCATAAGATCAACAGGGAAACAATGATTCTTAATCATCAAAGGGCATCCTTTGCACACTTTATCTACTAACACATGCTTGCCTAGGGGATTAGACACTCTTTTGATGAATTTGGTAGACTCTATAGGCATGCTCATTCTAGAGACTAATTTTATGCATATGTATGAGTGGGTGGATCCCGGATCAATTAAAGCTATGACACGAGTATTATGGAGAGAAAAGGTACCCGTGATTACGTCGGGGGAAGATGCCTCTTCACGAGCACGAATGGCATATGTCCTCGCCGGTGCTCTACCCTCGACTCTAGCAGCTTGCTCTCTAGATGGATTCTTGCTACCCATCTCATTTCCCAGGTTTCTCAGTGGTCTTCCCCTAGCAGTACTTCCCGATCTTGCATTCTGAAGCTTTTCTTTCTCGTCCACCTCGGGGCAGTCTCTGATAAAGTGGTCTAAGGACCCACATCTGAAACAAGCTTTCTCCTTAGCTGGACACTCACTAGAATGGAGCCTGCCACACTGAGGACATTCTGGTCTTCTTGGTCGAACGTTGCCCACACTAGCAACTGAAGTGGTCTGCCCTTTCGACCCTGAAAATTGCTTGCCTTTACTTCGAGTTGAAAACCCCGTCAAGCGATCGATCGAGTAGCAAAATCCCTCGATTTCTTAGATGAGGATTGATGAGACTTATTCAGTTGTCTCTTCCTCAAGTCACGAGACTCATTCTCAGCTCTCATCTTCTCTTTAGCCAACTCTTTGGCTTTACAGGCTCTATCTACCAACACTACAAATTTCTTTAGTTCGAGGACCCCTACATATAAACGGATATATTCATTTAACCTGTCTTCAAATCTCTTGCACATGACGGCTTCGATAGACACGCACTCCCGTGTATACTTGCTAAGCCTTACGAACTCTCGTTCGTAATCAGTCACTGACATACGGCCTTGCTTCAGTTCTAAGAACTCCTTCCTCTTGTGGTCAACGAACCTCTGGCTGATGTATTTCTTCCGGTATTCATCTTGGAAGAATTCCTAGCTAACTCTCTCCTTTGGCACCACCGACACTAGGGTGTTCCACCATCGGTAGGCTGAATCTCTCAGGAGAGATACTGCACACTTTAAGCACTCCTCAGGCGTGCAGGATAACTCATCGAATATCCTGATAGTATTCTCGAGCCAGAATTCAGCTCTCTCCGGGTCATAGTCCTTATTTTCCTGAAATTCCTCGGCTCCTTTCTTCCGAATCTTATCCACCAGAGGTCTTTCTCTTCTCACCACCTCAACCACTTGAGGAGCTACTGGAGCGGGTTGAGGAATTGGTGGGGGTGGAGGGGGTTGGGCATTAGGATTTGCTCGGGTATACTCAGTATACCAGTTGCTCATCATGTGGAGAAAGGCTTCTCGATCCTCTTCCCCCTGACCCAAGGGGTCGGGTCTACTATTAGCTGTAGTGCGGTCCTTGAAGCGAGCCGATGCGTTACTCGCAGCATCATCGGCTGCAGTTCGATTTGGATCAGAATCCATATACTACATAAAACACAATTTTATATGTCAGGAGCCATCACACTATCATTACTCAGACACTCTTACATATGGCATGTATAGCTAGACTCGTACTTACCCTACGTTAGTCCTAGAACCGACTAAACCGTAGCTCTGATACCAATAAATGTAACACCCCTTACCCGTGCCCGAAATCGGGATCGGGATTGAAGCATTATCTAACTAATCTCACTTGACATCTCGAAACAGGCTATAAAATTTCGTTTAAACCCATCACTTGCACATACTCGGCCTAAGAAGCCCCAAATATACCTCTGAGAGGTATTAAAACTATTCTGGGAGCTTATACGAGCTCGAGAACTTTTCAACAAAATAGGGGCCACACGCCCGTGTTGGTCTAGGGACACGCCCATATGCCCCTAAGACATGTCTGTGTCATTCACCCGTGGTCGATCCTGACCAATTTCACACGGCATAGACACGCCCGTGTCTTCTACCCGTGGTCGATTTAAATTCCACAATTAATGTGCAGACTTCACACAGCCTGGGTACACGCCCGTGTCCCTAGCCCGTGGAGCGTACTGACTTGCAAACCTAGCATGCAAGGGGACACACGGTCAATTCACACGCCCATAGGGCTGACCGTGTGTCCCACACGGCATAGACACACACCCGTGTGTCTATTCATGTGGACAATCAGATGGCTATCTACCAAGCCTTTTTGCCACCCTACATTACACACATGCAAACACTAATCCATTTCAACACAATTCAATAACCATACACAATGGCATACACTTCAAGAAAATCACTTTCATTAAACATAAGAATTTGCCGAGTATCGGCCTAACTTAATAGACTATTACAAAAAGGAGGTTTTGATGCCTTACAAAGCCAACACTTTCGCCAACAATTACGACCTAACAAAATACTCGAGTCCTATACATGCCATACTAAAAAATAAGTCTAAATTGTTATACCAAAGTGGTGTCGATAGTGTGATTTCCGAACTCCTACATCCCCGTTCCTCGAGTTATCTTGGCAATACTACAAGGAGAAAGAGCAATGAAAGGGGTAAGCATAAAGCTTAGTAAGTTTGCATGGATATGAATAGCAACAATAAGCTCATAAAATAATCCATTCATGACATTAACTAACCATACACAAGTCATAGGCTTCTTGCCATACTTACTCACAATTGCCCTTATTTATCACATACCGTACCACATATCGTAATCGCTTCTTCGTGACTCATTCACGAGTACCTGTATTCACTCATTCATATGACTTTAGTACAAATCTCATTTCAACTTCTAAACCCATCTACTTATCCCTTTAATCACTAGGGATAGTCAAAGACGCATATTCAACATCGTTCATGTAGGGACGAAGCCAATGCCACATCCCCGGGGTGGTCTTACATGGAGTTACTTCTAAACGCCAATGCCACATCCCGGATATGGTCTTATATGGACTTTCACATCAAGTATCGATGCCATATCCTGGATATGGTCTTATACGATTTTTATATTCATTACCGAAGCCATATCCCGGATATGGTCTTATACGGGATCTCAACTCAGTGTCGAGGCCATGTCCCGGACATGGTCTTATATGAGACCTTATCTATTTCATATTTCGATGATAGCATTTTCATATTCACATGGTCCACTAGGACTTCAACATCTCATTCAACATCAATTTAATGGAGTGTCATGCATCAATATAATAACAAGCATTCTCAATTATGCTAACATAGATATTGCATTAATCACATACGAACTTACCTCGATTCCAAAATGAGCTAACTCGTCGGTTTAGTCCAAGACTTTGTTCTTTCCCCGATCGAAGTGATTCTCAGTTCTTCTTGCTCTATAATAGCAATTTAGCTCATTTTAATCACCTCATTAATAAAAGCATTTCAATAATCATGCTTAGGCAAAATTACTATTTTGCCCCTAGGCTTTGGCAAAATGACCATTTTGCCCCTAGGCTCGAAAATAAATTCTAATCACATTTCTACCTTCCATAAGCCTAGGTGAACATTTAATACTCTTATAGCTATTATCAAAACTCAACATTTCACATAATTACCATAATTTTGTAACCTTTTCATCAAGATCCAATTAGGTGTTTTCATGGCAACACCTTTCACAAGAGTTGTTCATCTAACAACCAAGACTCATTTTCTCCCATAAAATTGCAGTAAATAACTATGATATCTCTCATGGAAAAAATCTAAACTTTTCACCATATTGCACAATAGTCCCCTCATTTGAAAGCTTAAGCTTTAGGGGTCCCAAAAGTACAACTATTTTCAAGAAAATGTCACTAGAACACTTACTTATGAAGAGAAGAGTGTGCTGAAATTTTGAAGCTTTCTTCCCTCTATTTGCTTCTAATTTTCGGTGGAAGAGTGAAAGAGAAAAGATGATATCTTTTCTTTCCTTATTTTATTAATACTAGTCAAATTAGTCCACCTACTATCACCAACTTTGACCATCATTAACAAATTTGTCTCCTATGCTACTCTATGGCCGGCAAAGTAAATATTGGGGGTCTAATTGCCTTTTAAAGACCTCCAATTATCAATCTATGACTCTTTGGTACCTTTAGCTTATAAAATGGAACTTTCGCGCTTTATGCGATTTAGTCATTTTTCACGATTATACATGAAATCGCTAAAATTAAAGCACAAAAAATTCTCATGTACGTATACTATCATGCTTTGACTCATAATATAACCTGAAAATGAATTTCTCAAATTTCGGATTAGTGATCCCGAGATCACTGTTCCGGCTAGCCCCTAAATCGGGCTGTTACATTACATGTCAAACATTTTAAAATATGCTCAAATAAAGGTTTCTTACGCACTTCACCCTAGTTTATAGTCAAAATAGGTGAATACTGATATGTTTAGAGTAAAATGCATGTCAGTTGTATCAGATATTACTTAAAAGGGAAAAAAATGATAATTTGAGATATGATATATGACATTTGAAAATCCTTTATTTGAACACCTTAAAAAATATATGACCGTGATTCGATCATTTTGAAAGGTTTAACCTTTATTTGAGCATCCTCGAAAATGTTTAGCTCATATTTAACAATTTTAAAAGGTTTATCCGTTAATGAAACTCATAAAAAATTTAGCCTCAATTTGATGATTTAACCTAATTTTTACTAAGCCTTCAATTAATGAAATCACTTAACACTCATATGACTTTTATCTAAATATGGTAGTCCCCCCCACAAGTAATAAATAAAACAAAATTATTAATGTGCCCTTAATAAGGTCACATGATAGGCACATGCTAACCTAGTTATATATAAAAATACAACTTAAGCCCCAAATTAGCCTTCAAATTCAACCCAGAGTTAAACATGCTTTAATAATTAAATCATTACTTGAGCTAAAGAACCCTAGAAAGAAAATAATAAAAAAAAAATGTGGACAACCGTGATTATCAAGATATTAAAAAGCGATTAATTTTACGGAAAAAAAATAAAAAGAAAATCTAGAAAGATGATTGGGGAATGGTAGAAGATACAAAATCAAAGAAATATCTGTATGCTTCAACATCACTTATTTGCAAGTTGTACAACAAATGATAAACAATTGGAAGCATCTATATAGCTATGTATAAGTGTGAAGTACGTTTATAATTTAATACAAAGTACAACATTACCAAAAATGCTTTGCTTAGTAACACTAACTAAAATGATATCTTTAATTTTTTTTATAATTAGAAGGTAACTATGTACAAACTATATCCAAGTGTAATTCCTAAATTTAGTTTGGTTATGATAATGATGAAATTTAATAAAGTAGATATGGATGTCCTTTCATTGATTAATTAATTAAGCTGCTCCTTGCTCCAATGCTTGCTTCCTTCACCTTTCCTCTCATGGAGTTAAATAATAATTTCATGCAAAAGTACCCCCACTTCCTCCACATTACATAAAAGGGAATAAAATTGACTGACTGGCACAAAAGTAAACAATACTTAGCTGAGCAGAGAATAGAAGATAATAAATAAATAATATTAATAATATAATCTATTGTTGGATGGATTAGTAAGAAATTTGATTTTCTAGAGACCATGCAAAGGATAATAAAATAGTGAAATAGTTAATACAGACATAAAAATTACATTTTAGATAATTCAATTCTGATTTTTTTTTTTAAAAATGGTGAAATATTAGTTTAGCCCTTCCATAAATTATAAAGTTGTAAGGTAGTATATTTTGATCCCTCCAAAAAATGTATAATTTAATTCTGGCACCCAAGAATAGTTGTTTTTTCGTCTTCATCAATATCTCTTTAGCAATAAAAGTGTTAATTGCTGAAGAAAACAACATTGTTTTGGATTTAATCCAGGTTGAACATGACATTTTCAAAAATATAATAATAATAATAAATAAAGTAGTGATGGAAGCAAGTTTGGTAGCCGTAGGAATGCTTTACAGAAACAGGTAGACAGGGGAAGTGTTTGTAATTAGGCTGTGAATAAATAAAGGAAAGAAATAGGTAGCATAGCAACTAAGAAAAGAGAGAAGATGCCGATACCAAGTACCAACCAAGCAGAGTAACAAAGGGAAAGCCAAGTGGTCGGGTCAATACAAAAGCAGAGGACTACAACACATATGCTTTGCTTTCGCCAGTTTTTACAGCCATGCATCACTTATTTAGTATGTATCTCTATATCTCTATGTATGCCTATGTCTAATCCGTGGATCTCCACCGTCCAATATGTCCAATGACCCAAAAACCTCGTTCCCATCAAGTGGTTTCTTTCTCATTATAAATGCGACACACACAACCTCTCATTCTCATGCAACCCCATAACCCAAAAACACTAGTACCACAAGCGAAGCTGCTGCGTGCTTGCGTCAACTTTTGAGACTTTTTACGTGATGGGTTCAGCTGGTTACACCAAGCAGAGGAAATCACATTCTTCCTTCTCCATTTTCAGCATATTCGCATCGTGTTGTTCGAACGGAGCCGATGACATGAGTGAAGACGGCATGTACGGTAGAAGGATATGGCGTAGTGATGAAGATGGAAGACGATGGACCGCTGAACCGGGAATCGACCGCAAAGCTTCTGCCTTCATCGACAGATTCAGAACTCGAGTTTCCGACCCTGAGCGTCAAACTCTTTCTGTTTAGCTGTATTTCCTTTTATTGCTATTATATTGGGTTTGGGAGATAATAAGGGTTCTTATCTTAGTCTCGATAGAATTTTTTGAACCGAAATGAAAGCCATTCTATTCAGATTTGACTTCAACTTTGTTAGTCTGAGAATACATACCATCAAAAATGGCATTTGCTAAAGCTATTGAATTGTTATTGTCAAGACGATAAAAATGATAGAAAGTTGTTGGTCTAATAAACACAAATTTGATCAAAATATTTTTAATACAATGATAATATTGCAACAGATGCATGCACAGAAACGAAAAAAATCTAGCAAATGCACCAAAAACTCCATGGTTATTTGTAAGTTGATACGCTACCAAGATAACAAGGCTTGTATGGTGAAGAATGAGATTGAAGCGTTAATTTCAGCAATTAATGATAAAATAAAGATCAGTTCATATTTGATACGTTTAAAGTACGTACACTATCAATCAATTAAATGCTACATACTTCTTTCAAATATTTAGAAGCTCTTCAAAATGATTATCTGTTGGAGTTTTGTATCAAAGAAAATAAAGTGAAGCAAAACAGAACAAGAGACTTTTGCAAAGATGAAAACTGAATGAATCTCATCAGCAATATTTTCATTCAAACTTGAAAATATATGAGTTACACAAGTAAATTTTTGTGATTACCTAATGGTTAATTGCTCCCACTTAATACATGACTAAAACAAAGCTTAAGTTACACACAAAACATGCTAACATATCAAACATTACATCAATTGAAATCATCAACAAATCCTACTAACTTTGCTATCAAATTACAAAAGAATTAGACAAGATTACATAGGAACAAAAAACTCAAAATATATTCTTTGCATTCGGACCGACTTCATTTCTTCACTTCAAAGCAAATGTTGCGGCTTGAGTTGAGCTTGGTTTGTCTTTGGTCTTTTGTTGCCATGCAGGCCAAAGCTCTAACACTCCTCCTTGGAGTGTATGCAACAAACACCAATCTTTCCCTTCAAGGTTTCAAACCTAGTAACTCCTAATGGCTTGGTCAGAATATCAGCCAATTGAGTTTTTGAGCTACAATGAACAAGGCTGACTTCCTTTGATTGCTCAGCTTCTCGAACAAAATGGAATTTGATTTTAAAATGCTTAGTCTTACCATGGAAGACTGGATTTTTAGCAATAGCAACAAGCTGATTGATTATCAACCTTGATTTCAGTAGGTTGACTTTGTTCTTCATTCAAATCACACAGAAGCTTTCTAAGCCAAATGGCTTGATTAACTGATGCTGCAGCTGAGATGTATTCTGCTTTTGCTGTGGATTGTGCAACAGTCTGTTGCTTCTTTGAACTCCAGCTGAAAACACTAGAGCCTAAAGTGAAGAAATAACCCGATGTGCTTCTCATGTCATCAACTGAACCTGCCCAATCACTGTCTGAATAACCAACAAGCTTCAGCTCCTCTTCCTTCCAAACATAACACCAAAATTCAAGGTTCCTTTGACATATCTTAGGACCCGTTTAGCAGCTTTAAAATGTGCAACATTGCAGCAGTGCATGAACCTCGAGAGAAGGCTAACTGCATACATGATGTCTGGCCTTGTTGCTGTCAAATAGAGTAGACAACCAACCAAACTCCTGTACCCCTTTTCATCCACTCGATCATGCTCACTGGTGCTTGATAGCTTTTCTCCCAATGCAATAGGAGTGGTAACAGACTTGCAACTTGACATGCAGAATTTCTTCAGCACATTCAGTGCAAATGCTTGCTGACTTATGAAAATACCTTGCTCTTCCTGAATTACTTCCATACCAAGGAAGCATGTCATCAGACCAAGATCAGTCATCTCGAGCACATCTTTCATCTGCTTCTTAAAATCCTCAATTAGCTCACTTTTACAACCAGTGACCAACAAATCATCAACATACAGAGATACAATCATCAAGGTCTCCTTTTCAGCCTTTTTGACATAAAGAGTAGGCTCACTAACACTCTTTGTGAATCCCAGCATTGTCAAATGACCATCGATCCTTTCATATCAGGCCCTTGGAGCCTGTTTTAGGCCATACAAGGCCTTCTTGAGCTTGTAGACTTTATGCTCTTTACCAGGGATCTCAAAACCTTCAGGCTGTTCTATGAAGATTTCTTCCTTGAGGATTCCATTTAAAAAAGCTGATTTGACATCCAAATGATGCACCTTCCCAGGTGTTTACGAATTGCTAAGGCAAACAATAGCCTTATTGTATCCAACCTTGCAACAGGTGCAAAGGTTTCAGAGAAGTCAATCCATTGCTGTTGACTATACCCTTTTACAACCAATCTGGCCTTGTGCTTGTTCAGAGAACCATCCGCATTATTCTTGGTTCTGAACACCCATTTAACACCAATGATTTTTTTATTTTCAGGCCTGTTAACAAGCTCCCAAGTATCATTCTTGTGAATCATTCTCGATCAAACTTCCATAGCTTCTTGCCAAGCAACTTTTTTTACTGACTTCATCATAACAAGCGTGCTCCACCATAGTCACAAAGTGCACCTTTCATAGATGTTTGCTAGTGTCCTGGTTCCTCTAACTGGTTCATCATCATAGCTATCTTCAACTACCCCTTCAGTTTCAGCTTGCTGCAGGTCAAGGTCATTCTGATCTTCATTAAGCAGACTTGCTTCAATTCCATCCCAATTCCAACAGCTTGCTTCATTGAACTTGACATCCCTGCTCACTACAACCCTTTTAGTCACCGGATCAAAGACTCTATATCCCTTCTTCATACTGCTGTAGCCAACAAACACCCCTGGCATAGACCTCCTTTCAAGCTTAGTTCTTTTCTCTGCTGGCACCAGTACATAACACAAGCAGCCAAATACTTTTACATGTGAGACAGATGGCTTCTGTCCAAACCAGGCTTCAAAGGGTGTTTTGCCCTCAACTGCATTTGTTAGTAGCCTATTTTGCAAGTAAGTAAACTGTGTGTTTATCGCTTTCAAATTTCAAAAAAACATTAGGCATTTTAGCCTCAAATAGAAGGAACCTGGCCATATCAAGAACTGTCCTATTCTTCCTTTCACAAACACCATTTTTCTGTGGTGTATAAATAGTGGTTAGCTGGTGTTGAATTCCAGCTTCATCACATATCTTTTGGAACCTCTGAAATAAATACTCAATTCCATTGTCAGATCTTAAGCATTTTAGCTTACAACTAGCTTGATTTTCAGCCAAGGCTTTAAATTTGCAAAAACAATCAACAACACCAGACTTTTGTTTTAGGAAGCTTACCCAGCAGAACCTAGTGCAGTCATCAATAAAAAGTACAAAGTACCTGCTGCCATTTAAGGCGGTGGTCTTCATAGGTCCATAGATGTCTGTATGGACTAGCTGTAGTCTTTCTCGTGCTCTCCAAGATTTATTGACAGGGAAAGGTAGCCTGGTCTGTTTGCCAAGCAGACAAACCTCACACACTTCCTTGTTTGGCTCAATCTTTGACATGTCTTCCACCAAATCCATCTTTTGCATCTGACTAAGTGAATTGTAGTTCACATGCCCCAGCCTCCTATGCCATAAGATTGCATCATCAGTCTGACTAGCATATGCCTTTGCTTGCAGCTGATTCACATCCACAATGAAGGTTCTGTCTTGCATAGCTACTATTGTTAACACTTGACCAGTAGCACCTTTGATCACACAGGTTTTGCCTTCAAAAATTAAGGAGTAGCCCTTCTCCAGTAGCTGACCAACACTCAGCAAATTTTGATCAATGTCAGGTACATAAAGAACCTCAGAAATGGTTTTGTTACCTGACTTGGTGCCTATCACAGCCTTACCCTTCCCTTTTGTCTCCAAGAGTTCACCATTACCTATTCTGAATTTGGACTTAAAGGTGGTGTCCAACTCCTTGAACATGCTCTTATCAGAAGCCATGTGGTGAGTGCATCCACTGTCAACTAGCCAGATCTTGCTCACCTCCACTTCAACATCTTCAGCAGCCTGAGCTTGATTTTGATACTATGGCTGTGCTTTTGGCTTATTTTTGCACACTTTTTCAATGTGGCCAAACTGTTTGTAGCCTCTACACACAACACCAAAACAGACTTTTAGCGGCGTTTTTTTGGGCCTTTAGCGGCGTTTTTAAGCGCCACTAATAGTACTCGCGGCGCTTTTAAAAGCGCCGCAAAAAACGCCGCTACAAAAACCGCCGCAAAAATTAGTGGCGTTTTTTGCGAAAAAACGCCGCTACAGGTATGGGCTTTTAGCGGCGCTTTGAACAAAAACGCCGCTACAGGTATGGGCTTTTAGCGGCGCTTTTAAAAAAAACGCCGCTACAGGTATGGGCTTATAGCGGCGCTTTAAAAAAACGCGCGCAATGTAGGGCTTTTAGCGGCGCTTTAAAAAAACGCCGCCTTGGTAGGGGCTTTTAGCGGCGCTTTTTAAAAAAACGCCGCAAAAGGTAGGGGCTTTTAGCGGCGCTTTTTAAAAAAACGCCGCAACAGGTAGGGGCTTTTAGCGGCGCTTTTAAAAAAACGCCGCAACAGGTAGGGGCTTTTAGCGGCGCTTTTTAAAAAAACGCCACTAATTTGCACAGATTTGCTGTGCACTTTTTTCCCAATATCCTACCCTCCTGCAGTAAAACCACCAATAACAAAGAACAATTGCATATAATTCCAACCCAATGCAAGCAAATAAAACATTTAATTCTCAAGAAAAGCATTAAATCTAAACAAATACTTCAAATTTAATAAAAGATGATATTGATTAAAAATGAATCATAATTCAAACAATTCTTAGAATAATGTTTAATCAGTAACAATGTTAAAAAAATCTTACAATAAGAAAAGAAATGTCTAAGATGGCGGCCTCTGCATTTCTTTGCGCTTGAACAAATTCATCATAACTCGCATTTGTAGAGTGGAGTTCTTCATATTTACGCTCGCGCTCGCCTCCCTGGCTCGCTGCGCTCCGCTCTAAGTTGAGCAACATGCTCCGCCTCTCTCTCGCTTGCTCCGCTCTAAGCTCGAGAAATTTGCTCGGTGTGCTTCGCTTCCATCGAGGATATCTGTTCTTTCGGTCTCGAACTTCAAGACGAGATTGACTCTGGAAGGCATGTATGCTTGGGAGCCGGATCAAAATATTGGGTCTGAGTAACACCGATCCTTGACATCGAACCCGACCATACCTTGTAAGACCCAAAACATTAGTGATAATTCTGTTATAAATATACTCAAGATTAACAAAACTATCAATCAAGCGATGCGTACCTTTTGGGACCCAAAACATCGTAATAATTTCATTTATCAATCTCGTCGAGATTAACAGAATCGTCGAACAAGCAACCGCTTCATACTCCGCCTTCTTCTCCTTTAGTTTATCCTAATAAATCAATAAAAGAGTTAGAAACGAAATATATAATAAAAATGAATGGAACATAAGTTAAAATTAGAAATTTAAAACTACAAACGATGAATTAAACCATTATAATTAAGCATTATAAATATTTATAAAAATCAGCATTTATTAAATAAATATACCAAAATTTCTGTGACCTCGGATGTCATCGGAGATCCATCCTTCTTCCTATATGCGTAATGTCAAAAAGTTGAAGCCGTCCAACTTTTTGACTGACGTAAACTTCCTACATTATAGCGAGTAAAAATATAAGTTAATAGTATAAATCATTAATATTTGAAAGAAGTAATAAATTATAATACCTCACCTCACCACACGAGCAAAACTTACGGAACTCCGCTGCGTGTGCGTGAATTGTTGTTTCGTCACGCTTGTTCCAACTCGCTCACGGTCCTACATAATGGGATTTGAATTATTTATATAGTAAATACGATAAACCGAAAAATTTCTAAGACTTTGAAAGTACGCAATACCTCTCATTTCTTTGAATTCCGAATCTAACTTGATCTTCCCATTGGTACCTCAACATCCCGGCGGGACATTTCTGATTTTTCGTCGAGGTGATGTCTTTTTTAAAATATTGTTTTTTTAGGTGCTTTTATTGTCTCTCCATTTTTGCCCAACGTCTTCTTAATATAGTCATCGGAGACCTCTAAATCAAATCTACCACGAATTTTTTTAAAAAGTTAATATAAATGAAGGTTAAATGAAAGTATTATAAATTACATTCACCTTCTATTACCTTAATATTTTCGAGAGCTCGATTTTTGTTGGCATCGGGCATGTGATGCCATGATTCATAGTTAATGGGCAACATATTCGAATTTCGTGCTATAACGCCCAAATAGCTCGCCAACAATCGAGCTTCGGATCCGATAGGTGGCCATGATCGTTTCTCCTTACTATAAACACTGGGTAGGCTCTAAGTCATATAAATCGTAAGCAACGTGACGCCCCCGAACTCTGCGCGCCCCACCACCCTCACCTGAAAAATGATATATTATTATATTAAAATTGAAAAATGAATCAATAATAAAATTCAACATGCATGTAAAATAAACTTAACATTACTTTGGAATTCTCCATGCTCGTCATCTATGTCGCAGAGTAGAAGATCCAACAATCGTATCCTGTCCACTATTTACGTCTCACTGAATTTGCAAAGATAATTGCTAACATTTAAACCTCGTAATCGTCTTCTAGGCATTTTCTCTCGCAAAACACATAAAAGAGTTCAAAATTTTAGTAACAAATAACAACAATAATAGGACATTTAAAATAGTTAAATTATATAACATGACCAACATGAAAATTATAATATTACATATAGAAAATAAATCATTAAATCTTACTACATCATATTTCGTAAATATCTTCGTCCACATCCTGACGAACCCATTGAAATTGTTGACTAGTACTAGGGATATTTTCAGTTAAGTCTTGTTCTGGAAAAGGCAAAGTTTCTGATCTTTCGACTATGTCATCTCTACTTCCACTGCCAATGTCGAACAAGTCTCTAGGGGTGTTTCGAAGTACAACGTACCAACCCTCATCAGTTGGATCTTCGGAGTAAAAAACTTGTTTAACTTGAGAAGAAAACACATACGGCTCGTCCATCACTTGTTCTCCGGTGTGAATCAATCGAGAGAAATTCACCATTGTAAAGCCATATTGATCGTTTTTAATTCCGCGAGCCGTATTCACATCAGCCCAATCACCTCGAAATAAGACAACTTTGCAATTGCCATAATAATCCAACTCAATGATGTCAGTAATAAGTCCGTAATACTCCAGATTCCCCTCGACCGGATTACTGTCCCTAGCACTAGCATAACTTGTAATCAAGAATTAACAACAATTCCGCAATTTTGGGTTCTTCTCAATCTCTCGCGATACCTTGTATGAAATCAGATCCGTTGATGAGAAAGCCATTATATCTTTTAACTATTCTGTTTGGACCTTGTGAAAGCCATTTAACGTCGTCATTTACTTCATTCCGGCCCAAACCTATTGATGGAAAGTAAACCGAGAAATTATGAATGTTATGAGAGAACATTATGACTTGTCAATGAAAACTTAAATTACATACCATTTGGCTTAACCATTCATGGAATGTTTCTGTGAACAACTTATTAATTTCTCGTCGATTTAATCTTCAGGATCGTGAACGAGCTCTTAATATTTGTTTGTACTCACCGCATGCGGTAAAAAGGTTTTACCTTGTTAGAAGACAAATAAATTATAATTGATGAGTATTTATCAAATTCTAGAACTTACGTCAGAAATGGTTCCATTGAATCGTGATGAAAAAGAATGTATCGATGTGCTTGGACCCACGATCTATCGTCTAATTCTACAATTTCGACTTTGCCGATCGGTTCTCCGAAACTTTGAAATAAATAAGTGTCGACCAAATTATGATCCGTGAGCCAAAGATTTCTACTTGGTCTGCATTTCATTCTTGTTTCAACATCTTCCAAATACCTCGAACAGAAAGTCATACATTCCTCTCGCCAAGTAGCCTCTGCAATTGATCCTTAGGATAACGCTTATTATTGCGGCAAAGATGACTTCAATTTGGAAAGGAACCTAAACACGGTATACAACATTAACAAAAGTTGCAACTAAAGGCATTGAGCTGAATGAAGGAATATGTTGCAAATAAATTAAGACCTTTCAATGGGATACATCCATCGATAGAAAACGGGTCCACCAAGAAGTGCTTCACGCGGAGATGAATTAACAAGTGCACCATAATAGTGAAGAAGGCAAAGGGAAGATCTTCTCCAGATTGCATAAAGTCAATGCGACTCGATCTTGTAGTCTCTCAAGTTCTTGAACATTCAAAACTTTACCACAAATACCTTTCATTATATTTGATAGTTCAATTATAGGAGCCGTCACCTTTTCGACATACAACACCGCATAGCAGCTGGCGGTAAGTCTTGCATCAAGATGTGATAGTCATGCGATTTTAAGCCATATAGTCTTCGATCCTTAAGACTCACACATCGCGAAATATTTGATGCATACGCATCGGGACCTTTATATCCTTCAACACGTGCATGAACACTTCTTTCTCCGTCTTTGACATTGAAAAAATAGCAAAGTGCAACCGATATTTCATATTCGGAAGTTCTCGGGGATGAAGCTCACGCCGAATTCCCATGTGGACTAAATCAAGTCGACTCGAAGATTATCTTTCGATTTTCCATCGACATTCAAAATAGTCCCAATGATGTTCTCGAGACATTTTTCTCTATGTGCATGACATCAAGATTATGGCGTAAAATCGATGCTTCTAATAAGGCAACTCGAAAAGAATACTTCTTTTTTCCACAAGTCCGCCTCATGAGGATCATCCTCTTCATCGATTCATCATCGATTCATCCCTAGATCTTCTATTTTTCTTTGGGTTAGCCGGTTGATTCACCTTCCCATAAATGAAATTCATATCTTTCAACATTAAGAATATTTCGGATCCACAGTCTGCATGGAGGAACTGTCTCGAACTCTTGAGTACCATCAAACCGAGCACTCAAATCTAAATGTATGATTTTCCCAGTAACCACCAGCGATGCCCCATGTACGAGAACTTCTTCCCATTATATAACCATTGCGAACATGTCTCATGCAAAGACAACACGGACAAGCATAACGCCCCCGGTACTCCAACCGGATAAATTAGCATAAGCCGGGAAGTCGTTAATAGTCCACATTAAAGCCGCACGTAAATTAAAGTTCTCTTTTCTCATTGCATCGATAACGAACACCAGCCCATAGTTGTTTTAACTCCTCAACAAGTGGTGCAAATAGACGTCAATATCATTCCCGCCCTTTCTCTCCGTGTATAATCATAGACAAGATAAAAGAAGATTGTTTCATGCAAACCCATGGAGGCAAATTGTAGGGAACAAGCACCACAAAGCCAAGTAATGCATGACGTTGTGCTCATGAGTTTGTAAGGGTTAAATCCATCGGATGCTAGCCCAAGCCTCACACTCCGAGGATCGCTTGCAAAGCTTGGAAATTTTGAGTCAAAAGATTTCCAAGCTAAAGAATCATGGATGCCTTAACAACCCATCATCTGCTCGTCCATCCCGGTGCCACGTCATTGATTCGGTGTCTTCGAGGACATGAAAAGCCGTTGAAGCCTTGGTATTAGCGGAAAATACCGCAAAATCTTAAATAAATTCGCTTCTTTGATATGTGTATCGTGTTCATCCTCGTTATCGTCCTCTGTATTTCTATTAATCCAACGGATTGGCCGCATACATGACAAAGATCGTTGGTTTATCCTCGTCGCCCCAATACAACATGCGATCATTTCTTGCAATCGTGAATTTTGTTGTAGCCAAGGCCTAAATCCTTTATCAATTTCTTCATATCTTTGGAAGATCGAGGGATTTTTGCAAAGGGAACATTTCTTGCGAAACTCTAACAAAGCATTGTCAACGAAGTTTCGGTCCACCCCAAACATTTCAAGTGAAAAAGACGAATACGTAATGATAGTTTGGAAAATTTTGAACCTCATACGCTTCATCGCTCATTTCACCAAGTAACGTAGAATCTTGCCGCTTCTTCATTTGGTTGTTCATCGGTACACTTCTTCCCCTTGGTGAAAGTATTTCCAACAAAATTATGATCATCGGTTGCACCCAAGTCGTGGAAACGACCGAAACCATCACTACGCATATTAAAAGCATCCCGCAACATGTTTTCCATGTTATCGTCTCTAACATTCGATTGAAAGCACTATGATGATACCCCGATTCATCGATGAAGATGCTACACTAGGTGTACACTCTCCATGGAAAAACCATATTTTGTACCCCGGACAAAGCCATCAACAACTAGATGTTCAGTAGACCACTTCACGACAATGCCATAAACCATTGCAACACTTCTTACACGGGCAAAGAATCATATTCTCTTGGCTTCCATTTTGAAATGCGAAATTCGTAAAAGTTTCTACTCCATTTCGATAGCCGTTGCTTACCCTTGACAGCTTTCATCCAACTCCTATCCATTTCGTTGTTGTTGAAGTCTAAAGTTGTGATAATTTACACGGCTAAATTGTTAATTGTTAATTGACAAGAATTTGATTTTTAAAACAAAGATTTATTTAAACTTCATCATACATGGCATTGTAAGTATTATTTAAATTGCATGTATTATTCAAGATTCTTCATACGTGGCATTGTTACACAGGGAGGATCCGTTATATCTTCCGTTGAGATATAAGGCAACCTGTTAGGTTTCCACCTATATACTTTGAATCTTATTATTATGTAAGTTATGTATTATGTAAGTTAAATAATTTTATGTTAGGTATGTATTACGTATTATGTAAGTTAAATTAAAATTTCAAATCGAGAATCAGATATTATTATTATTACTACTTTAATCATTATTATTATTACTATTACTTTAATTATTATTATTATTATTATTACTTTAATCATTATTATTATTACTATTACTTTAATTATTATTGTTACTATTATTACTACTTTAATCATTATTATTATTATTGTTACTATTATTACTACTTTAATCATTATTATTATTATTATTACTATTACTTTAATTATTATTATTACTATTATTACTACTTTAATCATTATTATTATTATTATTACTATTACTTTAATCATTATTATTATTATTACTACTTTAATCATTATTATTATTATTATTATTATTATTATTATTATTATTATAACTTTAATCATTATTATTATTATTGTTACTATTACTTTAATCATTATTATTATTACTATTACTTTATTTATTATTATTATTACTTTAATCATTATTATTATTATTATTACTATTACTTTAATCATTATTATTATTATTACTATTACTTTAATCATTATTATTATTATTACTATTACTTTAATCAATATTATTATTATTATTATTATTACTATTACTTTAATTATTATTATTATTATTATTATTATTATTATTACTTTAATCATTATTATTATTATTATTATTATTATTATTATTATTAATACTTTAATCATTATTGTTATTATTATTACTACTTTAATCATAATTATTAAGCTTAAGCTTCATATCCGATTTCTTTTGTTTGCTTAACAAGCATCTAGGCTTCAAGCTCAAGTATATTAAAAACGTATATTAAAAACGATATATTACAAATATATATTAAATGTTTTCTTCAATCAAACCAATGTTTTGAGGTAACTGAACGATGTACATATACTTATAAATATATATATATATTGAAATTTTGTAAGCCCTGTATCAATACGAGTAAGTCCAACTTCAAAATTTTGGCAACCAACTTCGAAGTACCAAGATTTAGGAGTAAGAGTAATCGATACTTACCATGCATACTCCAAAAACATACAACTTAAGTTCAAACCAATGCTACAAAAATTGACATAGCGGTTTAGAAAAATCAAGGGTCCAAAGATGTAGAAAGATCGTGTTTAGAAACTAAAATTAGTTGAAATAATTTCAACTCAATCAACTCACCTCGATGAAAAGATAAAGCCGCAATCCACCCGTATAAATCCACAAAGAAGAAGTTTCGTATTCGGTTTCGTTTCCTTCAAAAAATGTTTTCGTAATCTGATTCAGTCCGCTCCTAATCAGTCCCAATACAAACAAGTCTGCAATGTGAATTCTAGCACACACAAAAACATAAAAGAAAAATCATTAAAAACAGAAAAGAAAATCATTAAAAATCATGAAAATGTTAGTACTGCACTAACATTATAAAAACAAAAAAAAACAAAAAACAGAACGACGTTAAACAAAAATGAACGACAGAACGACAGATATTGCGAAATCCACCAAGTTTCTATTTACAAATAAAACATTGATCCATAAGGACTAATTTTATCCAATCTCTATAATAGAGTGACCCTATAGAAAAAAACATTGAACTTCTCAATAAAACTCAAGTGTTCTAATAAATTTCAATACCCAAAGAAGCAAAACAACAAACAATTAACATGCAACATTCAACATTCAACAAACAAGGATTTCACAACTTCTTCGCAGCAAGATTAAAGTACTAACCTATGCCTCAATCTTTCAATCTCAAACTCTATCTCTTGAGCCTCGGTGTCAAGAAAATACTCGATCGTCTCCTCTCAAGATGATCGGGTAATTCCACTGGACTAATAATGAAACCACCGTAAGAAGAAAACAAAATTTAAAACATCCAAAATAAAACCAACTGAATAATTTGCAAAAATAAAAATAAAGAAAACTAGTATACTTGGCGAAGAGCTGCGACGTTCCTTCTCTTCACGTAAATGTTGCTCAAATGCTTTCGAGCCTAATCGATTCGATCCGCTCCTAATCACCCGCTCCTAAATCATACTCAACATCACAAAAATGAAGAAGTTAAACAAAAAAAAAAAAACAAAATCCCTAAATCAAAAGCAGTTTCTATTTACAAATTCCATACCGTCGTTGTTGGTTGAATGTAGGGATATTGCGAAATATGAGCAAACAAAGGACTATGCAGAACAGCGGATATTGCGAAATCCACCAAGTTTGAGCAGAAAATTTTAGGGACGAGGAATTTAGGGAGATGGACTTTCGCGCAGAAAAATTGAAGCAGTAAAACCAAGCCAAGAAAAATTTTAGGAGCAACACTTAGGGATTTCGGGAAAAAGGGGATAAAACCGAGCAGAGCCGAACGAGCGGCGTTTTGCTCAAAGGCGCTTTATGTTTGCGGCGTTTGTAACAAGCGCCACTAATCATTCAGAAAACGACGTCGTCCACCTTAATGAACATTACAATCGTTGATAAAACGACGACGCGTGAAGATAAAGTCCGCACAAACTTGCGGCGTTTTGGTAAAAACGCCACTCAATATAAAGTTCGCGCGTTTTGAAAAGCGCCACTACCTGTTCACAAAACGACGCCGCCCTACTTAATGAACATTATACTGCGGCTAAAACGACGACGCCAAGATTAATGTATATACAAACTTGCGGCGTTTTCGTAAAAACGCCACGAAATAATAGGTTTGCGGCGTTTTTGAAAAGCGCCACTACTTGTTCATAAAACGACGTCGTCCTCCTTAATGAACATTATACTCTTGGTAAAACGACGACGCCAAGACTAATGTATATACAAACTTGTGGCGTTTTCTAAAAACGCCACTAAATACATCCTTTGCGGCGTTTTTACTAGCGCCACTAATACGTCACTCTAATTGGGTGGCGTTTTACTACAAAACGCCACTAAATTATGTTTCATAGTTTAGACTTTAATATTTATACTAACATTTTTTTAAATTTTAATACTTTCTTAACATAAAAATGCTATGTCTAGGAATATATTTGTTATACCGATTCACACACTATGGCAAACACGCACGACATCATTATTGTAATATTTATACTAACATTTTTTAAAATTTTTATTATTTCTTAAGATAAGACATGCTATGTGTCAAGAATATTTATCTATATGGCATGTCACATGTTACTTTTTGATTGATTTTGTATAACAGACGTGTTATCTTTCGTAAGGGTTAAATCAGTTAATAATAATTTTTATTAATAGAGGGGATTAATTGATTTTATTTTGACTAAATTTTATTAATATGTTAACTCATAATTAATTTTTAAAATAAATTATTAATATATTTATTTATTTCTGAGCAAATAGTTATAAATGAATAGAACTAGGATTATCACCACGCGTTGCATGATTTGATTGATTGTTATATTTTAATCAATTTATTTTACATTTTAAGCACTTTATAAATAAAATTACAAAATAAGTTTCAATTTTAATTTTCTTTTAAGTGAAATAAAAAATGAAATAGCATTATTTAAAAGTTATAAAAATAACTTCCAAACAATAGAAAAAATGAAAGCATAATATTAAATTAAAATGTAACCTACGAGATAAGGGTTTAGACTGTATATGATTTACAATTTAGGGTTTTGAGTGTTTAGAGTTATGATTTATGGTTTAGAATCTAAATCTGATATTTAGAGTTTAGGGTTTAAATTGTATAGGATTTACAATTTAGGGTTTATATATGGATAACTAATTAGGGTGTTGGATTTGGGATTTAGGGTTTAGGGTATAGGGTCTGGGATTTAGGGGTTAGGGGTTATGGGTCAATGGTTAGGGTTTTAGGGTTTATAGTTTAGGGTTTAATGTTTACGGTGTAGAGTTTAGGGTTTAGGGATAAAGAAATTATGCACAATCAGGTTTATAGTTTGATATTCTATCTTCATTAATCGATAAACCCTAAACCTGTGAACCTTAAACTATAAACCCAAGTCATAACTGAAACCCTAAACTCTAAGCCATAGACTATATATAAACCCTAATTCCTAAATCTTAAAATACTGAACTCGAAACCCTAATCAGCCCATACAAACGACTAAATTAAGTACCCTTAATTATAGCCTTAAACCCTAAATTATTTAGATAATTAGTTTTGAATATTATATAATATTTCTTTCAATATTTTAATAAATATAAATAACGTTAATTTCAATTTACTAATTACTTTTGTTTCTCTACATATGTATGAGTTACAATTTTTTTAAATTTTAATATATATATATAAAGCTTATCTATTATCTTTTAAATAATGTAAAATATATTTATAATTTATATATATATATAGATATATATATATATATAATAAATTAAATATGCTAGGTGTACTCCTTATTATACCCATGAAACCCTAACACATTAAACCGCAAATCATAAACCACATATAATCCTTAAACATTAAAACAGTAACTCCTAAACTATATATATGCTAAACCCTAAACTATGATGGTAATTAATTTAATATTTTCAAATTAATATATATCTTTTACGATTATATAATAAATTATTTAATATATAAATTTAAAAAATCCAAAAAATGGCTAAAGAAACGGTCGGACTGATAGCGGCGTTTTTCCGAACCGCCGCTAAAGGTTCGACTTATAGCGGCGTTTCTAAAGAAGCGCCGCACAGTCGACTTTTAGCGGCGTTTGTAAACAAAGCGCTACACGAAATCGACTTATAGCGGCGTTTCTAAAGAAGCGTCGCTACAGAGTCGACTTTTTAGCGGCGTTTGTAAAGAAGCGCCGCTCACAGTCCGACTTTTAGCGGCGTTTTTAAAAAGAAGCGCGCTCAGTTCGACTTTTAGCGGCGTTTGTGAAGAAGCGCGCACAGTCGACTTTTAGCGGCGTTTGTTAAGAAGCGCGCACACAGTCTGGCTTTTAGCGGCGTTTGTGTAGTAAGCGCCGCTATATATCATTTTTAGCGCGCGTTTTAAAATAAACGCCGCTATTACTCATTTTTTAGCGGCGGTTTACTTCAAACGCCGCGAATGTATAAAATTAGCGGCGTTTTGCTTTAAAACGCCACTAAAAACGCCGGTAAAAGTATGTTTTGGTGTAGTGACACTGAATATCTAGTCTATACCAATAGTATTTTTCAAGATGAGTAGTCTTTTTGCAATGGACACAAGGTGGAAACTTCTTCTTGGTAGCCTCTTTTTTTTTCTTTTCTGTCCAAGGCTTCTTGCCTTTGAAATTCGAGGTTGAGCTTGAGCCCTCTCTGCTTTTGGCTTGAAAAGCTCCCTCAAAGTGCTCTTCATTTCTGATGGCTCTTCTTTGCTCTTGAGCATAGAGAACATTTATCAACTCAGTCAAAGGAATGGTTGATAGGTCCCTTGAATCCTCCAAAGAAGAAATTTTTGCTTCATACTTCTTTGGCAAGGTTGTTATGACTTTCTCAACTATCCTTTGATCACTAAACTCATCCCCAAGCAGTCTTATATTGTTAACAGTAGCCATAATTCTGTCAGCATACTGCTTAATGGTTTCTGAGTCTTTCATCTTCAGATTCTCAAAGTCCCTTCTTAAATTGATTAGTTGCTGCTGTCTAGTCTTGTCTGACCCTTGAAACTCCTCCTTGAGTTTATCCCAAGCCTCCTTCGGTGTAGCACAGGCTATTATCCTAAAGAAGATAACATCAGAGACTCCACTTTGAAGGCATGACATGGCCTTGTACTTCTTAGCACAGTCTTCACTATGCTGCCTGATTTGAGCTATGGTCGGGTTGGCTCTCAATGGTGGTGGCTCAGTGTCATTTAAAACAACATTCCACAAGTCATTTGCCTACAGGTATGTTCTCATTTTCACTGCCCAAATATTATAGTTTTCACCAACAAAAACAGGTGGAGGAGGAGGTGAGAAACTCATGTTTTTCAGCAACCAAAAAATAACCAACAAAAACAGCTTCTGCTTCTTATTTCACACACGATTAGCTTAGAAACAATGCACAACCAAGGCCCTCAAAGACAACAGGCTCTTGATACCATTTGTTGGATTTTTGTATCAAAGAAAAATAAAGTGAAGCAAAACAGAACAATAGACTTTTGCAAAGATGAAAACTGAATGAATCTCATCAGTAATATTTTCATTCAAACTTGAAAATATATGAGTTACACAAGTAAATTTTGACAGTTACCTAATGGTTAACTGCTTCCACTTAATACATGACTAAAACAAAGCTTAAGTTACACACAAAACATGCTGACATATCAAACATTACATCAATTGAAATCATCAACAAATCCTACTAACTTTGCTATCAAATTACAAAAGGATTAGACAAGATTACATAGGAACAAAAAACTCAAAATATATTGCTGCATTCAGACCAGCTTCATTTCTTCACTTCAAAATAGTGTTGCAGCTTGAGTTGGGCTTGGTTTGCTGCTGGTCTTTTGTTGCCATGCAGGCCAAAGCTCTAATATTATCTCTGAACTATATTGATAGAAAAACTAGGTAGAATCTAAGGGCTTAACTAAACAAGGAAAAAGAGACACGAAATGGAAGAGGCATGCGAAAAACAGGCTTAGCTGAAGCCCACTAGGGCTGGTGGAAGAAAGTCTGGCTAAGAGAGGACCCTACAGATGATACTCACATGGTGATTGATTTGACATTAAAGGAGTTGCTGGGATAAAAAAACAGAGGATGGAAGAAGGATAGGCTGTTGATGAGGAGGATATTGAGTTGTTGGTAGATGAAGTTTCAATACACTTTGTGAATGGAGTCCCATCAATTAAATTTTCTGATAGAATTCATACACTTGTCCAAAACTGTCATCATAAAGGATAGGCTGTGGATGAGGAGGATATTGAGTTGTTGGTAGGTGAAGTTTCAATACACTTTGTGAATGGAGTCCCATCGATTAAATTTTCTGATAGAATTCATACACTTGTCCAAAACTGTCATCATAAAGCTTCTTGGAACAAAGATTGGTTTTAGTGCCTTGTTAAACAAAGCTGCTATATGGTTAAGTTGGAGCAGGTTGATTATTGTACTAAAGTTTTTGTCTAAGGGACCCATAGGTGGTGTTTGTGCAATATCTTACAATATAGCCATGGTCATCTACTTTTATGCAATCTCATCTGAGCAACGTAATTGGAAGGATACTTCTCCTGGGTTTGGTTGGTGCAATGTATAAACGGAGATACAATAAGTAAGGTTATTAAAATTGACTACAAGACCGGTAGTGGAACAAGGGGATGCTTTGCACGTATGGCGGTGTGCAGAGGTTTGAACAGGCCCTTAATTTCCAAAATATTCATCAAAGACAACATGCAGCTGATTGAATGCTAGTCACTGCCAAATCTTTGCTTTCAATGTGGTTGTTACGATCACTTAGAGAGTTGTCTAATGCTGCCATATATGGCAGAAAAAGGAGAAGAAGTTGAATAAGAGCAAGCTCCGGCATAGAAAGTTGAAAGCTTTGTAACTATTGAAAAATCTAGTTCATGGATGGTAGTGGAAAGAAAATCAAAGAATCTGAGTAGGAACAACTCCCGTGTTTGGTGATCAAAAGGCACTCATAGAATTTACGACCTTTATTTGAACAACTCCTAGTGTGTGGGTAAATCAAGATGGTTGGAAATTGACTAATTTGTTTTTAATAAAATATCAATTTTGTTATGGATATCTTATTAAGTGGATGTCCATCAAGATCTTATTAAGTAGATATCTACTTCATTTATACTTTTTATGCCTATAACTAGAGACTTTGGAGAAATTTTATAAATATCCCCATTGATCAATAAAATACGCTCTCTTTTACTCTCCCATTTTCTTTGTTCTTTACTCTATGTCTATTTATTTGATAACACATTATCAACACGATTCTCTTTTAATTTTTTTCTCTATAAATCACAAAAATATCCCAAAAATTAATGTCGTCAATTGCCTCCTAGAGCTGCTGCTATTTCAATTGAGGTCTGCGCACTATGGGTAATCATTAGAGCCTTTAACCACTCAAGTACATATAAATCTCTAAATTTTTTTTATACCCTTTTATAACAAAGAAATTTATATAATCCTTACATGGTATGTTTTTCTACTTTGTTGATTGATTTTTGGTAAATTTATTTTATAAAAAAAATATTATTACTTTAAGATTTCTTTTAAACTAAGATTCTTTTATTAAATTATAGTATGCATAATATTTAGATGTTTAAAGGTTTGATTATTAAATTATTGCTGTTAAATATTCTTGTAATTTGATTAAAATTATGGTGGAAAGTGTTATTAACCTACCATAATTGATTAAAGGGAAATTTGATAGGATCGGTCTTGTTAACTTGCTAATGTTGAATGATTGTATTATATCTTTAAAATTGAATTTATAAATATTTGAGTAGAGCTCCATAAGATTTTATAACATATATGTGGTATTGAAATTTGGTACAATGTGTATCGGATAACTTTCAAGCATCGTACACGAAATTTTGATTGTTTATTAAATGATTTTTACTATTAGATTATAAATGTTATTACGAAAACAAAATTATTTTACTACTTGTAATAGTGCTTGTAAAAATAACCAGGGTGATAATGATGATGTTAAAGAATCTCAAGTATATTTTACTATGATTTATTTATTATATCATGTTTATTATAATTGGACACTAATCATGACAACACAAATAGATAGATTTTGATTTGAAATCCACACATATTTGCGATGGTGATTATGAAATAAAGAATTTTTTGGGACGTTTATAAGTTTGTCATAGTAAATCTATTGCATTCCCTGAAATGAATGCAAAAGAAAATATAAACCAATATTATTTCAATATTTGGTAGTACAAAATTAGTCGAAAGCTCCAAAAGAGCTGATATATTAATATCTTGTGATGGTTAATCAATTGGTTTTAAAATATATTTATAATGGATCTCATATTGAGATTGTAAATGAGAAAAATATTATATTTCATATGAAGCAAAAGAGGATTGAGTTATTGATTTATATTTATTACTCTTGTTATAAATTGAATTAATAGTGACTATCTTTGTGATCTTCTTTTGTCATCATCCCCGTTAAGGAGTTGAAAGCAAAATATTTGACTGTGAAAGATCTACTTAAATTATGGAATAATTTAAAAGAAAAAAATGTGAGCAATAGAATATGATAATTCTATCTAAAACTCATTATGGTTAGTTGCACCTGAAGTTGCAATTTTTTAAAACTGTGAGTATAAATTTACATTATTCAAAATAAGTTCTCAATTAAAATTACGTGGAAAAATACTACTGATGAGAACATTGCAAGAGAGAACTTATTCAACTTTTCATGATTCAAATGTGCTCCTATAGTAGCAATATCATGAGAAAAAAATTACTTATGACTGAACAAAAGTTTTTAATCACGAAAAGAGAATGTAACAATATGTAATAAATTTGAAAGACATAATCTTTGGCGTGGATGTAGTAAGTTGGACTATAATAATAGTCATGGGGGATGGTCGTAATAAATTTTCTCACCACCAGAAGTGGAAAAATGAAGAAAGCAAGAAAAGACCAAGAATCCGCAAGAACTCTTTTAGAAGAGAGAAAACTTATGTATGAAAAGTCATTGGTTATATACCTATTGTACACTTGAAAGATAAGATTCACTCCCAAAGTTTGCTATTAATAAATTTTGATTGGATTCAAAGTCTACTATTGGAGTTTAATTTGCTTACTTCTTATCGTCAAGACTCAACGTAGAACAAAAAAGGTATGTCTTTAAATATTAAATCGACTTGATATACGGTTTAAATATTTGAGATGATCTTCTTTTTAAGTTTTCATTTCATGGGTTACATATTGTTTTAACCATCTCATTGTTCGTGAAAATGAATATTAACTGATTTATTTATATCGCAATAGTAGGTTTTCTAATTAAATAATATATTTGATTAAAACATATCTAGTATGCAAATTTATGTTAACAAACCAATGAATATTATGGTTATTCAGATTTGATTTAGTTCAAAGAATTATTAAAGGTAGTAGTTCATAAGTTTTATATTATTCTATTTGTTAATTATTTAGAGAAATGACATTAGCAATTGTAAATGAAAAGTTCTATGAGTATGAATGGTTGGATTTTGAATTAAATTTCGTGCATGTTTATAATGATGGTTATTAAAGAAAAAAATTGCTAGTTTTTCATTATATCATATTTTTATGTTTGAGATGTGACTTTTATTGATATATTTAATTTAGGCTTGTTTCTATACATAACCTAGTCAATTATTCTTGGTAGTTAATTGCTTATGCAAAACTCTTATTGAAAAGGCTTTAAAAGTATTTTGAATTGACCTCATATCTCATTATGGCTAAACAAAATAACGAGTTATTTATTCCACCAGTTTTGCTCCATTCCCTGAAGTGAATGTAGCAATACATAACAATTATGAAATTTAACTTATTGTCATTATTGAAAAATATATAAGAAGAAGATAGATGGTTCAAAATGTTGCCAAATGTTTATTCTTAGTACAGAATGTTCAATGATTTATATTGATTTATCATTCCTTGAAGTAGATTATATCTATATTGTAATAGGCCAATTTAGCCCGGGCCCATACAAAAAAATAATAAACCCAAGATAATAAAACAAAGTCCAAGTCCAGTCCAAAATATATCATTTGGCTCGATCGGAATGGCCCATTACTTGAAAATATTGAAGGTCCATCTACAAGCTTGACGTATATGGAAACACAATCTTCAAGGATATGCAATCTTAGATATGATATGCAAATCTTAGATATGATATGCAATCCTAGAAGATATGATATGTAATCTTAGAAGATATGATATGAAATCTTAGATATGATATGCAAATCTTAGATATGATATGCAATCTTAGAAGATATGGTATGTAATCTTAGAAGATATGATTTTGTAATCCTAGAGATTTAATTTGTAGATACCTTTTAATCTTAGCCGTTGATGTAATTGATCTGTACCGTTGGATTTGGGGAGGCTCAACTATAAATAGAGGCCTCTCCCTTCATTGTAAACACACTGGAGTTGTGGGGGAAGCAATAAGAATTCTTGAGAGCATTCACTCAAATTTCTCTCCCTCTTGCGTTCTTATTTTCTTATTTTATTCTTCATTCATCTTTGTTTTTTCAACATTTTTTATTTATCCATTTAATTGTTTAATTATTAATTATTCTTTTTATTTTATTCGTTTATTTATTATTTCTGTATAGAGATTTATTTTATTTTCACACTTTTGCAAATTTGTATTTTATGTATTTATTCTAAATTTTTATGTGGTATTTATTTCAAGCTGTTTTATTTTATTATTTTTTATATTACTTATTTTAAATAGTTTTATTTTGATTAAGTTTTTTTATATTATTACTTTAAATTATCTTATATATCATTCATTTTTCTTATTGTTTTATATAACGATTATTTTAAAGTAGTTTTATTTTATATCATTTTAAACTGTTTTATATTATCTATTTTAAGTTTTCGTATATTGTTTATTTTGAACTTATACGTATCTTTTTAGGATTTGTCACATATCATTTTAAAAATAAGGCAATATTCGATATTTGGGAGTTTTGAGAAAATCGTGCCCTAACTTATTGGGTTTTGATTTTTCTCATTAAGTCCAAATGATTGAGTACCCTTTTTGAAAAAAAAACATATGAATTTTTAAATAAAAAACCTATTCTCGAGAATTTAAGATGTTGTGTCCTAACTCACTGGATGCGACGTTTTGTCATCTCGAGGCAAGGGTTTCTAAAAAGCAAAGGATATTTGGTGTTTGGAAAATTCGAAAGATCGTGCTCTAACTTACTGAGTTTCGATTTTTCTTTTAAAATCCAACTAATTGAATGTCCATTTAAAATTAAAGGACATAAGTTTTAAAAATCAAAAGGATCGTGTTTTAAAATCTTTTCAAATTTTTGACATTAGGACATTAATTAATCAATTAGGTACCAATTTTTGGGCGCATGAGGGTGCTAATCCTTCATAAATGCGTAATCGACTCGAGCCCATTTTCTCAAATTTTGTAGACTAAAATTATTATTTTAATAAATCAAAATGTTTTATTAAAATGATTAATCTCAAGGTGACCTGATCACACCTCGAAAAAAGATTGGTGGCGACTCCATTTTTGTTTTAAAGTCGACCCCCATTTTTTCAAAATAAAAAAATGGTTTCGACAGCTTGGCGACTCCACTGGGGATATAAGAGAGTCAAGCCGTAAAATTGATTATTTTCTGTCCTTTGTCGAAAATTTGAAATTTTGAAATTTTGATTTGAAAATTACGATCCTTTTGTTGCATTTGTTTGTGTCATTGCATATGATTGTTATTTTCTTGCGCACATTGCATTGCATGACCGTTGTGGTCGCACCTTTAAGTGGGAGTGAGAAACTATGCCTTCGTGAGATTTTCACCTCCGCATGGGCTAGTGGATTTCTTCCGGGATACATCTGTACCTATGTCTTCGTGAGGTTTTCACTTCCGCATGGCCATAGGGAAATGTATTCCCCTGAACTAAACTCGATCTGTATAAGCCTATAATGGGTGAAGATTGAGGAATCTGCTGGTTCAGGTACCTCAACTTTAGAGCTAAACCACATGTAGAAAACCTAAGGGCTTACCCTAGGTAGAACTATGCCAAACCCTAGTGGTCACCCAGATAGGTGCCCTATTTTGTTATTTATTTCTCTTGTGCTAATGTGTTCTCTTTTGTTTTGATTGCATTGCATTCACATTACATCACATCATATGCATTAAAATTTGTAGAAAGATCCTAATTAATTAAAAATTATTCTATGCAACCTGGGAATTGACGAAAGTCTACTGAATTGAGATCAGGGCCTTAGTGCAAGGCCTGATGGATAATAAATTGAAGAGATCAAAGAACCGAAGGAATATTAGGGAATCTGAACATTAATGACATATCCGAAGAGAGAATCAGGGAATAAAAGTTTCCAAAGCCCTTACATACTTGGGAAGATTTTAGACAATGGGACTGTGGAAGGAATCCCTGTATTTTTAAAACTAATCTAGACTAATATTCAAAACATGCTTGTTACCTTAAGCCTAGAGACAATAAGAATCTTTTTGTGAAATAGGCTTATATCCAGAATTTTTATTTCAATAAAATGCATTTTTTTAAGCAAATATTTTTTTTCATTCTTTACATTTCATACTGCACATTCTTTTGTTTTTTAGAATATTCTTTCATTCTTTATTCATGACCATACCATACAAATAATCATCCTTAGAATCATTTATTCTTTGGATTTTTTTTTGCCTTCGTACCTAGGTACCCAGATATCATCGATATGAGCGACGTTGTTACTGATTCCCTTTTTGAATGAGATATGGGTCTAGGGGATCTAAGGACTTTGAAGATGACAGAGATTGTAACCTATCTTTTGATTTGTTACAGATGGTAGAACAAGTGAAAATAGACTCTACTTTGCAAAGGGTCAGTGGACGTTGTGAGCTTAGGAAAGGGGTAAAGATCGAAGCCTAACTCACCACAGAAATAAGACGAGACATCATTGAGCTATTTTCAAGAATTCCAAGATGTTTTCGCACAATCATATCGAGGAACACCAGGCTTGAAATGTGGGTATGCTGTTTAAAGAACCCATGGTAATGGTTCTACGATGGTCAGGCTAATCAGGAGGATCGGGCTACTGGTTTACCAAGAAAAGGAAATTGCATCAGTTACGTCGTAAATACCAAATTGAGGAAGACAAGACTTATGTGCCTCAGCTATTTCTTCACAGATTTTTTATATGTGGGGAATGGATATTGTGGAGCCGATCTCGTCAAAAGCTTCTAGTCGATATCGATTCATTGTCGTGGTCGTCGTCTACTTCACTAAGAGGGTGGAAGTAGCTTCCTATGCCAATGTTACAAAGTCGATAGTCATCAAATTCTTAAAAAAAAAAAGAGATCAGGTGCCGACAAAGAGTGCTAAAAAGGACAATGTCAAAAGTTTGGAAGTTTGTTCAAAGATCAGACGCCATATCACAATGCAGTAAAGGCAGCAAAAAAAAGGAAAAATAAAAACAAAAACAACAAAACTAGGATCATGGGAAAGATGACTGAGACTTGTGAATATTGACATAAAAAAGTTACCATTTACCCTCTGCCTTATCGAACGTTGGCTAGAACCTTCGCTGTGGCAACACATTTCTCATTGGAATAGAAACAGTTTTGCCAATTGAACCTAATCGAAGAAAAAGTTAAAAGTTATCCATCACGATCAGATGATGCGAGCTTACGACAAAGAGGTTCATCCTAGAGAATTACACAAGGGGAACCTAATGTTGAAATAGATCTTTCTTATACAAAAAGATTTCAGAAGAAAGCAGATGCCAAACTGGGAAGGACCTTATGTAGCAAAAAAGGGCTTGTTCTAGAGGAGTATTGATATTGACCAAGACGGATGGCGAAGACTTGCCCAATTCGGTGAATTCAGGTTCAGACATGAAGTATTTTACCTGAAAGAGGAAAGACCAAGGTGAAAACCCGCAAAGGGCGCCTTGAGATCAAACTAAAAAAAAAGGAAAGGCCAAGGCGAAAACCCGCGGCGCTTTGAGACCGAAGGGGTTTTGAGCCGAAAACCCGAAAAGGGCGGCTCAAATTTTGATCAAAAGTGGGGCATACAGTAGTCTTGCTACGTTAACAATGAGGAAGTATGTTACGTCTTGGGGCATCGACGAAGTACTCCGGATCCCCTGAACACATATTGAGCTTAAAATGGTCCTCAAGAAGTTTGAACAGAGAAGCTCAGGCTGCGATATCTGGGGCACCTAGTTTCCCATCTTACCTATTCTAAATTTGTTATCTTTAATTCGTTTCAAAATATACAACCAATAAATTTCCTTCTAGATTGCATTTGTTATCTTTGCTTAACTTATTTGTTCCGAGCTATGCTCCTAATTTCCTTCTTGTCTATTGTTATGATCTTTTTCAAGCATTTTGCATTGAAATAACGATTAGTGGACTAACAATACTTTCATAAAAGGAGTTTCGCATATTACTCTGGAAACTTCTATATAATACAAGAACTTGAAACAGGACTATTGTTTAAAACTTACCAAGTTTAAAGGATGAAAATATTGGTGGAGGAAGAGTCTAAACTGAGACTATCTCTCTGGATTTTTGTCAAAGAAAGGGGATTGAACAAAATGACAAGATATTGCAATCTTGACGAAAAATGGGCAATGTTAACTCAAGTGTAAAAGGGGAATCATTCTCTAAAAATGATATTCTGCATCCATGCAGATATCATGCATACACATTTGGTTAGGACACCTTGGGAGTGATCAGTTGATTGAACAAGTTACACCCTTGAGTTGCAGTGGGATGGGGTGAATTTGATACAGATCCTATAGCCATAAGTCGCAGTAGGATGATTTAAAGATGGTACAAATTTTATGTCCCCATGGTACGGTGGAAGGGACTCTGAAATTACAGCGGGGCAAGCTTGCTGAGCAGAATATGATTGTTTCTTTGGGTTTTTTGTCAAAGATACCAGCTGAATGAGAAAGCATGGTAATGCATCAGTGATAGAACCTTTATGAACTATGAGCAATGACAACCCAAGCATTAAAAAGGGATCATTCTCATGCATGCACTTCCAATTAGGAGCATTTGATTCATTCCGATCATTGTATCCTAATCGTTGTACATAAAAAAAAAGAAGAATATCATTCTCATGACATTTTGCATTCATGCAAATGTCATCCCTAATATCATTTAGTTAAGAGCATTAGATTCATTCCGATCATTGCATCCTAATCAGGAACCATTTTCATGACATGTTGCGTTCATAACATATGTGGCTAGGAGCATTTGATTCATTTTGATCATAGCATCCTGATCATTCGGCATAAACATATGCATATGGAACCGAGTCTACAGGACATGTCCTCGAGAGGACGGTGTAGCAACATCGGTGAATTCACGGATCTTATCTCCTAACAAAGAGTGGAGCATATCAAATTTGGCGAATCCTATCTCCATGTATCGACAATGGAGCAGATTTTAGCCATTGGTCTAATCTCCTTGATGTAGTAAGGAGCGGACTAAAAGTTTGATTTTGTTCCTCGAGATGGTAGTGGAGCAGATGAAGATTGAAGTCTTCACGAGATAGTAAGGAAGCAAATTGGAAAGTTCAGATTTTGTTCCTCAAGATGGTAGTGGGAGCGGATCAAGATTGAAGTCTTCACGAGATAGTAAGGAAGCAAATTGGAAAGTTCAAATTTTGTTCCCTAGAGATGGTAGTGGAGCAGATGAATATTGAAGTCTTCACGAGATAGTAAGGAAGCAAATTGGAAAGTTGATTTTGTTCCTCGATATGGTAGTGGAGCAGACTGAAGATTGAAATCTTCCCGAGATAGTAAGGAAGCAAATTGGAAAGTTCAGATTTTGTTCCCTAGAGATGGTAGTGGAGCAGACTGAAGATTGAAGTCTTCCTGAGATAGTAAAGAAGCAAATTGGAAAGTTGATTTTGTTCCCTAGAGATGGTAGTGGAGCGGATCAAGATTGAAGTCTTCCTGAGATAGTAAGGAAGCAAATTGGAAAGTTTAGATTTTGTTCCCTAGAGATGGTAATGGAGCAGACTGAAGATTGAAGTCTTCCTGAGATAGTAAGGAAGCAAACTGAAAAGTTTAGATTTTGTTCCCTCGAGATGGTAGTGGAGCAAACTGAAGATTGAAGTCTTCCTAAGTTAATAAGGAAACAGACTGAAAAATTCAGATCTTGTCCCCTCGAGATAGTAGTGGGGCAGGCTGAAAATTATAGTCTTATCTTCCTGATGTAGCAGGGGAGCAGACTAAATAAAATTGTAGATCTTGTCTCCTCGAGATAGCAGTGGGGCAGATCGAAGATCGCGAATCTTATCTTCCTGATGTAGCAAGGGAGCAGATTTTAGCCACTAGCCTCATCTTCCTGATGTAGCAAGGGAGCAGGCTGAAGATTATAGTCTTATCTTCCTGATGTAGCAAGGGAGTAGACTAAAAATTGTAAATCTTGTCTCCCTGAGTTTGTAGTGGAGCAGATCGAAGATTGCAGATTTGGCATTCCTGAAGTTGCAGGAAGCAGATCGAAGACATCAGATCTTGTCTCCCTGAGTTTGCAGTGGAGCAAATTGAAGATTGCAGATTTGGCATTCCTGAAGTTGCAGGAAGCAGATCAAAGACAACAGATATTGTCTCTCTGAGTTTGCAGTGGAGCAGATCGAAGATACTAGTCTGGCGTCCCTGAAGTTGTAGTGGAGCAGACTGAAGACAGCAGATCTTATCTTCCTGAAGTTGTAGGAAACAGATCGAAGATACTCGTCTGACATCCCTGAGTTTGCAGCGGAGCAGACTAAAGATAGCGGATATTGCCTTCCTGAAGTTGCAGCGAAGTAGATTGAAGCCGTCAGATTTATAGTTCAATACTTCTAAAAGTTTCAGTTCCAATACCCCTAAGATTGCAGTTGGGTTAGAGACTACTTGAAGAAGACAAGGACCAAGAAGTCAAGACTCGGCAAGACCGGGCAAAATTGGTCCTTTTATAGTCTTTACTCTATTCCCGTTACACGACAATGAGCAAAGAGGGGCAGTTGTAATAGGCCAATTTAGCTCGGGCCCATACAAAAAAATAATAAACCCAAAATAATAAAACAAAGTCCAAGTCCAGTCCAAAATATATCATTTGGCTCGACCGGAATGGCCCATTACTTGAAAAGATTGAAGGTCCATCTACAGGCTTGATGTATATGGAAACACAATCTTCAAGGATATGCAATCTTAGATATGATATGCAAATCTTAGATATGATATGTGATAAACCGTAAAAGTAACATATTTTAATCCCACATTTAGCATACTTTTGGATGATTTATCCCTTGATTTATGTAAAAATGTGCTCTTAATCCTTTCTTTTCATGTTTTATACTCAGGAAAGCACCGAAGGATGGAAAGAACGAGAAACGGGCTTAAAACAGACCAAATTGGGCCAAAGTGAAAATCAACACGGCCTCGACTTGAGCCAACATGGTCGTGTCTCCCTGATAGACTAGAACACGGCCTGATCACGATTTACACGGGCGTGTCCCCTCATTAAAAGTCTGAACACGGCCTAAAGACGATTCACACAGGCGTGTGCCGTGGCCGTGTCCCTACCGCAGAGAAGAGCAATTTCACTCGGAAAAGGATACTTAGGGGCAAAGAAACCTATTTCAAAAGCCTATATAAACACCCTAAGTATAACCTAGAAGGGGACGGTGAGCTAGGCCAAGGAGCTGAGCCGAAAAGGTCAGATTTTTGGGAAACACTCGAAGATAGCCAGTTGATCCATCTCAAGAAGCCGGAATTCTACTCAAGACGGCGGATCTCTTCTTCAATTCCTTCAGGGGGTTTTAGGGATTTCTTATGTTTTGTTTTATCTTTTCTTCTGAGATGTTTTCTTTTATTGTTATGAACTAAACCCTTCAGATACCTGAAGGGGATGAAACTTAGATGAATCTTGTTATCGTTTCTTTGAACTATATGATAAATACTTGATTTGTTCTTAATTATGTGTTCTTAATTCTTGTGTTAATATTTAGGGATATTGATTCAAGTTTGATGTGCTTAGGTGGAGGAGAAAAAGTCCCCGCTTAAGAGTAGATCTAGCATAATTAAGCAGAGTTGATCGCGCACCTAGAGATAGGGTGACGAGATTTTGTCGGATTAGGGTGAAACCTAATATGGGAGTCCATAGATCGAGTTAATGCAATTCTAGGGGTTTTAATTAGAAAGAGATTTCAATTAATCAACCTAGGGTTAGACGTTATTCGCTTCGAGAGAGAGTTTAATATATAGGGAGTCTTACGGATCAAGTCAAGTGAATAAATCGTCTGGTTCAGAGTTAGATAACAAGTGAAGTCTAGGTGGATTCTTCCTAAGGCTATCGTCTTAATCAATTGAGTTTTTCCAACAGTATTTCTATAATTCATTTTTTTTTTGTCTTTGTGTCTTTAGCTTAGTAGTTAGTTAAATTTAGATTAAATAACAACTTCACTTATTTTAGGCTAGATAATAAAAAGAAAGTTAGTATTAGTACTTTTGGTTCCTTTAAGTTCAACAATTCGGTCTTGCCTAAGCTATACTACTGTTCGATAGGTGTGCTTGCCTCAAATCATTGTCATAGTTAGTTTCCAGGTTCGATCATTCTTTTTATAAATTTTAAGATTTTGACATCGCAAAAACAACGATCAAGTTTTTGGCGCCGTTGCCGGGGAACTAAAATATTAAGAAAGCTCTATTTTTATTACTTTAGCCATTATTCTCCGCAATTTATTTTTATTTTTATTTTTATTTTGTTTTTTAACTTTGCTAAATTTTCTTTCTTTCTTTTCCAAGCAGGTACCTCTAGTTTATGACTAGAAGGAACCCGAGAGGACCACTAGTATCGATGGTGATATTGAAGCTACCGTCATGAGAATCGCAAAGAAATTAGGCGAACCCTAAATTACACGAAAAAGAGCGAGAAGCGAGATCAATCCTCTTTGAAGGGGTGGGCGAGAATAATCCACCACCATAAGATGTGGCGAGAAAATAATGCTCGCGTACTATGTATGATTATGCTAAACCTCATTTAACAGGAAGCGAGAATCAAGTATTGTTAGGCTCTGCTATAGCTGCTAATAATTTTGAATTAAAGCTTAACACTATACAAATGATTCAACAATTTGTTCAATTTGATGGTTTACAGACGAAGACCCAAATACTCATATAGCTAATTTTTTAGAGTTCGTGATACCTTCAAAATAAATGGCGTTTCGATGATGCCATCCGTCTTGGCTATTTCCCTTTTCATTAAGGAATAAAGCCAAGCGTTGGTTAAACTTCGTTACCACGGTCAATCACTACATGGGATCAAATGACCAAAAATTTTTATTAAAATATTTCCCACCGCCAAAACGGCCAAATTACGGAATGATATCTCTTCTTTTGTGCAGATGGATTTAGAGACATTATACGACGCATGGGAGAGATACAAGAATCTCTTGAGAAGGTGTTCGCACCATGGTTTACCCTTGTGGCTCCAAGTCCAAACTTTCTATAACGGTGTAAACCCCTCAACGAGGCAACAAATTGATTTAGCCGCCGGTGGAACCCTGAACAACAGAACTCCTGAAGCAGCCTACGAGTTTATTGAAGAGATGTCACTGAATAACTATCGGTGGCAGGTTACAAGGACAAAACCAACAAAATCAGTCGGAGTTTTCAACCTCGACGCAGTTACCTATGCTATCAACACGGTAGAGATGATGAATAAAAAGCTTGATAGTTTGTGTTCTTCGCAGTACATCCGATGAATGCAAATGCGACGCAAGTGGAAGCGTGGCGAATCCCGAGTACCCACCCTACCAACCAGCACAGGAAGCAAGCAGATGAACTATATAGGTAATAATTTTGGACCTAATAATAACTCTTATAGTAATACTTATAATCCAGGTTGGAGGAACCACCCAAATTTTTCATGGGGAGGACAAGGAAATCAAGGAATTCAAAGACAACAACCTCCTCAAAATTTCCAAAATCAGCCCTATCCACAGGAAAAGAGGCCGAACCTTGAAGAGATGCTGACAAAATTCATGGCAACCACAGATAACCGTCTCCAAGACACTGAAACCACCCTTAAGAATCAACAAGCATCGATCAAAGGGATCGAGAATCAAGTCGGGGAACTTACTAAGACAGTTGGACAACTTGCAAAGTTAATTTTCGAACTACCGCAAGGGCGTCTACCAAGCAATACTGAGATTAACCTAAAGGAGCAAATTCAAGCCATAACAGCTCAAGAAAGTGAAGGGTTAGACGATCCCAATTCAAGGCAAGAGAATGTGATCAAAAAAGATAAGGTTGAGGTAAGTAATAATAAGCCAAAACCGGTAATCAAAAAGTACCAACCTCGCATTCCTTATCCCGAAATGATGAAGAGAGACGATACAGAGGAACGGTTCGGTAAGTTTCTTAAAATTTTAAAGAAATTACATATAAACTTACCGTTACTTGAAGCTCTTTCACAGATGTCAGATTCTAGAAAAATTTTAAAAGAGCTTTTGACGAACAAGCGAAGGATAGATGAGGCATCACACATGGAACTAAACGCAATGTGCTCGGCAATCTTGCAAAATAAACTACCACGGAAATTAAAAGATCCAGGGAGTTTTACGATTCCATGTTTAATTGGTAGTTTACTTATTGATAATGCGTTAGCTGATTTAGGGGCAAGCATAAATGTCATGCCTTATAAATTTTTTAAACAACTAGGTCTAGGGAAACCCAAACAAACTAGGATGAGCATTCAACTAGCTGATAAAACTGTTAGAATTCCTAGGGGTATTATCGAAGATGTTCTTGTAAAAAATGATAAATTCGTTTTCCCAGTAGATTTTGTTGTCTTAGACATGGATGAGGATAATTCGATTCCCTTAATTTTAGGAAGACCATTCTTAGCAACTGCTAGAACTAAAATCAACATTAATGCAGGAGAACTAATACTTCGTGTAGGTAATCAGACAGTCACTCTCCAAGCTCTCGATTTGGCTAGAACATCGAGTAATCTAGGTGAGAAAACAAATTCTATTGATAACCATTCGGTTAACCCTTCTTTTCAGGAAACACCAGGAAAGAATACAACTGAACCCGATTCTATACCATGTACCAACAAAGAAATAACACACGAAGAACAAGGGATTCAGATTGATGATCTAGACGAGTGGAAGACGCATTTCAAGGAAAATTAGGAATACATGAAGCAGAACCAGAGCCACTCCACGAAGCAAACAAGTTCAAAATCGAAGATCGGTATTGATAGAAAAAGCAGACCCTCGAACATCTCCTCCTCGACCCCTAACACAAACAAAGAAATACCGTTTAGGGTAACCGAGTGTTTTCCCATACGAACGATCGAGGTAAGTAATCCTATTTTGGTACTTTCAATATAAACGCTTCTCGACTTAAACTTTATCAAGGAAATAGAAGCGATAGCATGAGGAAGATATTCAAATTTTTAAACCACCACGATTTGTTGCGAATACGAGGAAAGTCTAGCTTAAGACTTTAAACGAAGCGCTTCTCGTGAGGCAACCCGAGCACTAACCCTAATTACTTTCGTATTTATTTTCATTTTATTTTCTTCTCTTATCTTAGTCTTAAACACCTAGTTTTAAACTAACCAAAAGTGCAGATTTCCATTTCACACGGCCGTGGCCGTGGCGTGCGGAGGTACAGAATCTCCAAATCGCGACAATGGCGTAAGAGGTACAAGTCGAAAGAATCAAATCTTGAGTCACGGACTCCAACCACTACCCCAGACGCATCGAGCAAAGCGCCACGACCGCGTGCGACGCGGCCGTGGGCGACATCGACTTATCACCAACGGGCGTGGCAATCAGAACATAGGCGTGGGAGAAACGATATGATGCATAACATGGCCGTGCGAGGCGGCCGTGTGAATTAACAAGCCCATGGTACATGGGCGTGGGAATGTACCTGACTTGAGAATTCTATTTAAACCACCCACCCTCCCTCTTCTCACCCATTCAGACCATTTAGTTTTTCTTTTCTTTCTCAACCCTCTCCCTACTTTTCTTCTCCAATACATTCCCAAAACCCTTGAGCTACACCAAATGCCGAAGAAGCGGAAGGAATCAAGCATAGTCTCCCAGAGGGAGACCGATCTATATAAGTTCATGCCGGCCGCTTCAATCATTCGACGAGCCAAGGATATTTGAGGCCATTTAGTTTTTATTTCGTCTTTCTCTTTTGCTTCAATTTCCTTATCTTTACTTCTCTTCTGCTTAATTTAACTTATTTTATTTTAGCTTCTTGGTTTGAGGTTCTTCAGGCTGCTTGGGAATCACACCACGACCACCACCATATCCACAGCCTGAGAAATCACACCCAAAAATAAGGACTCTACGGTCCATTTATCTTTTCTTTTAATTTTAGTTCACTTTTTATTTTTCTTCACTTTAGCTTGCTTTTCTTTAATTATTTAATTAGTATAGTTTTAATTATGATTATTAAATCCTGGCTAATCCTCCATGAGCTACCCAATTTCTTCATCTAGCGCAGGATCATCATAAAGAACGACCCCTCTAACTTATCTTTTACCTCCAACGCAAGGATTTCATCCATCATTCAGGGAGTTTCACTTCTCTCCATATATATCTTTTGAATTTATACTTAATTGTCTATATATATATCTTTGTACATTAAGGGCAATGTACATCTTATGTGTGAAATTTGAACAACCTAAAAGGTGCCTAACTTTTTCATTATTCTCAAATTCTGAAATTAGGTGCCAAACTTTTGCATTGTTCTCAAATCCCGAATTATGCCTTGTCTTAAAGTAAATTTCTCATATTATCATTAGAATGAAACTCCCATGATTGATGATTTTTTATTAACATGTTTTAGATTAAGTCATTGATAATTGTGCATTGATAATTAAATTCTAAGATACTAGAGAATCAAGCATGATAAGTCTATTTTTCGGTATTAAAAATTTTTCTAGGTTGTTAACCTGAATTTGAATATTACTTTGAAATTTGAAATTTACGAGGTTGATATCAAAATACCCATAATTTTTTGTGAGATTTTGAGCCTTATAAGAGAATATATCCTTTTCATGCTCACTTTTTGATTATGAGTGTGTCAACATTGAACTGTTATTCTAGAACTTGCATTGATTATACATGTTGAGACCACATCTTTGATTTGATATGCAGAAATGATAAAGGCACCTAGGATTTAACCCACTTACTCCATAAAAAGCCTACCGTCATAATTAACCCCTAGTGAACCTCTTTGATCCTAACAACCCTTTTTATTGACTCACCCACTAATATTAACCCAAAACCCTTTATATTTGTTATCACCATCCTTTTTTACTACCTTTTTTGTCGAGATTTGATTTTGAGCAGTTGCCTAACTATGTTCTATATTTTAGTTGTTAAAGTACTTTCTTATTATTGTAAATATTTAATTATTTGTTCTTAAAAAAAATTGAAGTATATTCAGTATTAGTATGATGAAAAGCGAGCTTGTACAGTTAACGTCTATTTATTGAAGAAGAAGCTCGTATTATTAGTTTCAAAGTTTCAATTCATGTAATTATTTATTTTTCAGTTCGTTGTTTCTAGTTAGGTAATTTTTCAGGTCGATCTCGATTCTAACCCTCTAATTCAGCCTTTATCCACACCTTAACCCAAGCCTCGTTACAACCCTTTCAAAGACCTTTTGATTTGTGCATCATCTCATATTACAGTGGTGGAGATTTGATTTTCATGCAAGCCTATGGGATTAACTTTTCAGGTTTGACATTTGAGTGCTTAATTCTGAACCTTAAACACTTCGAGTGATTTGAGTGAATCTTTTGTGAGAATGTCAATCCTTGTAGGTTTTGGATCAGAGGTAATTATTTAGATGATGGGAAACACCTATGTTTTGTGCTACAAATGTATGACTTATATTGTTTGAATCTTTAGGACTCTTTGAGTTAAATTATCCATGTATAAATTATCTATGAATTATGATGAGACATTATTGATAGAAATATTGAATCATGGAAAGTTTGTTTTAATTGTAAGTTGAGAATTTTGCTTGAGGACAAGCAAAAGCTTAAGTATGGGGGTAAGTGATAAACCGTAAAAGTAACATATTTTAATCCCACATTTAGCATACTTTTGGATGATTTATCCCTTGATTTATGTAAAAAGGTGCTATTAATCCTTTCTTTTCATGTTTTATACTCAGGAAAGCACCAAAGGATGGAAAGAACGAGAAACGGGCTTAAAACGAACCAAATTGGGCCAAAGTGAAAATCAACACGGCCTCGACTTGAGCCAACACGGTCGTGTCTCCCTGATAGACTAGAACACGGCCTGATCACGATTTACACGGGCGTGTCCCCTCATTAAAAGTCCGAACACGGCCTAAAGATGATTCACACGGGCGTGTGCCATGGCCATGTCCCTGCCGTAGAGAAGAGCAATTTCACTCGGAAAAGGATACTTAGGGGCAAAGAAACCTATTTCAAAAGCCTATATAAACACCCTAAGTATAACCTAGAAGGGGGCGGTGAGCTAGGCCAAGGAGCCGAGCCGAAAAGGTCAGATTTGTGGGAAACACTCGAAGATAGCCAATTGATCCATCTCAAGAAGCCGGAATTCTACTCAAGACGGCAGATCTCTCCTTCAATTCCTTCAGGGGGTTTTAGGGATTTCTTATGTTTTGTTTTATCTTTTCTTCTGAGATGTTTTCTTTTATTGTTATGAACTAAACCCTTGAGATACTGGAAGGGGATGAAACTTAGATGAATCTTGTTATCGTTTCTTTAACTATATGATAAATACTTGATTTGTTCTTAATTATGTGTTCTTAATTCTTGTGTTAATATTTCCGGGATATTGATTCAAGTTTGATGTGCTTAGGTGGAGGAGCAAAAGTCCCCGCTTAAGAGTAGATCTAGCATAATTAAGCGGAGAGTTGATCGCGCGCCTAGAGATAGGGTGATGAGATTTTGCCGATTAGGGTGAAACCTAATATGGGAGTCCATAGATCGAGTTAATGCAATTCTAGGGTTTTAATTAGAAAGAGATTTCAATTAATCAACCTAGGGTTAGACGTTATTCGCTTTGAGAGAGGGTTTAATATACATTAGGGAGTCTTACGGATCAAGTCAAGTGAATAAATCGTCTGGTTCTGAGTTAGATAACAAGTGAAGTCTAGGTGGATTCTTCCTAAGGGTATCGTCTTAATCAACCTGAGTTTTTCCAACGATATTTCCCCAATTCATTCTTTTTGTCTTTGCGTCTTTAGCTTAGTAGTTAGTTAAATTTAGATTAAATAACAACTTCACTTATTTTAGGCTAGATAATAAAAAGAAAGTTAGTATTAGTACTTTTGGTTCCTTTGGGTTCGACAATCCGGTCTTGCCTAAGCTATACTACTGTTCGATAGGTGCGCTTGCCTCAAATCGTTGTCATAGTTAGTTTCCAGGTTCGATCATTCTTTTTATAAATTTTAAGACTTTGACATCGAGAAAACAACGATCAATATGCAATCCTAGAAGATATGGTATGTAATCTTAGAAGATATGATATGCAATCTTAGATATGATATGCAAATCTTAGATATGATATGCAATCTTAGAAGATATGGTATGTAATCTTAGAAGATATGATTTTGTAATCTTAGAGATTTAATTTGTAGATACCTTTTAATCTTAGCCGTTGATGTAATTGATCTGTACCGTTGGATTTAGGGAGGCTCAACTATAAATAGAGGCATTTCCCTTCATTGTAAACACACTTGAGTTTTGGGGGAAGCAATAAGAATTCTTGAGAGCATTCACTCAAATTTATCTCCCTCTTGCGTTCTTATTTTCTTATTTTATTCTTCATTCATCTTTGTTTTTTCAACCTTTTTTATTTATCCATTTAATTGTTTAATTATTAATTATTCTTTTTATTTTATTCGTTTATTTATTATTTCTGTATAGAGATTTATTTTATTTTCACACTTTTGCAAATTTGTATTTTATGTATTTATTCTAAATTTTTATGTGGTATTTATTTCAAGCTGTTTTATTTTATTATTTTTTATATTACTTATTTTAAATAGTTTTATTTTGATTAAGTTTTTTTTATATTATTACTTTAAATTATCTTATATATCATTCATTTTTCTTATTGTTTTATATAACGATTATTTTAAAGTAGTTTTATTTTATATCATTTTAAACTGTTTTATATTATCTATTTTAAGTTTTTAGTATATTGTTTATTTTGAACTTATACGTATCTTTTAGGATTTGTCACATATCATTTTAAAAATAAGGCAATATTCGATATTTGGGAGTTTTGAGAAAATCGTGCCCTAACTTATTGGGTTTCGATTTTTCTCATTAAGTCCAAATGATTGAGTACCCTTTTGAAAAAAAACATATGAATTTTTAAATAAAAAACCTATTCTCGGGAATTTAAGATGTTGTGTCCTAACTCACTGGATGCGACGTTTTGTCATCTCGAGGCAAGGGTTTCTAAAAAGCAAAGGATATTCGGTGTTTGGAAAATTTGAAAGATCGTGCTCTAACTTACTTGAGTTTCGATTTTTCTTTTAAAATCCAAATAATTGAATGTCCATTTAAAATTAAAGGACATAAGTTTTAAAAATCAAAAGGATCGTGTTTTAAAATCTTTTCAAATTTTTGACATTAGGACATTAATTAATCAATTAGGTACCAATTTTTGGGCGCATGAGGGTGCTAATCCTTCCTCGTATGTAATCGACTCCGAGCCCATTTTCTCAAATTTTGTAGACTAAAATCATTATTTTAATAAATCAAAATGTTTTATTAAAATGATTAATCTCAAGGTGACCCGATCACACCTCGAAAAAAGATTGGTGGCGACTCCATTTTTGTTTTAAAGTCGACCCCCGTTTTTTCAAAATAAAAAAAATGGTTTCGACATATATAATCTTATTGGTAAGAAATATGATATATGCTTACGTTGTTGTCTGAATTAATTTTTGCATATTCTTTAAAGTGAATGTTTGCAATAAATATAATAAATTTTATAATCATTTTTTTATATTAGAAGATTTTGGCATCTTCCCTGAAGCGAATATTGCATATAATTGTTTGGAAATTATATTTACTTTGTTGATGTAGTGGCATTATAAACTTCACATTGATTTAGACCTTTCCAATAGTAAATGTCACAATAGTACTTATATGTGGATACAAAGTAAAAGGAATGACAGTAAAATTATCAATTTGTCACAACTTATATTGACATTATTAGTACAATTGAAATGCATTGTAACATCCCAAAAATCGGGGGTTAGTAGAATCGGGTTTGTGAATCGAGAGAGTGTGGTCATGTCTTAAATTTTGAGATTATCTATGCGTTTTTAGGAAATAAATGAGGTATTGGTTTGTTGGATAAGTGTTAGTAAAACGTTCCTTGTAACCCAAGTTCAAATCCCTTCTCTCGTATCATTTTTATTATTTTACAAATTTTGCATCAAACCCTAGTATGTGACATGCCTTATTTTTTTAAAATAAATATTGCAAAATTATTTCAAAAATAAATTAATAGTCCAACGGTTAATTGATAAGTGTGGAAGCATGGAAATTAAATTGATGTCTCAAGTTCAAATCCTTTCTCATTTAAAATAATTAAATTTTTCACAAAATCCTTTGTTTTTAATGTGTGTGTCGTCCATGTCCTTGTAACCCTAGGTATAAATGTTAAATTTACACAAAATAATTAGCTTTTATTCTATTTTTACTCACCCTAGTCATTCCTCCCCTCTCCTCTCTTCCTTGATCTTTAATTTTTCTTTCTTCTTCCATTGTTGTCGTCGCCCATAACACCTAGTTTATTTATCTTTTTATTTTCTTTTTGCCATAAGATTTTGCATCATCTCCTCCATCATATTGTTGTCATTTTTATCCAATTGAATCAACCCCAAATCTGAAATCTTGAACCTCCAAAATCAATTCCAACATTGCCAAGAAAGTGTCATTGCCGCCCTTTTCAATTAGATGTATAATGTCTCTTTTTCCTTCAATTTCTTGATTAATCTTGTCAATTAAAAACCTAAATTTCTAGATCTGGAATTTGGGAGAATTTTAAATATTTTAAAGGTATATTTCCATCTTTTAAAAGGATCTCAAAATCGTTCTTGAATTAGCCCCAATTTTGGCCACCATTGGTGGTGATGCGTGCGCCTAGGTGCAAGAAAGCGGTTATTTTGTTTCTAAATTCTAGTCCATCTATTTCCAGCATTAATTTGAGTTCTTGAAACCTCCTAATAAGCCTCTAATCACATATCAATTAGCGGAAAACGTTCTTGATCAATTGGGCATTCGAATCTCACAAATCGAGAAGCGTAAGTGCGATTAAATGCAAGCAAGTTTTTTGTTTCGACATAGTTATTGGGTAAAGGTTATAGATTGATTAAATGAAGGGTTTTAATAAATATTGGCTACTAATTTTCCAGTATGTAAATGTGTTAGGTTCTGACCCGAACGCACCAAGTCAACCGTAAAGCCAAAAGGCGTTCATGCGTACGATTCACATCAAAACAGTGTAAGAAATCTAACTAGTTTGGATTCGTAAAATAGTTATAATTGTGATGATTGGTTTGAACCCATAAGTGGGTGTTTAGGCGGTTGCTTAAGAGGTGAATTAATTTAATTTTTACTGATTTTTAATTTAGGTTCGTTTTAAGGTTTATTAAAGAAATTGGAAGATTCGCTAGTGTGCTGCGAAAAAACGTAAAATAAAGTGTGGGTCCTAAACTCATAAATTGGTTTGATAATGATAATTATCATGTTATACTTGATGATTTAGCTTGCTAATTGGATTGGCTTAATAGCCAAATAATTAATTTTGTAAGTGGTCGAACCAGGTACGTTTCGAGCCCTAAAACATTGATGTGTTAGCAAAGTTGCTAGTTTGACAGAGTGATTACGTGATTGATATTGTGATGCATGATTGTGTTATTTGGTATGAGACTGGTTGTATGTATAGCATGATTTTCTGAAATATGAGTTTATGCATGATATAATTGCATGGAAAATTTGTGATGTTATATTGGAAAGGTTGCTATACATGCACATTGGAAATTCGTAAAAGTATCTGAAATTGTGTAATGTTGAATGATACCATTTTAATGGTAATTTGAAATTTGGAACATTGATTCCATTCACTGAAAGTATTCGATTATTGAGGGCATGTTGAACATGTCAATTAAATGTGAAAAGTATTAATTATGGTCATGTATGATATTATATGACATATTTCATGTGCATTGGGATAGGATATTTTGTGGTTGACGAAGGAGTTCCGTGGAGTAATGGTGACATATTAAGTCCGCATTTATTCTAGTCAGTGCACTGCATTTGGAGTACCGAGGGGATTGGTGATTATATTGCATTATTTGTTATTCAACAGTTTCACTGCATTATTGTCATTCGGTGGGTTTACCACATCGAGCTATGCTCGCATTCATTGGAGTTTGATAGACGGGTTTTGGGGAACTCATGGTGTGTAGCGGATGATATGGGTAGGAACCCATTTGCATTGCATCATGCTCATGACATACTCGAATGTTATTGATTTATGCTACGTATTGTGTTATGTTGTATTGAATGATATTGAAATTACTGATTGTTACTCGAATGAATGATGGTCATGCTCATACACCGTTTAACATCAATTTGATAATGACTATGTAATGATATGAAATTCCAATTATGGTTTTGTGTTCTTCTATTAATGCTAATATGTTTCACTACATTCAATATTTGTGTCTATTTAAATAACTGTTTGACTCACACTGAGCTTTCATAAGCTCACCCCCCATAGTGTTTAACTTTTCAGGTAAACCTTGAAACTAGGACCGGACTCGGCATACGAAGAATCACCTTGGACCTCGAACTATTTTTAACAAGTATTAATCAGTCTCTATTGGTTTTGGTTTGTAATTTTTAATTATTTCTGGTTTGTGGCTTGGTAACTTTTCATTTGGGGATTTTTGCATGCATGGATTACTCAAGCATAGTAACTGGAAAATCCATGATATCAGGCTTAAGTAAAATTTGACATTGTTCCCTATTTTCCCTTGCATGGCAAAGAAACCGTTTTTGAAAAAAAATAAATCGATAAGGTGACAATATTTCCAGAATGACATGAATAATGGTTTTTCGGTTGCATTAGTTAACGCCAAGTTTTTACAAAGTAAAGCGATGAACAAATGTTTTTTTTCTAAAACAACACTGTCAATAATAAGGTGAATCCTAAGTATACACAACCTAATAAATGAATGTTTTAAACTAATTCAAAGTACAACTACGGTTTCTTTAAAATGAGTTTATTTAAAATCTTCAAAAGTAAAGTAAGTTAGCTTAGCCATTTCGGTGGCTAATGTAGCCTTCTCAATCTAGCCATAACGTCTAGGTCAGGTCTGGGAGGTTACATGCATGTTAAAGTAAACCAGAAGTTTACTGATACAAATGCATTTACTACTTGGCGTGACCAGTTAGACCATTCTGGATCATATATGATGCGAAAATTAATTGACAATTCATATGAATATTCATTAAAGAACTAGAAGATTCTTTAATTTAAAGAATTCACATTTGTTACTTGTTCTCAATGAAAATTGATTATTAGAAACTCACTAGTTAAAGTTGAGATTTAATGTCTTGCATTTCTAAAATGAATATGGGTCCATTCATCCATTATGAGGATGGTTTTGATATTATATGATTTTGGTAGATGCATCTACAAAATAATCACATATGTGTTATCAACTTGCAACCTGTCGTTTGCAAGATTGCTTTTTAAAATAATTAATTTCAAATTATGCAATTAAGACAATTCATCTTGCTAATATTGATAAGTTTATATCTCAGTTTTTTATTGATTGAGTTTGAAAAACGTTTATAAAAACTTGTTATTTATGAGCATAATGGTTTAGAGAAATTATTGAATGAATGCATCTGATTAATATCTAAACCATTACTTATGAGAACTAAACTTCCTATTTCAACATCGAATTATGTTGTACACACCAAGCCAAGAAGTTACAAATACTCCCCATTACAATTGGTTTTTGGTCAAGAGCTAAATATTTCTCATCTTTGAATTTTTGTATGTGCGTATATGTTCCAATTGTTCCACCACAACAAAGATGAGTGAATACTCAAAGAAAGTTGAGAATATATATTAATTACGAGTCTCCTTATATTATTATATGTTTTAAATGTATTGGAGATTCAATTATGACATGATTTGCGATTACTATTTTGATTCAATAGTTTTCGACATTAGGGGAAGAAAAATAATAACTTGTAATGAGTTAGGGGGGAGAGTAATTTGAACCATAAGTTCAATAAGGATAACTCATTACAAGTTTCAAATATAAAAATTCTCATAAAAGAAAATAATAAATCTAGATGGTCATATAGTGAAAGCGAGTGCTCCAAAAGAGACCTAAGATATAACTAAAACTCCATAAGAGATTTAGGTACTTGAAGTTGAAGATTAAAATAGTGAAAATAAATAAATTTAGATAAGTTATGTCAATTCGAGAAAATATCGAACAGATAATAAAAGTGGTCGACAATGGTTTTGCATGTAATATTATTGTTGGAATAATGAAATAAGAGGAGAATCTTGAATAAATCTACTAAGAAATATAGATATGGAATAGATTGGTCAAAATAGAAAGACACAACTCAAATTTGTGGAGTTTTTGGACCAATAGTCCAAATATCTAAAGGTATAAAGCCAGTAAGGGTACAAATGAAGTAGTTTTGTAAAAACTGAATAAAATATGAAGTTTTTCGCTAAGTCTTGGTATTGATTATGAAAAGATATAACATTCTTTTGTGGCGGATGTAATAACCTTTAGATATATTATTAAACTGGCAGTTCATAACGGATTTAACTTGCGTCTAATAGTTGTTATTACAACCTTTTATGAATCACTATATAGTAAAGTTTATATTAAAATCCTTGAAGGATTTAGAATGCTAGAAACATATTGAAATTCTCGGAAAATTGTTCATTTATATGAGTTGAAATAATTTGAACATATTTGGTAAATTTGACTTAGTCAATAGTAGTTGAAAAAGGATTATAAAATGATTCAAAATATCTATTTATATTTTTATAGAGGGATCATAATTAAAGTTTGTTATGACTATTGTTGAAACTCCTAAATAGATCAAAGTATATTTCCCCTAATTTTTTTCCCTCAGTCATGACTTTCAAAAGAATGGTGATATAAATGCTTAGCAAATACATTCAAATAGTCATTTGAAGAACTAGTATTCAAGATTGAATACGTAGAATATGAGAAAGTATGTGATGTTTTCATGAAGGGAAGTAAAAACAAGTTGTAATTTTTTCCTTTAACCAAGGTTTTGTCCCATTGGGCTTTTAACGGGGCAACTTGTAATAGAAGATTGTGTATTCTTTTTCCTTCATTAGGTTTTTATCGCACGAGATTTTTCCTAATAAGATTTTGATGAAGCACATTATCTACCAATGGACATCCAATGAGGAGTGTTATGAATATCTTATTAAGTGGATGTCCATCAAGATCTAAATAAATTTTGATATACTTTAAATTCTAATAGTCATTAGAAGTAGATCTTTACTTCATTTATACTTCTTATGCCTATAAATAGAGACTTTGGAAAAGCTTTGTAAATATCCTGATTGATCAATAAAATACACTCTCTATTTTGCTCTCTCATTTTCTTTGTTCTTTACTCTCTATCTATTTATTTTATAACAAATTTTAAGTTATTATTATTTTAAAATATATAAATATATAAATTTATAAATATATAAAATTAAAAATATATAAAATAACTAAAAAATTATAAATTTCAAAAAAGTTACGTTAATAATAAAAGAACTAAAGAGCACTCTACAATGTTGTCCATATTGCATTTGAATCTAGACAACAATTTGTCCAGATTCATTTTTGATGTAAAAGATTTTAATATTTTTATTAAGTTATATATTTTAATTTTTAATTTTTTTTATATATTTTTAATTTTAAAATAATAATACAAATAACTTGTTGTTTTATAAAAAAAAAAGCATATAAACTTACTAAAAGTACATCGGGAATTAATCTAGACAAATGATAGTCTAGATCTAGACAACAATTTGTCCAAATTCATTTCTGATGTGAAATTTTTTTTTATTAATTTATATATTCTTCAAGTTTTTTTTTAAATTTTTTTAAATTTATGTCCGCCACATGATATACTGAGAGCTGCCATGTGTCATTATAGATTGGCTATCTATATCATATTAGCATAAATTAACGGTGTTAGTGCAGAGATATCAACATGGGTGATTGAATACAAGTTTAGGTACCAAGTAGGTAAAAAAAAACATTCAAATACTAACTAGGTACCAACTTGATACTTTTAGATAAGTTCTTGGAGCAAACCATGTATTAACCCATTATATTTATAATGCTCTAAATGTTTTAAAATAGTTAACTTATATTTCAAATATTTTTAATTGAAAAACGTACTTTGTAATTTTTATAAACTTTAAAAAAATCATCATATTTCATGAATATTCCCCGTAATTTATGTTTTGTGCGAATTTAGTATTTTTACTTTAATTAATTTTAATTCTTTTATATTTCAAAATGCATTTTTTTAATTCAAATTTAATTGTTTCATTTGATCTTTTATTATTTGAAATATATATATATATATATATATATATTACATATTACAAAGGGTAAACTACACCCATGATCACTTTTGTTTACCTTAGATTACATTTTAGTCACTTATGTTTGAAATATTACGTTTTAGTCACTTACGTTAACATTTTAGTCACTAAGCCGTTAATTGTCATTAATGGTATAATGGTAAGCTGATGTGGCACGTTAAATCATCATTTCAAATAAAAATTTTAGGTTAAATTATACAATTAGTCCCTATATTTTTTCATTTTCAGCAATTTAATTTTTTCTTTCATGTTCTTTTAACTTTCCTTTTTTTTTTCCATTCTCTTCTACTTCTCCTTCTATTTTCCTACCTTCTCCATTTCTTTTAACATATCAGGAAGTTGAATTGACAGTGAAGAAAGAAGCATGATATGAGTTTTGGTTATAGGCAATGATGGCTTTCGACTTCATGCTTCGTTCTTCACTGCCAATTTGACTTCCTGATATATTAAAAGAAATTGAGAAAGTAGGAAAACAGAGGGAGAAGCAGAAGAGAATGAAAAAAAAAAAGAAAGTCTAAAGAACATAAAAGAAAAAATTTAAATTGCTCAAAACAAAAAAGTATGGGGATCAATTGTATAATTTAACTTAAAAATTTTATTTGAAATGATGATTTAACGTGCCACGTCAGCTTACTGTTACATTGTTAACAACAATTAACGGCTCAGTAGCTAAAATGTTATAACACGATAACGTAAGTGACTAAAATATAACATTTCAAACATAAATAACTAAAATGTAACATAAAGCAAAGAAAAGTGACCATATAGTTTACCCTATTACAAATTAGAGGAATGGATGATAACAAAGTTTGAGTTATGAGATGCGGACAAGCAGTTTACTTTTTAAGTATATATGAGTTTTTTTGGGGGGGTACAGTTCACATATCACTAGTAAGAGCAATTCATTGTCACACATATAATAAGTAGACAATTCATTTAATTTTAATCAATGATATAATTATACGGTAAACACTGTTGGTCAATGAACTAAACTTTAGGGTTCAAAACTTCAATTACACATGAATTATAAAAATGATATAACATATACACTTCAACACATTGATTTTTCATGTAATTTCAGGAAAGTTCCAAAAGCTGTCAAATAAAAATATTAAAATTACAAAATCAACTTCAATATCTAGCCCATATCACAATTGTTCTTCCCTACATTTTTAAAATGTAGTATTTTCAAATGCATCATTCCAAAATGCTAATAAATATTATGATTATTTTGTTTAGTTTAAATAAATTTTTAATAAAAATTAAGGTTATTAAAATTTTTTGAGTTAGAAAATTATAAAAGAAAAATAAGGATATTAAAAATATATAATTTGCGTTCATATCATTAGTTTGTAAAAAGAAAAAAAAATAACAATATAAAATATATATTAGTGTTGAGTATGCCTCATATTTCAGTTAAATTTGAGAGATAATCTCCCAATTAAATTTTGTTTATTTGTTTCAGTCGAACTCTGATTGGTCTAGATTATTTTATTATTATTTGACCTATGAATTTAGCCTATAAATAGGCTCTTTTATAACTTTAGAAAATACACCCATTAAAATATTAGAACTCATAGCACTTTTGGAGAATTTTGTATTTACGTTTTGTGGGTTCTTTGTTTTCGGGTTTTGGGGTTTAGTTTTTACCTCCATCTTTCGTACTCTTCATTCTTTTTCCATTATTGTAAAATTATTTTTGCCCGTGGTTTTTTATCCTCTTTGGAGGGGTTTTTCCACATTAAATTTGTGTGCTCAATTTCTCAATTTCTTCCGCTATTTTTTACTTGTTCGTTGCTTAATCGAGTCGATCCCCAACAAGTGGTATCAGTGCTAGTTCAATTTTTGTAGACTAGCCGGTTCAGAGATAGCAGCAACAATGTTTGACATTGAGAAGTTCGATGGTGTCACAAATTTCATTCTGTGGCAAATTCGGATGATGGCAATTCTAGTTCAGACTGGCCTGAAAAAGGTTGTTATCGGGAAAAAGCTTGAGAATCTAGATAAGACAGAATAGGAAGAGCTTGATGAAAAGACCCTGTCTGCAATCCAGTAGTGCCTCGCGAATAGGGTATTGTAAGAGGTATTGATAGAGAAAACCTCATCCGCCTTATGAAAAAGGTTAGAAACTCTTTATGCGACTAAATCTCTAGCTAACCGTTTAATGTTGAGACAATGTCTATTTACATTTGGCATGAACGAAGGTGAGCTTCTTAAAGATCACATTAGTTAATTTATTACTCTTTTGAATGATTTAAAGAATGTTGATGTTAAGATTGACGATGAAGATCAGACTATGCTATTATTGTGCTATTTACCCTCTTCATACAAGTCTTTTAGGGAGACCCTGATTTATGGCTGAGACAAACTCTCGTTTGAGGATGTGAAGGGTCATTTGTTGAGTAAAGAAAAACTCGACAATGAGTTTGGTTCAGATATCAAGGTAGATAGGCAAGCTTCAGTTTTGGTAGCATTAAAGAAGCGAGACAAAAGGTGTCACTATTGTAAGAAGTTAGTTAATGTCAAAGTAGATTTTTATAAACTGTGAAATAAAAGGGTTGTTGAGAGTAACGAGGAAGATATAATTGGTGCTAATTTGGCCGAAGAAAGCGGTGATGATTTCTTGTTAGTATCAACAAGCGATAGCCCCGAGCTTACATTCAATTAGATCCTAGATTCAGGATGTTCTTTCTATATGTATCCCAACAGAGAATGGTTTTCCACATACTGTAACACCCCAAACCCGGCCTGGACGTTATGGCCGAACCTGGCGATGTCACACGATAGTGCTTTAGAAATCGTAACTACGTTAAAACCATTTTTAGATATCTTAGGCTATCGTCAAAACGCGTCATTTATTTATTCATTATCCATTTTCAAAACATTACACGTTGCGGAAGCTTTAAAACAATTTGCGAATTCGTGTGTATTTGATAAAACATTTGTTTATTTTGAAAACTTGAGTTTTCCTACTTCTAACCGTAGTACCATAAACGTCACCAATTCCAAATTTAAAATAAAATATGTAAAGGCCTTATTACAGAACATTTACCCAGATATAATCAAACCATAAATAAAAATAACCATAAAATAGAAATCCAGAACCGTGGTCACCGTCGAGTCCTCCGCCGCACCGATCCGTCTACTGTTGGGAATTACCTGAACAGATTAAACAGAAAAGGGTGAGTTTTCGCAAATCAGTGTGTAATCCCCACAGAAAACATACACACAGATATATCAATTAATGCATGTGATTTTCACGATCGGTCCGAGCCCATTACTGAAAGCGGTGTGGACCCTAGCCCACTCGGATACTGAGAATCGAGACATATTTGGTGGCCTTAGCCCATTTCTGGACAGAATATGCAGAAAACAGAGTCCTACCCACCAGCCTCTACACACCAACTCCGTCAAACCCTACACACCATGTGGGGATAAAATCAACCCACCCAATTTCTACACACCATGTTGTACCGAATACGGCACATAATCGTAAATTTGTGGTGAAATGTCAGTATGAGCTTAAGAGCCCTTCAAATACTTCCTCTAATCATAATCAACCCACCCCGATGCAATGCAACATACAAGAATGACATGCTATTATGCAATTAAAACTCATTTATTCAGATCAGTATGCATGCTTAGTACAGAAATCAGACAGACAGATCATTCATTTAGGGGTCTAAGTATTGCTTACCGACCCTACGGTAGGTCCACAGTCGACTTGGGCGACCCGTGCAACCTTACAGAGTTTTTCATAAAACTGGGCTCACACGCCCATGTGGCCCGCCCGTGTGGCCCACACGGCCCAATTGGTCGAGCCCGTGTGTCGCACACGGCCTTGCCCAACCATCACACTGCCGTGTCACTCGCGCACGGCCTGGCTCATCGATCACACGGCCGTGTGGTGACTAACAGTCTTGCACACGGCCTACCAATAAAACCTTACGCTCGAGCAAGAACAGGAAATCCACGCACTTTAAAACGTCTATGACCAACCTTCAGCCCTTCGATTAATCCCTAACATCAACGAAACCCTTCATTAACACTTGACCACAACTAGTTAAGGTTTACAAAACTAAACTTACCGAATACGTGAAGTCCACGATGCACAAGAGAATCGAAAAGCAAAGAAACGGAAGAGGGAAAGGATGATGGGAGAACAAAATTTCGGCAAAAGAAATTGGGAAAGGAAGAAGATAGGGTCGAATTTTGCTATTGTTGGGGAGAGGAAAACTGAACAGATTTTCTGGTATTCCCCCTATCATCTCCCCAAATATCTCCTTACTATCAGATTTTTAATCCAACACAAACTCTTTGAACGTGACAGACAAAAATAATGCTCATGTCGTAACTCGAACACAAGACCTTTTCCATCCCAACACTCTTCCTAACCACTAGACCAGCAGGCCCATTCTGACATGTTCTTACAAATAAATACTTATAAGCCTACTAACCAAAGTTTGGGATTTATTCATCAAAATACCAAAATTTACCCAAGTTGAGACTTGAACTTGGGACCTCTCACACACACCCAAAACACATAACCACTAAAGTAGATAGACATTGTGTCTCGAAATTACAAAAGCCAAAATTAATGAAAAATCAGGGCGTTAGAACTCTACCCCTAAAAGAAAATTTCGTCCTCAAAATTTTACCTGATCAGAAGAGGTGAGGGTACTGCTGACGCATCGAATCCTCCGGCTCCCAAGTGGCCTCTTCAATGCTATGATTCCGGCACAGCACCTTCACTAAGGGGATAGACTTCCTTCGAAGCACTTTAATGTCGCGATCCAAGATCTGGACTGGCTCCTCTTCAAACGTTAAATCTGGTCTGACTTTAATATCCTCCACCGGAACAACGTGCGTGGGATCAGAGTGGTAGCGTCTCAACATTGAGACGTGGAACACGTCATGAATGCGATCCAACTCCGGAGGAAGCTTCAACTGATATTCAACTGGCCCCACTCGCTTTAGAATGCAGTACGGCCCAATAAATCGAGGGCTCAGCTTACCTTTGCAATCGAACCTTAATACATTTTTCCATGGCGAGACCTTGAGAAAGACTAAGTGCCCCACAGAATACTCAATATCCTTTCTCTTCAGATCGGCATAGGACTTCTGCCTATCAGATGCCGCTTTCAGTCGATCCCGGATCAATCAGACCTTATCTTCAGTTTCAGAAACTAATTCTGGACCCAGAACACGTCGCTCACCCAACTCAGTCCAGCACAAGGTAGTGCGACACTTACGACCGTACAAGGCCTCGTAAGGCGCCATCTGGATGCTAGACTGGTAGCTGTTATTGTAGGCAACTCTGCTAATGGCAAATACTCTTCCCAACTGCCTCGGTAATCTATAACACAGCTCCTTAACATATCCTCCAGTACTTGAATCACCCTCTCCGACTGACCGTCTGTCTGAGGATGCAAAGCAGTACTGAAGTCCAACCTTGAACCCAGAGCCTCGTGCAATTTCTTCCAAAACCGAGACGTGAAGCGAGGATCCCTATCGGAGATGATCGAGACAGGAACCCCATGCAGTCTCACTATTTCAGATATGTACAGCTTAGCTAACTTCTAGAGAGAGAAGTCCGTCCTGATTGGAATGAAATGAGCGAACTTGGTCAATCGATCCACGATAACCCAGACAGAATCCTTCTTGGTGGGTGTTAAAGGCAATCCACTAACGAAATCCATCGTTACTTGCTCCCATTTCCACATCGGTATCTTTACCGGCTGTAGCAACCCCGAAGGCAACTGATGCTCAGCCTTAACCTGCTTACAAGTCAAACAGCGCGCAACGAAGTCCGTAACCTCCTGCTTCAACCTTGGCCACCAATACAACTCTCGGAGATCCCGGTATATTTTATTCCCGCCGGGATGCATAGCTTTCGGGCTACTATGTACTTCCCTTAAAATTGATTGTCTCAAATCCTCATCATTCAGTACACAGATCCAACCGCGAAAACACAGTACCCCATCACCGTTAATCCCAAAATCAGTGGTATCCCCATCCTTAACTTGACGGAACCGTACCTCAAGCGACTTATCCTCCATCTGTTTACCTCTAATCTGATCAATCCACGTGGGCTTAACCTGGAGTTCCGCTAACAGACTCCCATCATCGAATAAGCTGAGTCGAACGAACATCGCTCTTAGATCGGTCATAGCCCTACGGTTCAAGGCATCTGCCACCACATTAGCCTTACCAGGGTGGTACTCGATGGTGCAGTCATAATCCTTAAGCAGTTCAATCCATCTACGCTGCCTAAGGTTTAACTCCTTCTGAGTGAGGAGATACTTGAGGCTTTTGTGATCAGTGTAGATAGTACACTTCTCACCATACAGATAGTGCCTCCAGATCTTCAGAGCGAAGACCACTGCTGCCAATTCCAAATCGTGCGTTGGATAGTTAGCCAGACCCAACCTAGACCCACATGCAACGCATCACATACGCATCGAGTACACATACGCATCATCAGATCGAATGCAACCTGCACCCACATGCGACGACATCAGATATACCATAAAGTCTCTACAGAGCTCATTTTTGCATCAAAATAGGAGCCTGTGTCAGAACAGATTTGAGCTTCTCGAAGCTCTCTTACTTCTTATCAGTCCAGACAAAGGGAACTCCCTTACGCAGAAGCTTGGTCAATGGCGCTGCGATCAAAGAAAACCCTTCTACGAAGCGTCGATAGTAACCCGCCAGCCCCAAAAAGCTATAGATTTCAGACACATTCTTCGGCTATTTCCAATCCAACACAGCCTCAATCTTACGAGGATCCACCTGAATCCCCTCCGCAGAAACCACATGCCCCAGAAAGGTTACTTCTCGGAGCGTAACTCACACTTACCGAACTTCGCGATACAACCGCTTCTCACGCAAAGTGCGTAATACCACTCGGAGATGCTCATCGTGTTCGCCTCGGTCTTGAATACACCGAATCGTCGTCAATGAAGACTACCACGAACCGATCCAGATAAGGCCGAACACTCGGTTCATCGATCTATAAAAGCTACTGGTGCATTCGTCAGTCCAAATGGCATTACTAAGAACTCGTAATGGCCGTACCGAGTCCTAAATGCCGTCTTATGCACATCGGTCTCCTTAACCTTCAGTTGATGGTATTCCGATCGTAGATCGATCTTGGAAAACACAGAAGCCCCTCTGAACTGGTCAAATAAATCATCTATTCTCGGTAGTGGATACTTGTTCTTAATGGTCAGCTTATTCAATTGGCGGTAGTCGATACACATACGCATGGATCCATCTTTCTTTTTCACAAACGGCACAGGTGCTCCCCATGGAGACACACTAGGGAGAATGGACCCACGATCCAGTAACTCTTGAATCTGAGCCTTAAGCTCCATAAGCTCTTTCGGTGCCATTCTATAAGGGGCAATGGAAACTAGAGCTGTACCAGAAAAGAGTTCAATCCCAAACTCTACTTCTCAGCTCGGAGGCAGACCCGGTAATTCCTCAGGAAAAACATCCAAAAAGTCCCTTACGGTCCTGATGTCCTTAACCGTAGAGTTCCTAGAATCCGAAACACTGATGTAGGCCAAGAATGCCTCACATCCTTTCCGTACCAACTTTTCTGCCACCAACGCAGAAATCACATTCGTCAAGTAGTTTTGACATTCCCCAATCACCACTACCTTTTCGTCCTCCTCGGTTCTTAACACAACCCTTTTTGTTGCGCAGTTCAGACTTACTAGGTGTTTGACCAGCCAGTCCATTCCCAGAATCAAATCGAACTCCCCGAATGGAAGCTCCATCAGATCAGCCAAAAATATTATCCCCTGAACCTCTAACGGGACGTCTCTATATAATTTACTAACCCGGATAGATTGCCCCAACGGACTCACAACAGTTACCTCACTCAAAGTACTCTCAACCGGAATCTCAAGAGTTTTAGACACAGAGCTAGCTACGTAAGAGTGTGTAGAGCCTATGTCTATCAATGCAGTGTAGGGTACATTAGAAATTAAGAACGTACCCGTAATGACGTCTGGAGCATCACCATCCTCTCGGCGACGTGCAGCATAAACTAGTGCAGGATGTCTCGCCTCAGTCGGTCCCATACCTCTACCCGGTGCTCTCTGTCCTCGGCCCATGCCATTACCACCCACGGCTCGCCCTCGCCCCTAGGTGGTCTGGCGACCTACTCTCTGGATCTGCGCGATGCAGTACCTACGACTTGCTTGCATCTGGTCAGTCCTCAGTGGACAATCTCGGACACGGTGCTCAGTCAACCTACAACTCAAACATGCCCCAGTCGTCCTCTAGCACTTGCCCGAATGGTGTCTACCACAGTGCCCACAAAGCGCCATCCCAGTAGGTGCAACAGGAGGCCCAACTCTCACTAGCCCATCCGGTCTGGCCTTTTTCTTAGGCCTTATCACAGAACTAGAGGGCTCTGATTCCCTCTTGCTCTTTCCTTTCTCGCAGTTTTGGCGCTCAGTGCGCTTAACCTCCTCGGCGATCTTTGCCTTCTCCACTAAAGCAGAAAAATCACGTTCCCTCTGCGGAGCTATCAGTACCTGATCGAGTCCAAACTAACTATGACAACGAATAAGGCAAGCACACCTATCGTTCGATAGTATAGCTATGGTAAGACCAGAAATATCGTATCCTCAAGGACCAAGAGTACTAGTAGTTACTATATTTTTTATTATCTAGCCTAAGTATTAAGAGAAACGATGTTTAATTAACTAATTACTAAGGATGATAAGACACAGAGACTGAATTGGGAAAATACTTTTGGGAAAACCAGTTGATTAAGACAATACCCGAGGAAGAATCCACCTAGACTTCACTTGTTACTTAACTCTGAACCAGACGATTTATTCACTTGACTTGATCCGTAGGATTCCCTAATTTATATTATTATCCCTTTCAAGACTAATAACGTCTAACCCTGGGTTGATTAATTGAAATCTCTGTAACATCCCGATTTAGGGCCTAATCGGAATAGTGGTGCGAGACCATAAATCTGAGGTATATGTATGAGTTTTGAGGTTTATGCTATGTTTTTCATGTTAGTGTGAAAGTTTCATGAAGCAATTTTGTTAAATTGCGGTTGAATTGTCTAAAAGGACTAAATTGCAAAAGTTGCAAAATATGAAATTCTAGAAGCTAATTGTATGAAATAGCTTTGGATTATCAATTAGAGGTCCTTAAATAGTAATTTCCAAAATTCTAATTTTTGGACAAAAATGGGCATGAGTGGATGGTATTGGAAAAGTTTGACTAAGGGGCATTTTGGTCATTTGTCAATTAAGTGATTAAAAAGGGAAAAGATGATAGAATTTCATTCATCTTCTTCTCCAAGCTGCCGAAATTTGAAGGGAGCCATTGTTAGGGTTCTTCAATTTTTCAAGCTTGCTAGTAAGTGCATCCAAGCCCCGTTTTTAAAATTCTTCGTATTTTTGAAGTCCTAGTAACATGAGTAAGCTATTTTTAGCTATATGTTGAGCTAGGATTGATGTTCAAAAATGTAACCATGTATGACATGCATGTATTTTGATGTTTTATGGAAGAATATGAAAGCTTGATGTAGTAGAAACATCTTTTGCTAAGTGAATTCCATGAAAAATGCATGTAGGGACTAGTTTGTGAAAGTCTTGAGATTGGTCATACATGAGTGATTTAGTGAGAATTGATGATTGCTTTAGTTGAGTAAATGATTCGGCTAAGCATGAAAGGCTAGAAAGTTGAATGAAAATCACTTTACGAGCCTTGGGACAAAAGTGTAAATATGAAAAAGTTTAAGGGCAAAATGGTAATTTTGCTAAAGTATGAGATAAGGGTCAATTTAGTCAATGTGTGTATTGAACGGGTTGATTTATCATTTTAGATCAAGAAAGACGAAGCCCGGATCATAACCGAGGCAAGGGCAAGGTCGTAGACTAAATTGCACATCTCCATACTTTTTTAGTACCGAGGTAAGTTTACGTATGAACGATGCATTTATGCGTATACATTGTTAATGCTAGCTAATGTGTAGCATGATTGAGAACCTATTCAATTTTAGTGGAATGAATGAGATAGTAGTTGTGAATGGATGAATGTATTACAAGTAGACATGTGAATGTGTAGTGATAATGCTTGATAGTGGGCTAAGTGCGATACCACCTTGATACTTAACAATGATAGGCTATGTGCGATACTATTGTTAAGCATTTTATTTAGTGAGCTACGTGCGGAATCACTATAGTTATCCTTTGTGGTAGGCTATGTGCGATACTACCTTATGATCTGATTGTGGTGGGCTAAGTGCGAAACCACCGAGTAATTTAATTTGTGTGGATGTATTATTGAGAAATAATGATGTGTTGTATTTTGAGTAAATGTGCTATTGAGTGCAGGGGTGCATGTCAATGATTATGAGTATGTGACTCATGATGTGTTGGAGATGTGGTAAGGTATAGAAAGAGTAAGCATAGTAGTGGATGTGAATTACATATGTTAGTATAATGCTAATTGTTGTTTAGCTTATACTAGAATGCTTAAATTGTTTATGTGTAAACTTACTAAGCTCAAAGCTTACTCCTTTCTTTTCCCTTGTCTTATAGAGAACAAGGATTGAATCGTGATACGCGGATTAATCGGAAGATCGCCCACTCTATCAGCACACTCTGGTACATTGGACTTAAGGTTTAGTATATGGCATGTATAGAGGCTAGACACGTTAGGGTATTTTGTTGTTTTGGCTAAGATGTGTTGGCCTTTAGATGGATAATCTATTTTGTATAATGCCATAGTTGATGGCTACATTATTATATGAAAAGATGTATTTATCCATGTAAGATTATGTTCATTATGAGTTGGTTATGGATGTGTTGAATGAGTACTTGTTGTGTATGCTAGAGGGGTGAGAAGGGCATGACAAATAGCTTTGTTCTTGTCCATGTGGGTAGACACACGGGCGTGTGTCTAGGCCATGTGTGACACACGGCCAGCCCATGGACGTGTGACTTGGCCGTGTGTCCCCTGCACGTTAGCATTTTAAGTCAAAATAGACCACGGGCTAGCCACACGGGCGTGTGCCTAGGCCGTGTAAAGTGGTCAGTGTTCACCACGGGTGGAGAACACGGGCGTGTTCAGGCCGTGTGAATTTAGTCAGTGTCGACCACGGGTGGAAGACACGGGCATGTCTTAAGGGCACACGGGCGTGTCCCATTCCACATAGGCGTGTGACTCTTGTCTAAGTGAAAGAAATTTTAAGATCGATAAAGTTTCGGTAGAGCCTCAGAAGCTCTCGCATGTATGTTTAAGACCCCGTAGGTCCTTATGGAGGTAGTTGTGGTAGCTATTGAGAGTAGTCACGTTGAGCCTAAGTGGCGATCAAGTGGTTTTAACTCGGTAATACCTCGGGCCCGGTTCCGGTGTAGAATACGGGTAACGGGTGTTACAATCTCTTTCTAATTAAAACCCCTAGTGTTGCATTAACTCGATCTATAGACTCTCATATTAGGTTTGACCCTAATCCGATAGATTTTCGTCATCCTATCTCTAGGGTTGCGATCAACTCCGCTTAACTATGCTAGATCTACTCTTAAACAGGGACTTTTGCTCCACTGCCTAAGCACATCAATACTTGAATCAATATCCTGAAATATTAAAACAAGAATTAAGAGCACATAATTAAGAACAAATCAAGTATTTATCATACTGATTCAGAAAACAATAACAAGATCCGTCTTAGGTTTCATCCCCTCGTGTATTTGAGGGGTTTAGTTCATGTTTAATAAAGAATACATCTCGTAAGAAAGTAAATAACAAAACATAAGAAAAACCCTAAAACCCCTGAAGGAAATCGAAGGGAAGATCTTCCGTCTTGAGTGTGATTTCGGCTTCTGGGATGAATCAACTGGCTATTTTCGAGTAATTCCACGTGTTCGACCCTCTCAAGCCGCCCCTTCGTCAAAAGCCCCGATGAAGGCTTTTGTCGAACTCCCTTTTAGGTTGCCCTCTAGGGTGTTTATATAGGCTTTCGGGATGCCTTACTTGGCCCACAAGTATCCTATTCCGAGTGAAATTAATCTTGGCCACGGCAGGGACACGCCCATGTGGAACGCCCGTGTGAATCGAGCCCAAGGCCGTGTTCGAGTCTGCTAAAGTGGCACGGCCGTGTGGTGAACTCCAGGCCGTGTTGATTTCCTAATTTGACCCATTTTCTCCGTTTTTGGCCCATTTCTCGTTCTTTTCATCCTTCGATGCTCTCCTAAGTATAAAACATGAAATTAAAGGATTAGGAGCATCAAATTCCACAATTCAAGGGATTAAATCATCCAAAAGTATGCTAAATGTGGGATTAAAATATGTATATATTACGGTTTATCAGTACCCGTAGGCTGTCCCTGAGTCCATCCTCAAACCAGACAAAACTCTCATACTCAGTCGCTACCATGCCCCGGGCATAACGGCTCAGTCTCAGGAACTCGGCCTCATACTCGGCCACTGAACGGTCCCCTTGGGTGAGATTAAGGAACTCACGCCTCCTAGCATCGATGTAGCTGGCTCCCACATACTTACTCTGAAAAGCCGTCTTAAAGTAGTCCCACGTCAAACGGTCGGGCTGAGTGCCCTCATTAACAGTCAGCCACCACTGATACGCTTCATCGCGAAGCAGAGAGACAACCCCCTTAAGCTTCTACTCAGCAGTAAACTCTAAATCATCCATGATTCTTTCTGTGGCCTCCATCCAGTACTCGGCCACGCTAGGGGTGACTCCAGTGACACCCCTGAATAATTCAGCCCCATTGGACCGGAGTCGTTCCGTAACCGACCCACAGCCCCCAGATCCGGTGTTGGGTCCAGCGACCCTCTCTAAAATCCGTAGTATGGCTCGGGATAGTGAGTCATCCCCAGGCTCACGTTCATGAGACCCAGCCTCTGTAGCAGGTGAGATTAGCGTCTCACTCGTATCCAAATTGGGCAGATTCTCAGATGCAGAGGATCCAGCTCAAGTCTCCCTACGGCCTCTACCACGGCCTCTAGTACCCCGTCCGCGGATACCTCATACTCTCATCGTAAATTTGAAGTTTATCTGTATTAACAGTTTTATGCATTAGTTTACGGTTCCAATATTTATTAACAAACGTTTTATGCAAAATGGTATCAGAAGTTTAGAGTTCGTTATCGCGAATCGCAATTTTACTACGATTTCCAGTTTCGCTACGGTTTTCAGTTTACACTACCTAAAGTGTTTTCAGTACAGTATACTACCTAAGGTTGTTTCAAGTATGCAAGTAGTATTTCAGACAAATTTAAACAAAGATCAGAACACTTACGGGATCGGCGCCGGAGACTCGGTGAACCACATACTCAGTCCAAAATATTTTAAATCCTTTAACATCATTTCAGAAAAACTATTTTAAAAACCCATACCACAACAGAGTTTTGCAACCTGGCACTGAACCACTAAATGTAACACCCCAAACCCGGCCTGGATGTTATGGCCGAATTTGGCGATGTCACACGATAGTGCTTTAGAAATCATAACTACGTTAAAACCATTTTTAGATATCTTAGGCTATCGTCAAAACGCGTTGTTTATTTATTCATTATCCATTTTCAAAATATTACACGTTGCGGAAGCTTTTAAAACAATTTGTGAATTCGTGTGTATTTGATAAAACATTTGTTTATTTTGAAAAATTGAGTTTTCCTACTTCTAACCGTAGTACCATAAATGTCACCAATTCCAAATTTAAAACAAAATACGTAAAAGCCTTATTACAGAACATTTACCCAGATATAATCAAACCATAAATAAAAATAACCATAAAATAGAAATCCAGAACCGTGGTCACCGCCGAGTCCTCCGCCGCACCTATCCGTCTACTACGGATAATTACCTGAACAGGTTAAACAGAAAAGGGTGAGTTTTCGCAACTCAGTGTGTAATCCCCACAGAAAACATACACACAGAGATATCAATTAACAGACAGGATTTTCACAGCCCGGGTCTGAGCCCATTACAGAAACGGTGTGGACCCTAGCCCACTCAGATACAGAATCAGACATATTTTAGGGCCTTAGCCTATTTCAGACAGAATATGCAGAAAACAGAGTCCTACCCACCAACCTCTACACACCATGTTGTACCGAATGCGGCACATAATCAAAAATTTGCAGCTGAGCTATCAAGTAACAGGCTTAAGAGCCTTTCAGATACTTCCTTCAATCATAATCAACCCACCCCGATGCAATGCAACATACAAGAATGACATGCTATTATGCAATTAAAACTCATATATTCAGATCAGTATACATGTTTAGTACGTAAAATCGCATGTGAGCAGATCATTCATTTAGGGGTCTAAGTATTGCTTACTGACCCTACGGTAGGTCCACAGTCGACTTCGGCGACCCGTGCAACCTTACAGAGTTTTTTATAAAACTGGGCTCACACGCCCATGTGGCCCACACGGCCCAAATTGGCTTTGGCCGTGTGGATCAAACGGCCTGGCCCAGAACCCCACACGCCCGTGTGGTTCACCCGTATGGGCCTACACGCCCGTGTGGCCCACACGGCCCAATTGGTCGAGCCCGTGTGTCGCACACGGCCTTGCCCAGCCATCACACGGTCGTGTCACTCGCGCATAACTTGGCTCGTCGATCACACGACCGTGTGGTGACACACAGCCTACAACACGGGCAACCACACGCCCATGTGGCATCGACAGAAAGGTTTTCGGCTTTTGCCCAAACCTCGTTTTCTGCGTTTCTGGGTACACACCTGGTATCGAATCGATGCTAAAGCAACCACGAGCGCTCCAGAACCTAAAAAATCTATAATCCAAACCCGATTTTAGTGATACTGATGAAATCTTAACGAAACCTATAACGAGGTATTCAATCTTTACCAATAAAACCTTACCCTCGAGCAAGAACAGGAAATCCACACACTTTAAAACGTCTATGACCAACCTTCAACCCTTCGATTAATCCCTAACATCAACGAAACCCTTCATTAACACTTGACCACAACTAGTTAAAGTTTACAAAACTAAACTTACCGAATACATGAAGTTCACGATGCACAAGAGAATCGAAAAGCAAAGAAACGGAAGAGGGAAAGGATGAATGGAGAACAAAATTTTGGCAAAAGAAATTGGGAAAGGAAGAAGATAGGGCCAAATTTTGCTATTGTTGGGGAGAGGAAAACTAAACAGATTTTCTGGTATTCCCCCTATCATCTCCCCAAATATCTCCTTACTATCAGATTTTTAATCCAACACAAACTCTTTGGATGTGACAGATAAAAATAATGCTCATGTCGTAACTCGAACACAAGACCTTTTCCATCCCAACACTCCTCCTAACCACCAGACCAGTAGGCCCATTCTGACATGTTCTTACAAATAAATACTTATAAGCCTACTAACCAAAGTTTGGGCTTTATTCATCAAAATACCAAAATTTACCCAAGTTGAGACTTGAACTTGGGACCTCACACACACACCCAGAACACATAACCACTAAAGCAGATAGACATTGTGTCTCAAAATTACAAAGGCTGAAATTAATGAAAAATTGGGGCGTTACACATACAGTTTTGTTGTAGGTGGAGTTGTGTGCCTGGGAAACTATTCATCCAGTAAGGTAATCGGTATTGGTACTGTAACACCCCTAACCCATATCCGTCACCGGAACAGGGTTACAGAGTATTACCGAACCAGCGGAATAGTAAGCCATTCAGTTCATACATCAATGCGAACATAATCTAATTACAATCAAATACATTCATAGTGTCCCTTAATCGAGCCCTTAAGGCCCTAAAAATACTATAGAAACAATCCAGGACTAAATTGGAAACATTTGGAAATTTTAGGAAAAATTTGAAAATTTTGGACTGTAGGGGTCACACGGCTATGTGGCCAGGCTGTGTGACTCACACGGCTGAGACACACACCAGTGTCTCAGGTCGTGTGGACATTCGAAATAGGGATATACGGCCGTGTACCAGCCCGTGTAACTCACTGACTTGGGTCACACGGCCAAGCCACACGCCCGTGTGCCAGGCCATGTGCTAGGTCATGTAACTGTCTGACTTGCATGCTTTAAACCTACAGGGGAAACACGGCCGTGTCGCATGGCCGTGTGTCACACACGGATGAGACACACGCTTGTGTCTCAGGCCGTGTGGCCCCAAAATGAACCTTAAAACACAAGTTTACCATTTCAAGTTTGCTTGGACCTTAGGAAACTCAAATACCAACCAAAATACCAGTTCAAAACGACATTAATCGAGCCAAAAACACACCAAAACCAACCTAATAAGTGCCTAACCAATGTACCATCATTGGTACCACAAGTATATATAACTTTACAACAAAATAAACATCGATTCAATTCATCAATTCACTCACACAATACCTAATCAATATACCTATCAAAGGTACCACAATCACAACATTTCAATTATAACTATACACTATACATACTAGCATAAAACTAAACCTGATTCTCATGTAATATGTAAGTTGGTTATTTGCACAAAATATCATTCATAATATTTACATAGCCAAACATTAACCAAAACCACACAAGAGCCTATACATGCCATATAATCTAAATTAAAAATTCCAAAAACTACCGAGATGAGCTGGATAGTGTGACTTGAGTGCTGATCCGATCGTCCAACCTTCCAAGAATCTACAATGACATTAAACAACACAAGTAAGCTTAATGAAGCTTAGTAAGTTCGATGTATTAAACGATAAATCTTACCGAACTAATTATAATAATTCTAACAATAATAATCATCCATGATAACTCCCTGTCATACACAATTTCAATCGATAAATTCATCGATGTTCAGATCAATATAGGATAAGTAACATATCTTTTAAATTCATTAAACAGATTACCTTACCGAAATTTCCATTCAAAGAACGACTTACGGGTAAAAGTACAATATCAACAGAAGCTCATAAGAGTTGGTCCACCCGAAACACGCCAATAGAAGCTCATAATAGCTGAACAGAAGCACATAAGAGCTGAACAGAAGCTCGAAAGAGTTGATCCACTCAAACTACACCAAAAAGAAAGTATAATGCAAGAGTTCGCAATAAATGCTGAACCTCGATTTACTTGGGTAATATACCAATATCTCCCTCCAATACCATCTCCACTCCAAACCCCTATAATACACCAAAACACGAATGTACTCTATCCCGCATTCAATTTCAAAACGAACATCAAATTCAATATTATGATTCAAACAATGATTAATTACCAACAATGGAACATATATATATTATCATGTAATATCAATCACCTATTTATATAAAAGTTAATTTTTAACCGTACGAACTTACATTGACTGAATTGTAGAAATTGCAGAATTTTAGGGACTATTTTGTTATTTTTCCTTTTCCACGAGTATCTACGGGAACTTGATCTAAAATGTAAATTACTCATTTATTAGCATATATTTCATTTCCAATACATTTTACAATTAATACCCTTTTATTTTTTGAATTTACATAATTACCCCAAACTTTTACAATTTTTACAATTTAGTCGTTTAACTCGAAATTCATCAAATTAACCATTTTTCATAAGTAAATATTTTATCCAAATATAATAGGCCCTCAAAAATCCCTAATAAACATCAAATTCACTATTAAACCCTAAAATTTTGACATTTTCACAATTTAATCCTAAAATCAAAATCTAACAAAAATCATTTTACAAATTCATCAAATAGCATAATCAAAACTCCAAATACATAGTATTCATAAAAAAATTTAATATTAATCAATGGAAACTTCCAAAATTATTAACAGAATAAGAAATGAAGGTATGGGCTAATTGGACCTAGTTACAACGATCTCATAAACATAAAAATTACAAAAAAAAAAACGATTCAATTTCCTTACCATGCAAAGAAAAAAGATGAACAAAGCTTCCTAGGTCATCAATGGTGAGGTTCGACAAAGAAGAAGATAAAAAATGAGAAAAATAAAGCTTTTGTTTCAATTTGTTTCTTTAATTTTGAATAATTTACAAAATTGCCTTTAAACATATTTTCTTTTAATTTTTCTTTAATTATTAATACTCATTACCGTCCACTATACAAAATAGGGATTAATTTCCCTATTGGTCCTCCCACATTTACTACTTAGGCCATTCAATCACCTAAATGCTATAATTAGCATATTTTGCACTTTTACAATTTAGTCGTTTCTCCTTAATTATCTATCTAAACGTTAAAATTTCTCATTCAAATTTTAATACGGATTTATAAATCTATAAATATTCTAAAAATAATAATTACGAGTTGACACAACAGAAATTTGTGGTCTCGAAACCACTATTCTGTCACCACTGAAAATTGGGCTGTTACAGGTACTGTTAAAATTAGGATGCACGATGGGACGATTATGACACTCTTAGATATCAGGTATGTACCTGATTTACGAAAGAATCTCATCTCATTAAGTATTTTAAACTCGAAAGGTTATAGAATCAACATCGAGCCGAGCGGCATTAAGGTGTCTCGTGGGGCTCTCATTTTGTTAAAAGGTAAAAGGACCGACAATCTTTATATTCTAAAAGGTTCTACAGTGACCGATGAAACCGGACGTCCCTCGTCTGTTACGGAGTTGAAGTCAAACCGTTTGGAGTGGAGACAACTTGGTCATAGGAGGGTAAAGGTATGACTGTTTAGTTGAATAAGGTTCTCTTTTGGATGCAGGTTTTAAAAAGTTAGGGCACTATGTTTGTGAAAATCAAACCCGAGTTAGTTTTGATTTGGTAGTGCACAAGTCGAAGACTAGAAGGCTTCCAGCTTCTAAGTACAGATTCGACTCAGTTAATTCCCTGCATAGTTCAAGATAGGCCCGTAACGGGCTTTGGCAAAGATGGCGTTGTGAAAATATGAGTCAATATGGAGATTTGTTGAGTATGCCTCATATTTCAGTCAAATTTGAGAGATAATCTCCCAGTTAAACTCTATTTTTTTGTTTCAGTCGAACTCTGATTAGTCTAGATTATTTTATTATTATTTGACCTACGAATTTAGCCTATAAATAGGCTCTTTTACAACTTTAGAAAATACACCTATTAAAAGATTAGAACTCATGACACTTTTGGAGAATTTTGTGTTTACGTTTTGAGGGTTCTTTGTTTTTGGGTTTTGGGGTTTAGTTTTTACCTCCATCTTTTGTACTCTTCGTTCTTTTACCATTATATTAAAATTATCTTTGTCCGTGATTTTTTATCCTCTTTGGAGGGGTTTTTCAATGTTAAATTTGTGTGTTCAATTTCTTAATTTATTCCGCTATTTTTTACTTGTTCGTTACTTAATCGAGTCGATCCCCAACAATTAGAATTAAATAAAAATTATATTTTGAAGTTTAAATTTTTTTTATATAGTGAGACAGTATGAACTAAATGAAAGAAGATTATGAGGAATTTTGGAAGATCACATCTCTAAATAGAATTTGAATAAGAATTTTAAGGTTGAGTTTGATTTTAGAGAACATAGGCTATTTTTGTTTTTATTTTCTTGGAAAATGAAAAACACTTAAGAAATCATGTTTTAAAATTCCTTATAAATTTTGAAATTTTTTATTCTTTGTACTCAGTAAATTCATTTTTCTAAAATTTAAGTATCTTATCAAATATATTTTTTCCATCTAAATCTCTAGTCTAAACACACTTTAAAATTTTAGCTCTCAAAGACTTGTTAGTTTGGTTTCCTTTCTTTGTTTCTTTTATAAAGGTTTTAGGGTTGAACAAGTCTTTGTATTTTTAAAAAAAAAAAAAAATTAATTAAGTCCCTCAACAAAAAACACATTCAATCTTTAAACATTAAAACGAGTTATGATTTTTTTAAAAAAAATTAAATAATCGCATAAATCTTAATAAGAAAAAATCAAGCATCAACACATACTAAAAAAAAACTACGAATTTAAGAGAAAATAGTTTGGGATGAATGCTCATGTTGTTAAAATATTAAAATAAGTAAAGAAGAAAGTAGGGGTGGTGGTAGGTGGTAGGTGGTGTGTGACAAATTACATATTTTATCCACTGCTGCTACCTAATCTTGGAATTTCACCTACTAAAATGATTCGACGTGCTATAAAACATGTTTCATTAAGAGATTTATGGAATGATTAATTTATATGTTTTTGGTTTGACTAATGGCTGCCATTTTACATTTAAATATCCAAACCAAACCCCCTCTCTCTTTATATATAAATAAAGTGTTGAAAAAATTATTTATAGACAATGATGAATTTAAATTCAGCTAATTTAGAATAAGATAATATAATATATGTTCCTCCTAAGTTTTGATGCAATTAAAGATATGACTACCTTATTTATATTTCTACATCATTAGTCTAAATCTATTTTAAGTATGTAATTTTAATATTCATATAATAATATGGGAATGGATTCACTTAAAGTGGTGTAAAAATAAACTACTTTTACACCATTTCGTATCTCTTTAAATGCTAGGTTAGGTTAATGAGGCCATACAACACACACCAATCACAAGTGCTACCTGACCTACCTACCACCGGACGGGAACCAGATTAGTTTTGATTTTGTTAATATACCAAAATACCCTTTGCTTTGTTGGCTCCGCTCTACTCCAAAACGCAAATGGCTCGTACAATAAGGTCTCTGTTTCTGCTCCTTAACTCTTTCACACCAAAATCCAAAACCCAAAAAAGCGAACGGTTGTTGACGACGAACAACCAATCTCAAACAACACCATTTCTCATGTCTTAAATTCCGATTATAAATTTCAGACAGAAATTATAGAGTTAATTGAAGTTGGTTTCTGAATGGATGAATCATCGTCATCTTCATCTTCATCTTCATCTTCGGACAAGACGGCCAATCTGGATTCTGCGCTCCATTTATTGGGGTTTCAATTACAAGATTTGTCCCCTACCAAAGTTAACGGACACCTACACGTTACCCACAAGTGCTGCCAGGTTTCAGTTACAACGATTTTTTCCCTTTCTTTTCGTTTTTTGTTTTGAAATAATAAAGTTGCAATTTGTATTGGCAAAAAGCAGCCGTTCAAGGTGTTGCACGGTGGAGTATCGGCTCTGATAGCGGAGGCGCTGGCTAGCATCGGGGCTCACATGGCCAGCGGTTTCCAAAGAGTGGCTGGGATCCACCTTAGCATCAATCACTTAAAGCGCGCTGAACTTGGTGACTTTATCTTCGCTGAAGCTACCCCCGTCAGTCCTGGCAAGACCATTCAGGTACGGACTGTTTCTATTTTCCCATTTATCTATTTATTAGGTGTTGAGAATTTAATCCCATTTTACTATACTAAAAAAAAAAAGCAGTTTAACAAAAAAAGTTTATCTGTTGGATAATTTATATGCAATAAAATGATAAAAACAGCAATCCAAGTCTGGGGTTTGATTTCTTTTTAGACAAAAGGACTAAATGTGAGAATGATTGCAAAATTCAGACCCCAAATAATAATTTAACTTTTTATTGAATTTTTTATTTTTTATTTTTTTATCTTAGGCATCAAATTCTTTCTGTATTTTTTTATTTGCATGTTCGTTGCCTAATGCTCCGCTATACTTGCTATCAAGTTTGGAAAAACTAAGAATGTAGGTGCGGCAAGCTGTGAGACGTGGACGATTTCAAATATTTTAATGTACATAATTTAATCAACTAGTATGTTTGTCTCTAAAGGGATAAATCTTAAATAATAAATATTGAGACGTGTATTCAATTCTCACTTGAATAGGCCGTTCCATTTCTATCATTTTCAATACTGCTCGCTGTAAATTACTTGGACGAACTTCTGTCATCAGTATCAATGTCCACAATTTACATGCAAAATGACGTCTTTCTCTTCTCCATAAATGCTTTCTCCATCACTAAAAATTGGGGTTCTCCTGGGATCAAACTCGAAACGGGTGTTAACTAAAGATTTAACCGCAAGTCTTTTACCGCTTGCTTTATCTATGGTTCAATCGGCAAATTTCTATCAAAAAGTAAAATAATTTTAAAGGAAATATGCCAATGTCTACCACCCGTGCCCTAAATAATGTTGCCAAAAAAATGCATACAATTGTGTATATGAAGAAGGTTACTTAACTAATGCTGCCAAATGGTAGGTATGGGAGGTTCGACTGTGGAAAACAAAGGATTCAGCTTCAAGCTCGGATAGCAGAACCTTGGTATCATCATCAAGGGTTACTCTTTTGTGCAACTTGCCAGTGCCAGACCATGCTAAAGATGCTGCAGACAATCTTAAGAAGTATGCTAAGCTATGAGTATAAATTGTATTCTACTTGACACTATATTTGCTCTAATAAGTTCAACAAACATAACTTGTATTTATATTTTTTTCCTTGGATAAGGGTAGGGTTATCTAGGGATCGAATTCGGAATGAGTGTCGAGTGAAGATTTGAACAAAGTCCTTTGTCCACTTGTATTTATATTTGTATTATATATATCCCTTACTTTCCACCGGTTGAACAACAATTTCTGCAATCTCTCTTCTCCCCTAATCCATCATAATATATGTGTAATATATGCTTAAACCCTAATCTTTTACTGCCTAGGAAAGTATAATGGAGAATTAAATGCATACCCATCTGATTGAAGAATCTGATGACCAACAAGCGGTAATAAAAAACAGAGGATAAATGTTAGGTAAGTCAAGCAACAATCAGTTCAACTGTAATTATATGGAAACATGGATTGATATAAGGGAGCTCACCATAATCCTAGCTTCATCATTCTATGATCACTGATAAGCAGCAGGACAATAAACCATAGCGTCCTTTGGATGAATGGTATAGTTGCCTCCGGTAAGGTTAAAAACAACAATGATGATGAGATTAATTACTGTAAATGTGAGATTAAAGTCAGTAATAAAATATATGTTTAGATTCAAACACAATAGTGACGGTGAAATGAAAGTTACCAGGTAAATTCTTTATTTTTTTCCCCTTTTATTTATTTATTTATTTTGTATAAGTTGGTTTTCATTGTCCAAAGAGGTAGAGTTATACTAAATGCACTGTATAGCCGGCATCAGCCAGCTTTAATTTATTATAAATATTAATTGTATATACAATAAAAAGAAAAAACAGTATACAGTATACTTTTGTCAATAATTTGGATCACATTTACCTGTTCATAGCATCCACTTAAAAAAGTTGGGAAATTGAAACTCTAAGGTTGGACTGCAGTTTATTGACGAGGTGAAATATTTAACCATTACACACAAGGCATTTCAAGCAGAATGAGCATTATGTAAATAGAATATCTAAAAAGTGATGCATCCTTTCTCTTCCCTTCCATTGTTATCCATCTGCCCTCGGATTAATGTCGGTGAATTACAGGGTGTGAGATATCCAGTTTGGCAATATTTAATTTGCAGATTTTGCAAATCCCACCCTCATATTTCCGAAGTCAAACACCGTATGGTAAGCGCTTAGAAATCTATCTCCAAGTACCCTGCATGCAACGTGCACCAGTCAGTTCAGTGTGAGTCACACTTGCATGCATTAACAACCCAGATTGAAAGTTTCAACTATGTCTCAAATGGCAAAAAACAGATTTTTTATGTCATCGTACCAGATTGGACCTCGTGGGGGAGGCACGTCCAAAGGGACAAAGCCACTGACACACACAGTAGAATAGCTTGTTTCAACTTTAAGAATATACTGCATGGCAATGGAAAAAAAAACATACATATAGGGTAAGATCAGGAATTTGACAAGGAACGCTGCATGTCGAAAAGTTCAATCTGTTTCCCGAAAGTCTAGAGTATATATGAAATTAAGCTATTGTGCTAGAAGACTGTCCATGTTGATAAGCAAACTTAGTATATATAATGCTTAAGTTGCATGTGTTGCAGTATCAAATTAAGACCAGAATAAATGTTCAAATCTTCAAGCATATACTATACCTGTTGTGGAGTAAGAGGGAAAGATTTGTTTCCAATGGTAAATGTAACATCTGGCAGAATTTCGAGGGAACCACAGTTCACAAATGATTTTCCAATCGGATTTGGAAGATCATCGCATAGCTTTGCCATTGAGATGCAAAAGATTTGTTAGTCCATGTCTAACGTATGTATGTATGCATGCATGTATTTATGAATGATTGATGTGATATTATTTGGACAAGACAAATTTACTTATTGTCCGCAAGAAGAATCACCTGATCCACATATTGGAATACTGCTTCCTTTGTTTTCTGTTGTTTGAGCTGAACTTGAATCCAGAAAACAATCATCTCACAGAAAGTACAGACAGCACTCTCACCCATGGCTGACCCTTCAATAGTTTCATTTTCTAACAACGTCTTCAGCCGACCACTGCAGGGGTTCAAGTTGAGGACTCAACATATAACCATACCCCATTTTCCCCCCAGTAATACTAATAGTAATAATAGAAGGGAATATGCAAAATTTTACCTCACTTTCTGTGAGCCATTATATAAACACAACCCGACATCGACACACACAATTTCAGGGCGTACCTTCAGTAATAAGTAAATAAATGTCTTTATACCAATCAAGAGTTGGTCTACTGAACATAAATAAATGGAAAAAGATAACTAACCCCAGATATCAAGGTGTTCCATAAGGCATATCCATACTTAGAAACAACATTTTTGCATTCCGTGCTTACAATTCCTTCTGCTCCAATTGCACTGTTGATCTGATCCACAATTTGCTGGAAATTGCTGCTAGTGAGACTTAAATGGCGATAACAGTGAAAACAACCAAGAAAAAAATTTATACAAATCCGTAGCACTGAATCTAGAGTTGATTAGAAGGAAAACGGTACAAACACATACAGTTGGCCCAGCAATTAAGGGTGTCCCTGAATCCAGAATAGCTGCACAGCCAAACTTGCAAACTCCTGCAAAATAAACAAGTTCCCATCTTGGGTGTTAATATGTTAGGTTCTCAAGGTATTTCTTATTTTCTTTAATAAAAGTATGTTGTATAAATTTTATTTTATGAAAACCTGTTCACAAACTTAGCTAAAGATGTTTAATTTTCTAACACAAAGTAGATTAAAGGACACCTGTTGAAATGCTCTCTACTAAAATGTCCCCCACCACAATCTGGAATGATGAATGAAACCATAGTTATATATCAACCTTTATCATGAGAAGAAAGCACAGAGGAGAGTGTGAAGAAAACAACAAATTAAGAGCTCACCTCCCAATAACCACTTCTTGTAACCGGGACATAAGTGTGACCACCTCTGAAGTGCCTCCAGTCAAGACCTCCAAACACAATTTCACCTCCCAACTCTGATGTTAAATCTCCACTTAGCCACAGAGAGAAAAGTTTGTGGTTAATGTGACCTTGTTGCATCATACTGAACCTGTATATAGAGTATGAGAAATCTATTGCTAACAGCTGACCAAGAAATGAGTTTATACATAGGAAAAACAAACTAGGATTAAATTCATCAAAATGATCCTGCAAAAGGTTACTTATTATAAGATCATTTTGAAAAAAAGAAATTATACCACAGAGGAGTAGCTTGTTCCACTGAAATTTCCGGAAACCCGAGTCCAAGAATCCCGTCATATTTTGCTACTAGGAATGGTAGAAAAGCTTCCCTTGTAATCTCTATGAACTCCTGAATGATACATAAGTTTTGTGAAACACAATTATGTAAAGCATAATATTTTATATATAAATATAAACTCACTTGATCTTGGACAATAATCTCTCCAACTTTAACATGATCCAGGCTAAAGAAGCCAGAAACATCTCCATAGTCATAGCTGATTGTGCAAGGTATCCCTGTAAGAATTTGAAGAATGTTGGAAAATATGTTTTAAGAAGGCGTTAATTCAACAACAGCTGAAAAACAAACAAATTATCAAACACATTGAAGGCAACAAAATTACCAATCTTGGTATAAGTACTGGACCACCTTGCTCGAAACTTGGAATGCAAATGACAAGGAATCTGCATACAGCCACACTGACTTCACTATGTAGTTCCTATGGCTTCACACCTCTGAATTAATATTCAAGTACTTGAGACTTACAGAAAAAAGGCATTTTGAAGATGGAACCCAAAGATTAGAGCTAGCAGTGTCAAAGACAACAGAGAAGCTCTGAGAAGGTGAACCTATGCCAATTTCTCCATAATATTGAGTATCAAGATAATTCTTTAGGTATACTACACCTGCTCCTTGATCATTCACATTGCTTTCAAGCCCTACTCGGGTTATCCTGGCAGCATTTAATCTTTTAAGATCTAATGGCTGTTTTTTCAGACTGACCCGCACTAGCCCATCGTCAGTTGATGCATTGAGAACCCAGCAGGTTGTCCAAGTCCATACACAGATTGCATGAAGAAGAAACTTAATGCCCATGCTTTGTATTAACAAGGAGAAAAACTTTAACAGCTTTAGTAGAAAGGTGAGTATAACTTACATCTTGTGAGAAGTATTGAGGAAGTTCATACATACCTGAGGTTGATCTTGGGGTAAAGAGATGAGCGACCCAAGGTTTGTAATGGGGTAGATGTTGTTGCTTCATGTTTAAGTAGCTAAAGAGAGATGAGGTTTGGGCACCGTAAGTACCTCAAAGGTATTGCACATTGATGGGTGGGTTTTCATACAGTTTTCTGCTTTAGTGGCTCATCCACCACCTCTCTTGCAGCTGTGCGCCGCGAAACTACCACGTAGCTTCCAGCAACCATATATGATAAGTGATAACCACCCACAGGGTGAAGCAACATGGCAAAGCAAAGGAGTCTTTTTTCACATTGAAGATTGATAGCGTTGTTAATCAGTTTACAACGTGACCGGATTCGATTGTCCTCTACCGAGAAAATTTTTCCTTGTTTTAATTTGGGTTAATGGTAATTTTTTAGCAATTAAAATATAATATTAGGGTAAATTACACTCAAGGTCACTAAATTATTAGTATCTTTACATTTTGGTCACTCATATTCAAAAAATTATAAAACAGTCACTGAACTATTCAAAAGTTTTTATTTAACTCACTGGACTATTAAGTTTTTTTTAAAAAGTCCGACTAACAAGCTTCAAGAGACAATGCGGTGAGCGGGGCATTGGATCAATACCCATTAACAAGTAAAAGAGCGTAGCTTGGATCCAAATTGATTTGACAATCAGTGTCAAAGATCAGAGAAAAAAACCGTTTATATTTTGGTTCGCAGATTCGTGACATTCAAAGTTATTTAGTGAAAAAAATGAACTGTAAAAAAAAGAGGAGAGCTTTCGATTGGTACAGACAGTGCAAACAGAGAAGGCCATACATTAGCAATTTTAACAGTCTACTGATTTAAATGAAAACTTTCAAATAGCTCAATTCAATGATATTTTGTAACTTTTTGAAGTTGAGTGGCCAAAACGTAAATTTACGAATAATTTAATGACCTTAGGTGTAGTTTAGCCATAATAATAGGAACTTAAATCAGTGTTTATACAAAACCATATGAGAGTCAATTTGACTGACCACCAACACAACATAGAGCAACTTCTAGGTCTGTCGCAACTTTTTTGTGATTTTTGCTAATAAAGCTAAAGTTCCAAAAAGTTTGGAGTGGCATGCAGTCTATATTGAACAATCACTTTGTTGATGGAGCTCTTGGGAGTTTGTACTGTGGGACATGTTCTGATACTTAAGTCAGCAACGCTATGGGGTCATCGGAGTTTGTACTCATGATGAGTACGGTCTGCCTGCCTGACAAGCCAACTGTGGTAGCTATCTTCCCGGTGGTGCTGCGTGACAAGTAGTGGAGAACCTCCTTGTCAGGCCAGGAGTTTTCTTTATAGTGTGACAACTGGCTTTCTTGATTATTCAGGCTCTCTTGGACCTGATCTTGCTCTGAGCCTTAGCCTACTTAGTTATGGGTATAATAATTGTCCCCCGGTCTAGGGCTAGTTAGGTCATTGCTTGGATGGCTATTAAGTTGCCTGCTAAGGACTAGTGTACCAACCAGGGAATATCTGTTGAACAGAATTGTTGCCTGTGCAAGCAGGAGATGGAAACAAGGAACCATCACTTCTTTCGTTGCAGATATTCCTAAGAAGAGTGGCAGCAAATATTACTTCTCTGTGGACTGCAGAGAAAGGTAGCTGAATGATAAAAAAGGGCTGAATTCAAGCTCAAAGGCAATAGCATGGGCAGCCTCCATATATCACATCTAGCAAGAAAGGATTAGGAGAATCTGTTGTACTGGAAGATCCAATACCATGCAGGTCCTGCAACTAATCAAGGAACTGAACAAGAGAACCTGTGAGGAATGGTGGCTTCATAATTCCATTTCTTGCAATGTGTTGTCTTGATTAGCCTCGAGAGCTTGACACTGGTTGTTTGTTGCTTCTGGTTGAATACTTTGTTATGTTTAACTATGGACACTGTATAAATGCAACAGCCATTCTGGTCATGGTGTCATTTTTGGATCACATTAGATCAAATGAGATGTAAAATGTTTTGGTTTACTGAAAATTGCCTCCATGATAGAAATGGACTGCATGTGATTGGAAGTTGAATGCAAAGCTAGTCCTGGTACCTATATGGAAATAAAGTTGACAAAACAGGTCTTTGAAATCCTTTCCCTTCAATTGGGATATGTGGGATAAAATACTATAGCCTAACAATTTGAGTACAAATATAATAAAACATCATCCAGCCATATAATGCCGCCAAGCAAAGCAATCATCCCTCTTTGCAAATAGCATTTGCTTTATTTCCTTGAACAGACCCTAAGCAGCTTCTGCAAATCCGACTCGTAGATTACCAAAATCGAACACCGTATGATATGCTTCCATGAAGATCTCCCCAAGAATCCTACATATGCAAAAAATATGCAATTGCATGAATGAAGGGAAAAAAGGTTAAACACTAAAACAAATATGCCAAAGCATTTATGACTTGAATAATATAATGTTGATGGCCAGAGAGCTGTATATAGAAACAAGGCATGAGAAGTTACCAGAGAGGACCCTGGGGAGGAGAAACAGGAACATCCAATGGAATAAAACCACTGATACAGAAGGTAGCCATATCTTGTTCCACTTTGAGGATGTACTGATTCGTTGATAAAAATTAAGACAATAAGAAGCAGAGGATGTTCCATTTCACATCAACTTCACAAAATTATGAAAATAGGCATTGCTCATTCATATCGGTCATGCTGATAAAATAAAAAACATATGGTACCATACCTGGTCCGGGGTGAGGTGGAAGGATTTATTCCCAATGACAAATGAAACAGTAGGCATGCTTGGTATTTTGGTACAATCTACAGCTAGTTGTGTTGTTGGATTTGGTAGGGTATCACACAACTTCAGTAGAGAATCAATTAATATTTTGTTAGTCTGAAGCAGAAATTTCTGTAAGTACTAATTGGGGGGGGGGGGGGAGCATAGGGATTAGGGAAAGGACCTTGTTAACATATTCAATTACTCTTCCTCGTGTTTTCTTTTGCATCATTTCAGTCCTCATCCACGCTACAGTCAACTCGCAAGCGGCACATACAAGGTCCTGCCCAACTTCGGTACCATTGTGTGTCTCTCCCTTTTGTTCTACCACCATTTTGATACTATCACTGTGCAGATTAGTCATATATCTTAGTGTTGAGTTTAGTAATAGGAGACTGATATGATATATATTAATCTCGAAAGCATGTATAGATCAATGAAAGAAATAAGCTGACCTTAGATGCTGAGTCCCATTGAAGGAGCATATACCAATACTGGAACATAGTTTGTCAGGCTGTAGCTGTAAAGCAAGGCATCAAAGGCACATTGACATCCTATAGTCATGAATGAATATTATATATACATTAATAAGAAAATTAGAGACAAACAAACCCCAGATAACAGGAGCTGCCATATAAGATCTCCATACTGAGAAACTGCTTTTTTGCATTCCATGCTCACAAACCCTTTTGCTTCGATAGCATCGTTGATTTTTTTCACAGCATCCTAAAAGTTTGATAATCTTGTTAAGAAAACTTGTAAAACAAGAAACCATGCTTATTAGAATTTTCCGATAAAGATAGCTGCACGTACAAAGGGACCAGCAATGAAAGCTGTGCCTGAATCCACTATTGCAGTGCAGTTGATGCAACATCCTGTAAAATTAATTTGTATTCCAATATTATTAATTATTAGGCAGTCACAGGGAAGGTCCTAGACAAAAGTATACAGTAGCATTACCTGTGGATTGGTCTGCGACTAAAAAATCTTCCAAGTCAATCTAGATGAGGAAAACATAAATAAAAAAGGAAAAAAATATTTCAGAAAATTTTCTAGAGAGATGACATAGAAATACATTTATAAATAAATAAAGAGAGGAAGTGCACCTGCCAATAACCTTTCTGAGTGACTGGAACATAAGTATGCTGTCCCTTGAAGTGCTTTGGATCAACACCACCGAAGACAAGCTCACCGCCCTCACTGGCCATTGGATCTTTGTTGAACCAGAAAGAGAAGACCTTTTGAGCAACAAGGCTTTGTTGCATCATACTGTGCCTGCATCAAAAGCATTCAAAACATTTATTTATGGTGAATGGAGATGAATAAAAGAATGTTATACTGGATTATATTGTCAAGCCAATAGGCATATACCAAAGTGGTGCTACATTCCCCACAGAAATGTCCTGGAAACCAAGTCCAAGTATCCCATCGAAACTTGCCAAAGAGAGAACAACACTTCCTTCTCTTGTGGCTTCTGTAAATACCTGAAAGATGATAGGACTAACAAGCAGAATGAGATAAAAGTAAATAAAACCATATTAGTGTATGATAAAACCAGAGAAAAAACAAGGCACCCCACTTGATTTTTGACAACAAGGTCTCCAACTTTTATATTATCTTCACTGAAAAACCCCAAAATCATTCCAGAACCATAATTAATTTTGCAAGGTTTCCCTGGACCAAAATCAATAAGAAATCAGCTCTTGGTTTAAAAACTAAAAATGGGCTTTCAATATTCTCCACAAAATTACCAATCTCTGTATATGTACTGGAGTTGCTAGAGTTGTATCTGGAGTGGAAAAAACAAGCAACCTGCATGGAGAAAAGAACTTGATTTGCTTAGAAATGGAAAATTGCCTTTTCAAGTTGTATTTATTTATCATTTAACAATGAGAAGTGACTGACAGAGAAATGACAATGTGAAGATGGAATCCACAGGTTGGAGCTGCCAGTATCAAAGATGACAGTGAAATTCTGTGGTGGTGAACCAATTCCAATTTCTCCAAAATACTGAACATCCATATAATTCTTCAAGGAAATTATATTCATTTCTGAATCATTTGAGTCTTGAGTAGTAGTTACTGCTCCCTTAGCATATGTACTGTACCTCTCTTTAATTCTAGTAGCAGCATATATACTGTTAAAGCCTAAGCTTTGTTTCTTCAGACCAAGTCTCACCACACCATTTGAGGAGGAAGTAATAGCCACACTCATGGAGAATGTAGAAGTCAATAGGCACATTACCAATAAAACAAATTTATCCCCCATTTTTCCAAGGTATCCTGTGTCCAATGAGTAAGAAAAATGACTTTACTATCACCAATAAATAGCATATTCATCACATATTTCATGAAAGCTATCACAGTTCACATCCCCAGGAAGAAGATTGAAAAGTCATGGACAAGGATGCCATGACTGGTGTGAGGAATGCTAATGTCTAATTTTGATTTTTAGTCCCTCTACTATACTAAAATTTGAGATCTAATCCTTCTACTTTACTTTGGCATAATTTGAATCTCTACTTTTTGTAATCTTAGTAGTAGTTCCAAATTGATATATAACACTATTAACTCTTGCCATTAACATCATCTGATCTCTTTACCTTTATAATGTTGGTAGTAGGTAGTCCAAAAACATACACAAAAAAAAAAAAACTCCACGTCGTCACCTTTAATGATATCAATTAACAGTTACTAACATTATAAAGTAGAGTACCTACTTATGTCAAATTAAACTAAAAAGATAAAATCTCAAATTTCAGCACAGTAGAGGGACTAAAACTATAATTAGACCGGTTTTGGGGCTTATAAAAGCATGTAAATTGTTTGATAAGCAATTTGATGAAGCGATGAATGAGCCAAAATCAATCATTTGTTACAATAAGGTTTCCCAGAGGTTACAAGTTGTCACTTTAAACATGAACATGCCCCAGAAACCAAACTAAAGAATACATAGTTATTAAGAGAAGAATGTTATGATTGGTGTGACTATTACTTTGTTTATTGGACAAGCATACAAAGGAAGGGATTTTCATTTCTATTGAATATAGAGTACCAATTAGCCTATAAATAAATATACTGATAGCAAGGTTTGTAGTGAATGGAGAGATGATACCTGAGACTAAGAAAAGCTTCAGGAGGAAGAAGGGATCAGCAAAGAAGGAAAAAGAGCTCCAATCCAGTGTGTAACAAAAGCAAAGAAAAAGACTGACAGTAGATAAATAAAGAGCTTCTTCTTTAAGTGTAATGACTAAAGAACAAACCAACTCTCTTTCACCACCAGTGATGAATGTGCAGTGCAGGGAAGGAATAGGAACAAAGAGAGAAGTTTCTAACCTAGCTAATTCCGTCTTGGAATTTTGGAACTCTCCACGAAATTTCTTGTGGTGCATGCATGTACGTATGTATGTCCCAGTGCTGCTTTTTGATTCAATACTTGGTGGAAACTCAGAAGATACTTACTCTAACCTTTATAGAGACTAGGCTAAATAAGCCATAGGAAACAAGATAAGGATTTATTCTTAGAGTGAGCCAAATCTGAATCCAAATTTAATACTATAAATAAAAAATTACATGATAATTAGATTATTTTATAAAAACTTTTTATCAATAATTCAATTCAAATTAACTAAAAATAAATTTTAGTATTTTTTATACGATCCAATTTTGTCCAAACCATTTTAGTATGAAATTCCGCAATTATTAAACATAAAATTAAATGAATATTCCTAAAATTTGAAACTCGCATTGTTTTAATTAACTCCTTTTGTATTTTAAATTTGTTTGGGTCCAATTTAATTCGTTTTCTCAAGAACCAATTAAAGGTCAAAACCCGCAAACCCAAGAGTTTAAATACAGAATTTTAAATCAAGGCCCTATTGTTATTACAATTTCCATTTTAACCCTAACTTCTGTTTTAGGCCCAATTTACTAATATATATCAAATTTCAAAACATATAAATTTTAAAACCCATCCGGAATTAACGTGGGTAAATTAAAGTCCTTACACTTTTATTTCTCCATCTTCATTTCCAATATTAAACCATTTTTAAGGTAAACTATTAAAATAGTCACTTTTGTTTACCCTATGTTACGTTTTAATCACTTACGTTAACGTGTTGTAATATTTAAGTCACTGAGCCGCTAACTGCCATTAACAGTGTAACGGTAAGCTGACATGGCAAGTTAAATCATCATTTCAAACAAAAATTTTAGGTTAAATTATACAATTAGTCCCCGTACTTTTTTCGTTTTGATCAATTTATTTTTTTTTCTTTTATTTTCTTTTAACTTACTTTTTTTTTCTTTATTTTCTATTCTTTTTTGTTTCTCCCTTTGTTTTTCTCCATTCTCCATATCTGATATGTTAAATTATAGTTTCTTCACCGCCAATTCGACTTCCTGATATGTTAAAAGAAATGGAGAAGGTAGGAAAACAGAGGGAGAAGCAAAAGAGAATGAAAAAAAAAAAAAAGAGGAAAAGTTAAAAGAATATAAAAGAAAAAAAATTAAATTGCTCAAAACGAAAAAATATGGGGACCAATTGTATAATTTAACCTAAAATTTTTATTTGAAATGATGATTTAACATGCCACGTCAGCTTACCGTTACACCGTTAACAACAATTAACAGCTTTGTGACTAGAATGTTACAACATGATAACGTAAGTGACTAAAACGTAATATTTCAAACATAAGTGACTAAAATGTAACCCTAGGTAAACAAAAGTGACCATGGGTGTAGTTTACCCTACTTTTATTTTTTTGAACAATTTAATTTTTTTTTTCTTTTTTTTTCTTTATTTTTTTTCTTCTTCCCTTTTAATTTTAACAAATGGAAAACATAGAAAAATTATGTTAAAAGAGATGGAGAATGGAGGAAAACAATGGAGAAGTAGAAGAGAATGAAAAATAAAAAAAAATAAAAAAGAAAGTTAAAATAACATAAAAGAAAAAAATTAAATTGCTCAAAATGAGAAAATATGGGGATCAATTGTATAATTTAATCTAAAATTTTTGTTTGAAATGATGATTTAACGTGCCACGTCAGCTTACTGTTACACCGTTAATGACAATTAACGGTTCAGTGACTAAAATGTTACAACATGTTAACGTAAGTGACTAAAATGTAATTTGAGGTAAACAAAAGTGACTATTTTAATAATTTACCCTAATTTTACAATTTTTTATATTTTTAAAAAAATTAATTTTTTTATATTTTATATTTTTAATTTCAAAATAATAATATAAAAAGCTGTTATTTTATAAATATATATATATTATTACTAGAAAAATAATTCTATTTTTTTATAATTAATCGCACATATGTCCATAAAGGGCTACCATATGCTTATTAGCACGACGAGACAGGATAGTAACACCAAAAAAAATAGATAGTTATCATCTACAAAGAAAAAACGCGAGATAGTTGCACTTTGTTTTGCAATTCTCACACCTTGCAATATTTGATCATGAGAGCACATTTTGGCATATTAGGAAGAAGTCACCTTGTCCTATTCGGCTTTAGAGGAGTTGTTGGACTACCATTAGCGATCAATTGTCTCCATTTGTTTCCATCTTTGCCTTGCACATTATCAATTTTAAAGCCCCCTAAAATACTTTTTGGCGGATAATATGTTAATGTCAGCACCCAGAAGAATATTATCCATTCTATTACAACCTTGGATAAAAGCATTCTAGCGTGGAGAAATTAAAGTAGACATCATTGTTATTGTGTACGCAGCATTGGTCTGAAACATTTTGAATGCTTTTAAGCAAGACAAATCTCAATTTCCCCATCCTAATTGTGATCCATAGCCGACAAGTGTTGTTTCCCCCCTTCCTAGGAATTCATATGATAGAAATTCTTCATCGGTAAGCATGTTAATAAGTCAACTGGGTACTATTGTCACGGGCCAAAGTGTAAAGCCTGTGACCATGGCATAAAATGCATTCCATGGAGGTCTATCGATTAGATGGAGATCATTTAGCCTACGAGAATTGGCCCGATTCAAAGAATTATTAGAGAAGTTTGTCAAATTGAAGCCTGGATGGCCCAACGATGAAGATATGGCAATATAGACTACCTTGGTAAATATATGAACTGATCTTAGAAGATTGATAGAAATCATATCTTGTAAAGATTAGATTAAATTTGATATTGTGTATCTTGTAAATCCCATGATTTTTAAGGGATAGGTTAATCTCATTCGTCGATGTAACTTAATCCAGACCGTAGGTTTTGGGGGAGCTCAACTATAAATAGAGAGTCTCTCCCTCACTTGTAAATCATCCATTGTATATTGAATTCTTAAGAGTAATAGAATTCTTGGAGAGCATTCACTCAAACACCTCTCGTGCATTCTTTTTGTGGCTTTCTATTGTTCTTTTGTAGCTTCGTTTGGCACAATTGCTTTCGCTATACAAATTGGTGCCTTGAATGAATTATAAAGGAATCATCACTTGTGGTGGTTAGGCTGACTTAGGCGAGTTTAGAACGAACGGTTCGCCTAAAGCTGCACGGATCGCGAGACGAAAGATCTAGGCCCGTGACACTACGGTGTGATTGCAGTGGGTAATAATAAAAATGGAATGCAGTCCCAAACTCCACTGTACATTATTGTTCCTCAAACTGCTACTCTTAAGGATACAAGATCACAACTGTAATACCTACCATTTTCTTAAATCGGTATTATTTTAAACTGTTCATATAGTTTTTATAAAAGAATAGAATAGAAGAAAAAAAAAATCACTTACGGTATTTTATGTTAGACGAAGGTTTTGACAATTTGGGAGAAGCTAATCCTAGAGAAGAGGAAGAAAGGCAAAGGAAGGGCAAATCGATAGAGTTATAGCAATTAAGGTGAGTTTTGGTTTAGATTTTTCCAACATTTGTGTTTTTAATCTATTTTTCGTAAAATCCGTATATTTATTTGGGTGAATTTAATAATTTGTCAATTTTTGGTGACTTTTTGGTGAGGTTCAGCGAAATTTTTGGTACCCAATAAAAATTATCTTCAAGATTTTTCAAATAATACGTGTGGCATCCATTTCGATGACGTAACTTAGGAGAAAATAATTTTTAAAGTGTCTGTAATATTATTTTGACAGTTTCAAATAGTTAACTTTAACACACTAAAAATATAATTATAAATATTCATTTGTTTCTAATATAAAATTTATACCTTCATTTGGCATTAATAGCTGCTAGTTATATGATACTTCACTCTTGGCCTTAGTTGTAATACCTTACTATGTTGTCTTATTTGCACTAGTATAACAATTCGATTTTAAAATTAAGAAAAAAAAAACCTTTTTAAAAAGCTTAAAACATTTATTATAAATAGATTTCATATATAACAAATTAATGGATTTCATAAAAAAAATTCATCTATATTTAATCTAAAAAATTGTATATATCATGCATATATATTAATTTAATACATTATTTTTATCAAATAAAATATTAAAATTAAAAAATATAAAAAAAAATTTAAATTATATTTATTTAAATATTAATCATAAAATTAAATTTAATCAAAATTATAAAATAACTTAAATACATTTTAACTGATACGTGCAAGCAAACTTGTACATCGCTAAATAAGAAAACTAGTATAATTTAATATAACAAATTACATACACTACATTTGCGACAAGTGACGATGTCTCCAGTTTTGCATTTAATTTTTTATTTTTTCTAATTATCCATTGAATTTATTTATTTTAATAAAATCATTTTATTACAATATATATTTATAATAATACTATATATTTATTAGAATATTATAATAAAATTACATATATTCTATCTTTGATTCTAATAGATAAGACTCCATAAATATGCAAAGATTTAATCATTTTACTATTTTAATAAATAATTAAATACACAGAATTTATTCACAATATATTTTCAAGTATTAATACATATATGTGTACAAATATGTGCATAATATATTTTAGTTAGATATTACTATTATTATTATATATTTCGGGTACTATTTGTATTGAATAATATACCAAAAAATATAGAATAAATTACATTCAATTACCATTTTTAAAAAAAAATTAAATTGATATATTATTATGTTTTAATTTCATAATCATATTATTAGTGAAACAATACAAAATTTTTAAAAATAAAAAAATAATTAAATTACATATAACTTAATTAATATATATATTAAATACATGCATCGCACGAATAAAAAAAAAATTAATATATAATATTGGTCAATTAAAAAAAGTACGTAACAAATATTTATGTATGAACAAAAAAAGTTTTGTTTACATATTGAAGAAGATGGACAAAGATGCAACGTAAAGGATTCGTTTTATGATTTAATTAGTGACAAAAAATTGTAAGAATGCATGTCTGTGTTTAGATTCCATTAAGTGTAGTAAAAGGCAATAAACACATTGTTAAATACTGATTTGGGATAAAGAAAATATTTGGTATGAAATTAGCGTATTGATTTTAAATTTAATTTATATGCTCACATGTAGGAAAATGACTCAACGTTTAAAAATTTTTTAAAAAAATTGAGAAGTATTAATTTACTTTTTGATCTAATGTATATGGGTTAATATATTCTTTTTTTAGTAAAGAAGCAAAATGCAATTCAATATAATTGTCTCCATAATATTTTTACTTTGTTTAATTTTATTTTTACCTTGCTTTTGGTAGACGGAGACGAAATTGTTTTAGCGGATATCCCTTTAGAAGGATAGAATCAAAGTATATTGCCGAACAAGTAGGTGTAACTGTTGAGTTCTATGGAGGCGAACTCAATGAAGTGAGTTATAGTGATCCTGCTACTATGAAAAAATATACTAGGCGTGCTCAATTGCATGAAATTTTTTAATTAGTCCGTACTACTTTGAAATCTGATGGTGTTTTTTATACCAGTCCAAGGGGTTGATTTACTTTTAGGCATGCTTTGTTGGCCTTGCTTTTCTTCTTTGGGCACATTTGGTATTGTGCTAGAACTCTATTCAGAGAAGAGTTTATGAGATAGTTTTTAGGATTAAAACCTATAGCATCAGACGTGGGTGAGAAGAGTATTAGTATTAATAGTTTTCTATTTTGGAAAAGAGGAGGAAAAGGCAAAAAAAAACATAATAGAGAAAACGAGAGTAGAGTCGGAGAAGAGGAACGGGACAAAGAAAGAAAAAACTTACCAATTAAACTATTGACTAGGAAAGGAATACTAACTGTAATGGGTAGGGCTGAGCGTTCGATCGAATCGAATCGAATAAAAAAATTTCGAGTTAATCGAGTTGACGAATCATATTTTATCATCCTAATTTGATTTGAAATTTTCTCGAATCGAGTCGAGTGAGATGGAATTCGAATCGAATCGAATCAAATATATTTGTTCGAGTTAAATTTTAAAAAATAATTCTGGGTCCTTGTAGCCATTGTCACCCATCGTAATAAAATTTGTCCACATTAACCAAATTTTTTATTAACTTTCATCACCAAATAATTTATTTATTAATCTTTTATATACGGGTTAGCTTCTTTGCTTGCTTAGTTGTTTCAATTATCTTCTTGATTCTTGTCACTATGTATTTTGGAATTAAAAATATATTAAATGTAAAAATGTGATTTTTAATAAAAGTTATTTTAAAGATAAAATGTGAAATTGATACCAATATAAAATTTTAACACGAATATTTTATGGCATAATTAATAATTCAATTTTAATATAAATATTCAATATGACTAAACAATTCAATAATATAAATAATATAAAATGTGAAATTTAATTTAATAATATAAATAGTAGATATAAATAAAATTATTACTATTTATGTTTAGTGATTTTTTTGGATAATTTTGATTTTTTATTTGAGGATAAAGGGTGAGAAGTAAAAGTTTAGGAGAAAAATAAAAAGTTTTCGAGAATAAAAGTTTGAGGGAAAGTAAATAGGGGGGAGTAAAATTTTGAAGGGAAAATATTAAAAAAAAAAATTGGAGGGGAGATGGGTTTGGGGTAGATGGGAGGTGAGATGGGAAGGGAGTAAAAGTTTTAGGGGAAAAGTGAGAGGGAGTAAAAATTTTGGGGGAAACTAAAAAGTTTTGAGGGATTTTGGGAGTAAAATTTTGAGAAAAAGTAAATGGGACAGTAAAATTTTGGTGGGAAATGGATTTTGGGTAGATTGGGGGGTAGGGATGAGAGGGGAGTAAAAGTTTTGGGGGAAAAGTGGGAATGAGTAAAAGTTTTGAGGGAAAAGTAAAAAGGTTTGGGAGTTTGGGGTAAAAATGTAAAATATTATAGTTTGATATACGAATTATTCGAATTATTCGAGTTATTTGAATTTGAAAACTCAACTCGATTCGAACTCGAAATTCGAAAAAAAAATCGAGTTGACTCGAATAACTCGAATAACTCGATTCGTTTAACTCGAAATTCGAATTTTTTTTCGATTTTTTCGAGTCGAATCGAGTTTTGCTCACCCCTAGTAATGGGCCATTTTTGCCCGGCCCACTACTAATCAGAAACTAAAAAAAACAAAAACCAATAAATAATAAGTCCATTACAAAGGCCCGGTGGCCCAAAAACAACACAAAGCCCAAATTACATTAATCCTAACCTAAGGCCCACATAGCCCAAAACCTAAAAAAATTTTCAGCCATTCAGCAACCCTAGTGCCCTAAGCGCGCCACTGCCCACGTGCCTCCGTCGGCGCGCACAACGCCCAAGGTTCGACCTCTCCAGCACCAAAATGAAAAAGCCGAGATTTTCGCCATTGTTGACCTAACACCTGCAAAAAAAGAAAAGGAAACAGAGCAGAAACAGTAGAAAGCAAAAACCTTTTGTAATCGGCTATAAAGCCACAAAGAAATCAGATTGTAAGGGGAGGAAAAAAAATTCGAATCAAATACAAAGAAATTTACTAAAAGTTATTTTTTATTTTTCTGTTTATTTAACTCTTAATTTCTTTTCGTTTTTTTATTTTTACATTCAAAAATAATAAAAAGGAAGGGAAGGAAAATACCTGAATCGGCTCGCAGCCCCGTCGCCGGAGGTCTCCTTTCCCTCGTCGGAATCGGGTTTAAAGCGCGAGTTAGGGCCCCTTTTCCTCCGGCCTTTCGGGTTAAGAAGGCCTAATCCTTGAATGGGTTTTAAAGCGGGCTTTAGAAGGGCCGTCGCGCATAACACCGGCCACCGGCCATGGCGGTAGCGCGGCCAATCGCCCCACGATGGCGTCTGCTTGGGCTAAACCCTAGCAGAGGAAAACCATCTCTTTTTTTGTTTTTTTTTTAAATGAACTTGCAAAAATGAAATTGTGGTAAAAATTCTGGGCTTAAATACTAATAGGAAACAGCGCCGTTTGGAGAGAAGGGTGACCCGCGCGACGACCCGACCCATAAACTGGGTCCGCGTGTTTTTACTCGAAAGGGCAATTTGTGCAAATGGTCCCTCCTTCTTCCTGCACCATTCGATTAAGCCTAATTTTTATTTCTGGCAAATATTTTAATTTGTCCTTAGAATTTGTGCGCCATTCCAAAGTAGTCCTTGTTTACACGATGTGCGTCAGATTTTGGGTTAATTGTCGTTTTAATCCCCATTTATTTACGCGCATTTTATTTAAGTCCTTAATTCTGTTTTCATAGTTTTATTTATTTAAAATTATTCTTCTTGATTTTGTTTTTATTTCAATTGAGTCTCTTTATTTTAATTTTCTATAATTCTTTTATTCTTTTGAATTTAGTTATTCTTCATGTTTTTTCTAAATTGTTTTAATATAGTGCTTTGAATTATTTACAGATTTTACATTATCTTTAACTTGTTATTTTTTATATATTCATTTGCATATATATTTTATTGTGTATATTTTTATATAGTTCTTATTTTAAAATTCATTTTTTTTCATTTTGTTTAAGGATTTGTATAATATGATATTTAAATATTTTTATATAGCATTATTTTTTATGCACATATAATTTATGTACAAAATTTAATTTTCATTTTATATATGCATTATTGACTTTATAAATTTTTTTATATATTTTAAAGATTATTTATATATATATAGTTTTTTCTCTTATATATATATATATTCTTTTAAATTTATTATACATAATTTATTTCTTTAAAAGATTGTATTTTATCATAGTTTATATCAAGTCTTCTTTTATATATATATATATATATATATATATATATTATTTGTATATATTTTTTATATATTATTATCTTAAAACCAATCTATTGTGTCTCATTTTGTATATTATTAATCTCATATCATATAGATTTTTCTATTCATATATGTACATATATTTTTTGGTATATACTTTAAATCATTTTTTTATGCATTTATGCATTCTTTTGTATACTATAATTTAAGTTACTTATATTCTTTTAAATTACTAACATTTTATTATATACATATTATTTATTTTAGAATTTTATATGGATTTTAAATACTTTGCATGCATTGTTATATTGTATACACAATTTTCATTAGATTTTCTTTATTTATAAAGTTTGTTTCAAATTGTATCATATAACATTATATATAACACATTCATTTCAAAATCTATGTATATCATTATTTACTTAATATTTTTTTTGTGTTAAACTCTTGTACTTGGCTTTAAATTTTTTTATTGATTGTACATTGACGATTTCAAATTCCTTTTTATTTAAGGTTTATTACTTCTTGTTATTTGTTTAGCTTTTAATTGGTTATCTTTCAATTGTTAATATTAATATTCATATGGTGTAATGTGCACCTTAATTTAGATTCCCTATAGCTCCCTATGATCATTATCCATTTTTTGTAAAAGTGATATTGTTATGTATCCTTATTTCATATTATTTTTTATGCTTTTATTCTGTATTCTTGCATTATGATTTCACTCCGACTTTCATCCAATTTCAAACTAAGTATTTTTAACTGGTTTTAAAATTTGGAAAAACTTCTCCAAATAAGGCAATATTTCGTGTTTGGAAATTCGAGAAATCGTGCCCTATCGTGCTGGGTTTCGATTTTCCGTTTGACCAAATAACCAAATATCCTTTTAAAATTTTGCCCATGTTTTCCAAAGAAGGCAATATTCTGTGTTTGGAAATCCGAGAAATCGTGCCCTAACGTGCTGGGTTTTGGTTTTTCGCTTAGCCAAATAATCGAATATCCTTTTGATATTTTCAATGCATGAGTCTCGGGAATCATGAGATGATCTTGGATTCGAGGATTTAAATTGTCGTGTCCTAACGTGCTGGATGTGATATTTTATTCCTTCAGAGCGAGAGAATCTTAATATCCAATTCGAGTAAATTCAAATATTCTCAAAAGAGATCGTATTTTTAATCTTTTTTAAATTTTCAATTTTCGACATTAAGACATTAATTAATCAATTTGATACCAATTTTGGGCGTGACGAGGGTGCTAATCCTTCCTCGCACGTAATCGACTCCCGAACCCGGTTTTTTCGAATTTTACAGACCAAAAACACTGTTTTAGTAAACCAATACGTTTTATTAAAACAAAGGTAATCCGATCACACCTAATAAAGATCGGTGGCGACTCCTGTTTTATTTTCGTTTTCAAAACCAAAGTCGATCCTCGTTTTTCAAAAAAATGGTTTCGACAGTTTGGCGACTCCACTGGGGACCTAAAGAGAGTCAGGCCGTAAATTGATTATTTTCTGTCCTTTGTCGAAAATTTGAAAATTCGATTTGAAAATTTGATTTGAAAATTACAATCCTTTTGTTGCATTCGTTTGTGTCATTGTATATGATTGTTATTTTCTTGCGCACATTGCATTGCATGACCATTATGGTCACACCTCTAAGTGGGAGTGAGAAACTATGCCTTCGTGAGGTTTTCACCTCCGCATGGGCTAGTGGACTGCTTCCGGGAAACATCCGTACCTATGTGCTTCGTGAGATTTTCATCTCCGCATGGCCATAGGGAAATGTATTCCCCTGAACTGAGCTCGATCCATATGAGCCTATAATGGGTGAGGATTGAGGAATCTGCTGGTTCAGGTACCCATTACTTAGAACCAAACCGCATATAGTGAACCCTAAGAGCTAACCCTAGGTAGAGCCACGCCAAACCCTAGTGGTCACATGATTAGGTACTCTATTCTGTTGTTTATTTCTCTTGTGCTAACGTGTATCTTTTTTTTTGACTGCATTGCATTTCATCATCATAGAAATGAGGTGTTGATTAATATTCGATTGCCAAATAGAAGAGTTTGTCATAAGGAAATGGATTGCTTGATAAAGTGGATTATAATACGGTCGTCCGAATAGGGTCCAAGTAAACACAACGAAAGAAGACTGATAGTCCGCGAAGGAAAACAAGACTTTGCTTCATTGCCCTAGGATTCAAGACAACAAGGATTATTCGAGATCCATCACGTCTCAACTCTTTTAAAAGGAGTTAATGAGCATTGCGGGGATGAGTAAACAATGGGTCGCAGTCCATGTCAATCAAAAGGGGCTAGTGAAGGCATCAATTAGAGAATTCGCGAGATTTAATCTTAGCACATCCAGATATGAAGAAAAGGGTCAATGTCTTCGCTTTGAGCATGTATAAACTGGATGTTTTCCCTAAAGCACTGGGGCGCGTGGACAAGGCAGTTTCAGACTTGTTCGATAGACTTGTCAAGAGGGTCACGCCCGCCCTTGTAATTCTGGCCGAAACATTGTGATCTTGCTTCGATAGACTTGTTCGATAGACTTTTAGGCATGCTTTGTTGGCCTTGCTTTTCTTCTTTGGGCACATTTGGTATTGTGCTAGAACTCTATTCAGAGAAGAGTTTATGAGTTAGTTTTTAGGATTAAAACCTATAGCATCAGACGTGGGTGAGAAGAGTATTAGTATTAATAGTTTTCTATTTTGGAAAAGAGAAGGAAAAGGCAAAAAACATAATAGAGAAAATGAGAGTAGAGTCGGAGAAGAGGAACGAGACAAAGAAAGAAAAACTTACCAATTAGACTATTGACTAGGAAAGGAATACTAACATTCAACTTTATGGTATTTTGGATTGAAAGTTCTCGTTTTTTTTTTTTTTTACTTGATTTTGTTTTGATAAGCATGATAAACATAATAGAGAAAACGAGAGTAGAGTCAAAGAAGAGGAACAAACAAAGAAAGAAAAAGGTACCAGTTAGACTATTGACTAAGAAGGGAATACTGACATTCAACTTTCTTTTATGGTATTTTGGATTGCAAGTTGTTTTCCTCTTTCTTTCTTTTTACTTGATTTTGTTTTGATGAGCGTGATAAAATGATAGAGAAAATGAGAGAAGAGTCGGAGAAGAGTAATGGGACAAAGAAAGGAAAACTTACCAATTAGATTATTGACTAGGAAATGAATATTGACATTCAACTTTTATTTTATGGTATTATTGAGAGAATGAAAGAAAATGAGGATATTAAATAAATCTATCGAAAAATATAGACATGGAAAAGTTTGGCCAAAATAAAAAGGCACAATTCAAGTGGTATTAAATTCGTGAAATTTGTGGGCCAGTAGTTCAAATATCTAAAGGTATAAAGCCAATGGGGTACAAATTATGAAAATATATAATATTTTTTTGTGGTAGATGTAATAATATTTAGATATATTACTAAGTCTAGCAGTTTATGAAATATTTGACATATGTCTTATGATTGTTGTTACAACCTTTATGTGAATCACAATATAGTGGAAGTTTATATTAAAATCCTTGAAAGACTTAGAATGCTAGACGCATATAGAAATTCTCAAGAAATTATTCAATACATTTGAGTAAATATTTATATAAATTAAATTGATTTGAACATATGTGGTAAATTTAACTTAGTGAATAATAGTTGAAGGAAGACTATAAAATGATCCAACATGCGCATGTATAGAAGGGTCGTGATCAAAGTTTGCTATAATTATTATTGAAACTCTTAAAGAGATCAAAATATATCTCTAAAAGTCTTCATCACTCATGACTTTTAGAAATATATTTCTCTAAAAGTCTTCCTCACTTATGACTTTTAAAAGAATGATGATATAAATGTTTAGCAAATTTGTTCAAGTGATCATTTGAAAACTAGTATTCAAGACTGAAGAATTAGAATATGAGATATTATGTGATGTTGTCATGAGGGAGAGTAAATACACGTTGTACTCTTTTTCCCGTAACTGAAGTTTTATCCTACTGGGTTTTCCTAATAAAGTTTTTAATGAGATAGCATGTTATGTGTATTATGGGTAAGTGTACTATTTTTCATTCACTAAGAATTTTTTCCATAGGGTTTTTATTTTATTAATGTTTTAACGAAGCACGTTATCTACCAATGGTCATCTAAGGGGAGTGTTATGAATATTTTATTATTAAGTAGACATCAATCAAGATCAAGATAAGTTTGATTTACTTGACGACTCTAATATTCATTAGAAGTATAGTTTGATTTCATTTATATTTTTTATATCTATAAATATAGACTTTGGAAAAACATTATAAACATCTCAATTGATCAAAAAAAATATGTTCTCTTTTGTTCTCTCATTTCTTGTTCTCTTTTATTCTTCTATTTTCTTGTTGTATACCCTTTTTATTATTTATTTCATAAAAAACTCTTTAAAATTAAAAAATTATTTTAAATATATAAAAAAATTCTAAAATTTCAACAAATGATCAAGAACCCAAATCAGCATGTGAACCATCGATTTGGAAATACCAGAATTTCATATCTTTGACATAATCATTGTGTCATAATCACCCAAATCTAGTATATATTATATTTTTTTTTCTTCCCAAATTTCATAATCTAATATAGGCTGACCCTCCTAGAAATGTTTCTAAATTTATTAGTCAAGTCTGTAATTTAATGGATTTTTATTTGTATTTAAATTTTTTTAAGATAAAAAAATTTTAAAATTCAAAATAAAAATATTGATGTAATATTAAATTATTAAAAAAATACGGATAACGTGTATGACCTATTTATATCCTTTCCCTTGATTGCCTCCACTTTATCTATGATATCTACCGACCTCATTGTCTTCTGTAGTGTTCCATCGCTTCACCGTTTTCCGTTTCTGTTTCAGTGGTGGTGATGGCGGAGCTAGTGTTCATCCCAATGCCTCGAATGGGCCATTTCGCATCTATGGTCGAACTGGCTCAGCTTTTGGTGGATCTCCATTCCGAACTCTCCATTACCGTCCTCATCTTGAAGTTAAACCCCGATGCACAAGTCACCGCCTACATCCACTCTCTCACTGCCACTCGCATCAAATTCATCCACCTCCCTCAACCTGAAACCCAAAAAGATATCTCTTTCTCCAATCATATCAGTAATTTGCAAGCCCATGCACCCTTAGTGAAAGACGCTACCAACAACATACTTCACTACTCCAGCTCTCGATTCATCGGGTTTGTTATCGACTTGTTTCTAACTCCTTTCATCGATGTGGGAAACCAGTTGGGTGTTCCTAGTTATGTTTTCTACGCATCGAGTGCAGCTTTTCTCGGCTTTCAATCTCATGCACTAGGCACTAGCCCTTCAGGATGAGCAAAATGTTAACATCGTTGAGTTAAAGGACTCGGACACTGAGTTCACCATACCCTCCTATCTCAACCCTGTTTCATCTAAACTCTTCCCCACTATTTTGCTCAATCCTGAATCTAATTCTATGGCGACTACCTTGGTAAGATGGCTGAGAAAAGCCAAGGGTATAATGATAAACACTTTTTGGGAGCTAGAATCTCATGCAATCAGTTCCCTTTTTAATGGTAGTGTTCCACCCGTTTATCCAGTGGGACCTATATTGGATCTCGAGCGTAAAAGTGTGGTCCATCAAAGTTCTGATATCATGAAATGGATGGATGAACAACCTCCTTCATCGGTGGTATTTCTCTGCTTCGGAAGCGGGGGGAACTTCAACGAGGATCAAGTGAAAGAAATCGCCTCTGCACTGGAGCAGAGTGGGCACCGGTTCTTGTGGTCTTTACGCCAACCCCCAGACCCATTCAAGGGCCCGATGGCAAGCCAAACTGACTACGATGACGCGTCGGAGATTTTGCCAGAAGGGTTTTTAGATCGGACGCATGGCATTGGTAAGATCATTGGTTGGGCACCGCAAGTGGCGATTCTAGGCCACCCGGCGATTGGAGGGTTCGTATCGCATTGTGGGTGGAACTCGATTCTGGAGAGTATATGGTTCGGAGTTCCGATTGCGACGTGGCCGCTTTACGCGGAGCAACAGCTGAATGCATTTAAACTAGTGACGGAGTTGGGAATAGCGGTGGAGATTAAAATGGATTATAGGATAGAAGTTATAGGTAGCGGTGAAGTTGAAATTTTGAGGGCCGAAACGATAAAGGAATTAGGTGCATGATGGACAAAGGTAGTGATGCTAGGAAAAGGGTGAAAGAGATGAGTGAAAAGAGTAGGAGAGCCTTGATGGACGGAGGATCTTCGCACTCCACGATCCGAGATTTCATCAATGATGTTGTAGGGCCCAAAATTTGCCCGGACCCGTTTTATAACCAAAAAACCAAAAAAAACAATGATAACTAAATAAAACCCAATTAATAAAGTCCACAGTCCTTTTACAATTAAAACTCAGAAATAAAAACCAAAATCCAGATTAATAAAAGTCCCTTTTAGAATAGTCCAAATACAAACCCATTAATTTTATACAAATAATAAGCCCAAATCCAAGACCCAATTAACTAGACCTAGCCCAAAACTCGAATCAGCTGATTCTGGCCCAAAACAAATCAGAACAGGTGAAACCCTAGAAACCTCTAGACTATTCATGCACTGTTTTCCCCCACGCGCGCCTCTTGAGCTCCCCGCGTACACCCACGCACGCCTCCGGAGATTCCAGAATACTCCAGTACCCTCGTGCAGTCTCCACGCGCGCCTCGCAGCACCCACGTTGCTCGGGCTTCCACGCCAGCAGAGCACTCGGGCCACCCCGTCTCCACGATGATCACCTGCACACAAAGAAACAAACAACAACAGAAAGCAGCAACGTATAGCCAAATAACAGAATATACAGCTAGGCAAAAGGATTCTTTTTGTATCTTTTTTATTATTCCATCAGGCTATAAATGAAGCCGAAATCAATTGTAAAAGGGGGATTTTTTTTACACGGACTGAATATAGAGAAAGCAGAGGAAAATACGAATCAACAAACAGAAATTCGAAGGTTTTCTTTTCGATTTCAATTTCTTTCCATTTTTTCTTATTCTGTTGGCCTTTAATTTATTTTCTTTGTGCATGTAAAAAATACACTAAAAAGAAAAAGGAAGATTACCTTTATGAGATTCTGTTCTCGCTTGCTCCGTCGCGATCGGGGTTAGGCGAGGACGTCGGTCAAATCGAACCTCCGTGCACCACTACTCGTCGTTATGGTGGCGTTTTAGTGGAACAAAAGGGCACGAGTTGATTGAGAATACGAAGGGGCTGAAATGTTTCTTAAAAAAGGGGGTTTCAGAAATCTATTGAAGAAGATCGGCGAAGGGAGAGCGTCTAGGTTGCGGCAGAGAAACAGAGAAAGAAAAGGGGCTAGGGTTCTGGGTTACTAAAATGAAAGGATTAAGGTTTTTTGATTAGTCTTAAGGTTTATTAACCCGTTTTTTTAAGTAATAATACAAAACGGTGTCGTTTAGGAGGGTGTGGATCCGCGCGTCGACCCAGTTTCGTGACCCGGATCCGCGCCCTTCCGCGTTAAAGGATTATTTACGCACTTAGTCCCTCGGCTCTCTGATTCTGTCGCAATATAGTCCTATCCAAACGCAGCGTTCTGGCTAATTGGATTATTTTCTGATCTGGTCCTTATTAATTTGCGCGCATTGTATTTCAATCCTTAAAATTATTTAGTTAGTTATTTGTTTATTGAATTCTTTAATTATTCTTTCAATTAATATTTAATACTAAATATTTTATTGTTTTAGCTATTATCTATTTTTATTATATGATTTTTTATTAATTCTATATATATATTTAATATATACTTATTATTTATATTGAATTATTCTTATGTATATATATTATTGATTTATTCATTATGTATATTATTGGTTTTCACATTATTTCTTCTTAAACCTACCTATATGTACATTTAGTTTCATTTAAAATTGTATATATATATATGTTGTTCCATTTTAAATCTATTGTATTTAATTTATTAATATAAAAAAACCATGTTTTATTTCATTATAAATACTTTTATATGTTGCTATCTATGTATACATTTTTTTATAATAAACTTTTCACCTCATGAATATCATATCTTCTTTATAATATTTTGCTACATTTTCTTCAATTGTTAATTTCATTATATGATTAGTGCTAGCATATGAATTGTAATTTGTTAATTTGTAACTATTAATTATTTGTGATTTATCATTGTGAAGTTTGATGTATGGATTATTATATTGCTTTGGGTATTAGTATTACATTATATCTCATGGAAAATGTAGTGTTTTAATGACATTTTGGTTTTAAAATCATAAGGCAATGCTCGTGTTTAGAGGTTTCGAGAAAATCGTGCTCTAACTTACTGAGTTCCGATTTTCCTTGTTAAAACCTAGCAACCGAGTATCCTTTCTCTCTTAAATTAAAATACATATTTTTTTAAATAAACAAACTTATTCTTGGGATTTTTGAGATATTGCGCCCTAACTTACTGAGTGTGATATTTTATTATCTCGAGATAAGATTTTTAAAAGAACAAAGGCAATATTCCGTATTCGGGAATTTTGAGAAATAGTGCCCTAACTTACAAGGTTGCGATTTTTCATTTGACCCAAATAATGGAATATTCTTCTTATTTTTAAATGTACAAGTATTGAATGTCGAGGGATAAATCCAATTTCGAGAATATAAGACGTTGTGCCCTAACTTACAGAGTATGGCATTTTATTTCTTCGAAATAAGAAGCTTTGGCATCCAATACGATTCTGTCCAAAGATATCTTAAGTAAATGGATCGTAATCTAGAATTTTTTCAAATTTTCGGCATTAAGACATTAATTAATCAATTTTGTACCATTTTTGGGCGTTGCGAGGGTGCTAATCCTTCCTCGTGCGTAACCGACTCCCGAACCTATTTTCTTAGATTTCGTAGACCAAAATTATTGTTTAATAAATCACAATGTTTTATTAAAATAATCCATCTCAAGGTGATCCGATCACACCTCGAATAAAAGATCGGTGGCGACTCCATTTCCATATTTTTAAAGTCGATTCCCGTTTTTCAAAACTCGTTTAAAAAAAAATGGTTTCGACAGATGTTATGGGCAGTATGCCTTAAGAAAAATTAGTAGCACTCACATAGATTGATAATACATGCTTAAGAAAGTTGCGTCGGTTTCCGAGTTGGTTACGATGCACCTTTTTTTACTTTCCTCCCACCGATCCTTCTTGTTTTTTTCTTATTAATTTCTCGTGGTCTTTTAGTAAATTTTTTGTTGTTGTTGTTTTCCTTGAGTTATGATAGATGGATGATAGTGTCTGTTGTTGCTAAACCTCTACTAACTATCACCAATTTCTCTTGCAAAATGGTTTGGCAAATCGTGACTTTTTATTAGTTTTTTTTTAATTTGAATTTGTTTTGAGTGTATATCAAAAAATTTCACTACTCGGGTTAGACTTGTGTTTAAATTTATGTGTTTTGTTTTTATTTTTCTCATTATTTAATAAGTATTCTTTTTGAAGTTTTTGTTACAAGTTTTCAGTCTTACTCATGCATATACTCTTGCTTTTGCAACTGCTTTTAGAGACGAATTGGTCATCGTCCTCTCCAATTTGGGGTTTCTCGATTTTTTTGTTGATTTTACTTACCGTTTTAGACAATTTGGGGCTAGTTCCCTTATCGTGATAAATGCTTACAATTATCTCAAATATTTCGTGTTTAAATTGTAATAAAGTCAATTGTCAATGTGCTATAATATTTCATTGTTGTTAAGGTTAAAATCTTTATATTATTGATGGAGTTTATCATTCACCATTGATAACACATATTTAATGATTCTTTCTTTTTTCGAATTAAATGCTTCGATGAAATTTGAGATTTATTAGATTGGGATTATATATTTATATTTTAAAAAATAAATAAATTGGATACATGCCATCATTTTAACTCTTTTTCTCTTCCCTGTACAACTTACATTGTAATAATTCAAAACATATTCGATTTTTTAGATTTTCTTTTATATATTTAAAAGGTGATAACATTTTAGGGTAAATATATATTTTTCGGTATTTATATTTGGTTTCAATCATGGTGGTAGGTTCTGTATCGGTTTTGGTCATACTAATCGATGCACAATGTTTCAGTGTTAGAACAGAACAAGCAACACCCCTTTCCACACCGATGAAAATTTTGGTCTGTACTAATCGTACCGGCTCGTTTTGTCAATTCCGATTGCATTGGTATGTGCATAAATAATATTAAAAATATAAAAATTTTAACTATTTATTATTGTGTTAAAGACTTAATTGGAATATATTGACCAATAAAAAATATTACACTGAAAATTAAAGTTTAATATTTTAATTTTTTTGAGATATACTTTCACATTTAAAATATAAAAATTAAAATATAATAAAAAAGCTCACTCACCTAATTATCAAAGAAAAAAATTCTCACTCATCCTTCATCTTCTCTTTTATCAAAAAAAAATCCCCTCGCCCTTCTGTTTCTTATTTTTTGTTAATTTTGAATTTATTGAATGATAAATTTTTATTTGTAGAATTTATTAATGAATATTTTATATAATTGACGAATACTACATATTTAAAATCTATTCAATATCATTTATTTGATATTTGTAAATATTTTTATATACATATATTAAATATTTTTTTTAAAATTAATAAATTCGAAACGGTACATCAAAACAAACTGGTATAGAAATGTACCAGTTCCTGTAGAAAAACAATGTGTCTACCAATGCGATAGGACTATCTTAGTTTCAATGTCCATTTTCTTATTTATGTTTCTTTTTTTTGTCCAAAATGATACCTATGTTTGGTTTCTATTACACAAAATGGTACCTGAGGCTAATGTTGTTAACTTTTACTATGTGATCCAATGAATATTTAAAATGTGACGATGATGACGTATTTGAATATTAAAAATTATTAAAAATATAAAATACTATTTATATGTAAAATTTATAATTTTTTATTTTTATAAAAATATATTTTGTAAAGATAATATTTATATTTACAAAAAAATATATCATAGTATTTAAAAGAATTAGAGTCTATTTTGTATACAAATTTTTAAAATTGATTAAAAATAGATTTCATTAAAAAAGACAAATTATTTCTAAAAATTAATTTACTTTAAAAAGAAGTATACAACATTTTTTTTATAAGAATGTCTATTTAGGTATCAAAATGATATTTATTTCACATTCAAATGTCAGTCCAATTTCATGTTTGATAAGAAAATACATTCTATTTTTAAATTTTCAGTAAATATTTTTTTTTAAAAAAGTTATAACTTTGGTGTAAGAAAATTTTCAACTTAAATCTTGTTTTGAAGATAAATACACTGAAGTGGAATTTTTTTTTTTTCAACTATGAAATTAAAGGTAAATAAGTAACTTTAAACAAAAATAAAAAAACCTTTTAAATTTAATAATTTAAATTCTAACCACTAGGTTATTTTCTTTGGTTTTTTTTTATAAAAAATTATAATTTTTTTTTATTTTTTATAAAAAGACATTTGTTTCTTATAATTATTGTTATTTTTATAAAATTTATAAAATATTTTATATGGTTATATTTTAATTTTTAATGATTTTCGAATGATGTCATCATTATGATACTATAATCACTATGTGTCAAATATTTATTGGACAATATAAAAAAATAAAGACCATTAATATCATATAACAGAAATCAAACATAAATAGCAATTCAAATAAAAAATATAATTATGTAACATTTTATTAGAAGTTTTGGCTCTTGTTATGGCCAAGTGCATATTCTTATATTGCTAGGCAATTCATGTTTTTTCTTTTTGTAATTATGAATTGCTTATTATCTGAGGAGAGGATATCAATTATGATGTTTGTTTTGTGGGTTAACATCATGAAATGGTTGGATATCAATTATGAGGTTCTTTGCTTCGGGAGCTTCAACACGGATCATGTGAAAGAGATGTTCTGGGGGGAGCAAAGTGGGAATCGAATTTTGGTCACTACCCATCCAAGGTCTGACGGCAACGCATGACATAGGTAAAATTATTTGTGGGGCACCGCAAGTGGGCCACCTAGCAATTGCAGAGTTTTTTTTACATGTTCTGGGGGGAGCAAAGTGGGAATCGAATTTTGGTCACTACCCATCCAAGGTCTGACGGCAACCCCAACTGGAACGCATGACATAGTAAAATTATTTGTGGGGCACCGCAAGTGGGCCACCTAGCAATTGCAGTGTTTTTTTACACCGGTGTGGCTGCTTTACGTCGAGTAAGCTGAGTGGTGACAGGGTTGGGATTAGCGGTGGAGATTAAAAGGGATTATACGAAAAATGTTATAAATTAAATGTGTGATGGAGGAAAAACGTGGTGATGCTACGAAGAACGCTTTGATCGACAGTGGATATTCATCACCTTGATTTAATTTTAATAATAATTTAATTTTTAAGTTTAGTTTAAGTTAAATTTTTCTATTCGAATAATTTAAATAATTTAAGTTATTTAAATAATAAATTAGTGTAAATAGTTCTTATCAATTTTAAAAATGAGCATATTAGTCTTACTCAACAAAAATTTCAAATTCAAAATATTTTTTAAAATTCTCAAACTTTTATAAAAAAAAATCCAAATTTTCATAAATATTTTTAAAAACTCATAAAAAAATTAAATAAATAAAAATTCTAAATAATACATAAAAAGATTTAAAATTTTTGAAAATAATATTTTTGAGGATCTAAATAATTAATTTATCAATTCAAATTTATATACTAAAGTATCTAGGTTTAATACCAATAAAGGCTCATTTTTAAAATTATTTACAGAAATTGGCTATTTTTAAAAATAATGATGGGTATGGACCAAAAACTCAAAAACTCGCTGACGTGGACGCACTTTTTTCTGTGTAATCCCTAGTGGGTTATTCGCAAATTAGGGCCTAGATTTAGAGTTTTGGGGTTTGATTAGGGTTTAAGAAATTTTAAATTAGGGTGTTATGTTTTTAATTGTTTAGGGTTTTAGGGTTTAATTTCTTGAAAAGGGCTGAAAAAATATATGTTGTTGCTGTGTTCAAACTGGGGACCTTTAGTGTGTAAGACTAACGTGATAACCACTACACCACAGCAACCTATTGATTTTAAAAATGGAATTTAATTGTAATTATGTTCAGATTTATTTAAGAAGTCACATGATAATGAATGAAAGAGGGTTAATATACTATTTGGTATTTAATTTTAACTTCAATATTCAATTTAGTATTTGAAGTCAATAAAATATTAAACATTGCAAATCATTTATCACTATACCAATAGCTATTTGATGAGATTGAGTTAGATTGGTTTAGGGTTTTTGTAAACATATAGCATGATCTAATCTAAATGAGAGTATATATTAATATGTGGCAGCTTTTTAATCTCGTTTATGGAGTTAAAAAATTTTACCACCAATTTTTTAAATAATTATCATAATGTAATTATTTTATAAAACCTTTTCTTCACTTGAATAACCAAATTATTAAATCTCAAACCTGGCAGAATGCATCAATTTTGTTTTAAAAGAAACGCGTCATTTGCCAATAACCTCGGTTGTGAAGGAGGCATACTTCCGTTTGGTGGCACTGTTCCTAAAGCGAGCAGCGAGTTACAAAGGCCAAATACAGGGAAGCCATATATGGTGCCGGAAGGTACTGCAAGAAATTAATAAGGCTAAGGCGTGAGCCAACTCCATGCACGTAGTGTGTCATGATCGCGACAACTTATAGTTTCGGGTGACGGAGTTCAACAAACCGAACCAAGGTATTGCCGGCGGACAATATTGTGTACACCTCAAAAATAGGACTTACGATTGTGGGAGGTTTGATGCACTTCGTTATCCATGCGTTCATGTAATTGTAGCTTGTCAGAATCTTCGTTTGGATCCCATGAGCTATGTCGACGAAGTGTACAAATTAGAATACATATACGTGTGGAGACACGTATTCCCACCAGTCCCAGATGAACGTAAGTGGTCATCTGTATCGCTTGCTCCGTTTAAGTTGTTACTGAATAGAGAATTGTGTCGCAAACTAAAACATTTACCGTTCTCGACTAGAATACGTGATAATATGGATATTCGGGAAATAACTAGCCAATAGGAGTTATGCAGGTGGTGTAAGAACCCGAGTCATACAATGCCAACATGTCTACATTGAAAGAACTTCTAATTTATTAAATGAAACAATATAAAAATAATTTGTACAAAAATATTCAAAAATCGATGACGTAAAAATATATTATTGAATCTATTTAATAATTGTAAAATCTAATATAAGTTTTACCTTGTTACGAGTGGGAATGTATACGTGTGGTCCACTCGAGGATGTAAAAATGGAAAGTGAAACTAAGCCCATGATTGTAGCAATGAGAGACAACCTCTGATTTTGATTTTATTTGGTTGCATCACCCGACACATCTCCCGGTACAATGTTGCCAACACGGTAGACCCCCAACTGAGTTTGCCAGCTGCTCTAAAATCGATAAGTTTCAGCAGCTACCTCAGATGTACGAGGTTTCGTGACTTGTCCGACATCAGATAACCTTCGATGATCTGAAGGATGTACGCCCAAGCGTATCGTATTCTTTGTACTTCGGTTGAATCATCCCCCGGCACTGGGAATGTCTCTTGTAACCAGCCCATATCGATCCAACCTCTATAAATAATATCCGAAATTGCACCCAAAAGATCGTAACATATGGCTCCCCAATTAGCAGATTGAACAGACCCGGTGAGTACGGAGCCATCCACCGGTAACCCCAACTGTAACTACACGTCCTCCAAAGTGATGATACACTCCCCACATGGAAAATGGAACATGTGCGTCTCGGGTCTCCACCTCTCCACAAACGCGCTGATGAGTTTTGGGTCCAATTTGCACCCCGACCTATATTAGCCACGTGTCAAAAACCCGCTTCCCTCAAGTAATTTTCAATCAACGATGATGGAGGACCATGTAGATTACGAATAAAACATTGTAACACTCGATCTACCGACTATTATAAAAATTAAATAATATTAAGAAAAATGAAATTAACCTTACCATTTTCATTTGGTCGATGGAGATATATTTATCATCGAGACGAATTAATTGCCGGACCATTACTAACACGATCAAATTTCTTAGAAATTATAAAAAAAATAATACTAATTCAGACTAAAATAAAAAATTTAGATAGCTTTAAGAGATTTTTTGAGAAATTTAGAGAGAAATTTGGAATTTTGTGTGAAAAAATGGGTTGTAGGGAGTTTTTATTTTTTTTTTCCTATCGTTGGAGGTCCAACGGTCAGATTTTTAAACGGCCGTTGGAGGTGACCGTTGGGGGATTACAAGGTCAAAAACGCATCATTATCAACACGCTTTTACTTGACACAAGGAAAAAAAACATTGACATGGAAGAGTGTTTCTGGGATATCCCTTGAAAACGTGTCCATGTCAACGCGTTTTTGGGTTTTCAGTCCATACCCATCATTATTTTTAGAAACGGTCTATTTCCGTAAATAATTTCAGAAATGCATGAAACGACCCACAGTCGCAAGTCCTATTTCTGAGGTGTACACAATATTATTCGTCGACAATACCTTGGTTCTGTCTGTCGAACTCCGTCACCTAAAACCATATGTTGTCGCGATCGTGACACACTACATGCAAGGAGTTGGCTCGCGCCTTAGCCTTATTAATTTATTGCATACCTTCAGGCACCATACATGGCCTCCCTGTTTTTGACCTTTATAACTCACTACTCACTTTGGGAACAGTGCCGCCAAACGGAAGTATGTCTCCTTCACAACCGAGGTTATTGGCAAATGACGTGTTCCTTTTAAAACAAAATTGATGCATTCCGCTAGTTTGAGGTTTAATAATTTGGTTATTCAAGTGAAGAAAAGGTTTTACAAAATAGTTATGTTATGATAATTATTTAATAAATTGGTGGTAAAATTTTTTAACTCCATAAACAAGATTAAAAAGCTGCCACATATTAATATATACTTTCATTTAGATTAAATCGTGCCATATATTTACAAAAACCCTAAACCAATCTAACTCAATCTCATCAAATAGCTATTGATATAGTGATAAATGATTTGTAATGTTTAATTTTTTTGTTGACTTCAAATACTAAATTAAATATTGAAGTTAAAATTAAATATCAAATAGTATATTAACCCTCTTTCATTCATTATCACGTGACTTATTAAATAAATCTGAACATAATTACAATTAAATTCCATTTTTAAAATCAGCATGTTGCTGTGGTGTAGTGGTTATCACGTTAGTCTTACACACTAAAGGTCCCCAGTTCGATCCTGGGCAGCAACATGTATTTTTTTCCAGTTCCTTTTCATGAAATTAAACCCTAAAACCTTAAACAATTAAAAACCTAATACCCTAATTTAAATTTTCCTAAACCCTAATCAAACCCAAAACTCTAAACCTAGGCCCTAATTTGCAAATAACCCACTGAGGATTACACGGCCAAAAGCGCATCCATGTCAGCGTGCTTTTACCTGACACAAGGAAACAAGCGCTGACGTGAAAACACGTCCACTCAACGCGTTTTTGGGTTTTCAATCCATACCCGTCATTATTTTTAGAAACGGCCAATTTCCGTAAATAATTTCGGAAATATGCCTTTATTGGTACTAAACCCATTTTTTATAGCTTGTATTTGAAAAAAGGTGTATCTTTGTGTTGTTGAAAAAAAAAATTTAAAATTTTCACCTCCTTAGAAACCAAAAACGATATTTAACTTTCATCTTTTCAAATATCTAAAATCTATACAATTTTTATCACCATTTCATCCTTTGATTTTCATTAGTAGTAATGGTCTTCTCTAACGTGAGGGTACTTAAATCCATTGAAGCATCTAAATTATGAAAGACCACAACTTTAATTAATTTATATAACTGTTTTAAAAGTTTTCGAAAAAAAAAATAGATGTGTATTTTTTTTAATAAACTCAAATAATCTATTTATGAAAAAAAATAAATTTTCAAACATAAACCATTTTTTATTCTATATGTAATTGGGAAAATAATGAAATTCTTGATGTTGTCTTTATAAAAGTATATAAAGATGGATTTTTTAAAAATTAAAAAGCCGTGATTTTTTCTATGAGAGATTTAAATCTCAATGAAATACGTCAAAAGTTTGTCCTGAATTTTTTTCATTGTTATGAGATTTAAAAACATGTTGAAGTATGTATATTTCTTTGAAAAAAATAATCAGGTTTGATGTACTTATATTAATTTTTTAATTATTGTACATATTTAGTAAATGATTATTTGTAGAAGCATTTATGGTATAAACTATTAATTAATTAATTAAGCATAAGAATAATTTAAAAAAAAATATTATAATCATTTTCATCTTTTAATTAAAAATATTTAATAAATATAGAAAACCATATATGCATTATTGTAAAGTACTATACAATTAATTTTTTTTATATTAATTGTGTTATTTATAAAATAATGATAATAATGGTATCTATTAAGGATTTTTTTTTTTTGGTGAATGATAAGATGAGGGCAAAACCCTAACAACAACGCGACTAATGCAACTCAAACTGGTGTCACACTTAGGGCGGTGAATATCCTGACCATCAGATTAAGTTTATTAACTTTTTATAGTTATTTCATGAAAATGAGTAAATTAAATATATATTAAAAAGATGTGTGCCTAAAATTCAACATTAATATTTAAAAAATATATTGGGCCAGTTATTTAAAGAAATGCCCTTATCTTCGGTTTGATCCACCTGCCTACCTTAGGCCCAGCATTAATCGAGAGCCTCTTTTACTCCCATTACCGATTGATCGTCTTTATCATCAATGAGAAATCATCTAGGGACCAAAATTTTCATTTTCCACCTGATGATTAACTACCAAAAATGATGATTGTTGCAAGCTAAACCTGCTCAACTTCTACAGCTACTTTCACATTCTTGTGAGCAGTCGAACAAACATCATCAAAACAAACGACTATCAATCATAATCTTTTGACATTAAAGTTGTATGCAAGTCAACACTAATAGTTTGAACGTTAGTGTTATAATCAATCTTGACTGCAAGACCAATGGCATTGCCTATTGCTCTCAAAAGACAACTTTTATAAAGACCATCAAATAGACCATACAATCTAATCTACACGGTCAATTGATGAGGATACTCTTGAAAAGAGGAGAAAAATGATGACCATGGTTGAATTGTTAGATAGTGACCGATGGCTAGTTTGGCAATGCTTTTGAAAAGTGCTTTTGAGAAGTGCTTTTGAAAAGTTTGTTTTAAAATTTGGGTGTTTAGCATTGATGTCAAAAAGTACTTTTGAGAAATAAAATGTCCATTTTAGACATGTTATTATCAAATAACAAATATACATTTAAATAAAATTTAAATTAGTTAATATTATTATATTTTAGTAAGAATATAAAAAAATTACTATAACTTGTTAATATTTTAATATATGAAATATAAATTTTAAATATTTTTAAGTAATAAATATTAATTACTTATAAAATTTAATTAGAATATATAAACTGCATTTTAAATATTTAAATATAACCATTAAATATTTGTAATTAATATTTTAAAACATATTTTTTATTTTTAATTAATGATTTTAACACATTTGTAATTAAGCACCACTTAACGAAAAAAAAGGGAGAGTACTATGTTATTAGATGGGTGAAAAGTAATTAAGCACTAAAAGTGCTTTTGGGAGAGGAAAAGCTAAAAATTTTAGCTTTCTCTTTTTAGAAGTGCTTTTTAAAAGCACTTACGAAAAGCCAAAAATTCCAAATTAAAAGAAATTGTTTTGATACAAACTTTTCCTCCAAAAGTGCTTTTGGAGCCAGAAGTGCTTTTGAAAAGTAATGAAGAACTGGCCCCAAGTTAGAGCCGGCCCTGGGGTTGCTTTGAAGTGTAGCTGCCCAAAGTTAAAAGGGGCTCAAAAAAAATTATTTATTCAATTTTTAATGTGGGAAAAAATCTTCAAACTAAAATAAATTAATTAAATGCTTGGGGCTTTCAATTCTTAGTCATAAATACTTCATCTTCAACTCATTGGCTTCTCCAAACCTCCTCTAATTCCCAAATTCCAACTTCTACAATTTAAGTTAAAAAAGAATTTCAATTTTCCCCCAAAAAATCAACCGTTACTAGCATTCATCCTTTTTTATTTTCTCATAACCATGGCAATGGGAGAAATTTTCGACAAATTAAATAAGACCAAATGTGATTTAAGTAATACATCATTCATCAGTCATTAACATCAATCAATTGAAGTTATTAATTTTTACTTTATATTTGAGAGATTGAGAGCCTCCCAATCGCGGTTTGCTGGATTTACCATTGTTGCAGGTATGATTCTCCCTCCTTCCTATTTTTTCTTCTAATCTTTTCATTCTTAATTTGATGACATTTTGGGTTTTAACTAATAAAGTCATTAAGTCATCTTTATATTTAGCTTCTCCCCCTAATTCCTTCTTTGATGAACCGTAGTACAATGTACTACTATATACCCTTTCTTTATGACTTTATGCGATTGAAATTTTAAATATTTTTGTTGCTCATTTAAATTTTTAGTTGCATTTTTCTCACAAATAATTAGATATTGTTAATTACAGTGTCTATTTGTAATTGATTATTATAATTATATTTACAGAATTCCAGTGACTCGATTTGACTTTTGGAATTAGCAAATGTGAAAGCAAATATTCAACTTGGAATTCTTCTATCAGGTGCTATTGTTTTTTTTTTCTTGTGTTACTTGAGTATTTGATTTATCTTTTATATATAATGTTGCCTAAAAAGCATTTATCTAGATGCGAAAAAAGGAAAAAAAGAGAAAATGTGTTGAAGAGTTAAAAAAATCACAGCAATGTGCTATTGGTAATTTTTTTTAAAGTAGTTTTTAATTAAATTTTGGATAAATCAAATGAAAGTTTGCATACTGATTTTAATGAGAATGATGAAATTAATTATCCAAATGGACCTAATGATGTGCCAAATGTATCCAATATTGAAAATCTTGGTCTTAATGAAGAACAAACAATTTCTCCTGAAATTGACATTGGTAAAGAACAAACAGTTCATTCTTTGGATATTTATGATCCTAGAAATTGGGTTATTCTTGATAACAAAACAAGAGATGTTTTAGTTGAAAAGGGGCCTATAAGAGAAATGAATCTTGAAGTCGTCAAAGTCACAAGAACGGCTGAAGGTCTGATAATTTTATCAATCGAGAAGGATTTTTTTGGAAAACATTGATGTTGATGTTATCATTAATGATTTTGCATCTCAGAATGCTCGTAGAACCCATTCTTTATAATTTTTTTGTGTTTTTATAGTTGATGACATATGAGTAAATTGAATGAAAAATGGTTTTTTTTTTTTATTTTAGAAAAATATATTATTCGCTTAAATTCATAAAACATATTATTTTAATGAAATTACTAGTATATGATTTTATTCTATTGTATTACATTTTATAATTCTTTTTTTTAAAATGTCCAATTTATTGTTTCACCTAGGGCCTAAAAATATGAAGAACGAGCCTGCCCATAGTCCCTCCGTTAAGACCTTCGTATAATCTTTGGTATCTTGAAATTTAGCAAGATAACAATCATTCTCAATGTCCTTTAGATGTACAAGCATCTTTTGTTTCCATAAAGCATAGATTTTGCTTCAAAGTGTGTTGAATCTAATCTGTCAAACAAGAAGTTTAATAACAGCCATTTTCCCCATAATTTATTGGATCTAGTTATAGACTCTTTCAGAAAACTTAATGGAGGGTATGCCATCGACAACCTCCTTAAGCATATCGCCCTTAAACAATTTAAAGCCACCATCTTTCTCCACGTTTGAGCCGTCCCACGGTCTCAAGATAGTATCCTTGAACGATTTCATCAATTTCACCGAATCAGTGCCTCCATAGGGAGAATCCTCCTCTTTCCGCCGAACCTTATTAGTCACACGACCAACCCTTACATTAGAAATCATTTGCAGTGGTTGTTCACTTTCATGTCCTCTCAAAGCCTCCATAATGCTAAAATAATTCATGTAAAAAAACAATGCCTGCCAACACTTTCTTAGTAACCACCATTTCAAATTAAACAGTTGAAATATAACAAAGGGTTCCGAAAACCCTCTAATTACTTACAAATGAACCATGTTTCAATTCAAGGTTTTCACTTTTTATAATTGAAGTTCTTTATTGACTGTTAAGGTTAGGTGAATATGGGTTTTGATTTAATGGTTAGGTTGAAGGTTAATGCTCTTTTGATTATTATTTAAGGTTTCATTTGAAGGGGAATTTGATTTTGATTTAGGGTTTCTTTGATTTGGGTATTAAATAATCACAATTGATGGGCGTCAAAATCACCAAATATAAATTCCTACGACAAGATAATACTAAATAGTAGTATAGAGCAATACGGTCGAATTCACAGGGATTGATTATCCAATTTCACCTTTTCTCGTGACCAAAATTACTGTTGCGGTCATAGTCGCGCCCACGACTTGTGCGTAGCAATGCTGAAAAATGAAAATGGGGGTTTTAGTTGATAAAGATAATAAAATGAATAAATATGTAATGTAATAAAATGAAAACAGATTCGAAATTGCAAAAATAAATTTTAAGAAAATAAAAAAGATAGGTAAATAAAATATTTTAAAGCCTAGCCTTAGTCTCGGTGCACCCCGAACTTGAACAGATCATTGAAAGAAGATTTTTCCTTTCAACCAATAAGTTGGTTATAGTGATCGAGGACGCCTCAAACCACTAGCTTTTCCTCTTATAGTCGGTTCTGGTACAACCTACAAATCGACCCTTGTCAAATTTCTAACCACGTGACACGTGCTCGTAATCTAAGACTTCGACAGCCTTGCAATCTAAAAAGCCCAACTCGAATTAACAGCCTCAATCGTGTGGGTCGTTTAAATCCGATCACTATCTCTCTTGGCGGAATCCAACTGGCTTTTCCCACTTGAACACACCAATTTGTTCGTAGGATTTTGAATACAGCACGACCAACTCAACTTCCCAATTGTACACCAAACGATTCTAACCCAACGTGTGCTTTTTGAATTGAAATCGAATCAACTTTAAGGGACGAATTTGTACTATCCCATATAACAGAGAGACAACAAATACCGAATTGCAAAGTATTTAGTGGGTTCGTATCTCATGATTACTTTTTTCTGAGTGACAACTGGACTAAGGCTAAAAAGGGGATTTAGTTAAGCATGATTTAGAGTATGGAAGTAATGGAATTTGGAAAGGAGAAAGGACTTGGAAGGTAATTAAACCAAAAATATTGAAAGTAAAAGAAAATTGAAATAGCATAATAGAAAGCACCGACATAAAAAGGAAAAAAAAAAGGGTAAATAATTGATTGATGCCAAAGCCAAGTCTTCCCAGGTATTTATACACACTTCTAGTACTAAAATATAGTTAGATTTTCCTTAAAAAATTATCACCAGATAAATCAAAATTTAAAAAACAGATTTTAAACTAAAGATCAAATTTAAACTAATTACAGATTTTAATAGTATAAAAATAATTTGACCTATATCCAGCCAATTTCAAATCTTCAATCTTTATCTAGCCAACTTCAAACCTTCAACCTTTCAATATACCCCTCCTCTTTGCTTTTTGTTCCAATTTAGCCTATTTTGTATGATTTTGAATTTCAACACACCAACTTCATTCCTGATAAGAAAAAAATCCAAATTTAGTAGCATCTTATTTAATAATTAGCCAAAAATAAATGTATTAAAAATACAAATTTATTTTGCTATCAAATTCCCCCCACTTAGCCCATACTTGTTCTCAAGCATATTGTTCACTAAAAATCATTCGACAATCCTTTTTGAAATCACACCCCCTTTCTCGATCAAGTATAATGCAAACAATTAGGTGAATCAATAATAAATAATTACTAGACTCAATCAATAAACATTTTATAAAATCTCAAATAATTTTTTAAACTCAACTACTTCATTAAATTTAGGCTTAATTAAACTTGCAAAACAATCGTACTTAATAAATATATTTTATTTATTTTTATTTTTATAATTTTTTATTTATATATATTTTTACTTATTCGAAACATGGTCAAGTCTTTTGACGCGAAATGAGAAGACAACCTAAGCACCTCACCCCAGTTACTCAACTCGACATTATTATATATGTTTTTTATTTTTTACGAATTTGAGACAACCAAATCTTTTGATGCGAAATGATATGACAACCAAGCACCTTACCCCAATTACTCAACTTGGCACATCCCTAATGAATTTATAGCTCGATTAACGGAATGTTACAAGTTTCGGTTCGTCACCAAATCTTTTGACGCGAAATGAGATGATAACCAAGCACCTCACCCCGGTTACTCAACTTGGTCACATTTCCGATCATTCACTCTTAACAAAGCCATTAACAAATTACTTATTTATTTGTTTATTAAAATGAGTACTTTCATTAGGCAAGTTCAAAAGAGCCAACAATTTATACGAAATATTGAATAAGCCATAACATTTTCAATTCTACAAAATATTTATTGATCAAGTAAGCAATAGTTATTCATGACTCACCTAATTATTTAAACAAACTTAGCATAAGAATTAGAGGTTCATTTTCGAAACTAATTGAGGAATTATCTTAGTGAATAGACACATGCAAAGAAGAAATAGCATAACATGTTCTACGAACCCCCTACTTAGCCCATATTGCCCTCAATGTGCAATTTTAAAACAATAATAAATAAAAGGGTCAAGTGTACTCCCCGTATTAATTTGGCGTAGGGTGGTTTGGGCAATTCGGGTTGGTTCTGGTTAGTTCGATCTTGGGTGTATGTTTCAATAAATGGAAACACTGAAATTTGACAAGGCGTGCTCATGCCACAAAAGAAATCTGATTCTGATTTATTTTTAGATGAAAAAGGACAACCTCTACCATCGTTCTTGGAAAACAACATATTAAAATAGATTAAATAATAATCTTATTATTTATTTTATTTTCAACCTAAATTAAACTAAAATTCAAAATTAAATATATTAAAATAAATAAATATGGGTTGCCTTCCGAAAAAAGCTTTTGTTTAACGTCGTTAGCTCGATGACCTGAATGTTATTCGTTTGGTTGCTTGAGAAATAATTCTCCCATTACGTGCACTCGGAAGTTCTTGTAGAAAGGTTTCAACCTTTTCCCATTTTCCTTAAAGCACTTCCTGAATTCCTCCATCATCGATGGAATGAGACGTTTTTGAGCTTCACTATTCGGGTTTTCATTTTCTTCTACTAGGATTTTGTGCATACAAGTTAAGGGACTTAACCCTTTTATATCGACAATTGTCTACCCGATTGCCCCTTTGTAGTCTCTCAAGACTCGAATTAAAATCTCTTCTTCCGGTCCCGAAGCTTATTGGAAACTATCACCGGTAATGTGTTCCCATTACCTAAGTGTTCCGGCAATAGTTTAAGCTCTATCTCTAGGGCCTGCAAAATAGAAGGCAACAGTTTAGTTTTGGACAGAGAAAGTTCAAAGTATTTAACCTTGGCTTTTAGGAAATTGCAGAGTCTCCAATAAAATAACGATTTCACAAATCGATTCTCTGAACGTCATTAACTTTTCCAATTTATCCACCGTTTCGAGGTCTAAACTTTTGCAAAGCACCATTTGTAACTCGTCCTCTTCATGATATTCAAAATAAAATTTCGTTAATGGTTCAATAATATCAATACTAGAAATATTTAACATTGTACTGGGTTGGCCCATCGCCTCATAAACAACATCGTCGTCGAATTCCATAGTGAGGGTTCCACTTTGTATATCAATTTTTGTACGTGCGGTGCTTAGGAATGGTCTCCTGAGTATAATATCGAAAGCATTTTTTGAGTGGTCGTCCTTCATATCGATAATGCAAAAGTCTACAGGAAAAATTGGTTCATTCACCTTTACGAGGACATCTTTTAGCACCCCTTCTAGATACACACATGACCTGTCTGCCAATTGAATAACCACCCATGTTTCTTTCAAAGGACCCGTGTTTAGAAATTTAAACATAGATGAAGACATTACATTAATAGATACTCCCAAATCACACATAGCTTTCTTTATGTCATTATTTCCTATTTTGCAGGGTATAGAAAACATACCTTGGTCCTTACACTTAGGCGAGATTTTCCTTATTAGTACTACAAAAATGTTTTCTCCCACATTCACTCATTCATTTCCTTGGAGTTTCTTTTTTCCGGTGCACAAATCTTACAAAAATTTTACATAGCGTGGAACTTGTTTAACTGCATCAAGTAAAAGAATATTGATTTCTATCTTCCGAAATGTATCAAGGATTTATTTTTCCTCTCATTACTTTTTAACTTGGGCAAGCCTTCTAGGGAATGGGGGAGGTACAACAAATGGTTTTTGTGGTGTCGACTCTGTGGGAGCTGCTAGTTCGGCTTTTTGTTCTTCCTATTCAAAGTCGTGGTCACGACTCGTGCCAGGCACGGGTTCTGCTACTGTTCCATCTTTTACGATCATAGCACTCGCATTTTGACGTGGGTTCGGCTAAGTTTGATACGGTAGTTTTCATTGTTTCTCCAAACGGCTAACCGTGAGCAGTAACTTAATTATTTGTTGATCCATTTCTTGGAGATTGAAACAGCTTGATTTTGGGGCTAGTCGGAATAGTGGTTTCAGAACCACTAATCTGAGGCCATAGAAATTATTTTTAATATTATTTTATGTGTTATAGCATAATTATATGAGTACATGAAAATTTTGGTGAATTAATTTTAGTGATTTCTTGCTTAATTTTGAAAAAGGACTAAATTATATATAGTGCGAAAGTTTTGTTCTACAAGCTAAAAGTGTTAAATAGATATGGAACACTAAAGTAGAGGTCTTTATTGAGTAAATAGACCAATAAAAGTGGTGGCTGGACATGAATTTTTAATTCATGAAATTGGTTAAAGGTTAGGTAGATTTTAGGTGACTTAATTGATAAAATAAAATAAAATAAAGAGAAAAAGATATCACCATTCATCTTCCTCCTCTCCACCAAAAATTTCAGCAAAAATAAGGGTTTTGGAAGCTTGAAATTTAAGCAACTCTTCACCCTTGCAAGTAAGTGTTGTTGATAGTCATTCTTGATGATTTTTGTATTTTTGTGACCCTTGTAGCTTAAGCTAACTAATGGAGGGACTATTTTGCAAAATGGTTGAGATTCTAGGGTTTTACCATGTGAGTATTCATGTTGTTTGTTGAAATTTTATGGAAGAAAATGAATCTTGGTTGTTAAATAAACAACTTTTGTGAAAGGGATTTTCATGAAAACACCTAAAAAAACTATTTTGTGAAGTTTATAAAATAGGTTGTAAATGTGTGAAATAATTGAAAATTTTGAGTTGCTATAAGAGCAATAAAGATTTGGCTAGGCTTTTAAAATGAGGAAATTTGATTAAAATTATTTTATGACCCTAGGGGCAAAATCGTAATTATGTGAAAGTCTAAGGACAAAACGGTAATTTTCCAAAGTAGGAATTTTGGATTGTATTGATTAATGTAGTGATTAAATAAGTGAATTTGTCATTATAGATCAAGAAAAATGGAGTCCGGACCTAGACCGGGGGAAACCAAGCTATTGGACTAAATCGAACTAGTCGCCCATATTTTGTATACCGAGGTAAGTTGTACGTAAATAATACAACTCTATTGTTATTATGCATTAAACAATTGATATTGCATAAAATGTTTGATTATTGTTATGAATATGCATGACGAAATTTGAGGTGGTATACTCCCGGTTGAACCTTAGGAATAGATTGGATATCCATGCCATGACATTTGGGTGATATATGTGCTAGTGTAAGACCATGTTTGGGACATGGCATCGGCCACATTATGAGATCCAGTGTAAGACCATGTCTAGGACATGGCATCGGTATTGATACGAGAGCTAGTGTAAGACCATGTCTGGGACATGGCATCGGCCTCGACATGTAAGCCAGTGTAAGACTGATAAACTGAAATAGTAACATATTTTAATCCCACATTTAGTATGCTTTTGGATGATTTATCCCTTGATTTATGTAAAAAGGTGCTCTTAATCCTTTCTTTTCATGTCTTATACTCAGGAAAGCACCAGGGGATGAAAAGAACGCAAAACGGGCTTAAAACGGGACAAATGGGCCAAAACATGAAATCGACACGGCCTGGACCAAAGATCACACGGCTGTGCCTCCTTAAAAGATCTCGAACATGGCCTGGACCACGATTTACACGACCGTGCCTCATCAACGAAGTTCACACGGCCTGACCTTGATTCACACGGGCGTGTGCCATGGCCGTGCCCCTGTCGCGGCCAAGAGGAGTTTTACTCAGATTTGGATGCTTGGAGGTAAAGAAACACACTCCAAAGTCTAATTAAACCCCCAATTAGGAATTGCACTCAAATTAGGATACTTGGAGGCCAAGTAACACATCTCAAAGCCTATATAAACACCCTAGGGGGCAACTTAATCGGGGAGTTCGGTAGAAGCCTTCTGCCAGGGCTTTTGTCAGGGCGGTAAGCTAGGCTAAGGAGCCAAGCCGGAAAGGTCAGATTTGTGGGAATCACTCGAAGATAGCCAGTTGATCCATCTCAAGAAGCCGGGATTCTACTCAAGACGGTGGATCTCTCATTCAATTCCTTCAGGGGGTTTTAGGGATTTCTTATGTTTTGTTTTATCTTTTCTCTTGAGATGTTTTCTTATTTAGTTATGAACTAAACCCTTCGGATACCTGAAGGGGATGAAACCTATGATGAATCTTGTTATTATTTTCTAAATTATATGATAAATACTTAGTTTATTCTTAATTATGTGAGCTTTATCCAAATTTAATGTGCTTAGGTGGAGGAGGAATAGACCCTGCCTAAGAGTAGATCTAGCATAATTAAGCGGAGTTCATCGCACGCCTAGAGATAGGGTGACGAAATTTTGCCGGATTAGGGTGAAACCTAATATGGGAGTCCATAGATCGATTTACTGCTATTCTAGGGGGTTATTATAAGAGAACGAGAGTTCCACTAATTAACCTAGGGTTAGACGTTATTCGCCTCGAGAGAGGGTTTAATATACGTTAGAGAGTCTTACGGATCAAACTAAGTAAATAAAATCATATGGTTCAGTGATAGATAACAAGTGAAGTCTAGGAGGATTCTTCCTGAGGGTATCATCTAAATCAACTGAGAGTTTTAGTCTTTTTTTCTTCTTTGTGTCCTTAGCTTAGTAGTTTGTCAATTTTAGATTAAAAGCAACTTCACTTATTTTAGGTTAAATAATAAAAAGAAAGTTAGTATTAGTACTTTTAGTTCCTTTGGGTTCGATAATCCGGTCTTGCCTAAGCTATACTACTGTTCGATAGGTACACTTGCCTTTAATCGTTGTCAGAGTTAGTTTCCAGGTTCGATCGTTCTTTTTATAAATTTTAAAGCTCTGATTCACAGCGATCAAAGACCATGTCTGGGACATGGCATCGGCATTTTACTCTTTTGTGTGAGGCTTATAGGATATCCTTTAGTATTCCAAATGGTTCCACGGATTATTTAAAGCTTATGATAAAAATATGAAAGGATATAATCATATTGTGAGTGGTACAGGTTCTTACACGAAACTCATGAGTTATGAGCTTAGTTATGATGCCTTAATGGTAAGGATGAGATTGAGTAAGTTCTATCTATGAGAATGATTTTGGGACGATCTTGTAATTTTGACTTATACTTGCGATGTGTAAACATGCAGTAAGTCTACCATTGTTAAATCAAAGATGTTGTGCTGGTATATAATATGCCATGTGTTTAAAGATGCATGGTAGATGTTGTTACTTATTTACATGCAACTTACTAAGCTTTATGCTTACCCCTTTCCTTTCCATTTTCTTATAGTATCGCCAAGCTAGCTCGGGGATCAAAGGACATCGGAGGTTCGATTACACTATCAATCTGAACATTTGGTATAGTTAGATTTATCATTTTGAGTATGGCATGTATAGATAGTTGGTCTTTTGTTAAGTGTCATATTGTTTTGGCCAAATGTGTTGGCTTGTCTTGAAGATTGATTCATTTTGTATAAGGCCATGGATGATGGCTAATACTTGTTATTGATATATGCAAATGATGATGTTTTTTTTTTTCATGAATGTGTAATTTGCATGGTGAAATATGTGTGTATGTCTTGGTTGTGGCTTATGTTGGTGCAAGTAAGGGTGGCAAAAGGGCTTGGTAAATAGCCTTGTTTTTGTCCACACGGGTAGACACACGGGCGTGTGTCTAGGCCGTGTGTGACACACGGTCTGCCCCGTGGGCGTGTAGTCTGGCCGTGTGTCCTCTGTATCTTAATTTGGTAAAAAAAATGCCCAGTAGTAACGACACGGGCTGAGACACGGCCGTGTGTCTCACCCGTATGGAAGACACGGCCATAGGACATGGGCATATGCCCAGGCTGTGTGAAGTCTGCACCTTAAATGTGAAATTAAATTCCCCACACGGCCTAGCAGACGGACGTGTGCCTTGGCTGTGTGACCCTAAAATGTTACCGACGCCAAGAATGTAATGTCAAGGTTTTAACACGGCCGAGACACGGGCGTGTCATGGCCGTGTGAGGGACACGGGCCATGGACACGGGCGTGTGCTAGGCCATGTGAAAACCCCTGTAAGTTCGAATTGAGAATTAAATCCACACAGGAAATGGACACGGGTCTGTCCCTATATGCTTAGGCCGTGTGAGTTACACGGTCCTTCATCATGGCCATGTTATTAGGTCATACGGGCGTGTCGCCCTTCCACACGGACGTATTCCCCTAGTTTTAGTGACATTTTCCAAAGTTTTCTAAAAAACTCGGTTTGGTCCCGAACCGTTTCTAAAGTGTGTTTTGGGCCTCGTAGGCTCATATTAGAGATTTTAAGACAAAGTTTGAAAATTTTTAAATTTGAACGAACTTTTATGACCTGGAAATGTATGTTAATATGTGTTTAAGTTAGGTAACGCCTCGTACCCTGTTCTGGCATCAACACGGGTAATGGGTGTTACATTTAGTGGTATCAGAGCTATGGTTTAGTCGATTCTCGGACTAACCTAGCGTGTGTACGAGTCTAGCTATACATGCCATATATGAATTATGATAGTGTGACGACTCTTGACAATTTAAAATGTATTTTTATATAGTAAATGGATCCCGACAGAGCAGTGGCGGATGATGTTGAAAGTAATGTGCCGGCTCCCGCAGAAGGGACCGTTCCAGTCGAAAGTGGGCCCGTGGCACTGAGTCAAGGCGGAGGGGCTAGAGAAGCCTTCCTCCATATGATGAATGTTTGGTATTCGGAGTTTGTTCGTGCAAACCTGAACGCTCCACCTCCTCCACCCCCTCCAATCCTTCAGCCTACCCCTACAGCTCCCCAAGTAGTGGAAATGATTAGAAGGGAAAAAACTCAAGTAGATAGAATTCGAAAGCAAGGGGCCGAGGAATTTAGAGAGAATATAGATGATGACCCAAAGAGGGCAGAGTTTTGGCTAGAAAATACCATTAGGGTATTCGATGAATTGTCTTGCACACCTAAGGAGTGCATGAAGTGTGTTATGTCACTCCTACGAGACTCGGCTTACCAATGGTGGAACACCCTTGTGTCAGTTGTACCGAGGGAGAGGATAACTTGGGAATTCTTCCAGGAAGAGTTCCGTAAAAAGTATATTAGCCAAAGGTTTATAGACCAGAAAAGGAAGGAATTTCTTGAACTGAAGCAAGACCGAATGACAGTAACAGAGTATGAGCGTGAGTTCGTGAGGCTCAGCAAATACGCTCGAGAGTGCATATCCACCAAAGCCATCATGTGTAAGAGGTTTGAGGATGGATTAAATAAAGACATCCGACTATTAGTTGGCATCTTGGAATTAAAGAAATTTGTGGTGCTTGTTGAGAGAGCGTGTAAGGCCGAAGAATTGGCCAAAGAAAAAAGAAAAGCTAATATTGAGTCTCGTGACTCAAAGAAAAGACAGTTGGGGAAATCATTTCAGTCCTCCTCCAAGAAATCGAAAGAGTTAACTACTCGATCAAATGCTTCAGCGGGATTCTCGAGTAGAAAAAAGAATAAGCAGTACACGGCATCTAAAGCTCAAACCACTTCTATTGCGAGTGTTGGTAGTGCTCGACCAAATAAACCGGAGTGTTTGCAGTGTGGTAGATGACATTTCGATAAGTGTCAAGGAAATGATAGAGGCTGTTTCAAGTACGGTTCACTAGACCACTTCATTCGAAACTGTCCTGATATGGATGAGAAAGACAGGAAGCAAGATGTGCGAGCGAGTAATGTTCCTTCTAGAGGTAGACCATAGAAGAACCCAGGAAGTGAGGCTAGCAGCAGAGGTGCACCTAGAGATTCTGCTGTAAGGTCCGAGGGCCTAGCGCCTGCAAGGACTTATGCCATTCGAGCTCGCGAAGAGGCATCGTCACCGGATATGATTACGGGTACTTTTTCTTTTCACGATATCTCAATTGTTGCTTTGATTGATCTGGGGTCTACCCATTCGTATGTTTGTATGAAATTGGTGTCTAGCATGAATATGCCTGTTGAGTCTACAGAATTTGTGATAAAAGTGTCAAACCCGTTAGGCAAGCATGTGATAGTTGACAAAGTGTGTAGAAACTGTCCTTTGATGATTAGAGGTCATTGTTTTCCGGCTAACCTCATGCTACTACCGTTTGATGAATTTGACCTAATTTTTGGCATGGATTGGTTGACTGTTCATAACGTGTTAGTAAACTGTGGTAGTAATTTTATTGAACTGAAATGTGAAAATGGGGATTACCTTCGGGTTGAATCAGGTGAATCAGATAGCTCGCCTGTACTGATTTCTTCTATGACTGCTGAGAAATACATGAAAAAAGGGTATGAGTCTTATCTTGCATTTGTGTTGAATACCCAAGAGTCGAAAGTAAAGATTGAGTCAGTGCCTGTGGTATGTGAGTACCTGGATGTGTTTCCGGAAGAGTTGCCAAGATTGCCTCCAACTAGGGAAGTCGAGTTTGGTATTGAGTTGGTCCCTGGTACGGCACCTATTTCGGTTGCCCCTTATAGGATGGCACCATTGGAGTTAAAAGATTTGAAGGTTCAGCTACAAGAGTTAATGGATAAGGGTTTTACGAGACCGAGCTATTCTCCGTGGGGTGCTCCGGTACTTTTTGTTAAAAAGAAAGGCGGGTCGATGAGGTTATGTATAGACTACAGACAGCTCAACAAGGTTACAGTTAAGAATAAGTATCCTTTGCCAAGGATCGACGATTTGTTTGACCAATTGAAGGGAGCCACAGTGTTTTCTAGGATAGACCTGAGGTCCGGTTATTACCAGTTGAGTGTTAAGGAACAAGATGTACCGAAAATTGCATTTCGGACGAGGTATGGCCATTATGAGTTCCTCGTCATGCCCTTTGGCTTAACGAATGCTCCTACAGTATTTATGGATTTAATGAATCGTATTTTCCGACCGTACTTGGATAAGTTCGTTATTATTTTTATCGATGATATATTAATTTATTCTCGTAATGAGAGTGAGCATGCGGAGCATTTGAGAACTGTTTTGCAGACTTTAAGAGATAAGTAGTTGTATGCTAAGTTTAGAAAAAGTGAGTTTTGGCTCCGAGAGGTCAGATTTTTAGGACACCTCGTGTCGGGTGATGGAATTAGAGTTGGCCCGAGTAAGATCTCGGCTATTGTTGAGTGGAAACCAACGAGGAATGTACCGAAGATTAGAAGCTTACTAGGCTTGTAACAGCCCGATTTTGACCCTAATCGGAATAGTGGTTTCGGGACCACAAATCCGAGTCCAAAAAATATTTTAAAATTATTTTGCGTGCTTACTATGTGTGAATTTGCTAACTGTAACATCCTGAATTTTTGGGCCTATGCGTTTAATGGGTGAATATGTGTAGTGAATTAATTTGAGTATTAGGAGTTCAGTTTGGGCTCAGGAAGTGGGCCGAGGCTTTAGTTCAATTTTCTGGTTGGGCACTCTAGTGGAGAGCCTGTTAGAATGAGGTATATAGGATATTATCTGCAAATAATGACACAAATGGGCTTATGGCCTAGTGGCAAAATGGCGCCACTAGGAGAGCAGGGAGGTGGCGTCAATTGGAGGCCCAAATTCGAGTTTCATGGAGCCCAAATTCTTTAATTTAAGTTAGCTATTTTTTGACAATTAATTAGGTGGAGTTGGACGGCATTAAGGCTCTAAAATAGAAGGAATTATCTTAGTGAATAATATAGATATTATGGTGGATAATAAGGATAAAATAGCTGATAAAAGAAGGAAGAGGTGGTGCTATCTAGGTTTCTTTTAAAGGTATGAATAGATTTAGATAAAGGAGAAAAGTTAGGAGCTATCTCTTTGAGAGCAGAGTTGGTGAAATTCCATCACCTAGAGGAGTAAAGAATTGGCTACTTCATGGATAAGGGGTACCGAATTTTCCCTTTTCTTTTAGCTTGACTTTTAGTTATCAGAAGGGCGCGTTTTCGAGTTTGAACAATAGGTGCCAAAATTTCTATAAATAGGGAGGATATCTCATTGATTCGACATTTAAACCCTAATTTCTTCTCCTTCCATTGTGTCGAAATTCTTAGTCTCTCCCTCTCCAATTTCTTCTCTTCAATTTCTTCAAAAGCCGAAACCTCTTCTCCATTCTTTTTCCCTTTGACCCGATTTCTCTAAAAAGTGAAATCTCCATAGTTTTTCTTTATTCATCCTAGTTGAGAATTAGTTCTTAGGCATTTAAATCTTTTTCTTTGACATTATCTGAATCTTCTCTCCAAGTGCTAGCCGAATTCCCTATACTAAGGTAAGTGTCGACTTCATTAGATCTCATATTCTATTTCGGTTCTTGAAAGGCAAAATTCGAAAAACTAATAGTTTAATGGTGCTATGTTGGGCGGCATTAGGGATTTGAAGGAAACTTGGTCGTCGGATCTAAAAGCCGAAAATCGTTAGTCTCTAATTTCGGGATTTCAAGGTAAGGAGATCTATTGATTTTAGTGTGAAAATTTGGATTTCTCGACCTTTGGCCGATTATAGGGAGGTCAATTTTCGTGATTTTCTAGCTTTTGGTTGAACCAAGTTATAAACTGGATAGCAAGGATACCGACTAAGAGTTTAGTACTTAGCGATACTTGGTGTGTAATACCTCCCCACCATCTAGATCCGCCTATTATTGTATGTTCATATGTTTTATATGTTATGATAAATGCCGAAATCTCAGTTTATTGATGAAAGCCCAAGGAGGGTAAAAGCGGATCCCAGTGTTAGTAAATAATCTGTTTAAATGTTATAAGTAAAATGCTTGTATGTGATTGCATGGGTTGGGTTGTTGAAAGGAGGAAGTTATACGTTATATGTGTAGCGGCTAATGCCGTGAATCGTTATATGGGCTTGGCCATTAAATGTTATACTGAAGCCGGCCATTAAATGTTATAAGGGCTTCGGCCATCATATGTGGATGAGCAAAGCAAGACCGCCATCATGGTGTGTAGCGGTGTGGGTCGATTGTAGAAATCTCCAATGGTGTGAACGGTTGGTACGGGGGTGTGTAGCGGATGGAAACCTAGGCAAACGGGTTGGGCCTTGCATATTATTTGCTATTAATTTTTATTATGATTATTACACTCGTTTATTTTGTTTAATGGGTTTAAGGCCCAAACTCTAGTGGTGCATGAGGGTTGCACGAGTCTCGCGACTCACCCTTTTAATTAACAATTCGGGTGATACCTAGTGATCTGGACAGGACAGTGGAGAGGAACGCAAGGTGGCCATCATGAGAAGAATATGTAGATTTGGGAAAAAGAGACTCAAGTTTTATTTTATATTTTTAATTAATGGACTTCAAATCTCGTTGTAATAAGGCCATGGGCTATTCTGTTTTATTATGGGCTTCTATTACTTTAGGTCATTTAAGTTTTATTTTAATTAAACTAAGGCATGTATTTAAGTTTGGATTTTACTTTACTAAAGCATCTTCTATTTAAAACATATTTGGGCTTTTCTGAAAATACGACATGATTTGATAGAATTTTTCTTAGTGACATACCAGATCCGGTTGTAGTGTTTGGGCCGGGTTTGGGGTGTTACACTTGTGTTAAATTTTCGTGTTTTAATTTCGTTGTTTGAGTGTCCGATTAAATAAAAGGACTTAATCGCGTAAAATGTAAAAGTTACAAACTATAGTGTAAAGTGCTTAGTTGATAGTGGCTTTTTAATATGGAGTCCTTTAAGGGCAAATAGCCCATTTTCAAGGGTAGTGGACGACAACATGCCATTATAATATGTTTTTATGTTAAATGTTATTATTAAAATTTATATATTAATATATAATAATGTTATATTATAATAAAAGGAACAAAAAAAACAAAGCCATATTTTTATTTCTCTTTCCATGACCGAATAACAAAACAAAAAAGAAAAGAGAAAAGATTTAGGGCATTCGGCCATTGTGGGAGTTGATTAAGGTATGTATCTAGCTCAGTTTTTGATAATTTTTACGTTTTTGAGATCGTTGCTATGAGATGCACAAAGCCCATGTTTTAATTTTTGATTTTGATGAATATTTTGAGTTGAGCCATTGATGATAGCTTGTTGTTTGTGTTGTTTGATGATGAAATATGATATATATGTGTTAGATTAATAAATTTTGTATTGGAAGTTTTAATGATTTTGAGCATTTAGGGCTAATTTGTAAAAATAGTAAATTGAAGGATCAAATTGCAAAATAAATAAATTGTATGGACTCATATGGATGAGATGAGTATTCGGCATAAGCATAGCAAGGGCAAATTATGCTTACTTTATGTTTTGTGAATTTTGGACTAAATAGCTAAAAATGTAAAATGTATGGGGTAAAAGTGCAAATTACTTATTCATGTGTTTTTGAGTGAATTTAATTGAATATTGATTAAATAAGTTTAATTTATATCAAATTAGATCAAGAAAAGAGAAAGTCGGATTTGGATCGGGGAAAGACAAAAATAGCCAAATAGTTGATTTTACGTTCGCTGATATCCGAGGTAAGTCTATAAGCAAATGGTTGTTCTTAATTTTAATTAAATGTAAATTATTCACACTGAATTGAAATGTTTATAATTATATTTGCTATTGCCGAATGTGAGGGATTGTATTTGATATGTTTAAGAAATTACTTGAGTGAGTTTAGATATATGAAAGATAATATGAATTTTTGATGAAAGCTTATAACTTAGTATATGTGATTTATGTCCTTAAATCGATTATGTATTTGTGATATTTCGGGCTATAAGCCTAGCAAGCATGGTGCTAGTGAGTTTTATCGGACTACAAGTCTAATGGGCATGGTGCTTCGGTGTGATATAACGGGCTATAAGCCTACTTGTGCCTTGTGCTAGGTGATTTTTTCAAAGTTATTACCTAGCGTGCTTTATAGGTGAAAGATATCGGGCTATATGCCAGCGTGCTTTATGCCGGTGATTATGTACAAATTTGTGTTTTAAAGATTTATGCTGATGTGGTATTTGAGTATGTTATTCAAGCTAAATGGATGTGTATGATATCTATGAAAAATAAGGTAAGTAAATATTTTGAAATTTTATGTTAAATCATGGATAATATTAATGATAAGTATATATGAGTTTAATATGAGAATTCGATCCTATGATTAAATATATTGAATTCAAAAGAAATGATTCTTCACTATGTGCATATGTGTGATCTTATACATTCGGCTTTATAGGTAATGTATAATATGTGGTGTTATATATGATATTGTAATTAGCTAAATAAGAGAGGTAGATATATGAAGTTATTTCTTGTCTTTTGAACTTATGTAAATGAGTGAAAGTATGCCGAATGTGTAATGATATGTTACTTTAATAGTTGAGTAAAAACTTGAGAGATTTTACTTATTGAGTATTCGGCCAAGGTGGAAGTCATGATAAATACATATTATTATGGCATTGAAATAGTAATTTGATTCAGTTTAAATTTTAAGAGTTGATTATATTATTGAGTTTTAATTTGCTTAAGGCTTACTAAGCTATGTTAGCTTATTTTGTGGTTTATGTTTATTTTGTTTATAGATTTTGGACTTGATTCTGAGGGCTCGGGGATCACAAAACAAAGTTCACTACACTATCGATTGTCTTTGGTATTTAAATATTCAAACTCGAATTATGGCATGTATAGGTTAGAAATACTAAATAAAATGTCAAATTTTGAGTTGAATGTATATAAGCCATGCGTAAATGGCTAAACTTTTATATTTGAATATGGTTATGCTAGGTATGGATATGTTTATCTTGGTTTAATCATTATATGCTATGAATGTATAAAATGTTTGTGATAGATAATATATGTTTGGAAATGGTTTGTTTGTCTTGTCTAATTTGGTTTTACATGTGTTCGATTAAAAGGTTTAATAAGCATTTGTTAATAAATTATAAATGGAAACTTTGAATGTATATGTGGTATTAGGTGTTTATATTCGGTTATGGAAGAATAAAGGTGTAATATATATATATATTAGTTTAATTGGTATGGTTGATAAGTGCTAAGTATTTCAAGTATTTCATGAATATTTGACCAATCGTTTCATTATATATTCAATGTCAAAAGTGAATGTTATTTTATGATTGGTTGTATATCATGTTCTTGTATACTAATTGCATATTCGGTTATGGTATGACGTTTTAAATGTTCATATGTGATTATTTTCTAAAATATATAATATGATTATATGATAGACATGAATATTAAAAGTATAATTTTAAATGTTAAGTCATAAGTGACATTAGTGATTATATGAAAGTTTGAATTGAACTGTTGATCTGTAATGCCTCATAATCCTATTCCGGCGTCGGATATGGATTAGGGGTGTTACATTTTATTGGTATCAGACCTACAGTTTAGTCGATTCTAGGACTAACGTAGCGAGTGTGAGTCCAGCTATACATGCCATAATATATACTACGATAGTGTGATGATTTCTGACATCTGAAAATGTGTTTTCTTATAGTAATGGATCCCGATCGAGCTATAGCTAATGATGTCGAGAGTGTAGCGCCTGCTCCCGTGCAAGGGACAGCGCCGATTGATTCTCGACCTACTTCGAGTAATCCAGAGGGGGAGGCTAGACAAGCCTTCTACCAAATGATGAATGATTGGTTTACTCAATATATTCAAACTAATCTAGCCGTTCAACAATCTCCACCCCCAAATAATAAATCTCCGATACCTATGGTACCCCCGATGATAGATCCGATGAGATTTAACATGCCCCCTGTATATAAAATCAGAAAACACGGGGCCGAAGAGTTTAAAGCTAATGATGATGATGATGCTGAACGAGCTGAGTTGTGGCTTGATAATACTATCCGTGTGTTTGATGAGCTATCATGTACTCCGGATGAATGTTTAAAGTGTGCCATATCCTTATTACGAGACACTGCATATCACTGGTGGAATACACTAGTATCGGTGGTTCCGAAAGAGAAAGTGACTTGGGAATTCTTTCAGACTGAATTCCATAAGAAATACATCAGCCAGAGATTTATCGACCAAAAACGCAAAAAAATTCTGGAATTGAAGCAGGGTCGCATGACTGTAACTGAGTATGAACGGAAATTTGTGAGACTCAGTCGATATGCTCGTGAATGTGTTTCAACCGAAGCTATCATGTGTAAAAGATTCGAAGAGGGTTTGAACGAAGACATTAAATTGCTGGTTGGCATACTTGAAATTAAAGAGTTCGTGGTACTTGTTGAGCGAGCTTGTAAAGTCGAAGAGCTTGGGAAAGAGAAAAGAAAAGCTGATTTTGAAGCCAGAGATTTCCGTAAAAGATCATCGAGTAAGACTTTTCACTCAGTATCAAAGAAGTTCAGAGATGATTCTAGTCGATATAAAGCTACTTCGGACTTTTCTAGACGAGACCGAGACCGACCTCCTATGGGTTCACGAGCCACTTCGATTGCCAGTGTTGGTAATGTTCAGCAGAACAGGGTTGAGTGTAAGCATTATGGTAAATGGCATTCTGGAAGTTGTAGATTACATGATCGGTCATGTTTTACATGTGGATCGATGGATCATTTTATCCGGGAGTGTCCAATGTTAGCCGAGCAAAACACTGTTCAGAATGCGAGACCGAGCAACATGTCAGTATGAGGCAGACCACCCAGGCATTCGGGTAATGTAGGTGGCAGTCAGAGAGGAGCAAAAGATACAGCGGTTCAATCTGAGGCTTGTGCACCTGCTAGAGCATATGCTATACGCGCTCGTGAGGATGCTTCTTCCCCAGATGTTATTACTGGTACTTTCACTCTTTATGATACTAGTGTTATTGCATTGATTGATCCTGGTTCGACTCATTCTTATGTGTGTGAAACATTAGTATCCAGTAAGACTCTGCCTGTTGAGTCTATTGAGTTTGTGATTCGAGTATCAAACCCCCTGGGCCGGTGTGTATTGGTTGACAAAGTGTGTAAAAATTGCCCGTTAATGATTCGAGATTCATGTTTTCCAGCCGATTTGATGTTGTTGCCTTTTGAAAAATTTGATATAATTTTAGGTATGGATTGGTTGACTTTGCACGATGCCGTTGTTAATTGCAAAAGAAAAACCATTGATTTGATATGTCAGAACAGTAAAATTATTCGGATTGAATCTAATGATCTGAATGGATTACCAGCAGTAATATCGTCATGTTAGCTCGGAAGTATGTGAGAAAAGGTTATGAAGCTTACTTTGCTTATGTGCTTGATAGTAAAGTGACTGAAAAGAAGATTGAATCTGTACCAGTTGTGTGCGAATATCCGGATGTGTTTCCTGAAGAATTACCGGGTTTACCACCTATTCGAGAGGTAGAGTTTGGTATTGAGTTAGTTCCGGGAATGACTCCGATTTCGATAGCTCTGTATAGGATGGCACCTACTGAATTGAAAGAGTTGAAAGCACAGTTGCAAGAGTTAACGGATAGAGGTTTTTCACGACCGAGTTTTCTCCCCAAGTGCGCTGGTTTTATTTATGAAAAGAAAGATGGAACTATGCGAATGTGTATTGATTAATGAATAACTAAATAAGATGACTATAAAAATAAATACCGTTACCACAGATTGACGACTTGTTTGATGGTGAAAGGGGCTTCAGTGTTTTCAAAGATAGATTTGAGATCGGGTTATTATCATGCGAGTCAAAGACTCGATGTGCCAAAGATCGCTTTCGCACGAGGGTACAGACACTACGAAGTTTTTGGTAATGCCTTTCGGACTTACTAATGCACCTGCTTTGTTTTCATGGATCTGATGAATCAGATTTTCAGATAGTATTTGGACCGGTTTGTGGTAGTGTTTATAGATGATATTCTGATTTACTCCAGAGATGAAACCAAGCATGTCGAGCATCTGAGACTTGTGCTACAAACTTTGCGAGATAAACAGTTGTATGCAAAGTTTAGTAAGTGTGAGTTCTGGTTACGTGAAGTCAGTTTTCTGGGCCATGTTTTTCCAGCATTAGGTATTCAGGTTGATCCGAATAAAATCTCGGCTATACTTGACTGGAAACCACCGAAAAATATTTCTGAAGTTCGAAGCTTTCTGGGGCTCGCTGGTTACTACAGACGGTTTGTGAAAGGTTTTTCTATGATTGCTACACCGTTGACAAAGCTGTTACAGAAAGATGTTAAGTTTGAGTGGTCGAAAAAGTGTCAGAAAAGTTTTGATCAGTTGAAAGCTCATTTGACCGAAGCTCCAGTGTTAGACCAGCCTGAATCGGGTAAAGAATTTGTTATTTATAGTGATGCATCTTTGAATGGTCTGGGTTGTGTTTTGATGCAGGAAGGCAAAGTCATAGCTTATGCCTCGAGACAGTTGAAACCACACAAAAGAAACTATTCGATACATGATTTGGAATTAGCAGCCATTGTGTTTGCGTTGAAGATTTGGCGACATTATCTGTTCGGTGAGAAATGTCATGTTTATTCAGATCACAAAAGCCTGAAGTATTTGATGACTCAGAAAGATTTGAATTTGAGACAACGCCGATGGTTAGAGCTGTTGAAAGATTATGAGCTAGTGATTGACTACCATCCGGGAAAAGCTAATGTTGTTGCGGATTCTTTAAGTCGAAAGTCATTATTTGCTCTACGTGCAATGAACGCACATATGGTTATGTCTGATGATGGTTCGATAGTAGCCGAATTAAAAGCAAGACCGTTGTTTGTTTAACAAATTGGTGATGCCCAGAAAGTCGATAAAGATTTGTTGGCAAAACGAGCTCAGTGTGAAAGTAATGTTGAATCAGAGTTTCGAATTGATGAGAATGACTGCTTGAAGTTCAAAGATCGAATATGTGTTCCGAGGAATTTGGATTTGATTCAGATGATTTTAAATGAAGCTCATAGCAGTCGATTGTCAGTTCATCCAGGTAGCACGAAAATGTATAACGATCTGAAACAGTTCTATTGGTGGCTTGGTATGAAACGAGACATATCTGACTTTGTTTCGAAATGTTTAATTTGTCAACAAGTAATAGTCGAGCATCAGGTACCTTCTGGGTTACTTCAGTCGATCATGATACCCGAGTGGAAATGGGACAAAGTCACTATGAATTTTGTATCCGGTTTACCTATGACACCGAGCAAGAAAGATGCAATTTGGGTTATAGTGGATAGATTGACAAAATCAGCTCACTTTGTTCCAGTTCGTAAGGATTATTCGCTCGATAAACTTGCTGAGTTATATGTATCACAAATTGTGAGACTACATGGTGTGCCTATTTCTATTGTTTCAGATAGAGACCCGAGATTCACATCGCGGTTTTGGAAGAAATTGCAAGATGCTTTAGGTACAAAAGCGCACTTTAGCATGACTTTTCATCCATGAGCGGATGGTCATCGAACGGATCATTCGAGATACTTGAGGATATGTTGAGATGTTGCATCCTTGAGTTCGAAGGTACGTGGGAACAATACTTACCTCTGATTGAATTTGCTTACAATAATAGCTTTCAATCTAGTGTCAAGATGGCACCCTACGAGGCTTTGTACGGTCGTAAATGTCGTACACCATTGTATTGGACCGAGCTCAGTGAAAATAAGATACACGGGGTTGACTTGATTAAAGAAACTGAACAGAAAGTGGCAGTGATCCGTGATAGTTTGAAAGCTGCATCAGACCGTCAAAAGTCATATGCAGCTTTGAAACGTAAAGATATTGAGTTTCAGATCGGAGATTAAGTGTTTTTGAAAGTTTCACCGTGGAAGAAAGTACTTAGATTCAGTCGTAAAGGCAAGCTGAGTCTGAGATTCATTGGACCGTATGAAATCACAGAGCGTATCGGGCCGGTTGCTTATAGATTACAGTTGCCACCTGAGCTAGAAAAGATCCATAATGTATTCCATGTTTCGATGCTCCGTATATACATATCCGATCCTTCACATGTGATCAGCCCGACAGAGGTTGAGATTCAGTTTGATATGACATATGAAGAGGAACCGATTCGTATTCTGGCTCGTGAGATAAAAGAATTGAGAAATAAGAAAATTCTGTTAGTTAAAGTACTGTGGCAAAAGCACGGTGTTAAGGAGGCAACTTGGGAATCAGAGAATACAATAAAAGAGCGTTATCCAAACCTATTCACCGGTAAGATTTTCGGGGACGAAAATCCCTAAGGGGGATAGTTGTAACAGCCCGATTTTGACCCTAATCAGAATAGTGGTTTCTGGACCACAAATCTGAGTCCGAAAAATATTTTAAAATTATTTTGCGTGCTTACTATGTGTGAATTTGCTTGTGTTAAATTTTCGTGTTTTAATTTTGTTGTTTGAGTGTCCGATTAAATAAAAGGACTTAATCGCGTAAAATGTAAAAGTAACAAACTATAGTGTAAAGTGCTTAGTTGATAGTGGCTTTTTAATATGGAGTCATTAAAGGGCAAATAGCCCATTTTCAAGGGTAGTGGACAACAACATTCCATTATAATATGTTTTTATGTTAAATGTTATTATTAAAATTTATATATTAATATATAATAATGTTATATTATAATAAAAGGAACCAAAAAAACAAAGCCATATTTTTATTTCTCTTTCCATGACCGAATAACAAAACAAAAAAGAAAAGAGAAAAGATTTAGGGCATTCGGCCATTGTGGGAGTTGATTAAGGTATGTATCTAGCTCAATTTTTGATAATTTTTACGTTTTTGAGATCGTTGCTATGAGATGCACAAAGCCCATGTTTTAATTTTTATTTTGATGAATATTTTGAGTTGAGCCATTGATGATAGCTTGTTGTTTGTGTTGTTTGATGATGAAATATGATATATATGTGTTAGATTAAGAAATTTTGTATTGGAAGTTTTAATGATTTTGAGCATTTAGGGCTAATTTGTAAAAATAGTAAATTGAAGGATCAAATTGCAAAATAAATAAATTTTATGGACTCATATGGATGATATGAGTATTCAGCATAAGCATAGCAAGGGCAAATTATGCTTACTTTGTGTTTTGTGAATTTTGGACTAAATAGCTAAAAATGTAAAATGTATGGGGTAAAAGTGCAAATTACTTATTCATGTGTTTTTGAGTGAATTTAATTGAATATTGATTAAATAAGTTTAATTTATATCAAATTAGATCAAGAAAAGAGAAAGTCGGATTTGGATCGGGGAAAGACAAAAATAGCCGAATAGTTGATTTTACGTTCGCCGATATCCGAGGTAAGTCTATGAGCAAATGGTTGTTCTTAATTTTAATTAAATGTAAATTATTCATGCTGAATTGAAATGTTTATAATTATATTTGCTATTGCCGAATGTGAGGGATTGTATTTGATATGTTTAAGAAATTACTTGAGTGAGTTTAGATATATGAAAGATAGTATGAATTTTTGATGAAAGCTTATGGCTTAGTATATGTGATTTATGTCCTTAAATCGATTATGTATTTGTGATATTTCGGGCTATAAGCCTAGCAAGCATGGTGCTAGTGAGTTTTATCAGACTATAAGTCTAGCAGGCCTGGTGCCGGTGTGATATAACGGGCTATAAGCCTAGCAGGCCTTGTGCCAGTGATTTTTTTCAGGTTATTACCTAGCAGGCTTTATGCCGGTGAAAGATATCGGGCTATATGCCTAGCAGGCTTTATGCCGGTGATTATGTACAAGTTTTTGTTTTAAAGATTTATGCTGATGTGGTATTTGAGTATGTTATTCAAGCTAAATGGACAAGTATGTATTATCTTGATATCTATGAAAAATAAGGTAAGTAAATATTTTGAAATTTTATGTTAAATCATGGATAATATTAATGATAAGTATATATGAGTTTAATATGAGAATTCGGTCCTATGCTTAAATATATTGAATTCAAAAGAAATGATTCTTCACTGTGTGCATATGTGTGATCTTATACATTCGGCTTTATAGGTAATGTATAATATGTGGTGTTATATATGATACTGTAATTAGCTAAATAAGAGAGGTAAATATATGAACTTATTTCTTGTCTTTTGAACTTATGTAAATGAGTGAAAGTATGCCGAATGTGTAATGATATGTTACTTTAATAGTTGAGTAAAAACTTCAGAGATTTTACTTATTGAGTATTCGGCCAAGGTGGAAGTCATGATAAATACATATTATTATGGAATGTTTAAGCTAAGATTAAATATGGCATTGAAATAGTAATTTGATTCAGTTTAAATTTTAAGAGTTGATTATATTATTGAGTTGTAATTTGCTTAAGGCTTACTAAGCTATGTTAGCTTATTTTGTGGTTTATGTTTATTTTGTTTATAGATTTTGGACTTCAGTTACAGGCTCGGGGATCGTCAGCAAAGTTCACTACACTATCGACTGTCTTTGGTATTTAAATATTCAAACTCGAATTATGGCATGTATAGGCTGGAAATACTAAATAATATGTCAAATTTTGAGTTGAATGTATATAAGCCATGCGAAAATGGCTAAACTTTTATATTTGAATATGGTTATGCTAGGTATGGATATGTTTATCTTGGTTTCATCATTATATGCTATGAATGTATAAAATGTTTGTGATAGATAATATATGTTTGGAAATGGTTTGTTTGTATTGTCTAATTTGGTTTTACATGTGTTCAGTTAAAATGTTTAATAAGCTTGACTGTTAATAAATTATAAATGGAAACTTTGAATGTATATGTGGTATTAGGTGTTTATATTCGGTTATGGAAGAATAAAGGTGTAATATATATATATTAGTTTAATTGGTATGGTTGATAAGTGCTAAGTATTTCAAGTATTTCATGAATATTTGACCAATCGTTTCATTATATATTCAATGTCAAAAGTGAATGTTATTTTATGATTGGTTGTATATCATGTTCGTGTATACTAATTGCATATTCAGTTATGGTATGATGTTTTAGATGTTCATATGTGATTATTTTCTAAAATATATAATATGATTATATGATAGACATGAATATTAAAAGTATAATTTTAAATGTTAAGTCATAAGTGACATTAGTGATTATATGAAAGTTTGAATTGAACTGTTGATCTGTAATGCCTCATAATCCTATTCCGGCGTCGGATATGGATTAGGGGTGTTACAAGGCTTAGCGGGTTACTACAGACGATTCGTTAAAGGATTTTCCATGATTGCTACTCCGATGAAGAGGTTGCTACAGAAAGATGTCAAGTTCGAATGGACAGAGAAGTGCCAACAGAGTTTCGAGAAACTAAAGGCGTTGTTGACTGAAGCTCCAGTTTTAGTGCAATCAGAACCGGGAAAGGAATTTGTGGTGTATAGTGATGCATCCTTAAATGGATTGGGGTGTATGCTTATGCAAGAAGGCAAAGTAATAGCTTATGCCTCGAGACAGCTGATGTAACACCCCTTACCCGAGACCGTTGCCGGAGTCGAGCACGAGGCATTACTAGACTTAACTTACTAGTTCTGGGCATAAAAATTTAAACTGTCCATCTGCGTCATGTTCACTAAATTGACTATAACTCGAGTTACGAAACTCGAAATTTAGATCCGTAAATTTTCCCTGAAACTAGACTCATATATCTTCCTACTATAGTTTTTACAGAATTTTTGGTATGGCCAATTAGTACAGTTTATTAGTTAAAGTCTCCCCTGTTACACAGTTCGACAGTTCTGACCCCTCTGCACAAAAGATCAATTATCTCATAATATACAACTCTTTTGCCTACACCGTTTCCTTCATATAAAAATAGACTCAATAAGCTTTAATTATATATCTCATTCACACCATAATTCCATTTATACTATTTTTAGTGATTTTTCAAAATCACGTCACAGTTGCTGTCCAAACTGTTCCCCTGCATATACTTACATAATTTCTTTCTAATAACTACCAACTAGGCATTACATGATATCCAAAACATGCTCTTAATTAAATCCTTTACCATCTAAAACTCATATTTATCAACTTTTGCAATTAAGTCCTAATAGGCAAATTAGACATGAAATCAATAAAATTTCTTATCAATACTCTAACACATGCATCTAATCACTCAATAAATCATAATAATTACTTAAAATAACCTTTTCTATCTCAGATTCATGGTTTCGCAACCACAGTCCCGTTTAGGCCCTATTTCAGGATGTTACATTTCTCCCCCCCTTTAGGGATTTTCGTCCCCGAAAATCTTACCTGTGAAGAGATTTGGATACTGTTTTCGCATAGCCTCTTCGGGCTCCCATGTAGCTTCTTCTATCCCATGCCTATCCCATAATACTTTCACAAGTGCAATACTTTTGTTCCTTAATTGCTTAACCTCCCGAGCTAGAATTTTTCTTTGGTTCCTCACCGTAAGTCATATCCGTGAATCTCAACCTCTGTCTCGCAAAATTACATGCGATGGATCGAACGATAACGACGTAGCATAGACACATGAAACACATTATGAATCTTCTCTAATTCAGCCGGCAAAGCTAACCGATATGCCAATGGCCCAACTCTCGATCACCTCAAACGGTCCAATAAACGGGACTTAATTTGCCTTTCCCGCCAAATCGAGAACTTTCTTCCAAGGGGATACTTTTAAGAATACCCTATCACCAACTTGAAATTCAATTTCTTTTCTTTTCAAATCGTGATAGGATTTACGTCTATCCGAGGTCGCTTTCAAGCAATCTCGATGACCTTTACTTTTCTTCTTGCTTTGACTAGATCAACCCAGAAATCTGATTTTCCTTAAGCTCTGTCCAATACAAAGGTGTGCGACATTTACGCCCATACAAAGCTTCATAAGGTGCCATCTTCTGGACTCGATTGATAACTATTATTATAAGCAAACTCTATTAACGGCAAATATTTCTCCCAACTACCTTGAAACTCCAATACACAACATCTAAGCATATCTTCAAGTACTGAATAACTCTTTTCTCGATCGACCATCACCGAGGATGGAAAGTCAGTACTAAAACTCAACTTTGTACCTAAAGCTTCCCGCAATTTCTTCCAAAACCGTGAAGTAAATCTCGGATCTCTATCCGAGATGATCGATAACGCATACTCCATGTAGTCTCACAATCTACGAAATATACAACTCGCCAACTTGTCAAGTAAATAATCCATACTAATCGGGATAAAATGAGCCGACTTCGTTAACTTATCAATCATAACCCATAATCGCATCTTTCTTTCTCGGGGTCAAAGGCAATCCTCGTCACAAAATCCATAGTAACTCGGTCCCATTTCCACTCGGGAACTAATACAGCTGCAATAAACCTCAAGGTACGATGTTCACTTTTACCTGTTGACAGATCAAGCATCTAGAAACAAATTCTCAAAATATCTCTTTTCATTCCCGCCCACCAATACATTTTCTTCAAATCATTATACATCTTTGTACTACTCCGGGTGAATAGACAAAGAATCGCTATGTACTTCTGTAAAACCTTCCGAATAAGATCATCATTCTTTGGTACACATACCCGTCTCTAAACATCAAACAACCGCCGATCCGATCCGAAAATCGACTTACACCGACTCAGACCGAACCCTTTTGGCTTGCAACTCATCTGTCATCCTTCCGAGCTTCACAAATTTCTTCAAGAAACGCCGGTTTAGCTCTCAACTCAGCTAAAATAGAACCATCATCCGATAAGGCCAAACTAGTGTGCAAAGCTCTCAATGCAAATAATGATTTTCTACTCAAAGCATCAAAGAACAACGCTTGCCTTACCCGGTGATAATCGATCACTAGCTCATAATCTTTAATCAACTCTAGCCATCTTCTTTGCCTCAAGTTCAGATCTTTCCGAGTCATCAAGTATTTCAAACTTTTATGATCAGTGAATATTCGCATTTCTCACCATACAAGTGATGTCTCCAAATTTTTAATGCAAATACAATAGCAAACTAGCTCTAAATCATGTGTCGGATAATTTTTCTCATGTGGTTTTAACTGTCTAGAGGCATAAGCAATTACCCTTCCTTCCTGCATAAGTACAGTAAACCTAGTCCATTTAAGGATGCATCATCAGAAATTACAAACTCTTTACCCGGTTCCGTTGTACTAAGACAGAGCTTGATCAACAATGCCTTTAACTTGTCGAAACTCTGTGACACTTCTCGGTCCATTCAAACTTGACATCTTTCTCGTAGCAATCTTGTCAATGGAGTAGCTATCATGGAAAATCCTCTACAAATCGTCTATAATAACCTAAGCAAGACCAAGAAAACTTTCGACCTACGATACATTCCCGGAGGCTTCCAACCAACAATGGTCTGAAATCTTACTCGGATCAACTTTAATACCTTCACTGAAACAATATGTCCAAGAAAACAAACTTCCCGTAACTGTAACTCACTTTTACTAAACTTGGCATAAAGTCGATTATCTTTCAAAATCAGAAACTGTTCTCAAATGCTCTCGCATGCTCGGCCTCATCATTGGAATAAATCAAGATGTCATCAATAAACACAACTACAAACTTGTCCAAATAAGGTCTAAAAATTCGGTTCATTAAATCCATAAAAATGGCAGGAGCATTGGTTAAGCCAAATGGCATCACAAGAAACTCATAGTGACCATACCTAGTTCGAAAAGCGCTTTTTGGAATATTCGACTCTTTAACTCGCAAATCGATAATATCCGGATCTCAAATCTATCTTAGAGAACACAAGTGGCTCCTTTCAGCTTGATCAAACAAATCATCTATTCTAGGCAATGGATATTTGTTCTTGATGGTTACCTTGTTAAGTCTGCCGATAGTCTATGCACAATCTCATGGAACCGTCCTTCTTTTTCACAAATAACACCGGCGCGCCCCATGGTGAATAACTAGGTCTTACAAAGCCTTTATCGCTTAATTCTCTGTAGGTGAGCTTTCAATTCTTTCAATTCTATTGAAGCCATTCTATAAGGAGCAATAGAAATAGGTGTGGTACCGGAATCAATTCAATACCAAACTCAACTTCTCGATAGGAGGCAAACCACGGTAGTTCTTAGGGGAACACATCAGAAACTCATTTACCACCTAAGATCGATTCAATTTTCAACTCTGGATCTTTAGTATTCAATACAAAAGCAAGATAAGCTTCACATCCTTTCCTCAAACATTTACGAAGCGGACATACGTGAAATCATGGAAATTGAACTACCGACTCATCCGAATTAACCGAAGGATCTCACCATTTTCACGTTTCAACTCAATGAATTTCTTTCCACAATTCACTATCACATCATGTGCAGTTAACCAATCCATACCAAGAATCACATCAAACTCATCAAACGGCAATAGCATGAGATTGGCCGGAAAACAGTAACCTCTAATCATCAAAGGGCAATTTCTACATACTTTGTTTACTAACACATGCTGACCTAATGGATTCGATACTTTAATCACAATTTAAAGTAAACTCTATGGGCATGTTCATACTAGGTATTAATTTCATGCAAACATAGGAATGGGTTGAACCCGGATCAATCAAAGCAATAACATTAACATCATGAAGAGAAAATGTACCCGTAATTACGTCGGGGAAGGATGCCTCTTCACGAGCACGTATAGCATAAGTCCTTGCGGGTGCTCTAACATCTGATCTCGTTTCAGATCTCTAAATGTACCTCTACACCGCCCCTACTCCGGATTTCTACGAGATGCGCCTCTAACGGGGCATTGCCTCGATCTTGCACTCGGTATTACTTCTCTTTTAACCATTTCGGGACATTCTCGAATGAAATGATCGGTGCACCACATCGGAAACAGCCAATCTCGGTTGCTCGACATTGACCGGATGACGCCGACCACATTGAGGACACTCGGGTCTATCAAGTCGTGAACATCGCCAACACTCGCAATCGAAGTGGTTTGAGCTTTCGGATCCATAAATCTTCTACCTCTTTTCGCTAGAATACCCGGCTGAAAAATTAGATCTCGTAGAAAACTCCCTAGGCCTCTTGGATGTAGTGAAACGACTTGCTCATCTGTCTTTTCTTTGTGTCTTGCATCTTAATTTCAGCTTTACCTTTTCTTTTTAATAACTCTTCGCCTTACAGTGCTCGTTCAACTAAAATAACAAACTCTTTTATCTCTAATACACCAACCGACATCGGATATCATCATTGAGCCCATCCTCAAATCTTTTACACATGATAGCCTCTCAGAGACACACACTCGAGCATAATTCTTTGAGTCGAACAAATTCACGTTCATAATCGGTCACTTTGTCATCTTACCTGCTTTAACTCAAGGAACTCTTTTCTTTTCTCGGTCAATAAACCTCTCGATCGATGTACTTCTTACGGAACTCCCTCCTGAAAGAAATCCCAAGTAACTCTTTCTTTCGGTACTCATCGACACAAGTGTCTTCCACCACCGATTAGCCGAATCTCTAAGAAGTGACACTACACATTTAATACACTCTTCGGTGTGCGGGATAACTCATCAAAAACTCGATAGTGTTCTCGAGCCAAAATTCAGCTTTCTCTCGCATCATCGTCTTTAGTAGCCGAAACTCTTCAGCCCCTTGTTTTCTGATTTTGTCAACGGTAGCGCTTCTCTCTTCCGATCAGATTCAGAATCGGAGAAGCTACATGAGTAGTCCGAGGATCATGAGGGGTGGAGGTCTAACACCGGGGTTCGCATTTAACGAACTCAAGAAACCATTCATTCATAGCTTGGAAGAAGGCTTCTCGAGCCCCTCCTCCCCGACTAATCGTAACGGGCCTTTCACGACTATCTTGTGGCACCGTCCCTTCAGCGGGAGTGGGCGCATTACTCTCTACATCATCCGCACTAGCTCGTTCGGGATCCATAACTATAAAAGAAAAACATTTTTAAATCGTCAAGAGTCGTCACACTATCAAAATATAAGTATGGCATGTATAGATAGACTCTTACTCATACTGAATATTTCGAGAACCGACTAAACTCTCACTCTGATACCAATAAATGTAACACCCCTTACCCGAGACCGTTGCCGGAGTCGAGCACGAGGCATTACTAGACTTAACTTACTAGTTCTGGGCATAAAAATTTAAACTGTCCATCTGCGTCATGTTCACTAAATTGACTATAAATCGAGTTACGAAACTCGAAATTTAGATCCGTAAATTTTCCCTGAAACTAGACTCATATATATTCCTACTATAATTTTTACAGAATTTTTGGTATGGCCAATTAGTACAGTTTATTAGTTAAAGTCTCCCCTGTTACACAGTTCGACAGTTCTGACCCCTCTGCACAAAAGATCAATTATCTCATAATATACAACTCTTTTGCCTACACCGTTTCCTTCATATAAAAATAGACTCAATAAGCTTTAATTATATATCTCATTCACACCATAATTCCATTTATACTATTTTTAGTGATTTTTCAAAATCACGTCACAGTTGCTGTCCAAACTGTTCCCCTGCATATACTTACATAATTTCTTTCTAATAACTACCAACTAGGCATTACATGATATCCAAAACATGCTCTTAATTAAATCCTTTACCATCTAAAACTCATATTTATCAACTTTTGCAATTAAGTCCTAATAGGCAAATTAGACATGAAATCAATAAAATTTCTTATCAATACTCTAACACATGCATCTAATCACTCAATAAATCATAATAATTACTTAAAATAACCTTTTCTATCTCAGATTCATGGTTTCGCAACCACAGTTCCGTTTAGGCCCTATTTCAGGATGTTACAGCTGAAGCCACATGAGAAAAACTATCCGACGCACGATTTAGAGCTGGCCGCGATAGTGTTCGCACTAAAGATTTGGAGACACCATTTGTATGGCGAGAGATGCCGAGTATTCACCGACCATAAAAGTCTAAAGTATTTGATGACTCAAAAGGAGTTAAACCTACAGCAACAGAGATGGTTAGAGTTGATAAAAGATTATGAGTTGGTGATTGACTATCACCCGGGAAAGGCGAATGTGGTCGCTGACGCATTGAGTAGAAAGTCATTGTTTGCCTTGAGGGCTATGAACACTCAGTTGTTAGTAACCGATGATGGTTCAATTTTAGCCGAGTTGAGAGCAAAACCAATGTTTTTTCAAGAGATTTGCGAAGCTCAGAAAGGTGATAAAGAATTGCAAGCTAAGATAACTCGGTGCGAGATGGGTATAGAATCAGACTTTCGGATTGGTTCAGATGGCTGCTTAATGTTTCAAGACAGAATTTGTGTACCCAAAGATGATGAGCTTATTCGAAAAATTTTGCATGAGGCACATAGCAGTTGTATGTCTATCCATCCGGGTAGTGTGAAAATGTACAATGACTTGAAGAAAATGTATTGGTGGCCGGGAATGAAGGGAGACATTTCAGAGTTTATCTCTAAGTGCCTAATTTGTCAGCAACTGAAAGCCGAACACCAAGTACCTTCGGGTTTACTTCAACCTATGATGGTTCTCGAGTGGAAATGGGACCGTATTACCATGGACTTTGTGTCTGGATTGCCGTTGACACCAAAGAAGAAAGATGCTGTATGAGTTGTGGTTGATAGGCTAACTAAGTCGGCTCATTTTATACCCGTGCGTACCAATTATCCACTTGAGAAATTGGCTGATTTGTATGTTTCTGAAATTGTGAGACTTCACGGGGTACCTTTGTTGATTATTTCGGATAGAGATCCGAGATTTACATCATGATTTTGGAAAAAGTTACAAGAAGCTTTGGGGACAAAGTTGAATTTTGGCACGGCTTTCCATCCGCAAACCGACGGTCAGTCGGAGAGAGTAATTCAGATTCTTGAAGACATGTTGGGTGTTGTGTTCTTGAATTCCAAGGTAGTTGGGAAAAGTATTTGCCGCTGGTAGAGTTTGCCTACAACAATAGCTATCAATCGAGTTTGAAAATGGCGCCTTATGAGGCTTTGTATGGGCGTAAGTGCCGAACGCCCTTGTATTGGACCGAACTCAGAGAAAATCAGATTCACGGGGTTGACTTAGTCAATGAGACCGAAGTGAAAGTAAAGGTAATTCGTGACTGTTTGAAGGCCGCTTCGGATAGGCAGAAATCCTACGTGGATTTGAAACGAAAAGAAATTGAGTTTCAAGTCAGTGATAAGGTGTTTTTGAAAGTATCCCTGTGGAAGAAAGTCCTCAGATTTTGTAAGAAAGGCAAATTAATCCCACGTTTTATTGGACCTATATGAGGTGATTGAGAAAATTAGGTCGGTAGCATATCGTTTAGCCTTACCGTCCGAGTTAGAAAAGATCCACGATGTATTCCATGTGTCTATGTTGCGCCTTTATCGTTCTGACCCTTCACACATTATTTCACCAATATAGGTTGAAATTCGACCGGATATGACCTATGGTGAAAAGCCGGTTAATATTTTAGATCGAGAGTTCAAGCAATTGAGAAATAAAAGTATAGCTCTAGTGAAAGTAATATGGCATAGACATGGGGTTGAAGAGGCCACATGGGAGCCCGAGGAGACTATGAAAGATCAATACCCAAACCTTTTTAACGGTAATATTTTCGGGGACGAAAATCCCTAAGGGGGAGAATTGTAACAGCCCGATTTTCGGGCTAGTCAGAATAGTGGTTTCGGAACCACTAATTCGAGGCTGAAGAAATTATTTTTAATATTATTTTATGTGTTATATCATAATTATATGAGTACATGAAAATTTTGGTGAATTAATTTTAGTGATTTCTTGCTTAATTTTGAAAAAGGACTAAATCGCATAAAGTGCGAAAGTTTTGTTCTACAAGCTAAAAGTGTTAAATAGCTATGGAACACTAAAGTAGAGGTCATTATTGAGTAAATAGACCAATAAAAGTGGTGGCTGGACATGAATTTTTAATTCATGAAATTGGTCAAAGGTTAGGTAGATTTTAGGTGACTTAATTGATAAAATAAAATAAAATAAAGAGAAAAAGATATCACCATTCATCTTCCTCCTCTCCACCGAAATTTTCAGCAAAAATAAGGGTTTTGAAAGCTTTAAATTTTAGCAACTCTTCACCCTTGCAAGTAAGTGTTGTTGATGGTTATTCTTGATGATTTTTGTATTTTTGTGACCCTTGTAGCTTAAGCTAACTAATGGAGGGACTATTTTGCAAAATGATTAAGAGTATAGGGTTTTACCATGTGAGTATTCATGTTGTTTTCTGAAATTTTATGGAAGAAAATGAATCTTGGTTGTTAAATAAACAACTTTTGTGAAAGGGATTTTCATGAAAACACCTAAAATGACTATTTTGTGAAGTTTATAAAATAGGTTGTAAATGTGTGAAATGATTGAAAATTTTGAGTTGCTATAAGAGCAATAAAGATTTGGCTAGGCTTTTAAAATGAGGAAATTTGATTAAAATTATTTTACGACCCTAGGGGCAAAATCGTAATTATGTGAAAGTCTAAGGACAAAACGATAATTTTACAAAGTAGGAATTTTGGATTGTCTTGATTAACGTAGTGATTAAATAAGTGAATTTGTCATTATAGATCAAGAAAAATGGAGTCCGGACCTAGACCGGGGGAAACCAAGCTATTGGACTAAATCGAACTAGTCGCCCATATTTTGTATACCGAGGTAAGTTGTACGTAAATAATACAACTCTATTGTTATTATGCATTAAACAATTGATATTGCATAAAATGTTTGATTATTGATATGAATATGCATGACAAAATTTGAGGTGGTATACTCCCGATTGAACCTTAGGAATAGATTGGATATCCATGCCATGACATTTGGGTGATATGTGTGCTAGTGTAAGACCATGTTTGGGACATGGCATCGTCCATATTATGAGAGCCAGTGTAAGACCATGTCTGGGACATGGCATCGGTGTTGATTTGTGTGCTAGTGTAAGACCATGTCTTAGACATGGCATCGGCCACATTATGAGAGCCTGTGTAAGACCATGTCTGGGATATGGCATCGGCATTGATACGAGAGCTAGTGTAAGACCATGTCTGGGACATGGGATCGGCCTCGACATGTGAGCCAGTGTAAGACCATGTCTGGGACATGGCATCGGCATTTTACTCTTTTGTGTGAGGCTTATAGGATATCCTTTAGTATTCCAAATGGTTCCATGGATTATTTAAAGCTTATGATAAAGATATGAAAGGATATAATCATACTGTGAGTGGTACAGGTTCTTACACGAAACTCATGAGTTATGAGCTTAGTTATGATGCCTTAATGGTAAGGATGAGATTGAGTAAGTTCTACCTATGAGAATGATTTCAGGACGATCTTTTAATTTTGACTTATACTTGCGATGTGTAAACATGCAGTAAGTCTACCATTGTTAAATCAATAATGTTGTGCTGGTATATAATATGCCATGTGTTTAAAGATGCATGGTAGACATTGTTACTTATTTACATGCAACTTACTAAGCTTTATGCTTACCCCTTTCCTTTCCATTTTCTTATAGTATCACCAAGCTAGCTCGGGAATCAAAGGACGTCGGAGGCTCGATCACACTATCAATCTGAACATTTGGTATAGTTAGATTTATCATTTTGAGTATGGCACGTATAGAGACTTGGTCTTTTGTTAAGTGTCATATTGTTTTGGCCAAATGTGTTGGCTTGTCTTGAAGATTGATTCATTTTGTATAAGGTCATGGATGATGGCTAATACTTGTTATTGATATATGCAAATGATGATGTTTTTTTTTTCTTCATGAATGTACAATTTACATGGTCAAATATGTGTGTATGTCTTGGTTTTGGCTTATGTTGGTGAAAGTAAGGGTGGCAAAAGGGCTTGGTAAATAGCCTTGTTTTTTGTCCACACGGGTAGACGCACGGGCGTGTGTCTAGGCCGTGTGTGACATACGGTCTGCCCCGTGGGCGTGTAGTCTGGCCGTGTGTCCCCTGCATCTTAATTTGGTAAAATAAAATGCCCAGTAGTAACCACACGGGCTGAGACACGTCCGTGTGTCTCAACCGTGTGGAAGACACGGCCATGGCCATAGGGCATGGGCATGTGCCCAGGCCGTGTGAAGTCTGCACCTTAAATGCAAAATTAAATTTGCCACACGGCCTAGCACACGGGCATGTGCCTTGGCCGTGTGACCCTAAAATATTACTGACGTCAGAAATAGAATGTCAAGGTTTTAACACACGGGCTGAGACACGGACGTTTCATGGCCGTGTGAAGGACACGGGCCATGGACACGGGCGTGTGCCAGGCCGTGTGAAAACCCCTGTAGGTTCGAATTGAGAATTAAATCCACACGGGAAATGGACACGGACGTGTCCCTATATGCTTAGTCCGTGTGAGTTACACGATCCTTCATCATGGCCATGTTTTTAGGTCATACGGGCGTGTCGCCCTTCCACACGGGCGTGTGCCCCTGGTTTTAGTGACATTTTCCAAAGTTTTCTAAAGAACTCGGTTTGGTCCCGAACCGTTTCTAAAGTGTGTTTTGGGCCTCGTAGGCTCATATTAGAGATTTTAAGACAAAGTTTAAAAAGTTTTAAATTTGAACGAACTTTTATGACCCGGAAATGTATGTTAATATGTGTTTAAGTTAGGTAACGCCTCGTACCCTGTTCCGACGTCAACACGGGTAAGGGGTGGTACAGAGATGCACTTCAGTCTTTCGTTGGAACTTTTCGGTGTTAATGACTAACATTTATACTATGGTTTCAAGAGATGGCTTTGGAGGTTGATACTGTTAAGGCGGAGGTGGCATTAGCTGATACGGTTGATTATATCGAAGGTTCGACCCATTGCTTAGATTCGAGTGGTCCCTCCAACATGCATTGTACGTGTTCGAGTATGGATCATAGCGCCTTTGAGGTGGCTCTGGGAAGTTCCTAATGACATCTACTTGTGTTGTTGTGTCCTCAAGTAAAATTGGACACGAGTCAGTAGGATGATCAGGCTTGGCGCAAATCCCGTATAACCGAACTGGGTTTGTTTTTCCTACAAGCATATTTTTAACCACATTAGTAAGCTCGTCAATCTTATCTACTAAGGAAGAAGTTCTTAGTTCATGAACCCTTCTCGTAGGTTCCATAGATGGTTGATACTATTGAGAATTCGCAGCCATGGTCAAAATCAATTCCCTAGCTCTTTGAGGAGTCATGTTCACAAGCGCCCCTCCGCTAGTGGCATCAATCATCTTCATTTCCATCGGGAGTAACCCCTCATAGAAATACTGTAAGAGTGACTGTTCAAGTAGGTCATGTTGTGGGCAACTTGCACACAACTACTTGTATCTCTCCCAATATTCATAGAGTGACTCTGCTTCTTTTTGTTGTATTCCGACTATACTTCTCCTTAATTAGGCTGCTCAAGATGCTGAAAAAAACCTGTCAAGAAACAACCGAGACATATCAGTCTATGCATTAACAGATCCTAAAGGTAAATAAAATAGTCATTCCCTAGCTGAGTCAGCTAATGAAAAAGGAAAATCTCGGAGTTTAATTTGATCATCGGTTACTCCCCCTGGTTTCATACTTAAACAAACCATGTGGAATTCCTTCACATGAGTGTGGGGGTTCTCGTTTTTCAAACCACAAAAACTGGGCAATAAATGAATTAATCCCGACTTTAACTCGAACGGTGTTTCTCCCACCGGATAAGTTATGCATAGTGGTTGTTGTTCATCTGGTGCTACTACGAGTTGGCGTATAGTTTGATCTGGCATTCCTTCTGCCTCGTCGAATGAGAAAATATCTTTGGTGTAAGATCCTACTTCAAATTCGAGATGTGGTCGTTTACCACGTTGAATAGCTTCTCTTCACAATGTTCGAGCCAACTTCTCTATTTTTGATTCAAATTCTAGAATCCCTGATTCTGACCTGGTCATAAAAAAACAAACAAAAAATTAGAAATTTTCACCAATCCCCTGCAACGGCGCCAAAATTTGATGGGCGTCGAAACCACCAAATATAAATTCCTACGATAAGATAACATTAAATAACAATATAGAGTAGTAGGGTCGAATGCACAGGGATTGGTTAAAATGTAATGCAATAAAATGAAAACAGATTCGAATTGCAAACATTAATTTTAAGCAAATAAAATAAATGGGTAAATAAAATATTTTAAAGCTTAGCCTTAGCTTCGGTGCACCTTGAACTTGAACCGATCCTTGAAAGACTATTTTTCCTTCCTACTGATAAGTTGGATATAACAGTCGAGGACTCCTCGAACCACTAGCTTTTCCTCTTATAGTCGATTCCGGTACGTCCTTCAAATCGACCCTTGTCAAATTTCTAACCACGTGACATGTGCCTCTTAACTTTGCGATCTGAAAAGCCCAACTCGAATTAACGACCTCAAACGTATGGGTCATTTAAATCTGATCATTATTTCCCTTAATGGAATCCAACTGGCTTTTCCCACCTGAACACACAAATTTGTTCACGAGATTTTGAATACAGCACGACCGACTCAACTTCCCAACTGTACGCCAAATGATTACAACCCAACGCGTGCTTTTTGAATTGAAATCAAACCAACTTTAAGAGACGAATTTGTACTATCCCATATACTGGAGAGAAATCGAATACCGAATTGTAAAGTATTTAGTGTGAGTTCGTATCTCACGGTTACTTTTGTCGGAGTGACAATCGGACTAAGGCTAAAAGGGGGATTTAGTTAAGCATGAAATAAATCATGCTAGAAGGAGTATGGAAGTGGTGGAATTTGGAAAGGGGAAAGGCTTTGGAAGGTAATTAAACCAAAAATATTGAAAGTAAAAGAAAATCGAAATAGCATACTAGAAAAGCACTAACACAGCAAGAAAAAAAAAGGTAAACAATTGATTAATGCCAAAGCGAAGTCTGCCCATGTATTTATATACACTTCTAGTGCTAAAATATGACTAGATTTTCCTTAAAAGATTATCACTAGATAAATCAAAATTTAAAAATCAAATTTTAAACTAAAGATCAAACTTAAACTAATTACAAATTTTAACAATATAAAAAATAATTTGATCTTTATCCATCCAATTTTAAATCTTCAATTTTATCCAGCCAACTTCAAACTTTCAATCTTTCAATCTACCCTTCCTCTTTGCTTTTTGTTCCAATTTAGCTCATTTTGTATGATTTTGAATTTCAGCACACCAACTTTATTCCTGATAAGAAAAAATTCATAATAATTAACCAAAAATAAATGCATTAAAAATACAAATTTATTTTTGTATCAAAGATCAAAGGGATTTTTACTTAAGTTTAGATTAAATCTTTAGATGATTTTTTTTTTTGAGAAATTTGAACTTCAAATTAAGGGTTTTAACCAAATTAAATTTACAAAACCTTTTAACTATTTAAGCCTACGAAAGTTAACAAAAGATTTCATAAATACCAAGATAAGTTTTCTTTTTTCTTTAAACATCTTTTTGTATTCAATAATTCCATTAAATTTGGATTCTAAAAGAAATTATTTGATAGGCCTTTCTCAACAAATGAGCAATAGACCAAACCCTAAATCCTTAAATCGAATAATTATGCGCTTCAGCGCACCCGAACCCACATCTTCTTGTACCGACAGCAATATTGATACCAATCGAGTTAATACTCAATCGATATTAATCTTAACCTTTTTAGCTGGTATTCAACCTATGTTGTATAAAAAAAACAATTAATCCTAAGAATAATGCGACTAAGACTGTTTAATTAATAAATCAATAATAATGTTGAATTTAATTAAGACATCTCAATAATATTGGTATTAATTTTTAATATCGAGGATTTGTTTTATCCAATATAGATTGAACACTAGTTAAAATGGTTGCCATTAATATGAAAACATATTTTTGTATTTTTCATTCCATTCCTTGTATTTGTATAATTAAAAAATTGATATTAAGCTTTTTGTTTTATTTTAATGAAACGATATATCTAAAGTTTAGACATATTTATTTTAATTTAACATTGAGAATATCTGATGATATTCTCTATTATTACATCCATGATTTTTATAAGAAGATAAATGTGTTTTAGATTGCTCTGAGATCATGTATTAGCAACAATAACAATGGGAACTAAATTAAGATTCAATTAATTATATTTGCCACCATTAAATTTTGATTAAATCCAAAATCCAATGAAATAAGATCCCTAATAATACAATTTTAATTTATATGAAATGATGATTAAAATTCTTATGTTGACCACGGGTTGAAGCGAGCTAACCATCCCACCCCTATTATTGTATGAAACAAATACTAAATAATACAAACCTCTGCCGCCTAAGTTTGGTTTATTAATTCAAAGCATCTTTGTAACAACCTTAAACTAATCCTCAACTCTCGTTGATAAACTGTAATATGTTCATATTTTAATCCCACATTTAGCATACTTTTGGATGATTTATTCCCTGAATTGTGGAATTTGGTGCTTCTAATCCTTTATTTTCATGTTTTATACTTAGGAAAGCATCAGAGGATGAAAAGAACAAGAAACGGGCCAAAAATGGACCAATTGGGCCAAAGTAGGAAATCAACACGGCTTGGGGTTTCACCACACGGTCGTGCCTCTTTAGCAGACCCAACCACGGTCTACAACTCGATTTACACGGGCGTACCACACGGGCGTGTCCCTGCCGTGACAAAGAGGAATTTCACTCGGAATAGGGTACTTAAAGGAAAAGAAAGGCATTCCAAAAGCCTATATAAACACCCTAAAGGCTTTTGGTCAGGAGGCGTCCAGCTAGGCCAAGGACCCGAGCCAGAGAGGTCGAAATTGTGGGATTTACTCGAAGAAAGCCAGTTTATTCATCTCAAGAAGCCGAAATCATACTCAAGACGGCGGATCTCCCATTCAATTCCTTCAGGGGGTTTTAGGGTTTTCTTATGTTTTGTTTTATCTTTTCTTCTGAGATGTATTCTTTTATGATTATGAACTAAACCCCTCAGATACCTGAGGGGGATGAAACCTAAGACGGATCTTGTTATTGTTTTCTGAACTATATGATAAATACTTGATTTGTTCATAATTATGTGTTCTTAATTCTTGTTTTGATATTTCAGGATATTGATTCAAGTATTGATGTGCTTAGGCAGAGGAGGAATAGACCCTGCCTAAGAGTAGATCTAGCATAATTAAGCGGAGTTGATCGCAACCCTAGAGATAGGATGACTAAAATCACTGGATTAGGGTCAAACCTAATATGGGAGTCCATAGATTGAGTTAATACAACCTTAGGGGTTTTAATTAGAAAGAGATTTCAATTAATCAACCTAGGGTTAGACGTTAGTAGCCTCGAGAGAGGTATTAATATAAATTAGGGAATCCTACGAATCAAGTCAAGTGAATAAATAAATGCAGTTTGAGAGTTAGATAACAAGTGAAGTCTAGGTGGATTCCTCCTTGGGTATTGTCTTAATCAATTGGTTTTTCCCACAAGTATTTCCTCAATTCATTCTCTTTGTCTTAGCGTCTTTAGCTTAGTAGTTAGTTAATTTTAAATTAAACAATAATTCACTTCAATTCTTAGGCTAAATAATAGAAAGAAAGTTAGTATTAGTACTTTTGGTTCCTTTGGGTTCGACATTCCGGTCTTGCCACTAAACTATACTACTGTTCGATAGGTGCGCTTGCCTCAATCGTTGTCACAGTTAGTTTCTAGGCTAGATCATTCATTATATAAATTTTTAAAACTCTGACATATGATCACTCGTGCCCCACTTGTCTCTAATCGATTTCTAAGCTAAAATAAGTTGTTGGCGAGTGTTAAAGTTAGACCACAATCAATCCAGCAAAGGAATGACATCAAAGTCAAAACAAAAGTCCATGACTTCCTATTATATCTACCTACTTCATCGTCTCTATTGCCAACCCTGTGCTGTTCCATTGCTTCACTTTTCTCCATTTCTATTCCAGTGATGATGAAAGCAGAGCTAGTGTTTATGCCAATGCCTCGTAAGGGCCATTTCGTATCTATGGTTCAACTGGCTAAGCTTTTGGTGAATCTGTATCGCAATCTCTCTATTACTGTTCTCATCATGAAGCTAGACCTTGATGCAAAAATCGCCGCTTACGTCGACTCTTTCACTGCCACTCGCATCAAATTCATCCACCTCCCTCCACCTGAAACCCACAAAGATGTCGCTTCCGCTGATTTTATCACTTCTTTAGTGCAGATCCATGGGCACTTGGTGAAAGAGGCTGCCGCCAATATTGTACAGTACTCCAGCTCAGTGATTGACTCGCATCGACTTGCCGAGTTTATTCTCGACATGTTTCTAATTCCTTTAATCGATTTGGGTAACGAGTTTGATGTTCCGAGTTATGTTTTCTATGTGTCGGGTGCAGCTTTTCTCGACTTTTAATTTTATTCATTAGCCCTTCAGGATGAGCAAAATGTTAACATCGTTGAGTTAAAGGACTCGGACACTGAGTTCACCATACCCTTTTATCTCAACCTTGTTTCATCTAAACTCTTTCCCACTGTTATGCTCAAACCTGAATCTCTTCCTATGATGAATACCTTGGTAAGAGGGCTAAGAAAGGCTAAGGGTATAATGATAAACACGTTTTGGGAGCTGGAATCCCATGCAATCAGTTCCCTTTCTTATGGTAGTGTACCACCCATATGTCCAATGGGACCTATATTGGATCTCGATAATGAAAGTGAGGTCCATCAGAGTTCTGATATCATGAAATGGCTGGATGAACAACCTATTTCATCTGTGGTGTTTCTCTGCTTCGGGAGCGGGGGGAGTTTCAATGGGGATCAAGTGAAAGAGATCGTCTGTGCACTGGAACAAAGTGGGCATCGGTTCTTGTGGTCACTACGCCAACCCCCAGACCCATCCAAAAGTTTAATGGCAAGCCCAACTGATTATGACGATGCGTTGGAGGTTTTGCCAGAAGGGTTTTCACACTACAGGAAAATAGACTTTTAGAGGCGTTTTTAGTGGCGCTTGGAGAAAAAACGCCACAAATGTAATACATTAGTGGCGCTAGAAGGAAAATGCCGCAAAAAGTTGAGCAATAGTGGCGTTTTTGGTCCAAACGCCGCTAAACGCTGAGCAATAGTGACGTTTTTAGTCCAAACACCGCGAATATGTATTATTTTTTGCAAAACGACTCCATTTTTTTATCCCCGAAATGCCTTGGACATTTTTTGAAAATTAGTTCCCCCTCTCCGAAATTCCAAAATCAAACTTAACCAACTACTTTTGAATGCCTCGATTTTTATTTTGAATCTTATTAAATTGAATCCAACTTAAATAAAACTTTACGTATCAAATTACAAATCCAACTTGAATTCGAGTTTTTAAAATCTCAAGTGAATCATATTCAATTAAATCCTAAACCCTATAATTAATATACATTTACGGGCATAACTAGGGGGCTGAAAGGGTCTCGGCCCCCCTAAAATGAATTTTTTTTCATTTAGGCCTTTTGAAATTTTTTCAAATTTTAAAGGTAAAATTGCACTTTGTCCCTCTAAATAATGGAAAAAATTTGATTTAATCATTTAAAAATTATAAAAAATATATGCTATCAAAATGATGAGATTGCATTTTTTTACTTACAATTTAATTTTAGCCCCTAAAAAAATTTTGATTGTGCATCTGTTTATCCATAAACCCTAAACTCTAAACTCTAAATCTTAACCCTAAACCATAAACTCAAAACCCTCAGCCCAAAACCCAAAACCATAAAACCCTAAACTACAAACACTAAACCATTAATCCATTAAACCCTAAATATTAAACCTTAAAACTCTAAACCCTAAAAATAAATTTCATATGGATATATATTGATGTGTGTGTATATAGATATTAATGTAAAAGCTTATTTTTATAATAATTTGTGGAAGCACTTAATATTGATTAAAAAGTCAAAAAGCAAAACACAAAAATAAAAGAGGAAAAAAAAGTGAAATGGGAAAATGATGCATTTTTAGGTTTATTAATTTTCCTTTTCAATTCAACATATATTTCATGTTTATTTTTAGGCTTATGAAAAATAATTTTTCAGAATTCATAATTATCTTTCTTAAATTATGGTTAGCATTCTAATTTAGTTGTTTTAAAACATTTTATTTGAGTCATCGAATAATCAGTGTCTTATCAATCATATTCTTCTGTCAATTTACTTGTTAGCTTGGGCATTAAAAGTTGGCTCAAATCTAGATTAGGGTATAACTTGAATCAAATTTTAATTATGTTTAACAATAGTGGCGTTTTCGGTCAAATCGCTGCAAAAAAGTTAGCAATAGTGGCGTTTTTTGTTAAAATGCCGCTAATATGTATGAAAAAATTGTTGAACGGGGTCGTTTTATGCTGCATATTTAGTGGCGTTTTCTCTAAAACGCCGCAAAAGATTATGCATTACCAGCGTTTTCAATATAAACGCCGCAAAAATGTATTAAGAGTGCAAAACGGCAGCGTTTTTTATCCTTGTTTTTAGAGGCGTTTCGTCTAAAACACCGCAAAAGGTTGTGCGATACCGGCGTTTTAGTCAAAAACGTCGCGAATATGTATTAAGTGTTTACAAAACATCGCCGTTTTTATGCTTTGTTTTTAATGGCGTTTTTTGTAAAACGCCGCAAAAAGTTTGCATTAGTGGCATTTTTAAAAGCGCCACAAATTTTATTAAACTCAGTTTAAACGACGTCGTTTTTTAGCCCCGAATTTCCTTTACTTTCCCCCAATTCAGATTTTCCCGATTTTTTTTCACCAACATCCCAAGTTTTATTCCCCCAATTTCCCCCAAGTTCTTCTTCCCCAAATTTTGCAATCCCTAATTTGCCAACTTCTAAAATCCCTTCTAATCGAAATCCCCAATTTTCCAAATCCCTGTATTTCCTCCCCAATCCCTCCTAATTTTCAAAATCATTTTAGTTTTTGTTTTAGCCTAATTTTGGCTGGAAACTCTTCACCTCTTCTCTCCGTCGCTTCAAAAGGAAATTCTTCACCTCTTCTCTCCACCGTCGCATCTTCGCCTAATGGTATTTTGCAACCATTTGCATGTCCACATAATCATCGTTGTCACTGTCAGCTATTTTGTTTTTGTTTGCTCGCTGATTTGGTTTGGTATATGAAACTGTTCTTACTTCAAAATTAATTCAATCTTCATTTCACCACTCTTGCTTTGCTACTTATCTTCTCCGTTCAGCTCTAGGATTTAACGAATTTAAATGAAAATATTAATTAAATTATTTTTAAGAATTTTTATTTTTTACAAATGTACACAAACGTTCAACTTGCTGTGATGGCTGTTGTCAATCAAGTGGGCATCGATTCGGCAAGAGCTGAAAACTAGTGTTTGTGGTAAATGAATTTCTCTGCCCACAACTGTTTTCTAATTAATATGTTTGAATTTTGGAATTGTGTTCGGAATTCGCCGATTTTAGCCCATAAATAGAAGAAAAAACAACATCAAAGGTGACACAACTTATCCCAATCAAAGAGCATCTCCTTCTACATACCAAGTTTGGTTTAGAATATACCAAGCATCTCTTAAGTCTAAGTCCATGTCGTTTTACGTTGTTGTTGAGAATTCCTAGCTAACGGCTCTTTGTCGTTTTGACTCATTCCTTGAAAACGACTTCACATTTTTCTTATAACCAAGTTGCCAACCCCATAAAATAAAAAATAAAAAGAAGCCACACATTGAAGTTTTTGTAATCCATTTTTGAATGCAAAAATAAGTATATGCTTATTAATTTAATATGTCACTGCATGCATTGATTTAATGGGTACTCGTTTTTTATTAATTTAATATGTGATGCATATTTTTTAAAACTATGATAGAAAATTATTTATTAATTGCTTATAAAATTCAAAAGTTTTATGATGATATTTATGAGACGCACATCATTTAGTGACATCAGCTCCAATTTTTACAATGATATAATTGATAAAAATAATTACAAATTTTAATTTAAGATTAATGCATGTAACACCCCTAACTCGTATCCGTCGACGGAATAGGGTTAAGAGGCGTTACCAGACGAACGGAGACTTTTACGGACAATTCATAGCATAATTTATCATATCACAACAAAGCGTCCCTTAAATAGGTCAACGAGACCTTGAGCATGCTTTAGAATAGGGGCCCGGACTAAATTGAACACATACAGAAATTCTCAGAAATTTAAAAAATTTTCTAAGTTACAGAGGTCACACGCCCGTGTGGGCAGGCCGTATGCCTCCCACGGCCATCAGACACGCCCATGTGTCTAAGCCGTGTCAAAACAGGGCATACATATTGACTTGTCCACAAGGCATGGACATGCCCGTGTGCCTCACCCGTGGTCGATCCTGACTTCACCACACAGCCAGTCACACGCTCGTGTGTCCAGCCCGTGGTCGATCCTGACTTGTTTTGTATTTCAACCACGAGGGACACGATCGAGCCACACGCCCGCGTACTCAACCGTGTGGGCAATTATAGGCCATTTTCAAGGCCAAATTGCCACCCACATAAGGGTCATCCCTACAAGCTCAAATAATCAATATCTCATACACAATTGGCAACCAAAATCATGTCAAATGTTCAACTTATCATCTCAATCAATATAATTTCTATTCATACCAACTTGTATACTAATTTGCACAACCAATTCACATATAAAACTAATCATGTTTCATCCTCAATTTGCCACATTCATAGAGCCATATCATTGTTCAAAAATATATACTCATATTGCATCCATATGCTTACCATAGCCTTGACCATATCATAGGCATCAAACCATACCAAAACATACATCATATACCATAAACACTTATGCATATTACCAACATTTATCTAGCCACATCTCAAGGCTAATTACACATCTCAAACATGTTCCAAACATCTAGCCTATACATGCCATAATTGGTATATACACATTCAAAAGTACCAAAGTTGAGTTTGATAGTGTGGTGATAATCCTCTACGGTCCCCGAGCATCTCGTAGATTTAACGATCTATAAAACAGAACAAACACACACAAAGTAAGCTTTCAAAAGCTTAGTAAGCCATATACAAATAAACTTAGCATGAAATGTGTAATAGGCCAATTTAGACCGAGCCCATACAAAAAAATAATAAACCCAAAATAATAAAAAAGGGTCCAAGTCCAGTCCAAAATATATCATTTGGCCCGATCGGAATGGTCCATTACTTGAATAGATTAAAGGTCCATCTACAAGCTTAACGTATATGGAAACACAATCTTCAAGGATATGCAATCTAAGATATGATATGCAAATCTTAGATATGATATGCAATCCTAGAAGATATGATATACAATCTTAGATATGATATGCAATCCTAGAATATATGGTATGCAATCTTAGAAGATATGATATGCAATCTTAGATATGATATGCAAATCTTAGATATGATATGCAATCCTAGAAGATATGGTATGCAATTGTAACATCCTGAATTTTTGGGCTTATGTGTTTAATGGGTGGATATGTTTAATGTGTTAATTTAAGTGTTAGGGGTCCAAATTGGGCTCAGGCTTAGGTAGAGGCCTTGATTAAAATTATCTGTTTGGGCATTATAGGGTTTAAAAGGTAGTATCTATGTTTAAAATACCAAAGTGGGCTTGTGGCCCAATCTTAGGAGGTGACGCCACACAAGGGAGTAAGGGGCCCAAATTTAAGTTTCATGGAGCCCAATTCTTTTAATTTAAGTTAGCTAAATTTTGGGCATTAGGATTAGGTGGAGTGGATGGCAACAAGGCTAAAATTTAGGGGTTTTAATGTTTAAAATATGTGGATAATAAGCAGATAAAGGCTATTATTTAGGAATTTATTTTATGTGGATAATAAGCATGAGATAAAGGCTAAAATTTAGGGATTTTAATGATTAAAATATGTGGATAATATGCTGATAAAGGAGGGAGGAGTTAGAGATAATTAAGTCTCTTTTAGATGAGCTAGTAGATTAAGATAAAGGAGAAAAGATAGGATTTATCTGCAAGGTTAGGTAAGTGCCAAATTTCTATAAATAGGGGATATCTCATTGATTACGGCATTTAAACCCTAATTTCCTCTTCATTCTTTGTGCCAAAATTCTTAGCCTTTCCTCTACTATTTCTTTTCTTCAATTTCTTCAAAAGCGAAACCTCTCCTTTCACTCTCTTCTCCATTTTTTTCTCTTGAGTGATTTCTCTAAAAGCCGAAATCTCCATAGTTTTTCTCTACTCATCCCATTTGTGAGAATAGTTCTATTCTTCCGGCATTTAATCTTTTCCTTTGGCATTGTCGAATCTTCTCTCTAGTGCTAGCCGAATCCCCATGTTAAGGAAACTTGGTCGTCTAGATCTAAAAGCTGAAAATCGTTAGTCTCTAATTTCGGGATTTCAAGGTAAGGGATCTATTAGTTTTAACGTGTAATTTGGGATTTATTAACCTTGGCCGATTGTTGAAGGGGCTAAATCTTTGTGTGTTTTTCCGGCTTTTGAGCAAGGCTTTACATTGAGGATAATAGATCCGGATAGCAAGGACATCGACTAAGAATATTGAATTTCGCGATATCAGGTGTGTAATACTTCCCCACCATCTAGATCTAATCATAAAATGCATGATCATAAGATTTATATGTTTTGATAATTGCCGACATCTCGATTTATTGATGAAAGCCCAAGGAGGGTAAAAGCGGTTCACCAGGTTAGTAAGTAATCTGTTTATATGTTATAAGTAAAATGCTTGTATGTGATTGCATGGGTTGGGTTGATGAAAGGAGGAAGTTATACGTTATATGTGTAGCGGTTTTACCGTGATCTGATGTAGCAGCTAATGCCGTGAACTGTTATACGGGCTTCGGCCATTAAATGTTATACGGGCTTCGGCCATTATATGTTATAAGGGCTTCGACCATCATATGTGGATGAGCAGCATGACTGCCATCATGGTGTGTAGCAGTGTGGGTCGATTGTAGAAATCCCCAATGGTGTGTACGGTTGGTACGGGGGCGTGTAGCGGATGGAAACCTAGGCAAACGGGTTGGGCCTTGCATATTATTTGTTATTAATTTCTATTATGAGTATTAAACTGTTTACTTTGTTTAACGGGCTTTAGGCCCAAAATCTAGTGGTGCATGAGGGTTGCACACTGAGTCTCGCGACTCACCCTTTTAATTAACCTTTCAGGTGATACCTAGTGCTTCGAACCGGGCTGGAGAGGAACGCAAGGTGGCCATGCAAAAGACCAACTGGATCCAGCAAAAAGTCTCAAGTTAATACTTTATATTTTTAATTAATGGATTTTAAATCTCGTTGTAATAAGGCTATGGGCCACTAGTTTATGTTTTGTTTTATTTTGAGCTTTAATTACTTTTAGTTATTTAAATTCTTATTGAACTAATGTATCTATTTAAATTTGGGTTTTTTTAATTTATAAAGGCATATTTTATTTAAACTATCAACTATTAAATTTCTCTCGAATAAGAAGATAAACTTTAGAAAAATATTTTTTCTGAAAATACGACATGTTCTTCCAAAATTTTTAGTGACATACCAGATCCGGTCGTGGTGTTTGGGCCGGGTTTGGGGTGTTACAAATTGGTATCAGAGCCCGGTTCAAAACTCGGCTCTAGGGTTTTTGGGCTCAAAACGTTTTCTGAAAATGGGCTTTTGAAACATATATGTTTTTAAAGGATTACAGGTTTGTTAGCTCAGCATGGCACCTGCGTCTCCGGCCCAAGTCTGCCAAGTAAGTATTCTGAACCATTGTGTGATATAATATATGTGGGCTTGATGGGCTTTATGGGACGTAGACTAGTTTAAATAGACTCTGATGGACTATAGGCTTAGTTTAAACCACTTCTTAAATTTTCATAAGACTTAATTTCACTAAGCAAACCCGTGAACGAGCCACAAGACTAGGGTGTGGTAACAGGCATACGTATGTCTAGGATTGGATCCGGAAGAGCCTGGTATTTAAGCAGTCCTAGTGACTCACCTCCTCTTCGCTGGAATCCTACCTGGTGCGTAGTGACTGTTCACCCTAGCCACGAGGATTTGTTGACGGGCCAAAATCTATAATTAAAACCCGAAGAGGACTAAACCACATTATTTTTACAAAATTGCTAAAATACCTTTATTTTGAAAAAAAGTACCAAGATACCATGATTTGCAAATATACCCCAGATTTACGAAACACCCTGATTTACAAAGTCAACGGTTTTAAAAGAAAAAAAACATACAACACACAACATCAATCAAAACCACAAACACTTGAACGCCACTATTATTCTTTTGAAATCAAATTCTCTAAGATACCCTGTTAAAAAAAAAAAAATACCTTCTTAGTTTTGTAAATTTTTTGAAAATACCCCGACTTGTAAAATGACCAAAATACTCGATTTGTAAAATTACCAAATTACCCTTGATTTGCAAAATGACCAAAGTACCCTCGATTTGTAAATTACTAAAATTACCCTGATTTCAAAATTGCCGAAATACCCTTATTTCATAAAATCACCAAGAAACCCTATCTTGGAAAATTACGAAAATACCCCTATAAGATAAATTACGAAAATACCCCTGGGTAGTGGAATAACTAGAATACCCCTATGTATTGAGTGTGGATGTGTGGACGTTGTATGTATGTTGATTGTTGAATGTATGTAGTTTATAGAACTAGGAAAGGTGAACTTGAGACTGAATTGCGAATTCGAAAGAACTACTATTAAAACTACTAATCATAAGACTATTCGTGGATAATCAGTGGAAGAAAACCAATAATTCATAAAAAAAATTAATCAGATAAACGCGGACCGATAGCATGAGTACAAGGGGACGAGGACGCTCTAGATGTGAATACCGGTGTGTACTCTACCATAGAATACTAAGTGTTTATTTTGACTTTGGAATTGGAGTGCGCAGCGAAAGCATGGTAGTGAGACTTAGGTAGTACGATTAATAGTTAGTTGGAAATTTCGAGGACGAAATTTCTTTAAGGGGGTAGAACTGTAACATCCTGAATTTTTGGGCCTATGCGTTTAATGGGTGGATATGTTTAATGTGTTAATTTAAGTGTTAGGGGTCCAAATTGGGCTCAGGCTTTGGTAGAGGCCTTGATTAAAATTATCTGTTTGGGCATTATAGGGTTTAAAAGGTAGTATCTATGTTTAAAATACCAAAGTGGGCTTGTGGCCCAATCTTAGGAGGTGACGCCACACAAGGGAGTAAGGGGCCCAAATTTAAGTTTCATGGAGCCCAATTCTTTTAATTTAAGTTAGCTAAATTTTGGGCATTAGGATTAGGTGGAGTGGATGGCAACAAGGCTAAAATTTAGGGGTTTTAATGTTTAAAATATGTGGATAATAAGCAGATAAAGGCTATTATTTAGGAATTTATTTTATGTGGATAATAAGCAGATAAAGGCTAAAATTTAGGGATTTTAATGATTAAAATATGTGGATAATATGCTGATAAAGGAGGGAGGAGTTAGAGATAATTAAGTCTCTTTTAGATGAGCTAGTAGATTAAGATAAAGGAGAAAAGATAGGATTTATCTGCAAGGTTAGGTAAGTGCCAAAATTTCTATAAATAGGAGGGATATCTCATTGATTCTGGCATTTAAACCCTAATTTCCTCTTCATTCCTTGTGCCAAAATTCTTAGCCTTTCCCTTTACAATTTCTTTTCTTCAATTTCTTCAAAAGCCGAAACCTCTCCTTTCACTCTCTTCTCCATTTTTTTTTCTCTTGAGCCGATTTCTCTAAAAAGCCGAAATCTCCATAGTTTTTCTCTACTCATCCCATTTGTGAGAATAGTTCTATTCTTCCGGCATTTAATCTTTTCCTTTGGCATTGCCGAATCTTCTCTCTAGTGCTAGCCGAATCCCCATGTTAAGGAAACTTGGTCGTCTAGATCTAAAAGCCGAAAATCGTTAGTCTCTAATTTCAGGATTTCAAGGTAAGGGATCTATTAGTTTTAACGTGTAATTTGGGATTTATTAACCTTGGCCGATTGTTGAAGGGGCTAAATCTTTGTGTGTTTTTCCGGCTTTTGAGCAAGGCTTTACATTGAGGATAATAGATCCGGATAGCAAGGACATCGACTAAGAATATTGGATTTCGCGATATCAGGTGTGTAATACTTCCCCACCATCTAGGTCTAATCATAAAATGCATGATCATAAGATTTATATGTTTTGATAATTGCCGACATCTCGATTTATTGATGAAAGCCCAAGGAGGGTAAAAGCGGTTCACCAGGTTAGTAAGTAATCTTTTTATATGTTATAAGTAAAATGCTTGTATGTGATTGCATGGGTTGGGTTGATGAAAGGAGGAAGTTATACGTTATATGTGTAGCGGTTTTACCGTGATCTGATGTAGCGGCTAATGCCGTGAACTGTTATACGGGCTTCGGCCATTAAATGTTATACGGGCTTCGGCCATTATATGTTATAAGGGCTTCGGCCATCATATGTGGATGAGCAGCATGACTGCCATCATGGTGTGTAGCGGTGTGGGTCGATTGTAGAAATCCCCAATGGTGTGTACGGTTGGTACGGGGGCGTGTAGCGGATGGAAACCTAGGCAAACGGGTTGGGCCTTGCATATTATTTGTTATTAATTTCTATTATGAGTATTAAACTGTTTACTTTGTTTAACGGGCTTAGGGCCCAAAATCTAGTGGTGCATGAGGGTTGCACACTGAGTCTCGCGACTCACCCTTTTAATTAACCTTTCAGGTGATACCTAGTGCTTCGGACCGGGCTGGAGAGGAACGCAAGGTGGCCATGCAAAAGACCAACTGGACCCAGCAAAAAGTCTCAAGTTAATACTTTATATTTTTAATTAATGGATTTTAAATCTCGTTGTAATAAGGCTATGGGCCACTAGTTTATGTTTTGTTTTATTTTGAGCTTTAATTACTTTTAGTTATTTAAATTCTTATTGAACTAATGTATCTATTTAAATTTGGGTTTTTTTAATTTATAAAGGCATATTTTATTTAAACTATCAACTATTAAATTTCTCTCGAATAAGAAGATAAACTTTAGAAAAATATTTTTTCTGAAAATACGACATGTTCTTCAAAAAATTTTAGTGACATACCAGATCCGGTCGTGGTGTTTGGGCCGGGTTTGGGGTGTTACAGCAATCTTAGAAGATATGATTTTGTAATCTTAGAGATTTAATTGTGGATACCTTTTAATCTTAGCCGTTGATGTAATTGATCTGTACCGTTGGATTTGGGGAGGCTCAACTATAAATAGAGGCCTCTCCCTTCATTGTAAAGGACTTGAGTTTTGAGTAATAAAAATTCTTGAGAGCATTCACTCAAATTTCTCTCTCTTTTGCGTTCTTATTTTCTGTGGTTTGTTCTTATTTTGTTCTTCGCTCATCTTCGTTTCTTTTTGAGTTGCTTCCGTTCGAGTTAGATTTTGGTGGAGGAATTTCGTTGAATCCTCATATTGCGGGAGTTAGATTGACTCTTGCATTTTTTTAACTTTTTTTTATTTATCCATTTAATTGCTTAATCATTATTTATTCATTTATTTTAATTATTTTAATTTTTTTTTATTTTTTGCTTTTCCTTATTTACGTTAAATTGCTTTATCATATATATTATTATTTTTATTTTCTATATATTATCTATGTATTATATCTTATTTAACTTTAATCATATTATGTATTATTTGAAAATTTGTATGTTGTACATCATCTAAATTGTTTTATTATTAAGGCAAAATTTTCCATATATTGTTTATTTAAAATATGTATATTATCTATTTTTAAATGGAGTATTATATATTTATTATAAGTTATCCTTTATACATTTTTATTTAAAGTTTTTTATATTATTTATTTAAAATATATTTTTATTTTATTATGTATATATTAACTATTTTAGATTTTGCCATATCGTTTTTTTTATTTGTTTATTATTCTTATGTTTGCTTTAGCATGGTCATTTTATTACTTGTATCATTTGCTATTTTATGTTATTCTTTCTCTTAATTGCCTATATTAGTATTAAATGTGATTATATCATGTAATTGTAGTATATTGCTTTGGTATTTGTGTTTTGTAATGTATTAATGATACATTTTACTCAAATCATTGTTTTAAAATATATCTCATTTAATTACCACATTTTATCCAAAAGTTTTTCTTAAATAAGGCAATGTTTTGTGTTTAGAAATTCGGGAAATAGTGCCCTAACGTGCTGGGTTTCGATTTTCCGTTTGACTAAATAACTAAATATCCTTTTAATGAATTTTGTAAATCATGAGATGATGTTGGTTATGAGGGTTTAAAACATCATGTCCTAACGTGCTGGATATGATGTTTGTATTTTTTCGGAACAAAGGAATCTCAAGTTCCCACTCAAATTGTTCAAGTTTTAAAGAAATCATGTTTTCAAATCTTTTCGAATTTTCGACATTAGGACAATAACTAATCAATCCGATACCAATTTTGGGCGTTACGAGGGTGCTAATCCTTCCTCGTACGTAACCGACTCCCGAACCCATTATCTTGAATTTCGTAGGCCAAAATCAATGTTTTGAAATAAAATGTTTTATAAGGTGATCCGATCACACCTAAGCAAAAAGGGATTGGTGGCGACTCCATTTTCGTTTTTAAATTCGACCCCGTTTTTTTTCAAAACTTAAAAATGGTTCCGACAGCTTGGCGAATCCACTGGGGAACAATAAGAAAGTCAAGCCGTAAAATTTTGATTATTTTCTGTCCTTTGTCAGAAATTTGAAAATTCGATTTGAAAATTTGATTTGAAAATTATGATCCTTTTGTTGCATTTGTTTGTGTCATTGCATATAATTATTTTTTTTTGTGCATATTGCATTGCATGACCGTTGTGGTCGCACTCTTAAGTGGGAGTGAGAAACTATGTCTTCGTGAGGTTTTCACCTCCGCATGGGCTAGTGGATTGCTTCCGGGATACATCTGTACCTATGTCTTCGTGAGGTTTTCACTTTCGCATGGCCATAGGGAAATGTATTCCCCTGAACTGAACTCGATCTGTATGAGCCTATAATAGGTGAAGATTGAGGAATCTACTGGTTCAGGTACCTTTTCTTTAGAACTAAACCGCATATAGTGAACCCTAAGAGCCCACCTTAGGTAGAACTATGTCAAACCCTAGTGGTCACCCAGATAGGTGCTCTATTTTGTTATTTATTTCTCTTGTGCTAACGTGTTCTTTTTTGTTTTGATTGCATTACATTCACATCATAGAAAAGAGGTGTTGATTCAAATTCGATTGCTAAATAGAAGAGTTTGTCATGAGAAAATGGATTTCTTGATAAAGTGGATTAATATACGGTCGTCCGAATATGGTCCAAGTAAACACAACAAGAGAAGACTGATAGTCCGTGAAGGAATATAAGACTTTATTGCCCAAGGATTCAAGCTGACGAAGACTATTCGAGAGCCGTCACGTCTCGATTTTCTAACAAGCATTGCGAGGATAAGTGAGTAATGAGTTGCGGCCCAAGCAAAAAGGAGCTAGTGGAGGCATCTATTAGAAGTTTGCAAGATTTGACCTTTGTGAAGAAGGGGATTGATGTTTTTGCTTGGAATATGAGGGCAAGGCCGCATATGTAATCCGTTTTATGTAAAGAAATTTGCTTTCTAGAAAAGTTGTTCTAATGGAATTGAATTCAGAATCAACGCCTCTCTTTCTTTTGCATTCATTCCATGCATTTGCATTGCATTGCATCATTTGCATTAGACTTTTACAAAAGGACCCTAATTAGTTGAAGTTATTTCAGAAAAAGAGAGAAAGTTAATCTGGAAACTAAACATCGTTACGGTACTCGCGCTAAGACGAAAGATATGGATCAAAGACTTGAACAGTTCCAAAGAGACATGCAAGACCAGCTGCAAGAGCAGTCGGCAAAGATCCAACAAGATATGAGGGAACCGGGGAACAAAGTTTCCAAGCCCTTGCATACTTGGGAGTGTTCTGAATAATGGGACTGTGGAAGAGATCCCTGTATTTTTAGAGCTAATCTAGAGTAATATTCAAAACACGCTTGTTGCCTTAAGCCTAGAGGCAATAAGAACCCTTTTATGAAATAGGCTTGTGTCCGGAATTTTTATTTCAATAAAATGTATCTTTTTGAGCAAATATTCTTTTATTTTTTCATTTCATACTGTACAAACAATTGTTATTAGTTTTTTCTTTTGTTTGTTCTTTAGACTTTCTTTCAAGTATTCTTTCATTCTTCATTCATGACCATACAAATAATCATTCTTTGAATCATTTATTCTTTGGAATCTTCCTTCGAACCTACAATAGGTCTCCAGATATCAACGATGTGAGCAACGTTGTTACTGACTCAGAGTCTCCTTTTGAGTAAGATATGTGTCTAGAGGGATCTCAGGACTTTGAAGATGACAGAGATTGTAACCTATCTTCTGATTTATTAAGAATGGTAGAACAAGATGAAAAATAGACCCTACTCTACAAAGGGTTAGTGGATATTATGAGCCTAGAAAAGAGGTGAAGATTGTAGCCTAGCTCACCATAGAAATAAGGTGAGACATCATTGAGTTATTTTGAAGAATTCAAAGATGTTTTTGCACGACCATATCAGGACATGCTTGGGCTACTGAGACGCGGGTACGTTGAAATCTTAAAAGAGGTCCATAAGGATGTCAGAAGGACACATGCTAATGGTTTTACAATAGCCAAGCTAATCATGAGGTTTGGGTACTGCTAATCTACATAGAAGGGGATGGCATCAGTTATGTCGTATTTAAGGAGACAAGATTCATATGCCTCATTAATTTCTTCACAGACTCTCTCTATATGGGGCAGGCCAATCTTGGCAAAATTTCTAGTATACATCGATTTATCTTGGTGGTCATCGATTACTTCACTAAGACGGAGAAAGTAGCTTCACATGTCAATTTTACAAGGTCGCATAAAAAAAAAAAAGACCGTGCAATCGACAAAGAATGCCAAAAAGGACAATGTCAAAAGTTTGTAGTCTGTTCAAAGATCAGACGCCATATCATAAAGCAACAAAGGCAGCCAAAAAGAAAAAACAAAACAAGGATTGTAAGAAAGATGACCGAGACTTGTAAAGATTGGCATAAGAAGCTACCATTTACTCTCTATGCTTATCAAACGTCGACCAGGACTTTCGCTGGGGCAATACTTTTCCCATTGGTTTATGGAATAGAAGTGGTTTTGCCCATGAAAATCGAGATTCCTTTGCTCCAAGCTTTGATTGAGTCAAGAATTAGATGAAGTAGAATGTCTCCAGTGAACTTGGCTGAAGAAAAGGGTTTGAAAGTATTCATCATAGTCAAAAAATGGATGATGCTGATTTATGTCGAAAATGGTCCACCCAAGGGAATTTCATGATGGGGACCTGGTATTGAAGAAGATCCTTCTTATACAAAAGGATTCTAGAGGAAAGCAGATGCCAAACTGGGAAGGACCTTATGTAGTAAAAAGGGTCTGTTCTATAGGAGCATTGATATTGACCGAGAAGGATGGCAAAGACTTGCCCAATCCGGCGAATTTAGGTTCAGTCAAAAAGTATTTTACCTGAAAGGGGAAAGGCCAAGGTGAAAACCCGCAAAGGGCGCCTTGAAAAAAAAAAGGAGAGGCCAAGGCAAAAACCCGCAAAAGGCGCTTTGAGACCAAAGGGGTTTTGAGCCGAAAACCCGAAAAGGGCGGCTCAAATTTTGATCAAAGATAGGGCATGTGGTAATCTTGCTAGGCCTGAATTAACAATGAGAAAGTATGCTACATCTTGGGGCATTGACAAAGTACTCCAGATCCTCTAAACACGTATTGAGCTCAAAATGGTCCTCAAGAAATTTGTACAGAGAAGCTCAGGCTGCGATATCTGGGGCACCTAGCTTCTATCTTACCCATTTTGAATTTGCTATCTTTGATTACTTTATTCTTTTCAAGATATACCCCAATCAATTTTCTTTTATGGCATTGGCTATCTTTGATTACTTTATTCTTTTCAAGATACGCCCCAATCAATTTTCTTTTATTGCCTTAGTTATCTTTGATTAACTTATTTGTTTCGAGCTATGCTCCTGATTAATTTCCTTCTTGTCCATTTTTGTGATCTTTTTCAAGCATTTTATATTGAAATAACGATTAATGGACTAATAATACTTTCATAAAAGGAGTTTCGCATATTACTCTGGAAGCTTCTACATAATGTGAGAACCTAAAACAGGACTATTGTTTAGAACTCACCAAGCTTAAGGGTTGGAAATATTGAAAGATGATTATCTCTTTGGATTTTTATTGGTTGAACAAAAAGATAAGACATTTGGTCAGTGATACCTTCTCGAAAAATAACGAGCAATGTCAACCCAAGTGTAAAAGTGGATCATTTCTGGGAAAAGAAAAATGATACTCTGCATTCATGCAAATTTCAGGCATATACATCTGGTCATTACACCCAGGAAATGGTGTAACAGATCAAATTGATTGAAGATGATACAAATTTTATACCTCTGAGTGGCAGCAGGATGGATGGAAGAAACCAAATGTTATTCCCCTGAAGTTGCAGTGGGAGGTACAAACTTTATGTCCCAAGGTTCAAGTGGAGTGGACTCAGAGTTACCATGGGGCAAATTATTTGAGCAGAATATGATTGATACTTCAAGAGGAACGAGGATGAAGAACAAATGAGTGATGACACCTTAAGTAGGAATCATGCTCATAACATTTCTACATTCATATATCATAGCGCGTCTAATTAGGAGCATTTGATTCATTTCGATCAGGCATCCTAATCATTCGGCATAAGCATATACCCATTCTATGTGTCATGTCCTCTATAGGACAATGTAGTAGGGTAGATTGACGCTTTCGACCGCATCCCCGAGTTTGCGGTGGAGCGATTGAAGATAGCAGATCTTGTCTTCCGAGATTGCAAAGTGGGAGCGGATCGAAGATACCACCGCATCCCCGAGTTTGCAAAGTGGAACAGATCAAGACAAGCAGATCTTATCTTCCCGAAGTTGCGAGTGAAGCGGATCGAAGATACCGACCGCATCCCCGAGTTTGCGTGGGAACGGATCGAAGACAACAGATCTTATCTTCCCGAAGTTGCAGGAAGCGATCGAAGATATTAGCCTCGCCTCCACGAAGTTTCAATGAGCAGACTAAAAACGAGAGATCTTATCTTCCGAAGTTGCGGAAGCGATCGAAGATATTAGCTCGCCTCCCCGAAGTTCTGTGGAGCGGCATCAAGACAAGCAAATCGATCTTCCCGAAGTTGCAAGAAGCGGATCGAAGATATTAGCTTCGCTCAAGTTGCAAGTTGCGTGAGCGCATCGATGACAAAGCAGATCTTATCTTCCCGAAGTTACTGAAGCAGATCGAAGATATTATCCCGCCTTCCCGGTTGCGTGAGTAGATCAAGACAAGCAGATCATATCTTCCGAAGTTGCAGAGAAGCAGATCAAAGATATTAGCCCGCCTCCTCGAAGTTGCAATGAGCAGCATCGAAGACAGCAGATCTTTTCTTCCTGAAGTTGCAGGAAGCAGATCGAAGATATTAGCCTACCTCCCTAAAGTTGCAGCGGAGTAGACTAGAGACAACAGATCTTTTCTTCCTGAAGTTGCAGGAAGCAGATCGAAGATATTAGCCTGCCTCCCTAAAGTTGCAATGAAGCGGATCGAGACAGCGAGATCTTATTTTTCCGGGTTACAGAAGCAGATCGAAGATATTAGCCTGTCTCCCTGAAGTTGCAGCGGAACAGACTGAAGACAGCAGATCTTATCTTCCTGAAGTTGCAGGAAGCAGATCAAAGATATTAGCCTGCCTCCTTGAAGTTGCAGCAGAGCAGACTGAAGACAGCAGATCTTATCTTCCTGAAGTTGTAGGAAGCAGATCGAAGATATTAGCCTGCCTCCCTGAAGTTGCAGCGGAGCAGACTGAAGATAGCAGATCTTATCTTCCTGAAGTTGCAGGAAGCAGATCGAAGATATTAGTCTGCCTCCCTGAGTTTGCAGCAGAGCAGACTGAAGACAGCAGATCTTATCTTCCTGAAGTTGCAGGAAGCAGATCAAAGATATTAGCTTGCCTCCCTGAGTTTGCAGCGAAGCAGACTGAAAATAGCAGATCTTGTCTTCCTGAATATTGCAGTGAAGCAAGATCAAAGATACTAGTCTCACTTTCCTGAAGTTACAGTAGGATGGATTAAATCTACAAGAGCATGTCTTATCTCCGTGAAGTTGCAGTAGAATAAGATTAAAGCTACAGATTCAATCTCCTTGAAGTTGCAGTTGGGTTAGAGACTACTTGAAGAAGATGAGGATCAATAAGTTAAGACTCGGCAAGACCGGGCAAAATTGGTCCTTTTATAGTCTTTGATCCATTCTCGTTACACGACAATGAGCAAAGAGGGGCAGCTGTAATAGGCCAATTTAGCCCGGACCCATACACAAAAATAATAAACCCAAAATAATACAAAAGGGTCAAAGTCCAGTCCAAAATATATCATTTGGCCCGATCGGAATGGTCCATTACTTGAATAGATTGAAGGTCCATATACAAGCTTGACGTATATGGAAACACAATCTTCAAGGATATGCAATCTTAGATATGATATGAAATCCTAGAAGATATGATATACAATCTTAGATATGATATGCAAATCTTAGATATGATATGCAATCCTAGAAGATATGGTATGCAATCTTAGAAGATATGATATGCAATCTTAGATATGATATGCAAATCTTAGATATGATATGCAATCCTAGAAGATATGGCATGCAATCTTAGAAGATATGATTTTGTAATCTTAGAGATTTAATTTGTAGATACCTTTTAATCTTAGCCGTTGATGTAATTGATCTGTACCGTTGGATTTGGGGAGGCTCAACTATAAGTAGAGGTCTCTCCCTTCATTGTAAAGGACTTGAGTTTTGAGTAATAAAAATTCTTGAAAGCATTCACTCAAATTTCTCTCTCTTTTGCGTTCTTATTTTCTGTGGCTTGTTCTTATTTTGTTCTTCGCTCATCTTCGTTTTTTTTTTAGTTGCTTCCGTTCGAGTTAGATTTTGGTGGAGGAATTTCGTTGAATCCTCATATTGCGGAAGTTAGGTTGACTCTTGCATTTTTTTAACTTTTTTTATTTATCCATTTAATTGCTTAATCATTATTTATTCATTTATTTTAATTTTTTTAATTTTTTTTTCTTTTTTGCTTTTCCCTATTTACGTTAAATTGCTTTATCATATATATTATTATTTTTATTTGTTATATATTATCTATGTATTATATATTATTAACTTTAATCATATTATGTATTATTTGAAGATTTGTATGTTGTACATCATCTAAATTGTTTTATTATTAAGGCAAAAATTTTCATATATTGTTTATTTAAAATATGTATATTATCTATTTTTAAATGGAGTATTATATATTTATTATAAGTTATCCCTTATACATTTTTATTCAAAGTTTTTTATATTATTTATTTAAAATATATATTTATTTTATTTTATATATATTAACTATTTTAGATTTTGCCATATCGTTTTTTTTATTTGTTTATTATTCTTATGTTTGCTTTAGCATGGTCATTTTATTACTTGTATCATTTGCTATTTTATGTTATTCTTTCTCTTAATTGCCTATATTAGTATTAAATGTGATTATATCATGTAATTGTAGTATATTGCTTTGGTATTTGTGTTTTGTAATGTATTAATGATACATTTTACTCAAATCATTGTTTTAAAATATATCTCATTTAATTACCACATTTTATCCAAAAGTTTTTCTTAAATAAGGCAATGTTTTGTGTTTAGAAATTTGGGAAATAGTGCCCTAACGTGTTGGGTTTCGATTTTCCGTTTGACTAAATAACTAAATATCCTTTTAATGAATTTTGTAAATCATGAGATGATGTTGGTTACGAGGGTTTAAAACATCATGTCTTAACGTGCTGGATGTGATGTTTGTATTCTTTCGGAACAAAGGAATCTCAAGTTCCAACTCAAATTGTTCAAGTTTTAAAGAAATCCTGTTTTCAAATCTTTTCGAATTTTCGACATTAGGACAATAACTAATCAATCCGGTACCAATTTTGGGTGTTACGAGGGTGCTAATCCTTCCTCGTACGTAACCGACTCTCGAACCCATTATCTTGAATTTCGTAGGTCAAAATCAATTTTTTGAAATAAAATATTTTATAAGGTGATCCGATCACACCTAAGCAAAAAGGGATTGGTGGCGACTCCATTTTCGTTTTTAAATTCGACCCCGTTTTTTTTCAAAACTTAAAAATGGCTTCGACAAAATGCACATAACCATATTGATACATTGACATTAATGTTTTTCAATGCATATTCATTACATATTCTTTGGCTCATTTACTTAGCCATTGCTTTTTCACATTCCTTATCATGAGTATCACTTGTACCCATAGCTCATTTAAACACATTTTCACTTATTTCTCATCAAATATATACACATATTCACCATAGTAGGCTTATATAAACATTTACCTTTCGTACACACATAGTCAACATTTCTAACGTACCTGAAACGGATTTACAACTCACATAGTCGTTCATTTCTCGGACTTGCCCGTTGAACCGTTCGGAATCTAATAGGATACTCAGAGTGCTCGAAATAATCGTACAATGCCAACGTCCCAGACGTGGTCTTACATGTATCCAGATATCGATGCCACTGTCCCAGACAGGGGTCTTACACGAATCAAATACGATGCCAATGTCCCAGACATGGTTTTACACGTAAATCTCATATCGATGCCAACGTCCCAGACGTGGTCTTACACGAAATCTCGAATCAATGCCAAAGTCCCAGACGTGGTCTTACATGATATCACATAACGGACACCTATGTCATGACATATGCTATCCTATCTATTCCTAGGTTCATACGGGACTTCTCAGACTTTAACAACTTGTCGATATATACGTAAGCTCGAATTTCTCATACATTCCATCTCAATGGATATTCATAGCAATTCAAGTCTCATATATACACAAATAATTCAATTCAAATACATTTATTTGTATATCGACTTACCTCGGATTCGGATATTTGATCGGATTCGGTTATTCGACAACTTTTGACTTTCAACGATCTAAGTCTGTTTCCTTCGGTTCTTGATCTATACATATTCAAATTTAACCCATTTATTCAATAACTCATTCAATTCAATCCAAGAACACATATTTAGGGCAATTTGCAAATTAGCCCTCACATTTTCACATTTGGACAATTTAGTCCCTATTTCACAAAATCACAAAATACACATAATTTCAAATTACCCATGCCTAGCCGAATTCTCATGTAGCTCATACAAGTCCTTACATTTCATTTATTTCACAATTTAGTCCTTCAAAATATTATTTTCTCAATTAAGCTCAAAATACTCAAATTCATCAAAACTCCAAAGACAAAACTTATTAATCTATCACATATCATTCATAATTCATCCTCAAACATCATAAATCTCATAAATTCATCAAGGGATCTTTTCAAAAACATCATCAATTCACAAAATTTAAGCATGGGTTTCAAAGTATTCGAAGCAACGATTACAAAAACGTAAAAATTATCAAAAACCGATCAAAAACACATACCCGATTTATGCTTGAACCATGGCCGAATGAAACAAATGCTCAAACCTTGTTTTTCTTTCCTATTTTCGGTGGTGGATGGATGAACAATCCACTATCATCTTTCATTTGTTTTATTTAACTTAACATAATTATTCAATTACCATTTTACCCATTTATTAATCATATAAGACAAATAAACATTATGGTTATTATGTCATTTAACAAACCACTATCTCATTAATGGTTTAATTTCCTCATAAGGCCTCCTCATTTAAAAGCCACATCAAATTAGCCATTAATCAAATAGAAAGCCACTTTTACGAATTACGCGGTTTAGTCCTTTGCTCAAATTAAGCACACAAACAGACAAATTTTCATACGAGACTTTCACACATGCTTAATCACATATCAAAGACACGGAAAATAATATTAAAATATTATTCTAACTCAGATTTGTGGTCCCGAAACCACTGTTCCGGCTAGGGTATAAACCGGACTGTTACAATGTAGGACATGTAAAAAAATAAAAATAAAGAAGAATACAAGACAGCAGTCACAACTGAATTTGTGGAAAGTGATTTATATTAAAATTTCGTGGGTGGCTAATTAATTAATTAAGACATTATTTTTGATTGGTGGAATAAAATAAAATTAGTTTAGTTAAGACAAAAGAGCAGTCGTCCGTCCCCTTTTCCCTAACAAAAGTGTCCATTTCCAAAAGCTTTAATTAAATTGTTATCAGATAAGGGGTGCCCAACTCCCCCTCCAAATGCCTTTAATTTCTTTCTTTATTAAAGTATTATCCTAAACCCAATGTTGGTGTGCCACATCAGTTCAGCTTTTATATTAATAATAATTCGGATTGAATTGATTAATTAAATTGAAAATTAGTTAGAGTCATAGTTTGGAGAAAGGTTAAAGATCGGTTGATTTAGAGTCATAGTTTGGAAGAGTCACTATCTCATTCACCAATATATTGTGAATGACTGTTTATTCAATGTTTTTTTTTTTTTTTTTTGCGAACAAAACTATTTATCCAATGTTTTCTCTTTTATTGTAGGGGACATATTTTTTTGTGCTTCCATAAGTTTATTTGGTTGGAGGATTAATTGTTCTTTTCTCTAAGGCTTTTGTGGACGGTGATTTTCCCTAATATATTCTTATGCTTTACATAATTAGTTCTTTTCTCTTTAATTATATTATTAATAATAATTATATTTACATTACATTTCTGCATTGTTTTATTCTTTATTACATCTCAGATAAATTGTTATAATTATATAGGAATAGGATACTATTTAATTGACAATTCATCATGTGATGTATACAATATGATAGTTTAATTGGCAAACATGAAATACTGCAGTGGATGAAACCCAATAACTTATATAACTTAGATAAATATATAACTTACATAAATATATATCATATCATAACTTACATAACTTAGATAAATATATAACTTACATAACTTACATAAATATATATCATATCATAACTTACATAACTTAAATAACTTACATAAATATATATCATATCTATGGACTTACATAACTTACATAACTTACATAATTTACATAACGTACATAAATATATATCATATCATAACTTACATAACTTACATAGTTTACACCCATTAGATACTTGATACTTGATATGTATTATCTATTTTAGTACAATGACATGATTTAAATCAATTGAGAACATTTAAGTAACCGTAATTTATTGTCAACTTTAGACTTCAAGAACTACGAAATGGATAAGAGTTGGATGAATTTGTCAAGGGTAAGCAACGACTATCAAAATGGACTACAAACTTTTCTAAATTTAGCATTTCAAAATGCAAGCCAAGAGAATATGATTCTTTGCCCGTGTAAGAAGTGTGGCAACATCAATTGGCATTTTCGTGAAGTTGTCTACGAACATCTAATTGTTGATGGCTTTATTCGGGGGTATAAAAAATGGATTTTCCATGGAGAGTGTACACCTAGTAGAACCTCTTCAACGATTAATCCGGCTTATCCTCATAGTGCTTACCATCAGTCTGTTAGAGAAGATGACATGGGATGTATGTTGCGGGATGCATTTAATATGCACAGTCATGGTTTGCAATCGTTTCCACCTGCCTTTATTGTATCCGATGATTGTAATATTGGTGGAAATGCTTTTACCGAAATGGGAAGAAGTGTACCTGATGAAGAGCCAAATGGAGAAGCGGCAAAGTTCTACAAGTTACTTAATGAAATGAATGAAGAACTTTATGAGGGATCAAAATATTCAAAAATGTCCTTCTGCATTCGCCTATTTCACTTGAAATGTTTGGGAGGGTGGACCGGAAACTCTTTTACAATGCTGTTAGAGTTTTTGAGAGATATGTTTCCGTTTGTAAAAATCTCTCATTCATGCAAAGATATGAAGAAACTGATAAAAGATTTAGGCCTTGGGTACAAGAAAATTCATAGTTGCCCAAATGACTGCATGTTGTATTGAGGTGATCGGAAAATTCATAATTGAAATTTCTTTCTAATTAAAACCATTATTATCACATTAACTCGATTTATGAATTCCCCTATTAGATTTGACTCTAATCCGGTAGATTTATGTCATCATATTTCTAGGATTGCATGCAACTCCACTCAATTACACTAGATCTACTCTTAAACAGGGCCTATTCCTCATCTAATTTAAGCACATCAAATATGGATCAATAATCTAGAACTGTCAAACCAAGAATTAAGCACATATAATTGAGAACAAGATCTAAATATTTATTGCATAAAATAAAAATTAAAAGACAGAATTCATCATAGGGTTCATCTCCCTAGGTATTTAGAAAATTAGTTCATGCTTGAAAAAAAAATCCAAAACACGGTATAACCAAAAGAAATAAAGAAACTCATGATAATTTCTTAAGAAATTAATCGGGAATATTCAATCTTGACAGAAATCTACTTTAGAATCAGCTTCAATAGTGTTTTCCGAGTTGTTTTCTTGAATATTCTATGACGGCTCTCTCCTATCTTCTTATTTTTGTCATTATACGCCTTAAAATACCCGAAAAACCTAAAAATTGTGTTTTTTGCTGTTCAGAGTGCGAATTCACGCAATTGACATGACTTGCCACATGGCCATGTGGCCAGGCCGTGTGGAAGGGGTTAGCCCGTATGACTTTTGTACCTTACTCTGATTTTCTAGTTTTCACTCATTTTTCGCTCATTTTACTCCCAAATGCTCTCCTAAGTATAAAAACATGAATTTAAAGGATTAGGAGCATAAAGTTCACCATTAACATCGAATAATCACCCAAAAACGTATTAAGAATGAGATTAAAACATGTTACTTTTAGCACTTATCAGCCAAAAAAGCTATTAGTAAAAAAATTAATAAAGTAATTGAACCCTTAAAAAAATTGATCTTATTGAACCCTTAATGAAAAAAAATCAACTAATTTCATTAACAGAAATTGTCAGTTAATCGATTTGACTGTTAGCGGTGCTAACATGACAAACAACACTAACTTGACATATCACGTCAACAAAAATTAAAAAAATTAAAAAAAAATTAAAATATAAACTTTTTAAAAGGTTATTAAAACTTACTAAAAGATTATAAAAATTTAAATATGTAAAAAATCAATAAAAAGATTATAATTTCAACCAAAATTTTAAAAATTATTAAAAGCTATTAAAACTTAGTAAAAAGTTATAAAATTTTAAATATGTAAAATATCAATAAAATTATTATAATTTCTTTTGTCCGGTTTCAAGATTTATTAACTACCTAGAAGATAATATATAAAGAATCAATAAAATTGAAAATTGAGCGCTAAATAAGCTAAACTGAGTAAAATTCTTGAATAAGTTAATGTTTATTGAAACTTCTCAAACTAACAAAACATCAAAAGCTACCCCTCTTTTATTTCCTCTCAGGCTCCCATCCTTACAAACAATCTACCAAACACTAAAAAGCAATCTGAAATATGATTCTGCATTAGCTACTTCATTTGAAGCATTCCCACAAGCATTTGGTAGCCATGGCAGAAGACAAAGTCGTAACATCCTACAACAACACGTCCATAACTGATGCCAAGAAAAACCCTTTCTCTATCAAGGCGGGGCTTGCCCAAATGCTACCTGGAAGTGCTATTGTCGAAGTCTCAACCCTCCACCAAGAAAGAATTGTCGAGGAAACCAGTGCCTGATGTTTAGTCATAACTGAACTAATTGCCTTCACACATGTCGGATCCTTCAATCATCAAACAAATAAAACACAACTTGTAGGTTACAGAGAAATTTTAGGGAAATCATGGGAGTTATGGGAATATGAAAGAAGATGAAAAGAATTGACAGTGTGTTTGGTTCAATGTAAAAGAAATGCTATTATAGGATGGTTCAAGATTAAACAGTAGAACATATGTTTGGTTCAACGAATGCTTAAAACATTGAATGAATCATTCTGGGATTATTCCGAAAGATTGCTTGTTGAATTGACTATTCGAAACATTGCTTAATGATTGTTTAGGATTTTTAAATAAAAAAGTTTTTGACTTAATTTTTAACATTTTAAGTACAGAAATTAAATATCAAATTGTGTCAAAGTATAGGGACTAACCTCATATTTTAGACTTAAAATTATATGTAAAGTATACTAGGTTTTTATTTGAATATAAAAAATTAATTATGCATATTTTAAGTACACATTAATGTGCTAGTTTATGGTGGTGATTTGCTTATTTCTGGGAATGATTCCGATGCTTTGAAAACTTTTAAGGGGTATCTCAGTTCTTGCTTCCATAAGAAGGATCTTAGAGTTTTGAAATATTTTTTGGGGGATAGAGGTAGCTCGTAGCTCTTTGGGATTATTTCTTTGTCAAAAGAAATATGCACTTGATATTATTTCGGAGGTGAGTCTTTTAGGAGCAAAGCCCGCAGGATCCTAATAAATCAAAATCATAAATTAGCATATGTTACAGGGACAGCTTTGTCTGATCCTGAGCTGTACAGACGGTTAATGGGTCGTTTGATTTATTTGGCAGTGGCCATACCTGATTTGGCATACTCGGTTCATGTCTTATCCCAGTTTATGTATGAGCCGAGGTAGGAGCATTGGGATGCGACTTTGCGTGTTGTCCGGTACTTGAAAGGTGTTGGATCGTCAGTACACCCTGTGGTGAAACGGAAAAAATATTTCGGTGATCATCAGCCATGGATCCATGTACGATGAACAAATCGGGTTGAAATAAGAGTCGAAAATATACATTTTCGAAACTAAAAAAGCGACGAATAACGTTGTTGATAGAATCCCTTTGAACGATGTCGATCACAAGCCGCAACAATAACGTCTTGACCTCTATGTAATCCATCCAGTCAAAGAATGAACAGTAAAACTCTCTTGAACTTTTCAGAGAGAATTTTTAAAAACGGCTACTAGACCTTTTAATTTGTTTTTCTTGGTAACCCTAACACAATCCGAGATTCATATTCCTTTTATTTTTCTTTGATATCACATAAATAAATAAAAACGGGATTATTCTCTTATTTTTAGAGAAACAAATGGAAAGCCAGAAAAAGAAATTATATTCTCTCCAAAAGAATATCAATTTTCATATCCTTTTATATTTTAACTAAAATTATTAATATAATTGTTTATATTAATAATTTCGATAAACTATATACAATTAATATTTTGTATAAATCAAATTCATATATTAATTTTATCTATGTTCTCTATTTGTGTACAACAAGTTTGTACATATAATGTGTTCAATATTTGACAATAATTAATTAAATTCATGTGACAGCTAAATACAATACCAAATGTATTTGTATTTTGTTCGCTTCCACTATAGGGAGTGACCCTGTAGGCTTTTGTAATACTAGAACATTTCCAATATTACAAGAAATGAGTGACATCTATCAATGCATCATTGCCATCCAAGTTACAAGAAGTCGTGATTCGATATAACCTTTCTGTGATAATTTGTTTCATGTATTATATCCTTTCATCCTTAATATCTAGATTGGACACAAGTCATAGAATAGTCACATTTGTATAGTCTAAACTCAAATTTCTTGATATTCTGAGTAGATTACAATAAAAAAATAAGTGTGATATCTCATATCAACTTATTCGAGCATGACCATGCATTTCTAGTCTCACTCCATCAGGAGGCCTAATATATTGCTCTTATTATGTAGGAGGGACAAATCCTATCTTGGTCAATCATATCCCACTACATAGATTGCGTCATACCCAACATCAATCTTTATAGTATAACCTGTTATGGTAGACGTTTGACTGTGTCAAAATATACGACTCACGATGTTGGGACAATGATGATCTCAAGTCTGAGGATCATATACATAATTATCACTATGAGTAATGTTGTGATTATTACATAATAATCCGAGAAACATACTCATAGCGGGTCAGCCCAGTATATTGTTCTCTAACACATTCTCATGTATCGATTTTGACATCCCTATGTCAGTGACAACACTTTTTCATCAATCAACTACACTTTAGTCTCAATGCATTATCATTGTCCAAGCCCACAATAATACTTGACTAAGGACCTTTTAAGAATAATCATATTATTCTTAGGACTTTATTATTAACCAATTTTTATACACGCAGAAAAAGAAACCGAAATAATAATGGTAATGTCTTATATTAACAAACAAGGTAAAACGAGTATGTGATTACAATCATATCATGGTTGGTCTTTGGGCATACTCTAACAAAAGGCTCTACTGGCCAAGGGATTTTTTTTGAGATCTTATAGTGATTTGTCCTTGAAAGGGTGATGTGATTCGGATTAGGCTGCTTTTCCGTTAACTCAACGTTTGCTTACTGGCTAGCTTGTCTTTCTAGAACAATCTCTTATTTCCTGGAAAACTAAAAAACAACATACTATTTCCCATTCTTCTACTGAGGCTGAGTATAAGTCTATGGCTTCCGTCACTTGTGAGCTCAAATGGCTGAAAGCTTTGCTATTGAGCTTAGGTGTTCATCATCCTAAAGCAATTCATTTATTTTGTGATAGTAAATATGCATTGCATATTGCACAAAATCCCTTATTTCACAAGCGTACTAAACATATCAAAGTGGTTTTCACTTTGTTAGAGATGCAATCCAGGATGGATTGATTGCACCTTCTTATGTTCCGACCTCCATTCAGGTGGCTGATATTTTTACAAAGGCGCTTGGTAAATCGCAATTTGAATGTCTTTTCAGCAAGTTGGGCATTTATGATCTGCATACTCCAACTTGAGGGGGTGTTAGGATATTATTACGGGATATTACTTTTTAGCAATTTGATTCCTAATGAAATATTATAGGATATTTTTTTTAGCAATTTGTGTAACACCCCTTACCCGTATCGTACGCTGAAACAAGGTACGAGGCGTTACATAACTTAATAACATGCATACAAACACTTTTAGGTTATGATATTTTGTTCAAATTTAAAACTTTTCAAACTTTGGCTTAAAATCCCTAATATGAGCCTACGAGGCCCAAAACATACTTTAGAAATGGTTCGGTACTAAATCAGGCACTTTAGAAAACTTTGGAAAATGTCACTAAAAACAGGGGCACACGCCCGTGTGGCAAGGGACACACCTGTGTGGACAGACCGTGTGGTCACACACGCCCATGTCCCTAGCCGTGTACAAAAACCTTAACATTCAGTTTCTGACATCGTCATTCATTTAGGGTTACACGGCCAAGGCACACGCCCGTGTGCTAGGCCGTGTGGCGAATTTAATTTCGCATTTAAGGTGCAGACTTCACACGGCCAGGGCACATGCCCATGTCCTATGGCCGTGTCCTCCACACGGTTGAGACACACGGCCATGCCTCAACCCGTGTGGTTATTACTAGACATTCTGTTTTGCCAACTTAGGGTGCAGGGGGACACACGATCGATTTACACACCCATGGGCAGACCGTGTGTCACACACGGCCTAGACACACGCCCGTGTGTCTACCCGTGTGGACAAAAACAAGGCTATTTACCAAGCCCTTTTTGCCACCCTTACTTGCACCAGTATAAGCCACATCAAGACATACACACATCAAGGCCACTACACTCTATTCACATGCAAAACTTATCACATACTTATCAATCTAATCATGCAATTTGCTCACTCATGAAAAACATCATCATTTGCATAAATCAACAACAAATATTAGCCATCATCCATGGCCTTATACAAAATGGATCAATCTTCAAGAGGAGACAACACATTTAGCCAAATCAATATGACACTTGACAAAAGACCAAGTCCCTATACATGCCATACTCAAAATGATAATTCTAACTATACCAAATGTTCAGATTGATAGTGTGATCGAGCCTCCGACGTCCTTTGATCCTCGAGCTAGCTTGGCGATACTATAAGAAAATGGAAAGGAAAGGGAGTAAACACAAAGCTTAGTAAGTCGCATGTAAATAATTAACAACAATTACCATGCATTATCATACACATATCATCTTATAAGCTTGCACAAAATTCTCGAATGATTAGAAGCATAACTTACTCATTTTCACCCTTACTAATCATACAACATAATTCAAGCTCATTTCTCATGAATTCTCATGTAGGTACCTATATCACTTACAACATAGTCGTAACTTTTCTCACTTTTGACACAAACTCTAAATTACCATTGAACCAGTTGGAATACCAAAGGATACTCGACAAGCCTTACACAAGAGGGTACGATGCCGATGCCATGTCCCAGACATGGTCTTACACTGGCTCACATATGGAGGTCGATGCCATGTCCCAGACATGGTCTTACACTGGCTCTCGTATTGTGGTCGACGCCATGTCCCAGACATGGTCTTATACTAGCACACATATTAACGCCGATGCCATGTCCCAGACATGGTCTTACACTGGCTTTCATAATGTGGCCGATGCCATGTCCCAGACATGGTCTTACACTAGCACACATATCACCCAATTATCATGGCGTGGGTATCCAGTCTATTCCTAAGGTTCAACCGGGAGTACACCACATCAAATCTCGTCATACATGCTCTTAACAATAATCAAACATTTTATGCAATATCAATTATTTAATGCATAACAACAATAGAGTTGTATTATTTACGTACAACTTACATCGGTGTACAAAATATGGACGACTAGTTCGATTTAGTCCAATAACTTGGTTTTCCCCCGGTCTAGGTCCGGACTCCATTTTTCTTGATCTATAATGATAAAATTCACTCATTTAATCACCACATTAATCAAGACATTCCAAAATTCCTATTGTAACACCCCATACCCGAGTCCGAGGCTCAGACCAGATACGAGACATTACTATGCTTGAACTTACTTAATCATGACATTACGGGCTATAAAATTTCGTTTCGAAATTAAAACTTCTCATTCTTAAACAATTCGTACATTTCATGGGCCTACGAGGCCTTAAACTTGTCTTTCGTAAACTTTGGAACCTTATCAAAAACTTTTCTTCAAACAGGGTTACACGCCTGTGTAATATAAGACACGCGCGCCTGCATAGGCATACACGCCCATGTCCTCGGACCGTGCCCTAAAACTCGAGATTCTGCCAATTTCCACACCGCCATAACACGCCCGTGGTCCTAGCCCGTGTGAAAAACCTTAGCATTCTGACTTATAACACACGGCCATGGCACGCCCGTGGACTTAGACCGTGTACTACATCTTGATATACTGACTTATTTCACACGACCGAGCACACGCCCAAGTTCTAACCGTGTGTCATGCACGGCCTTAACACACGGCCGTGGGATTAGTCCGTGGCCTATTCTTACTTATAAGACTAAGGTGCAGTTTATGCACGGCCTAGACACACGCCCGTGTGTCTAACCGCAGGCACTTAGAGGCTATTTACCAAGCCAATTGCCATCCTGAAATTAAGACCAAACTCAAGCTCAATTCAGCAACTCAATTATTACATCTTTCATGAACAATATAACATGCTTCATTGATATTAATAACATACATACTTAGTCAAACTTGGCCAATCACTTAGCCATTTACAAAAGAATAATAAACTTAATAGCCTATACTTTGGCTCTTCTTAAAACATTTACTCAAAATGTAATGCTACCTATACATGCCATACTTAAATAAACAACTTGGCTATACCAAAATAGCGATTGATAGTGTGCTCCGAGCTCCAATGACGGTGATCCTCGATATTAGCTTGGCGGGACTACATAGAAAGAAAGAATGAAAGACATAAGCATTTAGCTTAGAAAGTTTGCATAATACACATAGCAACATTCTTACTTAATATAGACCATTTGATATAAACAATGGCATCATAAATTCAGCTATATAAAGCTTACTTACTCATACTTGATTCTTACATAACTCATGAAACTTACTAGTCTCATACTTGATAGGCAAACAAAGTACCTATATCTCTAGATCACATTGATCAGCATACTTGAACATAATACTCATAATTTCTAATTCGTCATTCATAACATGAATAATATTCTGTCCCCACTTGATAATGATTTTGCTTACTAAACTTTCTTGTTATCTCTTGTGAGCTTATCTCATTTTCCCGATGAATTCCTATGAAATAATCGAGAATACCAAATCTCTTACCATGAACTTGATGCTAAAGCCATATTTTGGATATGGTCTTACATGGGATATCTCATCTTGGTTTCAAGGCCATGTCTTGACATGGACTTATATGAAATCTTCCTCTTGATAACTTTTTCAATGCCAAGCTTGGATCCTTGGACTTACATGATAACTTGTTCAATGCCAAGCTTGGGTCCTTGGACTTACATGATAAACTTGTCAATGCCAAGCTTGGTTCCTTGGACTTACATGATAAACTTGTCAATGCCAAGCTTGGGTCCTTGGACTTACATGATAAACTTGTCAATGCCAAGCTTGGGTCCTTGGACTTACATGATAACTTGCTTGATTGTCGATGCCATGCCTCGGCTTGGTCTTATACGGACTTTCTCATACTTGATCTCATTAATTTCATTGTTTAACTTGACGTTAAACAATTTCATAATAACATTGTATATTATACTAAGCAATTCAATGATATAAATCATAAAGCTTAGAAATCATACAAACTTACCTTAATATACAAAATGTAGCTAGGTATGCAATTTAGTCCTCGACCTTGTTCTTGCCTCGGTTTTGATTCGGGCTTCATTTTTCTTGATCTATAGTCATAAATAGATCATTTAATACTCACATTGACTAAATTGACTCTTAAATCATACTTTGGCAAAATTACTATTTTGCCCCTAAACTTTCTCATATTTGCACTTTTGCCCTAAGGCTCGTAAAATAATTTTCATTCAACTTTCCTAAACTTCATGCTTAGCTGAATCATTTTCTCTACTATAACAATCATCAATTCTTTCTATTTTTAACATGTATGACCAATTTTCATAACTATTACAAAATGGTCCATACTATCATCTTTCATGAAATTCACTTAGAAAAAGATGTTTATCTAACATCAAACTCTCATAAACTTCCATAAAACATCATTTAACATGCATATAAATCATGGGTGGATTTTTGAACATGCACTTTAGCTCACTTTATAGCTAAAAATAGCTTACTCATGCTACTGGGACTTCAAAAATACGAAGAATATCAAAAACGGGGCTAAGATGAACTTACTAGCAAGCTTGAAAGATGAACAAACCCTAGCTTCAGGTTCTTCAAAATTTCGGCACACACAAGGAAGAAGATGAATGATTTTTATCATCTTTTTCCTTTATTAATCATTTAATAGGTAAATGACCAAAATGCCCTTCTCTTAAAAATATCACCATTTACTAGCTCATGTCCATTTTTGTCCAAAAATTATGATCTGGGAAAATTGCTATTTAAGGACTTATAATTGCTATTCTAGAGCTATTTCATACAAAATGCTTCTAGAAACTCACATTTTACAACTTTTGCAATTTGGTCCTTTTTGACCATTCAACTTCAATTTAGCAAAATTGCTTCATGAAACTTCCACACTAACATGAAAACATGGCATGAACCTTAAAAACTCATAAATTCACCTCAGATTAGTGGTCTCGCACCACTATTCCGACTAGGCCCTAAATCGGGCTGTTGTAATTCTCCCCCTTAGGGATTTTCGTCCTCGAAAATCTTACCAGCAAAAAGGTTTGGATACTGGTTTCTCATACTCTCTTCTGGTTCCCATGTGGCTTCTTCTAATCCATGTCTTTGCCACAATACTTTCACTAAGGTAATACTTTTCTTTCTTAGCTGCTTCACTTCCCGAGCTAATATCTTGACCGGTTCTTCACCATAAGTCATGTCGGGATGAATCTCTACCTCTGACTGGGGAATTACATGCGAATGGTCTGATCGGTAGCGTCTTAACATTGACACGTGAAACACATCATGTATCTTTTCTAACTCTGATTGCAAAGCCAATCTTTAAGCTACAGGCCCAACCTTCTCGGTAATCTCATACGGTCCAATAAAATGTGGACTCATCTTGCCTTTCCGGCCAAATCAGAGAACTTTTCTCCAAGGTGACACTTTCAAGAAAACTTTATCTCTGACTTGATACTCTATCTCTTTTCTCTTTAAGTCCGAATAGGACTTCTATCTGTCTGATGCAGCTTTTAAACTTTTTCGTATCACTTTCACTTTCTCTTCAGCTTCTCTAACCAAATCAACCCCGTGAATTTGGTTTTCTTTAAGTTCGGTCCAATAAAGAGGCGTTCGGCACTTACGCCCATATAAAGCCTCATAAGGCGCCATCTTTAAGCTCGACTGAAAACTATTATTGTAGGCAAACTCTACTAATGGGAGAAACTTTTCCCAACTGCCTCGGAGTTCAAGAATACAACATCTGAGCATATCTTCGAGTACTTGAATTAACCTCTCGGATTGACCGTTAGTTTGAGGATGAAAAGCGGTACTAAAGTTCAACTTTGTACCCAAGGCCTCTTGTAACTTCTTCCAAAATCTGGATGTGAATCTCGGATCTCTACCCGATATAATTGACAAGGGAACTCCATGAAGTCTTACTATTTCTGAAACATACAAGTTTGCCAACTTGTCGAGGGAGTAATCCACTCGAACAGGTATAAAATGGGCTGATTTCGTGAGTCTATCAACTACAACCCATACGGAATCTTTCTTGCTCAGAGATAGTGGTAAACCCGTTACAAAATCCATAGTAATACGGTCCCACTTCCACTCCGGAACTAAAATGGGTTGAAGCAAACCCGAAGGTACTTGGTGTTCAGCCTTTACTTGCTGACAAATTAAGCATTTGGAAACAAATTCTGAAATATCTTTCTTCATTCTCGGCCACCAATATTGTTGCTTCAAGTCATTATACATCTTGGTACTACCCGGATGTACAGATAAACATCCATTATGAGCCTCATGAAAAATTTTCTGAATAAGCTCTTCTTTTCTCGGTACACAAACTCCATCTTTGAACATCAGACTTCCATTGGGACTAATCCGGAAGTCAGACTCAACATCTGTCTCGCACTGATCTCTCTGAACTTGCAATTCACTATCCTCTTTTTGGGCTTCAATGATCTCTTGAAGGAAAATTGGTCTAGCACTCAACTCAGGTAGAATAGAACCATCGTTGGATAAAGTCATCCGTGAATCCATTGCCCTTAATGCAAATAAGGATTTTCTGCTCAACGCGTCGGTGACCACATTCGCCTTCCCGGGATGGTAATCAATGACCATCTCATAATCTTTTATCAACTCTAACCATCTCCGTTGTCTTAAGTTCAACTCTTTCTGCGTCATCAAGTACTTCAAACTTTTATGATCAGTGAAAATCCGACATTTCTAACCATATAGGTGATGTCTCCATATCTTCAATGCGAAGACTATGGCAGTCAATTCTAAATCATGCGTCGGATAATTCTTCTCATGAGGCTTCAATCTATGCGGAGGCATAAGCAATAACTTTGCCTTCTTGCATAAGTACACAACCTAATCCATTTAAGGATGCATCGTTGTAAATCACAAATTCTTTCCCCTGTCTCAAAGTTGTACTAAAACCGAGCTTCACAATAATGCTTTCAATTTTTCTAAACTTTGTTGGCATATTTCTGCCCACTCGAACTTCACATTTTTCTCAGAATAACTTCGTCATCGGGGTTGCAATCATGGAAAACCCCTTGACAAATCGTCTATAATAGCCGGCTAGGCCTAGAAAACTTCTAACCTCGAGATATTCCTCGGTGGTTTCCAATCCGTAATAGTCGAGATCATACTTGGGTCTACTCGAACCCCTTCTCCCGAGACAATATGTCCAAAAATCCTACTTCATTGAGCCAAAACTCACTTTTACCGAACTTGGCATACAACCGATTTTCTCAAGAATCAGAAAGCGTCCGTAGGTGCTCAAAGATGCTCATTCTCATCTCGGGAATAAATCAGTATGTCGTCAATAAATATGACTACAAACTTGTCGAGGTATGGTCTGAAGATGCGGTTCATTAAGTCCATGAATACCGCAGGAGCATTGGTCAAACCAAAAGGCATGACTAAAAATTCATAATGCCCATACCTTGTTCGAAAAGCAGTCTTGGATACATCTGATTCCTTTACTCTTAACTGGTAATACCCCGATCTCAAGTCTATCTTAGAGAACACGGTGGCTCCTTTCAATTGATCGAACAAATCATCGATCCTTGGCAATGGGTACTTGTTCTTTACTGTCACTTTATTAAGCTGATGGTAATCTATGCACAATCTCATAGTGCCATCCTTCTTTTTCACAAATAAAACTGGAGCACCCCAGGGAGAACAACTTGACCTTGCAAAGCCTTTGTCTGTTAACTCTTGCAACTGTGTCTTCAACTCTTTCAACTCCGTTGGAGCCATTCTGTAAGGAGTAATAGATATTGGTACAGTACCGGGAGCTAGCTCAATGCTGAACTCAACCTCTCTAACTGGTGGTAGTCCTGGCAATTCCTCAGGAAACACATCCACGTACTCACATACTATTGGCACTGACTCAATCCTTATCTCTGTTTCTTTTTCATTCATCACAAAAGCCAAATATGCTTCATACCCCTTTCTCATGTATCTCTGTGCTGTCACGTGAGAAATCAATTCTGACAATCTACTCTGTTCATCTGATTCTATGTGAAGGGTGTCCCCATCCTCACATCTCATTTCAATGTATTTCTTCCCACAATTAACTATTACATTATGGGCGATTAAACTACCCATACCGAGAATGATATCAAACTCACAAATGGTAACAACATAAGGTTTGCTTTAAAACAATGACCTCTAATCATTAATGGACATTCTCTACATACTTCATTCACTAACACACTCTTGCCTAAAGGATTAGACACTCTAATCAAAACTTTGTAAACTCTATAGGCATACTCAAATCGGATACCAATTTCATGCATATGTAAGAGTGTGTAGATCCGGATCTATTAAAGCAATAACTTTAACATCATGAAGAGAAAAGGTACCCGTGATAACATCATGGGAAGATGCATCTTTGCGAGCGCGAATGGCATAAGTCCGCAGCGCCCTACCTCGGCCTCACTACCGCTCTCTAGGGTTACCTCTTCCACTAGCCCCACTTTTGGGGTTTCTCTGCGACCTTCCTCTGACCATACTCCCGGATCTCGGGTTCTGAGTTTTGTCCTCTTTCATCATCTCTGGATAATCTTTTATGTAGTGGTCCTGGGAACCACATCTGAAACATGCATTTTCGTGTGCTCGGTATTCCCCTAAATGGCGTTTGCCACAATGTGGGCATTCGGGTCTATCAGATCAAACATTCCCCACACTAGCGACTGAAGTAGTCTGTGCTTTATTTCCCGAATACTGTTTACTCTTGTCCTTCTTGGAAAATCCAGTGGAAGTAGCCGATCGGGCAGGGAAATCTCTTGACTTCTTAGATGGATATTGGAATGACTTGTTCCACTGTCTCTTTTTTGAGTCACGGGACTCCATTTCAGATTTCTTCTTCTCTTTTACTAGTTCTTCGGCTTTACAAGCCCTCTCAACTAGCACAACAAATTCCTTCAATTCTAGAACAGCAACAACCAGTTTGACGTCCTCTTTTAGCCCATCTTCAAATCTCTTACTCATGATGGCTTCAGTGGACACGCATTCTCGAGCGTATTTGCTAAGTCTTACAAACTCACGCTCGTAGTCGACATGCACATCTTGCCTTGTTTGATTCTAGGAATTCCTTCCTTTCTCGGTCCACAAACCTTTGATCGATATACTTTTTCTTGAACTCTTCTTGGAAGAATTCCCATGTGATCTTTTCTCTTGGGACTATCGATACCAAGGTGTTCCACCATTGATAGCGAGAATCTCTTAAAAGAGAAACTACGCACTTCATGCACTCTTCAGGTGTACATGATAGCTCATTAAATACCCCGATGGTATTTTCTAACCAGGAATTCAGCTCTTTCCGGATCATCATCTTTTCTAGCCCAGAATTCTTCTGCCCCATGTTTCCTGATTCTATCAACCGGAGGCTTCTCTCCTCTTACCACCTCTACTACTTGAGAGGCTATTGGGATAGGTTGAGGAATAGGTGGGGGTGGAGGGGGTTGTGCATTCGGGTTCGCATTTAACGAACTCCGTGTACCATGTGTTCATCATATGGAGGAAGGCTTCTCTAGCCTCTTCTCCTCCTCATTGACTCACCGTAGTGGGTCTATTCTCGTTCTCATTTGGCACCGTCCCTTCAGCAGGAGCCGGCGCATTACTTTCTACGTCATCCGCCATATCTCTTTCAGGATCCATTTACTATATATATAAAAATAATTTAAGTCGTCAGGAGTCGTCACACTATCATTATAAAACATTCTTACGTATGGCATGTATAGCTAGACTCGTGCTCATGCTATGTTAGTCCTAGAACTGACTAAACCGTAGCTCTGATACCACTAAATGTAACACCCCATACCCGAGTCCGAGGCTCAGACCGGATACGAGACATTACTATGCTTGAACTTGCTTAATCATGACATTACGGGCTAAAAAATTTCGTTCCGAAATTAAAACTTCTCGTTCTTAAACAATTCATACATTTCATGGGCCTACGAGGCCTTAAACTTGTACTGGTAAACTTTCGGAACCTTATCGAAAAACTTTTCTTTGAAACAGGGGTTACACGCCCGTGTAATATAAGACACGCCCATGCATAGGCATACACGCCCATGTCCTCAGACCGTGCCCTAAAACTCAGTATTCTGCCAATTTCCACACGGCCATAACACGCCCGTGGTCCTAGCCCGTGTGAAAAACCTTAGCATTCTGACTTATAACACACGGCCATGGCACGCCCGTGGACTTAGACCGTACTACATCTTGATATATCGACTTATTTCACACGCACCGCACTGCGCCAAGTTCTAACTGTGTGTCATGCACGGCCTTAACACACGGCCGTGGGATTAGTCCGTGGCCTATTCTTACTTATAAGACTAAGGTGCAATTTATGCACGGCCTAGACACATGCCCGTGTGTGTCTAACCGTAGGCACTTAGAGGCTATTTACCAAGCCAATTGCCATCCTGAAATTAAGACCAAACTCAAGCTCAATTCAGCAACTCAATTATTACATCTTTCATGAACAATATAACATGCTTCATTGATATTAATAACATACATACTTAGTCAAACTTGGCCAATCACTTAGCCATTTACAAAAGAATAATAAACTTAATAGCCTATACTTTGGCTCTTCTTAAAACATTTACTCAAAATGTAATGCTACCTATACATGCCATACTTAAATAAACAACTTGGCTATACCAAAATAGCGATTGATAGTGTGCTCCGAGCTCCAATGACGGTGATCCTCGATATTAGCTTGGCGGGACTACATAGAAAGAAAAAATGAAAGAAATAAGCATTTAGCTTAGTAAGTTTGCATAATACACATAGCAATATTCTTACTTAATATAGACCATTTGATATAAACAATGGCATCATAAATTCAGCTATATAAAGCTTACTTACTCATACTTGATTCTTACATAACTCATGAAACTTACTAGTCTCATACTTGATAGGCAAACAAAGTACCTATATCTCTAGATCACATTGATCAGCATACTTGAACATAATACTCATAATTTCTAATTCATCATTCATAACATGAATAATATTCTGTCCCCACTTGATAATGATTTTGCTTACTAAACTTTCTTGTTATCTCTTGTGAGCTTATCTCATTTGCCCGATGAATTCCTATGAAATAACCGAGAATATCAAATCTCTTACCATGAACTTGATGCTAAAGCCATATTTTGGATATGGTCTTACATGGGATATCTCATCTTGGTTTCAAGGCCATGTCTTGACATGGACTTATATGAAATCTTCCTCTTGATAACTTTTTCAATGCCAAGCTTGGATCCTTGGACTTACATGATAACTTGTTCAATGCCAAGCTTGGGTCCTTGGACTTACATGATAAACTTGTCAATGCCAAGCTTGGATCCTTGGACTTACATGATAAAATTGTCAATGCCAAGATTGGGTCCTTGGACTTACATGATAAACTTGTCAATGCCAAGCTTGGGTCCTTGGACTTACATGATAACTTGCTTGATTGCCGATGCCATGCCTCGGCTTGGTCTTATACGGACTTTCTCATACTTGATCTCATTAATTTCATTATTTAACTTAACGTTAAAAAATTTCATAATAACATTGTATATTATACTAAGCAATTCAATGATATAATTCATAAAGCTTAGAAATCATACAAACTTACCTCAATATACAAAATGTAGCTAGGTATGCAATTTAGTCCTCGACCTTGTTCTTGCCTCGGTTTTGATTCGGGCTTCGTTTTTCTTGATCTATAGTCATAAATAGATCATTTAATACTCACATTGACTAAATTGACTCTTAAATCATACTTTGGAAAAATTACTATTTTGCCCCTAAACTTTCTCATATTTGCACTTTTGCCCCAAGGCTCGTAAAATAATTTTCATTCAACTTTCCTAAACTTCATGCTTAGCTGAATCATTTTCTCTACTATAACAATCATCAATTCTTGCTATTTTTAACATGTATGACCAATTTTCATAACTATTACAAAATGGTCCATACTATCATCTTTCATGAAATTCACTTAGAAAAAGATATTTATCTAACATCAAACTCTCATAAACTTTCATAAAAAATCATTTAACATGCATATCAATCATGGGTAGATTTTTGAACATGCACTTTAGCTCACTTTATAGCTAAAAAGAGCTTACTCATGCTAAGGGACTTCAAAAATATGAAGAATATCAAAAGCAGGGCTAAGATGAACTTACTAGCAAGCTTGAAAGATGAACAAATCCTAGCTATGGGTTCTTCAAAATTTCGGCACACACAAGGAAGAAGATGAATGATTTTTATCATATTTTTCCTTTATTAATCATTTAATAGGTAAATGACCAAAATGCCCTTCTCTTAAAAATATCACCATTTACTAGCTCATGTCCATTTTTGTCCAAAAATTATGATTTGGGCAAATTGCTATTTAAGGACTTATAATTTCTATTCTAGAGCTATTTCATACAAAATTCTTCTAGAAACTCACATTTTACAACTTTTGCAATTTGGCCCTTTTTGACCATTCAACTTCAATTTAGCAAAATTGCTTCATAAAACTTTCACACTAACATGCAAACATGACATGAACCTTAAAAACTCATAAATTCACCTCGGATTAGTGGTCTCGCACCACTATTTCGACTAGGCCTAAATCGGGCTGTTACACCTATTTTGGCAAAATTACCGTTTTGCCCCTAGACTTTAACAAAATTATGATTTTGCACCTAGGCTCGTAAAATGATTTTAATCAAATTTCCTCCTTTAACAAGCCTAGCCGAACCTTTATTACTCTTATAGCAACACACAATACCAATTATTTCACACATTTACTACCCATTTTATAACTTTTACAAAATAGTCCTATTAGGTGTTTTCATGAAAAATCCTTTCACAAAGGTTGTTTATTTAACAACTAAGATTCATTTTATTCCATAAAATTTCAGAAATCAACATGAATACTCACATGGTAAAACCCTAGACTCTGAACCATTTTGCAAAATAGTCCCCTCATTAGCTAGATTAAGCTATAGAGGTTCCAAAAGTACAAAAATTATCAAAAATGACCATCAAAAACACTTACTTGCAAAGGTTTAAGTTGCTGAAAATTTTAAGCTTTCCAAAGCTCCTCTTTGCTGAAATTTTCGGTGGTTGTAGGAAGAAGATGAAAAGATGATATCATTTTCTCTTTATTTTATTATTTCTAGTTAATTTGTCACCAAAACCTCACCTAACCTTTGACAATCTCATTTTCTTGTCTCTATGGCCGGCCATCACCCTCTTAAAGGCCTAATTTCACATTAAGGACCTCTAATTTAAGGTTCCCTAGCTATATGACACTTCTAATTAGTAGAACACAAATTTCGCCTTTTATGCGATTTAGTCATTTTTCAAGATTAAGCATGCAATCACTAAAATTAATTCACCAAAATTTTCATGCACTCATATAATCATGTTGTAACACGTAAAATAATATTAAAAATAATTTCTCCGACCTCGAATTAGTGGTTTCAAAACCACTGTTTCGACTAATCCCAAAATCGGGCTGTTACAATTTGATTCCTACGTAACTACTACTGTATTGATATATATACCCTTGAGGTCTATCAATAAAATTGAAGAGATTACCTTATTCTTGTCAGAACTTGAAAAATATAAAAGTTTGATGATAAGATATTTTGAGATTGTGGCACACCATCACTTGACAATTAAAGGTGATGATGCGGTACAATCCCAGAGTGTCACATTCAGTGTTTTAATAACTGGACTAGTGATAGAACAAGTCAGACCACCGATTCTTGATTCAACTAATTTGATCAGTTTGACCACCGAACCAATAATAATTAATTAATTAATTAAAATTCATAATAATCTAAAAAATTTAAAAAATATATTAAACATTTCAACTGTCGATTATTGTCTCAATTTTAGATTTTTACAAATTTCAAACAGTTTTCGAGTCAATCAGTTCAACCATTTTGTTTGAATTGTTATATCGATCAATTCTCAATCTATCTGATTCGATTTTGTTTCAGTAGCACTAGTTATATCATCAAATTTTAATAGAATCCAAATTTAAAGAACAAAATGGATCTAATTTTCAAGTCAAAGATCAAAGTAAATATAAAAATATAAATACCAAAATAATCAAATTATCAATTTCAAGCCAGATGAATGATTAAGGGTAAATTACACAAACAGTCACTCAACTTTAGGGTAGCTAACAAAACAGTCACTTAGGTTTCATTTTAGTCACTCAACTTTAAAAAAATAACAAAAAGTCCTTTTAACCATTTTTCGTTACAGATGTAATAGAAAAGTGACATGACATTTAACGGTGGGTTATTTGTCATTGTAATAGTCCTTTTTAACCCTAAACAGCCCTGGGTAGTAGAAGAAGAAGAGAAAAACAAGAATAAGAGAAGAAACAGAGAAGAAGAAGAAGAAGAAGAAGAAGAGGAGGAGGAGGAGAAGAAGAATAAGAGAAAATGGAAGGAACTTTGTATCAGCGATTCCCAATGGTTAAAATTCGGGAACTCAAAGACGACTACACTTCCACGGCACCGACACCTCCATGGCCAACGCCTCCGCCGCATCAGGGACATCTTCAGGTGGTCGTTCCATTGAGATCTCCTCAAGCTTGATTTTTTCTTCATTTTCTACAGTTTTGAGAACGGATTTGGTCACGTAACGTCTTCAATTGAAGGCCTTAGTGGAAGGGATCTCAGCAAAAGTCTCATGATTTCTTGTACCGTTTCTACAAAAGCTGGTGACGGATCTTACTTTGACATCACCGCCATGGCTATGGTGGTTTTTGGTTTTAGACGAGGAAAAGAGATTGTTTTAGAAAGTTTATCTTTAGTGTTGGCGAAGGGTCTTTGATATTCATAATCAAATACTATATGGATTAGACTAATTATTTATAATAGTTGGTCGCCATTTGTATTTTCTATACAATTATATTTTCATCATAATGCATATTATTTTCCTAATTAGAAAGTTCCCTGGACCTTCGTAAACAATGGGCTAATACGCCTCTCCTCTGTCTAGAAGTCTACTTCCACCTTTACTCCACTACAAGTCTACAAGTTGAGTGCATGTCCTTTCTTTTTCTTTGAATCCTATACTCTGTTCATGTTTGATTGGAACCACTAGCTTCCATGGTGCTTGAGTGCTTGGTTTCTCAGGGATGCGGGTGGCTTGGGGTTGTTTAGCAACTGTTGTTGTGGCTCCTGATTTGTAGCCATTGTTCTGTTGTGGGAGAAAGAAGATGAAGAGAAAGGAGAGAAGAACAAGAAAAAATAAAAGAAGCATAAAGAGAAAGAGGTTGACAGAGAAGAAGATGAAGAGAAAGATGAGAAGAAAAAGAAGAAAAATCATTCTGACCAATCATCTTTTTTTTTTGTTTGACCCTTTGACTACTCGTCCAACGTGGCAAGTTAACTGGCCACATCAGTTAGTTAACTGGCCACGTCAGCTATCCCATTAAACTTGTGACGAAAAAGTTAATGAGTGACTGATTTGTCACTTTTCAATAACGTTAGTGACTGTTTTGTTATTTTTTCAAAGTTGAGTGACTGAAATGAAACCTAGGTGACTGTTTTGTCAGCTACCCCAAAGTTGAGTGACTGTTGGTGTAATTTACCCAATGATTAATTATAACTTAGTAAGGAATGATATTTTTACCTACCGGTCAACACTTCTGGTCAACTTTATTGACCCAAGGATGTTATATGAAAGTGAACAGAAAGATCCGTCAAGTTCCGAATATCTCGCGCCTCACTTGACGATTTCTAGAGAAAGGATTGTATGAAACAGTGACGCCACGTCATCTGTATCCCTTTCCAATAGATTTATGCCACATCACCATTTTTATCCTGAATTTCAGCATTTTGATCCTGAAAAAAATCAAATCCAAATTAAAATCCTAAAATTCAGGATAAAAATGCTGAAATTCAGGATAAAAATGGTGATGTGGCATAAATCTATTGGAAAGGGATACAGATGACGTGGCGTCACTGTTTCATACAATCCTTTCCCCGATTTCTAAAGCTATTTTTTCTTCTTTAAAAAGAAGAAAATAAATTGACCGTCCAAGCGAAGTTCCACGTGTTTACGACTTACTTATACAATCTATCATCACTCCACTTTTACTGTCTTCCACTTTTTTCTCTTATCTACCTTCTTCATCGTCTCTGTTGCCTGTCCTGTGCTGTTCCATCGCTCCGTTTCTGTTCCAGATGGTCATGAAAGCCGAGCTTGTGTTCATCCCAATGCCTCGAATGGGCCATTTCGTATCTATGGTCCAACTGGCTAAGCTCTTGCTTGATCTCCATCCCAATCTCTCCATTACTGTTCTCATCATGAAACTAAACCCCGATGCCTACGTCCACTCTCTCACTGCCACTCGCATCAAATTCATCCACCTCCCTCCACCTGAAACCCACAAAGATTTATCTCCCGCCAATTTTATCACTACTTTAGTGCAAACCCATGTACCGTTAGTGAAACAGGCTGCAACCAACATATTTCAGTACTCCACCTCTGTGCTCGACTCGCCTCGCCTCGCGGGGTTTGTTATCGACATGTTTTTTCCTTCTTTCATTGATTTGGGTAACGAGTTGGGTGTTCCGAGTTATGTTTTTTACGCATCGGGTGCAGCTTTTCTCGGCTTTCAATTTTATGCACTAGGCCTTCACGATGAGCAAAATGTTAACATCTTTGAGTTAAAGGACTCGGACACTGAGTTCACCATACCCTCCTATCTCAACCCTGTGTCATCCAAACTCTTTCCCACTGTTATGCTCAAACCTGAATCTCTTCCTATGATGAATACCTTGGCAAGAGGGCTAAGAAAGGCCAAGGGTATAATGATAAACACGTTTTGGGAGCTGGAATCCCATGCAATCAGTTCCCTTTCTGAAGCTAGTGCTCCACCCGTTTATCCAGTGGGACCTATATTGAATCTCGAGAGTGAAAGTGAGGTCCATCAGAGTTCTGATATCATGAAATGGCTGGTTGAACAACCTCCGTCATCGGTGGTGTTTCTCTGCTTCGGGAGCGGGGGGAGCTTCAAAGGGGATCAAGTGAAAGAGATTGCTTGCGCGCTAGAGCAGAGTGGGCACCGGTTCTTGTGGTCATTACGCCAACCCCCAGACCCATCCAAGGGTCCGATGGCAAGCCCAACTGACTACGACGATGCATCGGAGGTTCTGCCAGAAGGGTTTTTAGATCGGACGCATGGCATAGGTAAGATCATTGGTTGGGCACCGCAATTGGCGATTTTGGGCCACCCAGCGATTGGAGGGTTCGTATCGCACTGTGGGTGGAACTCGACGCTGGAGAGTATATGGTTCGGAGTTCCGATAGCGGCGTGGCCAATTTACGCAGAACAACAACTGAATGCGTTTAAATTGGTGAGGGAGTTGGGATTAGCAGTGGAAATTAAAATGGATTATAGGAGAGATGGTATAGGTAGCGATGAAATTGAAATCGTGAGTGCCAAAACGATAGAGAAAGGAATAAGGAGCGTGATGGAAGAGGGTAGTGATGTTAGGAAAAGGGTAAAAGAGATGAGTGAAAAGAGTAGGAAAGCCCTGATGAATGGTGGATCTTCACATTCTACGACACGTGGTTTGGTCGATGATGTGATGAACAATATGTTTGCAAAAAGTTATTAGGTTTGACATGGATCCATGAAATATGATTAAGAATAAGATGTGCTATGTCTCTTAGTTTCAAAACTCCTACTCTTGTTTTCCTTCCATCTTGTATTTTCGAAATTGATGTTTGCGACTCTTATGCATGGGCAAATGGAACTTTAATTATTATCGAAGGAGGTATAATATAACCATTAACAATGTCACCATTTTTAGACTTCTCTCTTGACACCCCCACTACAAACAACCACAAACTTTTAACTGCATTATGCATGGAGCACGAGTACAAATAGAAGGATGCATGCATGCATGAGATATTATAAACCCAACTTCATCAAAAAAGTGAAAATATATGTTACATATTCTGAATTCACATCACCTCTACCTTGTGTTATTTCCACAACTACAACTAGTTCTGCAGAGGACAAAATGGAAAATTCGAGTGCTGATGATAAATCAAATCTATTAACTAACCATGCGACTCAGGCTGATGATATTCCCGCCAATAATTCTTTGGATCCTACCAGGTGTCCTGGAATGCATTCCTTGATCTCTTCAAAAGCACACAGTGTTTCTGAATCAAGATCTCCAGCAAACTGCACGCACAGCAGGAGCTATATAAGGAATGTTTTCATAAGCACAAGCAGGAACTAGAATAATCATTAAGATCTCATACCATACAAACCCCCTAACACATACTTAAGAATAATGACATGAAAAGGAAATACAGAATCATGTATCCTAGAAACCAATTTCACTTTCCAAATTAGGTTTCTATTGATTTAACATTGAGGAGTAGGCAGGGATTCGTGTTTATAGGGAAAGGAACCAACTCAAGGATTACCTGGTGAGCCCTATTTGCAAAATGCATGCCTTGAAGAAGCAGTGCCTCTTGTGCAGATTCCTTGTCTAAACTGCGTACCAATTGAAGCTCCGTTCCCACTCTCTTTATGTACATTGTGACCAGCTTCATAGAAGCCTGCTTTATCTACAAAATTACACATTCTTCACTGACAATGGCTTTTTTGTGACATGGTGGAAGAGGAAGAGCAGTTGAATATGAGATGAGAATGCAATATATGTTTGCACTTCAAGAAATTTTCACAGCATGGGCAGGTACCAATAGTCAACTACATTAAAAGGGAAGCTTTCTTCACTTTTCAACTACTAGAAAACTGAAAGAAGTTCAAAATTTTCAGGCCATTTACTACAAGACCTGTTTCCCTTCATGAATCTATTTTTTCCTCTCATCTTCTCCTCCCAACCTAAAGCAGTCAAGAAGGTGAAGAATCCTGAAACTGGGGCATAACTACTACAAATTGGAAAAACAAATTATCATGTGACTCTACATAATCATGCACCATACATAAGTGGTATAGATTCCATATCAACATCAGTCCTAAACTAAGCATGGTTACATGGTTGGTGACAAGTTGGTGACTGTTGGTCTCAAGCCATTTTTTTCCAAATTTCATAAAGTTTCTAGTTGATTCGCCACAGTAGTGCAGAAAACGAACCATTAGGCTGTATATAGTAGACCAAGAGTCTTGAACCAAAAACAAGTTCAATAAATTTAATTGCCTGCTATGTGGGGAAAAGGGACAAGGGAAAAGGAGAAAATGTGGATAAGAAGAAAACTAAAGGCATGAACATGAAAGAATAAAGAGCTTACTTTATACACCATTCCGGAATCAAGCATCCAATCAACTGGAATCTTACACTCCTGATAAGAACGGATTACTGAATTTCTCAGTTTGATAAGCCTCTGTATGCTCCTTTCCGACCTAGTATGATTTCATAGGTGACTGAACCATTCAGTTTCCTGACTAAATCACAAATTAATCAGAATTAAGACTATACACTAGAGTGCAGTTTATGCAGCCCTTACTTGTCCAGTAGGCCAGCCATCCTCTTCAAGGCAACTCCACATGGAATGCTAGTGTCATCCTCAAAGGAAGAAATCTCCATTTCCAATAATTTTAGATCACGATATTCAATAGCAGCTTCTCGCATGGCATCAGCTTTTCTCTCTGGCCACTTGAAATGCTTTAACACAGCACGCTCATCGGCCTGTAGAAACAGGATACAAGCAATGCAAATAACTCAAATGTGCATCTCCAATGTACTAAAACTGCCTCATACAACTTGAATATACCTTTGCTTAAACTTCTTTAATATCATGGACAAAATAATTCTTCTCTTTCATAGAATCTATAAGAAGATACTTTCTTGTGATAAAACATTACGATATGAGTAACAAATCTATAAGAAGAAACTGGGGACAGATTATGCAGAGTTACATATGACTCAAGATTTGTTAAGACCAATTATGCAGTGGCACTGAAATGAAATTAGAACCATATCGAAGCAAACAACGTTGAGAGGTTTGAGACTTTACCAAGGATGAAAGTTCATTGTCAAGCCAATCAACAAATTTCAGGACCTCTTCTATGTCTGTATAGGCTGCAGCTAAGACTCTGTGGATAAGACTGTTGATGAATTCTCCTTTTGTTTCAACATCCGCTTTTATCTAGCAAAAGTATCATCAACTTTTAACAGCCAAGTTTTCAGAGACAATCAACGGAAACAAACCAATCAGCTCTATATCTCTAATTCAAAATACTAGATGCTTACTGCTAGCAGATGAGCTGAGCGGTTCTGAATTTCACCAACTATGCTACTATGCACACTAATAACCGTGGGTTTCTTTTGATTCCATGCTGCTGCTGCTACTGGGGGGTCCTTTTTCTTTTCTTGGTAACTTTGTACAGGGCCCACTACAAGGGAATGAGCCTTTGGAGTGGCAGCTGCTTTAGCAGGGAACCGAGGTGGTGGCGGAGGTGGTGGCAGCGATGGCAGCGGTGGTGGTGGAGGCGGTGGCTGAGAGTAAGTTATTGGTGTGATTGTCTGATGGCTGGCATCTTTGGGAGCCAAAGAAGCAGTTGGCCGTGGTGGCACTTTAACTGTTCTTGCCTCCCCCCTCGTAACTTTTGGGTGTTCCAATTTGTTGGCAATGAGTTTCTGAATGTCCTTGAATTTGGGGCTCTGGTACTCTCCACTTGACTCCCTCTTCTTTCAGTAAATACATGCATATATATTATATATATGAAGTTGTTAGAAATCACAAAGAAATGAAACTTGAAAGGAATTATAGTACGTATTAAGGATCTAACCTGCAGGTGCACCTGGTCAGGGTCAGTGTCAGGGTCAGGTTGAGGGCTTGAAAGAGCTGCTATCTTGTCTTCAGCAGCAGCAAGGTCCTCCTTGAGCTTTCTGTTAAGAGACTCCAGCTCCATATTCAAGCTCCGAGCCCCATCCAATTCTGCCCTCAAACCCATCACCTGAGTCTGCAAATCTTTAACCAAACCCTCACTACAACTTAGCTTCTCTCTCAGTTCATCAACAGTACTATTCTTCTCTGTTGTTGAGCTTGAATTAGCACTAGAACGCCTAGGCTTTCCAAATTGTTCCACAACTCTACCCTTGTGATAGCACCCACCTGCTGGCAGTTGGCCCCCAGATTTAGGCTTGTTCATCATCATCACAGACTTCCTACTGTTTTTGGTGGTGTCAGGGGGTACACTTTTGGGCCTAGCTGCTGACTGATCTTTAGGCTTGGAGTTAACTCTAAAGCTCGAAGGGGTGGTGCTCCGCTGCTGCGACATGGGAATGGGAGCAACCTTGCAATCAGCTGGTTTTAGCTTTGCTGTTGGCTCATGCTGCTTCATAGGGGGTAATCAAATTTCTCCAACTTGACTTCAAGAGTCTTGCATTGCTTGATATTGACTTGATTATGAAGAAAATCAGGTGCCCCTGTAACTGGAAATGCAAGAAAGAAAAGGTAGACTGCTCGTACAAGTTATGTAAAACGCTAACAGATATTGATGCTTATCTCTTGTGTTTCCATTAGCAATATGCGAAACCCGTGGGAGGACTGTCAACATCTCATCGTCTGACTGCCCACCCAGCAATTTTTAATGGCTGCGCAACCAAACAAAACAAAACCAAACCAAAACAACATTTCATTTCATTACATTACATTATATCCTGCCTGCACTCTATATGTCGACAATATTTGACAGATGTGGGATGAAAAACCCTCTTGGGTGGCCGACTTTCAGAACCAAGCAAAATTACTCGAATAATTGTGACTCACGTTAAAAATGATACTTACAGATCATTTATTAAATGAAACTATCGATAAAAACTCAAAATTTAATTAACTAATGGTTGAAAATTTTATCCAGAATGGGAAAGATAATGAGTAGGTTTGATGGGAAATGTTGTTCCATTAATTACGCATCACCCAAAATGCTTTGACATCATCATGCACCCCAACAGATTCATTCTATAATTCTCCATTAATGTGAAAATCTTTTTCAATTTATTACTCAGTTTGTTAATATACAATTACATGCTGTTATTGGTACATAATTCTTTAATGTTAAATTTAAATGGGAAAGGGTGTTGGAGGGTGACTAAACTACAATACGATGGTGATATATCCTTAAAAGATGGGGTTAGTGGTACAACGATGTAACAATGCGTACGCCTTAATCATACTCAAAAATAGATTTCGGTTCAAGTTGTCTCATCAAAATCTACCAATGTAATGATTGGTTCAAAGTTACGTTAGTGCAAAAACATCTCCATTAGGCTATTAGCTAGTGTAGGTTGGTGCATCTTCCCCTTCTTCCCCCTAATTATTATAATGGTGTGTTTTAAGCCTTGCATGACCATTTCATCGGACCTATCTAACAGGCCCATAAAAGCCCACTTATCTTTACTCTTTTTCTACAACCACACGTGTTCACTTTACCATCCCAAAGGTCAATATCACTTTACTCATAAAAGTAAACCAGTATACTCCCCACATCGGTTGGAATGAGAATCAATTCGTGCATAAGAATTGAACCAATTTTTGAATAACAGTTCAGATAACCAATAAAAAAATTAAAAACGAAAGCACAAAAAAATCAACGATGAAATCGGTTTTATAATTTTTTTACGAGCTTTTAATTATTGTTAGACTTGCAGTGTAATAAAATGGATGATCTGACCAATTTAACTACCAAACTAATTATTAAAACCACACTTATAGATTAAAAATTTGAAAGTTAAAATAAGTTCAAAGTTTTTGTACTTGGCATATATTTGATATTTAGCCCTTACACTTTTATTTTCAAAAGTTTAGCCTCTCCACTTTTTAAATTTAAAACTTCGAATCTAGTTGTTAAAATTGTTAAAATTATTCTATTAAATAATATTTTAAAGTTAGAGATAAAATACAACTGTTAGTCATGTAACAAAAATATGACATTATAATGGATCTAAATTTAAAACAAAATTTTAACGATGTTAATAATTTTAAAAAATTTCATGTCAATCTTTTTATTAAAATAAAGTATATAGAATAACCAATGACAATATAAAAATTAAAGTATCATATTATGTTAAAAAATTAAAATACAAAGATTAAAACTAAAATTTAACTATTCTCAAATAACCTCAAACATAAAAAAATTAATAACTTACAAATGCAAATGAAATTCATTTTATATATACTTGCCTAGATAAACCTAAGTTGGTTTAATTGTTTGAATATTTATGCATAAATATTTGAATTTTATATATCTATAATAAAGACAAATTAATAATTTTTAAAATATCGATAGATAAAAATCAATTCCTTTTTTTATAGTTATGGTCACTAACATTGGTAAAAAAACATCAAAAATCACAATTAATTCTAATAGGTAATGAACCGGAACAAAAACCAGTGGGTTGGAACAAAAACCATAATTCACTCCCGTGACAATGAGTCCAAAATAACTATTCTTAATTGTTTTAATTTCATGTGATTTGTAAATACCACTTTTAATTTTCTATGAGGCCAGTGACGTAAGTTATGCTTCCAATAAAGTTCAAACCTATTACTTTTAACAATTAATATTATACTTTAATTGCTAATTGACATGGGTATTGTTGTCAAATGTAAGAGGTCGTGGGTTTGAGTGCGCTGAAGTACATTATCCTCCTATTTATGGGTTGGGGAGAGACTATGGGTAGTTTTAGGTATTGTATCAAAAATATATATTATACTTTAACTATCAAGACTAATCTTCAACTTTAATTAAAGTTTACACAAACTAATAAACAACATATAAATATCAATAAAAATATGTTCTAAAATTAAATATTTTAATTAATAATAATTATAATAAATGTAAATATGCTTAAAAATTTATCAAAAATATATCTTATTTAACATCTTATGCTCTTAAATCTTATTCTTTTGTATTCCTAAACCTAACCGAACAATGAAAAGAAACTATCAAATTTTCTAAACTCAATTAGTTAAATTATTTTAAATAAAAAATTAACTAATATTTATATAATTAAAATAAATATTATAATATAATTTTTTTAATATGACATAATTATCTTTAGTACATAGTAGGTTATAAAAATAGTATACATACACTTTTAAGGACATATAATATATCAATTGTTATATAATTAAATTGTGAATGTATAATAATAATTATTATAACATTATGATATTACCATGTGCATTTTTCTATTAATGATATGTAATCTAAACCTTGAACATGTAACTAATTTTATGGTATACTATAATATATACGATTAATATTATATAATTAAGGTATATTAGTTATGTATATTATAATAACATAATTGTGTAGGGTTACATATCAAATTCCATTTGGCATGTTGGTTGGAAATAACTTCGTCATACGTCAGATTCTACCGGATTGGTAAAAAAGCTTTCTCATGGATTCCCTTTACTAATAAAAGGTAAGAAAAGAAAAACAAATGAGGAAGAGTAATTTATTTGAAATTAGGGTTGGCCAGTAAAAAAAATCGTAAGAGTGAGTCTAGTTGATGTAACAGATCAATCTAGCCTATATATGATTAGTTACATATTTAAGGTTGAGATTGTATATTATTAATAGTAGAATGCGCATTGTAATATCATAATGTTATAATAATTATTTTACATTCATAATTTAGTTATATAACAATTAGTATATTATATGTCCTTAAACATGTATGTATATTATTTTATATAATATAATATGTACTATTACAAAATAAATTCATTCTATAATATTTATTTTAATTATATAAATATTAATTAGTTTTTTGTTTAAAAAATTAACTAATTTAATTGATCAAATAATAAAAGGGATTATCACAAATCTAGAAATTTTGATGACTTCATCTTATTTTTTAGTTAGGTTTACAAATACAAAAGAATAATATTTAAGATAATCTACATGAGATTTAAGGGAATAAAATGTTAATGATATATTTTTTTGATAATTTTTTTAAAACATATTTAAATTTATTATTAATTATTATAATTAATTTTATTATTAAGTATTCTATTTAATTTTAGAAATTATTTTATTGATATCTATACATTATATATTAGTTTGTGTAAATTTTAATTAAAGTTAAAGATTACCTTTAATGGTTAAAGCATAGTTTTAATTATGAAAAGCCATGTGTTCAAATCCTAAGGAAGCAAAATTTTATATATATTCTTACCAATATAGAGTCGGATATTCGAGTACGTTATCTGAAAAATGAATACAGATATTCGTAAGATAATGATATATTTAATATTGATTCGAATTTGGATATTAAAAGTTAGATAGTTTGCAGATTTGAATACATAACATTTTTTTTTTAAAATTGATATTACAATTAAATATGATTTTGGTTAAAATGGTAAACTTAAGACACTAAATACCATAATGTTTTGGATTTGAATCTAATCATGCACAAGTATTTTTCTAGATTTTATATAAAAAGACAAAATTATCCTTAAAATAATATTTATTACTTTGTAAAAGTAGGGGCTTTTGGTAGCTTCACAACTGAGTTGTAGTTGATTGATAGGCGATATCATCTCAATTAAAATCTGAAATAAAGTACTAGTTCTATGACACACCCATGATTTGAGTGAAAAAAAAAAGAGAAAAAAAACCTATACAAAAAATTTATTTTAAAAAAAGTGTGACCTTAGTTGAAATGGTTAAATTAAAAAATTGAAATTTATGTGTCTGAAGTTTGAATCCTATTATAGTATTATTTAAAAAAAAAGATTTAAAAAAAATATATTGTATTCAGGGGCAAAGTCGTAAAAAATTTTAGGGGCCAAAATTAAATTATAATTTTTACGATAGTAAAAATGCAATTTCACCATTTTAATACCTTACATCTTTAGAATTTTTAAAGGATTAAATCTAATTTTTATTATTTTTAGGGGGCAAAGTGCAATTTCACCTTTACTAATTTAAAATTTTAAAAATTTTAAAGGGCCAAAATGAAAAAATTTTAGGGGGACAGGACTACTTGTATTTATATATATTTTTTACTTTGTAAAAGTAATTATATTTTAATAATTTTCAAACTAAGTTAGTGCTCAATTAACTCATGATACAACTCAGTCAAGAGATTAATATAAGTATTATACATTATGGCACACTTACATAAAAAATTGACCACATTTTGACTGAAAAATTTTATGTAACAAATCTATAAAAAAAATTTGATGTGAAATCTAAATGTAGTTTTGGTTAAAATGATAAAGTCGAGGAAAAGAAGATTTTGAGATCTCGAATTCAAATCTTATCATGTGCATGTAATTTTTTAAATTGTAAGTAAAAGACAAAAAATACCCTCAAAATTATAACTTTGCTTTATAAAAAAATCGGGTTTTTGATAATTTCACGAGTGAATTAGAACTTAATTGAGTATGACACCAACTTAGTCAAAATTTTAATATAAAAAACACAAGTTTGAAATTTTTTTGAATTGATAATATAATCTTTATCGTTTATTATATTATTGGATTTATCATTTTAAATGTTTTTATTATTTATAGGATTTATCACATTTATAAAAAAAAATTAAATATACTAAAATATTTGGTTAAATAAATTATTTGACAAGAAGATTTTGCATACTTATAAATAAGAATTTTAATTCTATTTATATAATAATAAAAAAATAAATTTTATATTTAAATTATTGTATTTTCATAAACTAAAAAAGTAAAAGGAAAAAAATTATATAACTTGAGTTTTAAATAGAAAATTCTAATTATTTATATAATAAGTAAATTTATATTTCATATATACAATTTTATAAATAACATATTTATATAATAATATATTATCTACAAAACATTATCAACAGTGGCGTATCTAGGGGGCTGGCAGGGGCCCAAGCCCCCTTAAAATGAAAAAGTATTCATTTAGGTACTTTAAAATTTTAAAAATTTTAAATTAGTAAAGGTAAAATTATACTTTAGCCTCCTAAAAATGATAAAAAAATGATTTAATCCTTTAAAAATTATAAAGATATAGACTATTAAAAAATAAAATTTAATTTCAGCCCTCTAAAATAATTTTCTAGCTTCACCCCTGATTACGGAAAGAAAAAAAATAAAAATTCAAAAGTGAAGAGTTTAATTTATAATATATTATTTTTATAGTTTGTACAAAAGCTTTAATGATGATTAAGAATTTTTTATTAACATTATATTTGAATTATCAAAAATAATTTATATATATTAATTATGTTTATTAGTTACTATTTTTGAATAATATTATTTTGTATTAATTACATGAAGTAAAATTGTATTATGCATTGAATATGGTACAAGTGCTTTGATTACGATTTGAATTTTTTAATAGTATTAAAAAATTATTAATCTACACAAGCAAAATAAAAAAAATTATTAATCTAAAATATGTCACTTTTTTAATATAATATATATGCTTTAATTATGATTTGAATTTTTTCCTTATTATATTTAGATGGTTAAATAAGTTAATATATTTTAATTATGTTCAAATAATAAATTAAAAAAATTACATTAATTAAATGCATTCTTAAAAAAACTAATTAAAATATTAAATGCATAAACATTGGAAATTAGTGATAATAAAAAAGTTTTGAAATGGTAAAATTTTGAACTTAATATGCTAAATGTTTGCATGTTTTTTTTTTTTAAAGTATTTTATATAAAAGTATGGAAATATGGAAATAGCGATAAATTTAGATGTTTTTTACTGAATTCGTGAAATATTTACTCTTGGCTAAACTATTGATCCTTGCTTCTTGAGCATATAAAGAACCCATCAATTGCAGCTAAAGCATGATCAAACTTGGGGTATAAACTCTTCAAAAATTTTGAACAATTTGATGCTTATAGGTACTAACAGTACCCAATTAATTTACACACTTTAATTGTTATTATCTTAATTATAACAATTTATTGCAAATTCAATTAGAATATAATTAGTTATTGCTTCGAATTACCATCGGAATAGAGCATTTCAATATATATATAAGTAGTAACGGTACAAAATTATTACTTTAATTCAATCTGCAACCAATTTCTTTAATATGAATCAAATTTGCAAGATTCCAATTTGGGGGTAGGGTTTTCAAATTGGTGTCAAATGAAGGTTTAGGGTTTAAAATGAGATTCTGGATTTAGTTTACAGAGAGCATGAAAGATTTTTTTTCCCAATTATTAAGTTTTCCTTTAAGATACAACAGAGTTACAAATTTATCACCACTCTTAACCCTACCAAATATTTTTCTCCTATTGATTTTTCAATTTTTTTTTTCTTTGATGAAAATATATAGCAACAAAAAATGCCTCATGTACACGCCACGTCATGACCCAATTCACCTAATTTAAAAAAAAAACATGCCATTGTTTTAAAGGATAATACTGAAAAAACTCATTTCAAAATGTAAGAATAATAGAATTCATCAGAGTACATTAGGACTATATACGTTTGACCGTGTGAATTGACTTGGGTTTGCAACTAAAATGAAAATGGTGGTACCCCCTAACCTACCTGGATTGTAGTAGTATACATGCATTTTAGAAAATAAGACATCAGTGTTATGTGGCAGTGCATTGTTAATATCAAATACGATTTGCAAGGTTTTAGGATCATATTAACCCATGCTTGGACTGACCAGGCCTATATATAACAAAGCTTAAATCATGTTTAGGGGGAAAAAATGTGTTAAAGTGCTTATTCTTCTACATTTTGACATTCCACTCTCAGCATGAATGATCCACCATAAACAGCTAAGCTAACACACGCACAACAATCTAAACTGCTTGCTCAGCTCATCCATTGGTTGTTTACTACAGGTATATTAGTACATTTATTTATATAAAAATACACAATTATCTTCTAAAGCTTCATCATCATTATCATCAAGACGACTCCGAACTTCACTAGTTTGTCGAACTCCCATTATGTTCTGAACAGTAATGTGAATATGTATCGTGAGCAAGTGTCTGCAAACAAAAACAAAAACACCATCATTTCAATGTCAGTTCCACAAATTCCATCCTCCACATCTATATTATATATTTACCACTTCATCCAACACTCCATGTTACCTGCTCTTGTGATCGGAAATACATGAAAGGAGTATAATTCAGAAAATTCGACACTCTAGATGTATATATATCAGCATACCTGCAAATTATAGATACGTTAATATATAACTCTGTCGAATCAATCACTTTTCAACTTTCTATTTCGGAAAAATGTATATTAGGACAGGCAGCCATGACTACTTACTTCTCTATTTGTCGCATCAAGTGGCTTTTGTCCCACAAACCCGCACGTGAAAGAAAGCCCCACCTAAACCAAAACATTTTGTACTATCTCAATTACCTGTTTCTATGGTGTCCAATATATACAAATATTGTATGCATCCCCAAAACAATGAAACATGTATGATTAACTAATCATAATCTTTTAACCAGTTGGCTCCCCGGATATGAGCATTCATATATTCAACATTACCTCATTTTGATATATTGAAATAATCTGAATCTAATAATCTCAAAAGATGAAGTTCTCTGTCCTTGTTTTTACCTTTTATTAAACAGCTCTCCATCTGCTTCTAGCAATGGAGCAATCTTCTCATCAAGCCTTTGCATAACAATAAGCAGCTTCTGCATGCTCTCTGTCAGTTCTCGGTCATCCATGTTAGTTGCAGCAAGTGTCTAAAACCATGGAGAAGGAATCAAGAATTTTGTTATTTCACCATTGCAATAAACACCTTTTCCATGAATATATGCTTTTTATGATCCAACCATTTAGTTGCAAATTTTGAGAATTAATATGAGCATGATTTCAGAAAAAAAGAAAAGAAATTATACTGCAAGAAGCCTGAGAGAGTGTGAATGCTGCTTGCCATTTCGGAAGATCAATTATAATAAGATAACAGGTATAAATTTGCATGATTTACAAAATTTTAGAACATCCTTTTACAGGGATGAGACAGCAGTAAATTATACTAAACAGAAATCGCACTGTAGCATTAAGCAGGGATCTAAAATCCAAGGGATTACAAGGGGCATCATTTAATAGGATCAAGTCACCTGAGCTGGGCGTCCTTTGGTTCGGCGTTGCAGAGCCAACCGTAGTTGGTTAAAGAGATCCCCTACAACCTCCTTTTGATTTATAAGCTCTACCACAGTTGCACGAGGACCACGACTATGTATTAAAGCCTTATACTGTTGTTTCACAAAATAAAGACCATTTTCAGCACTCAGCAGTCGAGGATTTAAAAGAATGCATTGCCACTTAATTTTGTCCATAGTCAAAATTCAGCGATCTCAAATGAACCTTATTTTCGTTAACAGTTCACAAGTCCAGTAGTTAATACTGCAAGTTAAATGGTGTCCCTTTCACTTCACTTTATAGTTCTGATTAAATTCATCCTCAATAGACTAGAGAGTGAGAAAATCATTACAATAAAATATTGGCACAAAATAGAACTGAAGTTTTGAAACACAAAATTCAGCTTCCATCTAGAAATAGTAAACATAATAAAAGAACATATTCATACCTCTTCCTCCAATTCTCGACAAATCAATGCCGTTCGCCATCGTAAATGGACTTTGGATTGACTTACATCAGTGTAAATATGGTCGCCAACATAAAGAATTTCATCTCCATGGATATTTAGGGAATTCTCAACCATCTGAGCACTTCCCCCCGAGTACAAACCTCCTGCAGACGAAACAAAAGATGAATAAGTAAGAACTGCAAATCATGAGCAAACTATGATTTCTTCTTTTTGGCACACACTGCAAAACAAGACAAATATATTCAACAATTAAATCATTGGCTCAGAGTGCCAAAAGTGCACTGTCATCAAAAGCTAAAAAGTTCATATGTCAACAGGGAGTAATTTCTCAGCATCCTCAACTTTTGGTTGAGAAGATATTTAGAACAATATGAAGAATTATTTGGCTGAAGTTTTAGCTATGGAAAATGCTGCAGCCATTACATAGCTTTCAAATACCCAATAATATACCCACTCAATGGTATTATCTCTCTCAACCCCAAAATTCGGCCCATATGCTGGCATCAATGACAACCAAGAAACTGGATCAAAACAGATAAGTAAATGGTTTCTCTTTCACTCTCATGGTCTCGTCCACATAAAATGTTCCATTATAAAGAAGAAATAAGATCAAAACATAAGGTACAAACATAGATCACCTGTACGAGTCTTGAAGCATGGACGCATTAAGCCCTCACCAGTCACAACCTCATATAATGGGTGTGACATTTGGAAGAACTCTGGCTTCCTTGCTGAGACTATCACCTACAGACATACAGAACAGCAGGAAAACACAAATGCGTCAACATGTTTGAATGCCATTAAATCAAACATTCACATTTCCTTCTGTTAGAGCAATTTAATACTCATGAGAAAACCAATTGCAAAAAGTTGTGCAAGGAGAAGACTGTACTGAAGCTAGTGTTTTCTAATATCACAGAGTATCATTTGACAATTTCCAGGTTGTGAGATCACAAATTATCAGTTTTCTTAATTTGATTTGAAGAAACAAATTTAAAGTCAGTATTCTACTAAAAACAGAGACCAACCGTTAGGTCCAAGTAAAAGTCATCCCAGAATGCATTTGCCGAAATCTTGTTTTGGATTTCTCTAGCTATATGTCAATTTGTTTCATTGATTGGTTAGTTGGTTTTCTCCTCACCAAGAACTTGTTTGCTGACATTATCAATGTCTATTTTTAAAGACGGTCTAATAAAAAGAAAGAATATCCGCTAAAAGTTGTGCTCATTGGCAGAAGGGGAAGGTCGCTGAGCATGTACTGATACTTACCATGTCAAAAAGATCTCGCCAACCCATGTCATTGGGCAAGAATCTGTTAAAAGAATGCTGCATCATTTTGTCTGTGTAATGGTAATCTGAGTTTGTAATAAGCAGCAACTTTTTACCTGCCTGATGCATGAAATGTACACATAAATAGAAAGAATATAATAAACTAACATGTTAAACTAGATGAGAAGGTAAAACTGCAAAAGAATACCTCCTTTTGATCCAAAAGTGCTAAAGGTAGCTCTGGATCAGGCTCCACAAATAATTCAGGTTTGGACATTATCTCACTCTGCATACTGTGACCCGTCAGTATGAACTCATGGATTACAACTCTTAATTGTCAAAATTTACTGTTTATGTTTACCTTAAGTTGACCTTCTACATGCGCCCTGAATAAAGCCTTTCCAACAGCCTTAAAACCAAGCAAAGAGTTGCAATATAAGCACATATTCATCTGAGAGGTTGATTAAATACTACATTTGCAGTAATAATTTACCTTGTAAAGTCCTTTATAGTCCAGTGGACCAAGATCTGCTGGAATGACTCCATCATCCAATCTGTCCACCATCTGGAAGTAAAATCATATGGTATTAATAACAAAATTATCTCAACAAAGAATTAGAAGACTACGATTTTATATAAGAATAATAACGCTCAAAATATTTACACCATTCCTGTCTAGTTGAGCAAATTATTAGCAATAATGGAAGTCAGAAGAAAGGGAAAGTAATGTGGAAATTAAAGATTTTTTAATCTGGAGATTACGAGATCTTACAAGTATTATGCAAGTGGCAATAAAGACACACAGGATAGAAATTTATTAAGTGAACGTGAAGAAGGTCATAAAATTGCAGAGGTATGTCATTATTGTTAATTACATCAAGAAGAAAGGAAAGGAACTCGGTCATTAAATTTCACTACAAAGTGCAAGTGGCCCAAAAACAGTTTCTAAGGAAAAAGATAATTGTTTGTTTTGTAGTTTAAACGGGAAGAAACTACCTGCATGTATGCAACAGCTTCTGAAACAGAAAATAACGTATTAAGGAACTCCCATTGACTCTCCTTCCGCAGATCCACCAGTTCTCTCCCATACATCTCGCTTCCATGCATAGAAAGTTAAGCGCCACTATAGAAAATATGCCGCAAATAATGTAACAGAATACGAAATACCAAGCAGAGACAACTAAGAAATCAAATAGATTAACAAGGGAGTCAACTATCAGAACAGAAAATGTAACGCACATACAGGCTACTATATGAAAAAATGGCAGTGATATCAAGACAAATTGATCTAGAACTATCGGTCTAAATCATATTTCGCTACAAGATGGTTTGTCCAATTGAGATTGTAGCCACACATCACACACACATCCAACATAATTATTACTAATAACTAAAGTTACACAGCTCAATACATACCTAACAGCTCGAGTAGATAGCATTTTAGTGCCATGCATGGCCCTTTTAACATAGCCAAACCGGTCAGCCTTAACCAAATTGCCTTTCTCTTTGTCAATAACAAGACCCCTGATTACCTGCAGAAAACCAAGAGAAGAAAAGCATGTTTAGGGCCATGAAATTATGAGAAAGCAATTCAATAAGAAGTCATGAGTATACTCGGAAATGAAGACATTACCAAATCAGGGTCAAAGGCAAGTCCCTCAACAGGAAAACCCATACTCTTTAAATTCTCCATGCAGTAATCATAAGCCCGCCCTTCCCAAGCCTGCAAAGGAATCAATCCACATCATACAATCTAAAGTAACCACAAAGAGAGATGAATCCATTTAGGTTGCTATAAGCAATATAAAAAAATAGAGTATTTCCATTAATAAAGAATTTCAACTGATATTCACCATCACATTATAATGTATCAAAGTGTAGTCCATGTCATATCCTATTGCACTTATTGACCTAAGATTCAGAGTCCGGGTGCAAAATATACCACGAGGAGAGAGCCTTGCCGCTGAAGGACTCTACAGATAAAAAAAATGACACAGGTGAGATTGACAGAAAACAAAAACCAGCATTACTGACTTATGCAGTAAATTCAACTGATTTCTAGCAGCTAAAAAAGAAATGCAGCCACCTTAGAAAATAAATTAATTACCATAAAGTGTCACATGCAGTTAGCTTAAGTAAGAATATTAGAAACTCTATGTAAAGGTATGAAATTAAAAGAAAAGGATGGATTTGCAGCACCGGTATACCCAAGTCTCTGAGTAAACTCCCAGCTTCCTCAGCCTCCAACCTAGCTACCTGTTCAATTGGCCCTTCTAAAGTGGCCTGGCCATCAAGCCCTACAAGGGAATGTCATGAACATAAATAAGTTGATAAAAAAGGCACACCCAGCAAGATACAGTATAAATTATAATTATCATCACTGTTTAAAGTAGAGAAATAAAAGATTTTGAAAGAGACCATCCAATATTCATGCTGAGTGGTACAACGGTATACATACATTCAAAGTTAAGAGACGAAAGAGAAAAGAGCAATCAAATGTGAGGTAAATACGCAAAAAAGAATACCGAAATTCTCAAGATGTTTCAGATTGATGTTTAAATCGCCTTTGGTGCTTTCACCCAAATAATCAACATCACATTTGCTGGAAGAAGTGAGGGAGAAAGCATCCCCCCCAACACTGCTGCTACTGCTACAACCACACTTGAACACCATTTTCGGAGCTCTCATCACTAAATATTTAGAAGAAAAAGTGGGTCTTGGGAATGGATTTTGGAGAAACTGAAGATTGGTAGTAGCCATTGCTAGTGACTGCAAATTTGGCCAAGATAAAATGGTTAAATTAGGCATCGCTCAGACTAAAAACTGAAAGCCAAAAAGACCCACTTCTTACAGTGTATAATTAACGATTAAATTTTTTTTTTCTTGGTTAGCTATTCTCCTCCTGCTCCAGACAGACACAGTGGATAATCTGTGGTCAAAGCTCAAGCCATCCTTTTCTGTTCTCTCTATAAATTAATTAGGGTCAAGTCAACACAACAGGAGCGTTTAGGGTTTTCCTTTCCCTCTATCGAATAATTTTACTTGCACTCTTTTAACGTTTGATAATTGAAAGGAAATACATACAGTTTTGGGGGTTAATGGACTTTTTGAATTATTCTCAGCCTTAAATTTTCTGTCTTAACTTTTTTTAAGGAAATATCTAACTAATTTGTTAAAAAAGAAAATTTAGACTGAATTTAGAAATAATTGTTAAATTTAGAAATTAATTTAAATAAAAAAATTCAAATCCCTTATTAAAAAGGAAATATATATAGAAAAGGAAAATGTGAAATAAAAAAGGTTTTTTTTTTAAATAAAAGAATATTTTGTCTCACCTCTTTCTTTTGCCTTTTTCTTTCCAATTTTGTTTTCAACACTTTAGTGATAGTTTTTATGGTAACTTAGTTTCATAGAATATCATCGTATGAAATTTTGTACATAAATATTAGTCCATTCTATTTTTTTTAAGGCAGTAGCGGTTTTAATTTTAAATTTTGTAGTGTTTTTTATCCACTTTTTTTTCTTTAAAAGCTGTAATGATAGTTGTTGTTTTAGTTTTGTTTCTAGCCGTATTCTAATATATATATATATATGGACTTGTCAAAGTCATCGTCAAATCTATTTGGTATCGTTCTTAGAGATCTTCGTCGAGATAAAATATTGTGATAGTGTTCATAAAATTGAATTCCAAGATGCCAAGGAGGAGCATAGGCCATTTGAGATTTAACTTTTCATGCATCATTAATGTGGTGGGTCTTTTAGGTTTATGGCAATGGTTTCTTGGTTGACCGGCGTTTGTTATCAAGATGATACATCTCTGGTTGGTTCTGAATTCTTCGAATGTTGAGATTACTATCAGTTTGTCTTTCTCCTTTATTTAGAAATTTTTTAATATAGTGACATTTGTGCAACAATTTATAGTGTTCTATTTATCGTTTGTACTATGTGTCATATAGAGGTCAACATAGGTCGGGCCACTCGGCCCAGCCCGAAGGCCCACCCGAAATGTGGGAGGGTTTGAGCAAAAATATAGGCCCGAAAAATGGGCTTGGACAAAAAATAAGGCCCGTTTAAAAAATAGGTCGGGCCTCGGGTTAGGCATTTTTTGCTCGAGCCCGGCCCAAATTCACTAAAGGACAAAAAAATCTAATTTTTTTTAATATTATTTTCTTGTTATTTTCTCCTTATTTTGCTACCATTTTACTATAATGTTATTATTTTTTGGATATTGTATAAAACTTATTTTATTGTTAATTTTGTTATTATTTTAAAGACATTTGTTAATTTTGTTATTATTTTAGAGACATTTACTTGTTAAGTTGCATCTATCTTAGTGTTATAAGTATACATATTTTTTAAAATTTATTTTCAATTTGTTGGGAAATATTTATTTTCATGTATTATATATATTTTAAAATTATATAAAAAATAATATAAAAATTAATATGGGCGGGCCGAGTCGGGCCCAAGTTTTAGCATTTTTATTTGGGTCGGGTTTGGACAAAATTTTAATCCCATTTTTCGGGTAGGGCCGGGCCTGAATTTTTAGTCGAGCCCAACCCGGCCCAGCCCGTGCTCACCTCTAGTGTCATACTTATATATTCATTCATGATGATTCCTATTAATGATAAGTATCATTAATAAGATAAAAATGAAAGGGTTAACTCAACCTAACATCTCTAAACTAAAGTATATGATTTCTCTCTAGTTTATCTATAATATTTGCTCAAGTCTAGTTCAATTAGGGGTGAGCAAAATCTGATTCGATTCGAAAAACTCGATAAATTTTTCAAATTTTGAATTAAATAGTTCGAGCTATTTGAGTTAATCAAGTTATTTGGATCAACTCGAATAAAAAATTAAGTTTTTCGGTTTAACTCGAATATAAATTACACAATTCGAGTTATCCGAAAATCCGAATAAGAAAAGGTAAAACTACGCCGTTTTGATAAATGTTTACCTTTTCTAAAGTTAAAAGTCAAAACCATTAAGTTAAAAGGCAAAACTACGTTGTTTTGATAAATATTTACTCATTAAATTAAAAAGCAAAATCATTATATTGTTTAGGTAGTTAAATAATTTCGTACTTCGTTTACTAGTTAAATAATCGATTTATGTAAACGCAACATTGAGTATAAATAATAAGATTCATTTAACTCGACTTGACTTGACTCGAACTTTTTTTACTCGATTCGATCTGATTCGAAAAAAATTCAAATTGAGTTCGGTTGCTAAAATAGAATTCGTTAACTTGACTAACTCGAAATTTTTTGACTCGATTCGACTCGACTCGATCGAATACTCACCCCTAAGTTCAACTCAAGATATGGACCTCAATTTTTCTCAGTCTCGTTCATTTTTGTAAATAACTAATTGAAGTTTGTTTAAGTCTGCTTATATCTTTTTTATTTTTAAAAAATATTTTTATTTAATATTTAATAATTTTATACAATCAACCCTCTTTATAATAACCTTATTTGTTTGCTACAATTTTTATTTTTATACAGAGATGTGGTTGTTATACAACTATAACTACATTTGAGATTTTTTAAATGCACTTCAGTGTGCTCAAACCCACATCCTCTTATACTGGTAACAATGTCGATACTCACTAACCTAAGGCTCAATCGACAACTAAAATTTATTACTTTTAATTCACTTAGAAATATAATTAATTTCACCAAAATTTGAGATAAAAGGTTTTTAAAGAAAATTAATTTAGTAAAGAATGTATTTTATAATTTACAATTATTGTTATTCTAGGTGAAAAGTTATTATATAAGGTAAAAATAGATCATAAAAACCGGATCTACAACAAGTTTAGCTATTATAGAAAGTAGTTGTTATTGAGAGAGCAAACTATACATAGACATTTCTTTTACTATTATTATATAATTTTTATTTCACTAAAACTCTAAATATAAACAAGTTGACATTTTTTAAATATTTACATTGTAGTATAATATATTGAAATTTTATATGATATGAAATACATAATATATAAAATAAAAAGAGTAAAAACATATTATAAACTTAAAAACGGGTTGAATCGAGCTAAGCTCGAGCTTTGAATATTGAAGACCCAGCTCAATCCATATTTTAAATGGACTATTTTTTTGTTGCTAAAGCTCATTTTTCGAACATAATATTTTTACGCAAACCTTATCAAATATTAAACATGCCTTTGGGCTTGAATAGGTAGCCCAACCCTTGAAACATGTCTATTCCAAATTGTCATCCAAATTTTAAATTGATTCTAAACTCCAATACATCCTAACTGAATCTTTAAAGTATCCATATTAGAGAGAAAAAAAAGATGGCGAATGGCAAGAGCACTTAGGGAGGGTGTCAATCTCAAAAAGGGGTATTGTAACATCCCAAATTTCGGTGAAATCGGAACAGTGGTTTCGGGACCACAAATCCGAGCCGAAAAAATATAGTTTTTTTATTTTATTATATGGTCCGTATTATGATAGATATGACATGTGAAAATTTTGGTACGAAAATTTTATCGATTGAGTGCTTAATTACGAGAAGGACTAAATCACATAAAATGCGAAAGTTGAATTCTAGTAGCTATAAAGATTAAATAGCTATGGAATTCAAAACTTAAGGTCCTTATATGGTAATTAGACCATTAAGAAAAGTATGTAGATTTTTCTTGGTGACTCATCCATGTAAATATAGAAAAAGGGTAAGGACTAAATTGGAAAGTGAAAATTTTAATTAATTAAGAGATGATAAATTAGATATCATCTTATTTTCTCATCATCTTCCCCAAAATAAAACATGGAAACCCTAGGAGAGAGAGAAGAGACTTTCATGGCCAAATTGGGTAAGTTTCCTTGTCCCGTTTTTAGTAATTTTGATATTTTTGGATCGAGATAGCTTAATCTCTCTATTTGGGGGATTAAATTGAAAATTTATCAAAGTATGAAAATGGGTCATGGATGTATATGCTTAAAATTTGAAATTTATGGTAGAAAATAAAAGATTATTGATAGATAAACAACTTTTACAAAGTCATTTTTGATGAAAACATGATTTATGGACTAAAATGAAAAGTTGTAAAATTTGATGAAAAATTCTGAAATTTTATGAATACATGTGCTGTAAAATTTGTAATGGGGCTTTGGTTAGGCTTGGAATAGGGAGTAATTTGCACAAGTTTCATTTTCCGAGCCTAGGGACGAAAATGGAATTTATGAAAAAGTTAGGGCAAAATGGTAATTTTTCCTAGGATAAAAATTGAGTCCACTTGAATATGAAAATATGGTAAATTAATGTTAAATTTACTCGTATAGATCCGGATAGACCAAATTCGGAGTTAGAACGAGGAAAAAGAGGAAAATGTCAGATTAGTAGATGTTTGTACATGAACCTTTGTCGAGGTAAGTTCGTGTAACTAAATTGTATATATTTTTATGATTGAATTAAATGTTGTGTTTGTGAATTTTATAAATGCCTTAATTTTTGTGAAATGATCACATATTCGTCAAAGCCCGATAAATGAAATGTGCTCGATCAGCAATAATGCTCGATAAATGATAAATAATAAAAAATGTAAATTTTATACTTGAGTTGAATGTGAACACTTGAATTGTATGAATGCATAAATTTATGAGATTGAACATATACCCGACAATTACCTGATAAATGTTAAATCCTGTTTGAATAAATGGAAGTCGATGGATATGAAACACCCCAAACCCGCCCACGAGCACGAACCAGGATCCGGTTTGTTCCTTAAGTAAACCGGTTTTCAAATTCTTTGTTACTTAGAGAAAATTTGCATAATTTTTTTTTTGAAAAATGTTGTTGTGGATTGGGCTCAGATTGGGAACCCATTTGATTTATTGGAAAATCCAATTTTTATTAAGGTGACAAAATAATTTTTAAAGTTTATAAAAATATATTTCACTTAAAATTTAATCCAACAATCGTTTGTAGCAAAATAATTAAAAATAAAGCAAAAATAAGAAAATCCATCTGGGCCTTGTGGCCTTATTACATCAAGTAAAACCCAATAATAAAATTAAAGATACTAAAAAGAAATAAAGTCCAAATTAAATAAATTCCTCAATTGATGCATGGCCACCTTTAAGCTCCTGCCGACCAGGTCCATTCATCGCTCATCACACGAAAAATATTCCCCAAGCGGGGTGAGTCAACAGACTCAATGTGTACACAACACTAAGTCATAATAGAATCGGGCATGCAAATGATACACATTCAAATCATAGAATACAATTAATGATGCATTCCCAAACCCAAACCTAATTAACCATCCGCTACACACCACCCGCACTGCCGGTCACACCGTGGGACTACTAAGTCAACCCTCCATCCGCTACACACCATCGAAGGCGATCAGCTGCGATCGACGTGCTCATCGCCCATATAATTTGTGTCATTAGACACCATATTCAAATAATGTAACGAAGTTACCAAATTCGAGATAATGTAACGAAGTTACCATATTCAAATTTTGTGACCGTAGTCACCATATTCCGTTGGTGAGACCAAGTCAACACCTTCTTCCCTTTCACATAGATCCCGAATGCCCCATAAATTTTATATCATGCATAACATACTTAATTTCTCATTATTCACATGTAACAATATACATATTCAAAATCCTATCAAAAGTAGGAAACGTACCTGGGTACTTTTACCATATTTATGGTACTTAGCCATATTCACATTCTTATGCATATTCATATATTAAAATAATTGCCATATGATATATTGAAAGTTAGTGTGAGTACACACATTCTTAATAATACATTTAATTTAAACATAGCCATGAACCTATCAAAACTTAGGGTAGGGTACACACCTGATTTGCTTAACGAATTCCTTGAAATCCCGAAATCTGATCTACTGCCTTAGATCTCAAATTCCTACATTTGATTAATCACTTACTAATTTAATAAAAAGCCATTCGGCCATAAATCCAAATCCTAGTAGGATTAGTATTCTTAAAACTTACCTTGAAATTCTCAAATCCCAAAATCCTTGTATCCTCCTCATAAATCCCTATAACTACATGTTAGATCAATTTCTAACATTTATTCACAACAAATAACCCTTAGCCGTATGTTAAATATGACTTACCTTAGATTCTTAAATCCCGAAATTCACCGAATAACTAGGAACACGCGGCTTATGGTGTACCTTCGGGAAAAGAACTTCTCCTTCCTTGTAGTCGACACTTAGTAAATCCGAAAGATCTCTTGACAACAGATATTAAGGGTATTAGAATCTTAATTTCGATGACCTTAAAAGAAATAGAATGAGAATCTAACCTAATCTTACCCCTTCTTGAAGAATTTGATGGAACTCTTGCTTGAACCCTTAGCGATGATTCGGCTATGGCTTTGATGTGGATAACAATTTCGGCTCTTGAGGCTTAGTGAGAAATCGACTAGGGCTATTGGTATCTTGGCTTTTGATTGTGTTTATAATAGAAGAAGAAAAGAAAAGAGAAAAAGAGAATAATGACAGAGAAAATTCAGAGAGAGAAGAGGAGAAACTTTAGAGAATTTGTGCAGAGGTTTTCTTGAAAAGAAAAGAATGAATGAAGAATAGCCTTACTCTTCCTTTTATAGCCAAAATTACTAGCTAGAGTCCTTTACTTGGCCACCACTCTTCTATTTTGATAGCTTTATCCCTTGATTTATCACTTTAATAAAACTTAATCCAATAATTATCTCTTATCTCTTAATAAAAATAATACTAATAATAATCCTCCTTTATCTCTTCCTTATCTATCAAAATAAAAGAAATAATATCCACATTTATCTCTTAAAAATAATCTAAAATAAATCCATTATTTATCCCTTATTTATCCACCCTTTATCTCTTAAAAATAAAAGAATAAAAGCTCCTAATTTATAGCCATGTGCCGTCCACCTCACACTTTTGGAAGCAAAATAAAATTTCTTTTATTTGCTCCCCCATGTATTTCGAACTCGGGCCCAACACCTTGCATGTGGCGCCATTTCCAGAGGCCCTAAGTGGCATCTCCAGGCCACTTTTCCAAGCCTGTTTGTGTGTCAAACTTCTCCAAATTTTTCTTTTAAGGCCCTCTAGCCCTTATTTCCTATTTTGAACTTTAAAATTTGACATTTCGGCATCACTTCTAAGTTTCCTAAAATTTTCGATCGGCTCTGTAACTTGCCATTTTTCTTACATTTCCAGGTTTCCCGAAATGTTCACTTTCCATTTGTGAAACATTTCCAAAAATGTTCAGGTTTCCAAAAATGTTCAAGTTTCCAAAAATATTCAGGTTTCCAAAAATGTTCAAGTTTCCAAAAATGCTCAGGTTTCCAAAAATGTTCATTTCCATTTCTATGCATTTCTAGAATTCCAAAAATACCAAAAATTTATTCATAGTGCTTAAGACTTGTCATTTCGTACAATTAAACTGAAAATGCATAGGCCCTTTCCAGGATGTTACAGGATAAATGTGACTTCCCTGATAAAACTGCATGTGTTGCAGAATGGATTTAGCCCGGACGGGTAATCCAAAATGAGCCTCTCAAGTATATGTTTCAATTAGGATTTAGCCTGGACTAATAATCCTAATTGACTGGATTTAGCCTGGACTGGTAATCCAGATCGAACTATATAGGGAATTCTTTGTCATATAAAGGATTTAGCCTGGACTGGTAATCCAACAAAGCCCTTAGAGTATATGTTACAGCTAGAATTTAGCCTGGATTGGTAATTCTGGTGTATGATACGTGGCTCGAGAGTGTACCTACAAGGCACTACTGAGTATGAATTGACGGATTCTGATTTGTACACCTCGAGTGTACTACCGGTGTATCCATCGATATTCCAAATAAATTCAACGGGTAAAACTCTTGACATGAGAAAAATATGAATAAGAAATGAGTTATTACACGTATACGTCTGAAATACACGAAAATGATGATATGTGACGATTGATATAAGAAAACATGAGATGATGATACTTGTACATGAAATTCATTTGATGAATATGTCATCCTTGATTATAGACTTGTATACTTTGAGTGTACTACTACTCGTGTGACATTGATATTTCGAGAAATATGAATAAAGTCCTGAAATGAAATAATCTGAACTTGAGATGAACTATTATGAAATTATACTTGTAATATAAAGAGATGATTTATGCATGTTAAATGAACAAATGTTATGGAATGCAAATGTGCATGGAAATTTGATTGTTGTTGAGCCCAAACATGTTTTGAGGTTATTATGGAATATATGACTAACAAGGGCAATGAGGATATGTGTAGGGCTTGAAGTCAAATTGAATTAATGTGCCTTACATAGTTACCTCAAAATAGAATGAATGGTAAGTTAAGTACCATGTTATACGAACTTACTAAGCATACAATGCTTACCCCGTTTTATTTTCACTTGTTTTAAAGTAAATCGGAAGCTCGTTGGATTGGAAGCTCGACAGAGATCACTCACACTATTCATCGGCCCATGTCGGTATAATATGGCAAATCAATTACGGTTGTAATGGCATGTATAGGATATGTTGGCCATATTGGCATGTAAATATAAATGATACTTGTAATCTAGCCATTGGAATGACTAATAATGGTTGTTTTGATATACTTGTAATGTTATGCTATGGTAACTATATATGTATGTCAAGTAGTTGATCAAATCATGTTTAACACATGAATTGAACCAAGGTAAGTTAGTAAACATGTATGCATGCAACGATAGGCCATGTTGACTGATGAAATTTGCTTATTTGAATGCTTGGAATGGTTGGATTATACTTGGTATGTTTTGGTGCAAGAAAATGGTAAATTTAGGTGACAAATGAGGCTAGGAAATGGCTTTATTTTGTCCACGAGCGCACACTGCAGGCGTGTGTCTAGGCAGATGTGTGACACACGGCCTACCTCATGGGCGTGTGGCCTGGCCGTGTGTCCCATGTACCTTAAATTCGAGAAAACAGAATGCTCAAAATTAAGAACACGGACAGAGACACGCGCGTGTGTCTCAACCTTGTGGGAGACACAGCCTTGAACACGGGCGTGCGTCTTGGCTGTGTGAAACTTGCACCTAATTCGAATTGAATTAATTAATCACACGGCCTAGCACACGGGCATGTGGTATGGTCGTGTGGCACAAGTCAGAGAGCTACTTAGTTTTGAACATGGCCTGCGGTACGGGCGTGTGAGCCCTGCACCTTGGAAAATTTTAGAATTTCGCGAAAAATTCCCTGAGTTCTCGATTTAGTCCCGACTTGATTCTAATGCTCGTATTGGGCCTTGAGGGTCTATTTAAGGGACATTATGAATGACCTCGGTGAATGAATAGTAACTTGCCTGAATTAATCGATAAATGTTCTGAATGTTCTGGTAACGCTCTGAAACCCTGTTCCAGCGACGGATACGGGTTAGGGGTGTTACAGGTATAGGTAGGGCCAATGAGAAGGTTTGCTTATAAGTGAAAAACCCTCCCGAAAATGGGGATTCATGTAGCCTTCAGAGTGTGAAAAAATATCATTCAAGGATAAACCATTGAACTCTTTTAAAGGTCTCAATAATGTTAATAAGGAAGTGAATGATAATGATATTTGGCTGATTGATAGGATGTGGTGATAGATGTAGTGAATAGTATTCAATCAATTAAATTCTCGAAATGTGTTCATTTTTTGGTTGAGTAGAGCATGTTCAAAATTTTCATTCTTAAGTTATTTGTAACACCCCTCACCCGTATTCAACGCCGAAATAGGGTTACAGAGCATTACCGAACTTATTTTGCAAATAACCATACATTTCATATACATTTTCAAATTTCAAATAAACATCATTAAAATCATTCACATTGTCCCTAATACGAGCTTACGAGGCCCTAAAAATGCATTTAGGGTGGTTCGGGACTGAACCGATAACTTATGAAATTTCTGAAAAACTTAGAAAATTTTACGAAATACAGGGGACGCACGCCCGTACGGCCCGGCCGTGTGTCTCACACGGCCACAGACACGTCCATGTCACAAGCCGTGTGGACATTCAAAATGGGATCACATGGCCGTGTCCCAGCCCATGTCCGACCCCGTGTAATTCTTTGACTTGGGTCACACGACTAACCACACGCCCGTGTGACCAACCCGTGTGCCCTTCGAAATGGCCTCACACGCCCATGTGCCAGGCCGTATGCTAGGCCGTGTCAAACTGTAGGCTATACTGACTTATGCTACACGACCAAGTCACATGCCCGTGTGCTGGGCCGTGTGGAGCATACAGACTTGATTTCTAATTCAACACCAAAAGACACACGGCCGTGTAACCTGACCGTGTGTCACACACAGTTGAGACACATGCCCGTGTCTCTGCCCGTGTGGACAAAAATATGCTATTTACCAAGCCATCTTGCCACCCAAATTTGCATACACCTACACCAAACCAAATGGCACCAAACATGACATAAATAGGCATTCATCCAATCTCAAATAAGCTTAATTCATGCAATTTCAATACCTACATATACAAGGTACACAAATACCACAATATGCCATTCAATTTCATACCAAACCTCACTTTCACAGATCATCAATGTGGAAACTTCCAATTATGCATCATTTTGCCTAAACTCATAAGTATACCAATTCTCAAATATCAACCATTTACCACAATCATTTGCATAGCAATTATCAACACAAAACAAAGGCCATTTACAAATATAAACACAACCAAATCAGCCAAAATAAGCCAACTATCATGGCTATATATAAAACCAAACACTAAATATTTACAAGCCAATCCAAATGGCTAAATTCATTACCAAACTATAAATCAAAATGAACAAAGCTCCTATACATGCCATATACCAAAAACATATGTTCAAAAGTACCAAAGTGATAGCTTGATAGTGTGATGAGGTCTCCAATGATTCCCAAATCTAAGCTAGCTTCGAAAACACAATAAAACACGGAAAATAAACAAAGTAAGCTATAAAGCTTAGTAAGCTCGTATGCTAAATAAATAAAACTTTCCAACCAATAATTCAATAACATAAACATCATATAATGCAATTTAAAATTGAATCATAACTTAACATATGTATTCAATCCAAAGATTAAGCTCAATTTCCACCAAATTTTTCAATTCGATGATTGTATAATTTACGTACATACCTGCACAAACTCGTATCGATCTCATATTCATACACATCTTTTTTATACTCGTTGAACCATTTGGAATACTATCGGATACTCGGAAATCTCGCACCCTAAGTGCCACATACATAGCCGAAGCTATCTCACTCTCATATCACATATAATACTCACTCTCGAGCTATCAACAGGTCTACTCACACAAGCTGACGGTCATGACGAAGCTACACGGTGCTACTCACACAAGCTTACGAGAATCCGCAACACATGCCGGATAACTCAGCCACCGGTAGGACGTACGGGCCAGCACCGAAATCACATAACCCCTAATGACATGTCATTTGTATCCTAATCTATTCCTAAGGTTCAACCAGGATTTCTCAATGCCGAAACTTTGTCGATTATATATGCAAGGTCGTATTCGCAAATAATTCAATAAATAAGCATTTAAAACACAATTATACAAATTCTTATTAACATACGAACTTAACTCGATCGCTAAAACGACGGAACGGATCGACTAGTCCAAAACCTTATTTTTCCCCCGATCTAAATCCGAATTTCACTTTTCTTGATCTATATGTAATCAAATTTAACTAATTCAATCATCATTCTATTCAATTTACTCCAAAATACACATTAATGCAACTTTACACTTTTGCCCCTAATATTTCCACATTTTTACAATTTAGTCCTTATCCCATAAAACACAATTTCATGAAATTCAACTTATACCCATGCTAGCCAAATTTCAATTAAGTCCCTAGCAGCCCATATTTTCCATTTATTTCACATTTTAACCACAAAATTTTAACATTTCTCAATTTAATCCCTAATTGACAATTTGTCAAAAATAACTTTACAAATGTTGTTTATCTAACAACAATCATACATTTTCTATCATCAAACATCAAAATACACCTATATTCATCAATGGAAAAACCCTAAACCTTTAGCAATTTTGCAAATTAGTCCCTCGGCTAGCTAGATTAAGCTACAACGATCTCAAAAACATAGAAATTATTAAAAACGGGACGAAAATCACTCACCAATTAAGAAATGAAGTAGCCGAACCAAGGAACCCTAAAAATGGTTTCTTCTTCCTTCAATTTCGGTGGATGAATGCACTAAAGAAGATGACAATGTTGTTTTCTATATTTTACTTAAGTTAATTTATTAAATTACCTTTTTAACCTTATTAATAAACCATTAAAAACACCTAATACATGTCCAAGAATGTCCACTAACTTTATAAATGGGTTAATTACCACATAAGGACCTCCACTTTAATATTCCATAGCTATTAGACACATTTAGCTATTAGAACACCACTTTTGCACTTTACGCGATTTAGTCCTTTTTATAAAATTAAACACTCAAACGATAAAATTTCTGAACGAAACTTTCACACCATCATTTTATCATGCTGTAAACATTAAAATAATAACAAAATAATTATTTTGACCTCAGATTTGTGGTCCCAAAACCACTGTTCCGATTTGACTAAAAACGAGCTGTTACATTATTGGGCAGAAGAATTGGCTACAATACTCTAATGAGCAAAATATTAGCTTTATGGAAGCTTTTGTAGTCTATTCAATAATGAACTTGGAAAACAATTTTTTTAATGGTAAGATTCCAATCGATAGAAGATTATACAAAGGTTTTATTAGAGGGACCCTAGGTCATCAATGGTCCGACTCCTCGTTAGCTTTGTCCGAGTCACCCTCTGAATCCAGATTTTCTTCAGGATATTCTTCTGGGTCTTCCTCTATCTCTATCTTGCTAGATTTCGCCTTTGCTTCGTATTTTGCTGTTGGGAATTGAGGCAGCCCCAACTTGCTTTTCCATGCATAGTCCTCGTAGATTGGTCTTGCTTCTTGCATCCATCAAACTATCCATTCCGAGTTCGAAAACACTATCTCACCTAGACGTGGCTTTGTTTCAATAGCTCTTTTTCGCTTGTAAATTCCCACCAAATGCTTCACACCAGTTTGTCGTATCGGATACTTCGTTGGTTGTAAATAACTCTTGGATCATATCATTGGTACTTTGCTATCTCGGAAGGTGAGATGGCAATTTCTTTCCCTCGAATGAAGACCCACAACCATGGTACATCAAATTCTTGAGTCGTCTCTATCTCCCTTAAGGCAGTGCAAAATTCCTAGACGACTGGCATATAGGCTCATCCCTCTAGGATGGTACAAAACTTTACCCATCTATGGAACCAAATTATCTCAATTGTTTTACTGTTTAATGAAAGCAATAACTCAAAACCTATCTCCCAAAGAGGAGATTTTCATCGAATGGCTCGAAGATAAATTTTGAGCTCCCTTTCACGAAGTTCTTTGAAGTTATTAGCTTTCGATTTAGCTTCTAAATGGTCGATCCTCATCGTTTTAGGACTATAGAACAAGTGAAAGGCATAGAATTAGCGGAATCTCGAATAATATAGTAACAAAGGGTGTTCGGTTGCTTGTGGAGGCTTGAAAGGTGTGTATTCTAATAAGGGCAATATATAGAGGTCATCTAGGGCTTGACTTATCGTGCAAACTCGGGGAATATCTTTGAAGATTGCATTGAACCAAGAACAAAAAGTTGCCAAAAATGGACTGCATGTCGCGTCATAGAGAAGGCATGGTGCGACATAAAGTGAATTTTTGCCTTTATGTTTGCTTCAAAGTGTGTATGTCGCACCATAAAATATGTACGGTGCGACAAGACAACGGATTCTCAGATTTTCAGGTTCAAAATAGGTGTGTCACGCCATGGATTGTTATGTGATGACATGACTTTAAAGGCTTTCGGTTGTTCGTACTTGACCCCAAATTGCTTCTAGCTCCTCCATTGCTCTCAGAAACCTATTTTCTTATAGTTTTAACATAAAATTAAATATCTAAATCCTAAAATATATCTAATAAAAACAACGAAAAATAAAATTTAAATTAAACAAAATTTAAAAGAGAAGTCATTTTTTGGAGTCGAGACGATCCGTATCGCCCCCAAAGAAGAACTTCCAATTGGTCCTCGACACTTTAATCCTTCTAAACCAGAACCTTTGGTCGATTCTGTAACACCCCTAACCCGTATCTAATGCCAAAACAGGGTTACGGAGCGTTACCAAACTTATAACTCAATCATTCAAACATTTCATATACAATTCTCATTCAAATAAAAAACCATTCAAATTCATTAAATTAGTTTCTAATACGAGCCCTCGAGGCCCTAAATAGACATTAAATATGGTTCGGGACTAAACTGAATTCTTAAGAGATTTTTAGAAAAACATGGAAAATTTTCAAAGTGCAGAGGACACACGCCCGTGTGGTTAGGCCGTGTGTCTCACACGGCCAACAGACACGCCCGTGTCTCAGGCCGTGTGGGCATTCGAAATGGGATCACATGGCCGTGTCTTAGCCTGTGTCTGACCCAGTGTAACTCTCTGACTTGGGTCACACGACCAGACCACACGCCCGTGTGCTAGGCCGTGTGCCAGGCCGTGTGAAAACTGAAGGGTATACTGACTTGTGCCACACGCCCGTGTGCTAAGCAATGTGAAGCTACTGACTTGGTTTCTAATGAAGCATCAGGGGACACACGGCCATGTCACCTGATCGTGTGTCACACACGGCTGAGACACACGCCCGTGTCTCTGCCCGTGTGGACCAAAATAGGTTATTTTCCAAGCCATTTTTCTCACCCAAATTGGTACCAACCTAAACTCAACAATGTGCATGCAATCATGGCATAAGTAGGCATTTAAAACCAACCACTATCAAGCTCATATCATGTGCTATCCACACATTCCACATAGTATCCACAAGCACCTTCATTGGACTACTTTAACCTATATCAAAGTATACTCTCAAAGTCTATCTAAATGGTCAAGTACATGTATGAAATATTGTGCCTAACTTAGCATGTATACACATTCTCCATTTCAACCATTTGGTACCTTAAGTACCAATTCACAAAACTTGCATTCACATAGCAATTATACATATCATATCATAAGGCCATTTACAATTATTTACATATCCAAATATACCAAAATAAGCCAAATCACGTGGCTAATTTTATAACTAAGACAACATGAGACATATAGGCCACCTTAGCCAAAACAGCTATACATGCCATTTAACCCAAAATGTAAAATCCAAAGTACCAAAGTAGAGTTTGATAGTGCGACACGATCTCCGACGGCTTCTGAATCGAGCGAGCTTTCGAAATACTATAAAACATGGAAACATAAACCGAGTAAGCAAATAAGCTTAGTAAGTTCGTATAACTAATAAATACAACTTACCAATTCATCCACAATTGAAATAAGCACAATTAAAACATAGATAAATTCCAATTCGGCCCAAAGCCTATCACATAAACATGAGTAGGTTAGCCATGCATGAATTCAACCACTATGTATTATTTTCCATATTTCTCACGAATACTTATACTAATTCGTATTAACTCGGATCACCTCGTATTATCACTGAGCTGATTGAATTCTTTAAATATCGATGAATATGCTTACCTCGTCTTTCCAAATTTGAAAACGACTTACGGATATGAGTACATCGATTTCCTTGTGCCATAGTCCAACTGTGGTCTTACACGTGCATTGCCATGGCCCTGCCGTGGTCTTACATTCATAGTGCCATAACCCAGTTATGGTCTTATCATCAAAATGCCATAGCCCGGCTATGGTCTTACATTTAATTATTGCCATGGTCCAGCCATAGTCTTATCCATCAATTCATCATTTGCCATAAAAAGATTGTACTCAATCCTGCGATGTTCTTGTTTGAACATTTAATTCCATTTCAAAATCCAATAATAAATATGAATAATTCCATAATATCATTCATCAATTGAATAAATAAACATTAAATGTTTAACTATACGAACTTACCTCAAACAGAAACGGAGAATACGATCGTTTAATCCACGACTTTATCTTTTCCCCGATTTAGTTCCGAATGTTGCTTGTCTTGATCTATATAATCAAATTTAATTAGTTTAATTCACTTTCTATTTAATTCAATCCAATTTCAAGTTATGACAAAATTACCATTTTGCCCCTATACTTTTGACATTTTTACAATTTAGTTCCTAGGCTCGTAAAATGAAATTTCTCTACACCCAAGCCTAGCCGAATTTTATAGGTGCTCATAGAAGCCCATATATTCCACAATTTCACACATTTGACACACAATTTTCACATTTATCAATTTAGCCCCTAATTGACAATTTCATTAAAAGTCCCTTAACAAAAGTTGTTTAATTAACAACAAGGACTCATATTCTTCCATTAAACTTCAAAACCCTATTATACACATCAATGGAAAATCTCAAAATATTCAATAGTTTTTCAATTTAATCCCCTAGTTAGCTAGCTTAAGCTACAACAATCCCGAAAACATAAAAATCAATAAAAAATGGGTAGTTTTTCACTTACATGCAAGGGATTCTTTTTGCAAAATTTTCAAGCTCTCCAAAGTCTCTCTTTTCTGTAAAAATTGATTCATGCATGGATGGAGAACACAACTTTAAAAATTACACAATTACCAAGCCATGCACATCCACTAACTCATTTAATGGTCTAATTACCATAAAAGGACCTCTACTTTAAAGTTCTATAGCTATTTAACACCTTTAGATAATAGAACACAACTTTCGCACTTTATGCGATTTAGTCCTTTTTTACAAATTGAGTATACAAACGGTAAAATTTCTTAACGAAATTTTCATACCATAATTCTAACATGCTGTAGACCACAAAATAATATTAAAATAAATTTTACGATATCGAATTTGTGGTCCCAAAACCACTGTTCCGATTTCACTGAAAACGGGCCATTACAGATTCCGATGATATCACCTTATCTTCAACCGGCATGACATCCACATCATGAGCCACTTCGTGCCGAATATGAGCCAACCCTAAATTATTTTTTAGGATATTATTGTCCAGAGCTTCCTTCCCTCCACGTCGCGAGAAGTTTTGGTTGCCCGAGCTTTATCTTCATCATAGAATGAGAATAAGATAAACTCATTGATTTTTTCGACCAGCACCTCCTCGGTTATGGCCAGAAAGTCTATCGGCTTGTCTACAGTTTCATTCAGAAACAATTGAAGCTCATTTACCTCTAATTTTACCACTACATCTACTTCTATATCTACATCTATGTTAATTGGATTGTAGACATATTCAGTTATATTCAATTTATTCTCTTCTTCGGTTCTAAACTCTTGTTAATTTCCAAGATTTAATTTCACATGGTTGTCGGCACTACATTGGTCCTTCAAATTGAAATTGGAAACATCATGTACGACCTCTTCCAATGGAGTCTCTACTTCTATTTACTTTTGCAGTAATTCCTCTAACTAGTCCACCCGTTTTTGAAATTCTTCAAAGTTAGCTTGGAATTCTAGATCACGGAGAAAGGACTTATATAAATTTGATTCACAAGGGAGTTCGGATGAATAATCGTAGTCTCTAAGCCTGTGATCATAACTCTGCTGATTTGTTGAGACATCTTGTGTCTTACTTGGCCTTCGTTTATTTCGATATTGCTCAAGCAAGTACCTATATACATCATCATCCATTATTAAATCCAATTCTTGTTGAACTGAATAGTTGGTCATGTCACATTCTCCACTGTAACTCCCTTGGTTTGTCGAATCTCCATCCATATCAGATGTATACTTGTTTGGCTTAGGTGAGAGTTTGTTCGAATACTCAGGCTGCTCATATTTGTAATCACGACTCTATTGGTTTGTCGAAGATCTATACAACCAACTCGATTTGGATAGTTCGTACACAGACCTATAAAAATCAATGTTCATGATTAAATATGCTAACCAATAAGGTAAGTAAAAAAAATTGAAAATAAAAATATTTAATTAACTTTAAAAATTCAAATTAAAAATATTTAGTTATGTACAAAAAATTAGAACATTATCTAGCTCGTTCTTCTTTCGATTAATATTATTTTACAATAATCAATCTAATAAAATCTTTACCGTCGCAATTCTCGACGACGGCGCCAACAACTTGACCGCCTATAAACGTGTTATCGTTTATAGTATAATATCACACCAAAAATATATATAATTAAATCGGTGGTGTCCACAAGCGTATGGGTCAAATTGTAATATAGTAAAGTTTACAACGAAACACTGATAAGTATTCCGAGGATCGTACCCAATGGATTGAAGATTGGAGAAATTATTATTAAATTAATTACAGAAAATAATTACTAAGCTAACCGAGTCATGAATTAGTAGTGTTAATCCAAATTAAAATATTAATTAAATTAATTAACCTAACTAACCTAATGGAAATACCTATTCCTAGTGTTAACAATTTGAGTCTCTAGCCTATAATCGATTAAATCCTAATCATCTAGTTAAATAATCAATTATCCTCAATTGAGTTATTTATCACTCTTAGATAAGAATATCTTTCTGGTCTCATCTTCACTAAGGATTATCACCTAAGTCACCCTTCCGGTCTCTTTTTAGGAATACGGATAACCTTCTAGTCTCTCTGCTTGGCACAAGTTATACATGACAAGATACCCTTCCGGTCTCACCTATCTCAATATTCTATCAAGGGCATCACTCCCTAATATGCTAAGAACTCTTGAATAAATACTCAACTTTAGATAAATAATTACTTAACAGATAAATTAATTTATTAACTGAAACATGCAAGATATGAATAAAACACAATAATATATTTTAATATTCATACAACGATTAATTGGCCAAATCAACAAAATATAAATAAAAGAATAAAAGAGAAGAGATAAGAGAATACTCATAAATAAATATATTAAAACGCTAATCCGGAACAATCACCGCTCGCAATTATTTTCACATCGGAATAGAAAAGTTTCGATTAAGCGAGCATAAAAAGAGAAGAAAATTGAACAGTAAAATTGTGTTTGATGGATGGATGCCTTAATTTGTGTACAGAAGCATCTTATTTATAGGCTAAAATATGTGTACTTTATGCCTGATATGCCCCCGATACTTTGGGTGCAAGTAAGAAATAAAATCTACGAGAACCTGTCAAAATACGGTTGTTGATGTCATCATTGCTTGTGATCCAAGTTCAGGCTATGACTCAACACAGGGGCTACTACGGCTCAACATAGGGTGCGTTTCACGCCATAGCAGCCATTTTATGGCTTTGGACATTTTTGTCATGCTTTCACGGCTCGAGAAGCTTATGCAACACTCGTGCACACTTAAATACACAAATTAAACCTACCTAAGGCCCATGTCAACCTAATAGGTCATCAGCACTCAAAAACACGTTAAAAATACTTATTTTTACTAACTTTTAATCCTAGCTACTAATTATCGAAAACATAATATTAAATTCTAAAAGTGATAGAAAATAAGCTCCTTAAGTGCGGAAATAGACCGAAATAACTACTACATTTGACGGGAAGTCACTCCCAGAAGATAAAAACATAGATGTGATTGACTGAACTGATAGTAAATCAAACTAGACCCAAGTAGAATAGATCTTAGATCTGTTTATGGATTTATTCATTTGTGACGTAACTTAATCATGAGTGGATGTAGGACTATGTATTCGTGACTCGTATACTTTGATGTAAGGTCAAGCTTGAGTTCAAATAGATGAGGAATCGAAAGCTGGTGTGTTGGGTATACAACTTTTACAATATGTAGCATCATTTACAACAGTGGAATTCATAGCCCCACCAATGGGCAAATGACATCCTCTCATCGACATTACATGATAGATGAAAAGTAAACGTGATCACATGTCATTTTTCTTTGTGATGAATGAATTGATTACTATTTGATAGTAATTGACTTTTCATTAAAGAAGATGTAGCGGTTACCATGAGATAAAATAGGATCATATTGGGAGAACATATTTATCCCAAAGAGATTAAGATATCCTATGAGGGTAACACACTTATGACTAGGTCATTGGACGAGCACTAATTAAGTAACTTTCGTAATGGTATGTAATTAAAGAGAGCTCAGTCACGATATTATAGTGGAATGACATCGTGACTAAATGAGCTTATAATTAATAAGTGAAAAGCTGAAACTTTATTATAAATCATTTCAACCCTAATTATATATGTCCAATCGGTCCCTCCGCTAGCTCGTTGAAACTAGAAATGAATTACATGTAACCAAATGAGCAAAAATGGTTGGAAATGATAAAGTTAGAGAAATGAGTCACATTCGCAAATGAATGTGTTTTCTCATTGAGTATACAAATTGACTTGAGAATTAATTTAAGGTTTTCAGATTATTATTTAATGAAATAATTTAAGTTCAAAAATGGAATTAATTTAATTAGTCGTTGTGAATCCGTTGATTATGGAAATTAAATATATTCCCTCATAGATTGTTTTACGGTAAAGTTGTCATGATTTTAACGAAATTAGAATTGTGTTGGGAAAATTGTTTAATTAGAAAATAAATTATCTAATTAAATTAATTAAATAAATAATTTTTATTTTGGGAAATATAATAACATGTATTGAGTTGAATTAAATTATAAAGTGTTAGGTTAAAAATTCAAAAAGCACATATAATTGGATGAAATACAGGAGATGTGTAACAGCCCGTTTACGACCCTAATCAGAACGGTGGTTTCGGGACCACGAATCCGAATTAAAAAGGGGTAATTTCTATAAATATATTATTATTTTTTCGTGTTAAATAAATATGCTCGAACATGTGCTAGTATTTCGTGAATTTAATTTTTAGCTAATGTGAATAATTTAAGATAGAGGATTAAATTGCAAAAGGGTGATAAAGATAGCTTTTATTTAATTGGGTGGCTAAATTGATTTGTCTTTTTCATGGTGAGGATTAAATTTGCAATTATACAAATTGTAATTAGAGTGGACGGCATCATGCTCAACTATGCATTATTTAATTTTTATTTTATTAGTTTAGTGGAGAATAATAACATTAAAAAAATAAAAACACCCTTGCATGTTCATCCTTCTCTTCCCTCATTACCGAAATCACTAAAGAAGAAGAAGAAAATAAGCTCTCTCATATTCGGCCTTCCCAAGCCAAAATTTGGTATGTGTTGTTTTAGATTTTTTTATAATTCTTACATTTTTGAGATGGTTGTTTAGAGCTTTACATAGCCCATATGGTAATTTCTGTTTTGGTTGTGATTTTCATGAGATGCCATTGATGGAAACTTGATGTTTTTGTTGATTAATGGTGAAATATTAATGTTAGGTGATAGATTAGTAAGCTTTGTTCTTGCACTCTTGATGAAATTGAGTAAAATAGAATTTAAAGTTAAAATAAATAGTTGAGGGATTAAAATGCTAAATAATTAGTTTGTATAAACTTATATGATCCTTAGGATGGTTCGGCCTTAAAGGATGTAAGTCTAATTTTGTGTAATTCGTGAGTATTTTATTAAGGACTAAATTGAATAGATTGTAATAGTAATAGGGTAAATTATTAAATTTCTGAATTATGCGTTTATGGATCAAATTGAATGAATATAAGTTTAAATGAGTTTAAATTGGAATTATTTAGATCAAGAACAAAAGGAAACCGGATTGGATCGGGGAAAAGCAAAATTAAACGAATAGCCGGGAAGCGAAATTCGTCAACTTTCAAGGTAAGATTTAAACAATTGAGTTAAATTGAATGTCTTGTATGTGTTTATTTATGTTAATGAAGGTAATAAAAAAATAGGGCATATGGCCGAATGTGATGTGAATTTTTATATAAAGTAGTGTAATATGATTTTCATGAAATGTGAATATGATTTCTTGAGAATGAATTAGTTAGATGTTAATGGTGTATATGTATAAGGATTGAAGAATATTAAATTATGGTATAGATATATTGAAGGATAATTTAGTTATAACCTAATGAATTGGCCGAATATGGCAATTCTATTTGGGGTAAGAAATAATTATGCTATGTTAATATGTATGTGCTTATGCACATTTCTGTGGATTGAATTCTTGTGTTATATATATATGCATATTGAAATAAATTACAGGACTATAAAAAGTACTAAGTGTACGAACTTATAACCGGGCACTAAGTGTACGAAACCGGTCGTTTGGCACTAAGTGTGCGGAAATGATAGGTAACGGCACTAAGTGTGCGATACGTTACCGGGAAATTGGCACTAAGTGTGCGGAAATGATAGGTACGGCACTAAGTGTGCGATACGTTACTGGGAAATTGGCACTAAGTGTGCGGAAATGATAAGTAACGGCACTAAGTGTGCGACACGTTACTAAAGCTTATATTTAAGTATGCAGGTAAAAGGTTCATTAAATGACCCAAATTGCTAATGTTGTCATGTATGCGGAAAGAATCGGGTAAAGTAACGTATATTATGCATGAATGGTAAAATTATGAAAGGTATGCAAATTAAAGGTATGTTATATATATACTTATATTATCTTGAAATTTATGGTAACTCAAAATGGTAGTATGAGGTTCGGAAATTAGAAGAGGTATATGCAAATCATCTATTATGTGATGGTGATATATATATATGTACATAAATAGGAATAAGTACGTTTGTAAATGTATGTATATATTTTTATAAGTTGCTTTGAATTTATTCATGAATAGTTGGCCATTCGGCAATGATATGACAAAAGGGATTAGTCTTGTAATCTTAATTTAGCCTATTTTTCCATGAATTGTTTAAATCTTACTAAGCTTTGGAAGCTTACTTCGAATATGGTTGTTTTTGTATTATAGATCTCATTTGGGTGCTCATCTCTTGCTCGAGGATCACAGTTGAAGTTCATCACATTATCATCAAAGTTTTGGTACTTCTTTTGTATATAAACTTAAAGTCTATGGCATGTATAAGCTAGCTATATTTTGGTAAATTTTGATGTTGTAATTACAAGCCATGCGAAAATGGCTAGTTATAAAGTTTGAGTTTATGCAAAATTTAATCATAGTATATATATATGAGATGGCTATATTTCTATGCTTGGGTTGAATTGTTTAGGCTTGAAGTATGGTATAGGTTTGTGCATTTTCAGTCTTGATATAAGCATGTTTTGGGTAAGTATGTTTCGTGAATTCTTGAAGAGTATTTTATAACTACATTTCGAATGAATGTTTCATGAATGATGTACTAGCTAAGTAATGTTAATATATGCTTGTGTTGGAAGAAAATATGTTCGGTTAAGGCTATGTGTTTATATTAACGAAATAAGAATGAGTATACTAACTAATACTTTGATTAAAAAGTGCACAAAATCTACTTATATGGTTAGTTAATTTAGCTTTGAGTAAGAAAGCAAAGCATGATTAGAGTTCAAATATTTCTGCGGAAGTTATTATGGTTAATCTAATATGTATATGTTTTCTTTTAATTAATTCGATATGAGTATATATAATAAGTGTATATTTATAAAGTATATTTAGTTAAATAACTAGTATGCTAAATAGACATTGTGAATGCATTAATAAGCTAGCCGATTAGTTCATGAGATGCATGGAAACTTGTCTTGAGTTGTTTTGGTTTAGTAATGCCCTTTTTACCCTAATCGGCAACGAATACGGGTTAATGGGTGTTACATTTGATTGGTATCAGAGCTACGGTTTAGTCGGTTCTCGGACTGACGTAGCGCGTAAGAGTTTAGCTATACATGCCATATTTTGTGATATGATAATGTGGTGACTTCTGACAGTGAAATGTATTTGTTTCTCTTATATAGAATGGATCCCGATCCCGAGCGAGCTGTAGCTGATGACGTCGAGAGTGTGGCGCCCACTCTCGCGCAAGGGACCGCGTCAGAAGAATCCCGATCGGCTACGAGTAATCCTGATGAGGGGGCTAAACAAGCCTTCTATAGTATGATGAATGATTTGTTTAGTCAATACATACGAACCAATCCGGCTGTTCAACCACCCCTGAATCTGAACATTCCCCCTGTAGTACCGACGGTACCCCCGATTGTGAATCCTCAGAGAGTATACAAGCCTCCGATTGATCGCATTAGAAAACACGGAGCTCAAGAATTTAGAGCCGAGGATGATGATGATGCAGAGCGAGCTGAATTTTGGCTCGATAATACTGTTTGTGTTTTTGGTGAGCTGTCCTGCACACCCGATGAGTGTCTGAAGTGTGCTATATCATTGTTACGAGATTCTGCCTACTACTGGTGGAATACTCTCGTATCAGTTGTTCCGAAGGAGAGAGTTACCTGGGACTTCTTTCAGACGGAATTTCGTAAGAAGTACATAAGTCAGCGCTTTATAGACTCTAAGCGTAAAGAATTTCTCGAGCTTAAACAGGGTCGTATGACCGTATCCGAATATGAGCGCAAGTTTGTACGACTTAGTCGTTACGCTCGTGAATGTGTTTCATCTGAGGCTGCTATGTGCCAGAGATTTGAAGATGGTCTTAATGAAGATATTAAGCTTCTGGTTGGTATTCTTGAAATTAACGAGTTCGTCGTACTGGTTGAACGAGCTTGTAATGCTGAAGAGCTGGGGAAAGAAAAATGGAAAGCCGAGCTTGAATCTAAAAGTTTTCGAAAGAGATCTGCGAATAAATTTTCGCAGATGGCAACGAAGAAGTTCAAGAATGATGGTAGCCGATCCAAACCTAACATCGGGATTTCTATACGAGAACGACCACCAGTGAGTTCTCGGGCTACATCAGTGGCTAGTGTTGGTAATGCTCGATCGAGCAAATCTGAGTGTCAGCAGTACGACAGACGGAATTTCGGAGAGTGCTAGGGTAAATCTATTAATCGCACTTGTTATAGGTGTGGTTCGCAGGATCACTTCATTCGGGATTGCCCGGAGACCGTTGAGAAGGGTACTGCTCAGAGCGCGAGACCGAGCGACACTACAGCTAGAGGTAGACCATCTCGTATTGGGGGAGGTAGGAGTGGTGCACAGAGGGGGACTACAGATGCGGCTATTCGATCAGAGGCCCGTGTACCGGCTAGAGCTTACGCCATTCGTGCTAGAGAGGAGGCCTCATCTCCAGACGTCATTACCGATATTTTCACTCTCTTTGATACTAGTGTAACTGCTTTGATTGATCTCGGCTGAACTCATTCGTATATGTGTGAAACATTAGTATCCAGTAAGACTCTACCTGTTGAGTCTACTGAGTTTGTGATTCGGGTTTCAAACCCCCTGGGTCGATGTGTACTAGTTGATAAAGTGTGCAAGAACTGCCCTTTGATGGTTCGAGACTTATGTTTTCCGACCGATTTGATACTATTACCTTTCGATGAGTTTGATATTATCCTCGGTATGGATTGGTTAATAGTTCACGATGCGATAGTGAATTGCAGACAAAAAACTATTGATTTAAGATGCCAGAATAACGAGATAATCCGAATTGAGTCTGCAGATTTGAATGGACTATCGACTGTGATATCTTTGATGTTGGCTCGACAGTATTTGAGAAAGGGTTGCGAAGCTTATCTTACGTATGTGATTGATAGCAAGGTAACCGAAAACAAAATTGAATCCGTACACGTTGTTAGTGAGTATCCAGATATGTTTTCGGAGGAATTACCGAGATTGCCACCCGTTCGCGAGGTAGAGTTTGGTATTGAGCTAGTGCCAGGGACCACTCCGATTTTGATAGCTCCGTATAGAATGGCACCGACTGAATTAAAAGAATTGAAGGCTCAGTTGCAATAATTGACAGATAGAGGTTTCGCAACCCGAGTTTCTCTCCACAAAGTGCACGTTCTATTTGTGAAAAAGAAGGACGGAACTTTGAGAATGTGCATTGATTATCGATAGCTCAATAAGATGACCGTAAAGAACAAATACCCGTTGCCACATATCGACGATTTATTCGATCAGCTTAAGGGAGCCTCGGTGTTCTCGAAAATTGATCTGAGGTCGGGATATTATCAGCTGCGAGTTAGAGAATCGGACATATCAAAGACTGATTTTCGGACGAGATACGGGCATTACGAGTTTTTGGTGATGCCGTTTGGGCTCACTAACACCCTTGCTGTTTTTATGGATCTGATGAATCGGGTATTCAGACCGTATCTAGATCGGTTTGTAGTTGTATTCATAGATGACACACTGATCTATTCACGAGACGAAACTGAGCATGCTGAGCATTTGAAGCTAGTGTTACAGATTTTGCGTGATAAACAATTGTACGCAAAATTTAGTAAATGTGAATTTTGGTTGAAAGAAGTTAGCTTTTTAGGGCATGTTATTTCAGCATCAGGTATTCGGGTTGACCCGAGTAAAATCTTGGCTATATTGGAGTGGAAACCTCCGAGAAATATTTCTAAGGTACGTAGCTTTCTAGGGCTTGCAGGATATTATAGACTCTTCGTGAAAGGATTCTCTATGATAGCAACCCCGATGACAAAGCTATTACAGAAGGACGTGAAATTCGAGTGGTCAGAAAAGTGTCAGAAGAGTTTTGATCAACTGGAGACCTTGTTAACGGAAGCTCCAGTGCTCCAGGTAAAGAGTTCGTTATTTTTAGCGATGCGTCTTTAAATGGGCTGGGTTGTGTATTGATGCAGGAGGGTAAAGTCGTAGCCTACGCTTCGGGACAGCTAAAACCGCACGAGAGAAATTATCCGACGCACGACCTTGAGTTGGCCACAATAGTTTTTACTTTGAAAATATGGCGTCACTATCTGTTCGGTGAGAAATGCCACGTCTATTCAAATCATAAGAGTCTAAAATATCTAATGACTCAGAAGGATCTTAATTTGAGACAGTGACGATGGTTAGAACTGTTGAAAGACTATGAGCTCGTGATTGATTATCACCCGGGAAAAGCTAACGTGGTTGTCGATGCACTTAGCCAAAAATTACTATTTACTCTACGGGCAATGAATGCGGATATAGCTATGACCGATGATGGTGTGATCATTGCAGAGATGAAAGCGAGACCATTGTTTGTACAATAGATTCGAGAAGCCAAAGAGGTTGATGATGATTTAAAAACAAAAAAGAGTCATTGTGGCTCGGGTGCGGATTCAGATTTTTAGATAGATGCTGAAGGATGTCTACGGTTCAAGAATCGGATATGTGTACCGAAGAACCTAGAATTGATTCGAATGATTTGTGATAAAGCTCATAGTAGTAGATTGTCAGTTCATCCAGATAGCACGAAAATGTTTAACGACCTGAAACAGCATTACTGGTGGCATGGTATGAAACGAGACATCTCAGACTATGTGTCGAAGTGCTTAGTATGCCAACAAGTGAAAGCTAAGAATCAAGTGCCATCGGGACTACTTCAGCCGATTATGATACCTGAGTGGAAGTGGGATCGAGTCACTATTGACTTCGTATCGGGTTTGCCTTTGACACCAAGAAAGAAAGATTCAATATGGGTTATTGTTGATAGATTGACGAAATCGGCTCATTTTATTCCGGTACGTACGGATTTCTCACTCGATAAGTTAGCTGAGTTGTACATATCGCAGATCGTATGGTTACACGGAGTACCTGTTTCTATTGTTTCGGATAGAGATCCGAGATTCACATTGAGGTTTTGGAAGAAACTGTAAGATGCTTTAGGTACCAAGTTATACTTCAGTACAGTTTTTCACCCTCAGTTGGATGGTCAATCCGAGCGTGTTATTCAAATACTCGAGGATATATTGAGATGTTGCGTTCTTGAGTTTGAGGGTACGTGGGAACGATACTTGCCTTTGATTGAATTTGCGTATAATAACAGCTTTCAATCAAGTATTAAAATGGCACCCTACGAAGCATTGTACGGTCGGAAATGTCGTATACCTTTATATTGGACCGAGCTAAGTGAAGGCAAGATACACAGGGTTGATTTGATCAGAGAGACGGAGCAGAAAGTTAAAGTAATTCGAGAAAGTTTGAAAGCTGCATCAGATCGTCAGAAGTCGTACGCGGATTTGAAACGAAAGGATATAGAGTTTCAAGTGGGTGAACGAGTGTTCTTGAAAGTATCGCCGTGGAAAAAAGATACTTAGATTTGGTCGTAAGGGAAAGCTGAGTCCGAGATTTATTGGGCCGTATGAGGTTATCGAGCGTATCGGGCCGGTGGCGTACAGATTAAGGTTGCCATCTGAGTTAGACAAGATTCATAATGTTTTCCATGTGTCGATGCTTCGATGATACAGATCCGATCCTTCTCATGTGATCAGCCCATCAGAGATTAAAATACAGCCCGATTTGACTTATGAGGAAGAACCGATTCGCATCTTAGCTTGTGAAGTGAAAGAGTTGCGAAATAAGAAAATATCGTTGGTTAAAGTAATGTGGCATAAGCATGGGGTTGAGGAAGCAACCTGGGAAACCGAAGAATCAATGAAAGAACGTTACCCACACTTATTCACTGGTAAGATCTTTTCGGGGACGAAAATTCCTTAAGGGGGAGAGTTGTAACAGCCCGTTTACGACCCTAATCGGAATGGTGGTTTCGGGACCACGAATCCGAATTAAAAAGGGGTAATTTTTATATAGATTATTATTTTTCGTGTTAAATAAATATGCTCGAACATGTGCTAGTATTTCGTGAATTTAATTTTTAGCTAATGTGAATAATTTAAGAGAGAGGATTAAATTGCAAAAGGGTGATAAAGATAGCTTTTATTTAACTGGGTGGCTAAATTGATTTGTCTTTTTCATGGTGAGGATTAAATTTGCAATTATACAAATTGTAATTAGAGTGGACGACATCATGCTCCACTATGCATTATTTAATTTTTATTTTATTAGTTTAGTGGAGAATAATAACATTAAAAAAATAGAAATACCCTTGCATGTTCATCCTTCTCTTCCCTCATTACCGAAATCACTAAAGAAGAAGAAGAAAATAAGCTCTCTCATATTCGGCCTTCCCAAGCCAAAATTTGGTATGTGTTGTTTTAGATTTTTTTATAATTCTTACATTTTTGAGATGGTTGTTTAGAGCTTTACATAGCCCATGTGGTAATTTGTGTTTTGGTTGTGATTTTCATGAGATGCCATTAATGGAAACTTGATGTTTTTGTTGATTAATGGTGAAATATTAATGTTAGGTGATAGATTAGTAAGCTTTGTTCTTGCACTCTTGATGAAATTGAGTAAAATAGAATTTAAAGTTAAAATAAATAGTTGAGGGATTAAAATGCTAAATAATTAGTTTGTATGGACTTATATGATCCTTAGGATGGTTCGGCCTTAAAGGATGTAAGTCTAATTTTGTGTAATTCGTGAGTATTTTATTAAGGACTAAATTGAATAGATTGTAATAGTAAGGGGGTAAATTAGTAAATTTTTGAATTATGCGTTTATGGATCAAATTGAATGAATAAAAGTTTAAATGAGTTTAAATTGGAATTATTTAGATCAAGAACAAAAGGAAACCGGATTGGATCGGGGAAAAGCAAAATTAAACGAATAGCCGGGAAGCGAAATTCGTCAACTTTCAAGGTAAGATTTAAACAATTGAGTTAAATTGAATGTCTTGTATGTGTTTATTTATGTTAATGAAGGTAATAAAAAAAAATAGGGCATATGGCCTAATGTGATGTGAATTTTTATATAAAGTAGTGTAATATAATTTTCATGAAATGTGAATATGATTTCTTGAGAATGAATTAGTTAGATGTTAATGGTGTATATATATAAGGATTGAAGAATATTAAATTATGGTATAGATATATTGAAGGATAATTTAGTTATAACCTAATGAATTGGCCGAATATGGCAATTCTATTTGGGGTAAGAAATAATTATGCTATGTTAATATGTATGTGCTTATGCACATTTCTGTGGATTGAATTCTTGTGTTATATATATATGCATATTGAAATAAACAGGACTATAAAAAGTACTAAGTGTACGAACTTATAACCGGGCACAAAGTGTGCGAAACCGGTCGTTTGGCACTAAGTGTGCGGAAATGATAGGTAACGGCACTAAGTGTGCGATACGTTACTGGGAAATTGGCACTAAGTGTGCGAAAACGATAGGTAACGGCACTAAGTGTGCGATACGTCACCGGGAAATTGGCACTAAGTGTGCGGAAATGATAAGTAACGGCACTAAGTGTGCGACACGTTATTAAAGCTTATATTTAAGTATGCAGGTAAAAGGTTCATTAAATGACCCAAATTGCTAATGTTGTCATGTATGCGGAAAGAATCGGGTAAAGTAACGTATATTATGCATGAATGGTAAAATTATGAAAGGTATGCAAATTAAAGGTATGTTATATATATACTTATATTATCTTGAAATTTATGGTAACTCAAAATGGTAGTATGAGGTTCGGAAATTAGAAGAGGTATATGCAAATCATCTATTATGTGATGGTGATATATATATACATGTACAGAAATAGGTATAAGTACGTTTGTAAATGTATGTATATATTTTTATAAGTTGCTTTGAATTTATTCATGAATAGTTGGCCATTCGGCAATGATATGACAAAAGGGATTAGTCTTGTAATCTTAATTTAGCCTATTTGTCCATGAATTGTTTAAATCTTACTAAGCTTTGGAAGCTTACTTCGAATGTGGTTGTTTTTGTATTATAGATCTCATTTGGGTGCTCATCTCCTGCTCGAGGATCACAGTTGAAGTTCATCACATTATCATCAAAGTTTTGGTATTTCTTTTGTATATAAACTTAAAGTCTATGGCATGTATAAGCTAGCTATGTTTTGGTAAATTTTGATGTTGTAATTACAAGCCATGCGAAAATGGCTAGTTATAAAGTTTGAGTTTATGCGAAATTTGATCATAGTATATATATATGAGATGGCTATATTTCTATGCTTGGGTTGAATTGTTTAGGCTTGAAGTATGGTATAGGTTTGTGCATTTTCGGTCTTGATATAAGCATGTTTTGGGTAAGTATGTTTCGTGAATTCTTGAAGAGTATTTTATAACTACATTTCGAATGAATGTTTCATGAATGATGTACTAGCTAAGTAATGTTAATATATGCTTGTGTTGGAAGAAAATATGTTCGGTTAAGGCTATGTGTTTATATTAACGAAATAAGAATGAGTATACTAACTAATACTTTGATTAAAAAGTGCACAAAATCTACTTATATGGTTAGTTAATTTAGCTTTGAGGAAGAAAGCAAAGCATGATTAGAGTTCAAATATTTAGTGGAAGTTATTATGGTTAATCTAATATGTATATGTTTTCTTTTAATTAATTCGATATGAGTATATATAATAAGTGTATATTTATAAAGTATATTTAGTTAAATAACTAGTATGCTAAATAGACATTGTGAATGCATTAATAAGCTAGCCGATTAGTTCATGAGATGCATGGAAACTTGTCTTGAGTTGTTTTGGTTTAGTAATGCCCTTTTTACCCTAATCGGCAACGAATACGGGTTAATGGGTGTTACAAGATGCCAATTCCCCTCATATTATATGTGAGAGGCGGCAACCCTAGTGTATTTAATTTAAAATAACTCACAGTTACTTTTTTTTTTTTTAGTTATTCACATAAAATCATCCATCCAATTATTCCTAAAATCACCCATCAACCATCATTCTCTTCATACATAAACATAATATTTTCTTTACTAACGTAGAAAATAATTATACAAAATTAATTCTTACATCTTATCAAATTAAACACTCAAATAAACACAACATAATAATTTAAATTACTTACCTTAATTTCTTAACTAAATTCTTCACATACGCATGTTTTCTCACACTTCTCATCTTCATTTTTACGCCTAGATACCTTAATTTCCTAATTTCCTTCGCTTCCAACTTTAATGTCTTTCTTCTGAAATGATAACCAAGCTCTCTAGGATTTTTACTTCACTTTTTTTTGGTGGCTATGAAAATTTCATGAATTTTAAGTGAAAATAATAGATTTAATGGAAAAGAACTAAATTGCACAAAGTGCAAACTTTCTTTCTTTTCCCTTTGATGGGCGTTAGGAGCTTTGTGAAAGTATGTTCTTTATATTTCATTTATAATTATCATATATATTAAAATAATAAAACATTTTAATAAAATATTATTTAAAATAATAATTAAATAATAAAATATCACCAACATCATAATTATAATTCAAGGGTCCATATTCTTCTCCTTAATCTCCAAGTAAATCCAATGGTCATGATTCATCCATACACCTAAGGGTATTTTAGTAATTTATCCAAATATTATCTTCTTGTGAAATGGCCATTTTGACCTCGACACTTTTAAATATTTACAATTTCGCCATTCACACCTTTGGGAAAAATTAAAAATTTAGTCCCAAAACTTTTTCCACTTTGATCTCTTAACTTTTGAGTATTTATGACATGACCTCATTACTTTTCAGTTCTTTACGGTTTAGTCCTTGCTTCAAACCATTATCTCACAACATATTACTCGTTTTAACTTCCTTCAATATCTAATACTCATTTCTATTAACACTGACAATTCATATTTTATTTACTCTAAGAGATCTTAACACATAGATTCCCGAGTTTATATTTCTTACGACAAAAGGAGCTTTAGTGATGTTACAGTTTTAATTTTAATATTAGCCAATGAGTGACAAAAATTGAATAGTTGAACGACCTCTGTTGTAGTTTACCATTAATTAGTTAATTAATTAATTAAGGATTTTTAACGAAATGAAGGTCTTTTCGTTTTATCCTCACGTTGACATTGATTGGTAAAAAACGAGGAAAAAACTTAACATAGGCTTTCTTAGCGAGGAGTACCGACGCGTCTTAAACAATGGGCCAAAGGCTGAAAACGATGCGTTTACACATCACATTTCGATTCATCTGTTTAGCCTTAAATTCTCAAATTCTCAATGTTGTGCTGTAATACTGCACTTTTCTTTTCTTTCTTTCTTTTTATTTCTTTAATTTTTGGTTGTTGAATGGAACTTTTTTGTTCGTTACCCAAAACAATACAGAATTAACATTTACTAAAACCCCAAAAAGAAAAGATGGCGACGGTGCTCTCCCTTCACGATCGAGGAATATTGACGGCTGTGAACAGTGGAGCATCGAGTCTATCGTTCGTTGGATCCGGATTCATTGTGCTTTGTTACTCCCTCTTCAAGGAACTTCGCAAGTTCTCCTTCAAGCTCGTCTTCTACCTTTCTCTCTCTGTAATCTTTCTTCCTTTCCTTAAATTTCAAGATTTTACTAGTACTGAAGTAGTTACAACTTGCAACTCGTTGTTTTGTTCATTGTTCAACGAATCATGATGGATATAGGATCAGGAATGCTCGTATACTTGTTTTGTTCAATTCAATAGATTACGGTTGAAGATCCAATTTATGTGTGCAGTGCGCGAATCTAGGAAGGAAAACTTGTGATGTTGTTCCATTATTATTTTTCTCTTAAACCTCGGAATCTGATCTGATATGCTTCTTACCCATTTCTCCCTCCGTTTCCTTTTTTGGATCGCCGCAGGACATGCTTTGCAGTTTCTTTAACATGGTCGGGTATGGTATTTCCCCCCACGCAATCAATTTCCATTTGCATCTATTCTGTTCTAGTATTTACTGGGGATTTGGGACTTCCAATGTACTAAAACAAATTGATATATTCATTGTATAGATCTGTTTTTTAATGCAGGGACCCGTCAAAAGGTTTCTTTTGTTATGCTCAGGGCTACACCACGCATTTCTTCTGTGTCGCTTCCTTCCTCTGGACAACAACTATTGCTTTTACTCTTCATCGAACTGTTGTTAGACACAAAACTGATGTTGAAGATTTGGAGGCTATCTTTCACTTGTATGTTTGGGGTATGATAATATTTACATGTTTTCCTGTTTCTATTTCTAATTTCTTGTTACTACTTATCTACATTCTACATGGTGTTTCACACTTGTCATTTCCTTTTCTGGTTCCTTCTCCATCCTTTATTGCTATTTACCAGTTCTTTATATTGGACATCGATTACTTCCTGCAGGAACTTCGCTGGTTATGACTGTCATACGTTCTATTGGTAATGACCACACGCATTTGGGAGCATGGTGTTGGGCACAAACAGGTCGCACTGGAAAGGCAAGTGAAAATTAGCATTGTCTGTCAGATTGTCCTGTTGGATATAGTCTTACTAGATCCAACTTTGTCTTCAAGCACTTGGTTTCTATAGGGCTTTCATGTTTCCTTGCCTTGTTTTCTCACCCTTTCTGAATGTAGCTTTTGAGTTGCTGTGTCTAGACAATAATGTATTCTATATTCTTTTATACATACTAATTGAGCATGGAAATAATGAGGTTAAGAAAAAAATTTGACCTGTAATTATCTTATGATAAATATAGCATGATTTTTTAACATTATAGATTATCTGACGTATTTGGAATATCTATGCAGGCAGTTCATTTCATAACGTTTTATGTCCCACTATGGGGTGCAATTCTTTACAATGGTTTTACATACTTTCAAGTGATACGCATGCTGAATAATGCCACCCGTGTATGTTCGCTATTATCTATATCTAATTATTTTCATAATTTTAATCTGACACACTTGTGCAACTCCAAGCAAGGTCACATGTCTACTATCTTTGGAAATTTTAGATGGCAGTTGGCATGTCAGATCGTGCATACCAGTTTGATTCAAGGACAGACTCGAAGGTAATTCTATATTCAGCAGAGCATATGATAGATTAAAAGTTAAAGATATGAAACATACAAATCAAATGGAGCTTTTCTATTTTTTTGTTGCTCTTGACTGCTTGAACGCAAATGCCTGATCATTCATGTATTTATGTTCTTCTCCACCTTGATTATTATACCTTGTAATCCTAATTTGTTTCTATGATTCTGATGATTACATGTCTTCATTTCCCAGAGAAAAGTTATGCCATTTTGGTTTCTTTGCAACTTAAAAAATATATTAAATATTGTATGAAACTGTAATCCTCGATAAAATATTAGCCTATTTCCTTTTGTTTCAGACTGCTGCGTAATTACAGCTCTACTTTTTCAGGTTTCTGCCCTAGTTTGAAATAGAGTTGGCCTTAGCTGTTTCCTGCTTTCATGGTTCTTTACTGCCTTTTCTACTGTCTTTGAGATTTCCCTGTCAAAGCCATAGGAGTTAGTTATTCATAATTCATTGGAATGAACTTGTTTCTGCTTCTTTCCTCTATTACCTTTAAGCATTGTTAAGTTAAATTAAGTCTATTTGCCATTTATTTTATTTTTCCATAGGCTTTGAACCGGTGGGGTTACTATCCACTGATCCTAATTGGATCATGGGCATTCGGCACAATCAATCGCATCCACGATTTTATTGAGCCTGGCCACAAGATCTTTTGGCTCACATTTCTTGATGTTGGGACAGCTGGACTTATGGTAATGGCTTCGGAAACTATCAATACCTATATGTGTATGCCTGTATCGTGTTATTTTGTTTGTTAGTATAGTAATTAAATCTCACTTGCAAAACATGTTCTCACTACATATTATGAGCTTTTCTTTTTTTTTTTTTTTTTTTTTTTTTGGGGTTGGGGTGGGGACAAATAAGCAAAATTGAGCATGCTCAATTTAGAAAGAACTGTTTTGTTCCACTATGGAAACCAACCCATGTTTCCAAGTAATGTCTTGGGTGGAAATTTCTTTTCTTTTCACTTCTTTGTTTTAGGTTAAGCAATTTATGTAACATTAATAGGGCCATAGTGAAAATCTCTTGTATCTAGCCAGGCCCTAATGGATAATAGTAGGTTGCTTCGAAGTGGGATCCAAATTTTGTTATCTCTAACTTGTTTGATGGAAGTGCCGTTGAATTAGTGTGGTACAAAGAATGAAGCACTTGTTCTTCATTGTAAAGCGTCTTTGAGAAACTGATTTTGCTGCTGTTGTTTATCTATTTTAGGGCCTTTTCAACTCAATAGCCTATGGTTTGAATGCTTCAGTAAGGCGAGCAATTTCTGAAAGACTGGAACTGTAAGTAGCAAATTCTGAATTTCTTATACATTGCTTGATAGGATCTGTCAGGACTTCTCCATGTATAATATTTAGACCACTCAATATATTGAACTTAATCACATTTGACATTTTGTGCAATCCTCTGCAATTTTTTACCATGGATTAATAATTACACCTGTCCAAAGACCAGGTTTTCTATTGGGTTGAGTCTTGGACACTATTTTCAAGCCTGGGCCTTGCTTGGGATTTTTTTTTGGTCCTGTAAGACCCAACGAGCTAGTTGCGGTCTTGGGCAAAGAATTAAAAAGCCAGCCAAGCCTATAACCTGGTCCATGGACAAATCTAGTAGCGTTGTAGTGCTAGAAATCATGTCACCGATATTTTCTTGGTTTATGAGTAAGGGTAAATTGTAATGAAGAAATGCGAGACCACATAGCAGGTGAACTTTAAATATTGATTGATAGCGGCTTCTCCTCCAGGTTTTAAAACATTGGATATCTGCTAGGAAATATGATAGAAACCAAGAAGCATATTTTAGGTGTAGTTGCTTTTATTTTTGGTATTTGCTGCTTTTGCAATAGTTATTTTCAGTGGAAGAATGAGTGGTTGCATCCTTCACCAGGTTTTGGCCAGAAAGACTTAAGAGATGGTTCCCCAACAGTTCAAGACATAGAAACCAACAGCAACAGAGTGAATTGGTCTCCCTTAAAGTTCAGGACCAGCAATAACTGGCAGTTGGACATTTGCCCTTACCAAAACATCAAGTGCGTTGCTAGCTTTGTCACAGTTTTGTAGATATTCTTTCTTTTAATTGTTGGGAGACAATTGAAGCTGGTGTTCGAGTGAAAACTATAATCGGATTGGATCATTTCTTACCTTGACACTTCACAAGACTGATGCCATATGAGGCAGCATCTGTAATTTTGAAATAGACCACGGCCACAAATGGGCGTCTCGCAATGTGGCCCTTATTTTTTAGCTAATAGTGTCTTGTGCTTAGTTGTTCATATGCTGTTGTGCCCTGTTAGTTGATTGGTTAACAATTTTGTGAAGTTGGAATTGAAGTAAGTTTGTTCGTTTGATCAATCAATCGATTAATGATTCTTGTATGATTCTGGTACATTGTTATCATCAAATTCTAGTATAAAATTGTTTAAAGCTTCCGCTGTTAATTTATTTATTTTTCATCAAGACTACCTGGACCTTGGCCTTTACATCTAAAGGCTGCATGCCTTTGCTATACCAGGATTCAGTATAAGGAACTTTGAAGTTGACACCTTGTAAGCCCATAAACAGCTAACAAAATCTCAATCTATTTCTTTTCTGACTAATTCAGATATTTTTCAAACTTTTAAGGTTTTGTTGAGTTGAAATTAATAAAAGGGAAGCTTACATTTGGTGATAGTATGATGTCTACCAAAGCTAGTTGTCGGGCAATCTGAAGGAAGCAGTAGGTGCTCTTGATTATATTTGACAGACACAAGGCAAAGGCCATGCGGTGGGGCAGACAAGGCGTATTTGGCCAGCTCTCTGCGGTCTAGAGTTGCCAAAATCTTTGGAACAATCTCTGTAGGAATTGCTTCCTTTCCAATTTGAATCAACAAAGCAACCTACATAACTCACAAGTTAGAACCAAGAAAAGTAACACCTATTCAAGTGAAAGATGATAGACCCAGAGCAAATTTCCTCTCCACGAGCTTAAAAAATTGCAATGTAAGTTACTCCTAGTTAACACCTATTCAAGTGTAAAAACAACTCAAAGGTGACCTATTTTATTTTGCAACAACTCACCATGTTTCGAACTTGTCGATACAAAAAACCGGAACCTTCAACCTCCAGCTGTATAAGAGGCCCCTGTACAACAAACCAGTAAAGGGTCACAGGAACGCTGAGAGGGTAATACGGAGACAAACTGGTTTCAAATTGAGCTAGTAAATCAACAATAGCTAGAAGCTAAAGTTTTAAGAATGAACCGGTTTTTGAAGGAACATAAAGTATTACAGGCACCAGCAATTACCATTTCAATGACATCAAAGCGGAATATTGTCTTCACAGGATCTGGAACTCGATCATTACGTGAAGCATTAACGAAAGCTGAGAAGTCATGCTTTCCGATAAACATTTTTGCTGCTTCTCTCATGGCTGCGGTATTGAGTTTATAAACACTATGATAAACATAATGACGCTGAAATGGATCCATGATGGTGTCATTATAAATCTTGTAGTGGTAAACCTTGCTTTTTGCTGAAAACCGAGCATGAAATTCAGGTGTTGCGGCACTGATCTCTCTAACCCTGATGTCAGAAGGAAGAAGCCCGTTTAGAGCAGCGTGAATGGTCTCCAAGCTGTCATAATTGAAAGGGGTAATGAAGTGTGCCACCTGAAAATCTTAATTGACTGTAAGTTTGGGAGTTATTGATGGATGCTTGCCAAATCCTCATACAAGTAAGAAAGTCAGACCTGACCCCAGGCGTGAACTCCCGTATCTGTCCTACTAGCACCAACAAAGTGGAGACACTCCCGCTCGAGCTTTGTTATTTGAATTAAAGCCTTTTCTACAATGCACTGTATAGTTGGTGGTGAAACTTGAAATTGCCAACCTGAAATAGATGGTGATGCTCAATATTCAAGATGTAAAGACACTGAAGCCTTGCTATCAATCAAAGGTGTTAAAGCATGTTTTAAGGCCATTGGATTTTGTAAAGAAGGATTGTCATTCATTAACATACTTGAAAACATGATATTTTAAAACTGCAAATTTTCTAACTGCAGTAGAATCCAAGAATCAAGCATAGCATCAGATGGAAATATTAAAACAAAGTTCACAATGAATAAATGAAATCTTGTAAATTTTACATTTAAGGGCAAAAATGTTTCTTCTTTTGGCTGTTGGGGCATAAGATGCTTGTTACACCCCGCTATGATTGCCCAGATGGTCAAGTACCAAAGCGGTACAAATAGACCCCCCAAGGGGATTCCTCATAAGAGCCCCTCGGCTTGCAACTTTCTTGACAAGTGGACCCACTTATTAACAGCCATGTCAGATCTCTACTACCATGTCCCATATGAGATAACTTAGGGCACATCATACTGCCACTCTACCTAAGCCTATGACATAAGGCCACTTGCCCTTGACCCGCCAATAGTGGGATCCTAAGGGGAAAACCAAGTAACCAACATTCTCCAGCCTATCTCAACTCCTTCCTACCAATCCAGCCACCCTACTCGGTGGCTCTCCGCCCTGTCCTGAACAGGGTGAGCCATTTATCCATCCTTGCATCAACAATGCTAATCTTAAATTTAGATAGAGCATACTAATACTAATTACTTAGAGAAATCCAAGTTTTCTTCTTGTGGCAATGAAACAAATTGGCTCTTAGCTCTTAAGATTAAAACAAGTGGGTGGGTTCATGTTAAGGTAGCAAATTCAAAGAACAAGGGCAGAGAAAGTTGCTGCATTTATGGAGAAAACCCAGCCACAAGATAACTCAAGGAAGATATCAATGCCAATGCCAATGCTAATGCTGCCATATGAACTTCCACCAGAACTTATCTCAACTTTAAGAAAAAAAAAAAAAAAAAACTTTCCAGAGTATAGATTAGGAGTATTAATTAGTTATTAATTATTTTATAAAGAAAAAACCAATCAGCAGAATGTGAGAGTGATGAATGATAATCTACAAGGGGGCTGTGAAATACATGCAGAGATACATAGATAAGAAAAAGAAGGGAAAGCAAACCAGCATAGCGGGTGCCGTCATAAGCTATAAGCAAACGCCACTTGTAGTGCGGAAGATTAACAACACTGCTGCTGGGATTCACCATTGCCAAGTGGTTACCATCTTCCACCTACAATTGCAAACAAGAAGAAAGAAGAAATGGGTTTATTTTATTTATGCAAAAGAAGAAGAAGAAAGATTTGAGTTACATACAGGTAGAGGTAGAGAAGTTGAATTGGAGGAAGAAGAAAGATGCCCATTTGCAAAGAGAGGAGATGAAAGGCCTAAAGCTCCTCCACCACTCCCCATATTTTCCCTCTCTCTTCCTCTCTCAAAAACTCTCCTTAATCTATGTATAGAATTTGGATACACAATCCTTCCAGAAAATGGAAAAGGATACACAGAGCCTTACGGCGTCGTTTTAACTAATCCCTTTGGCTCAAGCTTCAAGATTCAAGTATATTTTGTTTCTTTTTAACCTTTGAAATTTAGGGTAAATTCTACCCAAGATCACTCAACAATTAGTAAGTTTATGTTTTAACCACTTAACTTTAAAAAGTTACAAAATGACCAGTAAATTATTTGAAAGTTTTCATTTAAGTCATTGAACTATTAGAATATTTTTATTTAAGTCATTGGACTACTAAGTTTTTTTTAAAGTTAAGTTAGTGAGCTCCAAGCGACGATTTAACGATCTATATGAAGGATCAATACCCAATAATGAGTAAAAAAAAGACTTAGATCCAAGATGATTTGACGGTCAATGTCAAATATCAGAGAAGAAAATTATTTGAATTTTGGTTCATGGATTCATGACGTTCAAAGTTGTTTCGTGACAAAAAATTGAATTGTTGAAGAGAAGGGGAAAGAGAGCTTTTAGTTAGTGCCAACAAAGAAACCATACAACAATGATTTTAACAATTCAGTGACTTAAATGAAAACTTTCGAATAGTTTAGTAATCATTTTATAACTTTTTGAAGTTAAATGATCAAAATGTAAACTTATTAATAGTTTAGTAACATTGTAATTTACCTTAAAATTTAATTATTTTTAATTCTAAGAATTTAGTGTTATATATTTTTTTATAATTAAAATTTGTTTTATCTTTTTTATTTATGGCATTTAAAAGAATTACCCATCGGTTAATATTATACATCAAATAAATAAAAATATTAATTATAATACTGTAAGGTTACGATTAAATATGAGATTATAAGGTTTTTTAATAATATTCAGAGAAGTATAGTGACAATTGATATATATATATATATATATATATGTATATTAGGTGATTTGCACGTAATTTTAAATTAAATACTTGAATATATTTTTTAAAGGTTTATGGATATAAAAATCTCTTAAAAAACAAAAACAAAATCAATTAAGATTCTTGATTTATTTGCCTGTTGAGTTTTAATTCGATTGGTATGGATATTGTTGTCAATGCAGGAGGACATTGGTTTGAGTGTGCTAAGCGCATTATCCTCCTATTTATTAGTTAAGAAGGGGCTATGGATAACTTTAGGCATTGTGTTAAACAAAGCATATATGATTAGAATATATAATGTGATTGTTCAAAAAAAAAAGTTTCTTAATTGGCACCCATTTGTGCCCTTGTTAACAAAAATAAATTAATTAAACCCATTCAATAATAATTTTTGTCTATAACCATATTAGATTGTTAAAATTAATTGAGAAAATATAAAATATATTAAAAAATTATTGATAAAAGGACAATTACAGGGCCCTGATTTTATTGATAACCTTTTTTTTTTAATCTCAAAATTTTTATGTAGAATATAATAATTTGAATTTTCAAAAGTTAAAAATTGTTTACTAAGTACTATATGCTGTAAAATATTTTTGGTATGGTTAGATACTATAAAATTAAAATTTTATTATTCAACGGTTGTAAATATTAATATATATTAGTATGAGATATCCTGACAACTATTCTCATTATCTAACATTTAGTTTGATGTCACCTGTTGATTCTAATTTTAGGGGGTTTAATTTTTAAAATGAGGAACCAATAAATGATCTTTTTGATAATTTATGTACATTTTATAATTTTTAAAAAAATTAAAAAGAATTATAATTTATTAGAAATTTATATAAGTTTTTATGAATTTTTATAATGGTAAAGTACAAAAATGATCACTAAACTATTGACTTTTCTATATTTTAGTCACTCAACTATTAATTTTTTCGATTTAGCCATTAAACTTTTTGAAATTAAATATTTTAACCACTCTCCTGTTAGTTGTCGTTAGATGAATGACGGGTAGCTACCATGGGATTTTTTTATTGATCTATTAACAAATTTAGCCATCTAATGTTTAAACATTCTATTAATTTGATTTTAAATATAAAAAATACAATAAATTTAGCCCTTAACATTTACAAAATGATAAATTTTAATTTTTAAAAATTTTGTAAATTTAACCTTAAATGTTTACAAAATATACTTTAAAACCAAAATTGCATCGTGGGGGTGCAAATTTTTAAAAAGGGCATACCCTCGCAATCCTTCCAAGAAAAATCCAAAGACTAGAATCAAACTAGGCGGTGGCGAAACGAAAGAAGAAGAATTGCCAGTCTTGAATTCCGTAAGCTTAATTTGTTTTTGCAATCTAGACCCAACTGGTTCATCATACCCAAGCTCAAATCAACTTCCACTTCACTCCTCAATCCATCAACGACTACTGTCCAATTGGTCTTCTCGGCATTGACAATCAACGGTTTCTCGCATTTCAAGATTTTGACCTAGCCTGTCATGTAATACGAGCCAAAATGAATACCAAGCAAAATTATGTGTTTTGCTTTAGTGATACGGTGCACAAAAGACTTAATGATACGAAGCGTTTTGTAAAACCCAATTTATGCCCGGCCCTTTTAAAACCAAAAACAAAATAAAGCCAAAAACAAAATAAATCAATAAATTAAATAGTCCACAGTCCTTATTTACAAGTAGGGTCCAATTGGCCCAAATAAAAATGTAGCCCAAACTGAATAAAACCTAAAACAGTCTGTTAGTTCATTCTTGGCCCAAATGTTTGCTACTCAGACCCAGTAAAATAAACTAGGCCCAAATCCAAACACCAGGTCCGGTTGGACCTGAATAGCCAGAATATGGAATTGAAGCGTCAGGGGGCAGAAGCTCCAGAAATTCCACTGTCTTCTGGAATCTTCTTCTGTTCATACGAGCTCTCCCACGCGCGCCCCGCGTGCGCTCACACCAGCAGTCGTTACACACGCACGCTCCTCACACGATATTTCTTCCGTGAGTAAGCTGCCAGCCACATCTGCAATAGGAAACAGCAGGGATCACAACAGAAAAGGAAAATTGGTAGAATACAGTAGAAAGGATGCAAAAATTGTGTATTTCATTTTTTAGGCTATAAAAAGCCAAGGTTTGTACAGAAAGTTGGGACGAAGAAAAAATAGAAGAAATACAGAAAGTCAGAAACAAAAAGGTGATTTACCATACCTCACAAATCTTTACCCTTTTTGTATTTACGTCTTTTTTGAATGTGTTTCATATTGATTTCAAAAAAAATAAGAGAGAATACTTACCTCGAATTGATCCGATCTGTTGTCTTCTTCGTTGAAATCGGGGTTTAGAAAACAGATCTTGGTAAGGATTGGATCATCGTCTGCTCCGTTTCGATCGGGGTTAGGCAAGGGTCGTGATCGGAAAATAGGGCGTGTAACATCCTGAAATTCGGGAATTTATGTTTTACATTATACCAGGCGATAGGCTAGTCAATAGTGTTAATTGTGTGTGTTTAGGGGCCCTAAGAAGACTTGGGATTGAGTTGGGCCTTAGCAAAATTTTTGTGTTTAAGCACTTAAAGGAGAGAAGGTAAGTGGCATCAAGACTTAAGGAAATAAGTGAGTATTTTGCTAGCACAAGAGGAGCTAGTAGTAGAGTGGTGTGGCGTCACATGAAGGGGCTAGAGGGGTGGTGTTCGAATCCCACCTTTTACAAAATTTTTGGATTATTTTGTGCTTCTTTTCCAAAGTGTCGGCCAAGGCTTTAAATAAGGTAAGGAATACTTTTTATTTATGGAAAAAAGACTAAGAATATAAGGTAAGGAGGAGAGTAAGGAAAGAAGTAAAGGAAAGGAGTAAGAAGGGGGATATGTTGGCCGAATATTTGGAAGGTGCTTGGGATAGAATTTTTGGTCAACCATGACCTTTTTGGTGAATGAAGTACACGGTTTTGGTAGGGGGAATGAGGGAGCCGATTTTCTTATGGTTTTTTGTGCAAATTTGTGCATGAAAGGTTTTGGTTTCTTTTAGCATTTTGGGTACTTTTCTTTTCCAACCTATTTTTCCCCTTGTTTTGGCCGAAACACTCTAGCACATTTGTTCGTCTTTCTCCCTTGTTTAGCCGAAACCCTCAATCCATTCTTGCTCATTTTTTTTCCTTTGTTAGCCGAAACTATTTAGCACTCTTTCTCCATCTTTTCTTTTCTTTTTCACTATTTCTTCAACCCTTCTTTCTTCTTCTTTAATCAACATTTTGGTAGCCGAATCTTCTTGTTCATTTCTCTCTATAGCCGAACCTTTTGACCCTTAATCTCTTCTTCATTATTTCTTTCTCTTTCGTGTTGGCACTCTCTTCTTTGATCGAATCGGTAAGTGGTTTCTTTCTTCTCTTTTCACTTTCTTTTCTCCCTAGCCGAATGTGTGTCCATCACTATTCGGTGGTTCTATTTTGTTTCTAAACCGAAATATCATTTTCTCCTACTCTCTCAAATCATGATTATCTCTTCTTTTTCGAAGTGTACTAGTGGGTGGTCGTCTATCACATCCTTACCGAATCATCTCTAGCCTTAAGTCAATCGGTGGAAGTCGGATCTATTATCGTTAAGGTAATGGATTTCTTCAAGGTTCATTTCGATATCTCTCAGTACTTGGTTATTCCTCTAAAACGAATCGATGATTATGTTTAAAACGTTTATTCTAGGGACTAATCTCTCGTTCTTCTCTATTCGTTGATTCTTCGGAAGTAGTGGTAAGCCGAATCCTATCCCTAAACAACTACTTACACTCATCATAGTATTTTCTATCCGAGACTTTTTCAATGGAGGCAAGTGGTAGCGTTGTTAAAAGAAAATCGATAGGAGAGCAAAAAGGGAGTGGAATTACGATTCCTACTCCCAAGTTCAAGCGTAGAGGCGATATCTCGGCGGTTCGGGATTTCCCACGGGTTGTGGACCTCATCCAGGTGAGAATAGACAAATCGTGGTCGTTCACGATACTAATGGTAAGCATTTCATTAGATCGTCTGATTTAGATTTGGATTAATAAAATCTCGTTTGTTGGTTAATCGAGTGTAATGGTGATTTAGGTGCCGACGATCAAGAAGGTTTAGTCCTTACCGTAATCAGGTGTGTAATCTCACACCGAAATCCAAATAGATTCGTGATTCACTATTATGTTGGAAGAATAGATCGTTGTTGTGTTACAAGTCTAATATCCGTAATATAGCATGAATCGAATAATTGGCTTAAACATTATTATTTCTAAAATCTGTTAAAATCGGTATAAAATTTGTTAATGTACCAAAATGCCCCTATGGGCCGATTTACGAAAATGCCCCTATGGGCCGATTTACCAAAATGCCCCTATGGGCTGATTTGCTATAATGCCTAAATGGGTCGAACTATCAAGTGCTTTAATGGGCCGATTCACCGAATTAATTCACTAGATTAATGGATGTTGTATATATGTGGATATTTTGTTTTATTATGTATGATACATTTTCATATATTGCATGGGATGGGGTAAATTGTATGGAGAACAGTGTAGCCTGGTGGCATTGCCACAAATCTATTTATTATTGTGCTTAATTATGTTTTTGGTGGCTTGACCACAAAAATATTATACTCTGGCAGCTTGGCTGCAATTTTGGTGTGAGTAGCGGGGTGGGTTGACTTGATCCCCACAGGTGTGATTGGCTGGTCGGGGGTGTGATGGATGGATGGGTTGGGTTGCATACATTTACCTCATATAAATATTGTTATGTAAATGGGCTTCGACCCAAGAATATGCTATATGGGCTTAGGCCCAAGATTATGCTATGCGGGTTTAGGCCCAGTGGATGACGGTAAGGAGATTATGCATTGAGTTCTAGTAACTTACCCCTTTTTCTTAATCCTTACAGGTAATGCTCAGTGATGTGGACTTGGGCCATGGATGACTTGGTGGATGCCATACTTTAGAAATGGTGTTTTCAAACTTTAGCAAATTTTCATTTTCCGCTTTATTTCATTACTTTTACTATTTTGGGTTTAAAGTTGTAATAAGGCCTCTGGGATAAACTTTAATTTGCTTTATGTTTGGACGTATTTGTTATTCTTAAATTGTTTTAAATGGGGATTTTTTCTAAAATCATAAATAACGGTTTCCCAAAGTTGAGTAACGAAAGGATTTTATAACTTATTTATAAATAATTTAACTCGGATTCTCTTTCGGATTATCAACAATATTTTCAAAAGTCACTGTTTTAAAATATCACGAATTTGAATATCAATTCTTCAATTAACCTCTCGAGATTAGTAGTATTTTTATCGAATATTTTTAATCAAACTGGTTTTCTTAATTATAACCAAATAACACCTATTTTAGTACGAATTACAAGTTCTTAATACGTTTTATTTATGTGACATGTCAGATCCGGTCGTAACGCTGGGCCGGGTTTGGGGTGTTACAGGGCGGGCCAGTACGTATTAAGGCTTGAGGTATCGCTATTCGCCGATTTCAATGGCGTGATAGAGGTACATCGGAGAGGTGCTTGCGGCTGAGAGAAAAGGGTAAAAGGGGGCTAGGGTTTTGGCTTAATGAAAATGTTGTAATGCTTTATTTCTCCTTAAGGGAAAGATTAATAGCCATTAGGGGTACGACGTCGTTTAATGTCTCTGCCCATAGCTTTGAAACGACGTCACTTAAGGCCGCTCGATTCGACCCGACCCAATTTCCTTTAGGTCCGCATGTTTACATATGAAAGGGGAAAGTTGCATGTCTAATCCTTTTTATTTATGTATTGTTTTGAATTGGATGTGTGATGTATGGTTTTTATTGCTCGATTGACCTCTTAATTTGCACATTATTTCGATTTAATCCTGATTATGTGTTATGATTGGATATTGGAATAATTTGTTGATTAACCCTTTATTTTTCATGTGACAATTCAATATGATCCTCAATGTAGTTCAAATAATTTTGGTTTATTTATATAATGATCGTTTAACTTTATTTTTATTATCATTTTAATCAAGTTTTAAATTTTATCACAATGCATGTATTTTAGTTTTTTATTCAAAATATTTTATTTTGAGATTTATCTTGCAATGTTGCAATTATTTTTTATTTATATGTTTTGATTTAAAATGGAAAAATATTTAATTTTATATATTGCTTTAGTAAGCCATGCAATGTTATTTTTTTTTTAAAAAAAAAGCAACTATACTATGTTATTTTATATTTTATTTTAAAAATTAAAATATATGTACATAAAATATTTTGTATATATGTATGCCTTTATCAAATATTTTGTATATATTAAGTCCATTAAAAAAAAATCATGTACATAATTTTTTTTTTAAAGATAAGGCAATGTTTGTATGTTTGGGAGTGTGGAAAATTATGCCCTAACGTACTGGGTGTAATTTTCTGTTCAACCAGATAGCCAAATACCCTTTTTAATTAAATATCTTGAAGATCAAAGATGATCTCGGTGTCGGGGAATAAAGGTATTATATCCTAACGTACTGGATATGATATTTTTGTTTCCTTCGAAACGAGTTAATCTTGAGATTCGAATTCAAAATTGATTAATTTTCCTTAGAAAATTATATCTCAAATATTTCCAAATTCTCCATGCAAGGACATTTATTAATCAATTTGGTACCCGTTTAGGGGCGCATGGGGGTACTAACCCTTCCTCGTGCGTAACCGACTCCCGAACTCGTTTTCTTGAATCTCGTATACCAAAACATTTTTATAGGTGACCCGATCACAACTAAACAAAAAGGATTGGTGGCGACTCCTATTTTTTAAAGTCGATCCCCATTTTTTCAAACTTAAAATAAAAATGGTTTCGACAGCTTGGCGACTCCACTGGGGACGGTTGAGAGTTAGGCCATAGATTGATTAATTCCTGTCCTTTGATTGAAAATTTGGAAAATTGTTTTTCTTTTAATGCATTTGCAATAATGTCGAGTCTCATAAAATACCTTGGCATTGCATTGCATGACCGTTATGGTCACACCTTTAAGTGGGAGTGAGAAACTATGCCTTCGTGAGGTTTTCACCTCCACATGGGCTAGTGGACTGCTTCCGGGATACATCTGTACCTATGTGCTTCGTGAGATTTTCATCTCAAGCATGACCATAGGGAATGTATTCCTCGAATCGAACTCAATCCACATAAGCCTATAATGGGTGAAGATTGAGGAATCTGTGGTTCAGGTACCTATTCCTTAGAACTAAACCACATATAGTGAACCTTAAAAGCCCACCCTGAATGGTGCCGCAATAAACCATAGTGGTCATCCGAATAAGTACTCTACTTGTTTCTTTTTGTTTACTTTTATCTCTTACTAATATATTTCGTTTTGTTTTGGTTATGATCACATCACCTATCATCTCATGTCTAAAAGAGTGTCGATTCATATTCGATTACCAAATTAGAGAGTTTGTCATGGAGAATGAATTTCTTGATAAAACGGAAGACAATACGGTTGTCCGTATATTTGTAATCTGTTTCATGTAAAGAATTTTGCCCTTTAGAAAAGTTTTCTAATGGAAATTAAATTAGGACCGATACCTTTTGCATCCATGGCATGCATTTACATGGCATTACATCATATGCATTAGATTTCATGAGAAGACCCTGATTGATTAAAAATTATTTCAGCATTAACCTGGACACCGGTAAAACCAAACATCCCTACGGTACCCGAGCCAAGACGAAGGACATGGATCAGAGATTAGAAAAACTTGAACAACTCCAAAGGGAGATGCAAGAAAAACTTCAACAGCAAATGCAAGAGCAACTCACTAAGATTTAGCAGGATATGATGGACAAAATGATGGAAGCTCAGGGAAATATGATGACTCAGATGACGCAGTTGTTGAAGGGGCTTATGGATAAAGGAAAGAACCCCATGGTTAATATTGAGGAGAATACTGAGTATCATCAATATCCCCAGGATTAATACTCTACTACACGTGCAAACACTACCTGAAGTGACTGTACAAAGGCCATCTATCACGGTCAGGCCTCAATAATTCCAAGCTGATGCTTCAGTGAACCTCCAAACTGGCCCAGGTTCAGGAAATAATCCAATCATTACTAATGTCCCTGATTTGGATGAAATAGCTGAAGGAGAGAGGACAAAAGCAGAATTGCCAAAATAGCTAGAAGATAGATATAAACGGTTGGAGGAGAAGTTTAAAGCGATCGAAAGTGCTGATAACTGTTACGAAATTGACGCCAAAGATTTAAGCTTGGTCCCAGACTTGGTGCTCCCATACAAGTTCAAAATGCCTGAATTTGATAAGTATAATGGGACAAGTTGCCCCGAGGCTCATATTACCATGTTTTGTAGAAGAATGACGGGATACATTAGCAATGACCAACTGCTGATTCATTACTTCCAGGATAGCCTGGTGGGAGCCGCGGCTAAATGGTATAACCAGTTGAGTCGTGCCAGAATTGGCTCATGGAGAGATTTGGCTCAAGCGTTTATGAAGCAGTATAGTTATGTGACAGGCATGACTCCCGATAGGATTACTCTTCAAAACATGGAGAAAAGGGCGAATGAAAGTTTTAGACAGTATGCGCAGCGGTGGAGAGAGGTTGCCATCCAAGTCCAGCCACCACTTCTAGAGAAAGAGACCACAATGCTCTTTATTAATACACTGAAGGCTCCGTTTATCACTCATATGCTAGGGAGCGCTACGAAAAGCTTCTCGACGTCAGAATGGTGGAGAAATGATTGAGAATGCCATAAAAAGTGGAAGGATAGAGGCAGGAGAAGGTGTCAAAAGATCAGCCCTGAGAAATAGGGAAAATGAAGTGAACAGCTTGAGCAAGCGTTCCAAATTAGTCACTGCAGATCAACCGATGGCTGTGACCACTGGTCACCAGGGCTCATCAAAACAAGAATCTAGTGCAAAGCAACTCCAGTTTACACCAATTCCAATGACATATAGGGAGTTGTATCAAAGCCTATTTGATGCAAATATGGTGGCTCCTCATTATATGGAACCAATACAACCCCCATACCCCAAATGGTATGATTCGAATGCTCAATGCGAGTATCACGCGAGAATAACGGGTCACTCAATTGATAACTGCATTGCATTTAAGAAATTGGTAGAGAGGCTTATTAAAATAGGGGTTTTGAAGTTCGATGAGTCGACCGGAGCAGTAAGTTGCGATAATTGAAGGAGGGGGCAAAAGAGTTGCGATTCCTTAAAGAAGTCATCAGAAGCCTAGAAATCGGGAAGTCAGAACACCAATGGTATATCCAAAGAGTGAACCAAGGAATAAAAGTTTTCCAAGCATCGGCCTTTATATACTTGAGAGTGTTTTGAACAATAGGACTCTGGAAGAGACGTGTATTTTTAAGGCTAATCTAGAGTAATATTCAAAACATGCTTATTTCTTTCAGCCTAGAAGTAATAAGAGTCATTTTGTGAAATAGGCTTGTGTTCAGAATCCTTATTTCAATAAAATGTATCTTTTTGAGCAAATATTTTTCCATTCTTTCTATTCATAGATTCTTTCGTACTTTGGATTACTATTTAGATATTATTTCATTCTTTATCATACCATACAAATAATCATCCTTAGAATAATCATTCTTGGAATTTACCTTCGTACCCACAATGGTCCCCAGATATCAATGACATGGGCGACGCTGTTACGGACTCCCTTTTTGAATAAAATATGGGTCTAAGGGATCTCAAGACTTTGAAGATGACAGAAATTGTAACATATCTTCTGATTTGTTAATACTGGATAAAAAATAGATCCTACGTCGCGAACCAAGGAAGGAGATGAAGATCAAAGCCTAGCTCAATGCAGAAATAAGATTTCCTATATGTGGGGCATGGATGTTACCAAGCCAGTCTCATTAAAAGCTTCTGGCCAACATCGATTCATTTTCGTGGATGTCGGTTACTTCATTAAGATGGTAAAATTCGCTTCATATGCCAATATTACAAAGTCGATAGTCACCAGAACAAAAAAAGAAAAAGAAAAAAAAAGAATACCAAAAAAAAGTCAAAAAGATCACATTTAACCGCACAATGCCAAAAGCCTGCGGTCTGTTCAAAGATCAGGTGCTACATATCAGTGCAGCAAAAGCAACCAAAAAGAAAAACAAAAGATCATAAAAAGAGCAAAACTTGTAAAGATTGGCATACAGAAGTTTCTATTTACCCTCTATGCTTATCAAACGTTGGCCAGGACTGTCATCGGGGCAACACATTTCTCATTGGTTTCACCCATTGAAGTCGAAATTTCTTTTTCTGAGTTTTATCAGAACTGAAGTTGGATGAGGCAGAATGGATCCAATCCCGATATGATCAATCAAATTTGTGAGGAAAAGTTAATAGCTATCCAATACAAATGATCGGATGATGCGGGTTTGCGACAAGGAGGTTCATCCTAGAAAATTCCCAAAGGGGGACCTGATATTGAAGAAGATCCTTCATATACAAAAGGATTCCGGAGAAAATTGAAAGCCAAACTAGAAAAGACCTTATGAAGTGAAAAAGTCTGTTCTGGAAACATTGACCGAAATGGATGGCAGGGACCTGCCCAATCCGGTGAATTCAGATTCAATAAAAAGTTTTCCAAAAAAAAAAAGAAAGAAAGAATTTTTCAGCAAAAAAAAAAGAAAAGAAGAAAGAAAAAGGAGAGGCCAAGGCGAAAACCCGCAAAGGGCGCTTTGAGACCAAAGGGATTTGAGTTGAAAACCCAAAAAAGGCGGCTCAAATTTTGATCAAAGGGGGCATACAATGATCTTGCCATGCCCGAATTAACAATGAAGAAGTATGTCTGCGTCTTGAGGCATCGACAAAGTACTCGAATCCCTAAACACATATTGAGCTTAAAATGGTCCTCAAGAAGTTTGAAGCAGAAGCTCAGTGCGATATCTCAGGGCACCTAGTTTACATATTTTAAATTTGTTATTTGTGATTATATTGTTCTTTTCAAAATATGTTCACAATAAATTTCCTTCTTAATTGCGATTGCTATCTTTGCTTAGCTTATTTGTTTCGAGCTATGCTCCTAATTAATTTCCTTCTTGTCCATGGTTATGATCTTTTTCAGACATTTTGCATTGAAATAACGGTTAGTGGACTAAAAATATTTTCATAAAAGGAGTTTCGCATATTACTCTGGAGGCTTCTGAATAATACAAGAAACTGAAACAGGACTATTTTTTAAAACTCACCAAGTTTAAGGAAGAGTCTAAATTGAGATTTTCTCTCCGGATTTTTGTCAAGGAAGGTGCTTGAACAAAGTAACAAGATATTGCGCCAGTAATACAATCCTGACGAAAAATGGGCATCATTAACCCAAGTGTAAAATGGGAATCATTCTCCGGAGAAAAATTGATATTCTGCATTCACGCGAGCATCATGCATACACATCTGGTTGGGTCACCTGAAGAGTGATCAGTTGATGGAACAAGCTACAGACCCTATACCCCCGAGTTATAGTGGGATAGATGGAAGATAATACAGATCTTATACCTTTGAATAGCAATGTGATGGATTGAAGAAGAAACAAAACCTATATTTCGAGGTCGCAATGGGATAGATGGGAAGAGATTCAGATCCTATATCGCTAAGTCACAATGAGATGAACCTTGAAGTTACAGTGAGGCAAATCTGTTGGGCAAGATATTTGTTTTCTCGGGTTTTCTGTTGAGAATACCAGCCGAACAAGATGGCAACATAATACATCAGTGATAAAGCCTTAATAAACAATGAACGATGACACCTTAAACTTTTAAAAATGGATCATTCTCATGAAATTATGCATTCATGCAAAACACATTTAGTTAGGAGCATTTGATTCATTCCGATCATTGCATCCTAATCATTGTAAGAAATCATTCTCATGACATTCTGCATTCATATAAATGTCATCCATAAGACACATCTATTTAGGGGCATTTGATTCATTCTGATCATTGCATCCTAATCTTTGACCATCCTCATGACATTCTGCATTCATACAAATGTCGTCCATAATACATTTCGTTAGGAGCATTAGACTCATTCTAATCATTGCATCCTAACCATTTTGCATAGGCATAAACACAAAACTGATTTTACAGAACAGGTCTCCTAGAGGACGTTGTTACAACATCGGTGAATTCGAAGATCTTGCCTTCCTAAGCGAAGCGGATCGAAGATAGCAGATCTGGCAATCCTGAAGGTGCAGGAGCAGATCGAAGACATCAGATCTTGCCTTCCTGAGCGAAGCGGATCGAAGATAGCAGATTTGGCAATCCTGAAGTTACATGAGTAGATTGGAGACATCAGTCCTATCTCTCTGACCAGCAGTGGAATAGGTCGAAGATTGTAGATCTTGTCACCCTAAGCAGTAGGGAACCAAGATCGAATGGCAAATCTGGTCTCCCTAAGCAGTAGTGGAACAAATTTAAGCCACCAGCCCTATCTCCCTAACCAACAGTGGAATAGGTCGAAGATTGTAGGTCTTGTCACCCTAAGCAGTAAGGAACCAATATCAAACGGCAAATCTGGTCTCCCTAGCAAGCGAGAGTGAAGCAGATTTAAGCCACCAAACCTTATCTCCCGACCAAAGAAAGTGGAATAGGTCGAAGATAGCAGATCTTGCCTTCCTAAGCGAAGCGGATCGAAGATACTAATCTAGCATCTCTGAGTTTGCAGTGGAGCAGACTGAAGATAGCAAATTTCCTATCACCTCGAAGTCCCAATGGAGTAGATGGAGGCTACAAATCACTCCTCCTTGAGTGTATTGAGGATCAACATTTATTTTCGAAAAGTTTCAAGGAGAAGATCGAAACTACAAACCTCTTCTCTCTGGATTCTTATCACCTCGAAGCCCCAGTGGAGCAGGTCGAAGCTACAAATCCCTCCTCCCTGAGTGTATTGAGGAGCAACCTTTATTTTCGAGAAGTTTCAGTGAGAAGATCGAAACTACAAATCTCTTCTCTCTGGATTCTTATCACCTCAAAGCTGCGGCAGAACAGATTGAAGCTACAAGTCTGGAATCGAAGCGCTAGTTCTCGGGCCCTTGAAGATACAGTGGGACGGAATGAAGCTACTTGAAGAAGAAAAACATCGAATGAAGTCAAGATTCAACAAAACCGGGCAAAATTGACCCTTTTAAAGTCTTTGCTCTATTTCCGTTACACGACAATGAGCAAAGAGGGGCAGCTGTAAAACCCAATTTATGCCCGGCCCTTTTAAAACCAAAAATAAAATAAAGCCAAAAACAAAATAAATTAATAAATTAAATAGTCCACAGTCCTTATTTACAAGCAGGGTCCAATTGGCCCAAATAAAAATGTAGCCCAAACTGAATAAAACCTAAAACAGTCTGTTAGTTCATTCTTGGCCCAAATGTTTGCTACTCAGACCCAGTAAAATAAACTAGGCCCAAATCCAAACACCAGGTCCGGTTGGAACTGAATAGCCAGAATATGGAATTGAAGCGTCAGGGGGCAGAAGCTCCAAAAATTCCAGTGTCTTCTGAAATCTTCTTCCGTTCGTACGAGCTCTCCCACGCGCGCCTCGCGTGCGCTCACACCAGCAGTCGTTACACACGCACGCTCATCACAAGATGTTTCTTCCGCGAGTAAGCAACCAGCCACATCTGTAATAAGAAACAGCAGGGATCACAACAGAAAAGGAAAATTGGTAGAATACAGTAGAAAGGATGCAAAAAGTGTGTATTTCATTTTTTAGGCTATAAAAAAGCCAAGGTTTGTACAGAAAGTTGGGACGAAGAAAAAATAGAAGAAATACAGAAAGTCAGAAAAAAAAGGTGATTTACCATACCTCACAAATATTTACCCTTTTTGTATTTACATCTTTTTTGAATCTGTTTCATATTGATTTCAAAAAAAAATAAGAGAGAATACTTACCTCGAATTGATCCGATCTGTTGTCTTCTTCGTCGAAATCGGGGTTTAGAAAACAGATCTTGGTAAGGATTGGATCCTCGTCTGCTCCGTTTCGATCGGGGTTAGGCAAGGGTCGTGATCGGAAAATAGGGCGGGCCAGTACATATTAAGGCTTGAGGTATCGCTATTCGCCGATTTCAATGGCGTGATAGAGGTACATCGGAGAGGTGCTTGCGGCTGAGAGAAAAGGGTAAAAGGGGGCTAGGGTTTTGGCTTAATGAAAATGTTGTAATGCTTTATTTCTGCTTAAGGGAAAGATTAATAGCCATTAGGGGTACGACGTCGTTTAATGTCTCTGCCCATAGCTTTGAAACGACGTCACTTAAGGCCACTCGATTCGACCCGACCCAATTTCCTTTAGGTCCGCGTGTTTACATATGAAAGGGGAAATTTGCATGTCTAATCCTTTTTATTTATGTATTGTTTTGAATTGGATGTGTGATGTATGGTTTTTATTGCTCGATTGACCTCTTAATTTGCACATTATTTCGATTTAATCTTGATTATGTGTTATGATTGGATATTGGAATAATTTGTTGATTAACCCTTTATTTTTCATGTGACAATTCAATATAATCCTCAATGTAGTTCAAATAATTTTGGTTTATTTATATAATGATCGTTTAACTTTATTTTTATTATCATTTTAATCAAGTTTTAAATTTTATCACAATGCATGTATTTTAGTTTTTTATTCAAAATATTTTATTTTGAGATTTATCTTGCAATGTTGCAATTATTTTTTATTTATATGTTTTGATTTAAAATGAAAAAATATTTAATTTTATATATTGCTTTAGTAAGCCATGCAATGTTATTTTTTTTTTAAAAAAAGCAACTATACTATGTTATTTTATATTTTATTTTAAAAATTAAAATATATGTACATAAAATATTTTGTATATATGTATGCCTTTATCAAATATTTTGTATATATTAAGTCCATTAAAAAAATCATGTACATAATTTTTTTTTTAAAGATAAGGCAATGTTTGTATGTTTGGGAGTGTGGAAAATTATGCCCTAACGTACTGGGTGTAATTTTCTGTTCAACCAGATAGCCAAATACCCTTTTTAATTAAATATCTTGAAGATCAAAGATGATCTTGGTGTCGTGGTATAAAGGTGTTATATCCTAACGTACTGGATGTGATATTTTTACTCTTTCGAAACGAGCTAATCTTGAAGTTCAAGATTCAATATAAATTAACTTTCTTTAAGAATGCTTGCATTTTATAGCCTGTTGTTAATATGATCTTTAATTTGTGTATATTTCATGATTAATGTCTATGCATTCTATTACTGTTACACCTCAAATTCAAACATATTCTAGTTTTTTATTAAATGTTTTATTTAAATACATTTTAAGCTAAATATAAAATTTTGCTTTTTTAATAAGGCAATGTTTGAGCGTTTGAAAAGTCAGAAAATTATGCCCTAACGTACTGGGTGTCAATTTTCTGTCCAACCAGATAATCAAATACCCTTCTTTAATTGTATGTTTTGAAGATCAAAGATGATCTCGGTGTCGGGGTATAAAGGTATTATATCCTAACGCATTTGGATATGATATTTTTGTTTCCTTCAAACGAAAGTTAATCTTGAGATTCGAATTCAAAATTGATTAATTTTCCTTAGAAAATTTATATCTCAAATATTTCCAAATTCTCCACGCAAGGACATTTATTAATTAATTTAGTACCCGTTTAGGGGTGCATGGGGGTGCTAACCCTTCCTCGTGTGTAACCGACTCCCGAACTCGTTTTCTTGAATCTCGCAGACCAAAACATTTTTATAGATAACCCGATCACACCTAAATAAAAAAGATCAGTGACGACTCTTATTTTTTAAAGTCGATCTCTATTTTTTTAAACTTAAAATAAAAATGGTTTGGAGACGTTTTATCCAACAATTTTCTTTTACTTTTTATTTTCTTTTTGATGTTATATTTTGTTGTTATCTTTCCTTATATATGTTTTTTTGCTTTTGGCTAAGGTCATTGAGTGGTTAATGAAAATTGTTAAGGAATTATTCTCTCTCTCTCTCTCTCTCTCTCTTTTTTGTCTATTCTTCTTCCTTCTTTTTAAACTCTTCCTCTCTTCTTTGGAATTTCTCTCTTCCTTTCCTTCTTTCTTTGCCGTTTTTGGCTTCTCGATTTCTCTTCGTAACAAAGGTATCAGAGCTTCACCCGATCCTCCATGGCTAGTGATGAGTCCAATCGAACTCTCCTAATCACAATGCATCATATGCTTTATCCTATTACTGTAGAAGCGTTCCACCAAGTTTTCTCACCTCATGAATCTGTGGAGAAGATCGTCACATTTCAAATGTCGACTGGCTTTCAAGTCTTGATCCAATTTGAAGGACATCTGTAGGCTATCTTAGCTAGAATTTCTCCACAGGGTTGTAATATTTATGATGATTGTTGCCAGCTTGATATACAGTTTTATTATGCTGGTGCGGCGATCTAGGGAACATGTGAAGGCAAGAATGTGATTGGTACGTCTTTGGCGATACCCCAAACACCAGTTTCCAAATCTAAAATTGGTGATATGGATGGTGGTGTGGTGGAGGTAAAAAGGCTTGATAATCCTAGTTCTCCGCCGTCCGATTTGACACCGACGGTACTGAGTGACACGAATGAGTACCACACGATTCTTAAGAACAAGCTCCATCAAGTCTGCGCAATTGTTGTTCTTTTTCATGCATCGGCTATGAAGGTAGAAGGTTCGTCTGCGCAAGTCGAAATTCAAGCGCTTCAATCGGAACCGATGTTCAAGGTTCATCCGATACAGGAACAGTGTGAACCTAATGATGGTATTTCGGTTGTTTCAACTACACAAAAAAGTTAGGGTCACGAGAAAGACGAGCCATAATTAGGAGAAATGATAGATGTGCAGTGATGGGTAAGGTTCCTCCAAATGAATATTCCTTCAGTAGAGTGCCAGTAGCAAACGATCCAGTTGATGATTTCGACGGGATTTCAGAAAGTGAGCTATTCAAGAGTTCCTCCATTGCCTATGCTTGTTGCAGTCCACACATACCTAAAACAAGTGTGGTTTTGTTAGAAAATGGTGCACTATTCTTGTTTGACTTAGTTTCTTATGTTAATTGTCAGAAACTTAATGGCTATGTTAAAAGAAGTAAACTTGGAGTTTTATGGGATGATTCGAGTGGTGCAGAGAATTATAAATGGTTGGGTATTGAGTTCAATTGGCATCCTAGGATTTTAGTTGTTGCCCGATTAGATGTTGTTTTGTTACTTGATTTTAGGCATGATGAGTGTAATGTAATTTGTTTAGCTAAGCTTGAGATGTTGAACCCATATGTTGTATTTGATGAGGATCAGTTCCTAGCATTTTTTAGAGTAGAAGCTGATGGGTTTTAGTTTGTTTTGGCTTCCAAAATTTTATTGCTTCTTTGCGATGTGCGTAAGCCAAGGGTGCCATTGTTGTGTTGGGTTCATGATCTAGATAATCCATGCTTCATTTATGTGATTAGGTTATCAGAATTAAGGTTACAATGTAGGGATGATACATATCAGTGGGCAACTGAATCAAGTTTTTTCATAATATTGGGATCATTTTGGAATTGTGAATTCAGGTTGTTCTGTTTTGGCCCTCTTTCAGCTAATGAAGGATCTATTGCTACGGAAATTTTAAAGTTTTACAAACCCTTTTTGAGCAAGGATCTCTCGAAGTTGGTGTGCTAGTCAGATGAATTTTGTGGGTTAATTTTGATTAGGCTAATGTCTTCAGGAAAGATTGAAGCTCAACGATATTGTGCCTCATGGGATTTGGTGCAGAATTTTGATGTAGTTCATAGAGAACCATTGTTCAAATTTGAGGATAGCTTACTATACTCCTCGGGTGACGATGAATATGAATTTCCTAAAAGGTTTAAGTGTTTGAACCTTGACTATCTTCGTGGTTATTTGAATGATAATCTTACAGAAGACCTAGGCTCCAGGATGCAGAAGTCCCATAAGGATTTTTAGCAGAAGGAATCTATTAACCTATACTTTCATGAAATTTTGTATGAGAAGTTGATGGTGTGCGGATTTGGTCAATTCAGATCCTCTCATGCACTTTTTGTTCTCTTCAATAACATTAGCTTACCAATAAGTATATGGGGAGGTGCTTCGAGCCAAATGTGGGCAACCTTCCCTTGGAAACCTCTTCTACTAGCTTTCTCTAGCTATCCTAAGCCACTTGATGTGCCTTTCGATGACATGACCATGCCTCGAGAATTTTCAGTTGTTCTAGACCTGCCTCAGTTGCCTCCATTCCTATTAGGGAAGCCTTCATGCCGCAACACTAAGTGGTCGCATAAAATGCAGCCTAATGATTCACTTGTGGGTCATGTTCTTCCTCTCCCCATTTTACTTACACTTCACGAGTTTCGTAATGGCTGTCTTGATTTGGAGAAAATGTGTGGATTTTCATTAGACGTGAAGTTTGGCTTTAGGTTCAATGAAGTCATGCGGGTTACTACAGAAATGGTTGTATCAGATTTTTGCTTGCTTAATAATGATGAAACTGTCTCTCTTGCTGATGACAGGGACGAGATCTGGGCTAACTCTCAAAGGCCAAAACAATTCCTTTTATATCATCCAGTTGTAGGCGAGGCACGTGGAAACCGAATTTATAACGATGTGAAATTTACTGCCATGATTACCAAAGTGCATAAGGTTACTGATCCAAATGACACAATAGACAACAGTTTTGGGCTAGAACTTTTTGATGATATATGTCCCATTGAATTCAAGTTTGATGTTCCTGTCATGAACTTTGTGTTGACGGATGCCCTATGCTTGATCGAAGAATGGGTATTTATGGTTATCCTATTGCAAAATCCGGCACTTTTCCTCACTTTGATCCTTGAGGACAATGATCATTTTGAGGTGGAGGTATTTGATATGAGCCAAAATGAATACCAAGCAAAACGATGTGTTTTGCTTTAGTGATATGGCTCGCAGAAGACTCGATGATACGGAGTGTTTCATCCAACAATTTTTTTTGCCGTTATCTTCCCTTATATATGTTGTTCTGCTTTTGGCTGAGGTCATTGAGTGGTTAATGAAAATTGTTGATGAATTATTCTCTCTCTTTCTCTCTCTTTTGTTTATTCTTCTTCATTCTTATCAAACTCTTCCTCTCCTCTCTGGAATTTCTCTCTTCCTTCCCTTCATTCTCTGTCGTTTTTGGCTTCTCGATTTCTATTCATAACATCATGGTGGAGAATTGTGGTTGCCATTGGATTTTAGAATGAGAAACCAACAACTGATGGGAAACAATGAAGGAGAATTCCAATCAAACTTTTTTTAAGAAAATTAAATTAGAAATAATTCGAGCAAGATTTGAATTTTTTATTTTTATGTATTATATATCTTTTATATTTTTATCTATTTTATTTAATGTATATATTATTTTTTTTGCATATATTTAAACTTGATGTATTTATTGATTTTTATATATTATTTTATTATAATTTCATTACTTTTTTATAATCTTTTAATTTTTAAAAGAATTTTATTTTATAATTTTTATATAAAGTCAAGTGGAACTTGACAAAAAATATAAAAATTAAGGATTAAATTTAAAATATATTTTGTAAATGTTGAGGACTAAGTTTATTATAATTTTTAGAATTTGTACTAAAATGACAATATTTTTAAAAATTGACGGCTAAACTTATGATTAGACCAATAAAAATGCCCATGTTCGCTTCCTTTCACTCACTTAAGGACAACTGACGAGAGAGTGGCTAAAATATTTGATTTCAAAAAGTTTAGTAATTAAACTGAAAAAATTTAGAAATTTAATTAATTTTTTGAATTTTTTAAAAGCTTTTTATACTAAAACTCTTTTTTAAAATATCAAATGCCTCAGTTTAATTAAAATTTTTTATGGAATCATCAATTCAGCGTTCCATAAAATTTAAAATAACATATAAACTTTAATTTAATATATAAGTTGATACTTGAATGTTAATTTTGTGTAATTATATATATGATATTTTAATTGTTATTTAGTCGTATACAAATTTTTTTTAATTTGGTTCAGTTTTAAATATTTTAAAAAATACATCAATTTATTTATTTATTAAATAAATATAATTATTTGTGTATGTGGTACGTAAACGTAAAATGGTTCTATATTGATGATTACGTAAACACAAAATCAAAGTCTATGCATTGCACATTTAATTAAAACTGATGTATAAATTTGAGATTTATCCCTATATTATTTAATACATTTAACCAAAGAACAAAGAGAAAAGTAAAAAAAATAAAAACAAAGACATTACCATGATTGGGATCGTTTGGCTCTCCTTTTCGTCCACTTTAGCGTGTCATCTTCCTTGTTGGACCATTTTGTGATATTTTTTAACAGTTATGACAAGGGCAATCCTTAGCACTAACAATTTCCTTACTACAGTTATGACAAGGGCAATCCTTAGCACTAACAATTTCCTTACTATACCATTGTTATGTTGAATTCTTCCTTCATGTGTCTTGACATATCTTTCATATGGGTCTCTAATGTGAAGTACCCATGCAAGTACTTCATTTTTTTTTCTATAGCATCCTACTATGATGCGATAAGAGTGAGTATCCGTTGCCCCACCCTTCAAGCCTTTGATATTTTTCCTTCTTGGATTGGATTAATCCCATTCCATTTGAGCTTTCCCCATTATTTTGATGTACTCCTCCACTTCCTTAATGATCGTCAACAGATTCAGGTTGATTCCTTCATAAATAACTTTGTTTCTATGTCTCCAAATTTTCCATAAGGTGATGACCAAACTCTATAATCTCATATTTCAAAACGCGATCCCCTCTCTTACTACTTTTAGCATTTGTATGATCCAACCTCTCACAGATATTAAATTAGTGCTTCCCTTACAAAGGCCAAATCTCTACCCAAATTACACTGCTCTAGCCAAATCACACTCTCAAAACAGATGATTTGTCCTCCTCTTCTCCTTGGCATATAACATACTCCGAATTAATAGCGTGAAATCTCCTTTTTAACTTTGGTTCACAAGGAAGGGTGTTGTTAAGGAGTTTACGTAGAAAGATAATCACCTTAAAATGGACTTTCAACATTCATATAAAGTTCCATATTCTCTTCAAGACATTGAAGCCATATATCTTCAAACCTACAGAATGTGTGTTATTCAGAAGTTGAGTGTAATTTTTCCTAATTGAGAAATTTCCATGTCACATGTGTAACCATTTAGGTTTCACTAGACCCTCGAACAAATATTAACTACTGATCAACTCCTGATCACCTACTTATCCAATTTTGCCTCTGATAATACATTAAACCTGTGACTTAGTAATTTTTTGTGAACTCCATCTATTGTCGATTTGCCAAGAGATATTATTTTCATTCACTTCCTTGCCTATTAAAATGCTCTTCCAGGTCCATGAATCCCCTTTTTTTGGTTGGCATTGAAGGATGTTATCTTTGGTACAATGTTTTTTTATTAAAGTTTTTTTCAGAAGTTAGCCTTCCTCGTTGACTAATCTCCATGTCTGTTTAGCTAACAATGCTTCATTCATTGTTTACATCTTTCTTATGCCAAGTCCTATTGAGGATTTGCTTGAGCACACCAGATCATAGTTAACAAGATGTTTTTTTTCTTTTTATTATTGTTCTCTCCCCACCAAAATTTTCTCATAAGTTGATCCATCTTATTACAAATGTATTTTGATGCTTGGAAACAAGAAAATTGATAAATGAGTAAGTTTACCAACGTCAATTTAATTAGTAAGCCTCCCTTATTGACGTAACAGTTTGGCCTTCCAAAAAGGGAATTCAGATTCAAATTTATTCAAAATGGGCTGAAAAAACTTACCTCTCTTGTTTAAATGTCCAAGCTCCATCCCCAAGTATTTACAACTGCCCTATTGATCCTATGTTAAATGATAAAGAATAAAAATTTGAAATTAAAAGGAGAGAGATTAATTTTAAAGATGTTAAAAGTACAGATTTGAAATTAAAAGGAGAGAGATTAATTTTAAAGATGTTAAAAGTACAGGGATCGCGAGAAAAATTAGACCTAAGATTTATGATTCTCTCACTAATGTACGGATGAATAACATAACATAAGATCCTAAAAAGAACATTAAAAAAAATCCCTAATTCATGAATCAGTCCTTACTGTGCCTAATGTAATTCTCTTCCAAATCGATGCACTCCGAATTTTGCCCTAGAAGAGAAATCGGATTCTTGATTGACCCTTAATCAACTGGTTCTACTTCTCCCTTATTCTTCTTCCTTTAAATTTCAATTTTTTTTTCTGGTTTTAAATGTATCTATTTTCTGCAGAAACGTCATCTGGGAGTTCATGCATTATTATCATTTATAGGGTACATTGATTGATTAAAGACTAGTTTGCTTCATGTGCAGCAGGTTTCAGTTATTATAATTGTAATGGCTAATGGAAAGCTGATCGTTGTATGTCAGTCCGGTGGGAAGTTCACCACCAACGCTGACGGCACCCTTTCCTACTCCGGTGGGGATGCCCACGCTACCAGTCTCACCCTCAACACAAAATTTGATGATTTCAAGTCTGAGATTTCTGATATGTGGAAGTTTGACCTGCATTCTCTCAGCATTAAGTACTTGCTCCCCAACAATAAGCGCACCCTTATCACCATTTCCACTGACAGAGACATACTCCGTTTCCTTGAATTCCATGAAGACTCTGCTTCTGCTGATGTTTATGTCATGACCCCCTCGCCTCCTGCTCCTAGCGATGCTACCTCCTTGCCTTGCAGCAGGTCAATACATCTTTGCATACCCCTTTTTATTTTTCTGTCAAGTGCTAATAATTTCTGTATTTTTCATCACTTTTGGTATCAGGTTTATTACAAAATTTATGAGGAATATAACATGGAACTTAACAGATGTTAGTGTTTGCAGTTTTGGGTATTTGATGTTTTGACAATTTGGTTCCTTAAATGGCATGATACTTACCTATGCAGGTCCAGTCATACAATGCCCAATGGACCTGTTTCTCCCATTGATGCTCCTACGGATTATCTTCCCGATGAGCCTATTTTTCCCGTTGATGCTCCTATGGATTTTCTTCCTGATGCAGAAGATGCTGGGAAGCAAAAAACACCTCAAATTTCATCATGGAAGAGTTGCATTACAGGCGTAGGTCAGACTTTTAATACTCGACGTGAACTTCACGAGGCTTTGGACAAGTTTTCTTTAGCACACGGTTTCCATTATACTCTTAAAAATAGCGATGGCAGGCGTTTTTGCGCAAGGTGTAAAGCGGAAGGGTGTCCTTGGTTCTTTATAGCACCAAAATTGTCTACCACCAAGTTGTTCAGGATTAAGAAGATGAATGATACCCATACCTGTGGTGTAGGATCAATACGAGCAAGTGCCTCAAGGAAATTGGTTGCAAGTATTGTAAAGGAAAAGTTGCGAGATACCCCTACTTACAAGCCGCAAGAAATCATCGATGATATTCGACGAGATTTGGGGATTGAACTGAATTATGCACAGGCTTATGGGGGGATAGCAGCTGCATTAGAGGAACTTCAAGGTTCACATAGAACAGCATACAATCAGTTGCCTTTGCTGTGTGAGAAAATATTGGAGACAAATCCTGGCAGTGCTGCCATTCTCAACACCAAAGAAGACTTGAGCTTTCACCGAATATTCATTGCTTTCCATGCATCGCTCTATGGATTCCAGAATGGTTGCCGCCCACTACTTTTTCTGGACTGCACGTCTTTGAAGTCAAAATACAGGGGAGAACTGTTTACTGCCACTGCTTTGGATGGAAATGATGGTATTTTTCTTGTAGCTTTTGCAATTGTAGATGTACTAAGTGATGATAATTGGCATTGGTTTCTGGAGCAGCTGAAGACTGTGCTCTCTATGTCTCCTGAGATAACATTTGTGGCAGACATGAAAAAGGAGATGAGTGAATCCCTTAGCTTGGTATTTCCAAATTGTTTCCATGGTTATTGCCTGCATCAGCTAACAGAAAGCTTGAAAAGAAAGTTTAGGGGATCATTAACTCTAGAGGTAGTTCGTGTGCTAATTTCTGAATTTCATAGTGCTGCCTATGCACCAACTGCTGAAGGGTTCAAGAAGTGTATTGAGACTATAAAAAACATATCACCTGAGGCTTACGAATGGGTCCTGCAAACTGAACCTGAGCACTGGGCAAATGCATTTTTCAAGGGTGCTAGGTACAATCATCTTAAATCTAGTGTTACAGAATCATTTTGCGATTGGGTTTCTGATTTACCTGCAATGCCAATAACACAAGTAATTGAAACGATACGCCGTAAATTGATGGAATTCATCTATACACGCAAGATGGATTCGGATCAATGGTCATCAAACCTTACTCCATCTGCAGAGGAAAACCTCCAAAGAAGTCTTGTCAATTCACGTTCTCTTGAAGTAGTACTTTCACACAGTAGTTGTTTCAAGGTTCGGGATACTTTAGACATGATAAACGTTGTTAACCTTGAAAATTGGGATTGTAGTTGCAGGGAATGGCAGATCAACGGATTGCCATGTTTACATGCAGTGGCAGCAATTGAGCTCGTTGGCAAGAATGTCTATGATTACTGCTACAGATATTTTACTACTGAGGCTTTTAAAGTTGCATATTCAGAGTCTATAAACCCAATACCGCCGTTAGACAGGTGCATGAAAAGAGAATCATCGCCGGTGCTTGTGCATCCTCCTTGCGTGACCCGTCCGGTAGGGCGGCCCAAGGAAAGAAAATACGCACTTAAATCCAATCAAGCTGTTAAGAGAACACTTCAGTGCAGCAAGTGCAAAAAGCTTGGGCACAACAAAAGGAAATGCAAGCAATCTGCTTAGGGAGTAAAAGTTGTAGTTTATTGTATTTAGGTTGGTTGAAAGAAAGCTTGTGACGATGCAGACTTGGATGAGACATGGTGAGATATTGGGATCCTCTACGTGGATTGATTTGTCTGGAATTACAAGCTGGATGGCTGTACTGTACAGTGATATTCTCTTGGTGTAGGAAACTGGTTTGACGTTAGGTTTCCATTTTTACTAACAGGGAAAGTAAAAGCCATTCCTGCAAACATGTTGAACAAGTGAGCAACAAACATGTGGTGAATGTCTTGTTGCGTTCCTCATCCATTATTCCATTGCCAGTTGATATAATTGCAGAAAAAAAAGAAAGAAGAAATTTTGATGACTTGCACATGTATATATATCTTTTTCCCTTTTAAGTCAACTACACTATTGACCCAACTATCAAAATTTTTTATTTTAGGCATCCAAAAAACTTGCAATTTAGACACCTATATTACATAATTCATTCATTTTGATCACTCCTGATAAAAATTCTACCGAAAATTTCATTGGTGGCGGCATAATTTACCATATAAATGTTCATTTTAAAAGATTAAAATATAATTTGCCTAATATTAATTATTAACTAAAATAAAAGAAAAAACAACTATTAAATAGTTGAAAAAAAATCCAGAAATCTAAACATTTCCTTTGCCAAAAATTTCAACTTTGTAAAGATCTATGTTTTGACCCTCTTCGTTCTGCATCTTGGCGGATTGCTTAATGGAACAAACATGAAGCTTAATTTGACAACGGTTTATGTTCATAAAAAACATGTAACAACAAAAGAAAAAAATCTAACCAGTTTTTAAATTGAATCCTCTCTCTAGACAAAATTCTAATTCCAAATACTAAAAAGACAAACAAGCATGTAGAAAAGCCAAATCCTGATACAATCTTGATTAATTGACTTAGAAATGCAAATATCAAAGAAGAAAGAGAGGCGTAACTTGAAGAGGAAAAAGAGGGTCGTAATTGCTCTAGGGTTTAAAATTTGACGAAGAAGAGACGTTTAGATTTTTGGTTTTTTTTTTCAACTATTTAATTATTATTATTTTATTTTGGTTAATAATTAGTATTAAATAAATTATATTGTAATATTTTAAAGTGATGTGTCATATTTATGTGGTAAATTATGTCATATGACATCTAATGATTAGTCTATATGTAAAAAAATTGCCATATCATTTTCCTTAGAATTTTTATCCGAATAAAGGACGGCGTGCAAACTTTTTATTTTTGTTGCTATCCGTTTTGTTTACCCAAAGAAAATCTCATTGTAAAAGTCTCAGTCCCAGACAAACGAAATCCATATAATTTTGTAGTTTGCTACTGGTTCTTAAAGTAAACAATTGCAAAATTTTAGATGGGAAATTCTCCAATACTGTAGGATGCAACTGTGTAACATCTAGATGCCCCTTGAATTCAATGTTTAGATTAAAGGGAAACAACATAACGATATGGAAATGGAAATGGGCATAGGCCGCCCATTGTGAGTGCATGTTCTGTTAGGGACCCAAATACACCGACTGCTAAAATTTGGCAAAGCAAGCAAAGTTTGGATAACAAACGAAACAAGTCAAAAAGGGGATATAAATTTGGAATTGGAAACTTCTAACATGTTCTACTGTGACTTGCTTTATGAGTTGTATGATTAAGAATGATAATGTCTTCTAGAGTTTTGCAGTTTATTTTCCTGATAAGCCACTTTGAAGATTGGCATGGGACATAGGGGATCGTGGCTATAACCTAACTCAACTCCTTGGAGACACGTACGAAGCTTTTACAGTAAACAGCTAGGGAGCTGACACTTGGAATGCTGAAGATGACACATAGCAACCTCAAACGTTTCCCAGTTTGCCACGTTGCACCCCCATCACCTCCTCTCCCCGCTTAAATATAACACCCCCAAGGTTCATGGCCTTCATCAACTTTCTTCCCCCTACACTTGCTATCTTTAAAACAAGTTCAATTTCCTTCCTTCCTTGAAGAAAAAACACTTTGTGGATACAATTTATTGCTGTACTTTTTAACCATATATTCATGGCTTCAAGTTGGTTTTTCATTGTGTTCCTAGTCCTAACTGCTGCCAATGTGAGGTGCGCGACCGTGGACCACATGCCATCGACAGATGAGGATGCTAGAGATTATTCAAAGTTAAAGACGAAGACAGAAGAAGCCACTGATGAACTCAACAGCAGAAGTCAGCAAGCCAAGGATGCCTTGAAAAGCAAGGCGGATCATGCTGCAAATGAGGTAAAGAGCAACACACAACAAGCAAAGGATAGGGCATCAGAGGTAGGGAAAGAAGCCAAGGAGTCCACAGAGTCATGGACTGAATGGGCTAAAGAGAAGATATCTGAAGGGCTTGGATTCAAGCAAGACGATGATCCTAAGGGTTCTGTCAGGAAAGCCTCTGATTCAGTAGCTGACACTGCTTCCAAGACCAAGGACAATTTACAAGACATGGCCTCAGGTTGATTAAAATTAATATACTTTTGCACCCCAGATTTTATTATGTTATTTATTGTACTGATCACTGATTTATTCAACATTGGGCAGGAGCTGGTGAATACAGTGCAGGGAAGGCAAAGGACATGAAAGATACAGCCTACAAGAAGACCGATGATGTGACGAACGCGGCAAAGGGAAAGAGCAGTGAGATGAGACAAGCAACCACAGAGAAGGCCAGGGAATTAGCAGATTCTGCAAAAGAGAATGCGAACACAGCATATTTTGCAGCAAAGGAAAAGGTGAGGGACATGGCCGATAGGACAAGTGAGATGACGAATGAAGCACAGGAAAGGGCGGCTCGGAAGGCGGAAGAAGCGAAGGAGGTAGTTGCCGAGAAAGCAAAGGGTGCGGCGGAGGAAACCAAGAAAAAGAACGAAGAGACAGGGGAGAGCCTGAAGTGGGCGAAGGAGAAAGCTAAACAAGGGTACGATGCGACGACAGAGAAGGCAAAGGAGAAAGCTAAACAAGGGTACGATGCGGCCAAAAGCAAAGCTGGAGAGACCATAGAATCTGCAAAGGATACCATAGCTTCGAGCTACGAGTCGGCGAAGCAGAAATCACAAGAACTGAAAGATAACTATGTGAACGGTGGAGGGCAAGGGCGAGGACGTGAGCGAGATGAGGAGCTGTGAGTTGCTGCAATGCTAAGTGGTGGTGATGAGATTAAGATTTAAGAGTAGATGAGTTTTTATATGCTTTGTTTCGGTGGTTGTATAAATATGTTTGGTTTTGTAACTTCGGTCGACAACAATGGATGGTTGCTTTCCATACCGTATTCGGTGGTTGTATAAATATGTTGGGTTTTGAAACTTCGGTCGACAATAATGGATGGTTGCTTTCCATACCGTATGACATAGTGGTAGAAGTAGAGGCGTTCTTAATACTCCAAAACAAGAGCGAGCTAAGCTGGCATTAGGTAAGCATTGATCTTTTGGGGTTGGTAGGTTACATCATGATTCATGGTGAGTGAAGCCCGAAGCCCAAGACAGGGTAACTTAAATTATAACAAATGGTAACCACATGTTATTTTGACCCGATACAAAGCCCTTAAACAAATTAAGGTTTAATACATATTTTAATTTTTAAACAAATTAAGGCTTATTTTTTAAAAATAAAAAAATTATAAAAATACATATTTTAAAAAATTAAAAAGTGACTATCGTAACATAAGTGTACATCGGATCAAATAAATCTTTTTTACAATTTGCTATTACTAAATTATATTTTACAAAGTCAAATGCCAACTCATGAGAATTTTTTTATTTTTAAAAATATTTTATTTTGTATTAAATTATATTTAATAATAATCTTATTAAAATTTAATAATAATAATAATTATTTATTACAATTATTTTATTCAATCAAATATAAAAATACAATTATAGTTCCATTTCAGTTTATTTAATCAAATAGTAGAATTCAACCGAACAACTAGTGATTACAGCTTTATGTACCTTGAATTTGAAGGCGAGTTTAAAAAGTCACCTAGAGACGCTTTACCCTCAATCATTTCGAATAACGCTTACATTTTCTGTATTACTGCGACTGTTGGCATAGAGTTAGCCTATACTTATTCTCTAGATATCATTATTCGATTCTATTCTATTACAGTGAACTTGTGATGTTAGTATGTGAGACTAATAACTAACCACACCAACCAATGTGATGTTAGTATACGAGACTAATAACCAACAACACCAACCAAACACTGGTTCAAATGCTTCCAAGCGTATATTAAAAGTTATTTTCAATATACTTCATTTTCCTTTTCATTCACGAAAAACATTCAAAATTACGCTCAAATTTTGCCGGGATATATATATAATTCTTTGCGTTTCAACGAAGAACAAAATTTACTTCCAAAATTATTTTGTCTATTTTGTTTTCACGATGGACGCTCATCGTGCTTCACTAGATCGACGAATGGGGATAATTTCATTAGCTTCTTCCTAGATTTTTTTTTTAATTTTTTAGGAAATTTGCATAAATTTTAATGCTATTTTGATACTATTTATATTTTTGGTTTCTCCTAGTGTTGTTTATCATTGTCCGCAGTGATTCTGAATAGGTAATAGAGATTTTGTCAAAAGAGAGAGCCGCCGAAAGAATCTACAAAGCTTCTTCTGGATCTAATCTTTATACCAAAGCTTCGATCTCAATTTCTCACATTTGTTCCGTATTTTCTAATGTATTCATAATTTGATTTTTTTTAATGTTTTCTTTCTAATTTTTATGCTTGTTTCTAATAACTTCTATATTTTTAGTTTCATATTTTTAATAAATAAATAATTTAATAATATTTTAATAAAATTATTATTAAATATAATTTAACAATAATGATATATAATTTAATAACTTTCTTGATAATATGAATTATTAAAAATAAAAATATATAATATTAAAAAAATAATATATAACCTACTTTATTATTTTTAAACCGCAATGCATATTTAATATATTAGAATATCATTAACGAAACAAATTAATTATTCTCTAAACAAAAAAAACAGAAGATTAGAAGTAATAAATACCTTGAGAATTATATTTTACATCCAAACATAATGTTCATACATTAACAAAAAGTTATATAATGTCATTAGCTTATATGCCATAATCTATATGTTACTTAAAGAATAATTTTAAAAAATGGAAAATACATGTCTTTCTCTTGTCTCAAATAGTTTTACTCAGAGATAGATGTTGAAGTACAATAAAAGAATCAATGAAATTGTTATGTTGTATATATATATATATATATGACATATTTTCATTAATTTACAAATTGTTTTTATGTTGCTGGACGTGTATAATATAAGAATCTCATGCAAAAGTAAAAAAAAATAATATAGATTTAATATATGTATTTTATTTATATTTAAAATTTTAATACATTTAATAAGTTTGAAGCCCTTCACAGTCCATCCTACTTCGACCCAAAACCTACACAATGGAAAGTATAACAATAGTACCATTTACAAAATGCCACATTTATAAAGAGAGTTGCAAATATTCAATAAGCTCAAGCTTTAGAGTCAATTAACATAGCATGTTCAAGACTAATTTAAACCTCATCTTGATAATAAATGAGTAATCACAAACTTTAATTTGTTAGAGGGCTTAATGCTGAAAGGGCTAGAGGGGGTGAGGAGGCAGACAAAAACATTATAAACTTGATTAGTTAAAGGGCGAATTCCCAAAGGGTGAAAATGTTAATAATCTAATATCACTCACAGTTCTAATCTCTAAGTGAACTCTCATGCAACTTTATTTTTACATGTGCCAAATCTCCATTACTAAATTAGCAGAATTCTAAGAACCCATCTAACATAAAGCCAAGTATATCCTTAATGCAACATAAAGATATTATAATCACTGGCTAAGTTACTTTCTGGAGCCATCAAATCTTTGTGCTGTTATTTTTCCACCTAAAACATCAGAAAAAGAGAAGGAAGAACACTTGAATTTCAGCAAGTTCCTATCAGTGAAAAGAACATATAAAGCAATTGACCATTGTAGGCAAAGACTTAACAAGGAACCTTACATGTAAAAAGACCTTAAACAGAAACCAACAAACCCTCTTGGAAATTACTCACTCAACAAGTTAGAAAAGGATAGACTTATCAAATGCCAGTATTCTTTTACCTTGCTCATCGTAGCTTGGTTTCTTTGCAATTATGGGGTACGTTATTACAAGTGGACAACTTTTGTGGTTCTTGGCAGGACATGCTCTATTGGGATGTTAAAGCTTTCAAAGGTAAAAAACCTCATTGGAAAAGTGGATGTGTTGCTCACATAAGTTCTTGACATGTTTGGAATTAGAATATTAGGTCTTACAAATTGGAATGTATGGGATAATTCTTTCGTTTTTTTTTTCAAATTGTTTGGTTGTTTATTTATTATTTTGTATCATAAATAAAAAACTGTTACTTATCCAAATAGATAGATAGATAGATAGATAGGTAGGTAGGTAAATAGATAGATAGATAGACACCAACGTATTACTAGAAACACATTTTGAAGGAAACAATACATAAAAACTACTTAACCATTTGATGGAAAAGCATCACTCTTGTAATAAATATATTTTCATAAAAAAAATCAAATATTGGATGAATAGTCATGAAATGAATACCCTTTTAAGAAAAGTGAATAGTTAGATGAAAAATCACCACTTTCATCAATTCAAACACATATGGTTTGATAAAGGGTAGCACTGTCTAGTGATTTTTTACTCCACTTGTGGTTTAACAACTAAACGCACAAGTTTTGTTTTCCTTTGAAACTAAGTACTAACAATGAGGATATGATAAAAGAGAAGAGGTCAAGTTCATCTAAACAAACCAGAGAGTCAACAATTGATAAAGGAGGAAGAAGAAGGGTGAGGTTTGCAGAAATAAGAGGTAAGGTAAGAGGAGAGGAGGAAGAAGAAGAAGCACCCTTGTTCTTTGTGGGTTATCTAATGGGTTGTCTCCTTACAGTATTGTGTGGCAGATTGTACAATAGCTCATATGGTTGTACTGGTTGGTCAAATGTTAAGAGGTTAAGGGTCAAGTTCTAAATGAGCATTGCCATTACAAGTTGGTTGTTGTTATGGTACATGATGCATGGTCTCGCGATGCGTACCCTATAAGGAGTTGCCCCAAGGGGTTAGACACGGATTGTCCATAGGCTTGCCATGTGTTCCGTAGAAGTAGGGTATAACAACTGGCCCCATTCAAGGGGTAGTTTATAAAGTTACCTACCCCGAGACCTTTCTGAGGGTTAAAGGGCTTGTAAAGGGTGCAGCCGCTCAAGTAGTTTGCAAAATGTCATAAAGTTGAAGAGGTTGTTTATCACGCGTGAGAGTAACCCTTGAAGAATAATATGTTACGCACCGAGTGTTTCGATTACGTGCATTTATTATTGTGCATTACAACCTATCATTGGGTTAACCTTTTTTATTTTTGGTTAAGTAGTACTATAGCTTGATGCCAATTGTTATTTAGTACCTTAAACTTTCTTTGTATTTGCACTTTAATCCTTTGGTTTAAAATAATTCAATCTTGTTTTATTTTTACCTGATAAAAATATTATCTTTTGTGTTTTTACTTGCTACCATTGCTGTCATTGTTGTTTTCTTCAAGCTTTTGTTAGAAAGCTTAAGTTTTTCTTATCAACTTTTCTTTGAGTTTACTTTGATGCATATTTTTCTTGAATGTTAGATGTTTACCTGTTTAGAAATAAATATGAGTAGATAAATCTTAGGTGATTGGTTGATGAAAATGTTATTTAGTTAACTTTTGGTTCTGGGACTAAATCGCAATATCTGGACCAAATCGAATAAACTTCAAAGCTTAGGATTGACACCCCTAAGGGAAAATTTAGATGAGTGAGATCGAAAGGAGATCTCATTGAGCACCAATTTGATAGTCCCAGATTAGTTTGGTGAGTTCGAGAGATAAACCAGACTAATTTGTCAAACTTGGTAAAATTGAGATCGAGAGGTAAAGTTAAGCCAATTTAGGAGTGCAAGCAATTTATATCCCTAATCCGAAGGTTAATTAAAAACATTGAAGTCAACCAACCGTTGTCTGTTATTGATTAGTTAATTTCATAATTTTGCTTGTTTTATAATTTAGTCCTTGTCTGTTTTAGGTAATTAATTAGCATAATCAACCTTGACCATGAATTGTTGTAATGTAAAACTTAGCGAGTAGTTAGCTAGGCTCCTCAATCGCATGCTAATTGTTTAGGAATCACTTAGTTTGGGAACTCTCTAGGGTTCGACCTTTGGAATGCTTGGGTGTTCTGTTAAAACCCTATAAATATTACAACTGACCAGTAACACTTGCACTACACCGCACGTATTTTGATTGTTTAGTGTTGATTCTCAGCCCTGGTGCACACACGTCGATGGCAGGCAATCACTCTCTCTAACGACATACCATTACGAAAGCAACTCGATTAGTGCTTGTTCAATGGCCTTGTCATAAATGTTTTGCCCTCATAGAATATCCTCAATATGTAACTTCCCAAACCCGGCCTAGACGTTATGGTCGAAATATGAGGGCTACATTAACCACCAGAATGACACAGAAAAATTTTCGTATTTTCAAACATTTTTTAAAACCATTTGCTTTTCTATTGAAAACTAGTGAAATCGAATATTTATTTTTATATCGTGAAAACATATTAATTTCAGAAGATCGATTGATTTTAGAATTTCATTTGTAAGGAATAATCGTTTTAAAAACTAAATTGAATTTTGTTAAAAACTTATTTCAGTATAGCAGCGGTAAATTTTACTAAAATCATATTTTTGTTAAAAATCAATTTTTAGTGCAATTCAATAAAACATCAGTGAGCAATTTAAAACGTAAAATCATGCCAAAATAAAATCCCCAAAATAAAGTCACATGCCACAGTCCATAAAGAAAAATATTACAGTCCCAAAAATAATAAGTATAATAAAGTTTAAAATACTTTAAATTAAAAATCACCCGAGAAGCTCCTCCGGCAGCCGCGTTCAAGTCCTAACTTCGGGGGTTATCTATAAAAACAATAAACTAAGGGGTGAGCTAAAAAGTTCAATGTGAGTCTTTAACTCCAGTAAACATTAATAAATAGTAAATATATCACTCAAGCCAATAAATATACAGAATATCATAAACAATACAGAATTCACAATTTATGCCATATATGATCATGTCAATTCAATGTTTAAAGAAAAAGGTCATACCCAATTCTGCTACACACCATAAAAAATTTCCCCAGAACTCATCCAGTCAATAACACACCAATTTGTGGACAAGCCACTAAATTTAAAGATAAACTACCAGAATTATGTGGTTAAACCACCAAAATTGCAGATAGAGTGCCAGATCTTCCTACTTACATAATCGTCCCAACTCAATGCAAAATGACATGTTTTAAATAAAACAGAATAGAACGATAGGCATGATCAGAGTATGCAACAATGGCAAAAATAGTAGGCATGTTTTAAACATGCGATCAAAGACAGAACAGTAACATGAATTCCATGCAATCGGTAAAACAGTACAATAAGTGCATTTAATGATGCTTTTAGAATTATTAGTATCAAAATCCACATTTATAATATGTGACTAAAATTTCCATAATAGTGTGCGCGATTATCAGTATCAAAGCTTTGGTGTTGGTTGCATGAGGGAAAAATTAGTGGTTTCAGCCAATTTTAAAACCAAACTTTGGAAGTAGATTGGTAATCACCTTAAGTCCCATTCGATTATAGCTTCACTGGTTCATACCATTTTTTAGAAAGAAAATGGGTTAATATGGTAGAAAGGTTCTTAGGCATAGCCAAGACCGATGGTTGGGAGAGGGAAGGAAACCTTTTTAAAAAAAAGTTCTGTCCATGCATGAACATTTTGAACATGGTGGAGTGAACTTTCTGTTAGTATGTATAAATATTTTTTTATTAACACAAGTTGGTTTTGTTAGCTAAAGGAGAAGGTGAGGGCTCTAGCAAAAGGGAGAGGGAGGACGACCAAAGCTAGGTGCAGGGGGGGGAAATTTTTGGTGAGCTTCATGGGCTTAAAATTTTTCTTTTGCGTTTACCTTTATGAATTTTTTTCAGGATTGTGGTTGGTGCGGAAACATCTTGAGTTGAATTGTTTCGTTCCGAATTGGTTGTTGTTCTTAATTTTGTACATGTTACAACTGTCCAAATGGTGGATAATTGCCGCTTAATACCGAATTAAACTGTCTAAATAATGTATAATTGTTGTTTTCTTAATGGAGTTAATGTCGAACTTAAGTTGGACGAATGGTGAGTCTTTCAAAGGTAACTTTGTTAAATTCTCACGTTTAATTTATGGTTACATATACAGGTAATGTTCAGCTATATGGAATGTTAAATCGAGTTTAAGCAGCTAGGATTGTATGCTATTTTTACTAATTTACTGCTGTTCGAAATGAAGGGAAATTTAGCTTTGAATTTGCTAAAATTGATATTGTGCAGAAGCTAGATATATAGCATAAATGTTATGCTAATGTATCCAAATTATGTTATTAATATGTTTTGTTTATGCTTGCATAGTTGATGTTTTATATCGTCCATGTGGACAAAGTGATTACCTTATTTGCCGTTAAGTACTCTAGATTTGGTGGTTGTTATATCTTGACCAAGGTAAGACGTATTTATTTCGCATTGACACCTAATGATCTACGTACGTTATTGTTGCTTGTAATGTCAGAGTTGAGTATTAGGGACTGATAATAGAACTCCCTCCTTTTAAGTTTTATTAGAGTTTAAACATGATGGTAGTTATTTTAAATAAAGTGAATGCTGCAAATTATGAGGATTGAAAGTTGGAAATTTAGGTAGTTAAGTGTTGCAATTTATCTTGTTTTAAAAGCTGAAATTTGAGGTACTAATGCTGTAACTTGTGATGTCTAGGGGATGCTAGCTACTTTGATGATTAAATGTAGTGCTAATGATTTGATTAATTGATGATTATTTTGGTAAAAATGAATGAACTTTTAAGCTGTCTAAAATTGGTCAGCTGGATTAATTAAATTTTGCAAATTCTAGTCAATGTAGGCTGGAAAGTAAATTGTTCAAATGTTTTGCTTAAGTGGGTTAAATGTGTCATAAGTTCCATTCTGTCATTTCACTTCAAAACATGATAGGAATTCAAGTGCTTAAAACTAAATTAGTACATTGCAAGGTCTTGTATGAATATTGATGTAAAATATCGGTGGTATTGATGTATCATTATCGACTTATAAGCCAAATTTATATATGAGTACTGTGCGTATGAAATGTTTTAATTATATATATTGTGTTGACTGTTTTGGGATATAAAATGAAATGCTTTGCAAGTAAGCTATCAACCTTGAACTCTTGAGTTTTTATTTAAGTCACTATTTCATGGTTCTATGCTATCCATTTTTTAGTAAATAATGAGGTTGTTTGAATGGTGATGAAATGATGTTTATTTTGGACATAACAATGCTCTCCAATATGTATAATCAATACTGTCTATTTTGTGCACAATGGGATGGTTTGAATAAATGTATATAAATGTAGTTCGACATTTCATGTTTAATTATTTGAAAAAAAATAATTGAAAAATTAAATTTTTAATTATCTAAAAATAAATACTAAGTTGCTGCTCGAAAGTGCTTAGCTAGAAGTCAACCGAATCAATGCATTTAATTGTTAATCGGATTGCATGCTTGACTGCTGCCCAATTGGTATCTTACTGGTTTTAAATATGTATTTTTATGCTGACCAAATGTTGGTTAATGGATGTGATCGCTGTAAATCAGAGTTTTAAAATTTATAAGAGAATGATCGAACCTGGAAACTAACTCTGACAACGATTAAAGGCAAGTGCACCTATCGAACAGTAGTATAGTTTAGGCAAGACCGGGTTGTCGAACCCAAAGGAACTAAAAATACTAATACTCACCGTCTTTTTATTATTTAGCCTTAATATAAAGTGATGATTGTTTAAACTAAAAAATAATCTACTAACTAAGCTAAGACGCAAAGACAAAAAGAATGAATTCGGGAAATAACTTTTGGTAAAACTCAGTTGACTCAAACGACACCCTTAGGAAAAATCCACCTAGACTTCACTTGTTATTTAACCTTGAACCATATGATTTATTTACTTAGTTTGATCCGTGAGACTCCCTAACGTATATTAAACCCTCTCTCGAGGCGAATAACGTCTAACCCTAGGTTAATTAGTGAAACTCTCGTTCGCTTATAATAACCCCCTAGAATAGCGAAGAAATCGATCTGTGGACTCCCATATTAGGTTTCACCCTAATCCGGCAAAATCTCGTCACCTTATCTCTAGGGCGTGCGATCAACTCCGCTTAATTATGTTGGATCTACTCTTAGGCGGGTCTATTCCTCCTCCACCTAAGCACATTAGATTTGGATTAAGTTCACACAATTAAGAACAAACTAAGTTATTATCATATAATTCAAATAATCAAATAACAAGATTCATCATAGGTTTCATCTCTTCGGGTATCAGAAGGTTTAGTTCATAACAATAAAGGAAAACATCTCAAGAGAAAAGATAAAACAAAACATAAGAAATCCCTAAAAACCCCTGAAGGAATTGAAGAGGAGATCCTCCGTCTTGAGTAGAATTCGGCTTCTTGAGATGGATCAAGCGGCTATCTTGAGTGATTCCCACAAATCGACCTTCTCGGCTTGGCTTCTTGGCCTAGCTCTCCGCCCCCTTTCACCTGGTACCTAGGGTGTATTTATAGGCTTTTGAAACACGTTTCTTTCTCCTAAGTATCCTTTTCCGAATGAAATTACTCTTCTCCACGCAGAGGCACATGACCATGGCACACGCCGTGTAAATCGTGGCCGGTGTGTTCGACATCGTTGTTGAATGAGGCACGCCGTGTAAGTCGTGGTAAGGCCGTGTTCTAGTAGGAATGGTGCACGCGCAGGTGGCTTGAAGTCCGTGCCGTGCCGATTTCGTGGCTTGGCCCAATTTGGTCCGTTTTAAGCCCGTTTCTCGTTCTTTTCGTCATCAGGTGCTTTCCTGAGTATAAGACATGAAAAGAAAGGATTAAGAGCAACTTTTTACATAAATTGGGGCTTAAATCATCCAAAAGCATACTAAATGTGGGCTTAGAATATGTTACTTTTACGGTTTATCAGGATGCTACCAAGCATGAGTGGTTTTGTTGCAGAATTGATAGCCTTTTTTTGGAATAATTACCAGCCAAAAATATTTTTTAATGACAAAAATACTAATTACTTTCGTAATGGCAATTGGAATGATATTAACTCCTATTTATTCATTATCTATGTCACGCCAAATGTTCTATGGATACAAGCTATTTAATGCTCCAAGTTTTTATTTTTTTTATTCTAGACCACAAGATTTATTTGTTTCGATATCTATCTTTCTACCAGTAATAGATATTGGTATTTATTTGGATTTCATCCTCTCATTATCAGGTGAGAAGGTCTAAACTATTCTATATAATTATCCTATGGTTTTTAAAATTGTTTGTCTTAATGACTTCAAATGTTCATTATTATGTTGTTCGAATGCTAACAACTTGATGATATCCAAATTGCTTCAAATGTTATCTTCTATGCTGTCCATGTAACAGCCCGATTTTTAGTGGTGACGGAACAGTGGTTTTGGGGCCACAAATTTTCATCTTGTCAACTCGTAAATATTATTTATAGAATATTTACGGAGCCATTAGAGTCGTATTAAAATTTGGTTAAGAAATATTAACGTTTAGATAGCTAATTAAGGAAAAAGGACTAAATTGAAAAAGGTGCAAAACTTAGTAATTATTGAAATTCTATTGACTTGATGGTCTAATTATTAAATAAAAATGAGCTTAGGAAATAATTAGTCCATGGTTATTGATGGACGATTATAGGCTTTTAAATTGTTGAATTATAAGGTTATAACTAATGGTAAATTTATAATTTAGTAAATTAACTAAAGATTAATAAAACATAAAAAAAATTGGCTATCATCTTTTTCATGTTCTTCCACCGAAAATCAAAAGAAAAATTCACCATTTTTAGAGCTTCAAGTTCGGCCAAACATAAAGCTTTGCATGTAAGTGATTTTTGTATTCGTTTCTTGTAATTTTTATGTTTTTGAGATTATTGCAACTAGGTCCAGCTAGCCATACCTTCGTTTTTGAATCTGTGAAAACTTTTGGAAGTTGCCATTGATGAATCTTGTATGATAACTATGTATTTGAATATTTGATTGTGATATTTAGAGATTTTGTGAAAATTTTTGTTAGATTTTGATTTAAGGATTAAATTGTGAAAATGTCAAAATTTTAGTGTTTGATAGTAAATTTTATGTTTAATAGGGACCATTTAAGGGCCTAGTATATTCAACTAAAATGCTGACTTGAGAAAAATGGTTAATTTGATGATTTTCGAGTTAAGGGACTAAATTGCAAAAGTTGTAAAAGTTAGGGGTAATTGTGTAATTCAAATAATAAAAGGATATAAGGTGTAAAGTAAATTGGAATCTAAAATGTAAGCTAATAATTGAGAAATTTTACATTTTAGATCAAGACCCTATTGATATACGTGGAAAAGGAAAAATCACGAATTAGTCTCTGAATTTCTGCACCTACTACAATTTAGTCCAGGTAAGTTCGTACGCTTTATAATTTAACATCTATATGAAATGTTTGATGATATAATATGATATAATAGATATATTTGATTATAGATGATGTAAAGTTATTTGAGAAATGTTATTGAAATTCAATACTTAGATCTGTTGAACGCGAGATTGAGTACAATCGATTGTTGGCGTGTTATGTGGGGGATTGGAGTGGTGATTGATGTGGCATAATATATACATTTTTCTCGAGTAGGTCGAGGTTCAGCATTTGTTGCGAACTCTCTTGTTATACTCCCTGTTCTGGCGTGTTTTCGGTTGGACTAGCTCTTATGAGCATCTGGCGTGTTATCGGGTGGATTAGCTCTTATGAGCATCTGGCGTGTTATCGGGTGGATTAGCTCTTACAAGCTGTTTGTGTGTTTCGGGTGGAATATCTATGTACTCATATCCGTAAGACGTTCATCAGATCGTGAATCTCTGTACTGTAACTTGTTTAATGATTTTGATAGTTATAACATGTATTCGAGTTTTCAATTGAACTATGCAGTTCACTGGGTTGAGATTTTGGATGATAGGGAATACATGTAGTTGAGTTATTATTGAATGATTTATTGTATTACTTCGGTAAGATTTATCGTTTTTGTACATCAACTTACTAAGCTTTAAATGAGCTTACTTGTGTTATTTTCTGTTCATGTAGATACTTTGAAGGTTGGACAGTCGGATTAGCACGCAAGTCACACTATCCATCCATTTTTCGATAGTTTTTAAACATTTTGGCCTAGGTTTATAATGGCATGTATAGGATGTTATGTAATGGTATTTTGGTATGTTTGTATCTTGATATTTATGAAGGATTGATGGACTTATAATGCTTGTTAGGTAAGTTCTTTTGGTTATTTTTGAGAATTGTTGCGTATGGCATTTTGGCACAAGATGTTGGTTTGGAAATGATCAATTATGATGTGTTTTAGGCACATATAGAATTAAGTTTTTGTGCATGGAAATAGGTAAGGTTCACATGTTTTGGTAAATGTTAGGTTGTTATAATTGTGGTGCCTTTGAATGGCATATTGGTTAGTTGATTTAGGATCTTGAAATGGCATATTGGTGTGTGTTTGGATGTTGTTTAGGTCCTTTTTATAGTGTGCTTAAATAGGTTGAATGTTTATGCATAGCATGGTTTTGGAATGGCTTGATTATAGGTAAATTTTGGGTCCACACGGCTTTAGACACGGGCGTGTGACTCAGCCGTGTGAGACACACGGCCCGGTGACACGGCCGTGTGTCATTTGATGACTTCCTTAGGGTACAATTCAATGAGTTAAACAGCTTGACACACGGGCGTGTAGGGCAACTCAGAGAGTTACACGACCTGGCAGACGGGCGTGTGACACTGCCGTGTGACTTTACTCAGAGAGTTACACTGGTGAGAACACGGGCTAGGACACGGCCAAGTGTCCCTAGTTCGATTATTACACGGCCTGAGACACGGGCATGTGTTTTAGCCGTGTGAGGCACACGACCATGTGACCCTTGTTTTGGCAAATTTTGCATCTTTTTCTTAAACTTTCCAAACTATTTTATATTGGTCCCAAATTGTTTCTATGTTATTTTTAAGGCCTTGAGGGCTCGATTTAAGGACATCATACATGTGTATGTGTAACGACCTCAAAAGTATGAATATCGGAAAATGAGTTATCGGGTCTCCGTTTTTAATAAACGGACTCGTAAATATTTATTAAAAATATTTATAAAGTTAGTTATGTGTTTAATCAGGTTTTATTTAAGTGAATTTAGCTCAATTAAGAGCAATTAGTAAAAAAAGACTAAATTGAAATAGGAGTAAAAGTTGAATTATAGATTAAAAGAAACTATAAAGGACCAAAATGGCAATTAAGCCATTTTGTATAGGTGAGGCGGTGTAATGTATAAAAATCTAAGATTTTTATGTGATAAATAAATTATGATCTTGACAATTGTAAGGTGATAAAAATAGACAAATGTAAATTATATAGTTGTACAAGTGTATTAATTATATTTGTTATTAAATAGATTTTTATAAAAATAATTATTATTATAAACTAATATATATATATATGTGTGTGTGTGTGTTATAAAAGAAAAGAAGAGAAACAAAAACATGAAAAGAAGAACAGAGAGCAAACGTGAAAGAAAGAAAGAAATGAAGGAAAAGAAAAAGAAGAAATTGATGATTTAAAGCTTGGATGTTTAATAGGTAAGTCAATTTAGCCCTTTTCTTTTAATTTTGATGTTTTATAAGTTTTAGGACAAAGTTTTGATGAATTTAAGTTGAGGTTTTTGAAGTTTTAAAGTTTTTGAACATATCATATGATGAACAAAAAGATGAATTAGTGGTTTAATTGAAAGAATTTCAAGTTAGAATTGGGTAAAGGATTTAATTGCAAAATAAGCTATAAGAAAACAGTTTTGGGACAGCAGCAATAGAGTAACTTTGAAAAATCACAAAAAATGGTAGAAATGGAATTAGAAGTTTAGTGAGATATGAAATTAAAGTTTATTGAGTCTATTTTTATATTAAAGAAACAGAGAAAGCAAAGAAATTTTGTATTTTGAGATATTTAGATTTTTGTGAGACTAGTTCAGAGTGATTTCGAGATCCCCTGTTCCGACTTCGAAAAATCATTTAAAATTGTAAAAAAATAATTTTGGGACATAATTTATATGTTTATATTCATTAATGAGTCTATTTTTAGAATAAACAAACTAGAACATCATTTGAATTCTGTAAAAAAAGATAATTAAATTTTAGCAAAGAGTGGTCGGAACTGTCAGACAACAGAACATGGGTGATTTTAAAGAATAAACTGTACTTATTGGCTAAATAAAAAATTCTGAAAATTTTATGGTAAGAATATATGTGAGTCTAGTTTCATAGAAAATTTATGGATCTTAATTTGGAATTCTTTAACTCAAGATATAGATAATTTAGTGACAGTGACTCAGGTAAACAGCCTTGAAAGAACTTATAAGTAAATAATAGAATTGTGTATAAAGAATGTGAAATGAAGAGGAAGAGTAGGAATTGAATAAAATTCAATTATTTTTTGTAATTTAATGTTGTAATTAATAATGTAAATCATTATTATTTCCGTAGCAAACAAGGAATTCGAGACATTGAGCAAGGAAGGAAAAGAGAAAAACAAATGTGGAGTAAAAACGAGAAATTCAGGTTAGTATTACTATAATTCAAATTTGATTATTTGTTAAATTTTAAATTAATATATGTATATATGATAAACAAATTGAAGTAGCTATCAAGAATGAATTAAGTGATAAATATGTATTGGAATTGAATTTATTATTAGTAATTGTTGAATTTTGAATAATATGTTTAGTAAATAGAAATAAGGTTAATATTGATATTGAATTAGATAAAACTGAATTAAATTGTGAATTGAATGAAATTGAAATGAAGTTTGAATATGTATGAGTATTTGATGATATATTGATTAGAAAGTGGAAAATGCATTGAATTGATGATATATATATTGTGAAAAAAAAATAACGTCGGTAATGACAAATATATTGTAAAGAAAAGAGAAATAAAAAATAAAGAACACACAGATTTTACGTGGAAACCCTTTCGGGAAAAAACCACGGGCAGAGGAGAAGAAAATTTACTATGTCGAATTCGAATCAATTTACAAGAGGAATAGACTATGTTTATTTATAGGCTTGTAAAGCCATATTCTAATAGGAGTGTAGTAATATTGAAACTCCTTATTCTAATCAATATCCAATAGATGGAGTTTAATAAGGTTTAAAAAACCTTATTTAAAATAAAATAAAAGAAGTGTAGTTTTATAGGGATTCTTCTTTTATTTTATTTTACCATTGTATTTTATTTAAATAAGGATTCGGGTCACTTAATTCTAACAATCTCCACCTTGACACGAATTCTAAATAAACAAGTTCTTCATCGCGAACTCTCAACGAACAAGTTCTCCACCTCTTCCATAAAACCCTTTAAGGGTTTAACTTCAACAATGAACACCAACCAAGTCTAAGCAATGCTCAAACTTGGTTATAGGAAGTGACTTAGTCATCATATCTGCAGGATTTTCATGAGTACTAATTTTGCTCACAATAATATCACCACGAGCAATAATATCACGAACAAAATGATACCGAACATCAATGTGTTTTGTTCTATCATAAAACATTTGATCTTTTGTAAGGAAGATGGCACTGATCGTCGCAGAAAATATTGTGCTTTGATTTGAAGGTCTTCATTGAGCTCACTAAAGAGTCCCTTCAACCAAATAGCTTCCTTACAAGCCTCGAGAATCGCCATGTACTCAGCTTCGGTGGTAGACAAAGCGATGTAGTTTGCAAAGTAGCTTTCAACCGATTGCACAACCTCCGATTGTAAAGACATAATCAGTGAGAGATCTTCTTCTATCAAGGTCTCCAGTAAAATCAGCATCAACATACCCAATGACTCCATCTCTAGTTCTTCCAAACTGTAAGCAAACATCGTGAGTACCTCGTAAGTATCTTAAAATCCTTTGAATCGCTTTCCAATGTTCTTTACGGGATTCGCCATGTATCTCGCTAATCAGCACCTGATTGTTGCATATGATAAATCGGACATGAACAAACCATAGCATACATGAGAGATCCCACTGCACTAGAGTATAGAACATGTGACATGTACTCAATCTCATCATCTGATTGTGGAGACAAAGCCGATGAAAGTTTGAAATGGGCTGCTAAAGGAGTACTAACAGGCTTAGCACTCTGCATATTGAACCTGCAAAGAACTTTCTCAATATACCCCTTCTGACTTAGGTGAAATTTACTTGCTTTTCTATCTCTATGAATCTCCATACCAAGTATCTTCTTTGCTGGTCCCAAATCTTTCATCTCAAATTCTTCACTTAGTTGGGCTTTGACCTTTCTTATCTCTCCTTTATCTTTTGCTGCTATCAACATGTCATCAACATAAAGAAGTAGATACACAAAAGAACCATCACTGTTTTTCTTAAAGTAAACACAACTGTCAAAACTACTTCTTTTAAAATCATGCGAAGTCATAAAAGAATCAAACCTCTTGTACCACTGTCTTGGTGACTGTTTCAAACCGTAAAGGAACTTTTTCAGCAAGCAAACATAGTCCTCTTTTTCTGAGACTGTAAAACCCTCTGGTTGTTGCATGTAAATATCTTCTTCAAGTTCTCCATGCAAAAATGCAGTTTTACATCTAACTGCTCAAGCTCCAAATCATGCATGGCCACAATACCAAGCAAAGCTCGAATCAAACTATGCTTCACAACTGGGGAGAACACATCTGTGAAGTCCACTCTTGGAATTTGACTGTAACCTTTTGCAACAAGCCTTGCTTTATATCTGGGTTCTTCAACTCCTGGAGTCCCTTCTTTCTTTTTAAACACCCATTTACAACGAACAACATTTTTACCTTTAGGAAGTTTCACAAGATCCCCTGTTCTATTTTTATGGAGTGATTCCATCTCCTCTTGCATAGCAAACATCCACTTTTCTGAGTCTTCACAGCTAACCGCCTCAGAATAATTAGACGGATCTTGGTTTGTATCTATATCTTCAGCCACATTTAAAGCATAAGCAACTAGATCAGCCTCGGCATACTTCTTTGGAGGTTTAATTTCTCTTCTAGTTCTATTTTTGGCGATAGAGTATTGTGGTGAAGAAGCAACTCTATTCTCAATTTTTGTACTGGCTTGAGGAGTTGACTCTGTATTAATCTGATGCTCCACCTGCTTTTGTTTTTCTTTATTGGAAGAGTATTTAAGAGATAAGTTAGGTAGCATAGCAGTTTCATCAAAAACATCATCTCTACTAATCACAACTTTTCTATTTTCAGGACACCATAACTTATACCCTTTTACACCAGCTTTATAACCAAGAAAAACACATTTAATAGATCTCGGTTCCAATTTTCCATTATCAGCATGAGCATACGCAGGACACCCAAAGATCTTTAAATCAGAATAATTAGCAGGATTACCAGACCATACCTCTTGTGGAGTCTTTTTCTCAATGGCAATGGATGGAGATCGATTGATCAAAAAATATGCAGTAGAGGCTACTTCGGCCCAAAACGACTTTGGTAAGTTGGCATTTGACAACATACATCGAACTTTCTCCATGATCGTTCTGTTCATTCGTTCTACAACGCCGTTTTGTTGTGGAGTATGACGAATGTCAAGTGTCTCACGATCCCGCCGACTTGCACGCTTTATTAAACTCATCGAACAAAAATCTAAGCCATTATACATGCGGAGGTATTTTATTTGTTTTCCGTCTGCTTTTTCAATCATAGTTTTCCAAGACTTAAATGCGGAAAAACACATCGCTTTCTCGCTTCGGGAAGAATGCCCAAACTTTTCTCGGAAAAATCATCAATAAAAGTTAGCATATAATTAGCTCCACCTCTTGAAGGCACTCTTGATGGCCCCACAGATCAGAATGAATATACTCCAACATTTCCTTCGTGTTATGGATTCCTCTGGTGAATCGAACTCTCTTTTGCTTCCCAAAAACGCAGTGCTCACAGAACTTCAGTTTGCAAATTCCTTCCCCATCAAGAAGTCCTTTTTTGCTCAATTCTGCCATGCCATTCTCACTCATATGCCCTAGGCGCATATGCCAAAGTTTAGTAATATCATCATCTGACAAGGAAGAGGAAGCGACAGCTGCATCACCAATAACAATAGAACCCTGCAAAACATATAACTTAGCAGTCTTTCTCTGCCCTTTCATCACAACGAGGGAACCTTTCGAAATCTTCAAAATCCCACTTTCAGTTGTGTATTTGTACCCTCTTGAATCAAGAGTACTCAACAAAATTAAATTTCTCTTCAATTCTGGAACATGCCGTACGTCATTAAGTGTTCTGACAACTCCATCAAACATCTTAACTTTAATTGTTCCAACACCTGTGATTTTACACGAAGTATTATTTCCCATCAAAACAACACATTCAGACACTGTTTCGTAATTTGTAAACCAATCCCTATTGGGACTCATGTGGAAGGTGCAGCCTGAATCAGGTATCCACTCCTCGCTCACTTTAGAATTGTTGTGAAGCGACTAGAAGTTCACCATCATTTGTAGTCTTCTACAACATCAGCTTCACCGGAATTTTCTGGTTGTTTTCCCTTTTAATTCATAGCCTCCATTTTAATCTTGTTTTGTAGCTTATAGCACTCAGATTTAATGTGCCCTTTCTTGTTGCAGAAGTTGCAAGTTTTACCTCTGTTTGAAGACTTCGATCTACCCTTAGATTTACCGCGAGGATTCCGTTCCTGTGTCCTTCCACGATCATCATCAGCATTCCGATCTTGTCTCCCATAAATAATGAGACCTTCTCCTTGAGAATCGAGTTTAACCACAAGATGCTTCATCTTATCATACGAGGTCAAAGAATCATAAACCTCATCAAGCGTGAGAGACTCACGGCTATATAAAATCGTGTCTCTCAAGGTTGAATAAGACGGGGCAACGAACAAAGTAGAATCAACCCTAGATCTTCCTTATCATTTGAACCTCCATGGCCTCTAAGTTTGAGAGAATTTCTTTAAACATCATTAAGTGTTCGTGTACCTGAATGCACTTTCCTCCAAACGATGAGCATAAAGACGTTGCTTCATATGCAACTTGCTGGTTAGAGTTTTCGACATACATATTTGTTCTAGCCTCTTCCATAATGCCGCGGTGGTCTTCTCCTTCATCACATCTTGCAAAATTTTGTTAGACAAATGCAGATGTAACTGTGTTAATGCCTTTCGATCCTTGCGTTTTTTCTCTTCCTCCGTCAATGTCGAAGGCATCTTATTTACCCCTAGCAAGGCTTCCTCTAAATCCATCTGTGCAAGAACTGCATGCATCTTTATTTGCCACAAATGCAAATCTGGTGTTGCGATCCAACAGCAGAATTTCATACTTTAAATACCCCATTATCGTGATCGAGATGAAAAAACTCGGAAGCTCTGATACCAATTTGTGAAAAAAATAACGTCTGTAATGACAAATATATCACAAATAAAAGAGAAATAAAAACTAAAGAACACACAGATTTTACGTTGAAACCCTTTCGGGAAAAAACCACGGGCAGAGGAGAAGAAAATTCACTATGTCGAATTCGAATCAATTTACAAGAGGAATAGACTATGTCTATTTATAGGCTTGTAAAGCCATATTCTAATAGGAGTGTAGTAAGATTGAAACTCCTTATTCTAATCAATATCCAATAGATGGAGTTTAATAAGGTTTAAAAAACCTTATTTAAAATAAAATAAAAGAAGTATAGTTTTATAGGGATTCTTCTTTTATTTTATTTTACCATTGTATTTTATTTAAATAAGGATTCGGGTCACTTAATTCTAACATATATATATATATATAAATGAATGGAATGGAAATGTGAAAAGTGATTTGAAATTGATTTGAAATTGAATCAAATTGAATTGAAAGTGATTATTTGAAATGTACATGGATTGAAAGTATGAGGAAGTGATTGAGTTGAAACGTGACTTGAAGTGAAATTATGTGATTTTGTGAATTTGTTAGTGTGATTGAATTGAATCCGAATGATTATGATCAATTGAAAGTGAAAGTGATATGGATATGTGATTCCGATACCCTATTAACTAGTCGGGCTAGGGTGGTTATAGTTGGCATGCCATAGGATTGTGATGTGATGAGGAGATTTGTAGCTCGTACGAGAAGATGATTCTCTGTTATTATATGCTTGGTTTAACCAGAAGAGGCATTTAATGCCTTAATGGTGTGTTTGGGAGGATATGATATACTGGGGTGTGTTTGGGAGGCTATATTATACTGGTGTGTTATGGAGGATTTATATTATTATTCAGGTGTGTTTGGGTTGGAACAGTGTATCCGCCAAAGTCCGAGTCAAGTTAATAGGGGGAAATAAGTGAAATGATAAATTCCGAATAAATGTGACTAAGCTATTGAAAGAAATAAGAAAGTGAATTTGTGAAATAAAATATGAAATGAGATTTGTGATATGAAATTGAATGCATGAACCAAAGGTTCAGGAAATGTTCAAAGATGAATTGTGAATTGAAATATTATATAAGATGGAGAAATGAAACTAAAGTTCACAATTTTGTTTGAAATGATATAAATAATATAAGAAGTTAATTGAAAAGAATAATATAATTGAATTATATATTTTGAGTGTGAATTTGATATGAGAAAATGAAATTGAGATATGACTTTAGTAAACACAAATTGCAATAGAATTAATATTGAATAAAGGATAAAATTTAGTGAATTGTATATGATATGAAATGAACTAATGGAATGAGATATGGAAAAAAATTCAATGAAAATTGGATAGTGAAATAATGTATGAATCTAATTAAATACAAGCCTTGAAATAATGCTTATTATATTAGATGATTTGATTTAAAGAATAAAATAACTATTAAGTAATTGTATCATAAATTGAATGTATATAAGTTATTATATAATTTGAATTATGGTAATACTACTGAGTATACCCTTACTCAGCGTACGATTGTTTCCGTGCGCAGGTTAATTGAAAGTCGGTGTCCGGTCCAGTATCCAGAGTAATCCCGACCTCAGAGAAAATTTTGAGTAATATACCTTTCTTTGATAATGGTGGCATGTACCTAGGTAATGAATAGGTTGAGTATATGAGTCTTGTGATTATGATTGTAAAATAATGATTTAAACTGGTTAAAAATATAAAACGGGAACTAATATGATATATTTGATATATGTATGAAATAAAAATGAATAAAGTTTATTAACATGAATTTAATTTGTATTGTAAATGTGTTAGTTGCTACACATATTTCAAATTGGTTTTGGCTTGAAATTTTGCAGGGTTGGTTAGGTTAGAAAGACTCATATTGAGTCCATACTGCCTGGCACATGGGCGTGTTCTCAATTTACATGGGCATGTGAGCCCTGTAGTTGAGAAAAATTTTAAAATGTTTGAAAATTTTCTAAGTATTCGAATTAGTCCCGAACCATTCCTAACTCGTCTTTTGGGCCTCGAAGATCCATATAAGGGACTATAAGATTATTTTATATTATGATTGATAATAATTGTGTATTAATTGTAAAGTTGTCCGATCAATCCGGTAGCACTCCGTAAACCTATTCCGATGACGGGTTGGGTTTTGGGGTGTTACATTTTAGTGGTATCAGAGCTATCAGGTTTAGTCGATTCTCGAACTTAATCGAGCTCGAAAATTGAGTTTAGAGCTACATGCCACAGTTGAGTCAAAATTGAGTCGGGATTTGGATGCTGATCTATTTGTTTGTTTCTGTATTATAGGTTAAAGATGTCTTATGAAAGAATAAATGATACCAATTTTGTGATGTATACTAGAAATGATGAATTTAATAAAATAGAGTTGGTTACCTCTTAGTGTAGAAAGAGGAAATGCTAAAGAAAGAAATGTTTTCCAATCGAAATAATTTCGATAATTCTGAAAGTGATGTTCAGGTAATTAAGTAAAATGTTACTTATGATGAAACAGAATTCGAAAAGGTATGGATAAATGTCTTATAGTAAGTAAGAAATGATAAATGTTATGTTATATGAGTATATACACGAGGTTAAATTATGAGGCCTTACGATCTCTACCCTCTTATTGGTATATATATAGTGAAATTGATAAGAATTATAATGATTTAGTTCAGAAGTGTGGAACTGAAAAGTTCAATGATGGAATGATAAATAAGCAGTTAAAACTGAGAATGGGTTAATAAATAGAGATGGGTTCTGAGAGAGAGATTAGATTTCTTTTTTTGAAAATTATTTGGGGATACACAGTGCTACTATTAAAGAAAAAAGTCATTTATCAGAAATTGATTTATTCAGATATGGTAACTACAGAATGAGTTAACTAAAAATTTCTTTCGAATAAGCTTTGTGAGTGAAGTGAATGATATGGGACTGTTGATGATTATATATGTTAGCGGATTAGTAATGAAATTGCAGAAATATTTGAATACAGCTGCTATAGTCTGGTATCTTACAATGATCTCTTCTGGGTATTCTATATGGGTATTCTATATGTTCTTTTATCTTTAGAGGTATATGCAACTGTTCAGGTGTGATTTTTATCATATAGAAAGTTTGGTTAATCATAACGTTAAATGGAAGTATTGTTAGTCTGGTTGATTCATGATCGGTACTGCTCTATTTTTCTTTGGATTTTCTAATTTGTTCTGTTAGATAGAAGACTTAATGGTCAGATTCATATGAAGTTATTTTCTACTTCTACTGGTTGATATTCTAGATTACATATACGCAATTTGCATTATCTTTATCACAATTATTTCTAGTGAGGATAAACGATATTCTTCTTCTGGTTTTTCTTTGGAATATTATCGATTTCTTTATCATTGAATGTTGATAAACCGAAATAGTAACATATTCTAGGCCCACATTTAGTATGCTTTTGGATGAATTATCCTTTGATTTATGTAAAAAGGTGCTCCTTAATCCTTTCTTTTAATGTCTTATACTCAGGAAAGCACCCAAGGATAAAAAGAACGAGAAACGGGCTCAAAACGAACCAGAACGGACCAATGAGGAAATCAACACAGCCTGGACTTGGACCCACACGGCCGTGCCAAGTCAATCATCTAGAACACGGTCTAACCCCGACTCACATGGCCGTGTCTCATTAAAGAAATTCGAACACAACTTGACCACGATTCACACGGGCGTGTGCCATGGCCGTGCCTCTGCCGTGGAGAAGAAAAATTTCATTCGGGAAAGGATACTTAGGGAGAAAGAAACGTATTTTAAAAGCCTATAAATACACCCTAAGTATGACCTGAAAGGGGGAGCCCAAAGCCATCGTCTAGGGGCGTCGTGCTAGGCCAGAGAAGGCAAATTTGTGGGGATTCACTCAGAGATAACCAGTTGATCCATCTCAAGAAGCCAGAATTATACTCAAGACGGAGGATCTCCTCTTCAATTCCTTGAGGGTTTTAGGGATTTCTTATGTTTTGTTTTATCTTTTCTCTTGAGATGTTTTCCTTTATTGTTATGAACTAAAACCCTTCGGATACAGAAGGGATGAAACCTATGATGAATCTTGTTATTATTTTCTGAATTATATGATAAATACTTAGTTTGTTCTTAATTATGTGAGCTTAATCCAAATTTAATGTGCTTAGGTGGAGGAGGAATAGACTACTGCCCAAGAGTAGATCCAACATAATTAAGCGGAGTTGATCGCACGCCTAGAGATAGGGGGTGACGAGATTTTGCGGATTAGGGTGAAACCTAATATGGGAATCCATAGATCGATTTATTGCTATTCTAGGGGTTATTATAAGAGAACGAGAGTTCCACTAATTAACCTAGGGTTAGACGTTATTCGCCTCGAGAGAGGGTTTAATATACGTTAGGAGTCTTACGGATCAAACTAAGTGAATAAATCGTATGGTTCGGTGTTAGATAACAAGTGAAGTCTAGGTGGATTCTTCCTAGGGTATCTCCTAAATCAACCGAGTTTTTCCCAAGTTATTTTCCAAATTCATTCTTCTTTGTCTTAGAGTCTTTAGTTTAGTAGTTAATTAATTTAGATTAATAAACAACTTCACTTATTTTAGGATAAATAATAGAAAGAAAGTTAGTATTAGTACTTTTAGTTCCTTTGGGTTCGATAATCCGGTCTTGCCTAAGCTATACTATTGTTCGATAGGTGCACTTGCCTCAATCGTTGTCGAGTTGGTTTCGTGTTCGATCATTCTTTTTATAAATTTTAAAGCTACGATTCACAAATGATCAAGTTTTTGGCGCCGTTGCCGGTGAACTAAAATATTAAGAAAGCTCTTTTTTTATTACTTTAGCCATTATTTTTATTTTTCGCAATTTATTTTTAGTTTTAGTTTTAATTTTAATTTTGCTAAATTCTCTTTCTTTCTTTTCCTAGCGGTACCTCTAGTTTATAACTAGAAGGAACCCGAGAGGACTTTTAGAATACTGACAGTGGTGATATTGAAGCTACCGCTCAGAAGAAATCGCAGAGAAATTAGGCGAGCCCTAAGTTCCCAAGAAGGAGAGCGAGAAGACAGATCCAATCCCTTTGAAGGGATGGGCGAATATAATCTTCCACCACAAGATGTGGCGAGAAAATAATGCTCCTCGTACTATGTTTGATTATCTTTGAACCTCATTTAACATGAGCGAATCTAGTATTGTTAGGCTCGCTATAGCCGCTAATAATTTTGAATTAAATCCTAACACTATACAAATGATTCAACAGTTTGTTCAATTTGATGGTTTGCGGGGCGAAGATCCAAACACTCATATAGCTAATTTTTAGAGTTGGTGATACCTTCAAAATAAATGGCGTTTACGATGATGCCATACGACTTGGTTATTTCCCTTTTCATTAAAGAATAAAGCTAAGCGATTGGTTAAACTCGTTACCACGAGGGTCAATCACTACATGGGAACAAGCGACAGAAATTTTTATTAAAATATTTCCCACCGCCAAAACGGCCAAATTACGTAATGATATCTCTTCTTTTGTGCAGATGGATTTAGAGACATTATACGATGCATGGGAGAGATATAAGGATCTCTTGAGAAGGTGTCCGCACCATGGTTTACCTTTGTGGCTCCAAGTCCAGACTTTCTATAACGGTGTAAACCCCTCAACGAGACAACTAATTGATTCTGGTGGAACCTTGAATAATAGAACTCCTGAGGTAGCCTACGAGTTTATTGAAGAGATGTCGTTGAATAACTATCAGTGGCAAGTTACAAAAACAAGGCCAACAAAAATAGCCAGAGTTTACAACCTCGATGCAGTAACCATGCTATCAAATCGGTAGAGTTGATGAATATGAAGCTTGATAGTTTGTGTTCTTCCCGGTACATCCGGTCATGCAAATGCGGCATAAAGCGGGCTGTGGCGAATCACGAGTACCCACCCTACCAACCAGCACGAAAGCGAATAGATGAACTATATAGGTAACAATTTGAGATCTAATAATAACCCATATAGTAATAATTATAATCCAGGTTGGAGGAACCACCCAAATTTTTCGTGGGGAGGACAAGGAAATCAAGGAAATCAAAGACAACAACCTCTCAAAATTTCCAAAATCACCCTATCCACGGAAAAAAGCCGAATTTTGAAGAGACGTTGAACAAATTCATAGCATCCATGAAGCCCGTTTTAAAAATCGAGTCAACACTTGATGACCAACAAACATCGATCAAAGTGATAGAGAAACAAGTTGGAGAACTCACTAAGACGGTTGGACAACTTACTGAAATGATTTACGAAATTCGATCGGTGATTTTCTCTAAAGCAACGAGCAGGTAAAGACAGATTACATCGAGGAGTGGAAAGGAGTTAGTTGAACCAAAGAAAAAATACTACATGAAGATGACAAAGCAAAGGATACGAGAGTTGGGGATGGAACTCCAAAACGCAAAGAAAGTAAACCATCAATCCCATATCCAGCGCAGTTAAAGAAAGAACGATTAGACGCCCAATACGGTAAGTTTCTTGAACTGTTTAAACAGATACATATTAACTTACCTTTTGTTGAAGCCATTTCACGATGCCGACGTCACGCAAAATTCTTAAAGGAACTCCTAACGAATAAAAGGAAGCTTGAAGAAGTATCCATGGTGGAGCTTAATGAAGAATGTTCAGCCATCCTCCAAAATAAGCTACCAACCAAATTAAAAGACCCAGGAAGTTTTACTATTCCTTGTTTAATTGGTAGTTTAAATATTAATAAAGCATTAGCTGATCTAGGTGCCAGTATTAATTTAATGCCTTATAAAATGTTTAAATGACTAGATCTTGGGAACCAAAACCCACTAGGATGAGTATTGATTGGTGATAGATCTATTAAATACCCTAGAGGAGTTATCGAGGATGTCTTGGTAAAAATCGATAAATTTATTTTCCCCGTTGATTTTGTTGTGCTTGACATGGATGAGGACATTGAGGTTCCCTTAATTCTAGGGCGCCCTTTTTAGCCTTGCTGTGGTATTATCGATGTAGGTGATGGTAAACTTGCATTAAGGATAGGAGATGAGGAAATTATTTTTCAAATTTATGATGCCATGAGATATTCTAGAGAACAAGATGATTCTGTTATTTTATTGATACCACTGATCATATCATTCAAAACTCATTACAGGAAATTCTACATGATGACACGATGGAACTGTGTCACACTCAAGAAGAGGGGGAAGAAGATGAAGTCCACGAGCTAAATTCAAAAATATCATCATCAAGACAAACGGAAAAAGAAATCATTGAATTCGATGACGATTTAAAACAAAAACCCTCTGTTGATGAACCACCTAAATTAGAATTAAAGCAACTGCCGAAACATTTAGAGTATGCATTCCTTGGGGAAAATTATACGTTACCAGGAATTATCTTTTCAGAGCTAGAACCTCAGGAAAAAGAGGAGTTGATACAAGTACTAAGAGAGCATAAAAAAGCCATAGCTTGGAAAATCTCTGACATTAAGGGAATAAGCCCAACATTTTGCACCCACAAAATTTTAATGGAAGACGAGTACAAGCAATGCGTGCAACCACAAAGACGATTAAATCCCAACATAAAAGAAGTCGTGAAAGCCGAGGTAATTAAACTTCTAGATGCTGGAATAATTTATCCTATTTCTGACAGCAAGTGGGTGAGTCCTGTGCAGGTTGTCCCAAAGAAAGGAGGCATGAACGTGGTAGCTAACGAAAAGAATGAACTAATTCCTACCAGGACAGTCACATGTTGGAGAGTTTGCATAGATTACAGGAAGCTGAATGACGCCACTAGAAAAGATCACTTCCATCTACCCTTCATTGATCAAATGCTAGAAAGGTTATCAGGACATATGTACTATTGCTTCCTAGACGGACTCTCCGGTTATTTCCAAATCCCAATAGCACCTGAAGATCAAGAGAAGGCAACGTTCACATGCCCATACGGTACGTTTGCTTATCGTAAAATGCCTTTTGGATTATGTAATGCTCCTGCTACTTTTCAAATGCGTTGCATGCTAGCAATCTTTGATGAACTCGTGGAAGATATTATGGAGGTATTTATGGATGATTTCTCGGTTCTGGTAATTCTTTCCATCTCAGTGCCTTAAAAATTTAAAACGAGTCTTGATGAGATGTGAGGAAACAAACCTTGTTTTAAATTGGGAGAAATGTCACTTTATGGTACAAGAGGGAATTGTTTTAGGACATAAAATTTCTAGTAAAGGGATTGAGGTAGATAAAGCAAAGATTGAAACCATAGAAAAATTACCTCCTCCTAGTTGATTAAGGCCATTAGAAGTTTTTTAGGACACGTGAGGATTTTATAGAAGATTCATTAAGGATTTTTCTAAAATAGCTAAGCCTTTAACAAAATTACTAGAAAAGATGTTCCTTTCAATTTTGATCGGGAATGTTTAGACGCATTCAATATCCTAAAGGATAAACTAATAAATACTCCGATTATAATTATTTTTGATTGGAATCTACCCTTTGAACTAATGTGTGATGCAAGTGATTTCGCGATGAGGTGCGGTTACGGGACAACGAAGAGGCAAGCTGATTCAAAAAATTATTTTTGGGAAGATCCCTTTCTTTTCCGAATATGTGCAGATCAGGTAATTCGAAGATGCGTTACAAGGACAGAAGCAAGTAAGATTATAGAACACTGCCATTCAGGACCTTCAGGAGGACACTACAGTGGCATTAAGACAGCACATAAGATATTCGAATCAGGTTTTTATTGGCCCACTCTATTCAAGGATGCCAACAGGTATGCCGCTTCATGTGATAAATGTCAAAGAACAGGTAATGTCTCTAAACATGATGAAATGCCTCAAACATATATGCTATCATATGAAATATTTGATGTATGGGGTATTGATTTTATGGGTCCATTCCCTAGTTCATTCGGAAATAAATACATCCTAGTGGTAGTTGATTACATGTCAAAATGGGTGGAAGCCGAAGCTCTACCTACTAATGATGCTAGAGTAGTAGTTAAGTTCCTCAAGAAACTGTTCTCTCGATTTGAAACGCCTAGAGCTATCATTAGTGATAGGGGCACTCATTTCTGTAATACTCAATTTGACAAAGTCTTAAAAAAGTATGGAGTACACCACGGGATAGCTACCCCATATCACCCTCAAACGTTGGGCAAGTTGAAGTAGCAAACCGAGAACTTAAGCGCATTCTAGAAAAAAAGGTTGAATCAAACAGAAAAGATTGGGCATTAAAAGTAGATGATGCCTTATGGGCCTATAGAACAGCATTTAGAACCCCTCTTGTAACATCCCGAATTATTGGGCCTGTGCATTTCATGTGATGTATGCTTAAAATATTAATTTGAGAATTTGAGGTGCAAATAGGGCTCAAGAATGGGCCGAGGCCTTGAATAAATCTCTGCATAGACACTCTAGCATTTTGAAAGGAAGTTATCTGTGTTTTAAAGGAAAAAATGGGCTTGTGGCCCAAAAGTAAGTGGCGCTATAGGGGAGTTAGAAGTGGCGTCAGTAGTAAGGAAGAGAGGAGGCCTAGTTTTGGCTGCTTGAAGCCCAAGTAATTGGGCCAAGTTCGACACTTAAAAGGGAGCCATAGGAGGGACGGCAACAAGGCTATTTTTTTGGGATTTTTAATGTTTAATTTATGAGGATAATAGGCAGATGAAGGAGGGAGGAGTTGGTGCTAATTAGGGCTATTTTTGAGGAGTAATAGATTAAGATAAGGGAAAGGATATGAGCTATCTTGTGGAAACTAGTGTTGGTAGAAAATCAAACTCGATAAGGGGAGGAATCGGTTTGGTATAGGAAGGGATGTGCCGAAATTTCAAAGGCCACCCTAAGCAATTAATCTTTTTTATTTCTTTCCTCATCTTCATTCTCTCAAAAGCCGGAATCACCACTTCCCTCTCCTCTTGTCTTCTTCTTTGAAACCTCCTTCTAGCCGAATCTTTTGACCTTTATTATTGCTCATCTCTCATACTCTAAAAGCCGAAACTACACCCCTATTCCCTTCCATAGCTGAAATCTCCAAAAGTTCAGTCTCTATTTCCCGAAGTCTCATCATAGCCGAATCTTCATTCCTAGAAGTCGAATCCTCTCTGTGGTATCTGCTTGTACTGAATCTCGAAGGAAACTGAAAAGGAGTCAATCGTATAGATCTCTAAGTCAGAGTTCAGTAACACACGAATCGTGTTACTTTCGGGATTTCAAAGGGAGCCCAAATTTTCGTGTTCTTTCGGCTTTTGAGCAAGGTTTCAGACTAAGGGTTGTAGATCTAGATAGTAAGGATATTGACTAAGGGTGTAAAACTACGCGATATCAGGTGTGTAACACTTCCACACCATTTAAATTGCCTGTTAAAATTTGTTTACAAATCTGTTATATTTTGATAAATGCCGAAATCCCGGCATAATGGTTGAAACCCGAGGAGGGTAAAAGCGAATCACCAGGTTAGTGATCTCTGTCATTCCTAAGTGAATGTTCCTGTTAAGATGATATGTGTGATAAGTATGCCGATTCTGTGATTGCATGGGGTTGGTTTTGAAGAAAGGGGAAGTGTTCTGTTGTAGCGGCTTTTGCCGTGGCCTGTTGTAGTGGCTTTTGCCATGACCTGTTGTAGTGGCTACGGCCATGATCTGACGATGAGCAGCATGACTGCCATCGATGGTGTGTAGCGGTGTGGGTTGATTGTAGAAATCCCCAATGGTGTGGTTGGCAGGTAAGGGTGGCGTGTAGCGGATGGAAACCTAGGATTGGGTTGGGTTTTGAAAATTTTCTGTTATATTATAATCTGTTATTCTGTTCTGTGGGGCTAAGGCCCAAGTCTAATGGTGCATGAGGGTTGCACATTGAGTCTCGCGACTCAACCTATTATTTAACATTTTCAGGTAGCACCTAGTGCATCGGACCGGGCTGGAGAGGAGCGCAAGGTGGCCATGCGAGGGAGTATTTGGATTCAGCAAAGGACTTTTCATTATTCAGTTATTTTAATATTTTTTTATTAGAGGATTTTAAGTTTCAATGTAATAAGGCCATGGGCCACTAGACTCATATTTATTTTGGGTTTCATGTTGGGTTTTTATTATTAGACTTTTAAATTTCATGTTAAAATTAAGCTAAGGCATGTAACAACTTAGTTTTTTTTCCTAATTCACCAAGGTATCATTTGAATTTACATTTTATACAGAATATTACATTACTAAGTTTTTCGGTTAAAATGTTTAAACTTGATACTTGTTTTCCAAAGTGTGACAATTTTATAAAATTCCTTAGTGACATACCAGATCCGGTAGTAGTGTTTGGGCCGGGTTTGGGGTGTTACACCTCTAGGGACATCTCCATACAAACTTGTATACGGGAAAAGCTGTCATCTACCATTCGAGTTAGAACACAAAGCTTTTTGGGCCATAAAGTTTTTAAATTTTGATCTTAGCACTGCAGGAAAGAAAAGAATGATGCAGATGAACGAGCTAGATGAATGAAGAGCTGAGGCCTACGAAAACTCGAAACGATACAAAGAGGCAACTAAGCGACGCCATGACGCTCGTCTAAAGAAGTCGAAACAATTCGAAGTAGGGGACTTGGTCCTACTGTACAACTCAAGGCTTACATTATTTCCTGGGAAGCTGAAATCAAGATGGTCAGGCCCATTCACGATTAAAATAATTTTTCCATACGGCACAATCGAGGTAACTCACCCCACTAAAGGCACATTCAAGGTAAATGGTCACCGACTAAAAATTTATAATGGTGCAGATTTTAGAGATATGAGAGAGGAGCTTCTGCTCCAGGAACCTTCTTTTAGAACCGAAAACAGGGAAAGTCTAGCTTAAGACTATAAACAAGCGCTTCTCGGGAGGCAACCCGAGCACTAACTTTCCTGACATTATACTTTTAACTGTTTAGCATCTAACTTCATACTAATTAATCTAATAAAGTGCAGGTTTTAAACCACACGGCCTTACACACGGGCGTGCCCGTGGCCGTGCGGGAGCCAGGAGACAAACCATAGGCGTGCAAAGAAATGTGTGCGATAAAAGAATTTTTTCCTCAACACGGCAGGATAATATCCCACGCCGCGCGCCACTACCCCGTCGTGAGGTTACTGACTTATTAAACACGGGCTAAACACGGCCATGCCTACTAACTGTGTGAGGTTACTTACTTGTTAAGCACGAGAGAAACACGGTCATGCCACCCAATCGTGTGAGGTTACTGACTTATCAAGCACGGGCGTGTCATAAGCAACACGGTCGTGGCAATTCCACCTGAACGCGCCTAAAATTTGAAATCACGAAAAACACGGGCTCATAAAAATCAAACACGGGCGTGGCCCATGCCCGTGTTCGTATCCCTATTTAAGCAACTTTAACCGTCTCCTTCCCCCAAATTAACCTTAAACCAAATTTTAAGCTTCATCCCTTTCAAATTCGGCCACATTCAAACCCTTCACCACCGAAAACCCTCAACCTTCTTTTCTTTCAAGAAAACCACACTAAAACCGTGAACACGCCTGCGCCATCATTGTGCGCCTGTAGAAAATCTCACAGCACCACCGTGCTCCGCCCGTGTCCAGCCGATTCGCACCATCACGACCCCTTGTTCCCTCCACTACTTCATTTTCTTGACTCAAAGTTTGATATATTTCATAATATTTTATTTTGTTTAAAGTTTTAATATTAAACATGATTTATTTTCTTTTAGAACTCATTTTAGAACTTGTTGAATGTTCATAATATTAATGATTAGTTATACGTGCTATTTATCGTTGTTAGATGGATTTCATATTCTCTGTTGATTAAAATCTTTTACAAACCTTCCTATTCAGAATTAGAATTGGTTGCTCATAGGTGAATAATTGTGTTTAGCATTTAAATATCTTGGGCCTAGATGACAATTTGGTACAACCGTTACTTGAATATTCTTTATTCTCAGGTACAATGTCGTCATCACGAGGGAAACGAACCACGGTCGCACCAACTAAGAAAAGAAAGGAGTCCAAATCATCCTCAGCCAGTGCATCTTCTGAATTAAGACACCGTTTCCTCCAATTCTCTCAAGAAGCTCAGGAGGAACGATACAAGGCATTCCAGGAAAGACCTCCAGGAACCGGTAGATGCATTGACTGGAATGCGGTGGAACAGGTCGAATTAGCAACTGATATTTGAGCCCTCATATCGATCGAGCCGTGGGAGAAATTTTTCTCTATTATTGAGCCAACTTATTTGGAACTCACCCTCGAGTTCTGCACTACTTTTACCTTACAGATAGTGATGGCCCAAGAGACGGCGACCGCACGCGGTGCAATTCCGCTTAAGAGGTACGGTACGTCGACTAAGCGTACCGCAATTTGGCACGGCACTCGGACTCTATACGGAGGAATTTATAGAAGAAAATCCACTCTCCGAGTTAGACCGCCAACTCCACTGCACTCCCCTCAACTGCTGGCGCAATTTACGGCCCAACACAAGCGTTTACGACCCCATTCGCTCGAAGACGACAGCCCTTGGCTCACTCTTAAGGTATATCCATGCCATTCTTGCTAACACTATCACAGGTCGACATGAGAGTACGGGTGTGGTGAATAAGCACGATGTCTACTACCTATCGTGCATGTCAGAAGGGCACGTTTTCGACCTAGCATACTTCATCGCCTGTGCAATTCAGCACCAAACGGAGCCACATAGGAAGGGAATTCTATCGATGGGCCCGTACATCACAAGGTTGGCTCGATATCTTGGCCTCCTCAATACCGACGCCCAGAGTTCATCCCTCACACTGATTGGGTATATGGTTCCTCAAGGCATCCAAACGATGCTACATATGAGGATGATCCAGCGTCGACGTGGAACCGATCCCCCTCAATACTGATTAACCCTTCCCACTGGCGAGGAGGAGCCTGAGGACATTACTGATGATGTCCCACTACCACAGGAGCCACCACTCTCGAGCCAAGCGACCCACCCATGCAGCGGCTTCACTTTCGGACATTTTCAGACGCCTTACTCGATTCGAGCATCATCAGACTCGGCAATTCACCGCACATTTCGGCGTTTGATTTGTATCAAGGCCATCCTCCAGCAGATTTATCATCACTTCCACATCTCTTCACCAACACCACCGCATGACCCAGCTGATGATGAGGACCTCTGAGTCCTTTTATTTTCCTTATTCTTAGTTTTCTTTTCTTTATTTTTAGTTCTTTCGTTCTAATTTTTATTTGTCTTAATTTAAAACTCTTTTGCCGTATATGTTTCATACCCTTATTTTATTCATATTATCATTGGCTATCTAACCTTAGAGTATTACTAACAAACACTGGTTTAATTTTGACCCCTAGACATCTAATTGATGACTTCGCAGTTTTAATGGTACACTAAAAAATAACGAACAAATCACTAGGAGTAACTCACTGCTACATAAGTCATCTGCCACCTCCGACTCAAGGAATCCACCCATAATTCAGGAAGTTTCACTTCTCCCCATATCTTATGATTTTAGTATTATTGTGTTATTATCTAAATTTGTACATTGAGGGCAATGTACATCTTAAGTGTGGGGGGTGAATCTCAGATATACCAAACTTTTTGCATTATTCTCAAAATCCCGAATTTAGTCTTGTTTGAAAGTAAATTTCTCATATTACTAATTAGGATGAAATTTTTGATGATTTATGATTTTTATTGATATGTTTTAGGTTAAGTCATTGATAATTATGCATTGATAATTAAATTCTAAGAATACTAGAGAATCAAGCATGATAAGTCTATTTTTCTGAATTAAAAATTTTCTAGATTGTCGAACTGAGTTTAAATATTACTTTGAAGTTTGAAATTTACGAGGTTGACATCATAATACCCATAATTTTTGTGAGATTTTGAGCCTTATAGAGCATAAATTCTTTTTCTTGCTCACTTTATTGATTATGAGTATGTCAACACTGATTTGTTATTCTAGAACTTGCATCGATTATACATGTCGAGACCACATTTTTTTGATTTGATATACAGAGATGATAAAGGCACCTAGGTTTTAACCCACTTACTCCATTAAAAAGCCTACCTTCACAAATTAACCCTTAGTGAACCCCTTTGATCCTAACAACCCTTTTTATTGACATAACCGCTAATATTAACCCAGAAACCCTTTTTTTGTTATTACCATTCCTTTTGACGACCCTTATATCGAAATTCGATTTGATTAATAGCCTAACTTTGTTTTTATTTCAGTAAATTATCCTTTGTTATGTATTTAGTTTGTTCTTAAAAAAAACGAAGTATATTCATTATTAGTTATGTGATTAAATGAGCTTATACACTTAAATTCCAAATATCGAAGAAGAAGCTCGTATTATTAGTATTATTAGTTTTCAATTGATGTAATTATCATTAGTTCATTAGTTCTTAGTTAGGTAATTTGTCAATTCAATCTCGATTCTAACCTTCTAATTCAGCCTTATTCCACACCTTAACCCTAGCCCCGTTACAACCCTAACAAAGACCTTTTGATTTGTGTTTCATCTCATATTTTAGTGGTGGAGATTTGATTTTCATGCAAGCCTATGGGATTAACTCTTCATCTTTGACTTTTGAGTGCATAATTTTGAACCTTAAACACTTTGAGTGATTTGAGTGAATCTTTAAGTGAGGATGTCAATCCTTGTCGATTTTAAATCAGAGGTAATTGTTTAGATAAAGGGAAACACCTATGTTTTGTGCTACAAATGTATGACTTAGACTGTTTGAATCTTTAGGACTCTTTGAGTTGAATTATCCATGTATGAATTATCTCTGAATTATGATGAAACACTATTAATGACTATTATGAATTGAGGGAAGTTCGTTTTAATTATGAGTTGAGAATTTTGCTTGAGGACAAGCAAAAGCTTAAGTGTAGGGGTATTTGATAAACCGAAATAGTAACATATTCTAGGCCCACATTTAGTATGCTTTTGGATGAATTATCCTTTGATTTATGTAAAAAGGTGCTCTTAATCCTTTCTTTTCATGTCTTATACTCAGGAAAGCACCCAAGGATAAAAAGAACGAGAAACGGGCTCAAAACGGACCAGAACGGACCAATGAGGAAATCGACATGGCCTGGACTTGGACCCACACGGTCGTGCCAAGCCAATCATCTAGAACACGGTCTAACCCCGTCTCACAAGGCCGTGTCTCATTAAAGAAATCTGAACACAGCTTGACCACGATTCACACGGGCGTGTGCCATGGCCGTGCCTCTACCTTGGAGAAGAGCAATTTCATTCGGGAAAGGATACTTAGGGAGAAAGAAACATATTTCAAAAGCCTATAAATACACCCTAAGTATGACCTGAAAGGGGGAGCCCAAAGCCATCGTCTAGGGGCGTCGTGCTAGGCCAGAGAAGGCAGATTTGTGGGGATTCACTCAGGGATAGCCAGTTGATCCATCTTAAGAAGCCAGAATTATACTCAAGACGGAGGATCTCCTCTTCAATTCCTTTAGGGGGTTTTAGGGATTTCTTATGTTTTGTTTTATCTTTTCTCTTGAGATGTTTTCCTTTATTGTTATGAACTAAACCCTTCGGATGCAGACCCGAGAGGGATGAAACCTATGATGAATCTTGTTATTTGATTATTTGAATTATATGATAAATACTTAGTTTGTTCTTAATTATGTGAGCTTAATCCAAATTTAATGTGCTTAGGTGGAGGAGGAATAGACCACGCCTAAGAGTAGATCCAACATAATTAGCGGAGTTGATCGCACGCCTAGAGATAGGGTGGCGAGATTTTGCCGGATTAGGGTGAAACCTAATATGGGAATCCATAGATCGATTTCTTGCTATTCTAGGGGTTATTATAAAGAGAACGAGAGTTCCACTAATTAACCTAGGGTTAGACGTTATTCGCCTCGAGAGAGGGTTTAATATACGTTAGGAGTCTTACGGATCAAACTAAGTGAATAAATCGTATGGTTGGTGTTAGATAACAAGTGAAGTCTAGGTGGATTCTTCCTAGGGTATCTCCTAAATCAACCTGAGTTTTTCCCAAGTTATTTTCTAAATTCATTCTTCTTTGTCTTAGAGTCTTTAGTTTAGTAGTTAATTAATTTAGATTAATAAACAACTTCACTTATTTTAGGCTAAATAATAGAAAGAAAGTTAGTATTAGTACTTTTAGTTCCTTTGGGTTCGATAATCCGGTCTTGCCTAAGCTATACTACTGTTCGATAGGTGCACTTGCCTCAATCGTTGTCAGAGTTGGTTTCTAGGTTCGATCATTCTTTTTATAAATTTTAAAGCTCTGATTCACAGCGATCAAATGTAGTTTTTATTCTCAGAAATTCAATATAGCTTTACATCTGGGATTTCATTATCTTGGTTTTCATATTATTTTATAGTCTGATGTTATCTATCAAATATGATTCATCTGTGAAGGGGTATTCATTGATAGAAGGTAAATATATATATTACTGTTATAAATCCTGGTTCGGTTATGGGAGCTCGGTGATATGGATCTTAAATTATAGAAGTTGTATTATTATACTGGTTATTATTGAGACTACTCTTGGATTTCTTCTTCTATTTTAAAGTACACTATTGAAGTTGAAGTATTGATCCATTTATATTATTGAAACGTCAGATCTATTATAGTATTATGGCTTTATTCTATTTGATGACTGTGGACTTGGGATAATTTAAAGTGTTGGGATTTCTTTTTAATTTTTGTGAAAGTGTTTTCTATGATAGCTACATCAATGATAAGAATACTACAGGAAGAGACAAGGTTTGAATGGACTAATCAATGCTAGTAAAATTTTGAGTAAATGGAAGTTCTAATGATTGAAGCATCAGTTCTGGTTCAGTCTAAATCGGGTAAGAAATTTATTATTACAGTAGTATATTATTAAGTGGATTAGATTGTATTTTGATGAAGAAAGGCATAGTAGATGGCTTGAATTATTGAAATGTCCTGATGTGATAACGGATTATCATACAGGGAAGAATAAATATAGTTGTAGATGTTTTGAATAGGAAAATCTTTGGTTGCTATTGTCTGATGAAGGATTAATTTTAGTTGAATATCCGGTATTGGTGCTTACAGAATTATTACAGCTAGTAAAGATACTGGGACGGAAATGAGATATAAGTCTATGAAATTGACAAACTATATGGAGTATCAGTCTTTGATATGTTTGATAGAGATCTACAGTTTACGGTTCAATTTCTGATTTCGGAATAACTTATAAGAATGCTATATAAATGATAGTTGATTAATTTATAAAGTCAGAACTGATTGATGGCTTCAGAAACTTGCGGAGATGTACATTCCAGAAATTGTAAGATTTCATGGTATTCCAGTATTGATAATTTCTGATCGAGATTGTAGTTCACTTTGGGGTTCTGAAAACAATTACAAGAAATTACTGAGTACTTAACTCGATTTCAGTACAACTTTTCATTCACAGACAGATGGATAATTCGAGAGAGAGTTAGTTAGATTTAGGAAGATATGCTTTAAGCTTGTATAATTGGTTTCGAATTAGGTTGGGATGTTATTTACCGGTGGCCGATCAAATATTCAAATGGCTCTGTAGAAAGCATTATGTGGTTGAAGATGATGTTCATCAGTGTGTTGGGTGGAATTAGATGAAAGAAAAATGGTTGGAACAGAATTAATTCAAGGAAATGGTGGAAACTGTTAAGAAGAATTAAAATAGATTGAAAGTAGCATTCGACAACAGAAATCAATTGTGAATTTAAAATGTCAGGATATTAAATATTCTGTTGGTGATAAGGTATTTTTCAAGGTGTTTACTTGAAGGAAACTATAAGAATTCAGTGCTTCATCTCTTTTTTAAGCAAATTTGGGGGGGGGGGGGGGAGAATTGTAACGACCTCAAAAGTATGAATATCGAAAAATGAGTTATCGGGTCTCGATTTTTAGTAAACGGACTCGTAAATATTTATTAAAAATATTTATAAAGTTAGTTATGTGTTTAATCAGGTTTTAATTAAGTGAATTTAGCTCAATTAAGAGCAATTAGTAAAAAAAGACTAAATTGAAATAGGAGTAAAAGTTAAATTATAGATTAAAAGAAATTATAAAGGGCCAAAATGGCAATTAAGCCATTTTGTATAGGTGAGGCGGTGTAATGTATGAAAATCTAAGATTTTTATGTGATAAATAAATTATGATCTTGACAATTGTAAGGTGATAAAAATAGACAAATGTAAATTATATAGTTGTACAAGTGTATTAATTATATTTGTTATTAAATAGATTTTTATAAAAATAATTATTATTATAAACTAATATATATATATATATATATGTGTGTGTGTGTGTTATAAAAGAAAAGAAGAGAAACAAAAACATGAAAAGAAGAACAGAGAGCAAACATGAAAGAAAGAAAGAAATGAAGGAAAAGAAAAAGAAGAAATTGATGATTTAAAGCTTGGATGTTTAATAGGTAAGTCAATTTAGCCCTTTTCTTTTAATTTTGATGTTTTATAAGTTTTAGGACAAAGTTTTGATGAATTTAAGTTGAGGTTTTTGAAGTTTTAAAGTTTTTGAACATAGCATATGATGAACAAAAAGATGAATTAGTGGTTTAATTGAAAGAATTTCAAGTTAGAATTGGGTAAATGATTTAATTACAAAATAAGCTATAAGAAAACAGTTTTGGGACAGCAGCAGTAGAGTAACTTTGAAAAATCACAAAAAATGGCAGAAATGGAATTAGAAGTTGAGTGAGATATGAAATTAAATTTTATTGAGTCTATTTTATATGAAAGAAACAGAGAAAGCAAAGAAATTCTGTATTTTGAGATATTTAGATTTTTGTGAGACTGGTTTAGAGTGATTTCGAGATCCCCTATTATGACTTCGAAAAATCATTGAAAATTGTAAAAAAATAATTTTGGGACATAATTTATATGGTTAGATTCCTTAATGGGTATATTTTTAGAAGAAACAAAGTAGAACATCATTTGAATTCTGTACAAAAAGATAATTAAATTTTAGCAAAGAGTGGTCGGAACTGTCAGACAACAGAACAGGGGTAATTTTAAAGAATAAACTGTACTTATTGGCTAAATAAAAAATTCTAAAAATTTTATGGTAAGAATATATGTGATTCTAGTTTCATATAAAATTTATGGATCTTAATTTGGAATTCTTTAACTCAAGATATAGATAATTTAGTGACAATGACTCAGGTTAACAGCCTTGAAAGAACTTATAAGTAAATAATAGAATTGTGTATAAAGAATGTGAAATGAAGAGGAAGAGTAGGAATTGAATAAAATTCACTTATTTTTTGTAATTTAATGTTGTAATTAATAATGTAAATCATTATTATTTCCGTAGAAAACAAGGAATTCGAGACATTGAGTAAGGAAGGAAAAGAGAAATACAAATGTGGAGTAAAAACGAGAAATTCAGGTTAGTATTACTATAATTTAAATTTGATTATTTGTTAAATTTTAAATTAATATATGTATATATGATAAACAAATTGAAGTAACTATCAAGAATGAATTAAGTGATAAATATGTATTGGAATTGAATTTATTATTAGTAATTGTTGAATTTTGAATAATATGTTTAGTAAATAGAAATAAGGTTAATATTGATATTGAATTAGATAAAACTGAATTAAATTGTGAATTGAATGAAATTGAAATGAAGTTTGAATATGTATGAGTATTTGATGATATATTGATTAGAAAGTGGAAAATGCATTGAATTGATGATATATATATATATATAAATGAATGGAATGGAAATGTGAAAAGTGATTTGAAATTGATTTGAAATTGAATCAAATTGAATTGAAAGTGATTATTTGAAATGTACATGGATTGAAAGTATGAGGAAGTGATTGAGTTGAAACGTGACTTGAAGTGAAATTATGTGATTTTGTGAATTTGTTATTGTGATTGAATTGAATCCGAATGATTATGATCAATTGAAAGTGAAAGTGATATGGATATGTGATTCCGATACCCTATTAACTAGTCGGGCTAGGGTGGATATAGTTGGCATGCCATAGGATTGTGATGTGATGAGGACATTTGTAGCTCGGCCGAGAAGATGATTCTGTTATTATATGCTTCGGTTTAACCGAAGAGGCATTTAATGCCTTATTGGTGTGTTTGGGAGGATATGATATACCGGTGTGTTTGGGAGGCTATATTATACTGGTGTGTTATGGAGGATTTATATTATTATTCTGGGTGTGTTTGGGTTGGAATCCGTGTATCCGCCAAAGTCCGAGTCAAGTTAATAGGGGTAAATAAGTGAAATGATAAATTCCGAATAAATGTGACTAAGCTATTGAAAGAAATAAGAAAGTGAATTTGTGAAATAAAATATAAAATGAGATTTGTGATATGAAATTGAATGCATGAACCAAAGGTTCAGGAAATGTTCAAAGATGAATTGTGAATTGAAATATTATATCATAGGGAGAAATGAAACTAAAGTTCACAATTTTGTTTGAAATGATATAAATAATATAAGAAGTTAATTGAAAAGAATAATATAATTGAATTATATATTTTGAGTGTGAATTTGATATGAGAAAATGAAATTGAGATATGACTTTAGTAAACACAAATTGCAATAGAATTAATATTGAATAAAGGATGAAATTTAGTGAATTGTATATGATATGAAATGAACTAATGGAATGAGATATGGAAAAAAATTCAATGAAAATTTGTAACACCCCAAACCCGGCCCATGCGGTATGACCGGAGCTGGCATGTCACATGAAGAAAACGTGTAAAGAACTTGTGATTTTTACTAAAGTTGTCGTTATTTGTTTATAGTTAAGAAAACAAGTTTGATTATAAAAACTACTAATCTCGAGAGATTGATTGATGAATCAAAAATTGAACTAGTGAACTTTAAAATCGTGACTTTTAAAAAAAAACGTTGATAAAATTCGAAGGAAAATCCAGTTAAATTATTTATACTTATTTGTTATGAAATCCGTTTGTTGTTACTCAATTTTGGAAACCGTTATTTATGATCTCAGAAAAATCCCGTTTAAAACAATTTAAGAAAATAATAAGTACGTCAAGTCATAAAGCAAATTAAAACATATCCCAGAGGCATTATTACAACTTTAAACCCAAAATAGTAAAAGTAATGAAATAAAGTAGAAAGAAGTTTACTAATGTTCGAAAACATTATTTTCAAAGTATGGCCTCCACCGAGTCATCCATGGGCCCAAGTCCTTATCACTGAGCATTACCTGCAAGGATTAAGAAAGAAAGGGGGTGAGTTACAAGAACTCAATGCATAATCCCCTTACCGTCATCCACTGGGCCCGAACCCGCATAGCAATATCTTGGGCCTAAGCCCATTTACATAATGATAATCAAATGAAATGAATGCAACCCAACCCATCCATCCATCACACCCCCGACCACCAATCACACCCTGTGGGGATCAAGTCAACCCACCCGCCGCTCACACCAAATTTGCAGTCAAGCTGCTATAATATATTATTATTGTGGCCATGCCACCGAAATCATAAGTAAGCACAATAATAAACGAATTGTGGTTATGCCACCGGGCTACACTACTCTCCATACAATTTTTCCCAACCCATGCAATATGTAAAGATGCAACATAATAAAAATTATATCCACATATATAACAACCATTAATCTAGTGAAAAATTTTGGTGAATCGGCCCATTAAAGCACTTTGGTAATTCGGCCCACTAAGGCATTCTAGCACATCGGCCCATCGAGGGCATTTTGGTAAATTGGCCCATAGGGGCATTTTCATAAAAACGGCCCATTAAAGCTTTTTAGTAATTTGGCCCATAAGGACATTTTTGAAATTTAGCAAATTAATACCGATTTCGACAGATCTTTAGAAATAATGTTGTTTAAGCAAGTTATTCGATTCATGCCATATAACGGTTATTAGATTTGTAAGCAACAACGATCTATTTTTGAACATGATGGTGAATCACAGATTCTGAGGATTTCGGTGTGAGATTACACACACGATTACGGTAAGGACTAAACCTTCTTGATCGTCGGCACCTATGTCACCATAACACTCGATTAACTAGCAAGAGATAGTGTCTTAATCCAAGTCTAAATCAAACGATCAAAAGAAATGCTTACCCTTAGTATCGTGAACAATTATGTAACACCCCAAACCCGACCTAGACGTTACGACCAGATCTGGTATGTTACAGGGTAAAAGTAGTTCAAAAAGGATTTCGAAACTTTAAAGAAATATTGTAAGTTTAAAAACTTTTCGTTTGTTGGATGTTACGGAAAACAGTAGTTTGAGGTTTAAGGAAGAAAAATTGTTGGATTAAGCTAATCGCGTACTGGTTATCATTGTTGGCACATGGGAGAAAACAAATGCTTTATGTTGCTTAAGTCTTGAAAACTCCAGCTTAATTGTCAGGTTTTAAACGTATAATGATGTCATATCATAATTAAATAATAAATAAGGAAAACCAAATATTAAATTAAGAAGGCCTTATTACATAACAAAATCCCCAATAAAAAAAATAATTTGTAGAAGGAAACGAATTTACGAAAAGAAACGTTTTATGGCCTCCACGAGTCCGCCTTAGCTCCCGAGATCCATGATCTACTGACACTGCGAGAAATAAGCGAGAGGGTGAGTCACCGAGACTCGTGTGTAGATCCCCATGAGACAAAAATCGGGCCTTAAGCCCACAGATGCACATTGGGCCTTAGCCCACTCAATATAGCATATATCACATGTATGCAATGCATTTGACCCAACCTAGTTTTCCATCCTCTACACACCACCCGTACCAGCCCAACACACCGTGGGGATTTCTACAATCAACCCTCCATCCGCTACACACCCTCATATGTGGCACCAAGCCACTCGTGGTTCAGCACCACCGTGATACTAGATCACCGTGACAAAGTCACTATTATCATGCGTGGGGCCAACCCACCGCGTGGTATCAAACCACCGTGACAATCCTCGAAGAATATATGTGGGGCCAACCCACTGTGGTACCAAACCACTGGGACGAGTCACTAAATCATCATATATATACGTGGTATTTAAACCACCGTGGCACCAAGCCACCGAGACATGGTCACTGAATCAGTTATATGTGAGGCCAACCCACTCGTGGTACCAAACCACCGTGATGAGTCTCAAATACTTCCCCTTTAGCATCATATCCCAAACCCATGCAGATCATACAATTATATGAATGCACATACTCTCATCATAGTGACAGATTACAGCATATATTTCATACCCATTAATAAAACGTTATAGACACTTACATGGAATCCCCAGCTCTACCCACAAGGGTATTACGACTGTCTTTCGGTCACTTGGCTTTTCGGCCCAAAATAGTTAATAACACAGATTAATAACAGAGTGTGAAGTTTTACACACACGATGTCGCGCAACACTCGCTTTCTATGTCGACACTATCGCTAGCGAGACGCATCGCTATCGCGCCTAATCTGCTTTGAAGCCGGTCCACAACCCGGTGGCTAGTCTCGCACTGCCGATACAGATCATTTCTTGAACTTAGGGGCTGAAATTACGGGTCCAACCCCTTCCTTCCTTTGACTGGCATTCGAATCCATGACAGATCTTGATCAGAGAACCAGGTTAAAGTAATGAAAAGAACGAAGGATAGATACTCATATCAAAGAAGTCGCTTACCTAGATCAACAGAAGCCGAACGTCAACTTTTTGGCCTAAGAACTCGTTTGAGTACCTACAACATCATCGTGTTAAAACTGATTTTCCATAAACCTTAAAAGAGTAACCTTTCGGCCAAGGGAGTTGACAAGAATCTCCTACCACCAAACGGCCCATAGCTACCTACCAAAATCCCCTTGAAGGCTGGTCACACGAAAAGAGAGCGATGAAACACCCCTTCTACAATCGGCCTTTGCCCAAAGAAGTGAGTCAAAGCTTTAGTTAAATCGAACCAAAAGAAGAAGAAAGATAAACGAGAAGAGAAAGAAGGAACAGCTCCTTACCCAACCAAAAGATTAACGATGATAGGAAGGATTTCCACTCTTGATGTAACACAAAGATTCGGCTAGCCCAGAGTATGGTAAAGGGAGAGAAAAGTTTCAGCTTGGCAAGAGAAAATATGATGGAAGAGAGGTGCGGTTATGGTGTTTAAGAGAAGAGAATTGAATGAGAAGAGAAAAAAGAAAAGAAAAAAGGAGAAAAGAGTGCCAAAGGTTTCGGTTTTTACCAAATAAAAGATGCACCAAACTGCTCTTGGAGGTTGCGGCAACCAGAGGAAAAAGATGAAAAGAGAAGCACAATGTGTTTCGGTTTTGGTTAGCAGAGAAATGAAGAAGAAAAATACAAAACAAAGGAGTAGACCCAAACGGCACACACCCTACTAGACTCCAACCGAAACCTCTCCCCCTTCTCAAGCTTCCCACAACTGGCCGTTACCTCTATCCACTTGAAATATCCCTTACTTTCCTCCTAAAGTCACTCTTGCTCACCCATTTGAAATAGTTTGAATAGGTCAACCTCCACCTTTCACTCACGGCCACCCTTTCAAATATTTGACCCATTCAACACTCCCCCCTTGAAGTGTCCTAGCCGAACTCCACCACCCAAGCTCCCTTGACGCAAAAAACAAAACTCCACAATGCTGACAATGCGACTTGAACCCCTTCCCTCTGCAGCTTCTCCCTTGTGACGCCAATTCAAGCACTCTTAGTGGCGCATCCTTGCCACTTTACCAACTCTCTACTTGTGTTATCCACACACGATGAAATACCCTTAAGACCTACCTCAACTAGCTCTCCCCTACAGTGCCTAAAAGTAAAGTTTTCACCAAGGCTCAGGCTTAACCCCAAGCCTTCTCGGGACCCCCAAACACACCAAATTAACACACAGAGCATAGCATACACACACAACACACATTAAATGCAGAACCCCAAAATCTAGGATGTTACAGTTCTACCCCCTTAAAGAAATTTCGGCCTCGAAATTTTTACCTGCTCAGAAGAGATGAGGGTATTGCTGTCACATCATATCCTCTGGCTCCTACGTAGCTTCTTCTGAACCGTGATTCTGCCACAATACCTTAACTAACGGAACCGTCTTCCTTCGCAATACCTTAACGTCACAATCCAAAATCTGAACTGGTTCTTCATCAAAGGATAAGTCAGGCCTTACTTCAATTTCTTCCACTGGCACAATATGAGATGGATCCGAACGGTAGCGCCTCAGCATCGAAACATGAAACACATTATGAATCTGACTTAACTCCGGAGGTAGCTCGAGCTGATAAGCTATCGGTCCCACACGCTTCAACACATGATAAGACCCGATGAACCTGGGGCTCAGCTTACCCTTCCGTCCAAACCTTAGAACTTTCTTCCACGGAGAAACCTTTAAGAAAACCCGGTCACCTAATGCAAATTCTATGTCCTTACGCTTCAGATCAGCATAGGACTTCTTTCTGTCGAACGCTTCCTTCAACCAAGTTCGAATCAACTTTACTTTCTCTTCTGTCTCTGAAACCAAATCCGGACCCAACATCCGACGCTCACCCAACTCTGTCCAGCAAGTAGGAGTACGACACCTCCGACCATACAACGCTTCATACGGTGCCATCTGAATACTAGACTGATAGCTGTTGTTGTATGCAAATTCTGCCAACGAGAAACTCCTCCCAACTACCCTTGAAGTCTAAGACACAGCCCCTCAACATATCTTCCAAGATCTGAATTACCCTCTCAGACTGACCATCAGTATGTGGATGAAACACTGTACTGAAATCCAACTTTGTACCTAACGCTTGATGTAATGCCTTCCAGAACCTCGACGTAAACCTAGGGTCTCTGTCTGATATGATAGACACTGGCACCCCATGCAGCTTCACAATCTCTGCTACATACAGTTTAGCTAACTTCTGTAGAGAGTAGTCGACACAAACCGGTATGAAATGAGCGGACTTCGTCAATCGATAAATAATTACCCATACAGAATCCTTCTTAGTAGGCGTAAGAGGTAGCCCACTAACAAAGTCCATCGTGATCCTTTCCCACTTCCACCGTGGGATTTTCACCGACTGCAATAACCCTGAAGGCAACTGATGTTCTGCTTTCACCTACTGGCATGTCAAGCATTTACTTACCAACTCGGTTACTTCCGCTTGGACGGCCACCAAAAGCGTTTCGCAGATCTCGATACATCTTACTTCCTCCAGGATGCATAGCGTATGGGCTACTATGCGCTTCCTGTAGGATCTTACGTCTCAACTTAAGATCTTTTGACATACAAGTCTTTCCTCGGAAACATAATACCCCATCACCATCCACACTGAAATTTGTTATCCCATCACCTGTCCCCAACTGAAATTTCGAATTTAACGACTCATCCGCCAACTGCTTCTCTTTAATCTGACTGACCCAAGAAGGCTTCACTTGAAGTTTAGCTAATAAACTTCCATCATCGTATAAGCTGAGATGAGCAAACATTGCTCTCAAGTCAGAGATCACCCTACGACTTAGTGCATCCGCCACCATGTTAGCTTTACCCGGGTGGTACTCGATCGAGCAATCATAATCTTTTAACAATTCGATCAATCTTCGCTGCCTTAAATTCAACTCCTTCTGGGTAAGGAGATATTTTAAGCTCTTGTGAACTGTATAAATAACGGACTTCTCCCCATACAGATAATGCCTCCAGATCTTCAAAGCAAACACTACTGCAGCCAATTCCAGATCATGCGTGGGATAATTCACCTCATGTGGTCTCAATTGCCGAGACGCATATGCTACCACCTTCCCTTCCTGCATCAACACACATCCCAATCCACGTAATGCGACGCATCGCGATAAACAACAAACTCCTTCCGGCCTCAGTTGAACCAATACTGGAGCCTCGGTCAAGATCTTCTTGACTTCTCAAAACTCTCTCTGCCTTGCTTATCGGACCGGACAAGCGGTACCCCTTTCCGCAATAACTTGGTTAATGGTGCCGCAATCAAAGAGAACCCCTCAAAAACCTTCATGTAATACCCGGCTAGACCAAGAAAACTCTAAATTTACGCCACGGACTTAGCGGCTTCCAATCCAACACGACTTCAATTTTGGGGATCAACCCTAATCCCCTCATTGAGACACAACATGGCCCAAAAAGGTAACTTCTCTTAGCCAAAATTCACACTTACTGAATTTGGCGTATAGTTGTTTCTCCCTCAGGATTTGTAACACCACCCGAAGATGCGAATCATGCTCCTCCTCCGATCTTGAATAAACTAGGATATCATCTATAAATACCACGACAAATCGATCCAGATAGGGTTGGAATACCCGATTCATCATATCCATAAATGCTGCTGCTGCATTGGTCAACCCAAACGGCATTACCAAAAATTCGTAGTGGCCATAGCGAGTCCGGAAAGCCGTCTTATGAATATCCGCTTCCTTGACCTTAAGCTGATGATATCCTGACCTCAAATATATCTTCGAGAAGACTGAAGCCCCCTCAGTTGATCGAACAAATCATCAATCCTCGACAACGGGTATTTATTCTTGATGGTCAACTTGTTCAGCTGACGGTAGTCAATGCACATACGCATTGATCCATCCTTCTTCTTAACGAATAGCACCGGCGCTCCCCAAGGTGACACACTCGGTCGGATAAAACCCCGATCTAACAGTTTCTGAATTTGGGCTTTCAATTCCACCAACTCCTTTGGCGCCATTCTATATGGGGCAATAGACACGGGTGCTGTCCCCGGAAGAAGATCAATACCGAATTCCACCTCGCGATCCGGAGGTAGTCCTGGAAGCTCTTATGGGAAAACATCAGAAAACTCCTTAACTATTCTAACATCCCCCACAGTTAATTCCTTGGCCTCCAGAGCACAAACAAAAGTTATGAATGCCTCACATCTTTTCCTCACCATTCTTTCATCCTTTAAAGCGGACACTACATTAGACAAGTAATTCCTCCTTTCGCCTATCACTACAACTTCATTATCCTCAGGAGTCCTTAACACCATGCGCTTAGCAGCACAATCCAAGTTTGCTCGATATTTTACCAACCAATCCATACCTAAGATTAAATCAAACTCTCCGAACGGCAGTTCCATCAGATCAGCAAGGAAAACCATCCCTTGAACCTCTAAAGGCACCCTCCTAAAGAGTTTATTCACCCCTACAGATTGTCCTAAAGGGCTAAGTACAATCATCTCCTTAGAAGCAATCTCAGAGTCTATGTTCAGAGTTCCCGATATAGTACTAGCAATATAAGAATGTGTTGATCCAATATCAATCAGTGCAGTATAAGGCAACCCATAAATAAGAAACGTACCGGTTATGACGTCCGGCGTATCGCCCTCCTCTCGACGTCTAGCTACATAGACCAACCTAGGCTGTCTCGCATCTGTGTTCCCAGCACCTTTGCCCGGTGCTCCACGTCCACGACCGAAACCATTACCTCTTCTGGTTGGACTACGACCTTTCTGTGGTTGCTGACCACCTCTACCCGGCAGAGCATAACCCTGTCCTACTGGTTGCACTCTACTCAACTCTTGTGGACAGTCTCTTACCCGATGATCAGTAGACCCACACCTGAAACATCCTCTATTACTCATCCAACACTCACCTGAATGAGATCTACCGCATCTAGCACACCTCTGAGGCCCACTATCAACAACAGGTCTCGCAACACGACTTGGCCCATCCAGCCTAGGCCTCTTCTGAAAACACCCAGCTGATCCTGACGATCTAAAATTCCTTTTATTCCTTCCTCTATCCCTATCTTGATTTTGCTTTTCGGACCGCTTCACTTCCTCGGCTATCTTAGCCTTTTCTACTAAAATAGCAAATTCTCTTTCTCGTTGTGGAGCTATCAGCACTCGCAATTCATCCCTCAGACCATCCTCAAACCGAACACAACGCTCATGGTCTGTGGCAACAATACCCCGGGCATAACGACTAAGACGTAAGAATTCTGCCTCATACTCGGTCACTGATTTATTTCCCTGCACCAAATTTAGAAATGCCTTACGCTGCTCATCCACATAACTTGATCCAATGTACTTCCCCTGAAATGCTGACTTGAAGAAATCCCTGTAATCTGATCGACCATCTGTACCATCCCTGACTGTGAGCCACCACTGATACGCCTCATCACGAAGAAGAGACACAACTCCTTTTAAGTTCTCCTCCTCCGTGAAGTCAAGATCATCTATAATACGCTCAACTGCTTCTAGCCAATACTCAGCTACATTAGGAGCTACACTAGAAACGCCCCTAAACATTTCCGCTCCATTGGCTCGGAGTCGTTCAGACACAGATTTTTGAGTCCCTGAACCCGTGCTCGCTCCAGCAACTCTCTCCAACACACGTAACATCGCTTGAGACACCACATCGTCTCCGCATGTTTGATCCTGAAATTCCTCTTCCACAGCTGGCGGTGCCGGTGCATCACCTTCCGACCCATGTCCAGATTCTAAAGGTTTAGACCCAACATTCCGGCCTCTACCACGATCACGCACAACATGTCCACGCCCCCTAGTACTCATGACTACCGATATGACTTAATCTGATTAAGAATTTTATGGATTAGTACTTTCTTTCACTGTTTATTACCGAGCAGTCTTTTGAGAAATAACATTCAGAGGTAATTCTCGCAGATTCATATTTATACCTAGAGGTTTCAGTCTCTAAAGTTTGGATCTCTTAACTCTAGAAATTATAACACAACATAATTATTTCATGCAAAATAACAAACAATTAGAACACTTACCGCGTGGATCGGGTGTCGGTAGACTCGGATGCCATACTCCAACTAGAACATTTCATTAAATAACATTTTAAATCAACTTTATAAAACATTGTTGATCCCATTCCACAGCCGAGTTTTGTAATCAGGCTCTGATACCAAAATTGTAACATCCCAAACTCGGTCTAGACGTTACGACCAGATCTGGTATGTTACAGGGTAAAAGTTGTTCAAAAAGGATTTCGAAACTTTAAAGAAATACTGTAAGTTTAAAAACTTTCCGTTTGTTGGATGCTTCGGAAACAGTAGTTTGAGGTTTAAGGAAGAAAAATTGTTGGATTAAGCTAATCGTGTGCTGGTTGTCATTGTTGGCACATTGGAGAAAACAAATGCTTTATGTTGCTTAAGTTTTGAAAACTCCATCTTAATTGTCAGGTTTTAAACGTATAATGATGTCATATTGTAATTAAATAATAAATAAGGAAAACCAAATATTAAATTAAGAAGGCCTTATTACATAACAAAATCCCCAATAAAAAAATAATTTGTAGAAGAAAACGAATTTACGAAAAGAAACGTTTTATGGCCTCCACGAGTCTGCCTCAGCTCCCAAATCCATGATCTACTGATTACCTGCAGAAATAAGCGAGGGGGTGAGTCGAGAGACAAAGTGTGTAGATCCCCATGAGACAAAATCTGGGCCTTAAGCCCACAGATGCACATTGGGCCTTAGCCCACTCAATATAGCATATATCACATGTTGTCATTGTTGGCACATTGGAGAAAACAAATGCTTTATGTTGCTTAAGTTTTGAAAACTCCATCTTAATTGTCAGGTTTTAAACGTATAATGATGTCATATTGTAATTAAATAATAAATAAGAAAAACCAAATATTAAATTAAGAAGGCCTTATTACATAACAAAATCCCCAATAAAAAATAATTTGTAGAAGAAAACGAATTTACGAAAAGAAACGTTTTATGGCCTCCACGAGTCTGCCTCAGCTCCCAAATCCATGATCTACTGATTACCTGCAGAAATAAGCAGAGGGGGGTGAGTCACCGAGACTCAGTGTGTAGATCCCCATGAGACAAAATCTGGGCCTTAAGCCCACAGATGCACATTGGGCCTTAGCCCACTCAATATAGCATTTATCACATGTATGCAATGCAGCCCAGCCCAACCTAGTTTTCCATCCTCTACACACCATCTGTACCAGCCCAACACACCGTGGGGATTTCTACAATCAACCCTTCATCCGCTACACACCTCATATGTGGCACCAAGCCACTCGTGGTTCCAGACCACCGTGATACTAGATCACCGTGACAAAGTCACTATTATCATGCGTGGGGCACACCCACCATGGTATCAAACCACCGTGACAATCCCTGAAGAATATATGTGGGGCCAACCCACTGTGGTACCAAACCACTGGGACGAGTCACTAAATCATCATATATATACGTGGTATTTAAACCACCGTGGCACCAAGCCACCGAGACATGGTCACTGAATCAGTTATATGTGGGGCCAACCCACTCGTGGTACCAAACCACCGTGACAGTCTCAAATACTTCCCCTTTCGCATCATATCCCAAACCCATGCAGATCATACAATCATATGAATGCACATACTCTCATCATAGTGACAGATTACAGTATATATTTCATACCCATTAATAAAACGTTATCGACACTTACATGTAATCCCCAGCTCTACCCACAAGGGTATTACGACTGTCTTTCAGTCACTTCGGCTTTTCAACCCAAAATAGTTAATAACACAGATTAATAACAGAGTGTGAAGTTTTACACACCTGATAATACGTAACACTATGCTTTCTATGTCGACACTATCGCTAGCAGAGACGACTGCTATCTGCCTAATCTGCTCTAAAGCCGATCCACAACCCGGTGGCCAGTCTCGCACTCTCGTCTGAGATCATTTCTTGAACTTAAGGGTGAAACTACGGGTCCAACCCCTTCCTTCCTTTGGACCGGCATTCGAATCCATGACGGATCTTGATCGAGAGAACCGAGTTAAAGTAATGAAAAGAACGAAGGATAGATACTCATATCAAAGAAGTCGCTTACCTAGATCAACAGAAGCCGAACATCAACTTTTTGGCCTAAGAACTCGTTTGAGTCCTTACAACATCATCGTGTTAAAATCGATTTTCCATAAACCTTAAAAGAGTGACCTTTCGGCCAAGGGAGTTGACAAGAATCTCCTACCACCAAACGACCCATAGCTACTTACCAAAATCCCCCTTGAAGACTGGTCACATGAAAAAGAGACGATGAAACACCCCCTTCTACAATCGGCCTTTGCCCAAAGAAGTGAGTCAAAGCTTTAGTTAAATCGAACCAAAAGAAGAAGAAAGATAAACGAGAAGAGAAAGAAGGAACAGCTCCTTACCCAACCAAAAGATTAACGACGATAGGAAGGATGTTCACTCTTGATGTAACACAAAGATTCGGCTAGCCCAGAGTATGGTAAAGGGAGAGAAAAGTTTCAGCTTGGCAAGAGAAAATATGACAGAAGAGAGGTGCGGTTATGGTGTTTAAGAGAAGAGAATTGAATGAGAAGAGAAAAAAGAAAAGAAGAAAGGAGAAAAGAGTGCCAAAGGTTTCGGTTTTTACCAAATAAAAGATGCACCAAACTGCTCTTGGAGGTTACGTCAACCAGAGGAAAAAGATGAAAAGAGAAGCACAAATGTGTTTTGGTTTTGGTTAGCAGAGAAATGAAGAAGAAAAATACAAAACAAAGGAGTAGACCCAAACGACACACACCCTACTAGACCCCAACCGAAACCTCTCCCCCTTCTCAAGCTTCCCACAACCGGCCATTACCTCCATCCACTTGAAAGATCCCTTACTTTCTTCCTAAAGTCACTCTTGCTCACCCATTTGAAATAGTTTGAATAGGTCAACCTCCACCTTTCACTCACGGCCACCATTTCAAATATTTGACCCATTCAACACTCCCCCCTTGAAGTGTCCTAGCCGAACTCCACCACCCAAGCTCCTTGACGTAAAAACAAAACTCCACAATGTCGACAATGCGACTTGAACCCCTTCCCTCTGCAGCCTTCTCCATTGTGACGCCTAATTCAAGCACTCTTAGTGGCGCATCCTTGCCACTTTACCAACTCTCTACTTGTGTTATCCACACACAATGAAATACCCTTAAGACCTACCTCAACTAGCTCTCCCTACTGATTGCCTAAAAGTAAAAGTTTCCACCAAGGCTCAGGCTTAACCCCAAGCCTTCTCGGGACCCCCAAACACACCAAATTAACACGCAGAGCATAGCATACACACACAACACACATTAAATGCAGAACCCCAAAATCCAGGATGTTACAGACTACGATTTGCCTACTCTCACCAAAAGATGGTCCACAACCTGGTGGAAAATCCTGAACTGCCGATACCATCCTACGTTTGAACTTGGGAGTAGAGATTGCAAGTCCACTCCCTTTTTGCCCTTCTATCGATTTTCCTTTAATAACGCTACCACTTGCCTCCATTGAAAGAGTCTCGATCAGAATAATACTACGATGAGAGAAAATAGTTATCTAAGGAGAGGGTTTCGGCTTACCACTATTTCCAAAGGATCGACGAGTAGAGAAGATCGAGTGATTTAGTCCCTAAAATAATCGATTAGTCAAATCTATCGATCCGTTTAGCAAAATAATCAAGTAGCGATATCGAATGGACTAAGAAGAGACTCCTTACCTTAATCGATGATGAACTCGATTCCCACCGATTCAACTTATGACTAAGGATGAGTCGGCAAGGATGTGAGATTCGGTCAACCCCACAAGAACACTACAAAAAGGAGATGATCACGATATGAGGGAGTAGGAGAGAGTGATGTTTCGGTTTAGAAATAAAGTGAACTAACCGAATGATGAGGGTTACACATTCGGCTATGGAGAAAAGAGGATGAAAGGAAGAGAATGAAGCCACTTACCCGATTCGGCCAAGGAAGAAAATACCCCACACGAAAAAGAGAGAAAATAAGATGCTTAAGAGATTCGGCTTTTTAGAGAGGAAAGAACAAGGGAGATTTGGTCTCCAAGTATGTCGTCTAACGAAAAGAGAAAAAAAAAGCTATGGCATAGATGAGAAGAAGAAAAGAAAATGCTCCCTAATAGTCACGATTTTAGGCAAGGAAAAGAGGTACCAAATGGTAAAAAGAAAAGACCTTCAAATGAAACCAAAAACTCCTCAAAAAGTATAACAAAAATTTGGCACAACCACCCCTTACCAAAACCGATTACACCCTCCACCAAAAAGTCTTAGTTGACCAAAATTCCTTCCCCAAGCAACTCCTAAAATTCGGCCAACATATCCCCCTTTATCTCTTTCCTTTATTTCTTTCCTTATTTTCTCCTTGATCTCCTCCTTACTCTTCTCCTTAGTGTTCTTTCCATAATTATAAAGTCTTCCTTACCTTCTTTAGATTCTTGGCCGACACTTACCATCTTCCACCTGATTAGCACAAAAATTAATCCAAAATTTGCAATAGGTGGGATTCGAACTCCACCCCTTAAGCCCCTTCATGTGACGCCTCACCACCTTGCTACTAGCTCCTCTTGTGCTAGCAAAATACACACTTATTCCCTTATGCCTTGACGCCACTTACCTTCTCCCCTTTAAGTGTATAAACACAAAAATTCTACCAAGGCCCAACTCAACCCTAAGCCTTCTTAGGGTCCCTAAACATACACAACTGACACTCTTAGCTAGCCTAACGCATGGTATAATGCAAAACATAAAATCCTGAATTTCAGGATGTTACAATTCTACCCCCTTAAAGAAATTTCGGCCTCAAAATTTTCCTGATTAAAAGAGATGAGGGTATTGTTGCCGGATCGTGTCCTCAGGCTCCTATGTAGCTTCCTCTGACCCGTGATTACGCCATAATACTTTGACTAACGAAACCGACTTCCTTCTCAGCACCTTAATATCCCGATCTAAAATCTGCACTGGCTCTTCTTCAAAAGACAAGTCAGGTCTTATATCAACTTCCTCCACTAGCACTACATGAGACGGATCCGAACGATAACGCCTTAACATCGAGACATGGAATACGCTATGTATCTGACTTAACTCCGGAGGTAACTCAAGCTGATAAGCCACTGGCCCAACACGCTTTAATACACGGTAAGGTCCGATAAATCTAGGGCTCAACTTGCCCTTCTGTCCAAATCTTAATATCTTTTTCCAAGGTGAGACCTTCAGAAAGACCTGATCACCCACAGAGAACTCTATCCCCTTCTACTTCAGATCCGTGTATGATTTCTGCCTGTCTGAAGCTTTTTTTAACCGAGTCTGAATTACCTTTACTTTTTCCTCCGTCTCCGAGATCAATTCTGGACCCAACAACTGTCGCTCCCCATTTCGATCCGGCCAAGTAGAGTCACGACACCTACGACCATACAACGCCTCATAGGGTGTCATCTGGATGCTGGATTGATAACTATTGTTGTATGCAAACATTGCCAATGGTAGGAAATCTTCCCAACTACCCCTGAAGTCGATCACACAGCCCCTTAACATGTCTTTTAGAATCTGGATTACTCTCTCCGACTGACCATCAGTCTACGAATGAAACGTCGTGCTGAAATTTAGTTTTGTACCCAAAGCTTCATGTAAAACCTTCCAGAACTATGATGTAAACCTAGGATCCCTGTCCGATATAATAGACACTGGTACCCCATGCAACCTCACGACTTCTGCTATATACAACTTGGCCAACTTCTGCAACGTATAATCCGTACGAACAGGTAGGAAATAAGCAGACTTCGTTAACCGATCCACTATTACCCATACTGAATCTTTCCTAGTAGGCGTTAAAGGTAACCCACTAACAAAGTCTATCGTTATCCTTTCCCATTTCCATAGTGGGATTTTTACCGGTTGTAGTAACCCTGAAGGCAGTTGATGTTCCGCCTTCACCTGTTGACATGTCAAGCACTTGCTCACGAAATCGGTAACCTCCGTTTCAACCGCCACCAATATCTTTTCTCACGGAGGTCTCGGTACATTTTGTTTCCCAGGGTGCATAGCATATGGGCTACTATCGCCTCACGCAGAATCATTTGTCTCAATTCCAAATCCTTGGGCATACAAACTCTTCCGCGGAAACACAATACTCCATCACTATTTAATCTAAAATCCCCTATCTCACCACATTCCACTTACAGAAGCCTAGAACCCAACCTCTCATCTAACAACTGCTTTTCCTTAATCTGACTTACCCATGCAGGCTTCACTTGAAGTTTAGCTAACAAGCTACCATCTTCATAAAGGCTGAGATGAGCGAACATCACTCTCAAATTCGATATCACCTTACGACTCAATGCATCTGCTACTACATTAGCTTTACCTGGGTGATACTCAATTGAGCAGTCATAATCTTTCAACAATTCTATCCATCTCCGCTGTCTTAAGTTCAACTCCTTCTGGGTAAGGAGGTATTTCAGACTCTTATGGTCCGTGTAGATAATCGACTTCTCCCCGTACAGATATTGTCTCCATATCTTCAGAGTAAATACCACTGTAGCTAACTCCAAATCATGAGTGGGATAGTTCACCTCATGTGACCTTAATTGACGAGATGCATAAGCCACCACTTTCCCCCTTGCATCAACACACATCCCAAGCCCGTGTGTGACGCATCACAATAAACAATAAACTCTTTACCACCTCAGTGAATCAATACCGGCGCTTACGCCGAATCTTCTTCAATCTCTCAAAGCTTTCTTCTTCGCTTATCTCGACCACACAAACGGTACTCCCTTACGCAATAGTTTAGTTAGGGGTGCAGCAATCAACGAAAACCCCTCAACGAATCGCCTATAATACCCAGCCAAACCTAAAAAAATTTAGATTTTTGCCACTGACTTCGGTGGCTTCCAGTCCAATACAACCTCGATCTTCCGGGGATCAACTCTAATTCCCTTGGCAGACACAACATGCCCTAAAAAGGTCACTTCCCTTAGCCAAAATTCACACTTACTGAATTTGGCATATAGTTGCTTCTCCCTTAATATCTGCAATACGACTCGTAGATGCGAATCATGCTCCTCTCTGTCTTTGAGTACACCAAGATGTCATCTATGAACACCACCACAAACCGATCGAGATAGGGTTGGAAGAATCGGTTCATCATGTCCATAAATGCAGCTGGACGGCATCACCAAGAACTCGTAATGCCCATATCGGGTTTGAAACGCAGTCTTAAGGATATCCGCCTCCTTGACCTTTAGCTGGTGATACCCCAATCTCAAGTCTATCTTCGAGAAGATCGAAGCTCCTCGCAGCTGATCGAACAGATCATTGATCCTCGGTAACGGGTACTTGTTCTTGATCATCAACTTATTCAATTATCTATAATCGATACACATACGCATCGACCGATCCTTTTTCTTAACGAATAACACCGGTGCTCCCCATGGTGACACACTTGGTCGAATAAACCCACGATCCATCAGCTCCTGGATCTGAGCTTTAAGTTCCACTAGCTCATTCGGCGCCATTTTGTAAGGAGCAATGGATACCAGAGCCGGTCCTGGCAACAGCTCAATACCAAATTCCACTTCCCGATCCGGAGGCAATCCTGGAAGCTCCTCAAGAAAGACTTCTGGAAACTCTTTCACCGTTCTAACACTCTCTACCGACAACTCTTTGGTATCCAAAGCACTGATAAAGGCTAAGAACGCACACCCCTTTCGTACCAACCTTTCCGCCTTTAAAGCAGATACCACATTAGATAAATAATTTCTTCTTTCACCTATCATCATCACTTCCTTATCCTCTGAAGTTCTTAGTACCATCCACTTTGCAGCACAGTCCAAGTTCACACGATGCTTAACCAACCAGTCCATGCCCAATATAAGGTCGAACTCTCCGAACGACAGTTCCATCAAATTCGCCAGAAATACTATCCCATGAACTTCTAAGGGCACATTTCTAAACAACTTATTTACTACCACCGACTGTCCTAAAGGGCTAATCACAGTTGTTTCTATAGCAGTAATCTCAGATCTAATATTAAGAGTTCCAGCCACAGCACATGCAACATACGAATGGGTGGATCCAATGTCTATCAAAATGGTAAAAGGTACATCAGATATGAAAAACGTACCGGTTATGACATCCGGTGCATCGCCATCCTCTTGACGTCTGACCGCATAGACCAACCCTGGTTGTCTCGCCTCTGTGTTACCCCTATTACCGGTACCTCTACCCGGTGCACCCTGACCTTGTCCTACACCATTACCACCTCGACTGCCCACACGGCCTCTGCGGCACGCTAAGCATCCCTGTGGCTGCGCAAATGCATTACAAACTACCCGAGTGCGAGCGGTCTCGAGAGGCAATCCCTAAACCGATGGTGTTTGGATCCACATCTGAAACAACCTCCAGTTCTCTTCTAACATTCACCCGAGTGAAGTTTTCCACAATCCACACAAGGCTATAACTGATTGGTAGTAGCTGGTGCACTCACTCGAACTGGTCCCTCATTCCTGAGCCTTTTCTGAAATCCTCTAGCAGGACCTGAATACCCAGAGTCTCTCTTGTTTCTGCCTCTATCCTTGCTCGATTTTGCCATTCCGAGTGTTTAACTTCCTCAGCTATCTTAGCTTTTTCCACCAGTGTAGCAAAATTCCTCTCCTTCTGTGGGGCTATCAGCACCCATAACTTATCACGCAATCCGTCTTCAAAATACACACAGCGTTCATAATCAGTCGGCACTATACCCCGGGCATACCGACTCAGACGCAAGAACTCTGCCTCGTATACTACCACAGATCTACTTCCTTGAACTAGATTCAGAAATTCCTTTCTTCGGGCATCCACATAGCTAGCCCCGACATATTTCCCCTGGAATGTTTGTCTTAAAGAAATCCCGGTGTACGATCGATCACCGAGTGCCTTCCGACGATGAGCCACCAGCGATACGCCTGCGTCTCTCGGCAATGACACAACCCCTTCGTTTTACGCACCGGTGTGCAATCCAGATCATCCATAATCCGCTCCACCGCCTCAAGCGATACTCGCTACACTTGGGGCCACACAAAATACTCCTAAAAACTTGGCCCCATTCGATCTAAGTCGCTCGAGATATCGACCCACGAGTGCCGACCAGTTCTAGCCCCATCAACCCTTTCTAGAACTCGCAAGCGTCGCTTGGGACAGAGCGTCGTCCTCTCTCATTCGATCATGTGACCCAGCTTCAGTCACCGGTGATGCAGGTGCGTCCATTTTCGGCATATGTCCAGATGCCTCAGATACAACTCTAGCACCTCGGCCTCTACCACGTCCACGTCTACCGCGCCCACGCCCTTTAGCGCTCATGTTTGCTAAGTTGATTTAATCTGATTCTGAGTCTTATAAATCGTTATGCTATTCAATGTTTATTAAACAATGTTTTATGGAGTATAGGAAGTAAAGTTGTTTTTATAAAGCGTATCCTAAATTCTCAATCTCTATAGTTTTCACTCCTAAGCTAAAAGTTCTAGAGTATCTCTATTTTGTGAAGTTTTCTTACAGTCATACCATAATAATCATAAAATGAAAACAAAACTTACTGACTTGGTGTCGGATACCCGTGGTGCCATACTTTCTCTAAAACATATATTTATAAATCAAATTTCAAGCAGCTTTTGGAAAATATTTTTGAACCCAAACCACAGTAGAGTTTTGCAACTGTGCTCGATACCATAAAATGTAACACCCCAAACCCGGCCCATGCGGTATGACCGGAGCTGGCATGTCACATGAAGAAAACGTGTAAAGAACTTGTGATTTTTACTAAAGTTGTCGTTATTTGTTTATAGTTAAAAAAACAAGTTTGATTATAAAAACTACTAATCTCGAGAGGTTGATTGATGAATCGAAAATTGAACTAGTGAACTTTAAAATCGTGACTTTTAAAAAAATGTTGATAAAATCCGAAGGAAAATCCAGTTAAATTATTTATACTTATTTGTTATGAAATCCGTTTGTTGTTAATCAATTTTGGAAACCGTTATTTATAATCTCAGAAAAATCCCGTTTAAAACAATTCAAGAAAATAATAAGTACGTCAAATCATAAAGCAAATTAAAACATATCCCAGAGGCCTTATTATAACTTTAAACCCAAAATAGTAAAAGTAATGAAATAAAGCAGAAAAAAGTTTACTAATGTTCGAAAACATTATTTTCAAAGTATGGCCTCCACCGAGTCATCCATGGGCCCAAGACCTTATCATCGAGCATTACGCAAGGATTAAGAAAGAAAGGGGGTGAGTTACAAGAATTCAATGCATAATCCCCTTACTAGTCATCCTTTGGGCCCGAACCCGCATAGCAACATCTTGGGCCTAAGCCCATTTACATAATGATAATCAAATGAAATGAATGCAACCTAACCCATCCATCCATCACACCCCGACCACCAATCACACTGTGGGGATCAAGTCAACCCACCCCGCGCTCACACCAAATTTGCGGTCAAGTTGCTATAATATATTATTATTGTGGCCATGCCACTTTGAAATCATAAGTAAGCACAATAATAAACAAATTGTGGCTATGCCACCAAGCTACTACTACTCTCCATACAATTTTTCCCAACCCATGCAATATGTAAAGATGCAACATAATAAAAATTATATCCACATATATAACAACCATTAATCTAGTGAAAAATTTCGGTGAATCGGCCCATTAAAGCACTTTGGTAATTCGGCCCACTAAGGCATTCTAGCACATCGGCCCATCGAGGGCATTTTGGTAAATCGGCCCATAGGGGCATTTTCGTAAAAACGGCCTATTAAAGCTTTTTAGTAATTCGGCCCATAAGGACATTTTTAAAATTTAGCAAATTAATACCGATTTCGACAGATCTTTAGAAATAATGTTGTTTAAGCAAGTTATTCGATTCATGCCATATTACGGTTATTAGATTTGTAAGCAACAACGATTTATTTTTCGAACATGATGGTGAATCACAGATTTAAAGGATTTCGGTGTGAGATTACACACCTGATTACGGTAAGGACTAAACCTTCTTGATCGTCGGCACCTATGTCACCATAACACTCGATTAACTAGCAAGAGATAGTGTCTTAATCCAAGTCTAAATCAAACGATCTAAAGAAATGCTTACCCTTAGTATCGTGAACGACTACGATTTACCTACTCTCACCAGAAGATGGTCCACAACCTGGTGGAAAATCCCGAACTGCCGATACCGCCCTACGTTTGAACTTGGGAGTAGAGATTGCAAGTCCACTCCCTTTTTGCCCTTCTATCGATTTTCTTTTAATAACGCTACCACTTGCCTCTATTGAAAGAGTCTCGATCAGAATAATACTACGATGAGAGAAAGTAGTTATCTAAGGAGAGGGTTTCAGCTTACCACTACTTTCAAAGGATCGACGAGTAGAGAAGATCGAGTGATTTAGTCCCTAAAATAATCGATTAGTCAAATCTATCGATCCGTTTAGCAAAATAATCAAGTAGCGATATCGAATGGACTAAGAAGAGACTCCTTACCTTAATCGATGATGAAACCGATTCCCATCGATTCAACTTATGACTAAGGATGAGTCGGCAAGGATGTGAGATTCGGCCAACCCCACAAGAACACTACAAAAAGGAGATGATCACGATATGAGGGAGTAGGAGAGAGTGATGTTTTGGTTTAGAAATAAAGTGAACCAACCGAATGATGAGGGTCACACATTCGGCTATGGAGAAAAGAGGATAAAAGGAAGAGAATGAAGCCACATACTCGATTCAGCCAAGGAAGAAAATGCCCCACACGAAAAAGAGAGAAAATAAGATGCTTAAGAGATTCGGCTTTTTGGAGAGGAAAGAACAAGGGAGATTTGGTCTCCAAGTATGTCGTCTAACGAAAAGAGAAAAAAAACTATGGCAAAGATGAGAAGAAGAAAAGAAAGTGCTCCCTAATAGTCATGGTTTTAGGCAAGGAAAAGAGGTACCAAATGGTAAAAAGAAAAGACCTTCAAATGAAACCAAAAACTCCTCAAAAAGTCTAACAAAAATTCGGCACAACCACCCCTTACCAAAACCGATTACACCCTCCACCAAAAAGTCTTAGTTGACCAAAATTCCTTCCCCAAGCAACTCCTAAAATTCGGCCAACATATCCCCATTTATCTCTTTCCTTTATCTCTTTCCTTATTTTCTCCTTGATCTCCTCCTTACTCTTCTCCTTAGTGTTCTTTCCATCATTAGAAAGTCTTCCTTACCTTATTTAGAGTCTTGGCCGACACTTACCATCTTCCACCTGATTAGCACAAAAATTAACCCAAAATTTGCAATAGGTGGGATTCGAACTCCACCCCTTCATGTGACGCCTCACCACCTTGCTACTATCTCCTCTTGTGCTAGCAAAATACACACTTATTCCCTTATGCCTTGACGCCACTTACCTTCTCCCCTTTAAGTGTATAAACACAAAAATTCTACCAAGGCCTAACTCAACCCCAAGCCTTCTTAGGGTCCCTAAACATACACAACTGACACTCTTAGCTAGCCTAACACTTGGTATAATGCAAAACATAAAATCCCAAATTTCAGGATGTTACAAAATTGGATAGTGAAATAATGTATGAATCTAATTAAATACAAGCCTTGAAATAATGCTTATTATATTAGATGATTTGATTTAAAGAATAAAATAACTATTAAGTAATTGTATCATAAATTGAATGTATATAAGTTATTATATAATTTGAATTATGGTAATACTCATCGAGTATACCCTTACTCGTGTATGATTGTTTCCGTCATGTGAGTTAATTGAAATTGATGTGTCAGGTTCGGCATCGAGTAATCCCGGCCTCGAGAGAAAATTTTGAGTAATATACCTTTCTTTGATAATGGTGGCATGTACCTAGGTAATGAATAGGTTGAGTATATGAGTCTTGTGATTATGGTTTTAAAATAATGATTTAAACTGGTTAAAAATATAAAACGGGAACTAATATGATATATTTGATATATGTATGAAATAAAAATGAATAAAGTTTATTAACATGAATTTAATTTGTATTGTAAATGTGTTAGTTGCTATCCGATTGCAAAATGGTTTTGGCTTGAAATTTTGCCAGGGTTGGTTAGGTTAGAAAGACTCATATTGAGTCCCACATTGCTCGCACACGGGCGTGTTCTCAATTTATACGGGCATGTGAGCCCTGTAGTTGAGAAAAATTTTAAAATGTTTGAAAATTTTCTAAGTATTCGAATTAGTCCCGAACCATTCCTAACTCGTCTTTTGGGCCTCGAAGATCCATATAAGGGACTATAAGATTATTTTATATTATGATTGATAATAATTGTGTATTAATTATAAAGTTGTCCGATCAATCCGGTAGCACTCCGTATACCTATTCCGATGACGGGTTGGGTTTTAGGGTGTTACAGTATGAATGGTTTATTTTGTGTTTATAATATTGAATGATTTAAGATTCAAATGTTTCTGATTGTTTAGTAATACTCCGTAACTCTAATCTAACGACGGAGACGGGTTAGGGGTGTTACAGTCTGAATACTGCTGAATAACGTCTAAAAATTTTCCCTGCTGATTTGGTGAGTTTTCTTTTGATCTTTGTCAATTTTAAATGTTCAAATTTTACTACTTCAATCTTGATGTTTCGGTTGGAGGAAATGCATGGAAAGATTCGGTTTGAAGGTTGTTGTTTTCTTGATTTAATGTTGTCCAATTAAAGCATGCTTAAGCTATTCCAAATGGAGGAAATTCCTACAGTTTAAATTCTAAACGTGATGTTGTTTGTACGATGGATTTACAACAATTATTTTTACGTCAATGGGTCTTAACTAAGCTATAAATGTATTTAATTGTGCCTTGCATTGTTGGTGTTTGTGTGGTCCAATGAGGGTCATATTGATTCATTCTGCTGCCTAATGTCATATGACATTGTTGTCTACATTGTCTGGGTTAAGTCAAATTAAATGTCAGAAAGCTCATATGTTTTTTTTATATTTAAATTGTTAAGTATTCAAATTATGAATCACGGGTATATAAATGTGTTGTGATGTATTTGAATTGTAAAATAATATTGTTGGCTAAGATAGGATTAAAGTTGTTAATAGGTAAGTGGAAAGAATCGTTATAAGATCTGTGCACTTAACATGCTCAGATTGAATAGGTATAACTTAGTAACTTTTAGTACTAAGTATGTGGTATGTAACACCCCTAACCCGTAACCGTTGTCGGTATAGGTTAAGAGGCATTACCAGACTTGTAACTCAGTTCAGAACAATCATTTATCAAATATCATCTCATTTCAATAAATATCATTCATTCACATTCAATATGTACTTAAATCGAGCATACAAAGCTTAAATCATGCATTCGGGACTTAATCGGTAACATATGAAAATTTTGGAAACTTAGAAAAATTTCAACATTTCAAGTATCACACGCTCGTGTGAACAGGCCGTGTGCCTCACACGGCTAGTAGACACGCCCGTGTCTTAAACTGTGTGAAAACAGGGCATACATACTGACTTGGGTCACAGGGCCAACCACACGCTCGTGTGTCTAACCGTGCCAAAACTGTAGGGTATACTGACTTATCAACACGGCCAAGTCACACACCCGTGTGCTAGGCCGTGTGCCATTTAGGGGGTATACTGACTTGTACCACACGGCTAGTCATATACTCGTGTGTGAGACCGTGTAAAGCATACTGACTTTAATTTAATTCCAACACCAGGGGACACACGGTCGTGCAACATAACCGTATGTCGCACACGGTTGAGACACACGTCCGTGTCTCTGTCCGTATGGACAAAAATAGGCCATTTGCGTAGCCATTTGCCACCCTATTTTTACATGCATACTCAAGCATAAATTGCAATATTTCACAACTCAATTGGCAGCCAATACATAACATCTCAAACACATTTTATACCATTTCGACATAGCATTCAAATACCTAAATATTATATGCATTTTTCATTCATGTGACTAATTCAAATCAAGTCATCAATTGCATATTTCCATTCCATCAACTACTTGCCAAAACATACCATATCTATAAACTCATACATAAACAAAACATTATACCAAATTAAGCCAAATCACATGGCTTAAACTTATTCCATAACATGTACCAAAATCAATATATCAAATAACCTTAACTATCATCTTATAACTAGTCTATACATGCCATATTTACTAATATCCATAAATTCAAAGGTACCAATCGACAACTGGATAGTGTGATGCGTACATAGTGGTTAGATTTCGCGGTATTTTATAATATTATAATCAAACTTTAATCTCATAGTCTAGTACTAATATATATACATGGTTGATCAGATGTATATTATTAGATGCGTATATAAATGAAATTCATATTTACTTGAGTATGTCTAAGGAATGTAAATTCATTGATTTTGTCATTGATTTTAAAAAGAAATTAAATTTTTGTTGCGAATTGTTCGTAGTTTCTTTGGCAATGGTTGTGACACTATAGCTCGGACCCAACTGTCAGATCGAGTATAAAGTGTTACAAATACCACAAAATATGCAAACATCACTAAGTCATAAATCAACATACATTTGCGTATAGCATCACAAATTTATTAGATCAGAGGCACTTACTTGATATCGATCCTATGGAAGGATTTATCAATCACCAAAAATACATAGTGAATTAGTTTAGCTAAATTTTTGGTTTGAATGTTAAACAATCACCAATATAAATTATTTTAATATAATCTTCCTAATCAACTATACACAACATCATCTGGATAAAACTCACACCTTTGATTGGAATTCTGATTTCACTACTTTGGTCTCCAATATTCCACTAACGTAAACTTTGGAATTAAAATACACGAAGTCAGACTTATATGTTAGTTTCAATTTTCTTAGTCTAAAATAATCCTTTATGAAGTAGCATAAACAGTAACTTACTTAATCACTCTAACAATATAGATCCAAATGATCCTTTTTGTGCTAGTAGAATTTCTAACGGTCCATGAGGAATCCTTCAAAGAAAACGTAATAAACGTAAGGTATATATGTATATATAAGTTTCGACATAATAGAGAAAAAGAAAATTTAAGATTAGAGTATACTAACTTTACTTACTATTTACTGATTGAATAAAAAGATTTTGATTCAATAGAATATTTAAGTAGGGGAGCGGATAATGTCTATCAAGAGGCAAAAGAAGGAAAAAAGTGAGAATAAGTAAAATAAAAATATATTAGTATGGAAAAAGAAGAAAGAACAAAGGAGTTTCAGTTACGATTAAGGGGAAAGAAGAGAGGAGAAGAAAAGAAGAAGAACAGTGGTGATGGCAACCGCGGTCCTACGATGGCAAAAAAGAGAGGAAGAAAAGGTAGGGACAGCGGTGATATGGTGGTTGGTTGGTGCAATCGGTAAATTAAAGGAGGAGATGTGATGGCAAAGTGTAAAAGAAGAAGAGATGAGGAGAAGCTAGAGAAAAAGGTGCGGCACAAGTGGTTTTAGAGAAAAAAGCTGACAAAAGAAATAATGAAAGTTGATGGATTTCTTTTGGTAAAAAGGGTGTCACAACTAGTCAAAGGGGAAGAGAATGAATGTGAGGGAAATAAGAGGAAGAAAAGGAAAAAAGGGGGAACACATGGAGTGAAAAGGGGAGCAAACAAGGAAAAAAGATAAAGATAAGGGAAAAAAGAATCTCCCTTGCATGGCAACAATTTTTGGGCAGCAATAGGGGGTTTGAACAAGCTTTTAATGCCGAAAATGTTAAAAAAATAAGGAAGAGAGGGAATCAAACTTGGATCACTTGGGAAATTTAGCTTGTTCTTAACCATTAGGCTAGAACTAACACTTGTTCATGAGTTAACGATAACTAAATTTAAATGGGGCGTGACAACTCTAGGATTTGAAGCAAAATTGTACAAAATGAAAATGATGCGAGGGAAGGATTTGAACTTTGATTTCAATGATGAACTTCACTTAATCTTAACCATCCCTGATTCTACTAACCTGGTTTTTGGAATGTGATACAATATCTTTGGGATAATATTCATTCTCCCAATATGATCCTATTTTATCTCATGGTAACAATTACATATTTTTTCATGAAAAGTCAATTACTATCAAATAGTAATCAAGTCATTCATCACAAAGACGAATGACATGTGGTAACATTTACTTTTCATCAACCATGTAATGCCGATGAGAGGATATCATTTACCCATGTCTCGGGCTATGAATGCCACTATTTTTAATAAAGCTACATATTGCAGAAGTCGTATACCCAATGCACCAGCTTTCGATTCCTTATCTATGTGAACTCAGGCTTTTACTTACATCAAAGTGTATGAGTCACGAATACATAGTCTGTCATCCACTCAAGATTTAAGTATGTCACACTATGAACGTCACAAGTGAATAAATCCATAAATGAAATTAGGATCTATTCTCCTTGGGTCCAGTTTGATGTATTGTCAGTCCAGTTAGTGACATCTATGTCTCTATCTTCTGGGAGTCATTCGCTCTAATGCCTAAGACAAAACATCTCCCCAATTGGACTTGATAGACAACATATTAGTATTTCAATCAATTTGCTCATTTCCAATTAGATAAGAACATGTTTAGGTTCGTCTACTGATATAAGTTGTCTTTCTATATTACAATCTGACCACATAATACTGCTTAGTATTAGTTAAACATTAGACAACCAGTAAACAACATTTGCTTCTATTTTGCTTTGCGTGCAAAAACCATATGAGGACATTTATACAAAGTATATTAATGTAATCAATGAATTTTTTTTATTAACCAATTTGTTCAAAAAAATTACAAGTTTACAAGCTAATATACTACACTTAGGGCTCCATATCCAATAAGGCTGAATGTGAGATGCTCAGCATTCCACCCTTCGTTGGTAATTTTTTATACCCTTCGTATTTACTATTGTGAAGGTACTAAGGGAATATTCTATGTTTGTAGGAGATGTTGGATTGCCTACTCCCTCTCTTGTTAATACTAGGTTGGAGGGTGCCGATGTTTCGACTTAGGGACAACATCTTTGCTGCCCTCCATAACCTAAACTCATGTAGAATTGGATGAACTGCTCGGTCATTATCTAGCCTTTGATGAGGAGGAGAAATTAAAGCGTGCCTTTGAGAGTGCTGCTTAGGAGGTCAACAATCTCAAGTGGGGAGGCTTAGGAGAAGCAGATGGATGAACTGTGAAGGGCTAAAAATGAAGTCCGTCATGAAGGCTCTGGATGGCGCAACTTCTCGAAGGGTTCACATTAAATTCTTTGAAAATGCTATTAATATCCTAAAGAGTGAGAAGTAGGAGCTAAATGAGCAATAAAATGTATCAAAAACAACATGATGTTGATACCACTCAAATAGCAGAGCTGGAGGAGACCCTTCGAAAACAATGGGAGAAATTATAGTGAGAGAAGAAGGAACCACTCACAGACTTGCCATATTTTTTGTGGTAATGGGATATACCAATGACAATTATATTAATTTTGGTAGAATCATAAAGCTTGTTCAAACAAGAATTAACAAGAATTTAAAATATACATTAGATATTAGGATTATTTCATTAAACGTCTTCAAACCATGATCTAGATTCTAAATTAATCTTTAAATTTCAACTCATTTTAGTTTAATTTTTAAAGCATCAACATTATATCAATTAGGTCCTTCTATCAACTTAACCATTACTTTAGGTGTTAAATACTAGTTTATATTTGACATGTAACATCTAAAACATGTGGAAATTAAAATTAAGAAAGCTAATTTTTTAACATGAGAGATCTAAGTTTTTCATATGATAAGTACATACATGTTTGCAATCCGACCATGTGTTTTAAATATGCTCCACACTAGATTTGAGCTGATATTTAATGTTCAAGTTAATGATGAGAAACTGATGAAAGGACCTAGTTGATATGATGATGACACTTTAATAATTTAATTAGAATGTTTTAAAATTTAGAAACCAAATTTAGAATTTAGATAATAGTTTGAGGTTATACAATAAAATTAACTCTAGATATTAATATTCCAAAACTGGATAATGGACAGATAAAAATGGGCCGGACTAAAATAGAGCCCAAATGCCCCACCACTAAAACCCTAGAGCTACGAAAAACAAACAAACCCCTTTCCTCTGCTCAACTCAACTCTGTTCATCAAATCAAAAACCCTACCTTTTTTTTAGTTACTAGGAAAGGGTGATCATTTTTTTTTCTTTCACATTGGCTTTTGCCCAATGCCTAAATATCAATGGTGGACTCCCTTTACCTCTCCCTCTGTAACGGTGCAACCTTAATCTATAACTAGTAATTAAGCGTGTCATTAGTTAGTGTTATCTTGGTGTGTTGAACTCGCAGGCATGGCGGCCTTATCAACCAGAGGCCTCGTTTCTCGTCTCCACCAGCAGTTCCTTTCCCTATCAAGGGCATCTGCAGCAGCCCCAACATCCCTCCCTTTTCATGCCTTAACTAGAAGATTATTCAGCTCTGATGCCTTGATGGATGGCTCCCAGATCCTCCATCAACCACCCACCCGCATCATCCAGGCCACTCCAGCTATCATGACTCCCAACTCCAAGCGAACTGGGATCATTGCCGTCAAGTGTGGCATGACTGCTCTTTGGGACAAATGGGGTGCTAGGCTTCCCATTACTATCCTCTGGGTTGATGACAATATCGTCTCTCAGGTCAAGACTGTTGAAAAAGAAGGAATCTTTTCCCTTCAGGTATTCATTGTATTTTCTTTAGTTATACTGGTCAGCAACCGTCTATTAGGATGTTTAATCAAATCATGATTGAACAGTCACTCAAGCTCTGTGATTTGTGGTGTTGCTTAGATTGGTTGCGGCCACAAAAAGCCTAAACATTTGACAAAGCCTGAGGTGGGTCATTTCAGAGCTCAAGGTGTTCCCTTGAAGAGGAAATTGAAGGAGTTCCCCGTCACCGAAGATGCTCTTCTCCCTGTTGGTACATCACTTGGGGTACGCCATTTTGTTCCAGGCCAATATGTAGATGTCACTGGAACCTCTAGAGGGAAAGGTTTTCAGGTGATTTTAATTAATTATTCGATCAATTTTCCTTTTATTTTATGTTCTCATTGATGAATTCATTCTTTATGTGTTAGCACCTAATGATTAATATACTCTGTACCAGTTGTTTTTAGCTCTAGCCGGTATTCCATCCTTGAACTATTTGCTTAGAGAGAGACTAGTAGAGCTAGCAAGTGTAGTTCAGATTCTTTGAAACCTATTTACAGTTGATTGTGCAGAAGTGCAAATTTTACTAGTGATACATGAATTGCTGGTGGATGATGGTCACATGTAAATCCAGTGATGTTAATTTAGGCATCAAGTATGTGCATGCCAAATGCTCTCATGTTCTATTCTATCTAATTCTTGCACTTGAGGTGTTTGGTGGGGACACAGGCGATTTGTGGTTCATAGTTCCAATCCTTCTGCATGATGGAGTTAGTATTTGTTTCGGACTTGAACAATCAAATGTCTTATGTTTCTTTTACTTGCCCAGGGTGCAATGAAAAGGTGGGGATTTAAAGGAATGCCGGCATCTCATGGTGCATCATTATCGCATCGGAGTCCTGGTTCTACTGGTCAGAGGGATGCTCCTGGAAAGGTTTGTGTAGCTAGTTTGGTTTGCAATGCCTTAAGGATATTCTGGAATACTTGATGTAATCTGCTTGTTCTTTTTTTTTTTCTTTAATATATATATATATATATAGCTAGGCCTTGGGATACAAAATAGGCAATAGCACTGTACTTGAGCCTCCAGGGTAAAAGTCCCAATACTGTTAAGACGCCTTCTTGGAGGCATCTGAATTCTTTTTACTTTAGAAGTTTATTATTTTGCCTTATTTATACTTTATTGCATTGATGTGGTCGTATGATGAGATAGTTTTTATCTTGTAGATATTCAATTATATGCTGTTTTTCTATTTATACATGTCCTCTTTTTAATGGAAATATTCTAACTGGTAGATGTGCTTGTGGATACCTTTTTGCATATTATTTCCATTCAAGATGATAACTTCTTAAGCTTTAGTGAGACAAATATCTTGAATTCTAGCTGACATTCTTGTTCATCATAGAAATTGCTAGTAGAGCATCTTTTTAGGTGTTTAAGCATGATAAGAATAAATCCCAAGATAGTTGGATAAGTAATTACTTCTTTCCCATATAGCTTAAGCTTCTTTATTTGTGAAGCTTCCTTGTGGACACATCATCCAGTCATGTTCATTTGATTGGTTCATTCTTGTAACAAGATTTGTTTTTCCCCTACACCTCTTACTATTTGAGCAGGCTTTTCAGTTATATTTCTCAAAAACACTGAAGAAGTTATGTTTATCTGAACTAATAACTTTATTGTTGAAAACAAAATCATTAGGCCTATTACAGCTTTCCGTGCAGGATTCTTTTCTTGCCCTTGTTGATATGATTGATTCAATCCAATAATTTGATTTTATTCTGCATAGTTATTTTTGTGTAGACTTTTTGCTGATGTTTTTGACTGATGTAATTAATTGAGGGGAAAAATGGTTTTGCAAACTCTGTAGTTGATTACTACTCAGTTCTAATTACCAAGTCATTGATGTTGTGGTTTTACTGTACTTTTGCATGGAGCCAGGTCAAGGCATTGATGCATTATCGCATTGATGCATTGTCAACCTAATCTTCATTACAACTCTTGTATCCATTTGTTTATCAGTCTTTACCATATGGAATGCCCTTGAGTCATAATTGACAATCAATTATTGTTATGTAGGTATTTAAAGGGAAAAAGATGCCTGGGCGCATGGGTGCGAAGACGAGAACAGTTAAAAATGTGTGGGTATACAAGATAGATCCTGCAAGGAATTTGATGTGGGTGAGGGGTCAGGTATGGTTTTCTTATCTTAAGTGCTTAAGCATTTTGAATGGAAAAAATCAGGAGGCTATAGCCTTTGCACAACAGTTGCAAGCTTCCAAATCCGATGTTTGTCATAAAAATAAGGGACTAACCCCCTTCAAAGGATGGGAACAAATTACATTGCATCCGAAGTTCTTAACCATCTAATCTGTTGTATTCTGTATAGCTTTTTATCGGCAGTATTGTTTAGGGAGTTGGTTATTGTTTACAGGTCCCAGGTGCTAAAGGGAACTTTGTCTTCATAAAGGATTCTGTTTACAAGAAACCCGATGTTTCAATGCTTCCGTTCCCGACTTATTTTGCAGCAGAAGATGAGGATGAAACAAATATAGGGCCTCTGGTTGCTGATCTTGGAGAGGTAGATCCATTTATGGTAGCCGATTGACGTGGGGCGGAGTTTGAGTTGGTTGTGGGATGGCAGATTAATTTACGGACCAGTTAACTTGCGGAATAGTAAGAAGTTGGTTTGTGTCCTAGTTATTTGGTTTCAGGAAGGAATGTAAAATGAGATAATGGATATAGAGTTGAAGGTTGATGTATGAATTTTTGAAGCAAATTGAGCATTGATTTTTCTGTAACAGAAATGGAGTTATTTTAAATAAATGAAAGGAAACCTGAAATTTTGCTTTTGCGAGTACAAACTTATAGGACATTAGATATAATAACTGTTGATAATATCTTTTTTATACGGATATTAAACTTGAATTAAATAGTAATGCAAATTTTTGAACTCATTTAGGCTAACATTACAGGCTGTGAAAACTTTCAAGGAGTATGCAATAATATCAATAAATGAGACGAGCTCAAATGAACAAAGTTTTGTTGGTGTTTGATTTTTAATATTATGTTCAAATTCAGTTTATCATTTGATATGTTTAGTCTAACTAAATATAAATGTTAAAGTAAAGGGAAAATGCTATTTAAGTATTTTTCATAGGAAATATTATCTTCAAATAAACTAGTTGGTGAACTGTTGAAACTTATTCATTTAATAAATAACCTTATGTTCATTCACAGTTGAATCCATCTGCAGCTCATACCCGGTCTGCTCGTGATTATTATATAAGTGTCCTATTTACATGCCTGTTGGAAAGGCCGTAGATAAGCATTGTAGGCTAATGGGCCTCTATCCCATATTGGGCCTTTCTTTCCATTACCAAATTCTGAAGACATTATTATCCTAGTCACTTTAAGCAAAATCAAACCAAGTACCCAATTGCAGCATCTCTCTCTCTAATCTCCAATCTCCCCCCACCTTCCTCTCTGTATGATGTACTGTAGTGTGTACTGTGCAACACAATTAAGTTGGGTCTTTTCCGACAGACAGACAGACAGGCAGACAACCAAATGAAAATCACTAATCTGCTTTGAGTCTTTTGACCACCCACACTCTAAACCCCTTCACTTTCCCTCTTCCTACATCCTAGCCTTGTCAAGGAACTTAGTGTTGGATATTATCCCCCACATTTGGGATTTTTCATTTTGCCTTCCGGGCATGAAGCGGGATCAGCTGTCCGAATGCGGGGGCTGCGGCGCCCCTGAGCGTTTCCTCCTCCACAACCTCCGCCACAGAGCCAGCTATCGACGCCTCTGCACCAACTGCGTCCTCAAGAACCACCAGGGCCTCTTCTGCCCCATTTGCCTCGAAGTTTTCAACGAGTCCCCTCCCCCTCACCAGCGCCTCATCTGCCTCAAATGCCCTTCCATTTCTCACCTCTCTTGCTCCTCCTCTTCCCTCTCGCCTTCCTCCTTTACCTGTCCCCCTTGCTCCAACCCTAATTTCTCTTTCTTCAATCTCACCCCCACTAAGAAACCCAAGTCAACGCCCGATCATCCTCCCGGATCTACACTCGACGGCGACGACGACAACAACAAGACGACGAACACGAGGCTTATTGACAAGGAAGCGGCTAAGGCACTTTTAGCTGCTGCTAAGATTGCTGCCGCCTCTATGACCAAAGCTGCCGCCGTTGCGAAAGTGGAGGCTGAGCGGAGGGTCAAAGAGGCTACTTTGGCAAAGAAGAGAGCCAAAGAGGCTCTCGAGAGACTCGCCTTGTTGGCCCGGAAGGATAATGATAGACATAAGTCGTCCCTCGTAGGCATTCCCAAATCTAAACCTGATGCTGCCATTGCTGCTGCTGCTGACGCCAAAGCAAACTCTTTATCCCTTCCATCTCCTATTCCCGACAAGGGAAACAATGGGTCGTATTCAGTTTCTGCTGCTAATGTACCCATTTCAATCCCCAAGTTGCAGCGTCAACAAAGCACTCATGGTATGCCTAATTGATCATTGGTGATTCCAACAATCTCAGTAAAGTGTTTGTTTTCGTTTGTTGGTATTTAGCCTTTCTGTTCATGGGAACCATATGTCAAATCTTTGTAGAGATGATTTAGGAAGAGAATAGCCTGTTTTTCTGTATTCAGTAAGCTTTTTGTTTGCATTCAATTGTAGCTTTCTCTATTGCCCTGTATGTATTTTTCATTAAGCTCGTTGTTTCTGTTTATTTGCTTCACCTTTAACCCTTCTTATGCCAAAACTAAAGCTCTCTGGACTTTCTGTTCTTACAAAATTACAAGAAAAAGAAGTGTCAAAATTGTCTTTAGATGCTTTGCACCCTTGATATGTCCTTTAATTAAATGAATCATGATGGCATACCTGGGATTATCTCTCACTTTAGAATGCTATTATGCTGTATTTTCAGGGGAGCAGGTTATGCTATTGCTTCCCATTATGTAAGTACAGTTAGTCCTGGACTAAGTTGATCAGGACTTGAGCCTTCATTGTTAACTTATACCAAATCCTATATCTTTTTGAATTTTATTGCGATTTTTTCTTTGTTGTCTTGCAAGCTTTGTTAGAAAGGCATCAATTTCTAGTAAAAAAGTTTGGTATTATCCTTTTCATAGGTTTGTTTTTGTTGCTTAATTCGTATATGATTACCTAAATCTACACTGCATTGGACAACAGAAGCATTCAATTCTCCCACCCTATTCCTCCCATTTCTTTGTATCTATTAAATGTTATGTGGCGACAGTGAGTTGATTTTAGCCGTTATTTTTGAAGAAGAAAACAGTCGCATTCTAAAGTGAGTGCTGATTCCATCGGATTGTATATTGCCTCAATGGATTAAAGGTTTTTTGGGGCTTTGGTTCTGTCGCTCTAGTAAAATCTCAGATAATGGGCAAAGGTCACTCCTGCAGTAGGAGAGTACTACGGGTCAGGGACATACTGAGTTTAAAAACTTTTATGGACTTATGGCATTAGGATGAGGATGAGGGTCACTGTTTGCCGGATGTTGACTTACATACGGGAGCCTAGGTAGAGTGTTTGCTTTTCAAGGATACATGCATGGCAAGGTTCGAGACCGGAGATAGGCTTGAAGCTGATAAATGGTTTGGTTGCAGTACTTCAAAAAAGTGAGGGACCTCTGTCTAGTTAGGTTGGCAAATGCTTTGGAATTTGGGGATGTTGAGGAGAATGTGCATGATGCATTTGATGACTTGTTAGTATCTCTTTATTCTGCCATCAAAAGTGAAATTTGCTTTGTATGGTTACTACAACTACAACATGGTTAAAGAACATGCTTATAACGTCAAGATGCGAAGCAAATGCAAATGTTTGAAAAGGTGACAAACAACGAATCAATGGCCTACCTGTGGCAATGGCAATGTCACCCCCATGTATTGACTGTAATGTCTGTTTATTTGGTTGGATTGAGGTAAACATTCAATCATCAATATCATTGCACTGAGCCAATAGAGCTAACTCTTTCAGTTTACTGCCAGAAGCCAAGGACAAGGAAGAAATGTGCAGCAGAGCCTGCCACCACGTGTGATACAACTGCTAGAGCTGTGTCTAGCTACGTTTGTCAACCGACATGTTCATTCAATTTTTTTTTTCATGTGATGCATTGTACCCTTTTAGAGGCATATATTTGCTGCTGATCAAGGAGTATTTGGGGTGCCTGCCAATGCAGTCTATACCTGTTACATGTAATTTTTACATTTATCACGATATCATTCTGCTTGTTACGCGCAAGCCTGAAATACCTAAATGAACGTCAACATAGTTATGGTACAGGATCTTGAATCCAGTTTAATTCTCTTGTGTCTACTATCCTATTTAGGGTTTATTTAAGTTAAATCGTATTCTCACACAACATATAAGGCATATTTTATCATATCTAATTATGTTGTTCATCATAAGTATTAGAGTAAATTAAACAATTGCATATTTAACAATTTTAATTGACAAAGACAAGCATTCAATAGTTTTATATTCAATGAACTTACATATTTGTAATTAAACTAGAAGACTTGCAAATACTAAAGAACAATTAGATTTCATAAATTACTTAAATCAAACTTCGTAGTTTCTTTTACCAGAAAAAGGGTTTAAAAATACTGAGCTAGTTATGTCTAGGTATCTTTTGATTGGTTTTGGCATCAAACATCTTAGCTAGTGTTGAACACCTTAATATTTTTTTGGGCTTGAGCCATGAATAACTTCAATTAGAGATGTCAATTCCCTTTGAATCGGTATTATGAGTCTAAAACGAAGTTCTGTAACTCAAATTATGACCAAAATATTGAAGTAGTGTTGTGTTGAAAGTCTAATCTATAAAAACTTTCAAAAATAATCTTTAAGCTCCTTTTTCTTCAATTATTCACCTAAATCAATAATAAATAAAATATAAGTATAAATAATATAATTAATAACTTAAATAGCATAATTCAAGAGAAAAAAAATATCACAAATAATTAGGAAATTGCACGCTCACCACTGAATAATATAATTTGGGGAGTCCTAAACTAGACTTGAAAATTGAGATGATTTAGATAAAAACATTATGCATGAGCACCTCTACTCTAAAATGTTATAAGAAAAACCAAAAAAGTTAGTGTCAGACATGAATAGTAACAATGAATGGTACTCGTGAGAGTAAATAATGCTTTGTCAAACACTTAAGTAGAAAGAATAGTGTTCCTCGGAGAAAATATGTTTCGAGAATCCATAATGTAGAGTGGATAATGCTTATGAGGGAATCAAAGCCTTCAATAATGCTATTGCAATAAAGAGACTAGAGTTGTTTATAAAAGGTTCTTGATTGCAATGAAAAAAATACATTTTTTTGAGAAAATTTTCGTAATATAATTTCATTTTAATGTTTCTTTTATATTTTCAAATTTTTAAGTTTTAAATTTAAATTTATTTTGAAAATCAAAATCTCAAATTGAAATACAATTTACATTCCTCAACATCTTTAATCCTTAGATTCTATAAACGTGTTGCTATCAGAGCAAATATAGGTATCAAAACAAATATAATTATAAAATACTATAATATATACTAATTTTAAACTCATGCAATACACAAATAGCATATTGTAAGAATATATGATAAAATATAAATGACTTTTTGAATTTTTTTGGTAAAAGTACTATGGAGGCCTCTGTACTAAGAGTTAGATTGCATTTTACCCCCTCTACTCAAAAAATGTGCAAATTAATCCCTATTCATTAGATTAAAGATCAAATTGGTCTTTTTTGTTAAAAAATTAATCTATTTGTACTGTTAAAAACTGACATGGTTGACAGAGTAATTAGATAGTAACACGTGGTATGCCATGTGCACATCATGCTAATATACAAAGACAAATTTTTAACAACAAAATAGGATGAAGACCATTTTACTCTTTAATCTAATGTATAAAAATCAGTTTGTCTTTTTTGAGGAGAGGGACAAAAGGTAATCCAACTCTTATACATGGGCTTCCATGGTTCTTTAACCAAGTTTTTTTTTTTTTTTTACTTAAAAACCATAGCATATAATAATGCTGTTGGACTGGTTGAATTTAGAATCAGTTAAGTCACCGATCCAAACAATGATGTTGAACCATTTTTTAGACTGAACTGTTAAGAATTGATAATTGAAATCGTTTGAATTAGTTAAAAATCGGTTGAATCAAGTTTTAGTAATTTTTTAGATTTTTGTTTTATTTTTCATACATTTGTCCCAATAATTTATTTATTTTTATCCCAATTTTATCCAACCAATGACCAAGACAAAGGAAAATTAAAATTAAAATTAAAAACTGAAGCTAGAAACGAGATGAAGAAGGGTGAAATTGTGAAAGATTCCAATCATGATTATGAGAGAAAATTTATGAAACTTGACAATGATTATGAAAAAGAATATAAAAGGCGAAGAGTGAAACTATGAAAGATTTTGAAAAAAAAAAACTATGAAGGATTGATGAAATAAAAAAATAAAGAAACATGAAACATGAGGGAAGTGATACAAAATAATGGAAGATGAAGAAGGAAATGATAAAAAAATAAAAATAAAGAATGAAGAAAAGATGGAGGGAAATTGTTGAATTTATCAAAAATAAATTTCACGCTTAAAAACATAATATAAAATTCACAATATATAACGTTAATTAAGTATATTGAACACTTGTTAGTATTTAATTATATTAGTATCTAAGTTATTATATTCTAATTTGTTGTTCTTTAAAATTTGTTTTTATATAACCAATTAAATTATTTTCAATAATGCATAAATTACTTATCTTTATGTTTTGAATTGTTACATCCTTTTATTTATTAATTTTACGAGGTTACTTTTGATCAACTAAATTGTGATTATTTACTTAGCAAAAATAATTGTAAATATTTATGAAAAAAGTATTTATCTAGTTTTTAAAAATAAATTAAATCTATAATCTATCCAATATATTTTAATTCCATCTATTAGTATTAGTGATTAAGAGTTTAATAAAATTCTTAGACAATCAAGGTTAAAGCTCTATTGTTTGCATTTTTTCCCCTTTTTTATTTTTTAACAATTAAGGATGAAAACTAATCTAGTATAAGAAATAAATGTGGGAGAATTTAACCATAAAATGGGCATTAGCCCAATGGCCAAGTATCACCTATTCCACTCTCTTTGCCCAAGATTGATTCATGTTTCTTCCCTTCCCTTTTAAATTCAGCCAAAGTGGGAAAAATTTTAGTAACGCCCTCAACTTTGGAAAATTTACAATGACGCCCAAAGGTTTGTAAAGCTTAGAAATTCACCCCAATCCAATCCCAACCAGAACTCGTCTTTTATCCTCCTTCAAAATTCAAATAGATTTAAAATTTCATCACCTTTTATCTTCTTATCCTAATTTGAATTTCAAATTACTCTTTTCCAAATCTTAATAGAATTTATTATCCTCCTTTATATTTATTCTATATTTTTCCTTCAAACCCTCTTTTGCAAAATTCACTCAATTTTTTTGCGAGAAATTTAGTTCTTGTATCTCAACCTTGCAATCAAGTCCAAATCGAATCGTTTGTCAATCAATCGTCAAATTTCATACCATCAATCTCTAAATTCCTATTAAGATCGGCAAGTCTTTATAAAATGTGTTATTGCTAGATTGAGATTCAAGAACTAAATTTCCAGCAAGAACTAAATTTGATAATTACAGTTTTGTCTCAACTTTAATTATGTTATTCAAATTAGTCCCTGATTAAGTTTTTAATGGCATTTAGAGAACTAGATTATACAATTAGGTCCTAGATTAGGAATAGAATGATAGAATGATAGAATGATAAGATGAATGAATTTATAAATGTGGTTATTCTTGATTGATTGATTTAACCGTGAATGACTTTACGTATTATTTGTATAAATACTCGATTGAATGATTCGTATGCCCTAAATGGTTGACATATTGAATGCTTAATTGATTCGTGAATGCTATTGATTTGCAAAGAGATAGAATATTGAATATTACACCGTTTGAGTGCTTTTGAATTGATTGTAATGCATCTGCGTGGGTTGGGATGATATGATCAGAGGAAGAACCGACAATTTATTTGCATTTAATCATTCGTTATGTACTCACAGTTACAACAAATTTTAACTGCAACGGGCTTACTGTGTACTCACAGTTATAGTAGATCCTAACTGCGACGTTTTCACTGTGCTCTCATGGTCCCTCTGACAGCTCTTATCTGCGAGGTGTCTATGTTTCCATAGTTACCGACAGCTTTTACCTACAACTACCTGAGTCTGAATGTGTTATTAAGTCCAAAAATTGGAGTGATGGTGGAGGAAGTTTTGGGGAACTCCCAATTTTGGAGCGCTAGTTGTTGGGGGTAGGACAACTGATTTTTAAACTGATTTTTATATGGCATATTTGACAATTTATGCATACATGACTGAATTTACTTGATGAAATGATTGAACTGATTTGTGTGCATCTATCTTTCGTGAATAGTATGAATAAATCTAAATTGATTCGATTGATTGTCCATGCCTGAGTCTATTATTATTGCTTGACTAAGGTAGCAACACCGATTTACCGTATTTGAAGTTGACAAATATTTATAACCGATTGCTATTCTTGATAATGATGTATGATGTGTATTTACTCTTTAAAAAATATAGCTGCAAGGTTCGGTTTATTATAAAGGAACTCACATTGAGCTTCCAAATTCACTCCCCCTAATTTCCATCCTTATAGATAATCCTTCAAACTAGGATGTAGACACAACAATCGGAGGGTCTCGGCTTGTGTTCCATTTTTATTTTTGTTAATATTATTGTTTTTAATTCCTTAGGAGCTTAAGTTGTTTTCGTTTTCTTTTATTAAACCGTGGTTTGAGATTTGATTTTAATTTAGTTGTTAGGTGCATCTCATTCAGTATAGGTTATATAGTTAGGTTATTAATTGTTAATATTTGATTAAACCAAATTGTTTTATTAAACCGGCTTATGTTTTATTTTCGCTGCTATTCCTAATAAGTTAAACTAGAATATGTAAATCACCTGTATAAACTTGAGTTTTAAAAGGAAAAATTGATTTTGATAAAGACCGAGCCATTTTGGTGGTTAATGTAATCTCTCAAATTCGGGTCTACCGCCTAGATCGGGCTAGAGAGGTTACATCCATACTTCGAAAAGAGAAAAAATTGTCCATGCAATTATGTCAAAAATATATAATTTATGTAATAACTTCAATAAATGTAAACTGCATGCATTTTCTCAATCCCAATGCAAAATGATATACAAAGATTGCAACATGATGTTTCATCCCTTAATGATATATTGTATTTTTATAGGAATTATTAAAATTATCATTAGGTTCTTTTTTATAATTAGAAAAAATAAAATATATTTTCAATATTATAAAATACTCTTTTTTCTAGATTATGATAAAATACATTAGTTTTCTTTTAAATTTTCCTTAATACTTGACAAAATCTTGAATGTTGAATTAATTGTCTTAAATTAAGTTTTGTTTTAAATCTCATTTTGACCTATTTATATATTGTTATTGGGCATGTTTTTCTTATATTTTATTTTACGAAAATCTTAATTTAATATTTCAGTTTACCCTAATAATGACCATCCTTAAGATTTTCTTGTCATTTCTAATGTTAATGATTTACTTGACTTCAGTGATGGTCGATATGCAAATACATATCAGTAGTCCATTCACTGATCCAAATTCATCATTCTACAATGATATCAACCGTCTAGGACCCATGTGTAAGTTTCATGTGCCTTTTATATATATTACAGAAGAATTTTTTCTTCACCTGCATGAATAATCCGATTGTTGGATAGACTAAAGTAATACTTTTAAATTTATTGCAAATTGTGTGCTTTTAATCTATTATTCACATTAAACAATGTACTTAAGATGCGGTGATGTTAATAAATGATACTATAAAGGTAAAAATGGTTAGATTTTTGGTTTTCAATTGATTGGTTCAATTAAACGAGATCTTAAATATTTAAAGAATGATTTAAATGTTAAATGACTTGTCGCTAAACGTAGTGATAGTTTTAGTACATTTCGGCACTTTAGGAGACTTGTTTTCTAGTCATCTTATAATTAATTATTGTATTTTCAGTTTTCATAATTTAGGTTTAATTATTTGCAAAATAATCGTTTTTTACGCAATACTTGATGTTAGTTGACCTATTAGGCCGATTCGGGCTTAAGGTAGTTTTAATATATTTAATTAAGTGTGCAAGATGTGTAATTAGTAGCCCGACAACCTTAGGAACGACACCTGAGTGTAGCACAAGCTTCTCGAGACACAACACGAGAAGTCGGATGTCACATCCAAAAAATCGGGTTAGTAGAATTGAGTATTAGATTATGGGCTCGAGAGAAAAACTGAGTTTAATATCATAGGGATTAAAATAGGATAAAATAAATAATTAGTTAGTAATAATAATTAAATTAAATAATTATGGTATTAATAATGAGGCATTAGTAAAGTTTAATAGGGATAATTTGGAATAGTGGTTAAACCAGAGGTTAAATGTGTAAATTAAGACCAGTAGTTAAAAAAAGGGGAGCTATTAGAACAAGGGAAAAAATAAGAGAGGACTCAAAAGGTAAATAGCCCAAAATTTAAAGAAGTTGGTTGGCTATAAAAAGCCACCCACCCCCCGTTTATTCTTATTTTGTTTCCCTCCAAGTTTTTTTCATTTTAAGAATTTTTTAAATCTAGATTGAAAATTTTCTCTCAAAATTTTCTGCATCTTGTATATTTTCTTGGCATCCAAACACCCCATATTCTTTCAACTTTGCAAGAAAATTACTCTTTCTTCTCTAATTTCTCACCTAAACTTAGTTTATTTTTGCTCAATTGGTATAAATTCATGGAGGTTTTCAACTTAAAGATAAATCTATTGTTTTTTTATGTATTAAATTTTTATTAGGTGTTTTTATTCGTGTTTTTAATTGTTGCATGTGTGAGTGAACTTTAATGGCTGAGGAATTAAAAAGGTAGGTGTATATATATAATATGTATAGAGGTTTGGTTATATATGCGTGGGTTCAATATATAATATTTATGCATGGCATTTGTTATATATATATATATATTATATGCTTGGTTTTTGTTATATATACCATATATATATACGCGGGTCTTGATTATATAATATATATGTGTATATGGGTCTTGTTTTATAAGTAAAATATATATTTGTATATAGTTTTGTAATGTTTGCGAACGGATATAAAAAAATATAATGCAGATTTTTATAACATGCAAATTTTATTGATAATGCACATTTATGTATGCATGAACCCGTAAGCTAATTATGAGTTTTACGACATTGCAAGCTTTGATTAGTGCAAAATTATATTATTGTGAAATGCTAAGTGCGAGCTCAAAAGTAGTGCGAGCAAATTATATTGTGTAATAAAATGTGATTAAATAGATATGTTGGCAATGTGAACATTTGAAACGATTGGATATCATTGGCATGATATAGGATTGTGAGTACTCACCTTTTTTATTATGTGTTGGGCATTATGGCTCGGAGATAGCGTTGGAGAGATAAGGGAATGTCGAGCATAGCTCCATTCACCGTAGATAGCATGGTGTGCTTGGAGAGTGTGAGCATACGTGCTAAACTTATACGGAGATAGTGTACGACTTTATGAGTCATGTGGAGTGTTTTTATCCAATGAGTATATAATATAACTATGTTTCATATTCATGAATTGCCAATATATCACTGAGTTGAGTATGAAAATTGTGTTATATGTGAATTTTTAAAATATGTTTAAATCCTAATTTGGTGTGTATATTTGTGTTGTATGCATGTGTACTCACTGAGCTTTACCAAGCTCACACTCCTTACTATACCTTGTAGATAAATAGTTCGCGGGTTAGCGAGAAGGGTGGCAAATCGGTGATCCATCACAATATATTTTTTTTAGAGTATGTGTGTTGAGCTTTTGACTCTGAAGTGAAGGCAATGTGGGTCGTTCCAAGGGTTTGGTACTAGAATTGGACTTAAGACTTTTTAAATAAAATTTTCAACGGGTTGTAAGCAGACATTACAAACTGTTTAACTTTGGGATTTTTGAAAGTTATAATTGATTGCTTGATTGCTAATATGGATGGTTTTAATTACTTGTTTAATGTGATGATAATGAAATGAACTAACAAATTTTTGCAGCTAAGTGAGACCGCCGAGTATTAAGGTATGTACTATACCTTCTAATTGTGTGAATGAAATGATTAATTTAGAAAAGCATGCACTTAGGTCTAATTTCCTATATGAAATATTCTACAATTGTGTGGTGTGTATGGTTGGTTGGTGTAACACCCCTTACTCGTATTCTATGCCTTAGGAGCAGTGCAGGCGTTCTGGGACTTATATCATAAGCAATCATACAAAATCGAGACATGAATTTCCATCCAAATTTAAAACTTTTCATATACATTCATATCGTCCCTATTACGAGCCCACGAGGTCCAAAGCATACGTCGGGACTAAACCGAGAAATTTGGAAACTTTTGGGAAACTTAGAAAATTTTTCATGCAAAAGGGGTCACATGCCCGTGTGGGTTCGGGACACGCCCGTGTGACCCTAAGACACGCCCATGTTTCAGGCCGTATTCAAAATAAGGAGCATTATGTTTATGACGTCATCATCAAATTAAGGTCACACGGCCAAGTCACACGCCCGTGTGCTTAGGCCGTGTGATCGATTATATTTTCATAATTTTTTATAAAATAGGTGCAGACTTCACACGGCTAGGACACACGCCCGTGTTCAAGATCGTGCCGTCCACACGGCTGAGACACACGCTCGTGTCTCTGCCCGTGTGCTCATTACTGAGCATTCTATTTTGCAACAATTAGGGTGCAGGGGACACACGGCCAGAACACACGCCCTTGGGGAAAGCCGTGTGTCACACACGGCCTAGACACACGCCCGTGTGGACAAAAATAAGGCTATTTACCAAGCCATTTTGCCACCCTTTCTTGCACCAACCTATACCATAACAAGCAACACAAATTCAAGTATATATACAACCAATTCAACCACAACCAAGTCATCCACACATCAATTACATGCTATTTCCTATCACACACAACATCTCATACTTATCATCTTAAACCATGCAAAATCCACATTCATGAAAGACATCTTCACATTCATATATACTTAACCAATATTAGCCAATTCCAATGGCCATTTATAAAATGACCAAGTCCCTATACATGCCATAACTAAAAATAATGTAATCATAAGTACCCAAAATGTTAAGTTGATAGTGTGAATGGATCTTCGACAGTCTTTGATCCCCGAGCTGGCTTGGCGACACTATAAGACAAGAGAAAAAGAAAGGGAGTAAGCTTTTAAGCTTAGTAAGTTCCTATGAAAATAATAAGCATCATAAACATACTTTAACATATACTCAACATGAAATAAATTCACATAAATGTCATAGTAAATCTCATAGTCAAACTTGGCATAGATGATATTAAAACCTTAACATCGTAACTTACTCAATCAAACCAAATCGAGGGTTTATCATATATCGAGTTCATAAAGCATGAGTTTTATGCACATACCTGTACCAACTTGTAACTTACCATAATCTTTCACAACGTACCATAGTCTTTCATGACTTAAACATTATCGTTAAGTTTCTCGTTGAACCACTTGGAATACTAAATGATACTCGGGAAATCTCACACACATAGTACCATACCAATGCCATATCCCAGATATGGTCTTACATGTGATCTCATATCGATGACAATAACCCAGCTATGGTCTTACACGAAGTCTCATATCGATGCCATATCCCAAATATGGTCTTACACGAAATCTCATAACGATGCCATATCCCAGATATGGTCTTACACGTAATCTCAATAACACTAATGTGATGACATTTGTATCCTATCTATTCCTAAGGTTCAACCGGGACTTTCTCACTTATCGAACTTTTTTGAATTCAGTCAAAGAGTAAATTACAATTCATACAATAATAATACATGTAAAACATAAATAATAATGCATCATTTACATATGAACTTACCTCGATACAAAAATAGTAGAATAGGGATTTAATCGTTAAACACATCTCGTTTCTCTTGATCTATAATAGCAAATTTAGCTTATTTAATAATCATATTACTCAATTCAGTCCAAAAGTCATATTATGGCAAAATTACATTTTTGCCTCTAAACTTTGACATATTTACATTTTTGCCCCTAGGCTCGAAAAATGAAATCTATTCAATTTCCTCGATTCCCAAGCCTAGCCGAACCTCTTTTATACTTATAGCAGTAAAAATTTTTCATTTAATCACACTTTTACATACATTTTGAAATCTTTTTACAAATAGGTCATTTTGTCAATTTTCACCAAAAATCACCTAGTAAAAGTTGTTTATCTAACATTAAACTTGCATAATCTACCATTAGACATCAAAATAGATGCATGTCACACATGGGTAAATTTTTAAACATGAACCATACTTCAAATTAATAGTAAAAATAGGTAAACCGGGTGATAACGATCTTAAAAACATAAGGAGCATTAAAAACGGGGCTAGGATGCACTTACAATCAAGCTTGAAAGTTGGAAAAACCCTAGCTATGGCTCCTTAGAATTTTTGGCACAAGCTGTAACGCCCCAAAAATTTAGGGTCTGTAATTTTGCATGTTCTGACACAAATTGCTTGTTTGCTTTAATGGCTAAGTGATTTGGGTGTGTATGAGAGTGTTTGAGAAGCCTGGGTTCAAGTCTTGGCCTTTGCAAAATTTTTAGTTTTCTCTTAAATGAACCTGGACACTGGCACTTAGGCCTTATTAGTTATAATGCTTGTTTTATGGCACAAAAAGAGCCTGTGGTGTAGTGGCAAGGTGGCGTGTGGTATAACTGATAGGTTTGAGGTTCAAGTCCTAGGTTGCACAATTGAGTGTTTATTTTGCTGTTTGAGCTGTGTAGGTAGAAGAGTTGAACTGAAACTCTGTAAGGTGAAGTTTGAATTGGTCTTGGACGGATTTTTGGAGAGATAGTAGGAGCAAATCGTGGAGAGGAGTATGGAGAGAGTTGTGGAGAGAATCAAGGAAGTTGAGGTGTGTAGGGAGTGTTGGTGCCGAATTGGTTTAGGGAAGCTCAGGAATTTGGGCTGTAGGCATTTTTCCTTGTTTCGGTTTTATGGGGTTATGAAAGGAGAGTGCCGTATTTTTCCTTTGTGAATTTTACCATTCGAGAATTCTTTCGGGTTTTGCGTTTTAGCTATTGAGGTGACCAAAATTGCTTCCACTCTCTCCCTTTCCACATTTGCCGAATAGGTAACTTTCCTTTTGGTCTCATTTTCCTTTCTTTGCCGATCCTCTACTCTCCTAATAGTGCCAAATGCACTTCTCTTCTCTCCCCTTCCATTCTTTTATTTTCTCTCAAAGCCGAACCTACTTTCCATCTTCTTCTTCTCTGTTCCTCACCCTCTCCCTATCTTAGCCGACTTTCTTCAAGGCTCTTTTGTGTATTTTCAGTTACCATCTTTTCCCTATTGTGCTTGGCAGAATCCTAAGCTATTCTAACCGACTTCATCATCATTAATTTCGGTAAGTCTTTCAACTTTCCAAGCAAGCTAGTTCGTTAGCACTGTGTTTTAAGCCACTCCTATTTATCTGTTCTTAGGGTGTTAAAATATCGAGAAGAGAAAAAAAGATTCTCTTATGTGTGGAGGCGTTCCAAATCTTCCCTCTACCAGCCGTTTGATCATTGGGATAATCATCAAGAGCGTGGAATCGTGTCTTGGACAACAATCTTAGAAGAGTAGGCCATATTTCATACCATCGTGGTAGGTGATGGTTGATTAAGTGCGGTTTAAGTTCTTGAAAATATTTGTTATTAAAGGGCTGACCGAATAATCGAATCAATGTAGGTTGGGGCCAAGAGGTGTTTCGCTAGCTTTCGTGAAAAATGTGTGTAATCACACTATCTCTTCTGCGAATCGGCAAAAGCCGAAAAGCCGAAACATCGGCACATGAGGCCTCACGAGCGTGCGATCACTCGTGTGGTAAACCGAGCCCACAATCATGGGCAGTAGACTGTAGAGGCCACCACAAGTGTTCTCGTGCTCTTGGGCCGTTATAGGCCTCGTTTGGCTGAAATAGGCCGTGTGGGCCCAATGGGCTCGTGGGCCCCACACGGAGTAAATCCACGATAAGTGGAAAATACTGGACTGGGCTATATTGTTCGCATAGTCGTGACTGAATTTGGGCTAAATGGGCCACACGAGTATGTGGGCCCACTTGGGCCGAATATTTGACTTTGGGCCCATTTACATCATTTTGATCATATAGGTTATCTGTGTCGCTCGAGGCGACTGTGGACCTTTGGAAAGGTCGTTATCTTCATTGAAACCCTAAAGTAGGTAAAATGACCAAAATACTCCTAAAGGGTAAAATTTTTATTTTTCCCCTAATAGATGGAAATTACCATTTTACCCCTAGAGGTAAGTCGACTGATGAATGCATATTATTGTATGACTGTACTGAGTAGGACATACTGCATACACGAGATATTTATGAAATGGCATACTGCATGGGGTTGGGATACTGTTACGGAGGAAGTGTAATGTTACTGGTGGCTTTGCCACAAATACTGATATACTGGCAGCTTTGCTGCGATACTGATACTGGCAGCTCTATTGCAATACTATTACTGGTGGCTTTGCCACATATACTGTTACTGGCAGCTCTGCTGCGTTATTATTACTGGCAGCTATGTTGCAATATTGGTGTGTTGGCTGGTTGGGTCGATTTTATCCCTACATGGTGTGTTGGTTGGTACGGGTGGTGTGTTGGTTGGATTGGGGTGGGTTGCATATTTGCACCATACTGATACTGTATTGGGCTTAGGCCACATTGACTACTATAATGGGCTAAGGCCCACACTGCATCTTATCTTGAATAGGGCTCGAGGCCTGCATCATTCTTGCATGATAGGGGATTACAAAGCGAGTTTTCAGTAACTCACCCTTTTCTTTTAAGCTGTCATGAGTAATCCCGGCCTTAGATGATTTCAAGTGCGAGGGACTCGGAGGTGGCCACAGGTTCGCTAATATTTTATTTTAGACCTAGTTATTTAAATTTTTATATTGGGTTGATATTTATGTAATAAGGCCTCTGGTGATTTTAATTTCTTTTAATTGGGTTTAATTTCTTACTTTGAAACTGCCAAACTGATACAAACAAGTTTTCAAAAATAATAACTATTTTAAAAGACAAACACACATTTTCAAACTTCAAAATAACATTCATTAGAGTAGCTTCCGCGGGTTTTTAACCAACTAAGAAACTATATAAAAAACATGGCAATCGTTTAAAAATAGTTTTCTCTCAACAAGCCTGATTTTGAAAAACACTTTGATGTGACACGTCAGATTCGGTCGTAACTTCTAGGCCGGGTTTGGGGTGTTACATTTAGTGGTATCAGATCCCGGTTGCAAAACTCGACCGTTGAATGGGTTTTGAAAAGTCTTTCTGAAAGTGAATTTTAAAGATTTGAAACGTTTTTGAAAGATGTACAAGTGTGGCACACCGAGTCTCCGGCGCCAAATCTGTAAGTTCTCTAATTCTGATTACTGTTATACTGTGAAACTCTAGATAGAGGAAACTGAGATCATATGAGACTATAAACTGTAGTGAGACCTCGATCTGCGAAAATAAACCCCTAATGACTATTTTTTCATAATACATTTGTTAATAATTACTGAAATTTTAATCTGATGCATAAGACTTTGTAATCAGATAAAGCGCATATCAAAATGAGCACAAGAGGTACTCGCGGAAGGGGTACACGGGGCCGCGGTAGAGGTCGAGGAAGTGCTCGGGCCGCATTGTCGGTATCGGGCCATATGCCTGCTGGGAAAGCACTAGCCTCACCAGTAACTGAGACGGGGTCTTATGATCGAGCAGCTGGGGACGATGCTCTATCCCAAGCGATGCTCTATCACCAGTAACTGACATACGACCTTGCTTTAATTCCAAGAACTCCTTTCTCTTGTGGTCGATGAACCTCTGGCTGATATACTTCTTCCGATATTCCTCTTGGAAGAATTCCCAACTAACTCTCTCCCTTGGTACCACCGACACTGGGGTGTTCCACCATCAGTAAGGTGAATCTCTCGGGAGAGACACGCAAGACACTTTAAGCACTCCTCAGGCGTGCAGGATAACTCATCGAATACCCGAATGATATTCTCGAGCCAGAATTCTGCTTTCTCCGGATCATCATCCTTATTCGCCTGAAATTCCTCTACTCATTGCTTTCGGATCTTATCCACCGGAGGCCTTTCTCTTCTCACCACCTCAACTACTTGAGGGGCTACTGGAGCGGGTTGAGGAATTGGTGGGGGCAGAGGGGGTTGAGCGTTAGGATTTGCTCGGGTATACTCAGTATACCAGTTGCTCATCATATGGAGAAAGGCTTCTCGAGCCTCTTCCCCCTGACTCAAGGTCTCAGGTCTACTATTAGCTGGCGCGGTCCCTTGAGCGGGAGCCGGCGCATTACTCACAGCATCATTGGCTGCAGTTCGGTCTGGATCAGAATCCATCTACTACATAAAACACAAATTTATACATCAGGAGCCGTCACACTATCATTACTCAGACACTCTTACATATGGCATGTATAGCTAGACTCGTACTTACGCTATGTTAGTCCTAGAATCGACTAAACCATAGCTCTGATACCAATAAATGTAACACCCCTTTCCCGTGTTCAAGCCAGAACAGGGTTTGAGGCATCACCTAGCTTATCTTGCATCAATATTTAGAAAAGAGTTACTAAATTTCGTTTAATCCTAACACTCGCACATAATCGGCCTAGGAGGCCTTCAAAATACTTTCGAGAAGTATCGAGGTTTTTCCGGGAACTTTCACGATTTCAGAAAACTTTTTAACAAAACAGAGCCCACACGCCCGTGTAGGCCTAGAGACACGCCCGTGCTCTCCCAAGGCATGCCCATGCCTTGTGCCCGTGGTCGACACTGACTAAAATCACACGGCCATGGCACATCCGTGGCCCTAGCCCGTGTGTAAAACCTTAGCATTCTGTCTTAACCACACGGCCTATACACACGCCCGTGTATCATGGCCGTGGGGAATTTACAGTTTCAAGAGCAAGGTGCAGACTTCACACGGCCTGGGTACACACCCATGGGCTAGCCGTGCCTCCCACACGATTTAGTCCCACGCCCGTGTGTCTAACTAAGTGGGCAATTAGTAGGCTATATACCAACCCATTGCCACCTAAGGGTGCACACCAACATACCTCTACTCAAAACAATACAACTCCTAACCCTTTTGCAAGTCTAAGAACTCATCCCACATACACATTATTGAAATGAACACACAATTCATGAATTTCATCTTCATTAAACAAAAGAGTTTGCCAAGTATTTGCCTAACTCATAAGGCCATTTACAAAATGACTTACATAGCCAACACTTTAACTAACAATCACATATTGACAAAATACTCAAGTCCTATACATGCCATACTCAAAACAAGTCTAAGATTGTTATACCAAAGTCTTTGTCGATAGTGTGATTTCGAACTCCCTGATCCACGATCCTCGAGTTACCTTGGCCATACTACAAGGAAGAAGGGCAATGAAAAAAGGGTAAGCATAAAGCTTAGTAAGTTGCATGGAAATAAATAACAATCATAATACTCATAAAAATAATCCATCCATGGTAGTATCTAACCATGCACAAATCAAGGCTTCTCGCCATGCTTACTTACAATTGCCCTTACTTAGTACATACCGTGCCACACATCGCAATCGTTTCTTCGTGACCCGATCCACGAGTACACCATATTCACTCATTCACATGACTTAAATATCATTCACATCTCTACTTCTAAATTCATCTACTTATCCCACCACTCACAAGGGATAGTCAAAGACACGTGTTTACAGCCATTACTATAAATATAAAGCCAATGCCACGTCCCCGATGTGGTCTTACATGGAGTCTTCTCTAGGTACCAATGCCATATCCCGGACATGGTCTTATATGGGATTACCTCTAAGTTCCAATACCATATCTCGGATATGGTCTTATATGGGATTACCTCTAGGTGTAACGATGCCATATCCCGGATATGGTCTTATATGATTTCTATGTTCATCACCGAAGCCATATCCCAGATATGGTCTTATACGGGATCTCAACTCGGTGTCGAGGCCATGTCCCGGACATGGTCTTATACGGGACCTTATTTGTTTCATATTTCAATGATAGCATTTCTATAATCAACATGGCCCAATTAGGACTCTAACATCTCATTCACATTAACTACTCAATTTAGTAATGCATTATGCTTTAATATAATGCCAAGCATTTCTCAACATGCTAATATGAATATTGTTTAAGTCACATACAACTTACCTCGTTTTCAAAATGAGCTATTTTTTCGGTTCAATCCAAGACTTTATTCTTTCCCCAATCGAGGCGGACTCTCGTCTCCTCTTGCTCTATAATAGAAAATTAGCTCATTTTAATCACTACATTAATATAAGCATTTCAATAACCATGCTTAAGCAAAATTACTATTTTGCCCCTAGACTTTGGCAAAATGACCATTTTACCTCTAGGCTCGAAAATAAATTCTAATCACATTTCTACCTTCAACAAGCCTAGATAAACATTTAATGCTCTTAAAGCTATCATCAAAAATCAATATTTCACATACTTACTACAAATTTGTAACCTTTTCATCAAGGTCCTAATTGGTGTTTTCATGCTAACACCTCTCACAAAAGTTGTTCATATAACAACTAAGGCTCATTCTCTTCCATAAAAATGTAGAAATTAACAATGGAGGCTCTCATGGAAAAACTCTAAACTCCTCACCATATTTCACATTAGTCCCTTTATATGAAAGCTTAAGCTTTAGGGGTCTTAAAAGTACAATTATTTTCAAGAAAAGGTCTCTAGAACACTTACTAGAATGGATGAGAGCTTGCTAAAATTTTTGAGCATTCAAAACCCCTATTTGCTGCTAATTTTTGGTGGAAGATGAAATGAGAAAAGATGATATCTTTTTCTCTCCTTATTTTATTAATATTAGTCAAATAAGTCACCAACTATCACCAACTTTGACCAACATTGTCCATCTTTGTCTCCTATGGCCGGCCATGCTAAATTTGGGGGTCTAATTGCCTTTTAAAGACCTCCAATTAGCAATCTATGGCTATTTGGCACTTTTAGCTTATAGAATGGAACTTTCGCACTTTATACGATTTAGTCCTTTTTCGCGATTAAACACGAAATTGCAAAAATTAAAGCATCAAAATTTTCATGTACATATGCTATCATGTTCTAACTCATAATATATCATGAAAATAGATCTCTCGAATCTCAGATTAGTGATCCTGAGATCACTATTCTGACTAGCCCCTGAATCGGGCTGTTACACAAGAGTTACTGGATCGAGGATTTATTCGACCTAGTGTGTCTCCGTGGGGAGCACCAGTGTTGTTCATAAAGAAGAAGGATGGATCCATACGCATGTGCATCAGTTATCGGCAACTTAATAAGTTGACTATCAAGAATAAGTATCTCTTGCCGAGGATCGACGATCTGTTTGATCAGTTGTGAGGAGCTTCGGTTTTCTCCAAGATAGATCTCTATTTTGGGTACCATCAACTGATGGTTAAAGAGGCTGATGTGTATAAGACTGCGTTTAGGACTCGTTATGGTCATTACGAGTTCCTAGTGATGTCGTTTGGGCTGACGAATGCACCAACTGCTTTTATGGATCTGATGAATCGAGTATTCCAGCTCTACCTGGATCGATTCGTGGTGGTATTTATAGACGATATCTTGGTGTATTCGAGAACCGAGGATGAACATGATGCACATCTCTGAATTGTTCTGCAGATTTTAAGGGAGAAACAACTGTACGCTAAGTTCAGCAAGTGTGAGTTCTAGCTGCGAGAAGTGACATTTCTTGGTCACGTGGTATCTGCCGAGGGGATTAGGGTTGATCCTCGAAAAATTGAAGCCGTACTAGATTGGAAACCACCTAAGATCGTATCTGAGATTCGAAGCTTTCTGGGTCTGGCAGGGTATTACAGACGTTTTGTTGAGGGGTTTTCCTTGATTGCTGCACCTCTGACTAAGTTGCTGCGTAAAAGGGGTACCGTTTAACTGGACAGATAATCAGCAAGAAAGTTTTGAGAAACTGAAGAAAGTTCTGACTAAGGCCCCTGTCTTGATACAGCCAGCGTCTGGGAAGGAATTTACTGTCTACAGTGATGCATCACACATTGGATTGGGTTGTGTGCTGATGCAGGAGGGTAAGGTGGTTGCTTATGCGTCTCATCAGCTTAAGCCTCACAAGGCAAATTACCCAACTCATGACTTGGAGTTATCCGCGGTGATATTCGTACTGAAAATTTGGAGGCATTATTTATACGGCGAAAAGTGTATTATCTACACAGACCACAAGAGTCTCAGGTACCTCCTCACTCAAAAGGAGCTGAATCTTAGGCGCGAAGATGGATAGAGTCGCTTAAGGATTATGATTGCTCGATTGAGTACCATCCGGTAAGGCTAACGTGGTGGTAGCGACTTGACCGAGCCGTAGGGTCAGATCCGATTTGAGAGCAATGTTTGCTCGTCTCAGCTTGTATGATGATGGTAGCTTGTTGGATGAGCTGCAAGTTAAACCGACATGGACTGTACAGATTAAGGGTAAGCAGTTGTTGGACGAGTCACTGGTTCCTCGGTTCTGAAAGGTGGAGAAGGGGGAAACTTCGGATTTTGAGCTGAATAGTGAAGGAGTATTGTGTTTTCGTGGGAGAGTTTGTGTACCAAGGGATTCTGAGTTAAGGCAGTCTATACTGCAAGACGTGCATAGTAGTCCGTATGCTATGCATCCTGGCGGAAACAAGTTATACCGAAATCTTCGTAAGCTGTATTGGTGGCCAGGACTGAAACGCGAAGTTACTGATTTTGTGGGTAAGTGCTTGACGTACCAACAAGTTAAAGCTGAGCATCAACTGCCTTCAGGGTTACTGCAGCCAGTTAAGATTCCACTTTGGAAGTGGGAGAGAGTAACCATGGATTTTGTGAGTGGGCTGCCCTTAACGCCTACTAAAAAGGATTCATTATGGGTTATTGTAGACCGATTGACTAAATCTGCCCATTTTACACCAAATCGCATCGATTTCGTTGCTGGTGCCGCAAAGTTGTATGTGGCTGAGATTGTGAGACTACATGGGGTATCGATTTCTATTATATCTGACAGAGACCCTCGATTCACATCTCGATTCTGAAAGAAATTACACGAGGTGTTGGGTACTAGGTTGGACTTTAGTACTGCGTTCCATCCTCAGAGAGATGGTCAGTCAGAGAGGGTGATTCAGATACTGGAGGACATGTTAAGAAGTTGTGTCATTGATTTCCGAGATAGTTGGGAAGACTATTTGCCACTAGCAGAGTTCGCGTATAATAACATCTATCAGTCCAGTATTCAAATGGCACTGTATGAGGCGTTATATGGTCGTAGGTGTCGTACTCCTACCTGTTGGACTGAGCTGGGCGAGCGGCGAGTTTTGGGGCGAGAGTTGGTTTCTGATACCGAAGAAAAGGTGAAACTGATTCGAGACCGATTAAAGGAAGCATCTGATAGGTAGAAGTCTTACGCGGATCTTAAACGCCAAAAGATTGAGTATTCTGTGGGGGACTTCATATTTCTCAAGGTCTCCCCTTGGAAGAAGGTACTAAGGTTTGGACGGAAGGGTAAACTTAGCCCTAGGTTTATTGGGCCTTATCGAATACTGAAACGTGTGGGACCGGTTGCCTATCAACTGGAGTTTCCTCCAGAGTTAGATCGGATTCACGATGTGTTCCATGTCTCCATGCTGAGGCGTTATCGTTCTGATCCCACGCATATAGTACCAGTCGAGGAGATCGAGGTTGGGCCAGATCTGACCTTCGAGGAAGAGCCAATGCAGATATTGGAGCGCGAGGTTAAAGTACTGAGGAAGAAATCCATTCCGCTAGTGAAAGTGCTTTGGCGTAATCATAGTTCAGAATAAGCCACGTGGGAACCTGATGAGGCGATTCGACACCAATACCCTCACTTATTCTGACCAGGTAAATTTTGAGGCTGAAATTTCTTTTTGGGGGTAGAATTGTAATGCCCCAAAAATTTAGGGTCTGTAATTTTGTATGTTCTGACACAAATTGCTTGTTTGCTTTAATGGCTAAGTGATTTGGGTGTGTATGGGAGTGTTTGAGAAGCCTGGGCTCAAGTCTTGGCCTTTGCAAAATTTTTAGTTTTCCCTTAAATGAACCTGGACACTGACACTTAGGCCTTATTAGTTATAATGCTTGTTTTATGGCACAAAAAGAGCCTGTGGTGTAGTGGCAAGGTGGCGTGTGGTATAACTGAGAGGTCTGAGGTTCAAGTCCTGGGTTGCACAATGGAATGTTTATTTTGCTGTTTGAGCTGTGTAGGTAGAAGAGTTGGACTGAAACTCTGTAAGGTGAAGTTTGAATTGGTTTTGGATGGATTTTTGGAGAGATAGTAGGAGCAAATCGTGGAGAGGAGTATGGAGAGAGTTGTGGAGAGAATCAAGAAAGTTGAGGTGTGTAAGGAGTGTTGGTGCCGAATTGGTTTAGGGAAGCTCAGGAATTTGGGCTGTAGGCATTTTTCCTTATTTCAGTTTTGTGGGGTTGTGAAAGGAGAGTGTCGTAATTTTCCTTTGTGATTTTTACCATTCGGGAGTTATTTCGGGTTTTGCGTTTTAGCTATTGAGGTGACCAAAATTGCTTCTACTCTCTCCCTTTCCACATTTGCGAAATAGGTAACTTTCCTTTTGGTCTTATTTTCCTTTCTTTGCCGACCCTCTACTCTCCCAATAGTGCCGAATGCATTTCTCTTCTCTCCCCTTCCATTCTTCTATTTTCTCTCAAAGCCGAACCTACTTTCCATCTTCTTCTTCTCTACTCCTCACTCTCTCCCCATCTTAGTCGACTTTCTTCAAGGCTCTTTTGTGTATTTTCAGTTACCATCTTTTCCCTATTGTGCTTGGCAGAATCCTAAGCTATTCTAATCGGCTTCATCATCATTAATTTCGGTAAGTCTTTCAACTTTCCAAGCAAGCTAGTTCGTTAGCACTGTGTTTTAAGCCACTCTTATTTATCTGTTCTTAGGGTGTTAAAATCTCGAGAAGAGAAAAGAGGATTCACTTGTGTGTGGAGGCGTTCCAAATCTTCCCTCTACCAGCCGTTTGATCATTGGGATAATCATCAAGAGTGTGGAATCGTGTCTTGGACAACAATCTTAGAAGAGTAGGCCATATTTCATACCATCTTGGTAGGTGATGGTTGATTAAGTGTGGTTTAAGTTCTTGAAAATATTTGTTATTAAAGGGCTGACCGAATAATCGAATCAATGTAGGTTGGGGCCAAGAGGTGTTTCGCTAGCTTTCGTGAAAAATGTGTGTAATCACACTATCTCCTCTGCGAATCGGCAAAAGCTGAAAAGCTGAAACCTCGGCACATTAGGCCTCACGAGCGTGCGATCGCTCGTGTGGTAAACCGAGCCCATAATCATGGGCAGTAGACTGTAGAGGCCACCACGAGCGTTCTCGTGCTCTTGGGCCGTTATGGGCCCAATGGGCTCGTGGGCCCCACATGGAATAAATCCACGATAAGTAGCAAATACTGGATTGGGCTATATCGTTCGCATAGCCGTGATTGAACTTGGGCTAAATGGGCCACACGAGCGTGTGGGCCCACTTGGGCCGAAATTAGACTTTTGGCCCATTTACATCATTTTGATCATATAGGTTATCTGTGTCGCCGAGAAGCATCGTGGACCTTGGAAAGGTCGTTATCGTGACCGAAACCCTAAAGTAGGTAAAATGACCAAAAATACCCCTAAAGGGTAAAATTTCTATTTTTCCCTAATAGATGGAAATTACCATTTTACCCCAGAGGTAAGTCGATTGATGAATGCATATTATTGTATGGTATGCATCGAGTAGGACATACTACATACACGAGATATTTATGACATGGCATATCGCATGGGGTTGAGATCTTTGTTATGGAGGAAGTGTATTCATGGTGGCTTTGCCACAAATATCGATCATCGCGGCTTTCTTTGTTGCGAGCATCGATCATGGCGGCTCTATTGCAATATCAGCATCGTGGCTTTGCCACATATATCGTTATCGTAGCTCACTCTTTGCGTTATTATTCTTATTAGCTATGTTTCAATATTGGGTGTGTTGGTGGGTGGGTCGATTTTATCCCCACATGGTGTGTTGGTTGGTACGGGTGGTGTGTTGGTTGGATTGGGGTGGGTTGTATATTTGCACCATACTCGTCATTGTATTGGGCTTAGGCCACATTGACTCATCAGTAATGGGCTAAGGCCCACGTGTGATTGTTCTTGAATAGGGCTCGTGCCTGCATCATTATCGCATGATAGGGGATTACAAACCCGAGTTCTTGTAACTCACCCTTTTCTTTTAAGCCTGCATGGTAATCCCACCTTAGATGATTTGGAGCTACGAGGACTCGGAGGTGGCACACGTTCGCTAATATTTTATTTTAGACCTAGTTATTTAAAATTTTATATTGGGTTGATATTTATGTAATAAGGCCTCTGGTAATTTTAATTTCTTTTAATTGGGTTTAATTTCTTACTTTGAAACTGCCAAACTGATACAAACAAGTTTTCAAAAATAATAACTATTTTAAAAGACAAACACACATTTTCAAACTTCGAAATAACATTCATTAGAGTAGCTTTCGCGGGTTTTTAAACAACTAAGAAACCAACAGTAACAAACATGGCAATCGTTTAAAAACGATTTTATCTCAACAAGCCTGATTTCGAAAAACACTTCGATGTGACACGTCAGATTCGGTCGTAACTTTTAGGCCGGGTTTGGGGTGTTACATTTAGTGGTATCAGAGCCCGGTTGCAAAACTCGGCCGTTGAATGGGTTTTGAAAAGTCTTTCTGAAAGTGGATTTTAAAGATTTGAAATGTTCTTGAAAGATGTACAAGTGTGGCACACCGAGTCTCCAGCGTCAAATCTGTAAGTTCTCTAATTCTGATTACTGTTATATTGTGAAACTCTAAATAGAGGAAACTGAGACCGTAGGAGACTATAAACTGTAGTGAGACATCGATCTGCAAAAACAAACCCCTAAGGACTATTTTTTCATAATACATTTATTAATAATTACTGAAATTTTAATCTGATGCATAAGACTTTGTAATCAGATAAAGCGTATATCAAAATGAGCACAAGAGGTACTCGCAGAAGGGGTACACGGGGCCGCGGTAGAGGCCGAGGAAGTGCTCAGGCCGCATCGTCGGCATCGGGCCATATGCCTGCTGGGGAAGTGCTAGCCTCACCAGTAACTGAGACGGGGTCTTATGATCGAGCACCTAGGGATGATGCTCTATCCCAATCGATGCTCCGCCTTTTAGAGAGGGTTGCTGGAGCTAGTATTGGAACAGTGGGCCGAGGGTCAATTTCAGAGCGACTCCGGTCTAATGGAACAAAAATTTTTAGGGGTATTTTTGGAGTAGCCCCAAATGTGGCGGAGTACTGGTTAGAGGCTACCGAACGGATAATGGACAACCTTGACTGTACTACGGAGCAAAAATTAAAAGGGGTAGTGTCCTTACTGCGAGATGAGGCCTACCAATGGTGGCTCACCGTGAGAGGGGGCACGCAGGCCGACCGAATGAAATGGGATTTCTTTAAGGCGGCCTTCCAAGGGAAATATGTGGGCGCAAGTTATGTGGACGCCCGAAGAAGGGAATTTCTGAACCTGACCCAAGGAAATAAGACAGTGGTGGAATATGAGGCAGAGTTCTTGCGGTTGAGTCGGTATGCTCGAGGGATAGTAGCAACTGAGTATGAACACTGTGTGCATTTTGAGGATGGCCTCCGAGACGAGTTAAGGGTATTGATAGCTCCGCAGAGGGAGTGAGATTTTGCTATTTTTGTAGAAAAGGCAAAGATTGCTAAAGCGGTGAAGCGCTTGGAGCGCCAGAACCGTGAAAAAGATAAGGACAGAAATAAGAGGGATTTTGGGCCCTCAAGTTCATGTTGCTATTGCTAGACCGCAGCCTTGCGCTGATTGTGGGAGATCTCACCAGGGTGAGTGCTGGAAGAGGAATGGGGCGTGCTTCAGATGCGGGTGGATCATCAGGTTAAGAATTGTTCGCAGAGGCCTATTCAAATGCAAACAGTAGGACAGGGTTACGTTCAGCCAATGAGAGGTGGTTAGCAGCTACCGAGAGGCCGTAGGCAGGCCAGAGGGGGTAATGAGAGGGGACAAGGTCGTGGAGCCCCAGGCAGAGGTGCTGGTAACACTGAGGTGAGGCAGCCAACCCTAGTATATGCTGCTCGTCATAGAGAGAATGGTGATGCTCCAAATGTTATAACCGGTACGTTCCTGATTCATAATGTACCATACACTGCTCTGATTGGTATAGGGTCTACGTATTCATACATTGCATGTACTGTGTCTGGCACCTTGGGTATCTTGTGTGAGAGTATTGTTAATTAAATGACGGTGTTAAGTCCACTGGGATAGTCGGTTAGGGTAGAAAAATTGTTCAGAAATGTGCCCCTAAAGGTTCAAGGGGTTGTCTTTCTGGCAGACTTGATGGAATTTCCGTTTGGTGAATTTGACCTTATATTGGGTATGAATTGGCTGGTGAAACACCGTGCAAGTTTGGATTGTGCTGTTAAGCGTATGGTGTTGAGAACTACTGAGGATGAGGAAGTGGCGGTAATTGGAGAGCGAAGGGACTTCCTGTCTAATGTGATTTCTACACTAAGGGCCGAAAAACTGGTTAGCAAGTATTGAGGCATTTCTAGCCTATGTTGGAGTATTTGACTCTGAGGGTCATTCTATTGGAAATATCAGGAGAGTTAAGGATTTTTCTGATGTGATTCCTGATGAGCTCCCTGGGTTGCCTCCGAATCGCGAAATTGAATTTGGTATCGAGCTCTTTCCTGAAACAGCTCCAGTGTCCATCGCTCCTTATAGGATGGCACTAAAGGAGCTGGTAGAGTTAAAAGCTCAGATCCAAGAGCTACTGGATCGAGGATTCATTCGACCTAGTGTGTCTCCGTGGGGAGCACCAGTGTTGTTCGTAAAGAAGAAGGATTGATCCATACGCATGTGCATCGGTTATCGGCAACTTAATAAGCTGACTATCAAGAATAAGTATCCCTTGCCGAGGATCGACGATCTGTTTGATCAGCTGCGAGGAGCTTCGGTTTTCTCCGAGATAGATCTCCGTTTTGGGTACCATCAACTGATGGTTAAAGAGGCTGATGCGTATAAGACTGCATTTAGGACTTGTTATGGTCATTACGAGTTCCTAGTGATGCCGTTTGGGCTAACGAATGCACCAGCTGCTTTCATGGATCTGATGAACTGAGTATTCCAGCCCTACCTAGATCGGTTTGTGGTGGTATTTATAGACGATATCTTGGTGTATTCGAGAACCGAGGATGAACATGATGCACATCTCCGAATTGTTCTGCAGATTTTAAGGGAGAAACAACTGTATGCTAAGTTCAGCAAGTGTGAGTTCTGGCTGCGAGAAGTGACATTTCTTGGTGACGTGGTATCTGCCGAGGGGATTAGGGTTGATCCTCGAAAAATTGAAGCCGTACTGGATTGGAAACCACCTAAGACCGTATCTGAGATTCGAAGATTTCTGGGTCTGGCAGGGTATTACAGACGTTTTGTTGAGGGGTTTTCCTTGATTGCTGCACCTCTGACTAAGTTGCTGCGTAAAGGGGTACCGTTTAACTGGACCGATAAGAAGCAAGAAAGTTTTGAGAAACTAAAGAAAGTTCTGACTGAGGCCCCTGTCTTGATACAGCCAGCGTCTGGGAAGGAATTTACTGTCTATAGTGGTGCATCACACATTGGATTGGGTTGTGTGCTGATGCAGGAGGGTAAGGTGGTTGCTTATGCGTCTCGTCAACTTAAGCCTCGCGAGGCGAAATACCCAACTCATGACTTGGAGTTAGCTTGGCGTGATATTCGTGACCAAAATTTGGAGGCATTATTTATACGGCGAAAAGTGTATTATCTACATAGACCACAAGAGTCTCAGGTACTTCCTCACTCAAAAGGAGCTGAATCTTAGGCAGCGAAGATGGATAGAGCTGCTTAAGGATTATGATTGCTCGATTGAGTACCATCCGGGTAAGGCTAACGTGGTAGCTGACGCACTGAGCCGTAGGGTTGTATCCGATTTGAGAGCAATGTTTGCTCGTCTCAGCTTGTATGATGATGGTAGCTTGTTGGCTGAGCTGCAAGTTAAACCGATGTGGACTGTACAGATTAAGGGTAAGCAGTTGTTGGACGAGTCACTGGTTCCTCGATTCCAAAAGGTGGAGAAGGGGGAAACTTTGGATTTTGGGCTGAATAGTGAAGGAGTATTGTGTTTCCGTGGGAGAGTTTGTGTACCAAGGGATTCTGAGCTAAGGCAGTCTATACTGCAAGACGCGCATAGTAGTCCGTATGCTATGCATCCTGGCGGAAACAAGTTGTACCGAAATCTTCGTGAGTCAGATTGGTATTGGTGATCAAACGCGGGTTACTGATTTTGTGGGTAAGTGCTTGACGTGCCAGTAAGTTAAAGCTGAGCATCAACTGCCTTCAGGGTTACTGCAGCCAGTTAAGATTCCACTATTTTTTATTTTTGTTTAAAATTTATTTATATTGTATAATATATTATTTATTCTTGAATACAGTTTTTTTTATATGTATATTAAGTTATTATGAAAATGTTTTATTTAAAACTATAAACCATCTATTTATTTCAAATGTATTTTATTTATTCAAAATATACGTATATTATGCTTTTCATTATTTTACAACATTTATTTAATATTTGGTATATGTCATTGCATGAAAGGTTTAATTTTATATTAAATGTGTTCATATTTATTTTATTGTTTATTGTATTCGTTTATACCTCATCATGTATTTACAATTACTTTAGTGTAGGAATTATTATTTGTCATATTTTGTATTATTATTTCTTTATTGCCTATATTAAATGTTAGTATATTATAATTGCTTTTGATGTTTGATAATGTGTTAATATGATATTTTCATAAGATCATCATTTTAAAATAAAATGCATTTTGCAAAATTACCATATTTTATTTAAAGGTCTTAAAATAAGGCAATGTTTTGTATTTAGAAATTCGGGAAATAGTGCCCTAACGTGCTGGGTTGCGATTTTCCGTTTGGCTAAATAACTAAATATCCTTTTAACAAGTTTTGTAAATCATGAGATGATTATGATTACGAAGGTTTTAAAATATCGTGTCCTATCGTGCTGGATGTGATGTTTATATTCCTTCGGAACAAAGAAATCTCAAATTTTAACTCAAATTGCTTGAAGTTTTTAAGAAATCATATTTTTAAATACTTTTAAATTTCAAACATTTGGACATGATTCTATCGATTAGGTACCAATTTTTGGGCGTTATGAGGGTGCTAACCCTTCCTCATACGTAATCGACTCCCAAATTCGTTTTCTCGTATTTCGTAGACCAAAATCAAATGTTTTAAAATAAAACGTTTTACAAGGTGATCCAATCACACCTAAGTAAAAAGGGATTGGTGGCGACTCCCATTTTTGTTTTTAAAAGTCGACCCCGTTTTCTAAAACTAAAAAATGGTTTTGACAGCTTGGCGACTCCGCTGGGGACAATAAGAGAGTCAAGCCGTAAAATCGATAATTTCATGTCCTTTTGTTCGAATTTAAAATTTTGATTTTAAAAATATGATCCTTTTATTGCATGTGATTTTAAAATATATCTCTTTGCATTGCACTTCATGACCGTTGTGGTCACACCCTTAAGTGGGAGCGAGAAGCTATGCCTTCGTGAGGTTTTCACCTCCGCATGGGTTAGTGGATTGCTTCCGGAATACATCTGTACCTATGTCTTCGTGAAGTTTTCACTTCCGCATGGCCATAGGGAAATGTATTCCCCTGAACCGAACTCGATCCATATGAGCCTATAATGGGTGAGGATCGAGGAATCTGCTGGTTCGGGTACCTCAACTTTAGAGCTAAGCCACGTATAGTGATCCCTAAGAGCCAACCCTAGATAGAGTTATATTAAACCCTAGTGGTCACCCAGATAGGTGTTCTATGTTATTTATTTCACCTGTGCTAACGTTTTTTTTTATTTTGTTTTGATTGCATTGCATCCACATCATAGAAAAGAGGTGTTGATTCAAATTCGATTGCTAAATAGAAAAGTTTGTCATAAGGAAATGGATTTTTTTTGATAAAGTGGATTATAATACGATTGTCCGAATATGTTTCAAGCAAACACAACGAGAGAAGACTGATAGTCCGTGAAGGAATACATGATTTTATTGCTCAAGGATTCAAGCTGACAAAGACTATTCGAGAATCACCACGGCAAGGCTTTCTTGAAGAGGCTAATAAGCATTGCGAGGATAAGTGAGTAGTGAGTCGCGGCCCAGATCAAGCAAAAAGGAGCTAATAGGAGGCATCTATTAGAATTTTGCAAGATTTGACCTATGTGAAGAAGGGGATTGATGTTTTTGCTTGGAATGTGAGGGCATGGCCGTATATTTGATCCGTTTTATGTAAAGAAATTTGCTTTCTAGAAAAGTTTTTCTAATGGAATTGAATTTAGAATCAACGCCTCTTTCTCTTTGCATTCATGCATTTGCATTACATCATATCATATGCATTTAAGTCCATAGAGAGAGTCTAATTAGTTGAAATTATAACAGAGAGAGAGAGAGAAGGGAAATCTGGAAGCTGAACACCACTACGGTACACGTGCAAAGACAAGGAAAATGGATCAAAAACTTGAACAATTCCAGAGGGATATGCAAGACCAGATGCAGGAGCAAATGGCAAAGCTCCAACAAGAAATGAGAGATCAAATGTTGGAAGCTCAGAGGAGCATGATGGCTCAAATGGCCCAGATGCTGAGTGGGGCAATAGAGAAAGGGAAGGGTCCCATAGTTAACACTGATGACAATGAGGACTTTCCTCGGGGTTTCACCCCACTGCATGTACAACCTGAGGAGTACCCTCAAAGGCCACCTGTCACGATTAGGCCTCAACAGGGGCAAGCTAATACTAGACCACCTATGAACTTCCAGGTCAGCTCAGGATCTAACCCAGGAGATAACCCTGCCAATCCCGTTATCCCTGATTTGGACATAGCAGAGAGAGAGAGAATAAGAACTGAATCTTCAAGGCAGTTGGAGGATCGCTATAGATGGTTGGAAGAAAAGTTCCAGGCTTTGGAAAATGCTGATCATCACCATGGTATCGACGCAAAGGACTTGAGTTTAGTCCCAGATCTGGTGCTTCCTCATAAATTCAAGATGGCAGAATTCGAGAAGTACAATGGGACTAGCTGCCTTGAAGCCCACATCACTATGTTCTGTAGACGCATGACCAGCTATGTTAACAATGATCAACTCTTGATTCATTGTTTCCTAGACAGTTTGGTGGGGGCAGCGTCTAGGTGGTACAATCAACTCAGCCGCGCTAACATTAGCTCCTGGAGAGACTTAGCTCAAGCCTTCATGAAGTAATACAATCATGTTACGGACATGACGCCTGACAGAATCACTTTGCAAAACATGGAGAAAAAATCAAATGAAAGCTTCAGGCAGTATGCACAAAGATGGAGAGAGGTCGCCATGCAAGTTCAGCCACCACTCTTAGAAAAGGAGACTACAATGCGCTTCATCAATACCTTGAAGGCTCCCTTCATCACTCATATGATAGGAAACACCACTAAGAGTTTTGCGGATATAGTGATGGCAGGAGAAATGATTGAAAATGCCATAAGGGGTGGCAAGATTGAAGCAGGGGAAACCACTAGAAAGTCTGCTCCTACGAAAAAGGATGACGAGGTGAATAATACGAGTACATACAACAAAGGGTACTCAAAAGCAATTCATGTTAACTTGACCAAAGGTGATCAACTCTTTGGGCAACAAGGGTCGGTGAGACAAGAGTCGGGCACAAGGCAAAACTCTGAAAAGCTCCAATTTACGCCAATCCCAATGACATATAAGGAGCTATATCAAAGTTTGTTTAACGCACATGTGGTGTCCCCATTTTATTCGAAACCGTTGCAACCTCCATTCCCAAAATGGTATAACGAGAATGCCCAATGCGAGTACCATGCGGGAATAAAGGGTCATTCAATTGAAAACTGTACTATGTTTAAAAAGTTGGTTGAAAGGTTCATTAAAATGGGAATTGTGAAGTTCGACGATTCATCAAAACCTGATCACTTTGACAAGGCAGTGAATGCGATAATTGAAGGAGGAGACAAGAAAGTTGCGACCCCTTGAAGAAATCAGAAGCGAAGAGGGAATCGGGGAATAAAGTTTGTTGCCTTAAGCCTAGAGGCAATAAGAACCCTTTTGTGAAATAGGCTTGTGTCTTAAATTCTTATTTCAATAAAATGCATCTTTTTGAACAAATATCATTTTTTCTTTCCATGTATAGATTCTTTTATTTTTGGACTTTCTCTCGAATATTCTTTTATTCATTCATATCATACAAATAACCATTCTTTGAATAATTTATTCTTTAAAATCTTCCTTCGAACCTATAATAGGTCTCCAGCTATCAACGATGTGAGCAATGCTGCTACTGACTTAGAGTCTCCTTTCGAGTGAGATATGTGTCTAGAGGGATCTCAAGACTTTGAAAATGACAGAGATTGTGACCTATCTTCTGATTTGTTAAGGATGGTAGAACAAGAGAAAAAATAGATCCTACCTTACATAGGGTCATTGGATATTGCAAGCTTAGGAAAGGGGTGAAGATCGAAGCCCAGCTCACCACAAAAATAATGCGAGGCATCATTGAGTTATTTTCAAGAATTCAAAGATGTTTTTGCACAATCATATCAGGACATGCCTGGGCTACTAAGACGCGGGCTAAACATGAGGATCAGGAACTGTTGATCTACATAGAAAGGGATGGTATCAGTATGCCGTATTTAAGGAGACAAGATTCATGTGCCTTCTCCAGTTCTTCACAAATTTTCATATGTGGGGGCATGGATGTGATGGGGCCAATCTTGTCAAAAGCTTATAGCCAATATCGATTCATCGTCGTGGTCATCGTTTACTTCACTAAGAGGGTGGAAGTAGCTTCATATGCCAATGTTACGAAGTCGAAGTCATCAAATTCAAAGAAAAAAAGAGGAAAAGAAAAGAAAAAGGAAAGGATCAGATGCTAGCAAAGAATGCCATAAAGGATCACGTCTAATAATGCAAAACTATACAAAGTCAAAGTTTACAGTTTGTCCAAAGATCAGGCAGCATATCACAGTGCAGCAAAAGTTGCAAAAAAAAAAAATGAAAGGTGACTAAGACTTGTAAAGATTGGCATAAAGAAGCTATCATTTACTCTCTATGATTATCGAACGTTGACCAGGACCTTTGCCGGGGCAACATCTTACCCATTGGCTTATAGATTGGAAGCGTTTTTATCAATTAAACCTAACCGAAGGAAAGGTTAAAAGCTATTCATCACGGTCTAATGATGTGAGCTTACGACAAAGAGGTTCATCTTAGAGAATTCCACAAGGGGAACTTGATGTTGAAACAGATCTTTCTTCTACAAAACAATTTCAGAGGAAAGCATATGCCAAACTGGGAAAGACCTTAGGTTGAAAAGAAGGCTTATTCTGAAGGAGCATTGATATTGACCGAGATGAATGCCAAAGACTTGCCTAATCCGGAGAATTCAGGTTCAGTCAAGAAGGATTTTATCTGAAAAGGGAAGGGCCAAGGTGAAAACCCGCAAAGGGCGCATTGAGTTCAAATTCATTCAAAAAAAAAAAAGAGAAAAAAGAAAAGAAAAAGGAGAGGCCAAGGCGAAAACCCGCAAAGGGCGCTTTGAGACCAAAGGGGTTTTGAGCCGAAAACCCGAAAAGGGCGGCTCAAATTTTGATTAAGGATAGCCCATGTAGTAATCTTGCTATGCCTAAATTAATAGTGAGGAAGTATGCTACGTCTTGGGGCATTGACAAAGTACTCCAGATCCTCTAAACACGTATTGAGCTCAAAATGGTCCTCAAGAAGTTTGTACAGAGAAGCTCAGGCTGCGATATCTGGGGCACCTAGCTTCTATCTTACCCATTTTTGAATTTGCTATCTTTGATTACTTCATTCTTTTTAAAGATACACCTTAATCAATTTTCTTTTATAGCCTTGGCTACCTTTGCTTACTTTATTCTTTTCAAGATACACCTAAATCAATTTTCTTTTATTGCCATGGTTATCTTTGATTAACTTATTTGTTTCGAGCTATGCTCCTGATTAATTTCTCTCTCGTCCATTTTTGTAATCTTTTTCAAGCATCTTATATTGAAATAACGATTATTGGGCTCATGATACTTTCATAAAAGAAGTTCCGCATATTACTCTGGAAGCTTTAAAATAGTATAGGAACCTGAAACAGGACTATTGTTTAAAACTTACCAAGTCTAAGGGTTGGGAATATTGAAAGAGGATTATCTCTTTAGATTCTTATTAGACAAGACATTTTGTCGGTGATACCATTTTGACAAATGACGGGCAATGTCAACCCAAGTGGAAAAGGGGATCATTCTCAGGAAAGGAAAAATAATACCCTGCATTCATACATCTGATCATTACACCCAGGGAATGGTGTAACAGATCAAATTGATTGAGGATGATACAAATTCCATACCTCTGAGGGGTAACAGGATGGATGGAAGGAATCAAATGTTATTCCCCTGAGGTTGTAGTGAGAGGTACAAACTTTATGTCCCAAAAGGTACAGCGGAAGGGACTCTGAAATTACAGCGGGGCAAGCTTGCTGAGCAGAATATGATTGTTTCTTTGGGTTTTCTGTCAAAGATACCAGCTGAACGAGAAAGCATGGTAGCGCATCAGTGATAGAACCTTGATGAACTATGAGCAATGACAACCCATAAAGGATCATTCTCATATTTTCAATTAGGAACATTTGATTCATTCCGATCATTGTATCCTAATCGTCGTATAAAAAAAAAGAGGAAATCATTCTCATGACATTCTGCATTCATGCAAATGTCTCCCTAATATCATTTAGTTAGGAGCATTAGATTCATTCCGATCATTGCATCCTAATCATTATACATTTAAAAAATGGGATCATTCTCATAACATTCTGCATTAATGTAAATGTCATCCATAATACATTCGAGTCTACAGGACATGTCCCTCAGAGGACGGTGTAGCAAATTATAAAAGTTTAGATTTTGTTCCCTCAAGATGGTAGTGGAGCAGACTGAAGATTGAAGTCTTCCTGAAGATAGTAAGGAAGCAAACCAAAAAGTTCAGATTTTGTTCCATAGAGATGATAGTGGAGCAGGTTGAAGATTGAAGTCTTCCTGAAGATAGTAAGGAAGTAAATTAAAAAGTTCAGATTTTGTTCCCTCAAGATGGGAGTGGAGCAGACTGAAGATTCAAGTCTTCCTGAAGATAGTAAGAAAGCAAACTAAAAGTTCAGATTTTGTTCCATCGAGATAGTAGTGGAGTAGGCTGAAGATTGAAGTCTTCCTGAAGATAGTAAGGAAGCAAATTAAAAAGTTTAGATTTTGTTCCCTCAAGATGGTAGTGGAGCAGACTGAAGATTAAAGTCTTCCTGAAGATAGTAAGAAAGCAAATTGAAAAGTTCAGATTTTGTTCCCTAGAGATGATAGTGGAACAGGCTGAAGATTGAAGTCTTCCTGAAGATAGTAAGAAGCAAACTAAAAGTTCAAATTTTGTTCCTTCAAGATGGTAGTGGAGCAAACTGAAGATTGAAGTCTTCCTGAAGATAATAAGGAAGCAAACTAAAAGTTCAGGTTTTGTTCCCTCAAGATGGTAGTGGAGCAAACTGAAGGTTGAGGTCTTCTTGAAGATAGTAAGGAAGCAAATTAAAAAGTTCAGATTTTGTTCCCTCAAGATGGTAGTGGAGTAGACTGAAGATTGAAGTCTTCCTGAAGATAGTAAGGAAGCAAATTGAAAAGTTCAGATTTTGTTCCCTAGAGATGATAGTGGAGCAGGTTGAAGATTGAAGTCTTGCTGAAGATAGTAAGGAAGCAAACTAAAAAGTTCAGATTTTGTTTCCTCAAGATGGTAGTGGAGCAAACTGAAGATTGAAGTCTTCCTGAGAAAGTAAGGAAGCAAGTTAAAAAGTTCAGATTTTGTTCCCTAGAGATGATAGTGGAGTAGGCTGAAGATTGAAGTCTTCCTGAAGATAGTAAGGAAGCAAATTGAAAAGTTCAGATTTTGTTCCCTCGAGATGGTAGTGGAACAGACTGAAGATTAAAAGTCTTCTTGAAGATAGTAAGGAAGCAAACTAAAAGTTCAGATTTTGTTCCCTCAAGATGGTAGCGGAGCAGACTGAAGATTGAAGTCTTCCTGAGATAGTAAGGAAGCAGACTGAACAGTTTAGATTTTTTCCCCTCGAGATAGTAGTGGGGCAGATTCAAGATTGTAGATCTTGTATTCCTGAGTTTGCAGTGGAGCAGATCGAATATTGTAGATCTGGCATTCCTGAAGTTACAGGAAACGGATCGAAGATACTAGTCTGGTCTCCCTGAAGTTGCAGCGGAGCAAATAGCACTTTCAGCATTATCTCCTTGAAGTTGCAGTGGAGTTGGAAGCCATTCCAAGAAGTCGAGGCTCGGCCAAGACCGGGCAAAATTGGTTCTTCTATTGTCTTTGCTCTGTTCTCGTTTCTCGACAATTAGCAAAGAGGGGCAGCTGTAATAACCCATTTTGCCCAGGCCCATTCCAAAATATTAAAAAAAAATAATAATAACCAAAGTCCAGTTTTACAAGTCTATTTACAAAAAAGTAAACAGATAACCCAATGGCCCATTACACCCAATGGCCCAGACCCAAAAACCTACGGGGCCCAAAAGGCCCAAAACCTAAATCAGAAACTAGGGGTTCCGAAACCCTAAGTCTCCTTCGCGCCGCAAGCAAGCCTCGTGCCCGAGCCAAATGATCGTGCATGATCCAACGCCCGCAGCCTCGTCTAGCCTGTTCTCGCGCCGAAATCAGTGCGCATGTCGCCCCACCGCCGAGATCCTCGTCGTGGACCTGCACAAGAAAGGAAAGAAGACAGTAGCAAAAAATGGCAGCAAAGATAATTTCCTTTTTCATTGTTATTTTCAAAGGCTATAAAAGCCTGATTATTTTGTAACAAAAGGGGAGACACACGATACATACACAGAGAATACAAAATACACAAAAGAAAATACGCGAAAAGATTCGCAAAGAAAAAAAGAATACAATACAAGGGTTTTTACAGAGGTGATTTCTTATTTTCTATTCATGTTATATATTTCCATACATATTTCTCTTTTTTAAAAAAAAATAGTACGAATAATAAGAGGGATGCGAGTTTACCTTCCGACGGAGCTAAAAAAATCGATGTTTTTGGCCTCCGGCCACCGTCCGTGGTGGCGCGTGAGGCGCGTAGGTGTATGGACCAGGGGCCCGACGACTGGAATCCAAACAGGGGCGAAGGGAGGATTTCAGAGAATTCTCCCCAGTTTTTTTTTAAAAACAAAAACACAAATGATTTTTTTATTAAAAAGTGACTTATATAGAATAACAAAAACTACGCCGTTTTTTGCCTATAACGATAAGTATTAAAACGACGCCGTTTAGTTTTAAACCCGAAAATTGACCCGACCCTTACTCTGGGTGTAACATCCTGAATTTTTGGGCCTATGCGTTTAATGGGTGGATACGTTTAATGTGTTAATTTAAGTATTAGAGGTGCAAATTGGGCTAGGGAATAGGCCGAGGTCTTGGCTAAATATTTTGTTTAGGGACTATGGGGTTTAAATAAAGTATTGAGAGTGAAATAGGCATAATGGGCTTGTGGCCCAGGAACAAGAGCGCGATGGGAGAGAGGAGCTATAAGTGGCGCCAATAGGCAAAAGAAGGGGGCCTCAGTGTGGCCGCTTGGAGCCCAAGAAATTGGGCTAATTTTGGCAGCCCAAGGAGAGCTAGGGGGGACGGCAACAAGGCTAAAATTTAGGGATTTTTAATGTTTTATTTAAGTAGATAATGAGCGAGAGAAGAAAGGGAAGGAGTGGGGTGATGTAGGACTCTTTTGGATGTAAGTTCGATAAGGATAAGGAAAAGATGAGAGGCTATCCGGGAGGCTAGAGGTGGCCAAATTTGGACTCTGTGTGTAAAGGGGGACGGCTAGTTAGGGAAGAAAATGCCGAAATTTTGTGAGTTTTTAGAAAGCTTTCTCTCGATTTTCTCTCACACAAATCTGTTTCCATTCTTTTTCTTCCTAGCCAGAAATCTCCAAGCCTCTTTCTTGTTTTCTTTTCTTCTTCTTTTCTCGCTCGTAAACCGAAACTCCTCATTCAATTCTTCTAAAAAAAACCGAAAAACACATCTAGTTCATCTTTTGGGATTTTCTTAAAAGCGAAATTCCTAGATCTATACTCTTCTACGCTCGATCTTCTTCTTGGATTGCCGAATCTTTACGCAGGGGGTAACCGAAATCATCTGTAGAGGTAAATGTCGATTTGTGTATTCTTTAAGGCTTTTAGAGATCTTAGCCGAATGGCTATATGGTTAACTAATCGGGTGTTTTCTATCGTTTGCGGTATTCCGGGATTTGAAGGGGATTCAATCGCTTAGATTTCTAAGCCAGAGTTTAGTAGCCCTTGGATCGTATCACTTTCAAGATTTCAAGGTAAGGAGATCTGTTAATTTAAGCATATAATTTGGGTAAAACACTAACCCTGGCCGAATATAGGAGAGGCCTTATCTTTGCATTCTTAGGCTTTTGAGCAAAGTTGTAGACAAAAAGGCGATAGATCGATTAGTGAGGGTATCGACATAGAGAGAGTAGTACTATGTGTTATCGTGTGTGTAACATTCTCACACCATTTGGATTGCTTGTTAGTTTATGTTTATAAATCTGTTATATTCTCGCTAAATTAGAAATACCGGGCATGGTCATTGAAAACCCGAAGAGGGTAAAGGCGAATCACCAGGTTAGTGATCTCTGTCATTCTAAAGTGAATGTTTCTGTCGATTTGGTATGATGAACATGTATGCCGGTTTCTATGATTGCATGGGGTTGGGTGATTGATGAAAGGGGAAGTGTTCTGTTGTAGCGGCTTTTGCCATGATGCATTGTAGTGGCTTTTGCCATGATCTGTTGTAGTGGCTAATGCCATGATCTGACGATGAGCAGCTATCTGCAGCATGACTGCCATCGATGGTGTATAGCGGTGTGGGTTGATTGTAGAAATCCCCAATGGTGTGATTGGTAGGTAAGGGTGGTGTGTAGCGGATGGAAACCTAGGATTGGGTTGGGCTTTGCATATCTTCTGATATATTATACTCACATTACACATTGCGTGGGGCTAAGGCCCAATCGATGGTGCACGAGGGTTGCATCATCGAGTCTCGCGACTCACCCCATTATTTAACATCTTTCAGGTAGCACTTAGTGCATCGGACCGGGTTGGAGAAGAGCGCAAGGTGGCCATGCGAGGGATTATTTTGATTCAGCAAAAGACTTTACTAGTTTATTTATTTTTAATATTTTTAATTAGCGGGTTTAAATTTCATTGTAATAAGGCCATGGGCCACTAGCTTCATATTTTCGGTTGTTTTGGGCTTTTATTATTACTAGACATTCACATTTTACGTTTTAATTAAGTTAAGGCATGTATCAAAATTCGGTTTTTAATCCACTAAGGCATAAATATAAAATGTATATCTTTTACAAATCATCCAACCATTTAGTTTTCTCGAATAAAGTGTTGAACTCAAGAAAAATATTTTCCGAAATTGCGACATCTTTTAAAATCTCCCTAAGTGACATGCCAGATCCGGTCATGGTGTTTGGGCCGGGTTTGGGGTGTTACACTGGGATTCGCTTGTTTTCAGAAAGTGGGGAATTTACCCATTTGATCCTTCCGCAATTTCATCGTTTTCAATTTAGTTCAATTCAAACTTTTATCTTTTATTAAATTAACCCTGAAACTTATATTTCGTCTCAATCTGATCCTCGAGCCGTGTAAAAGCCAAAACCGGAACGACGCCGTTTTGAAAAAGATGCATAATTGCCATATTAGTCCCTGGGATTTAACGCGCGTTCTAATTTAATCCTTTAAATCTGTTTTAATTGCTATTTAATCCATGTTTTTCTTTGTTCTATTTTATTTTTATCCTTTTATTTCATTTTATTATTTTACATTATATTTAATTATTTTATTTTATTAAATGTTCTATATTATTTTCCTATATTTTTTAATTTATTAATAGTACGAAGTTCACATATATATATATTTCATATGTATTATTTTTTATATATATTTAATTATTATTATATATTATTTTACTTGGTTTAATAATTTATATGTTATTTTATAATTTATATATTATTTATTATATTATATTTTAATTTATATATTATATAGTATTATATCATATCATATATATATTTTTTGTTTTTGTTTAAAATTTATTTATATTGTATAATATATTATTTATTCTTGAATATAGTTTTTTTATATGTATATTAAGTTATTATGAAAATGTTTTATTTAAAACTATAAACCATCTATTTATTTCAAATGTATTTTATTTATTCAAAATATACGTATATTATGCTTTTCATTATTTTACAACATTTATTTAATATTTGGTATATGTCATTGCATGAAAGGTTTAATTTTATATTAAATGTGTTCATATTTATTTTATTGTTTATTGTATTCGTTTATACCTCATCATGTATTTACAATTACTTTAGTGTAGGTATTATTATTTGTCATATTTTGTATTATTATTTCTTTATTGCCTATATTAAATGTTAGTATATTATAATTGCTTTTGATGTTTGATAATGTGTTAATATGATATTTTCATAAGATCATCATTTTAAAATAAAATGCATTTTGCAAAATTACCAGATTTTATTTAAAGGTCTTAAAATAAGGCAATGCTTTTTATTTAGAAAATCGGGAAATAGTGCCCTAACGTGCTGGGTTGCGATTTTCCGTTTGGCTAAATAACTAAATATCCTTTTAACAAGTTTTGTAAATCATGAGATGCTTTTAATTACAAAAGTTTTAAAATATCGTGTCCTATCGTGCTGGATGTGATGTTTATATTCCTTCGGAACAAAGAAATCTCAAATTTTAACTCAAATTGCTCGAAGTTTTTAAGAAATCATATTTTTAAATACTTTTAAATTTCAAACATTTAGGTACCAATTTTTTAGCGTTATGAGGGTGCTAACCTTTTCTCATACGTAATCGACTCCCGAATCCGTTTTCTCGTTTTTCGTAGACCAAAATCAAATGTTTTAAAATAAAACGTTTGACAAGGTGATCCAATCACACCTAAGTAAAAAGGGATTGGTGGCGACTCCCATTTTTGTTTTTAAAAGTCGAACCCGTTTTCTAAAATTAAAAAATGGTTTCGACAGTTCTTTAAAATTTTCTTTTAAAAAACAATTAAATTGTTTTCATTTATGCCCAAATTAATTGTAATTATGTTTTAAACATCAACATATTTCAATTTTTAATTAACTGTTCTTTAAAACTTGCTTAATGTAATTATCTTGATGTTTTAATCTATTTTATTTATAATTTTTTGATTAATTGTTCTTAAAATGTTGGTTTTATTTCCAACTATTTTTATTTCATTTATGCCTAAATTAATTATGTTTATGTTTTGAATTGTTAAATCTTTTTACTAATTAATTATTATTTTTGGTTACTTTTGACCAACTAAATTGTAATTATGTACTTACTAAAAATAATAGTGATTACTTATGTAATAAGTATTCATTTATTTTTTTAAACAATTAAACCTATTTTTTTACTCAATTCCATCCATTGCTTATTTATTTGGAATTATGTTATGAATTTATCACCACCGAGTTTAAATTTATTTTTTCCATACAGCTTCAAACAGAGGAAAAAATTGTCCATGCAATTCTATCAAAAAATATAATTCGTTTAATAACATCAATAAATTTAAATTGCATGTATTTTCTCAATCTCGATGCAAAATGGTTGAAAGAAATTCTAACATGATGTTTCATCCCTTATTAATATCTTTTATTTTTACAGGAGTTATTAAATTTAGTAATACGTTCTTTTTCATAATTAGACAAAATAAAATATATTTTCTATATCATAAAGCACACATTTTTATATTATTATAAAGTACACTTGTTTTCTTATAAATTTTCCGTTATACTTGACAAAATCTTAAATGGTGAATTAATTGTCTTTTATTTACTTCCGTTTTGGATCTCAACTTGACCTATTTATACATTGTTATTGGGCATGGATTTTTTTATCTTTTATTTTACGAAAATCTTAATTTAACATTTCAGTTTACCCTAACAATGGCTATCCTTAAGCTTTTCTTCTCATTTCTAATGTTGATGATTTACTTAACTTGATGTGCCGATCTGTGAGATATACATTGATAGTCCAATCATTGATCGACATTCACCATTCTATGATGATATCAATGGTGCAGCACCCGTGTGTAAGTTTATATATATATTTTTCGCATATACCTTCGATATATATTACAAAAGATTTTTTTTCTCCACATGCATTAATAATCCGGGTCTTGGATAGACTTAATTAATACTACTAAATTTATTTCAAATTGTGTGTTGTTAATCTATGATTCATCTTAGATAATGAATTTAAAATGCGGTGATGTCAACAAATAATACTATATAGGTCAAAATTGTTAGATCTTTTATTTTCAATTGATTGGTTCATTCAAACGAGATATTAAATATTTAAAGAATGATTTGAATGTTAAACAAATATTAGGTTTAGTAAATAATCTATAATACTATGTATATAACTTAAAATGTATATAAGATGTAATCAAATTAACTTTAGATTGGGAATTTGCTATTTTAACAAAACATAATTAAAAATGGAGATTGATTTCGGAATAATAACTAATGTGGTTGTTTAAATTTTAATATCTATAGATGTTGAAGGAGGCGAGCCGATGGCTAAATCAGATGCAAAATCAAAATGTTGCAATAACCATCCTGAACTTGGGAAATGTATTCCTGGGGAAGATGATAACCCTGACAAAGATGGAAAATGTTGGAATTACTGCATTGCTGATTGTGAGAGAGGAGGTGTTTGTAAACTAATGTCGGATGGTCACCATGAATGTCATTGTGCTTGTTAATTTCCAATTTTCATCCAAATAAACTAATAAATCATATATCGGTCTAGTTATGAGATAATTGATGCTTATCTTTTGTAGAATATGTAATAAGCCATATGATATTCTGTCGAGGTTATGATAAAAGTAAGATATGTTTTTTCATTGAAAATTTTGGAGGGGATAGGCGATGTTGCAGATAAAAATGTTTTGAGATCCCTCCTACAAGTGACGCAAACTCAAACAGTTTGTGTTTGGCAACAAACAACATTTTGCTAACAAACAACAACTTTATCAAGTCAGCTATGACTTCGATGGTATATTTGACCTAAGAATTCCAAGGATGATATAAATATAATTAAAACACAATATCACGAACATGACATAAAATCATAGATTTCATATTCAATAATGATAATTTCCAATCATTAATATCAATCGACACGTAAATTTTTATTTAAATGAAGGGTATATTTTGAATTTTTCTTCCTACATGAAAAAAAATTATTAATTAAATAGATGATTAAATTTTTATACATTTATGTGCTTTTGAAAAAAAAATATTGTAATGCTCCATCATTTAAATTAAAGTTTGAATAAGTCCTTCTCATTTTTAAAATAAAAAAGAAGAAGAAGAAGAAGAGAAGCTCAACCATGTACATGGTAGTATATATGTATAGTGATTTACACCATAGAAAAACTAAGGACTGAAGATACGAGGGAGAGGAGACTTGGGAAAATAAATAAAAAGAGAGAGAGAGAAACTAGTGTAAAATGGGAGTAAAGGAAGTCAAAATGATGCTTGTAGTGATAATTTTTGAGGATTTTTAACCCAATTAATATTAAATACATAGAAGGGAAACTTCGTAAATATCACAGGGTGGGCCAATTTCATGCTAAACCTGATTTCAACCTACCAACCGACCATTTTCAAAAACGAACTTGAATTGAAACTCGATTTTTTTGAAAAGAAAAACCCTACAATCGGCTCAAAACCTATCAGTTTTTGGTTCTTTTCCATCCCTATTCAAACTCCTCTAGTTAGGGCTGTAAAATTTTTGTCACAACTAGTAACAAGTTCATCTTCCTGCTCAAAAATGGCGAGGAAATCACATATGGGAGAGGGATTAAAGTCAAAATACTCTCCCCTCACGTAGACCTTTATATAATTTTTGTACTCTTTATCAGCAATATCCTTCTTCAAGTGAGCCTAGAACTCTAGGACAATGTTCTTAACATATGGTGCAATGAATTTGGCAATAGACATGAGATTGCTTGCACTACTTTATCCTTTGAACAGTCTTCAAGATTGATGTTCTTTTCCTCAATCAAGTATGCATTGCAAAGTGTTCATCCTATTACGATCCATGTTCAGGGTTTAGGTTGCCACCCCAAGCAATATCGTCTCCAAGATCCAAATATACTTTCTCTCTTTGAGATTACAAAGTGCTTTACTAGTATATCGAACACTTGTTTATATTTAATTCTATTATTATCTATGTTTCATCATTGTATTCTAATTTATTGTTCTTTAAAATTTTCTTTTAAAAAATAATTAAATTGTTTTCATTTATGCCCAAATTAATTGTAATTATGTTTTAAACATCAACATATTTCAATTTTTAATTAATTATTCTTTAAAACTTGCTTAATGTAATTATCTTGATGTTTTAATCTATTTTATTTATAATTTTTTGATTAATTGTTCTTAAAATGTTGGTTTTATGTCCAACTATTTTTATTTCATTTATGCCTAAATTAATTATGTTTATATTTTGAATTGTTAAATCTTTTTACTAATTAATTATTATTTTTGGTTACTTTTGACCAACTAAATTGTAATTATTTACTTACTAAAAATAATAGTTGAAACACCCCACACCCGGCCCACGAGCTTGAACCGGATCTGGTATGTTCCTTAAATAAATCGGTTTTCAATGTTCTAAATGACTTAGAGAAAATTTGTGTAATTTTAAAAAAATTGTTTTGGGTTGGGCTTAATTTGAAACCTATTTAATAAATTCTGGAAATCCAACTTAAATAAGGTGACAAAATAATTTTTGGGTTTATCATTTTAAAAGAAATAAATTTACTTATCTTTAATCAAACATAATTTGTATCATATTTAAATAAAAATAAACAGGAATAAAGAAAATCCAACTGGGCCTTATGGCCTTATTACATCATTCAAACCCAAAATAAAGTACTAAAATTTCATAAAGTCCAAATTCCAAATAATTTCTTCAAGCGATGCTTGGCCACCTTTAACCAGACCCGGTCCATTACTGCTCATCACTGAAAAATAATTCCCCAACGAGGGTGAGTCAACAGACTCAATGTGTACATAGTACTAATTTCCAACAAATCAGGCATACAAGTCATATCAATATCATGTTCATACAAAATAAAGGATGATGCAACCCAAATCCAAACCTATTAGTCCATCCGCTACACACCACCCGTACCAACTTTGTACACCGCGGGGACTACTAAGTCGACCCTCCATCCGCTACACACCATCGAAGGCGATCAGCTGCGATCGACGTGCTCATCGCCCACTTATGTTGTGTCATTAGACATTTGTATTCACTTTGGATGTAACGAAGTTACCACTTTTCACTTTATGTGACCGTAGTCACCACTTTACGTTGGTGAGACCGTAGTCATCACCTTCACTTTCTTCCTCCACAAATATCCCGAATGCCCCAATTATTTCATAACATATTTCACATACTTAATTTTCATTCATGTTACTAATCACATGTTCAAAATATATCACATTCACAATCCTATCAAAAGTAGGAAACGTGCACAGGTACTCCTTACCACATTTGTGGTGCTTAGCCACATTCACATCTTGTTGCATATTTATATATTTAATGATTGCCATGCAATTTATTGAAAGTTAGTAAGAGTACACACCTTTTTCGCTTAATAGTTTCCGTGAATTCCGTAGAGAGCGATCTACCGATCTAGATCTTTCACTCCTATATTCGGCCATTAATTAAAACATATAAATAAACCTATTTGGTCTTAAAACCAAATCCTACTAGAAGTAGAATTACTTACCTAGTTGCCGAATTGATTTAATCAAGTCCCAACGATTGCTAGAATTCCTCTTCCTTGAAATCGGCTAATACTAGGTATGTAACCATGTCGAGTTTTCGGTTTTTGAAATAATGGAAAACACTTAAACAAATTATGCCTTGGCCGAATATCCCTTACCTTATGATGGGATTCCAAATCAAGAGGATTCCTTTATAAGCCTGTTGAAATCCTATAACTCCGTGTTAGATTAGATCTAACTTTGAAAACGTGAATCATAATCTTTAACCACATATTTATATTTATAATCCTTACCTTAGATCCTTAGATTTCCGAAAGATCCCCTTTTGATGTTGTGGATGATTGCCCTCTTTCTTAGAATCCACAAAGATTCAAACTTAACAAAGAGAAACGGAGAAGAAAATAGAAGAAAAAGAGAGGATTTTTGCTTAATGAAAATTCGGCAGAGAGGGGTTTTGCCTAGGAGAATTTTCGTGAGAGAGGAAGAGGAGCAAATGTTGATGAGTAGCCCTCCTGTCCTCCTTTTATAGCCAAAGTTATCACCTAGGAGTCCTTTACTTGGCCACCACTCCTCTTTTTGATAATATTATCTCTTTTATTTAAAAGATAAAAGCCTTTAATCCATCAATTATCTCCTCAATTATCTCATTAGAAAATAATCCTTTATTTATCTCTTATTATTCACATATTTATGTGAATAAAACTCCTTTATTTATCTCTTATTATTCACATATTTATGTGAATAAAACTCCTTTATTTATCTCTTATTATTCACATATTTATGTGAATAAAACTCCTTTATTTCTCTCTTATTATTCACATATTTATGTGAATAAAACTCCTTTATTTCTCTCATATATCCAAGTTTCCCGAAAATGTTCAAGTTTCCATTTTTGGATCATTTCCAAAAATGTTTAGGTTTCCAAAAATGTCTAAGTTTCCAAAATGTCCATTTCCATTTCCATTTTCATTTCCATCTCCATTTTCATTTCCATTTTCATTTTCATTTCCATTTTCATTCATTTCTAGGTTTCCAAAAGTATCAAAAATTTATTCATAATACTTAAGACTTGTCATTTCATACAATTGATCTGAAAAATGCATAGGCCCTTCCTAGGATGTTTACAGTTCTACCTTCTTAAATAAAATTTCGTCCTCGAAATTTCCTAACTAAACGATTGAGGGTATTTTTGTCGCATTGTCTCTTACGGCTCCCACGAAGCTTCTTCCGATCCATGATTGCGCCATAACACCTTGACTAAAGGCACCGACTTCTTTTCGTAGTGCTTTCACGCCACGTTCCAAGATCCGAATCGGCTCCTCCTCGTAGGATAGATCGGCCTTAACTCCACTTCTTCAACGGGTACCACATGAGACGGATCCGATCGATAGCGGCGTAGCATGGACACATGAAATACGTCGTGCATTTGATGCAACTCTGGTGGCAACTCCAATTGGTATGCCACCGCCCAACTCGCCGATGCTTGATAGGGCCCTATAAACCTTGGGCTTAGCTTCCTTTGCTGCGGCCGAACCGCATAACCTTCTTCCAAGGTGAGACCTTTAGAAACACTTGGTCTCCTACTTCAAACTCAATTTCTTTCCTCTTAAGGTCCTGCGTCACGACTTACGTCTCATCGAAGCTTCTTTCAACCGTGTCCGAATTAATTCCACCTTCTCCTCGGTTTCCGCCGAGTAACTCTGGACCCAAAGCGCGGCGTTCTCTCCTAACTCGGTCCAACAAGTTGGTGTTCTACATTTCCTTCCATACAATGCTCCGTATAGTGCCATCCGAATGCTTGCTCGATAGTTTGTTGTTGTAGGCGAACTCGGCTAGAGGCAAGTAATCTTCCCAACTTCCTCGGAAATCCATCACACTGACCTCTTAGCATATCTTCCAACACTTGTATAACCCGTTCGGATCGCCCGTCGATTGTGGATGAAAAGCCGTAGTGAAGTCTAGCTTAGTGCCTAATGCTTGATGAAGTGCTTTCCAAAATCGAGACGTAAACCTTGGGTCTCTATCGAGAGATGATCGACATCGGTACCCGTGTAGCCTCACGATCTCCGCCACATATAACTTGGCTAACTTTTGAAGGGAATAGTCGATCCTCACAGGATAAAATGTGCGGACTTGGTCAAGCGGTCCACTATCACCCATACCGAGTCCTTCTTAGTGGGCGTAAGGGAAGCCCACTAACTAAGTCCATGGTAATTCTTTCCCACTTCCATTGGGGAATCTCAATTGGTTGAAGCAATCTGATGGGACTTGGTGTTCCGCCTTTACTTGCCGACATGTCAAACATTTCCCCACAAATTCAGTCACCTCTCTCGCTTTTGTGTCGACCACCAAAATTGTTCCCTTAGATCTCTATACGACTTGATGCCTCCGGGATGCATAGCATAAGGACTACCATGCGCTTCCGAAGAATCCTTTGTCTCAACTCCTTATCCTCGGCATACAAACCTTTTCCTTGTAGCACACAGTACTCCTTCATCATTGACGCCATAATCCTTTAATCCTCCTTGCCGCATTTGTCGTAACTTAGTACTTAAGTCCTTATCCGCCAACTGTCCCTCTTTCACCTCCTTGACCAGGTTGGCTTGACTTGTAACTCGCCAACAAAGCTCCGTCTTCATACAAACTTAAGTGAGCGAACAAAGCCCTTAAATCCGACACAACCTTCCTACTTAGGCGTCGGCTACCACATTCGCCTTGCCGGATGGTATTCTATCGAAGCAGTCATAATCTTTCAATAACTCCACCCACCTTCGTTGCCTCAAGTTCAACTCCTTACGAGTCAACAAATACTTAAGGCTTTGGTGGTCCGTGTAATTATCGACCTTTCTCCATAAAGGTAGTGCCTCCAAACTTTGAGGGCGAAAACCCGCGCCATGAGTTCCAAGTCATGAGTTGGGTAGTTCACCTCATGCGGCCTTAGCTGTCGAGATGCATAAGCGACTACCTTTCCTTCTTGCATTAGCACACGACCTAACCACGTGTGCGAAGCATCACAATATACTACGAAGTCCTTACCGCCTCCCATTTGAATTAACACCGGAGCTTCACAAGACCTTTTAAGCTTTTCAAAGCTCTCCTGTTGCTTATCCGTCCACACAAACGGTACTTCCTTCCTTAGTAACTTTGTCAAAGGTGCGGCTATTGACGAGAATCCTTCCACGAACCTTCTGTAATAGCCTGCCAAGCCTAAGAAACTTCTGATTTCAGCCACCGACCTAGGTGATTTCCAATCCAACATCGCTTCGATCTTCCTAGGATCCACTCTTATTCCTTCTGCGGATACCACATGTCCTAGAACGCCATTTCCTTGAGCCAAAATTCGCACTTATTTGAATTTGGCATAAAGCTTCTTTTCTCTTAACACTTCTAACACAACTCGGAGATGCTCATCGTGCTCCTCCTCCGTCTTGGAATACACCAAAATGTCGTCGATGAACACCACGACGAATCTATCCAAGTAGGGTTGGAAAACCCTATTCATCATATCCATGAACGCGGCCGGTGCGTTCACAACCCAAACGGCATCACCACAAATTCAAAATGACCGTACCTTGTCCTAAAAGCGATCTTATGAATATCGGCCTCCTTCACTTTGATTGATGATACCCCCACCTTAAGTCGATCTTTGAGAACACAAATGCCCCTTTGGTTGGTCGAACAAGTCATCTATCCTTGGCAAAGGATACTTGTTCTTGATGGTCGGTTTGTTCAATCGACGATAATCTATGCACATCCGCATAGTTCCATCCTTCTTCTTCACAAAGAGAACCGGTGCTCCCCACGGAGACACACCGGGTCGAATGAACCCACGATCCAACAACTCTTGGATTTGAGCCTTGAGCTCCACTAACTCCTTTGGTGCCATTCGGTGAGGGAGCGATTGACACGGAGCTGCTCTCTGGTAGCAAATCTATTCCAAATTCCACTTCTCTATCCGGGGTATTAGGGCAACTCCTCCGGAAATACATCCTCAAAATCCCTTCTTGTTCTAACTCCCTTGACACCTTCCTCTTCTCCTCTTAACGCACTCACGAAGGCTAAGAATGCCTTACATCCTTTCTTAACCATTTTCTCGGCCTTGAAAGGTCGAAACTACGTTAGACAAGTAGTTCCTCCTTTCTCCGATCATCACTACTACCTCATCTTCCGGGTTCTTAGTTCCATACGTTTAGCCGCACAATCCAACACGGCTCGATGCTCTACTAGCCAATCCATTCCAAGTATAAGCTCAAACTCTCCGAAGGGTAATTCCATTAAGTCGGCCAGAAAGTTCACTCCCGAATCTCTAGGGGTACATTCAGAAAGATCCTATCTATCCTCACCGTTTGGCCTAAAGGGCTTACTACGCTTATCCGCCTATCGTAAAGTTCGAGTCTAGGCCTAGTGTTTCAACCACACTACATGCAACATAGGAATGAGTTGAGCCCACATCAATAAGAGCAAAATAGGGTTTGTCATGAATAAAGAACGCACTTCGGTTATAACATCCGCGCGTCTCCCTCTTCCCTCCCGTGAACGCGTAAACCAAACCCGGTTGCCTTGCTTGGCGTTAGTCGCACACTCGGCCCCGAGCCCACGGCCTCGCCACTACCTCTGTTGGTCGACCCACGACCTCTTTGAGGTCGGGCTGTCCGCCTCTACCACCTGGTTAGCATTCCGAGTGCTGGTTGGCTCTCATCTAATAGCTTGGGGCAATCCTTAATCATATGGTCCTTGGACCCACACTTGAGACATCGTCCCGCCTTTTCCAACACTCTCCCCGTGCTTCCTTCCACAATGTTCACAAGGGCGAAATTGCCGGCCCTCACCCACTGTTGACTTTGTGGCTGTCCAACTCTAGGCCTCTTGTGGCCTTTTCGGATGGCCCAAAACCTCTTTTGGGCTTATTTCTCGTCCCACACCGCTTGGTGGCGCCCTTAATTCCTCACCACTTTAGCCTTTTCCACCAAGGCAGAGAATTCCCGCCTCCGATGCGGTGCTATCAAAAGTCTCAAATCGTCCCTAAGTCCGTCCTCAAAACGAACACAGCTGTTCATGCTCGATCGCCACTACTCCTCGGGCATATTGGCTCAACCTCAAGAATTCCGCTTCATATTCTGTGGTGATGACTTACTTCCTTGTACCAACCCCCTAAAAGCCTTCCTTTGCTCATCTATATACTGGTTCCCACATACTTCTTTCCGAAATGCTTCCTTAGCATATTCCTGTGTCGATCTTCCGCCGTGGCACCGCCTCCGAACGGTTAACCACCATTGATACGCTTCATCGCAGAATGCGGTGCCGTCATCCCTTTCAACTTCTCCTCGGGGTCAAGTCGAGCTCATCCATGATGCGCTCGGTTGCTTCCAACCAAGACTCGGTATCATCGGGTGCCACTCCCGATACTCCTCTAAACATTTCACTCCATTAGCACGGAGCCGCTCAGCATGGACTTACGATTTCTCGAATTGTTTCTGCACCACCACCAATTCCAAAACTCGCAAAGATGACTGCGACACAGCATCTTCCCCTCATGCGAGCTCTTTGCTCAACATTGACAATTTGGGGTGATGGTGGTGGTGGTATCTCATTGTCGAACCTTGTCCCGATCTAATGGTCATCCTTCCTCTACCTCTTCCACGGCGACCACGTCCTCTTGAGCTCATTATCGATTTAGATCCGATTAAGGAATTTTATGTATTAGTATTCTTGTTTCACTTATTACCCGCGATGATATCTTATGAAGAAGAGTTTAAGAGTGGTTCTTTCGTATTCATACATGCATACAGATCTTGCATTCATTCATTCATCCATCAACAAATATGAACTTTCGCTCATTCAAAGAAACGTTGTAATTCTTGTTGTTGTTTTCGTTATTTTGCTTTTCCACTACCTGTGGGCATTTTCGTAATTTTATCCTCTGGGGTATTTTCAGTAAATTTTCAAAAATAAAAAGTTCCTGGTGATTTTGACGAAAGTATTTTGGTACTTCTAAAGTTCCGGGAAATTTTGGAAGAATTTTGAAATCCAGGGTATTTCGGTAATTTTTGATCTCGGGGTATTTTGATAATTTTTCCAAAAATCGGTAAATTTGTAAAATTTATTAAGTTAGGATATTTTCCAAGATTGTAAAACATTGAGGGTTCCTTTGAGAGTTACACTTTTCAAAGCAATGATATTGTAAAAATTTTGGAAATCGTGGTCGTTTTGGTAATTTTGTAAGTTAGAGCAATTTTGTAATTTTCCAAAATCAAGATAGTTTGATATTTTACAAATTAGGTTTTTTGAACATTTGATAAAGTAATGAAATTTTGTTAAAACTATGGGTGGTTTGGTCATTTTATAAACCAAGGGTATTTTTTTTTTTATAAAAGAAAAGCGGCTAAGTCCCTTTCGGGTTTTATTCTTTGTGTTTAGCCTATGACCGAGCCCTCTTGGTCGAGGATGAACCAAAGCTACGCACCAGGCGGGATTCGAATGAAGAGGAGGTGAGTCACGCGATCGCTTAAATACCAAGCTCTCACCGACCTTTCTAGACATGCGCTGCAGAGGTTGCCACACCACCGAGCCTTCCGAGTTAGGGCGAACCGAAGCTCACGCACGGGCAGGATACCCTACGAAGAGGAGGTGAGTCACTAGGGACCGCTTAAATACCGTGCTCTTCCGGATCTAATCCTAGACATGCGTGTGGGGTTGCCACACCCTAGCTTAATAACTTAGTCATAGGTTTGTTAAGTTCATTAAGTCTTATGAGTTTCAAGTGTTTGAGTAGTCTAATCCTAGGGTTCAAGTTCCTATCACACTATTCTACGTTCCATGCCTTTTCTACCCTTTTACAATTCATAATTCACATAATCACGGATGGTTAAAGGTACTTACCGGTGGATCATGGGTCGGAGACTTAGGTGCCATGCCATAAAACCTGCTTATTTCAAAGAAATTCATTTGGGCTCGAATTGAAAACGTTTTGGGCCTGAGCCCACAGGCCGAGAGTTTTAAAACTGGGCTCTGATACCAACTGAAACACCCCACACCCGGCCCACGAGCTTGAACCGGATCTCGGTATGTTCCTTAAATAAATCGGTTTTCAATGTTCTAAATGACTTAGAGAAAATTTGTGTAATTTTAAAAAATTGTTTTGGGTTGGGCTTAATTTGAAACCTATTTAATAAATTCTGAAATCCAACTTAAATAAGGTGACAAAATAATTTTTGGGTTTATCATTTTAAAAGAAATAAATTTACTTATCTTTAATCAAACATAATTTGTATCATATTTAAATAAAAATAAACAGAATAAAGAAAATCCAACTGGGCCTTATGGCCTTATTACATCATTCAAACCCAAAATAAAGTACTAAAATTTCATAAAGTCCAAATTCCAAATAATTTCTTCAAGCGATGCTTGGCCACCTTTAGCTCCTGCCGACCCGGTCCATTCTCGCTCATCACCAAAAATAATTCCTCAACGGGTGAGTCAACAGACTCAATGTGTACATAGTACTAATTTCCAACAAATCGGCATACAAGTCATATCAATATCATGTTCATACAAAATAAAGGATGATGCAACCCAAATCCAAACCTATTAGTCCATCCGCTACACACCACCCGTACCAACTTTGCATAATCGCGGGGACTACTAAGTCGACCCTCCATCCGCTACACACCATCGGCGGCGCGCTGCAATCGACGTGCTCATCGCCCACTTATGTTGTGTCATTAGACATTTGTATTCTTTGGATGTAACGAAGTTACCACTTTTCACTTTATGTGACCGTAGTCACCACTTTACGTTGGTGAGACCGTAGTCATCACCTTCACTTTCTTCCTCCACAAATATCCCGAATGCCCCAATTATTTCATAACATATTTCACATACTTAATTTTCATTCATGTTACTAATCACATGTTCAAAATATATCACATTCACAATCCTATCAAAAGTAGGAAAGCGTGCACTGGTACTCCTTACCACATTTGTGGTGCTTAGCCACATTCACATACTTGTTGCATATTTATATATTTAATGATTGCCATGCAATTTATTGAAAGTTAGTAAGAGTACACACCTTTTTCGCTTAATAGTTTCCGTGAATTCCCGTGAGAGCGATCTACCGATCTAGATCTTTCACTCCTATATTCGGCCATTAATTAAAACATATAAATAAACCTATTTGGTCTTAAAACCAAATCCTACTAGAAGTAGAATTACTTACCTAGTTGCCGAATTGATTTAATCAAGTCCCAACAGATTGCTAGAATTCCTCTTCCTTGAAATCGGCTAATACTAGGTATGTAACCATGTCGGTTTCTGGTTTTTTTGAAATAATGGAAAACACTTAAACAAATTATGCCTTGGCCGAATATCCCTTACCTTATGATGGGATTCCAAATCAAGAGGATTCCTTTATAAGCCCTGTTGAAATCCTATAACTCCGTGTTAGATTAGATCTAACTTTGAAAACGTGAATCATAATCTTTAACCACATATTTATATTTATAATCCTTACCTTAGATCCTTAGATTTCCCGAAAGATCCCCTTTTGATGTTGTGGATGATTGCCCTCTTTCTTAGAATCCACAAAGATTCAAACTTAACAAAGAGAACGGAGAAGAAAATAGAAGAAAAAGAGAGGATTTTTGCTTAATGAAAATTCGGCAGAGAGGGTTTTGCCTAGGAGAATTTCGACAGAGAGGAAGAGGAGCAAATGTTGATGAGTAGCCCTCCTGTCCTCCTTTTATAGCCAAAGTTATCACCTAGGAGTCCTTTACTTGGCCACCACTCCTCTTTTTGATAATATTATCTCTTTTATTTAAAAGATAAAAGCCTTTAATCCATCAATTATCTCTCAATTATCTCATTAGAAAATAATCCTTTATTTATCTCTTATTATTCACATATTTATGTGAATAAAACTCCTTTATTTATCTCTTATTATTCACATATTTATGTGAATAAAACTCCTTTATTTATCTCTTATTATTCACATATTTATGTGAATAAAACTCCTTTATTTCTCTCTTATTATTCACATATTTATGTGAATAAAACTCCTTTATTTCTCTCATATATCCAAGTTTCCCGAAATGTTCAAGTTTCCATTTTTGGATCATTTCCAAAAATGTTTAGGTTTCCAAAATGTCTAAGTTTCCAAAATGTCCATTTCCATTTCCATTTTCATTTCCATCTCCATTTTCATTTCCATTTTCATTTTCATTTCCATTTTCATTCATTTCTAGGTTTCCAAAAGTATCAAAAATTTATTCATAATACTTAAGACTTGTCATTTCATACAATTGATCTGAAAAATGCATAGGCCCTTCCTAGGATGTTACAATAGTGATTACTTATGTAATAAGTATTCATCTATTTTTTTAAACAATTAAACCTATTTTTTTACTCAATTCCATCCATTGTTTATTTATTTGGAATTATATTATGATTTTATCACCACCGAGTTTAAATTTATTTTGTCCATACTGACTTCAAACAGAGGAAAAAATTGTCCATGCAATTCTATCAAAAATATAATTCGTTTAATAACATCAATAAATTTAAATTGCATGTATTTTCTCAATCTCGATGCAAAATGGTTGAAAGAAATTCTAACATGATGTTTCATCCCTTATTAATATCTTTTATTTTTACAGGAGTTATTAAATTTAGTAATACGTTCTTTTTCATAATTAGACAAAATAAAATATATTTTCTATATCATAAAGCACACATTTTTATATTATTATAAAGTACACTTGTTTTCTTATAAATTTTCCGTTATACTTGACAAAATCTTAAATGGTGAATTAATTGTCTTTTATTTACTTCCGTTTTGGATCTCAACTTGACCTATTTATACATTGTTATTGGGCATGGATTTTTTTTATCTTTTATTTTACGAAAATCTTAATTTAACATTTCAGCTTACCCTAACAATGGCTATCCTTAAGCTTTTCTTCTCATTTCTAATGTTGATGATTTACTTAACTTTAGTGACGGCTGATACGCAGATATACATTGATAGTCCAATCATTGATCGACATTCACCATTCTACGATGATATCTGTAAGAGCCCAATTTTGACCGGGCTGGAATAAAAAGAAAAAAACAAAATAAAAAATAAATGTCCACTTTTAAAGGTCCATTTTACAAAGCCAAAGCCCACTAAACTACAACCCAAACAAACCCGAATTACCTAGACCCTAATCAGACCCAAGCCAAACGCAGCCCAAAAGGCCCAATGCCTAATAGCCTTCAGTGCCCTAGGGTTTCTGGAAACCCTAGGCGTCGCAAGGACCCCAACAGGAACCCGATCGTCGCGCCACAAACTTCGCCAACAGTCGCGCCGCTTTAGTAGGAGACCGATCGTCACGCCAGCAGCTCCTCGATCATGTCGCCAGTCACGCCGCGATCCGTGCTTAGCCACCGTCCTCCGCCTTCAACCTACAAAGAAAGGAAAGTACCAAAGCAGAAAGGAACAAATCGCAACAAAAAAGGAAAGAACAGATATAGAAAGATATATTTTCCTTTTTGTTTTTGTTTTTTGGGTTATAAAACCCCTTGTAAAATCTGTAATAGGAGGCATACGAACACAAATACTGTCACAAATTACAGAGAAAAACACACCGATTCACGAACACACAGAAAGCACAAATTTGCACCAAAACAGTGGGCACAAAATACTGTCAGAGAAATCAGGAAAATAAAATACTTCGATTTTTTCAGAGGTGATTTATTATTCTTTTTTTTGTTTTATTTTCGTTATATATATATATATATTTGCGCAGATATAACTACTTTTTTAGAAAAAGAATAAAGGGAAGGAGGTTTACCTTTCGGAGATGACCGGAAACGGAGGTGTTAGGCCTCCGGCCACCGGCCACGGAGGCGCGTGTAGCGCGTGGCCCAAAAATCAACGACCAGAGCTCAGGCGAGGGCGAGGGACAAGGGACGAGGCTCTCTCTCTCTTAGAGGGTATTCAAAATTTTTTTAAACACTTAAGTTAAATGATTTTTTTTTTATAAAACTGACTTTTATAGGCAAAACGGAACTGCATCATTTTCGTCCAGCATGACCTGCGTGTTGACCCGAATCTGAACAGGGTCCGCGTGTTTTCAAAAAAAGGGAGATTTATTGTAACACTCCAAACCCGGCCTAGAAGTTAGGCCCGAATCTGGTGTGTCACATGGAAGTAAAAACCATCTTTGCGATTATTAAAAACTTGCTTGAGAAATACAGCCTCTTTGTTAAAACCAAAAACACTTAAGTAATTGTTAACTACTTGAAAACATAATAATCTTTAAAAACCTTTTCGTTTGCGGAAGCATATTTGAAATAAACAATTTACGAAAATGTGACGTTTATAAATAGAGTTGCAGAAGCATTTTGAAAACGTTGTGGAAACGTAGATAAAATACAAGTATTTTGAGAGGTTGTTTGATAAATCGATAATCGAAACTAATGATCTTACAAAACCGTGACTTTTGGAAATATCGTTAATAGTTCGAGAGAAAATATGTAACATCCCCAAACCCGGCCCATTCACTACGACCGAATCTGGTTATGTCACTGGGAAAAGACGGTTGAAAATCTTCTTAATTTAAAATAAAACATCGTAGTTCTTTGAATTTTGGAAAACATATCTTTGGAATAAAACTTTGCTATTAAACTCATTCATTTTTAAAACTTTAGTTTATAATATCCAATTTGAATAAATAGGTTGCAAACCATAAATCATTTTCACGTAGCAATTTAATTTAAATAAACCATAGTTAAAGTAATACCAAAAACATAAAATGGCCTTTATTACAACCCAACAATTCAAATAAAGTACTTATATCAAAATCAAGCATGAAATAATTGAACATCATCTTGGCATGGGCCACCTTGTCCTCTCCGATCCCGGTCCGACTTTATGCACTACGAAATGGTTAAGGAAAAAGGTGAGTCACCCGGACTCGATGTGCTACCCTTTTTCCGGATTAGCAAAATATCACATACAAACATAATCATGATCATCATGCATCCCAATCATATGCACCCAATCCTAACCGTCCATACACCTTTTCTACCCCGTGTGGTACCAAACCACTGGTGACGTATAGTCACAATGTGTTACCAAAACACTGGTGACCGAAGTCACAAATCCAATGATGGGGCCAACCCATCGTGTGATACCAAATCACTGGCGACAATCCCGTATCTCAAAAGTGGGGCCAACCCACGGTGGTGTTAACCACAGGGACGAGTCGCAATGAGGTGCCAAACCTCTGGTGTCCCAAAGACACAAATGTGGTACCAAACCACTGGTGACCGTAGTCACGATAATCGAGTGATGGGGCCAACCCATCGTGTGATACCAAATCACTGGCCGACGATCCCATATCTCAAAGTGGGGCCAACCCACGGTGGTGTTAACCACGAGGGGACAAGTCGCTATGAGGTACCAAACCTCCGGAGGTACCAAACCTCTCGGTGACCGTAGTCACGAGTGTTGTGTTAAAACACTTTGGTGCTCGTCGGCACAAAATATCACTGCCCCCTCCACTCATATCACCCATCATCATACCAACTCATGTATAGTATTCAAATCATGCAAACATGTTTAACGTTGCATCTCATAGCACATACATCATAAATCATGACATCATGTATCAATAACAATACTCATAATGAAACGGACTTACACGATCCGTGCACATACCCCATAGGGTATCATATCACTCAACCATACTATTTCGGTTTTACCAATCAATCGATTTATCAAACATATACAAAGCAAGAAGTGTGTTAGTTTACACACCTGATTACTAATGCGACTATCAAATCCCGTAGATCAAGATCTAACGCACTAGATCCCCCATTCCTTAACACTTTTCGAGCACTAGCCACAACCCGAGATATGCGAGATCAAGCCTTCCCCTACAATCGGCCAAAACTAAACAACATAATCATGCTAATCAACCTTTAAGGGTATAATCGTAATTTTACCTACTCAGGGTATTTTCGTAAATTCACACCTGCAATGGCCTTTCTGAAGGCCTAATGTCGCCACTAGCGACTCAGCTACCACTTCCGGTTGAAATGGACTATTGGGCCTAAAACCCAATTCCGGCCCATTCGGGCCCACACGCTCGTGTGGCCCACCTAACACAAATCTAGCCACGTATATAAGTTCCACCTAGTCTAGTTCAACATATACTAACCAATCATGCAATTTACTCATATGGGCCCACGGCCCATTGGGCCCACTTCGGCCCATCGAGGCCCAAGCAGCCCCAACCCACAAGAATACTACTTATGGCCTCAACTATCGCGTCGAAGCCCCACACGTGCGCTCGCACGCTCGTGTGGCTACTATTGCCGTGACCGGCACTTCGGCATCTGCCGCTCTACAACTAGAGTAGAGAGAGTTACACACCTGATAGGACTCTGGGGCTAATCCGCGCTCCGATCACTCTTGTGCCCAAACGCCCTCCAAGATGTGTTTACTCTCCTCCTAGGATGCTCCTTATATAGCTAGCTCTTCACCTTCATTCTTTGTGTCTTTCCGATGTGGGATCCGCCGTCGAGAGAGTTTAAATTCAATGAAACTCTTGCCGTCTGCATCAGTAAAATAAATACTCCCTTGCTTCTCATGAGATTCGAACCTGTGCTCCCTTGCAACATAATCCACGCCGCTAGCCACTTGGCCACAAGCTCCTCTTGTGTCTTAAACCATGCGCAACTAAATATAAATCTATAGCCAAATTCTGAGGTCCAAGTAAAAAGAAAACCAAAATGCAAAAGCCAAGACTTGAACCTTGGACCTCCTTCTTTCCTTGTGGCGTCACTCCCTTGCCTCTAAGTGGCGTCACTTTGCCACTACACCACACACTCGACTTGTGTTATTTTCTTCCATATTTTATTCTTAAGGCCTATCTGCCAACTTCCAGGGTTTTTTTCACCTAAAATCAAAATTTCCCCAAAGCCAATATTTGATCCCGGGACTTCATAGAAGCCCTCTAACCTTCCAAAATCACTTATCCAATGGGTCTAACTAGCATTTAAGCCGGTCTCTTGTTCTCCAAAAATTTTAAATCAAGGCCCATTGGGCCCAATTCTCCTAGGCCCAATTTTGGGATGTTACAAAATATCCGTGTTAAAAATATTTGTAAAAGTTTATTTTGAAATCCATTTGTTAATCGATTTTGGAAACCATTATTTAAGTTTTTAGAAAATTTCCCCTTTTTAAACAATTTAAGAAAAATAATAAAAACATCCCAACCAAAAAGCAAAAATAAAAATAGTCCAGAGGCCTTATTACAACATTTAACCCAAAATAGTAAAGTAATAAAATAAACGAGAAAGAAGTCTAAAGTCTAAATAAACCATTTCCGAAGTATGGCCTCCCTCGAGTTATCCATAGCCCAAGTCCATACCATCAAGCATTACCTACAAGGGTTAAGAGAAAGGGGGGTGAGTTACAAGAACTCAGTGTGAAATCCCCTTACCGTTATTCATTGGGCCGGAACCCAATTAGCAATCATCTTGGACCAAAGCCCATGAACAAATAATAAATAAATGAAATGAATGCAACCCATCCCATCCTACCAAATTGTCTAACTCTCCACCCGTACCAACCAATCTCTCTTGTGGGGATCAAGTCAACCCACCCCGCCGATCTCTCTCAATTTGCAGTCACTTTGCCATTTATACTATTTGTGGCTGAGCTACCGAATCATATCTGAGAATATAATCGGCACACTGACCTCGGTAAAAAAATGATCGACACGTAGTCGTTAATTCATATGTTAGGCACATAGCCCCGTAAATACGTTTAGCACAAAGCCATAATCACGATGGCGCAAAGCCAAAATCACGTTTATATTGGCACATAGCCTTAATCACGATGGCACAAAGCCAAATCACGTTTATATTGGCACATAGCCTTAATCACGATGGCACAAAGCCAAATCACGTTTATATTGGCACATAGCCCTTATCGGTATTTGTGGCAATGCCACCGGTCTATACTTCTCTTCATTCATATTTTCCCATCCCATGCAAAATTATGTAAATGCAACATTCATAGTAAGGCATCATATTTACAAATATAAACAACAATTATTACTCCAGAGATTTGTTACGATAAATCGGCCCATTAAGGCATTCTATCAAATCAGCCCATAGGGGCATTTTCGGTAAATTGGTCCATAAGGACATTTCGGTAAATCGATCCATAAGGACATTTCGGTAAATCGGTAATTTTACCCACTAAGGGTAATTTGGTAATCTCGTAACCCAGGGGTATTTCGGTAATTTACCCTCCAAGGGTTATTTGGTAATTCGGCAACCCCAGACTTAACTATTAATTTGAGCATAGAAAATTGAAACTGTCCATCTGCGTCATATTGACTAAACTGACCATAAATCGGATTAGGAAACTCGAAATTTAGATCCGTAAATTTTCCTTGAAACTAGACTCATATATATTCTTACGATAATTTTTCCAGAATTTTTGACTTAACCATTTAGTATAGTTTATTCCTTAAAGTTTCCCTTGTTTCACTGTCCAATGATTCTGACCTCTCTTACCTTAATTTCAAATATCTCACTATACGGTTTTCATATACTGCTCCCACTTGTTTCTAATGAAAATAGGCTCACTAATGAATCCAAAAATATGAATTATAACCCTTAATTAACTTTGTACAATTTTATACCATTTTTTCAAGATAGATCAGGGAACCACTAAGTCATTCAGAACCAGTCTCATTAAAATTAAGATATCTCAGAATATAGAATTCCTTTTCCTTCTCCGTTTCTTCCTTATCAAAATAGACACAGTAAGATTTAATCTGATATCTTATTCCCTTTGTAATTCATTTTCTCCTATTTTTCGTGATTTTTCAAATACACATCACTGTTCCTGACCGAAACTATTTTATTACGAAATACGATTACCACTATGATCATACGCATGCCCGAGTGATCACGGATGCCGGTTTTTGGTTTTCTTCGGTATTTTGACCAAATCACAGAACATATCATACAAAATTTCAGAGAGATGTGAGATTACATACCATATCAAACATGTATTTGGAAGGTACGGGATTACACACCTGATTTTGATTTCCTAACGAACCACTCGTCGATGACCACTATGTCCGAAGGTAGAATATATCGAGTGATTTGTCCCTTATCGATATTGGATCCAATTTCCACCGTTTGACTTCGGCTAGAACAATACACGGTCTCCCACTTAAAGCACTACGAAAAGAGAGTGATTAAGACATGAAGAAGTGGAGGATAACACCATTTTTGCCACGATCACGATTTACAACCGAATAGTGATAAATACTTATTCGGCTAAAGAGAAAAGAATATGATCATAGAAAAGAATTCACTTACCGATTTAATCGAAGAAAGAATGTCAACCCACTTGAGAAAATGATAAAGAAGAGATGAATGAACAAATTTTGGTCTCAATAGTTTGGGTACATTCGGCAACAAGAAGAAAGAAAAGAAGAGAATATGCTCTTTAGTGGCTTGTAATTTCGGCACAAGGTAGAAAGAAATTTGGAGAATACCAAATAGTGCAAAGAGAAAGGTTTTGGCCTAACAAGCACCAAAAATTCAATCAAAAGGCAAAGGAGAATTCGGCTATCAAGGAAGGTGGAAAGAAAATGAGTATGTGACCAAACAAAAGAGAGAAACAATGCACTATTGTGCTAATATGTTTCGGCAAGGAGGGTTGCAAATTGGGAGAAATGACACAAAGTTGCCAAAGGGAATTTTTGCCAAAACACTACTAAGTCTTTACCAAATGCCAACTAAAAATTCAGCTACCTATTCTCCCCAAAACCGTCCACATGCATCCCCCCCTAGGATAAGAGTTTGGCCACCCAAGCTTTCCAAAACATCACCCACAAAATAAGCCTCATGTCCCCCTTTCTTTCCTATTTCCCTTGATTCCTTTCCCCAACTTCAACCTTGCCTTAATCATATAGCCACCTTACCAAAATAATAAAGTCAACCTTGCCATGAATGCCTCTTGGCCGACACTTAAGGAAAGGGTGCAAAAATATAAATCAAAATTTGCACACAAAGTGATTCGAACCTCTTCCCTTAAGGTACTACATGTGGCGCCATAACCCTTTTACCAATTGCTCATTTATGCTAGCAATTTACTCTTTTATTTCCATAAGCCTTGATGCCACTTACTATCTCTCCTTAATAGGCTTAAGCACAAAATTTTACTAAGGCCCAACTTGAACCCGAAACTTCATAGAAACCTCGTAACTTTCCAAAATTACCTTCTTAATAAGTCCAACTTGAAATAATACCGTTCTCTTGTTCTCAAAATTTTAAAACGCTTCTACGCTCAAGGCCCATTGGGCCAAATCCTACTAAGCCCAATTTCGGGATGTTACATTTATCCCTTTAGCCCCTCCGCATTTTTTCATTTTTATAATTAAATCCACTTATTTTCTTTTATTTATAATTTGATCCCTTTATGTTTACTTCTATTATTATTTGGTCCAGGTTTCTTTATTTATTTTTCGAATTTTTTTTTAAAATTTACATTATTCTAAATATTATATTAAAATTATATATATATTTTTACTATCTTTATATTTATTATTATATATTATTTTACTTATTTAACAATTCATATATTATTATATTTTTATTTTATATGAAATTTATCTAATTTATTTTAATTATATTATTTATATTATGCATATAATTTTCTAATTAATGTATTACATATAGGCTTATATTTTCATTATTTATTGTTTTATTTAATATTATCAAATATTTTTTATATATTAATTATTATGTTATATATTTTTCTTAAACTTTTTTTATTCATTGTTAAATAATTCATCATTTAATCTTGTATGAAAAAGTTCATATTTGTTTAGTATTTTTGTAATACCCCAAACCCGGCCTAGAAGTTAGGCCCGAATCTGGCGTGTCACATGGAAAAACTTGTTTGAGAATTACAGCCTCTTTGTTAAAACTCAAAACACTTAAGCAATTGTTAACTACTTGAAAACGTAATTATCTAAAAAAAACCTTTTTGGTGGTGAAAGCATATTTGAAATAAACATTTTACAAAAATGTGATGTTTAGAAATAGAGTTGCAGAAGTATTTTAAAATCGTTGCGGAAACGTAGATAAAATACAAGTATTTTTGCGAGATCGTTTGATGAGTCGAAAATCGAGGTAGTGAGCTTTAAAACCGTGGCTTTTACAAATATTTTAACTCGAAAATTTTCTCTCGAATTATCAAAAATATTTTCAAAAGCCACGGTTTTAAAGCTCACTACCTCGATTTTCGACTCATCAAACGATCTCTCAAAAATACTTGTATTTTATCTATGTTTCCGCAACGATTTCAAAATACTTCTGCAACTCTATTTCTAAACATCACATTTTTGTAAAATGTTTATTTCAAATATGCTTTCGCCACCAAAAAGGTTTTTTTTTAGATAATTACGTTTTCAAGTAGTTAACAATTGCTTAAGTGTTTTGGGTTTTAACAAAGAGGCTGTAATTCTCAAACAAGTTTTTCCATGTGACATGCCAGATTTGGGCCTAACTTCTAGGCCGAGTTTGGGGTGTTACATTTTATGGTATCGAGCAGGTTGCAAAAAATCTACTGTGGTTTGGGTTCAAAAGTGTTTTCAAAGCCGTTTAAAATTTTAATTTATAAATACATGTTCTAAAGGAAGTATGGCACCACGGGTATCCGGCACCAAGTCAAGTAAATTTATATTTTCAACTTATAATTATTGTGGTATGACTGTAGAAATACTCTAGAACTCTTAGCTTTAGGAGCTGAAACTATAGAAATTGAGACCTTAGATACGTACCACGAAAACAACTTTACTTCCTATACTCCATAAAACATTGTTTAATAAACATTGGATAATTATACTAATTCATAAGACTCGTAATCAGATTAAATCAATTTAGCAAATATGAGCGTTAAAGGACATAGACGCGATAGATGTGGACGTGGTAGAGGCCGGGGTGCTAAGGCTAGATCTTCGGCACCGAGGCATGTGCTCGAAAGGGAGGCGTTGGCATCGCCAGTGGCTGAGACGGGATCTCAAGATCGAGCTGGGGTTGACGAGCTGACTCAAATAGTTAAGGAAGTATTGGAGGAGGTTAAAGGAATCAGTGAAGCACTTCGAGTTGAGTGTGTGGATTGTAAGAAGAAATTAGATCGCGGTTCTCTAGGGTCGCAGTCTCGTTCCGTAAAGCGTGTTAAGGCACGTCCAAACTTTTCGGCTTGCGATTATTGCAGAAGGCGTCATTCGGGAGAATGCTGGAGGAGGTCAGGAGTATGCTTGAGATGCGGGTCTAAGGAGCATAAGGCTCGGGATTGTTTCATCACCATCAAGTCAGGTATGTTTTGGTTGGACGTGATGATTGAATGTAGAAAATTTTAGGTATAAGTGGTAGATAACTACTTGCTTCTGTGGTTAGATGTTTGGTTGTGTGAAAGAGGATTCAAGATTTTGTTAAAAGTACATTAGTGATAGTAAGATCTGAGTGCGCAGCGAAAGCATTGCGGTGTGATTTGAGCGGTGCGTTTAGTAGTTGGTTGGAAATTTCGAGGACGAAATTTCTTTGAGGGTAGAATTGTAACGACCGAAATTGGGCCTAGTAGGATTGGGCCCATTGGGCCTCGAGCGCAAGAATGTTTAAAATTATTGAGAACAAGAGAACGACATTATTTCACGTTGGACTTATTAGGAAGGTGATTTTGGAAAGTTACGAGGTTTCTAGGAAGTTCCGGGTTCAAATTGAGCCTTAGCAAATTTTTTATGTTTAAGCACTTTAAGGAGAGAAGGTAAATGACATCAAGGCTTAAGGAAATAAATGCATATTTTGTTAGCACAAAGGAGCTTATGGTAAAGGGGATATGGCGCCACATGAAGGACTTTGAGGGAGGAGGTTCAAATCCCATCTAGTGCAATTTGTGATTAATTTTTTTTTATGCTATTCAACCATAGTGTCGGCCAAGAGGGTTTATAAGGCAAGTTGGACTTTTTAATTATGGTATGATGGCTAAAGAAACAAGGAAAGGAGGAAGGTAAGGAAAGGAATCAAAAGAAAAAGGCAAGATAGGGGGACATGTGGCCTTTTTCATGGGTGTTGCTTTGGAAAGTTTGGTTGGCCAAATTTTGACCTTATTGTCATGGGTTGCACGGTTTTGGATAGGGGGAGAGGGTAGCCGAATTTCATTAGCCTTTTTGGTAGAAATTTTGGTACTTGTTAAGCCAAAATCCATTTTGCATTATTTTGTGTCTCTTCTCCAAACTTCTTCTCTCGTTGCCGAAACTTCAAGCCAATAGTGAGCATTCTTTCTTTCTTTCATTGTTTTGCCGAAACCACCTAGTCATGGTGACCAAGTTACTTTTCTCATCTCCCCTTTGAAAACCGAAACTAGATAGTACCCTTTCTCCTTCTTTTCTTTTCTTTTCTTTCACAAAATCTTCAAACCTTCTTTCTTCCACTTTAATTCATAGCCGAATTTTCTTATTCATATTTCCTCCATAGCCGAACCTTCCAACCCATAAGCTCTCCTTTACATTTTCTTTCTCGTTCGTGTGGGCACTCACTTCTTGGATCGAATAGGTAAGTGGTCTTATTCTTTTTATTTCTTTTTCTTTTTCTTCCTAGCCGAATATGTATGTTCATTGTTATTCAGTTAGTCAACTTTGTTTCTTATCAAAACGTCACTCTCTCCACCATTCTCGTGTTGTGATCAATACTCTTTCGTAGTGATCTTAGTGGGTGGCCGAATATCATTCTAGCCATAAGTTAAGTGGTGGAAATCGCAACAAGGTAAGGAGTTCTTTATGGATTATTAGATATCGTTCATTATTCGATTGGTTGCTAAATGGATTAATAGTTTGGACTAATCGGTCACTATAGGAACCAAATCGCCCGATCACCTATCCCTCGTAATAAGAGACTCGGATTGTTGGTAAGTGATATAGATTGTTAATCAATCGCAATACTTGGTTGAAGTTGAAAATTTGGGCTGTGGACTAATTGTTAACCGATTGTACCTTTAGGTGCCGCAGAGAGTATCGTGTTACGGATTCCGAATAAGGTGTGTAATCCCGTACCCTACCGAATACATGTTTGAAATGGTGGTAATCTCATATCTCTCTGAAAGTTTGCATGAAATGTTCTGTAATTTGGTCGAAATACCGAAGGAAATCGAAAACCGACATCCGTGACCACTCGGGCGTACGTATATTAGTAGTGGTAACCATATTTTGCAATGAAACAGTTTGTCAAGTGAGTGGCGTGATTTTGAAAAATCACGAAAAACAGGATAAAGGGAATTAGAAAGTGAAAAAGATATCGGATTAAATATTACTGTGTCTATTTTTATATGAAAGAAACAGAGGAGGAAGAGGAATTTTATATTCTATGATATCTTAATTTTGGTGAGACTGGTTCTGATTGACTTCGTGGTTCCCTGTTCTGTCTTGGAAAAATCATTCAAAATTGTACAAGGTGAATTAAGAGTTATAATTTATATGTATAGATTCCTTAGTGAGCCTATTTTCAATAGAAACAAGTGGGAGCAACATATGAAAACCGTACAGAGAGATATTTGAATTTTGGTTAAGAGAGGTCAGAACCGTTGGTCAGTAAAATAAGGAAATCTTTAAAGAATAAACTGTATTAAACGGCTAAGCCAAAAATTATGGAAAATTTTAGTAAGAAGATATATGAGTCTAGTTTCAAGGCCGTGTAGATCCAAGTCCAGGCCGTGTCGATTTCCTCCTTGGTCCGTTTTGGTCCGTTTTGAGCCCGTTTCTCGTTCTTTTTATCCTTGGGTGCTTTCCTGGGTATAAGACATGAAAAGAAAGGATTAAGAGCACCTTTTTTACATAAATCAAAGGATAATTCATCCAAAAGCATACTAAATGTGGGCCTAAAATATGTTACTATTTCGGTTTATCAAATACCCTTAGGAATTCTAACAGTTTTATCAGCTAGTTGAATGCTCATCCTAGTTTGTTTGGGTTTCCCTAGACCTAGTTGTTTAAACAATTTATAAGGCATGACATTTATACTTGCCCCTAAATCAGCTAACTTATTATCAATAGGTAAACTACCAATTAAACATGGAATCGTAAAACTCCCTGGATCTTTTAATTTCTGTGGTAGTTTATTTTGCAAGATTGCCGAGCACATTGCATTTAGTTCCACGTGTGATGCCTCGTCTATCCTTCGCTTGTTCGTCAAAAGCTCTTTTAAAAATTTTCTAGAATCTGGCATCTGCGAAAGGGCTTCAAGTAGCAGTAAGTTAATATGTAATTTCTTTAAAAGTTTAAGAAACTTACCGAACTGTTCCTCTGTATCGTCTCTCTTCATCACTTCGGGATAAGGAATGCGAGGTTGGCACTTTTTGATTACCGGTTTTGGCTTTTCTTGTGTTACCTCAACTTTACCTTTCTCTACCTCATTTTCTTGTATTGGATTGGGTTCATCTAACCCTATACTATCATGAGCTGTGATAGCTTGGATTTGCTCCTTTGGGTTAATCTCAGTGTTGCTTGGTAGACGCCCTTGCGGTCGTTCAGAAATTATCTTTGCAAGTTGTCCAACTGTCTTAGTAAGTTCCCCAACTTGACTTTCGATCCCCTTAATTGATGCCTGTTGATTCTTAAGGGTGGTTTCAGTGTATTGGAGACGGTTATCTGTGGCTGCCATGAATTTTGTCAGCATCTCTTCAAGGTTCGGCCTCTTTTCCTGTGGATAGGGCTGATTTTGGAAATTTTGAGGAGGTTGTTGTCTTTGAATTCCTTGATTTCCTTGACCTCCCCATGAAAAATTTGGGTGGTTCCTCTAACCTGGATTATAAGTATTACTATAAGAGTTATTATTAGATCTGAAATTATTACCTATATAGTTCATCTGTTAGCTCGTGTCTTGCCGGTTGGTAGGGTGGGTACTCGGGATTCGCCACAGTTCCACTTGCGTCGCATCTTGCACATTGGATGTACTGCGAAGAACACAAACTATCAAGCTTTTTATTTATCATCTCTACCGTGTTGATAGCATGGTTCTTTGCGTCGAGGTTGAAAACTCCTACGGTGATTTTGTTGGTTTTGTCCTTGTAACCCGCCACCGATAGTTATTGGTGACATCTCTTCAATAAATTTAGCAAATTTAAAATTAAAACTAAAAATACAAATAAATTGCGAAAAATAAAAATAATGGCTAAAGTAATAAAAATAGAGCTTTCTTAATATTTTAGTTCCCCGGCAACGGCGCCAAAAACTTGATCGTTGTGATTTCAGAGTTTTAAATTTATAATGATTGAGCCTGGAACTAACTATAACAACGATTGAGGCAAGTGCACCTATCGAACAGTAGTATAGCTTAGGCAAGATCGGATTGTCGAACCCAAAGGAACCAAAAGTACTAATACTAACTTTCTTTTTATTATCTAGCCTAAAATAAGTGAAATTGTTATTAATCTAAATTTAACTTTATGGTAGGCTAAGTGCGATACTACCTTATTAATTATATGTGGTGGGCTAAGTGCGAAACCACCGAGACATTAGCTGTGTGGATTAGCTGTGTGGATGTATTATCGAGAAATATGATGTGTTGTATATTGTGTAAATGTGATATTGAATGCAGGGGTGCATGTCAATGGTTACGAGTAAGTGACTTAGGATGTGTTGGAAATGTGGTAAGGGATAGAAAGAGTAAGCATAGTTGTACATTATATTTTAGTATAATGCTAATTGTTGTTTAGCTTATACTATGTTGCTTAATTGTTTATGTGTAAACTTACTAAGCTCAAAGCTTACTCCCTTTCTTTTCCCTTGTCTTATAGAGCAAAAGTGTTGAATCGAGATACGAGGATCAATTGGAAGATCGCCCACACTATCAGCACACTCTGGTACATGAGACTCAATGTTTTGTATATGGCATTTATAGGGGCTAGACAAGTTAGTGAATTTTGTTGTATATGGCTATGATGTGTTGGCCTTTAGATGGATAATCTATTTTGTATAATGCCATAGTTGTTGGCACTTTATTATATGAAAAGATGTAGTTATCTAAGTGAGATTGTAAGACTTTGAGTTGATTATGGATGTGTTGAATGAGTGCATGATTGTGTATGCTAGAAGGGTGAAAATAACTTGGCAAATAGCTTTGTTCTTGTCCATGTGGGTAGACACACGGGCGTGTGTCTAGGCCATGTGTGACACACAGTCAGCCCATGGGCGTGTGTGTAACAACCCGAACCCGGCCCAAACATTATGACCGAATTTGGTTTGTTACGGAGAAAAACTTTTTGAAACCATTTTAAAACCAATTTAGGTTTTGTTGAAAACTTCTCGTTTTTGGTTATCTTGCCGAAACTATACTTAGATTTAATTTGGAAATTTAATTGAGTCAGGTTGTTATACAAATTTCAAATGTGCCCGATGGCACGATAAAACATTTTCGTGTTAATTTAAGAAAACATGTGATTTTAATTCAATTTTAATAATATAGTTTAAAACAAAGTATCCGACATATAAGAAATAACAAAAGTAAAGTTTATGGAGGCCTTATTACAACCAAAATAAAAATAAACCAATAATAAAATAAAATAGCTAAGTTTCAAGTCCACTGCATGGCCACCTCGAGTCCAACCGGCTCCTCAACCGCCATCTACGAGTCACCTGAAAAATGTTAAAGGAGAAGGTGAGTCACCAAGACTCGATATGTAACCCTTCCCCGTATTTAAACAATTTCATACACACAGCATATAATCAATCATCATGTACTAAGTCATGCACCCGACCTAGCCAACCAAACGCCTTTGTCTACCCCATGTGGTACCAAACCACCACCGGTGACCGTAGTCACAATGTGTTACCAAAACACCGGTGGTGCCAAACCACTTTGGTGACATATAGTCACGATGTGTTACCAAAACACCGTGTCCGTAGACACAAATCGGGTGATGGGGCCAACCCATCGTGTGATACCAAATCACCGCAGACGATCCCATATCTCAAGTGGGGCCAACCCACGGTGGTGTTAACCACGAGGACGAGTCGCTATGAGGTACCAAACCTCTGGAGGTACCAAACCTCCTGGTGACATATAGTCACGGTGTGTTACCAAAACACGGTGCTCGTCAAGACGAAATATCACCGCTTCTCCACTCATTTAACCCACGGTAGATAAACGATTTATAAGCGGATCTCATGCATTTATCACATGTATCAATAAGCCATGCTTCCCAAAAGCATTAAAATAATCTCATATTATGTGTACTTACGAATCACCACTCATACCATTATGGTATTAATCCGATGCTACACAAATCGAGTTAGCATACAAAACACTCAAAGCACATTTAAATGATTATACGTGTGTATGTACACACACGATGTCGATGAGAAGTCTAAATCCCGAAAGAGAAGTCGGCCACCCTAGATCTCACTGTACTCTATATTCGGCCAACTATGGGATTAGTACTATGGCCTATTCGGCCATATCAAATAAATCTAAAGGGTTACCAATTGAACCCAAACCTCACCTATTTGCCCCTAAGTACACACTTTGGCACCTGGGTCACAAATCTGCTTCACTTCCTACAATCGGCCATCATCATTATTAGTAGCCCTTGGCTTAATCGAATCCCAAAAAGAATAGATCCTTACCAAAACCGATTTACAGGATCGAGGCTTGGATCGAATACTTCAAAATCTCGAGTACCTAAATAGAACTGATTCTATCATTGATTAGCCAAAAATAATTCAGCTTTTCAATTAACCAAGTCGTCGGAGAGAATGGGACATGGAAAAGAGTTTCGGCATACTTACCCTTGCTTTAATATTCGGCCAAGACTTGAAAATATGGAGAGGGGAAATTCGGCTATGGCTAGGGAGTATGTTCGGCCAACTAAGAAAAAGAGAAGAAAAAGGTTGGGGATTCGGCACTTCCAATGGGTATATCGGCTTGGCAATAATGGAGAAGAAAAGGAGAGAAAGGAGAGGGTAGGTGTTTTGGTCAGAAATCAAAAGTAGAAGAAGAGGAAGATGGTGATGTAGAAATCGGTTTGAGAAGGAATGAAAGAAACAAGAGAGGTGATTGCTTAGCCGAAAATTAGGAGGAAGAGACTAGCAATTTCGGCACATCCCCCCCCTCTTTTACTTGCCGTCCACTCCTTCCAAAGGAGTTCAAATCTCGGCTAAACTCCCTTTGAAAGTATTCAAAATAATTTGAATACCCCAAATGCCTATTTTTCCTCTGCCAACTCTAATTAATCCCATGATAATCCATAAATAAAATAGCCTCCTTATTATCCTTAAAATTGAACAAATAAAAGTCTAATTTTAAATGCTCATATTATCTTTTAATAATAATATTTAATAAAAGAGTTTGAAGGGAGAAAAATTCTCCCACTTGTGCCGTCCAAACATAGTGCAAAAAGAAAGGGAATTTTGTGACTCGAACCAAGGCTCTCCCCTATCCCTTGTGGCGTCACAAGCTTACTCTTAAGTGGCCTCACTTTTGCCACTTTGCCAAGGCCTTATTAGTGTCAGATTACACCCATTTATTCTTATAACACCCTCCTGCTAAGGCTCCCTGCCTTTAAAGTTGAAAACTGAAATTTTTTTCTATCAAATCGGGCACACTCAAAGCCTTAAATTAAGCTCTATTATTCCATAAATAATATCACAGCAGTTCATAATAAGAAAAATAATTAAATTCCAAATAACCCCATATTTGGGATGTTACAGTTCTACCCCCCTTAAAATAAATTTCGTCCTCGAAATTCCTTGATCAAAAGAGATGGGGGTATTGCTGCCGCATCACCTCCTCGGGCTCCCACGTAGCTTCTTCCACTCCGTGGTTCTGCCATAGCACTTTCACTAAAGGCACCGCCTTCCTACGTAGAACCTTCACATCGGTCTTCAATCTGAACCGGTTCCTCTACAAATGATAAATCCGAATTCACCTCAATCTTCGCGCATTGGCACGACGTGCGAAGGATCGACCGATACCGCCTCAAAGATTGATACATGAAATACGTCATGAATCGATTCGATTCTGCCGGGCACTCTAGCCGATAAGCTACCGGTCCTACTCGCTTTACAATCAGTATATGGCCCGATGAACCTTGGGCTCGGCTTCCTTTTCGTCCAAATCTCAACACCTTTTTCCAAGGCGACACTTTCGTAAAGACTTTGTCTCCCACAAAGATACTCCATTTCCTTGCGTTTGAGATCGGCATAAGACTTACGCCTATCCGATGCTTCCTTGAGACGAGACCGAATCACCTTGACTTTGTCTTCCGTCCTGTTACCAATTCTGGACCTGAACTTGTCGTTCCCCAACTCCGTCCAACATGTAGGAGTACGGCACTTTCGTCCATATAGGGCCTCGTATGGAGCCATCTGAATACTCGCTTGATAACTATTGTTATAAGCGAATTCCGCTAATGGTAGGTACTCTTCCCAACTACCACTAAAATCCAAGACACAACCTCTTAACATGTCTTCTAAAATCTGTATAACCCTTTCCGATTGTCCGTCAGATTGTGGATGGAAAGCCGTACTGAAATCTAACCGTGTACCCAAAGCTTGATGCAACGCTTTTCAGAACCTCGACGTGAATCTGGGATCCCTATCTGAAATAATCGATACTGGCACACCATGTAACCTCACTATTTCACCCACATACAACTTCGCTAGCTTTTGGAGTGAGTAATCCATTCTCACCGGCATGAAGTGAGCTGATTTAGTCAGGCGATCCACAATTACCCAAACTGCATCCTTCTTGTTGGGCGTAAGGGGTAGCCCACTAACAAAATCCATGGTGATCCTCTCCCATTTCCATCGAGGGATCTTTATCGGTTGAAGTAGTCCCGATGGTAGCGATGTTCAACCTTAACTTGGCGACATGTCGACACTTCCCTACGAACTCGTTATCTCACGCTTCAACCCGGCCACTAATCATTTCGCAAATCTCCATACATTTGTTGCCCCTAGGATGCATAGCGTATGGGGTGCTATGTGCATCTTGGAGAATTTTCTCGCTTAATTTCAGTATCCCTTGGCATACAAGCTCGTCCTTGAAAACAAAGCACTCCATCACTAGATGCATTGTACCTTCCAAGCCACCATCCGGACTTGTACCCTCTTAGCGCTCAAGCCTTCATCCACTAATCGCTTTTCCTTAATCTCCTCAATCCATGTTGGCTTTACTTGGAGTTCCGCCAAAAGACTCCCATCATCATATAGACTCAACCGAGCGAACATTGCTCTTAAGTTCGTCACAACCTTAGGCTCAATGCGTCGGCTACCACATTAGCCTTACCGGATGGTACTCGATTGAACAATCGTAGTCCTTTAGTAGTTCAATCCACCGACGCTGTCTCAGATTCAGATCCTTTTGAGTCAGAAGATACCTCAAGCTTTTGTGATCCGTGTAGACTATTGACTTCTCCCCATACAGGTAATGTCTCCATATCTTCAGAGCAAAAACGACTGCTGCTAGCTCCAAATCGTGCGTTGGGTAGTTAACCTCATGCGGTCTTAACTGACGGGATGCATAAGCTACTACCTTCCCATCCTGCATCAACACACATCCCAACCCGGTGTGAGATGCATCACAATAGATATGAATAACTTTCCGCTTCAGTCAGTACCAACACCGGAGCTTAGTCAAAATTTTCCTTAGCTTATCAAAGCTTTCTTGCGCTTCTCGACCATACAAATGGAACACCTTTCCTTAGTAACTTAGTTAATGGCGCTGCTATTAGAGAGAATCCTTCCACGAATCTCCGATAGTACCTGCTAAACCAGAAAACTTCGTATTTCACCACCGACCTAGGTGGTTTCCAATCCAATCTTTGCTTCAATCTTGCGAGGGTCTACTCTAATTCCTTCCACGACACCACGTGTCCTAAGAAAGCCACTTTCCCTCGGCCAAAATTCGCACTTATCGAATTTGGCATATAAGCGCTTCTCCTCAATACTTGCGTAACTATCCGTAAATGCTTGTCATGCTCCTCTTCTCGTCTTTGAATAAACCAATATGTCGTCTATGAACACCACGATTTAATTGGTCCAAATCTGTTGGAATACTCTATTCATTAAGTCCATAAAATGCGCCGTAGCGTTAGTCAACCCAAATGGCATCACCGTAAATTCGTGAGTGTCCATACCGAAGTTCGAATGCCGTCTTGTGCACATCAACCTCCTTCACCTTAAGTTGATGGTAACCTGACCTAAGGTCTATCTTCGAAAACACCGAGGCACCCTTCAGTTGATCAAACAAGTCATCGATCCGAGGCAACGGGTATTTGTTTTTGATCGTTAGCTTGTTCGGTTGGCTGTAATCGATGCACATCCGCATAGAACCGTCCTTCTTCTTGACAAACAACACAGGTGCTCCCCACGGAGATATACTTGGTCGAATAAACCCTCTATCCAAGAGCTCCTGAATTTGAGCCTTTAGCTCCACCAATTCCTTTGGTGCCATTCGTTATGGTGCTATCGACACAGTGCCGTTCGGTAGCAAGTCTATACCGAATTCGACTTCTCGATCCAGAGCGCGGACCGGAAGTTCTTGCGGGAACACATCAAACAAATTCCCAACCGTTCGGACCTTTCCAACTACTAACCCCTTAGCTTCCAAAGCACGATTTGAACCAAATACGCCTCACAACCCTTCTTGACCATCTTTTGACCTTCAAGGCGGTCACTACATTGGATAGGTAATTCCTTCTATCTCCTATCGAAACCACTTCATCACCTTGGTGTCTTAAGAACCATGCGCTTAGCCGCACAATCCAAATTCGCTTGATACTTAACCGGCCGGTCCATTCCAAGGATCAAATCGAACTCCCCAAACGGTAGTTCCATTAGATCAGCTACAAATACTACCCTTGAAGTTCTAGGGTACGCCTCTATAAAGTTTGTCTACCACTACAGAGTGACCTAAAGGGCTAACTACGGTCATCTCCTAGAAGCGGTTTTGAGTTTAGGTCCATAGTTCCTACCACACTACTAGCAATGTACGAGTGCGTCGAGCCCACATCAATCAATGCAACATAAGGAAAACCAAAAATTAGAAACGCATTCGGTTATGACATCCGGTGCGTCACCTTCCTCGCGACACCTTGCGTAAACTAAGCCAGTGCCTAGCCTCTGTGTTGCTGAACCTCGCGCTTGAGTTCCACGACCTCGGTTAGGACCATTGTTTCTCTCGCTGCCATTACCGCGACCCCTCCGTGGTCCCACACTTCTATTCTCGAGATGCGATTACGCCTCCGGTGATTCTTAGCTAGTTTCGGGGACAATCTCGACACGATGCTCCAAAGACCCACACTCGAAACATCCTTTATCACCGGTCCAACAACCTCCCCAATGGGTCTTTCCCACAGCGATTACAACGAGTCGGCCTCTCGATTAGTAGTCGTGGGCCTTGCCGCTGATTGGGCCCACTTGGCCTAGCCTTTTCTCGAACACTACCGCTTGATCCAAATTGATCCAAATCCTCTCTTTCGATTATTCCTACTATAGCTTTGCCTCACACGGCCTCCTTGATCCCTTCGGCTACCTTAGCCTTTTCCACTAGAGATGAGAACTCACGAACTCTTTGTGGGGCAATCGGTAACCTCAAATCATCTCTGAGTCCGTCCTCAAAGCGGACACAGCGCTCATGTTCAGTAGCCACGATGCCTCTAGCATACCTACTCAGCCTTAAAAATTCCGCCTCATATTCCGACACGGACTTAGTTCCTTGCACTAATCCCAGAAAAGCCTTTCTCTGTAGCGTCGGTGTAGTTTGGTACCCACATACTTCTTCCGATAGGTGGTTCTAAAATACTCCCAAGTCAAATCATCTGCTGTAGCCCCATCTCGAACCGTAAGCCACCACTGGTACGCTTCATCCTTTAGAAGCGACACGCGCCTTTCGACTTTTCTTCCTCGGTCGGTCAAGGACATCCATGATTCTTTCGGTTGACTCTAGCCAGATTCCGCTGCTTTGGGTGCCACTCGACACACCTCGGAATACCTCCGCTCTCCGTTAGATCGGAGTCGCTCGGGACAGATTTCCGAGCTCCCACATTTCCTGACCCGACCACCATCTCCAAGACTCGCAACACGACTTGCGATAGCGCTCGCCACCCGGCCCGATCCGGCCTCGCCTCTAAAAGTAGGAGGTGGTGGTGGCAGTGGTACCTCATTTTCAGAACCTTGTCGACGACTGACGGGTTGATACACCGTCATCCTACCCCTACCACGCCCACGGCGCCCACGTCCTCTAGAACTCATTCTACCTACCGCGCTTTTAATCTGATTAAGAAAAATTTTATGCGTTAGCATTTGTTTCACTTTATTACTCATGAAGAAATTTTATGGATAAGGTTTAATCGGAGATTCTTTCGAGCAAACAATGTTTCAGTTTCCTATCCTAGTTCACACAAAGAAGTTCATGCATCCATTCCTTAATACTTTCCATACCTATTCGCTCATCGGACATTTCTGCCCATTTCTAACCCAGGGGTATTTTCGTCTTTATCCTACAGGGGTATTTTCGTAATTTTCTAGAACCAAAATATTTTGCTGGTGATTTTCAAAGCAAGGTTTTTGAATGTCTGTAAAATCATTGAAATTTTTGGGCAAAACCATTGAACTGATATTTTACGAACCGAGGGCATTTTAGTAATTTTACTCCCTAAGGGTATTTCTGTAATTTTTCACAAGTCAAGTTTTTCGAGAAAAACATTGTAAAAGTAATGTTCTAGGATTTGAGAAAGTTATTGCACAAGTTTTGAAAACATTAGGGTTTGTTGTTTCATTCTATTTCGAAAAACAAGGCTAATTCCCTTTTCGGGTTTTAATCATTGTGTTTAGCCTATGACCGAGCCCTCACGGTCGGGTGAACCAAAGCTACGCACCGAGGCGTAAGTCGAGTGAAGAGGAGGTGGGTCACGCGGACCGCTTAAATACCAAGCTCTCACTGAACCTTTCTAGACATGCGCCATGCAGAGGTTGCCACACCACCGAGCCCTGCGAGTTAGGGTGAACAGAAGCTACGCACGGGTAGGATACTGCGAAGAGGAGGTGAGTCACGAGGATCGCTTAAATACTGTGCTCTTAGGATCCAATCCTAGACATGCGCATGTGAGGGTTACCACACCCTAGCTCATTGACTAAGTCATAGGTTGGTTTAGTTCCTTAAGTCTTATGCTTCATTTGTGTTTAAGTAATCTAACCTTAGGGTCCAAGTCCTATAAGTCTATCTACGTTCCATGCTTCCTACCCTTCTACGTAATATAATTCACCAAGAGGTTTAGATATACTTACAGGCGGATTGGTGCAGGAGACTCGGGCCATCTTGTTCAAAACCAAAAATCATTCCATAAGGCCTACCAAAACATTTTTGGGCCTTGGGCCCTCACAGCCGAGCTTTGAACCGGGCTCTGATACCAATTTTGTAACAACCCGAACCCGGCCCAAACATTATGACCGAATTTGGTTTGTTACGGAGAAAAACTTTTTGAAACCATTTTAAAACCAATTTAGGTTTTGTTGAAAACTTCTCGTTTTTGGTTATCTTGCCGAAACTATACTTAGATTTAATTTGGAAATTTAATTGAGTCAGGTTGTTATACAAATTTCAAATGTGCCCGATGGCACGATAAAACATTTTCGTGTTAATTTAAGAAAACATGTGATTTTAATTCAATTTTAATAATATAGTTTAAAACAAAGTATCCGACATATAAGAAATAACAAAAGTAAAGTTTATGGATGCCTTATTACAACCAAAATAAAAATAAACCAATAATAAAATAAAATAGCTAAGTTTCAAGTCCACTGCATGGCCACCTCGAGTCCAACCGGCTCCTCAACCGCCATCTACGAGTCACTGAAAAATGTTAAAGGAGAAGGTGAGTCACCAAGACTCGATATGTAACCCTTCCCCGTATTTAAACAATTTCATACACGACATATAATCAATCATCATGTACTAAGTCATGCACCCGACCTAGCCAACCAAACGCCTTTGTCTACCCCATGTGGTACCAAACCACTTTGGTGACCGTAGTCACAATGTGTTACCAAAACACTGGTGGTGCCAAACCACTGGTGACATATAGTCACGATGTGTTACTAAAACACCGGTGTCCGTAGACACAAATCGGGTGATGGGGCCAACCCATCGTGTGATACCAAATCACCGCGCACGATCCCATATCTCAAGTGGGGCCAACCCACGGTGGTGTTAACCACAGGGACGAGTCGCTATGAGGTACCAAACCTCTGGAGGTACCAAACCTCTGGTGACATATAGTCACAGTGTGTTACCAAAACACTGGTGCTCGTCAGCACGAAATATCACTGCCCCCTCCACTCATTTAACCCACAGTAGATAAACAGTTATAAACAGATCTCATGCATTTATCACATGTATCAATAAGCCATGCTTCCCAAAAGCATTAAAATAATCTCATATTAACAGGTACTTACCTGAATCACCACTCATACCATTATGGTATTAATCCGATGCTACACAAATCAGAGTTAGCATACAAAACACTCAGCACATTTAAATGATTATACGTGTGTATGTACACACCTGATGTCGATGAGAAGTCTAAATCCCGAAAAGAGAAGTCGGCCACCCTAGATCTCACTGTACCTATATTCGGCCAACTATGGGATTAGTACTATGGCCTATTCGGCCATATCAAATAAATCTAAAGGGGTTACCAATTGAACCCAAACCTCACCTATTTGCCCCTAAGTACACACTTTGGCACCTGGGTCACAAATCTGCTTCACTTCCTACAATCGGCCATCATCATTATTAGTAGCCCTTGGCTTAATCGAATCCCAAAAAGAATAGATCCTTACCAAAACTGATTTACAGGGACTGAGGCTTGGATCGAATACTTCAAAATCCCAGTACCTAAATAGAACCGATTCTATCATTGATTAGCCAAAATAATTCGACTTTTCAATTAACCAAGTCGTCGGAGAGAATGGGACATGGAAAAGAGTTTCGGCATACTTACCCTTGCTTTAATATTCGGCCAAGACTTGAAAATATGGAGAGGGGAAATTCGGCTATGGCTAGGGAGTATGTTCGGCCAACTAAGAAAAAGAGAAGAAAAAGGTTGGGGATTCGGCACTTCCAATGGGTATATCGGCTTGGCAATAATGGAGAAGAAAAGGAGAGAAAGGAGAGGGTAGGTGTTTTGGTCAGAAATCAAAAGTAGAAGAAGAGGAAGATGGTGATGTAGAAATCGGTTTGAGAAGGAATGAAAGAAACAAGAGAGGTGATTGCTTAGCCGAAAATTAGGAGGAAGAGACTAGCAATTTGGCACATCCCCTCCTCTTTTACTTGCCGTCCACTCCTTCCAAAGGAGTTCAAATCTCGGCTAAACTCCCTTTGAAAGTATTCAAAATAATTTGAATACCCCAAATGCCTATTTTTCCTCTGCCAACTCTAATTAATCCCATGATAATCCATAAATAAAATAGCCTCCTTATTATCCTTAAAATTGAACAAATAAAAGTCTAATTTTAAATGCTCATATTATCTTTTAATAATAATATTTAATAAAAGAGTTTGAAGGAGAAAAATTCTCCCACTTGTGCCAGATCCAAACATAGTGCAAAAAGAAAGGGAATTTTGTGACTCGAACCAAGGCTCTCCCCTATCCCTTGTGGCGTCACAAGCTTACTCTTAAGTGGCCTCACTTTTGCCACTTTGCCAAGGCCTTATTAGTGTCAGATTACACCCATTTATTCTTATAACACCCTCCTGCTAAGGCTCCCTGCCTTTAAAGTTGAAAACTGAAATTTTTTTCTATCAAATCGGGCACACTCAAAGCCTTAAATTAAGCTCTATTATTCCATAAATAATATCACAGCAGTTCATAATAAGAAAAATAATTAAATTCCAAATAACCCCATATTTGGGATGTTACAGTGTGACTTGGCCGTGTGTGCCTTGCATGTTAGTATTTTAAGTCAGAGTAGACCACGGACTAGTCACACGGGCGTGTGCCTAGAACGTGTGTGTTAATCAGTGTTGGCCACGGGCTAGCCACACGGGCGTGTGTCTAGACTCTAGGCCGTGTTAAGGTAGTCAGTGTGCACCACGGGTGGAGGGCACGGGCGTGTGCCCTAACCTTGGGGCATTGGCAGAATGCTTGATTTTTCATGCACGGGTAGTGACCATGGGCGTGTGTGACATCCACGGGCGTGTCAAATCTTACACGGGCGTGTGAGCCCTGTATAGATGGAAAAATTTTAAGATCGTAAGAGTTTTCGATGTGGTCTCGAGAGCCCTCGTGTGTTTGAGAGAGGCCTCGTAAGTTGGGATTGAGGTTGTTGTGATGGCCAAAGAGAGTGGTCATGTTGTGCCTAAGTGGCGATCTTGAGGTTTTTAATACGGTAATGCCTCGTGCCCGGTTCCAGCGTTCAATACGGGTAAGGGGTGTTACATTTAGTGGTATCAGAGCTATGGTTTAGTCGGTTCTAGGACTACCGTAGCGGGTGTAAGATTCTAGCTATACATGCCATAAGTGTACAATGATAGTGTGGTGGCTTCTGATGATTTTAAATCTTGTTTTATATAGAATATGGATTCCGACCCATTAACTGCTGATGAAACAACTAGTAATGCACCGGCTCCTGCGCAAGGAACCGTGCCTGTTCAAAGTGGACCCGAGGCTAGGGGTCAAGGGGAAGGGGCTCGGGAAGCCTTTCTCCAGATGATGAGCAATTGGTACTCGGATTATGTTCGAGCGAACCCTAATGCTCAACCTCCTCCACCTCCTCCTCCTATACCTCAGCCAACCCTGTGGCTCCTCAAGGTATTGATGTAGTGAGGATATCGAAACCCCAGGTAGATAAGATTAGAAAACACACTGGGTGAGGAGTTTAGAGCTAAGGTTGATGATGACCTCGAGAGGCGAGTTCGGTTAGAGAACTCGATGAGAGTGTTTGAGGAACTCTCTTGTACTCCTGAAGAGAGCTTGAAGTGTGTTGTATCCTTGCTGAGGGACTCGGCATACCATTGGTGGAAGACGTTGACGTCAGTAGTCCAGAGGAAGCGGGTGACGTGGGACTTCTTTCTGGAAGAGTTCCGGAAGAAGTATATAAGCCAACGATTTACTGATCGGAAAAGGAAGGAATTTCTTGAGTTGAAGTAAGGAAGAATGTCAGTGGCGGAATATGAGCGTGAGTTTGTTAGGCTTAGCAAATACGCTCAAGAATATGTGTCGACAGAGACCATATTGTGTAAGAGGTTCGAAGACGGACTGAATGAGGACATCAAACTCCTAGTGGGTATTTTAGAGTTGAAGGAATTTGTGGTGTTGGTCGAAAGGGCAAGTAAGGTCGAATAGTTGAGTACAGAAAAGAAAAGGGCTGTAAGTGAAGCCCGAGATGCTAGAAAGAGGCCGATGGGCAAGTCCTATCAAGCCCAGTCGAAAAGGTCCAAGGAAGTGAGTCCTAGGACGACAAAGACTGATGGGTTATTCGTGATCGAGACTTGGGCAATACTCGTTCGGGTTCGAGAGTCCAAGCTACCTCGATGGAAAGTGTGGGCAATCAAGAGTAAACCAGAGTGTCCAAGTTGTGGTAGATATCACACCGAGAGTGTTGGGGTAACAATCGAAAAATGTTATAAGTGTGTTCCCCCGACCATTTTATCCAAAATTGCCCCGAGAGGGATGATAAGGAAGAGAAGCTAGAGATGAGATCCAATGATGTGTCTGCAAGGGGTAGACCACCAAGGAACCCGAGAGGCGGGAATAGTGGTAGAGGTGCATCTAGAGACTCTGCTTTGTGAGACCGGAGGGGTCGGGCACTGCGAGGACGTATGCCATTCGCAAGGCCGCGAAGAGGCATCCTCCCCGATGTAATAACGGGTACTTTTTCTCTCTTTGACACACTTGTTATTGCTTTAATAGATCCAGGGTCTACTCATTCTTATATTTTCATGAGATTGGCATCTAGTTTGAGTATGACTGTTGAGTCCATGGACTTTTTGGTTAAGGTGTCAAACCCGTTAGGTAAGCATGTGTTAGTGGACAAGGTGTGTAAGAATTGTCCTTTGATGATTGAGAGTCATTGCTTTCCGGCAAACCTAATGTTGTTGCCGTTTGATGAGTTTGATTTAATCCTTGGCATGGATTGGTTGACTACCCATAGTGTCTTAGTGAACTGTGGTAGTAAGTTTATTGAATTGAAATGTGAGAGTGGAGATGTGGTTCGGGTTGAATCAGGTGGATCGGATAGTCTACCAGTGATGATTTCTTCCTTAGTGGCTGATAAATGTTTGAGAAAAGGGTGTGAGTCCTATCTTGCTTTTGTGTTTAATACTCAAGAGGTTGGAGTAAAGTTTGAAACAGTGGCAGTGGTATGTGAGTATCCTGATGTATTCCCTAAGAGTTACCCGGATTACCGCCAGTGAGAGAGGTTGAGTTTGGGATTGAGTTAGTTCCGGGAGCGGCACCTATTTCGATTGCTCTGTATAGGATGGCACCTTTAGAGTTGAAAGAACTGAAGGTTCAGTTGCAAGAGTTGATAGATAAGGGTTTTGAAAGACCGAGCTACTCACCGTGGGGTGCTCCGGTATTGTTTGTGAAGAAGAAAGATTGGTCTATGAGGTTGTGTATAGACTATAGACAGCTTAACAAAGTGACAGTTAAGAATAAGTATCCTTTACCAAGGATTGATGATCTTTTTGATCAACTGAAGGGAGCTACAGTGTTCTCCAAGATTGACCTGAGGTTTGGTTATTATCAGTCAAGAGTGAAAGAGCAGGATGTGTTGAAAACTGCATTTCGAACAAGGTATGGCCATTATGAGTTTTTGGTTATGCCGTTTGGTTTGATGAATGCACCGGCGATTTTTATGGATCTGATGAACCGTGTTTTCAGACCTGATCACTGTGAAGTCAGAGTTTTAAATTTATAAAGAGAATGATCGAACCTGGAAACTAACTATGACAACGATTGAGGCAAGTGCACCTATCGAACAGTAGTATAGCTTAGGCAAGACCGAATTGTCGAACCCAAAGGAACTAAAAGTACTAATACTAACTTTCTTTCTATTATTTAGCCTAAAATAAGTGAAGTTGTTTATCTTAGTCTAAATTAATTAACTATTAAACTAAAAATTCTAAGACAAAGAAGAATGAAATTGGGAGAATAACTTGGGAAAAACTCATTTGATTAAGACGACACCCAAGGAAGAATCCACCTAGACTTCACTTGTAATCTAACTCTGAACCAGACGACGTACTCACTTGACTTGATCCGTAAGACTCCCTAATTTATATTAAACCCTCTCTCGAGGCGAATAACGTCTAACCCTAGGTTAATTAATGGAAATCTCTTTCTCGAATAATAACCCCCTAGAATAGTAGTAAATCGATCTATGGATTCCCATATTAGGTTTCACCCTAATTCGGCAAAATCTCGTCACCCTATCTCTAGGCGCGCGATCAACTCCACTTAATTATGCTAGATATACTCTTAAGAAAGGACTTTTGCTCCACCACCTAAGCACATTCAACTTGAATTAATATCCGCGAAATATTAACACAAGAATTAAGCGCACATAATTAAGAACAAATCAAGTATTTATCATATAGTTTAGAAAACAATAACAAGATTAATCTAGGTTTCATCCCTCTTCAGGTATCTGAAGGGTTTAGTTCATAATAATAAAAGAAAACATCTCGGAAGAAAAGATAAAACAAAACATAAGAAATCCCTAAAACCCCCTGAAGGAATTGAAGAGGAGATCCTCCGTCTTGAGTAGAATTCTGGCTTCTAGAGATGGATCAACTGGCTATCCCTGAGTGAATCCCCACAAATCTGCCTTCTCTGGCCTAGCAAGACGCCCCTAAACGATGGCTTTAGGCCTCCCTCGACAGAGGGTTTCTGTCGAACTCCCTGATTAAGTTGCTCCCTAGGGTGTTTATATAGGTTTTGAGATGTGTTACTTGGCCTCCAAGTATCCTAATTTGAGTGCAATTCCTATTTGGGGGTTTAATTAGACTTTGGAGTGTGTTTCTTTGCCTCCAAGTATCCAAATCCGAGTGAAACTCCTCTTGGCCGCGGCAGGGACACGCCCATGTCACACGCTCGTGTGAATCGTGGCCAGGCCGTGTGGACTTCATTAATGAGGCACGGCTGTGTAAATCGTGGTCCAGGCCGTGTTCGAGATCTTTATGGAGGCATGGCCGTGTGATCTTTTGTCCAGGCCATGTCGATTTCATGCTTTGGCCCATTTGTCCCGTTTTAAGCCCGTTTTGCGTTCTTTTCATCCCCTGGTGCTTTCCTGAGTATATAACATGAAAAGAAAGGATTAAGAGCACCAAATTACATAAAATAAGGGATAATTCATCCAAAAGCATACTAAATGTGGGATTAAAATATGTTACTTTTACGGTTTATCAAGACCATATGTGGACAAGTTTGTAGTTGTTTTCATTGACGTCATATTGATCTATTCTCGGGATGAGAACAATCATGAAAAACATTTGAGAATTGTCTTGCAAACTTTAAGAGATAAGCAGTTGTACGCTAAGTTTAGCAAGAGTGAGTTTTGGCTCCGTGAGGTCGGATTCCTAGGACACATTGTGTCGGGTGATGGTGTTAGAGTTGACCCGAGTAAGATATCGACTGTTGTGGATTGGAAACCACCGAGGAACGTGTCGGAAGTCAGAAGTTTCTTGGGATTAGCAGGATATTACAGACGTTTCGTAGAAGGGTTCTCTGTGATTGCTACCCCGATGATGAAACTATTGCACAAAGATGTTAAGTTTGAATGGACTGAGACATGTCAACAGAGTTTCGAGAGACTGAATACATTATTGACTGAGGCACCAGTTTTGGTTCAACCAGAATCAGGGAAAGAGTTCGTGGTTTACAGTGACGCATCGTTTAATGGTCTCGGTTGCGTGTTGATGCAAGAGGGTAAGGTAGTCGCTTACGCCTCGAGACAGTTGAAACCGCACGAGAAGAATTATTCGACTCATGATTTGGAGTTGGCTGCGATTGTTTTCGTGTTAAAGATTCGGCGACATTACTTATATGGTGAGAAGTGCCGAATCTTTACGGATCACAAGAGTTTGAGTTATTTGATGGATCAGAAGGATCTGAATTTGCGACAGAGACGGTGGCTTGAGTTATTGAAAGACTATGAGTTAGTCATTGATTACCACCCGGGAAAAGCGAATGTGGTTGTGGATGCCCTGAGTAGGAAATCCTTGTATGCTCTAAGAGTTATGAGGACGAGTTTGGCATTATCTGATGATGGTGCTATTCTGGCAGAGTTGAGAGCTAAGCCACTATTTGTTCAACAGATATGTGAGGCTCAGAAAAATGACAGTGAGATGTCAGCTAAGAGAGATAAGCGTGAATCAGAAAGTGATTCGATTTTCGAGTGGGCTCGAATGGTTGTTTGTCGCATCGTGATGCAATTTGTGTACCTAGAGATGAGGAGTTAATCCAAAAGGTTTTGCATGAGGCCCACAAAGTGGATGTTTGTCAAGACATCCGGCGAAGACGAAAATGTATAATGACTTGAAGAAGTCTTATTGGTGGCTGGGTATGAAAAGAGATATTTTGAGTTCGTGACAAAGTGTCCGATTTGTCAACAAGTGAAAGCCGAGCATCAAGTGCCTTCGGATTGCTTCAGCCGGTGTTGGTACCGAATGGAAGTGGGATCGGGTTACCATAGAGTTTGTGACGGGGTTACCGATGACTCTGAAAAAGAGAGATGCTGTGTGGGTTGTTGTGGATAGACTAATGAAGTCGGCTCACTTTATTCTAGTACGTGTTAATTTTTCACTGGACAAGTTAGCTGAGTTGTATGTTGCACAGATAGTGAGGTTACATGGTGTACCTGTGTCTATAATATCGGATAGGGATCCGAGGTTCACTTGAGGTTTTGGAAGAGGTTGCAAGAGGCTTTGGGAACAAAGTTGAATTTCAAGATCGTTGCGTTCCATCCGCAAACCGATGGTCACCTGAAAGAGTGATTCAAGTTCTCGAAGATATGCTTCGATGCTGTGTGTTAGAATTCGAGGGTAGTTGGGAGAGATATCTACCTTTAGTCGAATTTGCTTACAACAACAGTTATCAGTCAAGTATACGGATAGCTCTGTATGAGGCCTTGTATGGTCGTAAGTGTCGGACTCCTTTGTATTGGACCGAGCTTAGTGAGAAGCGGATCCATAGGGTCGATCTAGTAAAAGAGACCGAGGAGAAAGTGAAAATAATCCGTAATAGTCTGAAAGTTGCTTCGGACCGGCAGAAGTCGTACGCGGATCTAAAAAGAAAAGAAATTGACTTTGAAGTGGGCGACAAAGTGTTTTTGAAAGTGTCCCCATGGAAGAAGATTATGAGATTTGGACAAAAAGGAAAATTGAGTCCAAGATTCATAGGGCAGTATGAGATTACAGGCAGAGTTGGGCCAGTAGCATACCAGTTGGCTTTACTGGTAGAGTTGGAAAAGATTCATAATGTGTTCCATGTGTCGATGTTGCGACGGTATCGCTCCGATCCTTCACATATGATTCTTTCGACGGAAATTGAGATAAGACCGGATATGTCTTATGATGAAGAGTCGATTAAGATCTTGGCTCGAGAAGTGAAACAGTTGAGAAATAAGAGCATAGCACTAGTGAAAGTGTTATGGCAGAAACACGGTGTGGAAGAGGCTACGTGGGAAACGGAAGAAGCTATGAGAGAGCAACATCCAAACCTCTTTACTGGTAAAATTTTTGGGGGCGATGATAAACCGTAAAAGTAACATATTTTAGTCCCACATTTAGCATGTTTTTGGATGATTTATCCCTTATTTGGTATAATTTAGGGTTCTTAATCCTTTCTTTTCATGTTATATACTCAGGGAAGCACCGGAGGATGAAAAGAACAAGAAACGGGCTTAAAACGGGCCAAATGGGCCAGATCACGAAATTGACACGGCCTGGGCCCAAGACCACACGGCCGTGCCTCATTAATGGAGTCTACACGGCCTGGCCACTATTCACACGGGCGTGTGCCATGGCCGTGTCCCTTCCGCGGCCAAGAGAAGTTTTGCTTGGATTTGGATACTTGGAGGCAAAGAAACACAATGCAAAGTCTATTTAAACACCCAAGTAGGAACTCCACTCAGATTTGGATACTTGGAGGCCAAGTAAGGCATCTCAAAGTCTATATAAACACCCTAGGGGGCAACTTATTCGGGGAGTTCGGCAGAAGTCGGAGCCCAAAGCTATCGTTTAGGGGCGTCTTGCTAGGCCAGAAAGGGCAGATTTATGGGGATTCGCTCAGGGATAGCCAGTTGATCCATCTCAAGAAGCCGGAATTATACTCAAGGCGGAGGATCTCCTCTTCAATTCCTTCAGGGGGTTTTAAGGATTTCTTATGTTTTGTTTTATCTTTTCTTCTGAGATGTTTTCTTTTATTGTTATGAACTAAACCCTCAGATACCTGAGGGGGATGAAACTTAGATGAATCTTGTTATCATTTACTGAACTATATGATAAATATTTGATTTGTTCTTAATTATGTGTTCTTAATTCTTGTGTTGATATTTCGTGGATATTAATTCAAGTTTGATGTGCTTAGGTGGAGGAGCAAAAGTCCCTGCCTAGAAGTAGATCTAGCATAGTTAAGCGGAGTTGATCGCGCGCCTAGAGATAGGGTGACGAAGCGTTGTCGGATTAGGGTGAAACCTAATATGGGAGTCCATAGATCGAGTTAATGCAATTCTAGGGGTTTTAATTAGAAAGAGATATCAATTAATCAACCTAGGGTTAGACGTTATTCGCCTCGAGAGAGGGTTTAATATAAATTAGGGAATCCTACGGATCAAGTCAAATGAATAAATCATCTGGTTCAGAGTTAGATAACAAGTGAAGTCTAGGTGGATTCTTCCTTGGGTGTCGTCTTAATTAATTGGTTTTTCTTCAAGTATTCTCCCAAATTCATTCTTCTTTGTCTTAGAGTCTTTAAGTTTAGTAGTTAATTAATTTAGATTAAACAACCATTCGCTTAATTCTTAGGCTAAATAATAGAAAGAAAGTTAGTATTAGTACTTTTAGTTCCTTTGGGTTCGACAATCTGGTCTTTCCTAAACTATACTACTGTTCGATAGGTGCGCTTGCCTCAATCGTTGTCATAGTTAGTTTCCAGGTTCGATCATTATCTTTATAAATTTTAAAACTCTGACTTCACAGCGATCAAGTTTTTTGGCGCTGTTGCCGGGGAACTAAAATATTAAGAAAGCTCTATTTTTATTACTTTAGCCATTTTTTATTGCAATTTATTTTCATTATTATTATTATTTTATTATTATTTTTACTTTGCTAATTTTTCCTGCATTTTCTTTTGGCAGATAATTTTAGTTTTTAGAGAAGATGTCATTGAATAACTTTCAGTGGCAAGTTACAAGGACAAGGCCAGCCAAAGCAGCTAGTGTCTTCAACCTCGACGTACACCCAATAATGCAATATGACTCAAATCTAGGAGGCGTGGCGAACCCTGAGTACCCACCCTACAGATATGGCATGGAGAACGAACAAGTCCACTATATGGGTAACTATTCTAGACCTCAAAATAATTTTTATGATAACACTTATAATGCAGGTTGGGGTACCATTCCAATTTCTCGTGGGATGATCAAAGTAGCTAAAGACCAGAACTTTCTCCAAACTTTCAACAACCACCTCACCAACAGGAAGAGGAGTCGAACCTTGAAAAGATGCTGACAAAATTCATGGCAGCTACAGATAACCGTCTCCAAAAAACTGAGACAACACTTAATGACCAACAAGCATCGATCAAAGGGATCAAGAACCAAGTTGGGGAGCTTATCGAGTCCGGGCTTGGGGAACTTACTAAGTCAGTTATACAACTTGCTAAGCTGATCTCAGAACTACCACAAGGAAGCTTGCCATGCAATACTGAAACTAACCCGAGTGAGCAAAATCAAGCCATTTACGATAGTGAAGGGTTAGACAAACCAAACCCAAGGGAAGAACCTGTGGTAAGCGAAGGTAAGGTTGAAGTGTGCCATGATATACCAAAACTGACAATTACAGAGTACCAACCTTGTGTGCCATATCCCGATGCAATAAAAAAAGACCACACAGAGGAAGAAGTCGGTGAACTCACACTTCATGTAGATGATGAAACAATCACTCTTCAAGCTCTTGACTCAGCTAGGACATCGAGTAATAAAGGTACGAACGTTAATTCTATTGATAACCATTTGGTTCAACCTTCTTTACAGGAAGCATCACGAAATCACCTAGCTGAGCTAGATCTTAGACCTCGTACCCATAAAGAAATAATTCATGAAGGACTAAGGCTTCAGGTCGATGAACTGGACAAGTGGAAAACACACTTTAAAGAGAAACTAGGAATACACGAAGTGAAATCGAAGGAAACCCCAGATGAGCTGATAGGAACAACAAATCACTTCAAAATAGGGGATCAGGTATTGTTTAATAAGGAAGACCCTCGAATCACCAATTCAGACCTCAAGACAAACGAAGAAATCACTTTTGAGGTACTTAATGTCTTCCTATACGGCACAGTCGAGGTAAGTAATCCTAAATTCAACACTTTTGAGGTAAACACTACTCGACTTAAACTTTATATCCACAACCGAATTGATCGCATGAGAAAGGATTTTCACCTCCTCAAACCACCTTGACCATATGAATGAGAGGTAAAGTCTAGCTTAAGACTATAAACGAGCGCTTCTCGGGAGGCAACCCGAGCACTAACCCCATTAATTTTTACATTTTTAATTCTTCTTTTTAGCACCTAACTATAAACTAACCAAAGTGCAGATTTCCAGACCACACGGCCTTACACACGGCCATGGCCGTGGCCGTGTGGCCACCACAGAAAGGTACAAGGGTGGGGGCAACCACTAGATCCATAATTTTTATTTAACCCCCTTCTTCCTTTTTCTTTTCCAGTTGTTTTTCTTTTTTCATTTTCCATTATTTACTTTTATTTTTATTCATTTTAATTTCCTTTTAATTTCTTTATTATTTTCTTCTTATTATTCATTCCATTTAGATTTAGCTTAGGATACAATAAAATTAGGATGGCTGCTTCGAGGACTCAAACAGTTTGAGACGTTTCCCCATGTTCACCTCCAATCCTATCCGGTTTCTTTTCATTGGCTTCATCCAAAATTCAGGAAGTTTCACTTCTCTCCCCATCTTACGATTTTATGATTATTTTGATATTATTTATCTTTGTACATTGAGGACAATGTACATATTAAGTGTGGGGGGTTAACTATAGCATTATCTGAAAATCCCTGAATTATTCCTTGTCCTACAGTAAGTTTCTCATATTATGACTAGAATGAAATTCCCCTGATTTATGATTTTTATTGATATGTTTTAGATTAAGTCATTGATAATTGTGCATTGATAAATAAATTCTAAGAATACTAGAGAATCAGGCATGATAAGTCTATTTTTCAAGAATTAAAATTTTTTTAGGATGTCTACCTGAATTTAAATATTACTTTGAAGTTTGAAATTTACGAGGTTGACATCAAAATACCCATAATTTTTAAGTAGATTTCGAGCCTTATAGAGCATAAATTCTTTTCTTGCTCACTTTATTGATTATGAGTATGTCAACATTGATCTGTTATTCTAGAACTTGCATCGATTATACATGTCGAGACCACATTTTTTTGATTTGATATACAGAGATGATAAAGGCACCTAGGATTTGACCCGCTTACTCCACTAAAAACCCACCTTCATAATTAACCCCTAGTGAACCCCGTTTAATCCTAACAACCCATTTATTGACTCACCCACTAATATTAACCCAAAACCCTTTTTATTTGTTATCACCATTCTTTTTAACTACCCTTATATCGAGATTTAATTTGATTAGTTGCCTAATTATGATTTTTATTTCAGTAACTTATCCTTTATTATGTATTTATTATGTATTTATGATGTTAAAAAAAACGAAGTATATTCATTATTAGTCATGTGATTAAATGAGCTTACACATTTAAATTCCAAATATTGAAGAAAAAGCTCGTAGTATTAGAATTATTAATTTTAAATTAATGTAATTACTTATTATTCAGTTCATTGTTTTCGGTTAGGTAATTTGTCAATTGGGCCTCGATTCTAGCCCTCTAATTCACCTTATTCCACACCTTTAACCCAAGCCCGTTACAACCCTTTCAAAGACCTTTTGATTTGTGTTTCATCTCATATTTTAGTGGTGGATATTTGATTCTCATGCAAGCCTATGGGATTAACTCTTCATGTTTGACTTTTGAGTGCCTAATTTTGAACCTTAAACACTTTGAGTGATTTGAGTGAATCTTTAAGTGAGGATGTCAATCCTTGTCGATTTTAAATCAGAGGTAATTGTTTAGATGAAGGGAAACACCTATGTTTTGTGCTACAAATGTATGACTTAGACTGTTTGAATCTTTAGGACTCTTTGAGTTGAATTATCCATGTATGAATTATCTCTGAATTATGATGAAACACAATTAATGACTATTATGAACTGAGGGAAGTTCGTTTTAATTATGAGTTGAGAATTTTGCTTGAGGACAAGCAAAAGCTTAAGTGTGGGGGTATTTGATAAACCGTAAAAGTAACATATTTTAGTCCCACATTTAGCAAGTTTTTGGATGATTTATCCCTTATTTGGTATAATTTGGTGCTCTTAATCCTTTCTTTTCATGTTATATACTCAGGGAAGCATCGGAGGATGAAAAGAACAAGAAACGGGCTTAAAACGGGCCAAATGGGCCAGATCACGAAATCGACACGGTCTGGGCCCAAGACCACACGGCCTGGCCACGATTCACATGGGCGTGTGCCATGGTCGTGTCCCTGCCGCGGCCAAGAGAAGTTTTGCTCGGATTTGGATACTTGGAGGCAAAGAAACACAATCCAAAGTCTATTTAAACACCCAAGTAGGAACTCCACTCAGATTTGGATACTTGGAGGCCAAGTAAGGCATCTCAAAGCCTATATAAACACCCTAGGGGGGAACTTATTCGGGGAGTTCAGCAGAAGCCAGAGCCCAAAGCTATCGTTTAGGGGCGTCTTGCTAGGCCAGAGAGGGCAGATTTGTGGGGATTCGCTCAGGGATAGCCAGTTGATCCATCTCAAGAATCCGGAATTGTACTCATGACGGAGGATCTCCTCTTCAATTCCTTCAGGGGGTTTTAGGGATTTCTTATGTTTTGTTTTATCTTTTCTTCTGAGATGTTTTCTTTTATTGTTATGAACTAAACCCTCAGATACCTGAGGGGGATGAAACTTAGATGAATCTTGTTATCATTTACTGAACTATATGATAAATATTTGATTTGTTCTTAATTATGTGTTCTTAATTCTTGTGTTGATATTTTGCGGATATTAATTCAAGTTTGATGTGCTTAGGTGGAGGAACAAAAGTCCCTGCCTAGGAGTAGATCTAGCATAGTTAAGCGGAGTTGATCGCGCGCCTAGAGATAGGGTGACGAAGCGTTGCCGGATAAGGGTGAAACCTAATATGGGAGTCCATAGGTCGAGTTAATGCAATTCTAGGGGTTTTAATTAGAAAGAGATTTCAATTAATCAACCTAGGGTTAGACGTTATTAAGCCTCGAGAGAGGGTTTAATATAAATTAGGGAATCCTACGGATCAAGTCAAATGAATAAATCAATGCAGTTCAGAGTTAGATAACAAGTGAAGTCTAGGTGGATTCTTCCTTGGGTGTCGTCTTAATTAATTGGTTTTTCTTCAAGTATTCTCCCAAATTCATTCTTCTTTGTCTTAGAGTCTTTAAGTTTAGTAGTTAATTAATTTAGATTAAACAACCATTCACTTAATTCTTAGGCTAAATAATAGAAAGAAAGTTAGTATTAGTACTTTTAGTTCCTTTGGGTTTGACAATCCGGTCTTGCCTAAACTATACTACTGTTCGATAGGTGCGCTTACCTCAATCGTTGTCATAGTTAGTTTCCAGGTTCGATCATTATCTTTATAAATTTTAAAACTCTGACTTCACAGCAATCAGGCGAAAATCTCTAAAGGGGGGAGAGTTGTAACATCCCGATTTAGGGCCTAGTCAGAGTAGTGGTGCAAGACCACAAATTTGAGGTTTATGAATGAGTTTTTAAGGTTTATGCTACGTATGCATGCTAGTGTGAAAGTTTCATGAAGCAATTTTGTGAAATTGCGGTTAATTGTCTAAAAAGGACTAAATTGCAAAAGTTGCAAAATGTGAGATTCTAGAAGCTATTTGTGTGAAATAGCTTTAGAATATTAATTAGAGGTCTTTAAATAGCAATTTTCCCAATTTCTAATTTTTGGACAAAATTGGGCATGGATGAGTTAAAATAGAAAGTTTATCAAAAAGGGAATTTTGGTCATTTAACAATTAAGTGATTAAAATAGGAGAAAAGATGACAAAATTCATTCATCTTCTTCTCCAAGGCTGCCGAAAATTTGAGAGAGCCATTGTTAGGGTTCTTCAAAAATTTCAAGCTTGCTAGTAAGTGCATCTAGCCTCGTTTTTGATATTCTTTGTATTTTTGAAGTCCTTATTGCATGAGTAAGCTATTTTTAGCTATTTGATGAGCTATGATGGATGTTAAAAAATGTGCCATGTATGACATGCATGTATTTTGATGTTTTATGGAAGATTATGAAAGCTTGATGTAGTAGAAACATCTTTTGCTAAATGAGTTTCCATAGAAAATGCATGTAGGGACTAGTTTGTAAAAATCTTGAGTTTGGTCATACATGTGTGTTGTAATGAGAATTGATGATTGCTTTAGTTGAGTAAGTGATTCGGCTAAGCATGAAAGGCTAAGAAGTTGAATAAAAATCACTTTACGAGCCTTGGGGCAATAGTGTAATTATGAGAAAGATTTGGGGCAAAAGAGTAATTTTGCCAAAGTATGAGATGTGGGTCAATTTGGTCAATGTGTGTATTGAATAAGCTGATTTATTCATTATAGATCAAGAAAGACAAAGCCCGGATCGAAACTGAGGCAAGAGCAAAGTGGTGGACTAAATTGCACGTTTCTATACTTTTGAGTATCGAGGTAAGTCTATGCATAAACAATGCATTCATACTTACAATTTGTTAATGCTAGCTAGTGTATAGCATGGTTGAGAATGATTGAGAACCTATGTGATTCAAGGAAAATGAATGTGATAGATTTTGTGAATGGATGAATGATTGAGTAAATAGATATGTGAACGTGTAGTGATAATGCTAAAAGATGGGCTAAGTGCGATACCATCCTAATACATAATGACGATGAGCTGGCTATGTGCGATGCTATCGTTAGGTATATTGTCTAGTGGGCTATGTGTGAAACCACTACGATTACCTTTATGGTAGGCTAAGTGCGATACTACCTTATTAATTAATTGTGGTGGGCTAAGTGCGAAACCACTGAGACATTAGCTGTATGGATTAGCTGTGTGGATTAGCTGTGTGGATGTATTATCGAGAAATATGATGTGTTGTATATTGTGTAAATGTGATATTAAATGCAGGGGTGCATGTCAATGGTTACGCGTAAGTGACTTAGGATGTGTTGGAAATGTGGTAAGGGATAGAAAGAGTAAGCATAGTTGTACATTATATGTTAGTATAATGCTAATTGTTGTTTAGCTTATACTATGTTGCTTAATTGTTTATGTGTAAACTTACTAAGCTCAAAGCTTACTCCCTTTCTTTTCCCTTGTCTTATAGAGCAAAAGTGTTGAATCGAGATACGAGGATCAATTGGAAGATCGCCCACACTATCAGCACACTCTGGTACATGAGACTCAATGTTTTGTATATGGCATGTACAGGGGCTAGATAAGTTAGTGAATTTTGTTGTATATAGCTATGATGTGTTGGCCTTTAGATGGATTATCTATTTTGTATAATGCCATAGTTGTTGGCACTTTATTATATGAAATGATGTAGTTATCTAAGTGAGATTGTAAGACTTTGAGTTGATTATGGATGTGTTGAATGAGTGCATGATTGTGTATGCTAGAAGGGTGAAAATAACTTGGCAAATAGCTTTGTTCTTGTCCATGTGGGTAGACACACGGGCGTGTGTCTAGGCCATGTGTGACACACGGTCATCCGATGGGCGTGTGACTTGGCCATGTGTCCCCTGCATGTTAGTATTTTAAGTCAGAATAGACCACAGACTAGTCACACGGGCGTGTGCCTAGAACGTGTGTGTTAATCAGTGTTGGCCACGGGCTAGCCACACGGGCGTGTGTCTAGACTCTAGGCCGTGTTAAGGTAGTCAGTGTGCACCACGGGTGGAGGGCACGGACGTGTGCCCTAACCGTGGGGCATTGGCAGAATGCTTGAGTTTTCATGCACGAGTAGTGACCATGGGCGTGTGTGACATCCACGGGCGTGCCAAATCTTACACGGGCGTGTGAGCCCTGTATAGATGGAAAAATTTTAAGATCGTAAGAGTTTTCGATGTGGTCTCGAGAGCCCTCGTGTGTTTGAGAGAGGCCTCGTAAGTCGGGATTGAGGTTGTTGTGATAGCCAAAGAGAGTGGTCATGTTGTGCGTAAGTGGCGATCTTGAGGTTTTTAATACGGTAACACCTCGTGCCTGGTTCCGGCGTTGAATATGGGTAAGGGGTGTTACAACATAACTCACTTACGCCAACACATTTGGCTATATTAACTATGTCTTAGTCAACTTTAAAAGAGGTCCCTATACATGCCATGACTCAAAAGAACTTGAAACATCATACCAAGCTTCTACTCGATAGTGTGAAAACATCTCCGGCGGCCTCCAACCCGAGCTAGTTAAAATAACCTATAAGAGATGGGAAAAGAAAAGGAGTAAGCAATAATGCTTAGTAAGTTCATCTGCGTATAACTGACAAATACCGATATTCATTGAATATATACAACTGCAAGGTATTATAATGAGTTTTTCTCATAAACTCATGGTTACTTACTCAACTATTCTTGAAGCTTACTCATTCTATCTCTTACCACATTCTTACCATGCATCAAGCCAACTGCTCGTGTTAATTAGTATACATTCCTGCACTGGTCACCACATGATCATGTAGAACAACACATCCAGCATTTTCAATAGGCCACTCATACCACTAAACTTTCGGTGGTTTCGCACTTAGCCCTCCATTGATCTCTAGTAGGGTGGTATCGCACATAGCCCACCAATCATTTATAAGTGATGGTATCACACACAGCCCATCAATTACTAATTAATCAGGTGGTAACGCACACAGCCCACCAATAATAATATGGTTGATGGTATCACATGCAGCCCATCACTAACCATTAATAAGGCGATATCGCGCATAGCTCACCATTATTATACATTCATGGATAGTTATCGACATGTATTTCTCTATTTCAAATGTTCATCAGAGAACATCCTCACACAGTACTATTCTTAACTTTCTACGATACTCGTTCGCATTCACATAATGCATCAATAAATCTATCTCATGCAACTAAGGTGCATTGATTACACATAACCCACTAGGATTTCATCATATACTGAATTCATCTCAATTCAATTCTAACACACACTTGTGTTTCTCGTGGTGCAACCACATACTTTCTCATTTTCGACATACCTGTTGAATCACTCAAATTGTTAAACAACACTTTTGAGTTTCATACACCTAATGTCACACTGACATCATACCCCGATAGGGTCTTACATGCATTAACATATCGATGCCATGTCCCCGACATGGTCTTGTACGAATTCTCACACCGAGGCCATATTCCAATATGGTCTTACACAGGACCTTAACTATCATCACATCATGCTATATACATTTCCCATTGCTCTTAGATTCAATTCTCTTTACGTCTCATCCAAAGATATTTCATACATTCATAGAGTAAATATACATTCCATACAACATTGGAATATCAAATTAACTCATACGTAATTACAACATTTGCATATGAACTTACCTCGATGTCGAAAGGGTCGAAAGGGACTTTTTGCCCACATTTCTTTTTTCACCCGTTCTAGGTCCGAATCTCGTTTTCTTTGATCAAGATCAATGGAATTTACTCATTTAATCACTTATAAATCATAATACACCGTAATCTACACTTAGGCAAAAATGACTAATTTGCCCTTATACTTTGGCAAAAGTACGATTTTACCCCTAGGCTTGTAAATAAATTTTCATCACAATATCTTATTAAACAAGCCTAGCTGAACATTTCATCCTCTTACAACTATCCATAATTCCAACTATTTCATGCCATAATGAACAAATTACAACCTTTGCATTTTAGTCCCAAATAGGTGTTTTCACAACATCACCTTTCACAAAAGTTGTTTATCATCATCCTATCATTCATTTTCTTCCATAAAAACTCATCAAACAACATAAAATCTATCATGGTCAGTCCCTAGACTTTCAACCATATTGCAAACTAGTCCTCTCATTAGCTAGCTTAAGCTTTGAGGACTCAAAAAATACAAAAATCATCAAAAATAACCATCAAAATGACTTACTTGTAGAGAAAATGAGCTGCTGAAATTTCAAGCCTTCAAAGCCCTCCCATGGTTGATATTTTCGATTGGAGAAGAAGACCAAATAAAGAGATGATAACTTTTTCTTATATCATATTATTTTATTCATTTTCTCCAACTAATATCACCAACTTTTAATCATAATAAATGCACTTGTCCCCTATGCATCCTATGGACGGCCAACTCACTTAACAAGGCCAAATTGCACATTTGGGACCTCCAATTTATAAATCATAGCTATTTGGAACCTTTAGCAAATAAAATAGAACTTTCGCACTTAATGCGAATTAGTCCTTTTTCACAATTTAGCTAGAAATCGCTAAAATTAAAGCACCAAAATTTTCATGCATCCTTATAAACATGTTATAACACATAACTTAACATGAAAATAATTTCTCTAACCTCGAATTAGTGATTCCGAGATCACTATTCTGACTAGCCCCTAAATCGGGCTGTTACAGACCTAGTTGTTTAAACATTTTATAAGGCATAACATTGATGCTTGCCCCTAAATCAGCTAAGGCATTATTAACAGATAAACTACTAATTAAACATGGAATTGTAAAACTCCCTGGATCTTTTAATTTTCGTGGTAGTTTATTTTGCAAAATTGCTGAGCACACTGCGTTTAGCTCTACATGCGACGCCTCGTCTAATCTCCGTTTGTTCGTCAACAGCTCTTTTAAAAATTTCCTTGAATCTAGCATCTGTGAAAGAGCTTCAAGGAACGGTAAGTTAATATGTAATTTCTTTAGAAGTTTAAGAAACTTACCGAATTGTTCATCTGTGTTGTCTTTCTTCATCGCATTGGGGCATGGCACTCGAGGTTGGTACTTTGTAATTACCGGTTTTGGTATATCATGGTTTACCTCAACCTTACCTTCCCCTACCACATTCTCTTACCTCAGTTCTAGTTCGTCTAACCCCTCACTGTCGTGAACAGAGACGGCATGAATTTGCTCCTTTGGGTTAGTTTCAGTGTTTCTTGGCAAGCTGCCTTGTGGTCGTTCAGATATGATCTTAGCAAGTTGTCCTAATTGGTTCTCGATCCCTTGAATCGATGCTTGTTGATTTTTGAGCGCTGTTTCGGTGTTTTGGAAACATGTCTCTGACACAGCGATTATATTTTTAGCATCTCTTCTAGGTTCGACTTCTTCTCTTGCGGGTAGGGTTGCTGTTGAAAGCCTAGTGAGGGTTGTTGTCTATGATTTCCTTGACCACCCCGTGAGAAGTTTGGGTGGTTCCTCCAACATGGATTATAATTGTTACTATAGGGGTTATTTTGAGATCTAAAACTATTACCCATCTGCTCGCTTTCTACGCCAGTGTTGTAGGGTGGGTATTCTGTATTGTTCGTCCCTCCTCCATTTGTATCGCACTGCATCACTGGATGTACCTGCGAAGAACCATACAAACCATCAATTTTCTTATTAAGGAGTTCTACCTGGTTTGATAGCATGGTCACTGCGTCGAGGTTGAAAACATTGGCGGCTTTTGTTGGCCTTGTCCTTGTAACTTGCCACTGATAGTTATTCAGTGACATCTCCTCTATAAACTCATAAGCCGCCTCAGGAGTCTTGTTATTTAGGGTTCCACCGGTGGCTGAATCAATCAACTGTCTAGTTGAGGGGTTCAAACCATTGTAAAAGGTTTGAACTGGTAACCATAGAGGTAACCCATGGTGTGGGCACCTTCTCAACAAATACTTGTATCTCTCCTATGCGTCGTAAAGTGTCTCTAAATCCATCTGCACAAAAGAAGAGATATCATTCCTTAACTTAGCCGTTTTAGCCGGCGAAAAATATTTTAGTAAAATTTTTTCGATCATTTGATCCCATGTAGTGATTGATCCTCGTGGTAACGAGTTCAACCACTGTTTAGCTTTGTTTCTCAATGAGAAGGGAAACAATCGAAGGCGAATGGCATCATCGGAAACGCCATTGATTTTGAAAGTGTCGCACAACTCTAGAAAATTTGCCAAGTGATTGTTTGGATCCTCATCCTGCAATCCATCAAACTAAACAAACTGCTGAATCATCTGTTGTAACACCCCAAACCCGGTCAACACACCACGACCGAATCTGGCATGTCACAGAGTGAAAACAATTCGAAGAAAATAGGTTACCGGTTTATTTTCGGTGAAAACTCTTTGATTGCTTGTGTTTGGGGAAAACCGATTTATGTATAGTGGAACATGTTAAGTTGCTTTGAAATCATGTGAATTGTATTACCCGATGGTAGAGTTTAGAAAACTCGTTGCGTAGCTTAGTTTGAAAACTTTGATTATCAGGTTATTAAAGCAAATCAAGTAATTACTTAGTCATATTTAAAACCAAATCCCAAGCAGATAAAATAATCCAAAACATAATTTAAAGGCCTTGTTACAAACCCAAATAGAAACCAGAATTTAAAGTAAAATACCCAAATCAAATGTCCATGTAAAACCGAAGCAATTATCGCATGGTCACCTCGAGTCCACCTGGCTCCTCATCCGCGATCTACGAATCACCTGAAAAGATAAGGGAGAAGGTGAGTCACCAAGACTCAGTGCATAATCCCCCTCCCGATTATTGCAACATGCTTACACAAATCATAATCAAGCAAACATATCATGCACCCAAACCTAGCCATCCACAACTCCTTTTTCTACCCCGTGTGGTACCAAACCACTGGTGGTGCCAAACCACTGGTGACCCAAAGTCACTGATATCAGTAATAATGTGGTGCCAAACCACTGGTGACCCAAAGTCACGAATAATCCAATTGTGGGGCCAACCCACGTTGTGATACCAAATCACTAGCGACAATCCCGTTTTATCAAATGTGGGGACAACCCACTGTGGTGCTAAGCCACTGGGGCGAGTCGCTATGAGGTGCCAAACCTCTGGTGACCCAAAGTCATGAAATCAACTGTGGTACCAAACCACCGGTGGTGCCAAACCACTGGTGACCCAAAGTCACAGATATCAATCTTCCCCCTCCTCTCATATCACCCACAATAATGCAATGCACATACAAATCATGCCATCATGCTTAATCATTAGACATATATCGAACATACATAGATATTATCGTCAGAAATCATGTACCGTAATCTCAACAAAACGGACTTACCCGAAATCCTTGTTCATACCCATAAAGGTATCATATCGAAATCTACACAGTTTCGACTTTTAACATAGTTTAGGTTATTAACAAGTTTACACGATTATGAAGTGTGTAAGTTACACACCTGGTTACTAACGCGATCACTGAATCCCGAAGATCCCGATCTAACGCACTAGACCCCCTTTACCTACATTCGGCCAAACTAAGATCATTAGCAAAAGCCATTCGGCTTCACTTGTAAATCCCGAAAAGTTAACGCATCTAGCAACCCTCCCTACCTTAACACTTTTTGAATACTAGCCACAACCCGAGATATGCGAGATCTCAGCCTTCCCCTACAATCGGCCAACATTCAACCACAGACAAAATTAGACAACTCATTGTACAAGTCGATCATATACCTACAAGGGCAAATCAGTCATTTTACCCTATAAGGGTATTTCGATAATTCCACCCTACAAGGGTAGTTCGGTAATTATACTCATAACCAATCCATGTAAGCAACGCATCTCAAACATAATCAATCATACAATTAACACATACAACGCTAGTACTACCACGAGGGTACAACGATCATTTTGTCGTGTAGGGGTAAAATGGTAATTTTGCAAACCGGGGGTATTTCAGTAATTTTGTAAACTAGGGGTATTTCGGTAATTTTACAAACCAGGGGTATTTCGGCAATTTTGCAAACCGGGGGTATTTCGGTAATTTTGCACCTGCAATGGCCTTTCCAAAGGCCTAATGTCGCATCGAGTGACTCAACTACCATTTCCGGTCGTACCGAACTATTGGGCCTAAAACCCGATTTCGGCCCATTCAGGCCCACACGCTCGTGTGGCCCACCTAACACAAATCTAGCCACGTATATGAGATTCACCTAGTCTAGTTCACTATATACTACACCACCATACATTTTATTCAATTGGGCCCACGGGCCCATTAGGCCTACTTCGGCCCATCGTGGCCCAAGCAGCCTCAACCCACAAGAATACTACTGATGGCCTCAACTATCGCGTCGAAGCCCCACACGTGCGTTCACACGCTCGTGTGGCTACTATTGCCGTGACCGGCACTTCGGCATTTGCCGCTCTACAACTAGAGTAGAGAGAGTTACACACCTGATAGGAATCTGGTGCTAATCCGCGCTCCGACCACTCCTGTGCCCAAATGCCAACCAAGGTATCCTTCCTCCTTTCATAGAATGCTCTATATATAGCTAGCTTCTCACCTTCCTTCTTTGTATCTTTCCGATGTGGGATCCCTTCGTCAGTAGAGTTTAAATCCAACTCAAACTCTTGCCGTCCAATTCGCAAAATAAATACTCCCTTGCTTTTCATGAGATTCGAACCCAGGCTCCCTTCAATAGTTCAACACGCCACTTGCCACCAAGCCACAAGCTCCTCTTGTGTCTTAAACCATACGCAACTAAATAGAAATCTATAACCAAATTCTAAAGTCCATTTAAAAAGAAAACCAAAATGCAAGAGCCAAGACTTGAACCTTGGACCTCCTTCCTTCCCTGTGGCATCACCCCCTTGTCTCTTATGTGGCGTCACTTTGCCACTACACCACACACTCCACTTGTGTCATTTTTTCCATATTTTATTCTTAAAGCCTACCTACTAACTCCCAGGGTTTTTTTCACCTAAAACCAAAATTTTTCTAAAGCTCAAGTTTAGTCCTGGGACTTCATAGAAGCCCCCTAACCTTCCAAAATCACTCACCTAATAGGTCCAACAAGCCGTTCTCTTGTTCTCAAAAAATTTAAACGCTACTACGCCCAAGGCCCATTGGGCCCAATTCTCCTAGGCCCAATTTCGGGATGTTACATCTGTATAGTGTTAGGTTTTAGTTCAAAATTATTTGCAGCAATAGCAGGTCTAACAATACTTGATTCGGTTCCTGTTAAACTAGGTTTAGCATAATCATACATAGTTCAAGGAACAAGATTTTGATTCACCGGGTTTGCGGCAACCACATGAGGTAGCGAATTATTATCAGCCATCTCTTCGGTAGTGTTAGTGTCGTCCTCTTGTTCTTCTTGTATGTACTGTAGGCTTCGGCTTATCTCTCTACGATTTCTTCGAACGATACTTTCAATATCACTGTCAAAGAGTAATGGTCCTGACGGGTTCCTTCTTGTCATAAACTAGAATTACCTGCCAGGAGCAAATAAAAGAAAAATTAGCAAAGTTAAAAGAAAATAAAAAATAAATTGAAAATAAATAAAATGGCTAATGTAATAAAAAAATAGTTTTCCTAATATCTTAGTCCCCGGCAACGGCGCCAAAAACTTGATGGAGCTCGAAACAACTATTATTTCGACAAAGGCAAGCGCACCTATCGAACAGTAGTATAGCTGTGGTGAGTCCGGAATATCGTATCCTCAAGGACCAAGAGTACTAGTATTAACTATCTTTTTATTATCTAGCCTAATAATTAAGGGGATTTATTTTTAATCTAAAATTAACTAACTAATTTAACTATATATGAACGCGACAGAGAGTAAATTGGTAAAATACTTTTGGACAACTTATATGAGATAGACAATACCTAAGGAAGAATCCACCTAGACTTCACTTATTACTTTTGATTCATGCGATTTATTCACTTGGCTTAATCCGTAGAAATCCCTAAATTATATTAATACCTCTCTCGAGGCTACTAACAACTGACTCTAGGTTGATTAATTGAAATCTCTTTCTGATTAAAACCCCTATCGTCGCATTAACTCGATCTATGGATTCCCTTATTAGGTTTGACCCTAATCCGGCAAATTTTCGTCGCCCTATCTCTAGGGTTGCGATCAACTCCGCTTAATTGTGTTGATCTACTCTTAAACATGGACTTTTTCTCCATTGAATAAGCACATTCGAACTTGAATCAATAACTTGAATTATCAAAACAAGAATAAGAACTCACAATTAAGAATAAGCACAAGTATTTATCTCATAAATTAAATAATAATAAGATCTGTCTTAGGTTTCATCCCCTTAGGTATTTAAGGGATTTAGTTCATACTAAAAGAGGGAAACATCATAAAAGAGGAAAAACAACAAAACATAAGAAAAACCCAAAAACTTCTAAAGAACTTGATGGGAGATCCTCAGTCTTGATGGAGATCCTTCTCCTAAGCTGTTCCCGACGGCTGTCTTGGAGTATTTTCTCCTTCTACTCGGCGTCTATTCGACGTCCTGTCGAGCTCCCTCTTTAGATTGCCCCCTAGGGTGTTTATATAGGCTTTGAAATGCCTTACTTGGCCCAAAAGTATCCTAATCCGAATGAAACTCATCTTGGCCACGGCAGAGACACGCCCGTGGTCGACTCTCTTGGCCGTGGTCGATCCTGCTCACCACACATGGCCGTGTGATCTGGCCGTGTACATTGATCCAGGCCGTGTCTCGGTTGTTGCTTGAAACACACGGCCGTGGGTGATAGCCCAGGCCGTGTGAGTCTCTAAGGTAGGCCTATTTTGTCCCTTTTTGGACTGTTTCTCATTCTTTTCGATTTCCTAAGCTCTCCTGAGTATAAAACATGAAATTAAGAGATTAGGAGCATCGAATTCATCAAATCTAATGAATATTCATCCAAAATTAAGCCAAGTATGGGGTTAAAATATGTGTAAATTATGGTTTATCAGATACCCCTAGGGTTACAAACCCCAAGAATTGACCCAATTCTTTCATAATTAGAATTCATATCTTGGCCTTCCTCAAAATTCTAATAGAGTTCATATATTTTCTAATTAGATTGTCATATTGCCCCTTTTCAGATCTTAATAGAATTTGCTCTCCATCTTTTTATTTATTCTCTATTTATTTACTTTCCCATTTCTTTACACCATATTTTCATATTAATTGTTAATAAATATTTTGCTTTCCCGAATCAAATCATCCTCTATACGATCGTTCTTTCTATCAGTTTTGGTAGTTTTCGTCAATAGAATCCCTATTCTTGCCAAGAATCAGTAAGTACATCTTGTTTCCAATGTTTAGATCCCGAATTTTCATAAGATAATCCGATGCTAATCTTACGTTTGATTAATTAATCTTTTACGATTCTTGCAGAATCTATTGTTAATCTTGATGAATCTTGAAATACATTGTTAAATCGTGTATAAATGTCATTTGAAAGACCCGATTTAGGTGAATCAGACCAAAATCGAGCATAAGAAATGTTGGTTGAAATCTTGGTGAAAGGTGTATGTTCTTTTACAAGTGAATCAGGACAAACCCTGTCTACGAATAGGGCCACACGGTCTCCCACACAAGTGGACCACATGACCCCTCACACGACCATGTACCCTTGAAACCCTAGGCTAGTTCGTGAACCACACAGCCTGCCAAGCAACCGTGTCTCCCTTGTAGGTTAATTTTTGCATTTGCCACATGGCCTACCACACGACCGTGTCTCCCCTATATGCTTAAAGGAAGGCTAACACATTCAGTGAGTGTGCAAGACATCATTTGGAGGCATAGAAACATGAGACTGGCCACAATGTTGCAACATGGAGTTTCGATGTCGCAATATAGTGAGCAGAGCACTCAAATGGAGCAAACTACCTTTAGTGTCGTGACATAGCCAGAGTGTGTCACGACACAACATTGTAATCAAGCCTCAGCTTGTAAACTGCCATCAGTGTCGCTACATAGGCCAGAGGGTGTCGCGACACCACCTTGATGAGAAGAATTAATAACCCAATGGCGTTTTGATTCGCACAAAAACTTTAATGCAAAAATGTTATCTAAATTAGGTCAATGGATGACGACCAACTTGTAACATCTCAAAAATAGGGGTTAGAAGGGTTGATGTTTTGCGTGTCACTAAGAGACTTCGAGTAGGTTTTACGTTTTTCTTAGCGATTTTGGAACAAGATGATCATGTGTTTCAGTGGTTAGATGTTCATCTTACTCTTGGTCCTGAGATTGAATCCTGATGTGTGAATAAGGGAAATTTTGTTTTAATTTATGTAAATATTATTTTTACATCAAATTTATTTATTCTTTTAACTTTATTTTATTTTTATTTTGTTTTGAAAATAGAAAATCCCATAAAAGTTGCACGTTTTATTTTTCATCCCACGTTTTCTATTTTCTTTTTACTTTACGTTCCTGTTTCCTTTCTCCAAATTTCAAAACTTAGTCTTTTGCTTCTGAAATTTTTTTCTCTTGACATCAATTTTGTGTTATTTTCGCTACTTGAGTTGTGCTTTTTGTTCGTTATTTGGTTAAACTTTCGTCGTCAAAAGTATCGGGTAAGTGTAGTCTTTTGGGGTTTATCGATTGATTTATTTTGTTAGTATTTTCTTATTAATTAGTCGAATTCTTAGACTAGTATGTTTGTGGAATTTGTAACATCCCAAAATTGGGCCTAGTAGAATTGGACCTATTGGGCCCATTGGACCTTGAGCGTAGAAGCGTTTTAAAATTTATGGGAATTTGAGAACGGCATTATTTCAAGTTGGACTTATTAGGAGGGTGATTTTGGAAAGTTGCGAGGCTTCTAGGAAGTTCCGGGTTCAAGTTAGGCTATAGGTAAATTTTATGTTTTAGCACTTTAAGGAGATATAGTAAGTGACCTCAATGTTTATGGAATTAAATGAGTAATGTGCTAGCATAATTGAGCATATGGCAAAGAGGTTATGGCATTAAGTGAAGAGTATGGACGGAAGAGGTTCAAATCCCATAATGTGCAAATTTTGACTATTATTTTTGTATTCTTTCCCTAAGTGTCGGCCAAGCTAGTAAATAAGGCAAGTTGGACTTTTTAATTTTGGCAAGGTGGCTAAGGATATTAGGAAAGGATGAAGGTAGGGAAAGAAATCAAAAGAAAAGGCAAGTATAGGGAACATGTTGGCCCAAAGAGAGGAAAATGTTTTGGAATGTTTTTGATGGCCAAAATGTTTGACCTTTTGGTTTGGTGTACACGGTTTTGAGGGGGTAAAGGGAGTGCCGAAAATCCTTTAGGCATTTGGTAAGTTTTAGTGCTTGAGAGGTTACTTTTCTTCTTAGCCTTTTGGTGATTTTTATTTTTCCAATTCCTTTCCTCTTGGCGAAACCTCCTAGCTCATTTGTACAATTTTTCTTTCTCTTTGTTGGTCGAAACATTCATCTCTTGCATCACCTTCCCTTGATAGCCGAACCATCTAGCATCCATCCATCACCCATTCTTTCTTTTTAACCATTTCTTCAATCTTTCCTCTTCTCTAAAATCGACATCACTTTAAGATCACATCTTCTTATTTGATTTTCTTCCAAAGCCGAATCTAGTATCATTCCATCTCTTCACTACTTCTTTTCTTTTTGCCTTGGACAATCTCTTCCTGATCGAGTTGGTAAGTGACTTATCATCCATCTTTTCATTTCATTTTTAGCCGAATATATGAGTTCATCATTTTCGGTTACTCTACTTTGTTTCTCTATCGAAATATCTCTCTCCATCACTTTTATGTTGTGATCAATATCTTCTTTCGTAGTGATCTTAGTGGGTGGCCGAATATCATTCTAGTCATAAGTCAAGTGGTGGAAATCGAATCCATTATCAACAAGGTAAGGAGTTCTTTATGGATTATTTGATATCGTTCATTATTCGATTGATTGCTAAATGGATTAATAGTTTGGACTAATCGGTCACTATAGGAACCAAATCGCCCGATCACCTATCCCTCGTAATAAGAGACTCGAATTGTTGGTAAGTGATATAGATTGTTAATCAATCGCAATACTTGGTTGAAGTTGTATTTTGGGCTTTGGACTAATTGTTGACCGATTGTACCTTTAGGTGCCGCGGAGAGTATCGTGTTACGAATTCCGAATAAGGTGTGTAATCCCGTACCCTACCGAAGACATGTTTGAAATGGTGGTAATATCATATCTCTCTGAAAGTTTGCATGAAATGTTCTGTGATTTGGTCGAAATACCGAAGGAAATCGGAAACCGGCATCCGTGATCACTCGGGCGTACGTATTTTAGTAGTGGTAACCATATTTTGCAATGAAACAGTTTGGTCAGCAGCAGTGACGTGATTTTGAAAATTCACGAAAAATAGGATAAAGGGAATTTGAAAGTGAAAAAGATATCGGATTAAATATTACTGTGTCTATTTTTATATGAAAGAAACAGAGGAGGAAGAGGAATTTTATATTCTGTGATATCTTAATTTTGGTGAGACTGGTTCTGATTGATTTCGTGGTTCCCTATTTTGTCTTGGAAAAATCATTCAAAATTTTACAAAGTGAATTGAGAGTTATAATTTATATGTATAGATTCCTTAGTGAGCCTATTTTCAATAGAAACAAGTGGGAGCAACATATGAGAACCCTACAGAGAGATATTTGAATTTTGGGTAAGAGAGGTCAGAACCGTTGGTCAGTGAAACAAGGGAATATTTAAAGAATAAACTGTATTAAACGGCTAAGCCAAAAATTCTGAAAAAATTATAGTAATAAGATATATGAGTCTAGTTTCAAGGAAAATTTACGGATTTAAATTTTGAGTTTCCTAACTCGAGTTATACTCAGTTTAGTGAGTATGACGCAGATGGACAGTTTCAATTTTTATGCCTCACATTAGTAGTTAAGTCTAGGTTGCCGAATTACCAAAATACCCTTGGAGGGTAAATTACTGAAATACCCCTGGGTTGCGAGATTACCGAATTACCCTTAGTGGGTAAAATTACCGATTTACCGAAATGCCCCTATGGGCCGAATTGATAGAATGCCTTAATGGGCTGAATTACAAAGCTCAATAATGGGCCGATTCATCGTATTAGATTACTAGACTAATGGTTGTTATACATGTGGATATTTTATGTTGTTATGTGTATTGCATCATCACATATTGCATGGGATGGGAAACTTGAATGAAGAGAAGTATAGACCGGTGGCATTGCCACAAATTCTGATATGGGCTATGTGCCAATTTAAATATGGCTTTGTGCCATCGTGATTAAGGCTGTGTGCCGATTATATTACCGTATATGATACTCTGGTGGTTAAGCCACAAAATTATTATAAAAGGCAGCTTGTCTGCAAATTGGAGAGACTGGCGGGGTGGGTTGACTTGATCCCCACAGGAGAGACTGGTTGGTACGGGGGGGAGACTGGTTGTGTAACACCCCAAACCCGGTCAGTACACCACGACCGAATCTGGTATGTTACGGGGAAAATCGTATTTGAGAGATTAGGTTTCCGGTGAAAGGTTTAACGAAAACTCTTTGATGTATCCGTACTTGTAAAAAAAAAAAAAACCTTGGGCATGATTGTTTTAAAACCGGTAGTGCATTTTGAAGACCCGGAATTTGAAAGCTTAGTTGAAAAGTAAGTTTTATCATTTAGAAGGCCGAGAAATTCCTTTTAGTTACTTAAAAACATTTTGAACTTAGTGTGGAAGATCACAAGTTTAGAAAATATTTGAGTTATGCGTTCATTTAAAGATTTTAATGTGATACCCGTTGGTAAAGTTTAAAACATATCGCTTTGTAGTCTTGAAAACCGTTTCATTCCAAGTTTTATCGGATGTTTAACCCAAGAATTTATTAAGGCTAAATTGAAATCAAATTTTAAGCATATAAATAATCAAAGCATAATTTTAAAAGGCCATTTACAATCCCAACAAAACCAAATGAAAATAAATGAAATAAAGTACCAAGTGCTTAAATCGATTGCAAAACCGACTTTATTCATGGCATGGTCACCTCGAGTCCACCCGGCTCCATGTCCGCGATCTAAGTGTCACTGAAATGATAAGGGAGAAGGTGAGTCGCAAGACTCGGTGCATAAATCCCCTCCCGATTAATACAACATACTAACACACACAATACTGAGCAATGTCATTAATGCACCCAATCCTAGCCATCCACAACACCTTTTCTACCCGTGTGGTACCAAACCACTAGTGGTGCCAAACCTTTGGTGACCCAAAGTCACGATATCCATAAGTGTGGTGCCAAACCACTGGTGACCCAAAGTCACGAAGAATCCAATGATGGGGCCAACCCATCGTGTGATACCAAATCACTGGCGACGATCCCATATCTCAAAAGTGGGGCCAACCCACGGTGGTGTTAACCACGGGGACGAGTCGCTATGAGGTGCCAAACCTGCGGTGTCCCAAAGACACGAATGTGATACCAAATCACGGTGGTGACCGAAGTCACGAATCAAGTGATGGGGCCAACCCATAGTGTGATACCAAATCACTGGCATCAATCCCGTATTATCAACTGTGGGGCCAACCCACTGTGGTGCTAAGCCACTGGGACGAGACGCTATGAGGTGCCAAACCTCTGGTGACCCAAAGTCACAAAATAATCTGTGGTACCAAACCACTGGAGGTGCCAAACCTCTGGTGTCCCAAAGACACGGATATCATATTCCCCCTCCTCTCATATCACCCATTATCATACCGACTCATGTAAAGTATGCAAATCATACAAATCATGCTACATGTTTAATGTTGCATCTCATAACACATACATCATAGGTCATGATCTCAAGTATATCAACAATAGAACTCATAATGAAACGGACTTACCTGAATCCGTGCACATACCCAATCGGGTATCATATCAATCAACCATACTGTTTCGGCTTTATTAAACAATCAGATTATTAAGCATATTACTAAGCAAAGAGTGTGTTAGTTTACACACCTGTTAAAACGCAAGCCTTAATCCCAAGGAACCGATCTAAGACCCTCGATTATCTTGCTCCTATAATCGGCCACATATGAGATTAGCACCTAGGCCATTCGGCCAAAACCATTAAACCAAAGGGGTTAACGTTTGAACCCTTACCTTACACTTGATTTGGTTTCCTACCAAATCCCGAACCAAACGATGGTTCTTCTTTATGCACACGGCACACCCAATCGATTAACAGAGGAAGACGGCTCCTCTTGCTTGCTTCCAAAATCCTGGATGCCCTTGCTCTAAACCCGATTGGACACCACACACAAGAGAGATCACACCACACCAATATTCGGCCAAGACTTAAACAAAAAGGAGAAGAAGATTCGGCCTTACACAAAGAAGGAGAACACAAGAGAAAGATGAAAAGAAAGGGGTTGATATTCGGCCAATAAATGAGAAATGGGAAAAAGAAGAAGAAGAAGGAAAGTACTTTTTCGGTTTTGAAAAGAAGAAGGAATGGAGAAAATGTTTTGGGGAATAACTTTCGGCTATCAAGGTTTCAAGAGAAGAAAGGAAGAAAGTATGAGAAGAATAGGGTACTAATTTGGTTTACACAAATGAAAAGAAAGAAAGATGGAAGAGAACATTCGGCTATCAAAGAATATCAAGAGAAACAAGCAATTTTCGGCAAGTATGTGCTTGGACTTTCGGTTTCAAGAAGAAAATGCAGAAACTCACTTGAAATTTCGGCTTGCTTTTGACAAAAGAAGGATTTTGGCTTACACAAATTTGACCGAAAATGCTCCAAAATGCCAAAAAGAATTTCGGCCCTCTCCACTTACCCACTTACCAAAACCGGCCACTCCCCCCATGAAGCACCCAACATTCGGCCACTACCTCCAAACACTCCCAACCACTAATTCAAACTAGTTTGAACTAGTCAACCTCCACAATTTACTCTCCACCCACCATTTGAACAATTTGACTTGGTCTATGGCAGAGTTTGAACTGCCCACAACTTCTTCTTCTCCCTGCCGTCAAAATGGAAGCAAAAATATGAGACTTCTGCAGCTTGAACACAGGACCTCCTTCCCTGCAAGTGATGCCAAACCCAAGCTCCAAGTGGCGCCTAACTTGCCACTCTACTAGCTCAATTCTTGTGCTAAGATTCTCCTAAAAATATTTATAAACCCCAAACTCATTGGCTCCCTCACCTAAAGCTTAAAACTAAAGTTTCCCCAACCACTCAAAGCTTACACCAAGCTTACAACTAAGCCCCAAAACAATTGAAACACAACATTGCGGGCCAAATACATGCAAACAATGCAATAATCAAAATAGCCCCTAACCCGGATTTTACTGAGGTTGGATGGGTGGGGTTGCATACATTTGCTTCATATATATATGTTCTATTATGAAAGTGGGCTCCGCCCAAGATGCTCGCTATATGGGTTCGAGCCCAGTGGATGATGGTGAGGATTTCACACTTGAGTTCTAGTAACTCACCCCTCCTTTTTAATCTCTGTAGGTAATGCTCCGTAATGAGGACTTGGGCCCATGGATGACTCGGTGGAGGCCATAATTCAAAAAATGGTGTTATTGAATTTTAAATTTCTATTTCCGTTTATTTTATTATTTTGCTATTTTGGTTTAAGTTGTAATAAGGCCTCTGGGATATGTTTTAAATTGCTTTATGTTTAGTCGTACTCATTATATTGGTTGAATTGTTTTAACGGGGATTTTTCTAAAATCATAAATAGGGTTTTCAAAAAATTGACCAACAAATGGATTTTTAAACAAACTTGTACAAATAATTTAACTTGAATTTTTCCTAAAAATTATCAACGATATTTTCAAAAGTCACGGTTTCAAAGTTCACTACATTGATTGTTGACTCATCAATCAATCTCTCAAAAATACTTGTATTTTATCTACGTTTCCGCAACGACTTCAAAATGCTTCTGCAACTCTATTTCTAAACATCACATTTTTGTAAAATGTTTATTTCAAATATGCTTTCGCCACCAAAAAGGTTTTTTTTTAAAGATAATTACGTTTTCAAGTAGTTAACAATTGCTTAAGTGTTTTGGGTTTTAACAAAGAGGCTGTAATTCTCAAACAAGTTTTTCCATGTGACACGCCAGATTCGGGCCTAACTTCTAGGCCGGGTTTGGGGTGTTACAGAATTGATATTTCAGTTAGGTAGGTGGTGACGTTCGATCTTTTAGGTGCTTTAGATCGTGAAATCAAGTGTGTTTTTGAAACTACTTAATTTAGGTTTTGAAATTGTTTTTGAATTACATGAAATTTTGGTATTTTTTGAACTATGAAAGGTTAGAGACCATTTTGATGAGAAAAACACGGTTTTTAGCTTGTTTCGGTGTGGTTTCATGACCACATGGGTGGCTACACGGGCGTGTGCCGCACACGAGCGGTCCACACGATCGTGTGACATCGGGAATTTAGGGTTTTCAATGATTTTTGGTGCCACATGGCCGTGTGGCTACTATTTTGGGGGGTTTTTTGTTGATTTCCACACGGGCCTGTGCTTTGGACACACGGCCATGTCCCTTAGCCACACGAACATGTGAGATTTCCACACGGCCGTGTCTACTTTGCTCCTTTATTTGGCATTTTTGGATAGTGAGTTACACGGGCTACTCACACGGGCGTGTGTCTCCTCCACATGGGTGTGTGCTTCTTGCGCACGGGCATGTTTTTTTACACACGGCCTAGACCCTTCCACACGGATGGGGCACATGGTCGTGTGGCCTTGTTTTGTATATTTTTGTTTGTGACATTAATTCACCCGTTTCAATTCTTGTGTCGTCCAATGATAGTTGTGGCCTCTGTATTTGTGTTTTGGACTCTGTTTCGACTTAGACTCGTGTGAGTATTCGTAATTATAGAGTTAATTTAACGACTTGTTAAACGTTAATGTGATGTGAATTATGAATTGAATATGTGTATTTCTACTTCTGTATGACTGTTGTATGTGCTGAACAATTTTGCATATGCATTAAATTTGGGATTTTGGTTGTGAAGAGAAGGAAGACTGTTCTGGGCAGTTAAACTGCATAGCAATCTGATAGCGGTACATCTGCAAGATACATACGTCAGCATAGCTGCATATGTAACATCCCGAAATTGGGCCTAGTAGAATTGGGCCCAATGGGCCTTGAGCGTAGAAGCGTTTTAAAATTTTGAGAACAAGAGAACGGCATTATTTCAAGTTGGACTTATTAAGAAGGTAATTTTGGAAAGTTACAAGGTTTCTATGAAGTTCCGGGTTCAAGTTGGGCTTTAGTAAAATTTTGTGTTTAAGCCTATTAAGGAGAGATAGTAAGTGGCATCAAGGCTTATGGAAATAAAAGAGTAAATTACTAGCATAAATGAGCTATTGGTAAGAAGGTTAAGGCGCCACATGTAGTACCTTGAGGGAAGAGGTTCGAATCCCTTTGTGTGCAATTTTGACTTTTATTTTTGCATTCCTTCCTTAGTGTCGGCCAAGGTATATATATGGCAAGGTTGACTTCTTTATTTTTGGTATGGTGGCTAAAGGAATTAAGGAAAGGTTGAGGTTGGGGAAAGGAATCAAAAGGAAAAGGCAAGTAAGGGGAACAAGTGGCTTATTTCATGGAGAATGTTATGGAAAGTATGGTTGGCAAAATTTTGACCCTTATGGCTATGCATGTGGACGGTTTTGGGGGTAGATAGGTAGCTGAAATTTTACTTTGGCTTTTGGTAAGGTTTCGGTATTGTTTTGGCCAAAAATCCCATTTGCAACTTTGTGTCATTTTCTCCCAAATTGCTACTCTCTTTGCCGAAATCTTCTAGCACAATAGTGCATTTTTTCTTCTCTTTGGATTGGTCACATATTCATCTTTTGTCCATCTTCCTTGATAGCCGAAACTTTAAGTTGATATTAAACAAATTCTTCTTCTTTCTTCTTGATTGCCGAAACTCTAAAGCCATTAGTGAGTACTTTTCTTTCTTTGTTTTGCCGAAACCACCTAGCCTAATTGATCATCTTCTCCATCTTCCAAGTTGGGTTTGTCTTTCTTGATTAAACCAGGTAAGTGTTTTTATTCAAATCTTTTCATTCTTTTTCTCTTTAGCCGAATGAGAGTCCCTCATTATTTGGTTGTTTCATCTTGATTCTGAAACCGAAATGGTGTTCTCCCTTACTCCCTCACATCTTGATAATCTTTTATTTGTAGTATTCTAGTGGATTGGCCGAATACCACATCATTGCCTAATCATCTCAAGTCATAAGCCAATTGGTGGGAATTGGGATTACCATCGATTAAGGTAGGGAGTCTTTTCATAGTCCATTCGATATCACTACTCGGTTATTGTGTTAATCGGATTGAAGTTTCGACTAATCGGTTATGTTTTAGGGACGAAATCACTCGATATATTCTACCTTTGGACATAGTGGTAAGCGATTCAAGTGTAAGTGATACAAAATATTTTGGAAATCCGAGGCTAACTTTTGGTTGGTATTGTTCTAGGTCATCGACGAGTGGTTCGTTAGGAAATCAAAATCAGGTGTGTAATCACGTACCTTCCGAATACATGTTTGATATGGTGTGTAATCTCAAATGTCTCTGAAAGTTTGTATGATATGTTCTGTGATTTGGTCAAAATACCGAAGAAAACCAAAAACTGGCATCCGTGATCACTCGGGCGTGCGTATGATCGTAGTGGTAATCGTATTTTGTAATAAAACAGTTTCAGTTAGAAGCAGTGACGCGTGTTTGAAAAATCACGAAAAATAGGAGAAAGGGAATTAGATAGTGAATAAGATATCAAATTAAAGCTTCCTCTGTCTATTTTGATAAGGAAGAAACGGAGAAGGAAAAGAATTTCTATATTCTGAGATATCTTAATTTTAGTGAGACTGGTTCTGAATGACTTCGTGGTTCCCTGATCTGTCTTGGAAAAATGGTATAAAATTGTACAAAGTGAATTATGAGTTATAGTTTATATGTACAGATTCCTTAGTGAGTCTATTTTCAATAGAAATAAGTGGGAGCAACATATGAAAACTGTACAGTGAGATATTTGAATTTTGGGTAAGAGAGGTCAGAATCATTGGTCAGTGAAACAAGGGAATATTTAAGGAATAAACTGTACTAAATGGCTAAGTCAAAAATTCTGGAAAAATTATCGTAAGAAGATATATGAGTCTAGTCTCAAGGAAAATTTACGGAGTTAGATTTTGAGATTCCTAACTCAAGTTATAGTTAATTTAGTTAGTACGACGTAGATGGATAGTTTCGATTTTTATGCTCCACATTAGTAGTTAAGTCTAGGTTGCGAAATTTTCAAAATACCCTTAGGTTGCGAGATTACCGAATTACCCTTAGTGGGTAAATTATCGAAATTACGAAAATGCTCCTATGGGTCGAAATTACAAAAATGCCCCTAAAGGGCCGAATTACGAAATTGTTATATGGGCCAATCTGATATTTTGATAAATGGGACGATCTGATATTTTGCTATATGGGCCAATTTGATATTTTGATAAATGGGCCAATTTGATATTTTGATAAATGGGCCAATCTGATATTTTGATAAATGGGCCGATCTGATATTTTGCTATATGGGCCAATCTGATATTTTGCTAAATGGGCCAATCTGATATTTTGATAAATGGGCCAATCTGATATTTTGATAAATGGGCCGATCTGATATTTTGCTATATGGGCCAATATGATATTTTGCTAAATGGGCCAAATCTGATATTTTGCTTAATGGGCCTTTTGATTAATTGTTGTAATGGGCCATAATTTTGTAATAAATATCTGAATAAATTGTTGTGAATGGCTATGCATTATATACATGATTTGCATGGGATGGGATAATGATGAAGAGAAGTTTCGTAGCTCTGCTACATAATTGCAGTGGCTCTGCCACAAATATGAAAAATGGCGATGCCATGTAAATTCTGTTAATCTGGTGGCTTGTCCACAAATTTGATATAATCGGCTTAATGCCTACATTTGGTGTGTTGGCGGGGTGGGTGACTAAAGCTCCCCACAGGTGTGCTGATTGATACGGGTGGTGTGTAGCGGATGGAATACTAGGTTTGGGTTGGGAATTGCATATCATATGCATATTATATTTGATACATTATTGTTGTTGTAAATGGGCTTAGGCCCAAAATATTGCTAATTGGGTTCCGGCCCAATGAATAACGGTAAGGGGATTTCACACTGAGTTCTTGTAACTCACCCCCCTTTCTTTTTAATCTCTGTAGGTAATGCTCCGTAATGAGGACTTGGGCCCATGGATGACTCGGTGGAGGCCATACTTCAGAAATAGTGTTTCATTTTGAACTTTAGTTTTCTATTTCCGTTCATTTACTATTTTGGGTTTTTATGTTGTAATAAGGCCTCTGGATTATTTTATTATTTGCTTTATGGTTGATATATTTATTATTTTGCTTAAATTGTTTAAAAATGGGGATTTTTCTAAAAACTTAAATAAAGATTTTCCAAAATTGATTAACAAAAGGATTTCATAACAAACTTTTACAAATAATTTTAACTCGGATTTTCTTTCGAATTTTCAACGTCGTTTTCAAACGTCACGGTTTTGTAAGATCATTAGTTCAAATTTAACGATTTATCAATCAAATCTTTGAGGTTAGTAGTATTTTATGAAATCAAACTTGTTTTCTTGATTTTTAACAAAGCAATATTTTAGTACGAACAAAAAGGGTTTAACATGTTTTGCTCGAGTGACATACCAAATCTGCTCATAACGCATGGGCCGGGTTTGGGGTGTTACAGCATATTATTATTTGAGTGGCTTAGTTCCACAATATGTAGTGTGTAGGGTGGATGGGCCTATGATGGTCCTATGTGGTGTGTAGGGTGGATGAGCTTGATATAGCTCATATGTGGTGTGCAGGGTGGTTGAAGTGGTGTTCGGATGGTTGGGGTGGGTTTTTGACTCATTGCATTCACTACGCATCTGATTATATGTTTGAATATATGTGTCTAATTATGCAAGTATTGAGATGTTGGCGATATGGTAACTATGAAATGATGTGTTTTAGTTAATACACGTTTTGGTATGCTTTGGAAGCACATTGTAGATTGGATTATCGGTTGAGTTTTCCATTTATGATTTGTATTCATATACTATTTCTGGATTATTTGTCATGATACTCCGCTTTTCGCCATTTTGTTTATTTCTCGGACTCACACTGAGCTCGCTAGCTCACCTCCTTTTAGTTTTCTTTCTTTCAGGTATTTCGCGAGAATAAGCTACAGACTCGGCACATCGAAGGTCTCAGAACTTCTTCTTAGGTTTTCTCAATTTGGTTTGGGCTTACTAAAGTTTTCAATAATTTTGATAAGTCTTTTTCAAATGGACTGTTAGTAACATTTTTTTTATGGACTATGGTATAGTTTGAATTGGACTTGCAAAGATGTTAATTTGGATTGAAATTTTGATTACGGTCTTTCGGACTTGGATTTGGCATATCTTTTTTGTAAGCGGTTTTGTTTCCCTGAAATCTTTGGTTTTAACTTTAATAAAAGTATTTTTAACATAAAGTACTAGTTTGTGCTTTGCATTTCAAACGGTAAGCTTTAAATTCTCCGATGCAAATAGTTTTACACAACCTCAGCTGTCGAAACCATTTTTAAATTTTGGTTAAAAACGGGGATCGACTTTAAAAAATAGAAATGGAGTCGCCACCAATCCATTTTTACTTAAGTGTGATTGGATCACCTTGTAAAACGTTTTATTTCAAAAATATTGATTTTGGTCCACGAAATACAAGAAAACGGGTTCGGGAGTCGGTTACATATGAGGAAGGGTTAGCACCCTCATAACACCCAAAAATTGGTACCTAATCAATAAAATCATGTCCTAATGTTGAAAATTTGAAAAAATAAAATAAAATATGATCCTTTTATTAGAAAGAAAACCAAGACTTACCTATCTCAAAGAAATAAAAATGCTATATCCAATAAGTTAGGATATAACATCTCACGACTTCGAAGTTAGACTTGCCTTTATTTGTAGAAAATTCTTATCTTGAGATACAAAACATCATACCCAATAAGTTAGGATATAACATTTTTAATTCCCGAGAATAAGTTTTGATTTGGAAATTTATAAATTTCAATTTTAAAAGGAAAGGGATACTTAATATTTTAAGTTCAACAATAAAAATCGAAACCCAGTGAGTTAGGGCACAATTTTTCTCAAAGTCCCTAAATATTAGATATTACCGTATTTTTTAAAACTATTTGAATAAACTGCGTCAATTCAATAGGTGTTTTTATAAAACAATGGTTTGAGTAAGATTTTACATTGATACATTATAAAATATAAATATCAAATAGCAATTCACTATAATTACGTGTCGTATTAACAAATAATATAGACAATTAACAAAAGAATAATATGACACACATAATAAAAGGATTATGCTAAAACAATATTAAGCAAATAAAAAACATAAATAAATAATTACAAGTTATAAAATATGTAATAACAATTTAAAATCTATAGAAACATAAAAGTTCAAGAAATGGATATTAAATTCTACAAATAAGATCAAAAATGAGAAATAAATAAATTAACAATGTATTTAAACACTAAATAAATATCATAACAAAACAAAATAAAAAATATGATTATTTTTAAAACAATAAATAATATATTTTAAATGAATAATATAAAACTTAGAGTGTATAAAAATATAAGGATATTTATAATTTAATAATTTAGTACATACAAATATAAATAATAATATATAATAAAAACGATTACAGGTAAATATTATATAATAATAAAGATATCTAATGTAACATCCTAAATTGGGGGTTAATTTTAGATTGCATTGTTTTGCTTGTGTTTGGGCTGTGGTGTCGTTGTTTGAGATGTTTCAAGACTTAGTTGTAAGTCTAGAGCAGGCCTGAGTAGTAGAAAATTTTATTTGTAAGTTTTAAAGATAGGGAGCCTTAGTAAGTAGGGGTTACAAGTTAAATGAGGGGAAATTTGTCACTAAAAAGGCCTTGGAGAAGTGGCAAAAGGGAGGCCACTTAGGAGCTGGAATTGACGCCACAAGGGGAGCAAGGGGAGCCTATGTTCGAGTCGCGGAAGTCCCCTTTTTGCTCTTTATTTTGGACGGCAAAGAGAGGGAGAAAGGCTCAATTTTAAACTTCAGGATAATAAGGATATTATTAAGATTTTAATTGGATTTTATGTGAATAATTATTAGAAGGGTGGCAAGGAGAAAAAGTAGGCATTTGTTTAATTCAAATTCTTTTGAAATAATTTTAAACTAGTAGCCAAGAGTGATTCAAGGTGTTGGCGAAATTTGAACTCCTTGGAGAGGAGTGGACGGCAAGGGAACTATGTAGAGGGGGAGGCCGAATTCCCTTAGTCTTTCACTTGACAAATTCGGCTAGCATTTCATCTTTTTTTTCTTTCTTTTTCACTCTCTCTCTCAAAATCGAAACCCCATTGCCATCTTCATCTTTTCTACTTTTTGACCCTTGGCCGAATCACCTATTCTCTCATCCCTCTCTTTTCTCCTCTATTTTGGTTAAACCGAAAACACTCTCCCCTCATACCTTTCTTTTCTCTCCTCAACCCCTTTGGCCGAAACTTCTATTTTACTTCTTCTTCTTCCTTTTTTTTTTACTCAAAGCCGAACCTTGATTGTTATTTTAATCAACCATATCCGAATCTACTCCCTACCTTTGTGCCGAAATTCCCTTCTCCTATCTAGAAGCACTTTGGCCGAATGTTAAAAGTGGCATAGATCTCTTTGGGAATCTTCTTTCAATCAGTTTGGGAAGGTAAGTGCTTATAGCCGAATGCCTATTTCTTCTCCTCTCTTGGTCTTTGTCGACTTCTAAAAGAGTAAGAGCCGATTTCGGTATTTGAGAGCAAGGTGTTAATTATTCTTGTTGGAATCGATTTTATCTAGGTACTCCGGGATTTTGAGGTATTCAAACCAAGCCTTCATTCGTTAGCAATCGGTTGGTAAGGGGTGGTAAGGATCTATTTTAATAGATTATATTTTTAGTGATGGAAAAGCGAAGGCTATTAATATGGATGGTTGCCGATTGTAGGGAAGCGAAACACATAGTGTGTGGTGGCTAATATTCAAAGGACGTGTAGGGGCAAGGAACCTAGTGTGGCCGATTGACTCTTACAGGATTTGGGCTATCGTTAGTAGCAGTGTGTACATACACACTTTATAACTAATAATCGTGCTAAACGCATTGTGTATGCTAAACCGAATTGGTGTAGATTTGGATTTAATACCATCATGGTATAGGCAAGGATTCAGAGTAAGTCCTTGTTGTTATGAGTTTTCTTTATGATGCTTTTGGGAAGCATGACATATTTGGTATATGTGGCAAATAAATATGTGGCTGATGATAAATCCAAGATATGTTGTTAAATAAACATGTTGGCATGATTTCTGTTATGTGCATATCATTGATTGATGTGGGTTAAACGAGTGGAGGGGGAAGTGATATCCGTGTCTCACGGACACGATGGTTTGGTACCACATTTCGTGACTACGGTCACCAGAGGTTTGGCACCTCATAGCGCCTCGCCCCGGTGGTTTGGTACCACAAAGGTTGGCCCTACTGAGATAATATAACGGGATTGACGCAAGTGATTTGGTATCACACGATGGGTTGGCCCCATCATTACTATTTGTGACTTCGGGTCACAAAGTGGTTTGGCACCACAATATTGATGGATATCGTGTCTTTGGACACCAGTGGTTTGGCACCACCAGTGGTTTGGTACCACACGGGGTAGAGAAAGGTGTATTGGATGGCTAGGTTGGGTGCATGTTAAATTTAGTGCATGTTAACTTAGTTATAAATTGTGTATGATGTTGCACTAAACCGGGGGAAGGGTTACACATTGAGTCTTGGTGACTCACCTTCTCCTTTAACTTTTTCAGGTGACTCGTAGATCGCGGATGAGGAGCCGGATGGACTCGAGGTGGCCATGCAGTGGGAATGGGATTTAAACGAACTTTGAATTATTTATATTTTATTTGGATTTATTTGTTCAAGTTGTAATAAGGCCTCCTAAGATTTTTATTTTGCTTACTTTACATATTTTGGATAATTTGTTTAAATTACTTAATGACTTTAAAATGGGTACACACGTTTTCTTAAATTTAACGCAAAATGTTTTATTGTGCCATCGGGTACATTCAAAATCGGTAACAACCTGACTTAATAGATCTTTAAATAAAACTAAGTGAGGTTTCTTCACACACCTCAATGGTTTTACCAAAACCATATAAAATGAAACGTTTTCGACAAAACTTAAGTCGGCTAAAAAGGGATTTTACAAAATGTTTTCCCCTGTAACATACCAAATTCGGTCGTAATGTTTGGGCCGGGTTTGGGGTGTTACATCTAAAAATATAATATAAACAATATAATTAAAATATGTTATACAATATAAACAAGTTTTATACAAAATAAGATTTTATATGATATAATATAATACTATATAATATACAAAATTTTAGAAATATAATATAATAATCAATATAAAAAATATGTAATATATAAATAATATTAAACTAAATAAAATAATAAATAATAATAATTTAATATATATATATATATAAATAATATGTATTTAAGAAGAACAATACATAGAAATAAATTAATATACAAATAATACAAAAATAATACAAAATTTTTAATATAATAAAATAATTTAATACAATGTTAAATTAATTTAATAATAAAATAAAATGTTTTAAAAAATAAACAAAGAAATAGGGATTAAATAGCAATAAAAAAATAAAGGGGCTAAAATGAAACGCGCATCACACTGTAGGGGTTAATATGGCAATTATGCCTTATTTTCAAAACGACGTCGTTCATATTTTAGCTTTTAAGGAGCCCGAGGATTAAAATGAAACATAGTATAAGTTTTAGGGCTAATTTGAAAAAAAAATTTAAATTGGACAAAATTAAAACTAATAAAATTGCAGAGGGATTAAAATGGTAAATCTTCCCTTTTTATAAAACGCGCGGATCCTCCCCGGGTTTTCGGGTCAACGTGCGAATCCCCCCTTTAAAACGACGCCGTTTTGGTCATTAACAGACCACACCAAAACGACATCGTGTGAATGGGCTATAAAAACTAAAAAAATGCCCCAAATTCATTTTAAACACCAAAATAAAAAAAAATGGCCGAAGCCTCTAAAAAAACACTCTGCCTTCACAGGTCGTTCGACCTCAGGCAGGCCCTTTGCACGCGCTTCACGCGCCGTCACCCACGGCGGCTTTAAGGTAAGAAACGTCACCCTTTTTATTTTAATATTGTTTTGTATATAAAACATGCACGAATCAAAAGAAAAAAATAAAAAAATAACAAGAAAACAGAATGAAAACCACCTTTGTAAACAAATTTTGTTTTTTTTATTTCTCCGTATTTTTTTGACTATTTGCATATCTGTTTTTCTCTGTATCCTTTTGTGTGTTCGTGTGTCCCCGTTTACAAGTTTATTCTGGGTTTTTTATAACTCGAAAAAAATGAAAGAAAAAGGAAATACATATTGTCCATATTTGTTTCTTTCCTTTTGCTGCGTTTTCCTTGTTTGCAGGTCGGGAGCGAGAAGTTCGGCGTCGATGGCGGCGTGACCGAGCGTGGGCGCGAGGAGATGGGCGTGATCGAAGGCTGGACGAGGCTTGCGGCACGAAGGCTTGCGGTGCCTAGGGTTTCAAAAACCCTAGGCCACTGAAACTGTTTAAGTTTTTGGGCCCCTTTGGGCCGTGTAGAGTTTGGGTTAGCAGGTTAGCTTTGGGCTGCTAATGGTGTTTTGTAATTTGGGCCAGGGTGTATTCGGGTAATGGGTTTTAGTTTTAGGTTGTAGTTGGGTTAATCGAGTTTGGGTAGTTTATTGGGCTTTGTAAAAGGACTTGGACTGTTTTTATTTTTTATTTTTTTTGGTATTTGGACTTTGTATGGGCCCGGGCAAAATGGGCTGATTACAGCTGCCCCTCTTTGCTCATTGTCGTGTAACGAGAATAGAGAAAATACTACAAAATGTCCAATTTTGCCCGGTCTCTTGCCGAGCCTTGACTCCTTGGTCCTCATCTTCTTCAAATGGATTCCAACTCCACTGCAACTTCAATGGTATTGGAGCTTCATCTTGATTTCAATAAGTCTGATGGCTTCAATCCGCTTCACTGCAACTTCAGGAAGGCAGTATCAGCTATCTTTAATCTGCTCCACTACAAACTCAAGGAGATATGATCTGATGTCTTCGATCTGCTTCTTTCAACTTCAAGAATGTCAAATCTGCTATCTTCGATTTGCTCCACTGCAAACTCAGGGAGACAAGATCTGATGTTTTCGATCTGCTTCTTGCAACTTCAAGAATGCAAAATCTGCTATCTTCGATCTGCTCCTCTGCAAACTCAGGGAGACAAGATCTGATGTCTTCGATCTGCTTCTTGAAACTTCAGGAAGGCCAGATCTGCTATTTTTAGTCTGCTCCACTGCAAACTCAGGGATGCCAGTTAGTATTTTCGATCTGCTTCACTGCAATCTCAGGAATGCCAGATCTACAATCTTCAGTCGGCCCCACTACTATCTCGAGAGGACAAAATCTAAACTTTTCAGTCTGCTTCCTTACTATCTCAGGAAGACTTCAATCTTCAGTCTGCTCCACTACCATCTCTAGGGAACAAAATCTGAACTTTCCAATTTGCTTCCTTACTATCTCTGGAAGACTTTAATCTTCAGTCTGCTCCACTACCATCTCTAGGGAACAAAATCTGAACTTTCCAATTTGCTTCCTTACTATCTCAGGAAGACTTCAATCTTTAGTCTGCTCCACTACCATCTCTAGGGAACAAAATCTGAACTTTCCAATTTTGCTTCCTTACTATCTCAGGAAGACTTCAATCTTCAATCTTCTCCACTACCATCTCTAGGGAACAAAATCTAAACTTTCCAATTTGCTTCCTTACTATCTCAGGAAGACTTCAATCTTCAGTCCACTCCACTACCATCTCGGGGGAACAAAATCTGAACTTTTAGTCTGCCCCCTTGCTACATCAAGGAGATCAGACCCATGGCTAAAATCTGCTCCATTGCCAATACATGGAGATAGGATTCGCCAAATTTGATATGCTCCACTACTGCTTAGGGAGATAATTCACCAATGTTGCTACACCGTCCTCTGAGGGACATGTCCTGTAGACTCGATTCCATATGCATATGTTTATGCCGAATGATCAGGATTCTATGATCAAAATGAATCAAATGCTCCTAGTCACATGTGTTATGAATGCCAAAAATGTCATGATTTTTTTTTCGTACAATGATTAAGATGCAATGACCGGAATGAATCAAATGCTCCTAACCAAATGATATTTTGGATGACATTTGCATGAATGCAGACTGTCATGAGAATGATCCTTTGTTAAATGTACAACGATTAGGATGCAATGATCGAAATGAATCAAATGCTCCTAACTGGAAGTGTGAGAATGATACCTTTCTAATATTTGGGTTGTCATTGCTCATAGTTCATCAAGGTTCTATCACTGATGCGTTACCATGCTTTCTCATTCAGCTGGCATCTTTGACAGAAAACCCAAAGAAACAATCATATTCTGCTCAACAAGCTTGCCCCGCTGTAATTTCAGAATCCCTTCCACTGTACCTTTTGGGACATAAAGTTTGTACCTCCCACTGCAACTTTGGTTTCTTCCATCCATCCTGCTACAACTCTGGGGTATGAGATTAATTTTATCTGTCACACCCCTCGCTGGGTGTAATGAACAGATGTATATGCCTGATATTTGCATGAGTGCAAAGTATCATTTTCTTTTCCCAAGAATGATCTCCTTGTACACTTGGGTTAACATTGCCCATTTTTCGTCAAGATTGCAATATCTTGTCATTTTGTTCAATCCCCTTTCTTTGACAAAAATCCGGAGATAGTCTCAGTTTAGACTCTTCCTCCACCAATATTTTCATCCTTTAAACTTGGTGAGTTTTAAACAATAGTCCTGTTTCAAGCTCTTGTATTATTTAGAAGTTTTCAGAGTAATATGCAAAACCCCTTTTATAAAGTATTATTAGTCCACTAATCGTTATTTTAATGCAAAATGCTTGAAAAAGATCATAACAATGGACAAGAAGGAAATTAGGAGCATAGCTCGGAACAAATAAGTTAAGCAAAGATAACAAATGCAATCTAGAAGGAAATTTATTGGTAGTGTATTTTGAAACGAATAATTAAAGATAACAAATTCAGAATGGGTAAGATGGGAAACTAGGTGCCCCAGATATCGCAGCCTGAGCTTCTCTATTTAAACTTCTTGAGGACCATTTTAATCTCAATATGTGTTTAGGGGATCCGGAGTACTTCGTCGATGCCCCAAGACGTAACATACTTCCTCAGTGTTAATTCAAACGTAGCAAGACTACTGTATGCCCCAATTTTGATCAAAATTTGAGCCGCCCTTTTCGGGTTTTCAGCTCAAAACCCCTTTGGTCTCAAAGCGCCCTTTGCGGGTTTTCGCCTTGGCCTCTCCTCCTTTTTTTTAAAAAAAAAAAATTAGATCTCAAGGCGCCCTTTGCGGGTTTTCACCTTGGTCTCTCCTCTTTCAGGTAAAATACTTCTTGTTTGAACCTGAATTCGCCGAATTGGGCAAGTCTTCGCCATCTGTCTTGGTCAATATCAATGCTCCTCTAGAATAAGACTTTTTTTGCTACATAAGGTCCTTCCCAGTTTGGCATCTACTTTCTTCTGAAATCTTTTTGTATAAGAAAGATCTGTTTCAACATCAGGTCCCCCTTGTAAAATTCTCTAGGATGAACCTCTTTGTCGTAAGCTTGCATCATCTGACCGTGATGGAGAACTTTTAACCTTTTCTTCGATTAGGTTCAATTGGCAAAACTGTTTCTATTCCAATGAGAAATGTGTTGCCACAGCGAAGGTTCTAGCCAACGTTCAATAAGACAGAGGGTAAATGGTAACTTCTTTATGTCAATATTCACAAGTCTCAGTCATCTTTCCCATGATCCTTGTTTTGTTGTTTTTGTTTTTATTTTTCCCTTTTTTTTTGCTGCCTTTACTACATTGTGATATGGCGTCTGATCTTTGAACAAACTTCCAAACTTTTGACATTGTCCTTTTTAGCACTCTTTGTCGGAACCTGATCTTTTTTTTTGAGAATTTGATGACTATCGACTTTGTAACATTGGCATATGAAGCTACTTCCACCATCTTAGTGAAGTAGACGACGACCACGACAATGAGTTGATATCGACTAGAAGCTTTTGACGAGATCGGGTCCACACTATCCATTCCCCATATATAAAAAAAAATCTATGAAGAAATAGCTGAGGCACATGATTCTTGTCTTCCTCCATTTGGCATTTACGACATAACTGAAGCAATCTCCCTTTTATGGTGGACCAATAGTGCCCGAACCTTATGATTAGCCTGGCTATTGTAGAACCATTATCATGTTCTTTAAACACCCTTATGGACTTCTTTTAAGATTTTCTCAGGCGTGTCTTGATATGATCGTGCAAAATCATCTTTGAATTCTTGAAAATAACTCAATGATGTCTCGCCTTATTTCTGTGGTGAGCTGGGCTTCGATCTTCACCCCTTTCTTAGGCTCGCAATGTCCACTGACCCTATGTAAGGTAGGATTTATTTTTCATCATGTTCTACCATTCTTTAATAAATCATAAGATATGTTACAATCTCTGTCATCTTCAAAGTCCTGAGATCCCCTAGACCCATATTTCATTCAAAAAGGGAATCCGTAACAACGTTGCTCATGTCATTGATATCTGGGTACCTAGGTACGAAGGCAAAAAATCCAAAGAATAAATGATTCTAAGGATGATTATTTGTATGGTATGGTCATGAATAAAGAATGAAAGAATATTCTAAAAAACAAAAGAATGTACAGTATGACATGTAAAGAATGAAAAAAAAATATTTGCTTAAAAAGATGCATTTTATTGAAATAAAAATTCTGGACATAAGCCTATTTCACAAAAGGATTCTTATTGTCTCTAGGCTTAAGGAAACAAGCATGTTTTGAATATTACTCTAGATTAGTCTTAAAAATACAGGGATTCCTTCCACAGTTCCATTGTTTAAAATCTTCCCAAGTATGCAAGGGCTTGGAAACTTCGTTCCTCTGTTCTCTCTTCGCTTTTGATTTCTTCAAGGAGTCGCAACTTTCTTGTCTCCTCCATCAATTATTGCATTCACTTCCTCGTCAAAGTGATCAGGTTTTGATGAATCGTCAAACTTCACAGTTCCCATTTTAATGAACCTTTCGACCAACTTTTTAAATGTAGTACAGTTTTCAATTGAGTGCCCTGTTATACCCGTATGGTAGTCACATTGAGCGTTTGAATCATACCATTTGGGATATGGGGGATGTAACGGTTTCAAATAAAATGGGGACACCACATGTGCGTCAAATAAACTTTGATATAGCTCCTTATACGTCATTGGGATTGGCGTAAATTGGAGCTTTTCAGAGTTTTTCCTTGTGCCCGATTCCTGTCTTATCGACCCTTGTTGCCCAGCAGTAGTTACGTTCGGCTGGCTAACAGTAACTGCCTTCGAGTACCCTTTGTTGTATGTACTCATATTATTCACATCATTCTCCTTTTTCCTTGGAGCAGACCTTTTAGTGGTTTCCCCTGCTTCAATCTTGCCACCCCTTATGGCATTTTCGATCATTTCTCCTGCCATCACTATATCCGCGAAGCTCTTGGTGGTACTTCCTATCATGTGAGTGATGAATGGAGCTTTCAGGGTGTTGATAAAAAGCATGGTAGTTTCCTTCTCTAGGAGAGGTGGTTGAACTTGCATGGCAACTTCCCTCCATCTTTGCGCATACTGCCTGAAGCTTTCATTTGACTTCTTCTCCATGTTTTGTAAGGTGATTCTGTCAGGCGTCAAGTCTGTGACATGATTGTATTGCTTCATGAAGGCTTGGGCCAGATCTCTCCAGGAGCTAATCCTAGCACGGCTGATAAACCAAAATAGTAACATATTTTAGGCCCACATTTAGTATGCTTTTGGATGATTTATCCCTTATTTTATGTAAAAAGGTGCTCTTAATCCTTTCTTTTCATGTCTTAGACCCAGGAAAGCACCCAAGGATAAAAAGAACGAGAAACGAGCTCAAAACGGACCAAAATGGGCCAAATAAGAAATCGACACGGCCTGAAACTTAGCCCACACGGCCGTGCCTCCTTAAAGATCTCGAACACGGCCTGGACCATGATTTACACGGCCGTGCCTCATTAATGAAGTCCACACGGCCTGGCCACGATTCACACGGGCGTGTGACATGGGCGTGTCCCTACCGCGGCCAAGAGGAGTTTTACTCGGATTTTGATGCTTGGAGGCAAAGAAACACACTCCAAAGTCTAATTAAACCCCTAATTAGGAATTTCACTCAAATTAGGATACTTAGAGGCCAAGTAACACATCTCAAAGCCTATATAAACACCCTAGGGGGCAACTTAATCGGGGAGTTCGGCAGAAGCCTTCTGCCAGCGCTTTTGTCAAGGGCGGTAAGCTAGGCCAAGGAGCCAAGCCGAAAAGGTCAGATTTGTGGGAATCACTCGAAGATAGCCAGTTGATCCATCTCAAGAAGTCGGGATTCTACTCAAGACGGCGGATCTCTCCTTCAATTCCTTCAGGGGGTTTTAGGGATTTCTTATGTTTTGTTTTATCTTTTCTCTTGAGATGGTTTCTTATTTAGTTATGAACTAAACCCTTCAGATACCTGAAGGGGATGACACCTATGATGAATCTTGTTATTATTTTCTAAATTATATGATAAATACTTAGTTTGTTCTTAATTATGTGAGCTTTATCCAAATTTAATGTGCTTAGGTGGAGGAGGAATAGACCCTGCCTAAGAGTAGATCTAGAATAATTAAGCGGAGTTGATCGCACGCCTAGAGATAGGGTGACGAGATTTTGCCGGATTAGGGTGAAACCTAATATGGGAGTCCATAGATCGATTTACTGCTATTCTAGGGGGTTATTATAAGAGAACGAGAGTTCCACTAATTAACCTAGGGTTAGAAGTTATTCGCCTCGAGAGAGGGTTTAATATACGTTAGGGAGTCTTACGGATCAAACTAAGTAAATAAAATCATATGGTTCAGTTATAGATAACAAGTGAAGTCTAGGTGGATTCTTCCTGAGGGTATCGTCTAAATCAACTGAGTTATAGTAGTTTGTTAATTTTAGATTAAAAGCAACTTCACTTATTTTAGGTTAAATAATAAAAAGAAAGTTAGTATTAGTACTTTTAGTTCCTTTGGGTTCGATAATCCGGTCTTGCCAAAGCTATACTACTGTTCGATAGGTACACTTGCCTTTAATCGTTGTCAGAGTTAGTTTCCAGGTTCGATCGTTCTTTTTATAAATTTTAAATCTCTGATTCACAGCGATCAAGTTTTTGGCGCTGTTGCCGGGGAACTAAAATATTAAGAAAGCTCTATTTTTATTACTTTAGCCAATTTTTATTTTCCGCAATTTATTTTTATTTTTAGTTTTAATTTTAATTTTGCTAAATTTTTCTTTCTTTTCCTAAGAGTACCTCTAGTTTATGACTAGAAGGAACCGAGAGGACCTTTAGAATACGATGGTGATATTGAAGCTACCACTTGGAGAATTCGCAGAGAAATTAGGCGAGCCCTAAATTACAAAGAAGAAGAGCGAGAAGACAGATCCAATCCTACTTGAAGGGATGGGCGAAAATAATCTTCCACCACAAGATGTGGCGAGAAAATAATGCTCCGCGTACTATGTATGATTATGCTAAACCACATTTAACAGAGGCGAATCTAGTATTGTTAGGCTGCTATAGGCTGCTAATAATTTTGAATTAAAGCCTAACACTAAACAAATGATTCAACAGTTTGTTCAATTTGATGGTTTTGAGGCGAAGATCCAAATACTCATATAGCCAACGTTTTAGAGTTACGTGATACCTTTAAAATAAATGGCGTTTCGATGATGCCATACGTATTCGGTTATTTCCCTTTTCATTAAGGAATAAAGCCAAGCGATTGGTTAAACTCGTTACCATGAGGGTCAATCACTACATGGGATCAAATGACCGAAAAATTCTTATTAAAATATTTCCCACCGCCAAAAGCGGCCAAATTACGCAATGATATATCTTCTTTTGTGCGAGATGGATTTAGAGACATTATACGATGCATGGGAGAGATATAAGGATCTCTTGAGAAGGTGTTCGCACCATGGTTTACCCTTGTGGCTCCAAGTCCAAACTTTCTATAACGGTGTAAACCCCTCAACGAGGCAACTAATCGACTCACCGCGTCGGTGGAACTCGAATAATAAAACTCCGAAGCGACCTACGAATTTATAGAAGAGATGTCGCTGAATAACTATCAGTGGCAAGTTACAAGAACTAGGCCAACAAAAACAGCCGGAGTTTACAACCTCGACGAAGTAACCATGCTATCAAATCAGGTAGAGTTGATGAATAAAAAGCTTGATATTTTGTGTTCTTCGCATGTACACCCATTCATGCAGTGCGACGCAAGTGGAACTGTGGCGAATCCTGAGTACCCACCCTACCAACCGGGCACATAGAGCGAACAAATGAACTATATAGGTAATAGTTTCAGATCAAATAATAACCCTTATAGTAACACTTATAATCCAGGTTGGAGGAACCACCCAAATTTTTCGTGGGGAGGACAAGGAAATCAAGGAAATCGAAGACAACAGCCTCCTCAAAATTTCCAAAATCAGCCTTATCCACAAGAGAAGAAGCCGAACCTCGAAGAAATGTTGGCAGAATTCATTGTAGCCACCGACACTCGTCTCCAAAAAACCGAGACAACACTTAATAACCAACAAGCATCAATCAAGGCAATCGAGAACCAAGTTGGGGAAATTACTAAGTCAATTGGATTACTCACCGAGATGGTTTGTGAAATACGAGCAGAGATTTGTTCTAAAGGAACAGAATGGGTAAAGGCAGTTACACTAAGAAGTGGAAAGGAATTAATCGAATCAAAGAAAAAAAATACCACACGAAGACAACAAAGCAAGAGAGGAGGGAGTAGAGGATGCAAATCCCGTACGCAAAGAAAGTAAACCACCAATCCCATATCCAGCAAGGTTAAAGAAAGAACGATTAGATGCCCAATACGGTAAGTTTCTTGAACTTTTTAAACAAATACATATTAACTTACCTTTTGTTGAAGCCATTTCACAGATGCCGACGTACGCAAAATTCTTAAAGGAACTCCTGACGAATAAAAGAATGCTTGAAGAAGTATCAACGGTGGAACTTAATGACGAATGTTCAGCCATTCTCCAAAACAAGTTACCAACCAAATTAAAAAACCCAGGAAGTTTTACTATTCCTTGTCTAATTGGTAGCTTAAATATTAAGAAAGCATTAGCTGATTTAGGCGCCAGTATTAATTTAATGCCTCATAAAATGTTTAAACGACTAGATCTTGGGGAACCAAAACCTACTAGGATGAGTATTTAGTTAGCTGATAGATCTATTAAATATCCTAGGGGAGTTATCGAAGATGTCTTGGTGAAAATTGATAAATTTATTTTCCCTGTTGATTTTGTTGTGTTAGACATGGATGAAGACATTAATGTTCCTTTAATTCTAGGGCGTCCTTTTTTAGCTACTGCTAGAGCTGTTATCAATGTAGGGGATGGTAAACTCGCATTAAGAATAGGCAATAAAGAAATTATCTTTCAAATTTATGATGCCATGAAATATTCTAGAGAACAAGACGATTCCTGTTATTTTGTTGATACAACTGATCATATCATTCAAAACTCATTACAGGAAATTCAACATGATGACACGATGGAACTGTGTCCCACTCAAGAAGAGGGGGAAGAAGATGAAGTCCACGAGATAAATCTAAAAATATCATCATCAAGACAAACGGAAAAAGAAAGCATTGAAGTCGATGACGATTTAAAACAAAAACCCTCTGTTGATGAACCGCCCAAATTAGAATTAAAACAACTGCCAAAACATTTAGAGTATGCTTTCCTTAGGGAAAATTCTACGTTACCAGTAATTATCTCTTCAGAATTAGAACCCAAGGAAAAAGAGGAGTTGATACAGGTACTAAGAGAACATAAAAAGGCCATAGCTTGGAAAATTTCTGACATCAAGGGTATAAACCCATCATTTTGCACCCACAAAATTTTAATGGAAGAGGAATACAAGCCGTGTGTGCAGCCTCAGAGACGCTTAAATCCCAACATGAAAGAAGTGGTCAAAGTCGAGGTAATTAAACTTCTAGATGCGGGAATAATTTATCCTATTTCTGACAGTACTTGGGTAAGTCCTGTGCAGGTAGTTCTAAAGAAAGGAGGCATAACTGTGGTGCCCAATGAAAGGAATGAGTTAATCCCTACAAGAACAGTTACAGGATGGAGAGTCTGTATCGACTATAGGAAATTGAACGATGCCACTAGGAAAGATCACTTCCCTCTGCCCTTCATAGATCAAATGTTAGAAAGACTATCCGGGCATATTTATTACTGTTTCTTGGACGAACTTTCTGGCTACTTCCAAATCCCAATAGCTCCAGAAGATCAAGAGAAAACAACATTTACATGCCCATACGGTACGTTTTCTTATCGTAGAATGCCTTTTGGATTATGTAATGCTCCTGCTACTTTTCAGCGTTGAATGTTGGCAATCTTCGGCGAACTTGTGGAAGACATTATGGAGGTATTTATGGATGACTTCTCGGTATTCGGTAATTCTTTCCAACTTTGCCTTAAAAATCTAAAACGAGTTCTAATAAGATGTGAAGAAACAAACCTTGTTTTGAATTGGGAAAAATGTCATTTTATGGTTAGAGAAGGGATTGTGTTAGGACATAAGATTTTTAGTAAAGGGATTGAGGTAGATAAAGCAAAAGTTGAAACCATGGAAAAATTACCTCCCCCAAGTTCAGTTAAGGCCATTAGAAGCTTTTTAGGACATGCAGGCTTCTATAGAAGATTTATTAAAGATTTTTCTAAAATAGCTAAGCCTTTAACAAAATTACTAGAAAAAGATGTTCCTTTCAATTTCAATCAGGAATGCTTAGATGCATTTAATGTCCTTAAGGATAAACTAATAAATGCTCCGATTATAATTGCACTGATTGGAATTTACCCTTTGAACTAATGTGTGATGCAAGTGATTTTCTGAAGAGGTGCGTTTTGGGACAACGAAGAGACAAGCACTTTCACCAATTTATTATGCTAGCGAGAACACTAACACACGCAAAGAAAACTACACCACCACAGAGAAACAATTGCTAGCTGTAGTTTTTGCTTTTGACAAATTTAGGCAATATCTAATATTGTCTAAAGTTGTCGTTTACACTGACCATTCAGCTCTTCGTTATCTTTTAACCAAACCTGATGCAAAACCTCGCCTCATACGATGGATTTTGCTCTTACAGGAATTTGATTTGGAAATACAAGATAAGAAGGGAGCTGAGAATCTTGCAGCAGATCACCTCTCTAGGCTCGAGAATCCACATATCAGAGAGCTCGATGAAAATGAGATAAACGACTCATTCCCCGAAGAACAACTCTTCTCTATAACACATTCTGAGGTACCATGGTTTGCAAATATTACGAATTATTTAGCTGCTAACATCTTACCAAAAAGACTAACACATCATCAAAAGAAGCGATTTTTTGCTGATGTAAAGAACTATTTTTGGGAAGATCCCTTTCTTTTCCGCATATGTGCAGATCAGGTAATTCGAAGATGCGTTACTGTAACATCCCGAAATTGGGCCTAGTAGGATTGGGCCCAATGGGCCTTGATTTAAAATTTTTTGAGAACGGCATTAATGCAAGTTAGACTTATTAGGTAAGTTATTTTGGAAGGTTAGAGGGCTTATATGAAGTCCTGGGATCAAATATTAGCTTTGGGGAAATTTTGGTTTTAGGTGAAAAAAAACCCTGGAAGTTGGCAGGTAGGCCTTAAGAATAAAATGTGGGGAAAAATGACACAAGTGGAGTGTGTGGTGTAGTGGCAAAGTGACGCCACTTAAGAGACAAGGGGGTGACGCCATAAGGAAGGAAGGAGGTCCAAGGTTCAAGTCTTGGCTTTTGCATTTTGGTTTTCTTTTTACTTGGACCTCAGAATTTGGCTATAGATTTATATTTAGTCGCGCATGGTTTAAGACACAAGAGGAGCTTGTGGCCAAGTGGCTAGCAGCGTGGATTATGTTGCAAGGGAGCACAGGTTTGAATCTCATGAGAAGCAAAGGAGTATTTATTTGCATGATGCGGATGGGAAGAGTTTGATTGAATTTAAACTCTCGACGAAGGGATCCCACATCGGAAAGATACAAAGAAGGAAGGTGAAGTGCTAGCTATATAAAGAGCATTCCGGGAGGAGGGTTGACACACCTTGGAAGGCGTTTGGGCACAGGAGTGGTCGGGCGCGGATTAACACGAGTCCTATCGGTGTGTAACTCTCTACTCTAGTTATAGAGCGGCAAATGCCGAAGTGCGGTCCACGGTAATAGTAGCCACACGAGCGCGCGAACGCACGACGTGTAGGGCTTCGATCGCGATAGTTGAGGCCATCGATGTAGTATTCTTGTGGGTTGGGGAAATTTCGCTTGGGGCGCGATGGGCGAAGTGGGCCAAATGGGCCCGTGGGCCCTTATGAGTAAATTGTGCGATTTTGTAGTATATAGTGAACTAGACTAGGTGAATCTCATAAGCGTGGCTATGTGTTAGGTGGGTCACACGAAAGCGTGTGGGCCGAATGGGCGAAATTGAGCTTTAGGCCCAATAGTCCATTTCGACCCGAAATGGTAGTTGGGTCACTCGGGCGACACGGGCCTTTGGAAAGGCCATTCCAGTCTGAAATTATTGAAATACCCTTAGTGGGTAAATTACCAAAATATCCACTGAAGGGTAAATTACCGATATGCCCTTGGTGGGTAAATTACGAAAATGCCCTTGGTGGGTAAATTATCGATATACCCTTGGTGGGTAAATTACGAAAATGCCCTTGGTGGGTAAATTACCGATATACCCTTGGTGGGTAAATTACGAAAATGCCCTTGGTAGGTAAAATTACGGTTATACCCTTAGAGGTTGATTAGGGTGATTATGTTGTTTTATGTCTATCTCGATTATGATGGTAATTCATGTTATACTTATATTTGATATATGTCTAGCATACATGACATATCGCATACACAATTATTATGTCATATTGCATGGGTTATATGAGTGGAGGGGCGGTGATATTCGTGTCGACGGGCACGGTGGTTTGGTACCACATTGTGACTACGGTCACAGAGGTTTGGCACCTCAGAGGTTTGGCACCTCATAGCGTCTCGTCCCGGTGGCTTAGCACCACGGTGGGTTGGCCCCACGATTTACATTATGGGATTGGCGCCGGTGATTTGGTATCACACGATGGGTTGGCCCCATCATTTGCTTTGTGACTTCGGGTCACCGGTGGTTTAGCACCACCGGTGGTTTGGCACCACATGTATTGACGGATATTGTGACTTTAAGTCACCAGTGGTTTGGCACCACCAGTGGTTTGGCACCACATGTATTGACGGATATTGTGACTTTAAGTCACCAGTGGTTTGGCACCACCAGTGGTTTGGTACCACACGGGGTAGAAAAAGGAGTTGCGGATGGCTAGGTTTGGGTGCATGATATGCATATTTTCATATGAAATTGTGTAAGGGCTGTTGGATGGGGATTTACACACTTGAGTCTCGATGACTCACCCCTTAGTTAAATTTTGCAGGTAATCATTAGATCGCGGATTTGGGAGCTGAGGTGGACTCGTGGAGGCCATACATATGTTCACTCGTAAATTCGTTTCTTTTATTTGGACTTATTTTTATTTGAGTTTTTGTTATGTAATAAGGCCTTGGGTATTTTATTTGGTTTCACTTTCAATTTGTTTATTGCTTATTATTAAATGATCAATATGGGATTTTCTTAAAATGATAATAAACCATTTCTTATTCAAAATTTCTTAAACTCGATTTCTCACCACAACTATAAAGAATGTGAGCTTTTTAACGAATGCACAGTTTTTAAACATTCCTTTCATGTGACATGCCGATTCGATCAGTAACGTTTAGGCGGGTTTGGGGTGTTACAATTATGGTATCGAGCCTAGGTTCAAAACTAATTTGTGGGTTTGGGTTTAAAATTTTTTTTCAAAAGATGGTTTGGAAAATGGTTTAGAAAAATATATATCTGTTTTTTTTTTTTTTTGAAATATGGCAAATGAGTCTCGCACCAATCCGCATATGTAAGTTTCTGAAACTTTGCTTTGTTATATCTTTGTATTTTGAATATCTATTCAGTGTGTTTTTGTTGGATGTGATGTTCGGATATAGAGTTGATTGCATCTGAAATATTTATGCGCTTTAATGGTTAGGTTTTTTTAGTATGTGTAGGATTTCTAAATTCTAGTTAAAAGTATATTAGGGTTATTGGAATCGAGTGCGCAGCGTGAGCACTGACATTGTAGGTTAGGTGGTACGAATGTTTCTGTAGTTGGAAATTTTGAGGACGAAATTTCTTTAAGGAGGGTAGATTTGTAACATCCCGAAATTGGGCCTAGTAGGATTGGGCCCAATGGGCCTTGATTTAAAATTTTTTGAGAACGGCATTAATGCAAGTTAGACTTATTAGGTAAGTTATTTTGGAAGGTTAGTGGGCTTCTATGAAGTCCTGGGATCAAATATTAGCTTTGGGGAAAATTTGGTTTTAGGTGAAAAAAAACCCTGGAAGTTGGCAGGTAGGCCTTAAGAATAAAATGTGGGGGAAAATGACACAAGTGGAGTGTGTGGTGTAGTGGCAAAGTGACGCCACTTAAGAGACAAGGGGGTGACGCCATAAGGAAGGAAGGAGGTCCAAGGTTCAAGTCTTGGCTTTTGCATTTTGGTTTTCTTTTTACTTGGACCTCAGAATTTGGCTATAGATTTATATTTAGTCGCGCATGGTTTAAGACACAAGAGGAGCTTGTGGCCAAGTGGCTAGCAGCGTGGATTATGTTGCAAGGGAGCCTGGGTTCGAATCTCATGAGAAGCAAGGGAGCCTGGGTTCGAATCTCATGAGAAGCAAGGGAGTATTTATTTTATGATGCGGATGGGAAGAGTTTGATTGAATTTAAACTCTCTCGACAAAGGGATCCCACATCGGAAAGATACAAAGAAGGAAGGTGAAGTGCTAGCTATATAAAGAGCATTCCGGAGGAGGGTTGACACACCTTGGAAGGCGTTTGGGCACAGGAGTGGTCGGAGCGCGGATTAACACCGAGTCCTATCGGTGTGTAACTCTCTCTACTCTAGTTGTAGAGCGGCAAATGTCGGAAGTGCGGTCCACGGCAATAGTAGCCACACGAGCGTGCGAACGCACGTGTAGGGCTTCGACGCGATAGTTGAGGCCCCTCGTAGTATTCTTGTGGGTTGGGGTCGCTTGGGCGCGATGGGCGAAGTGGGCCCAATGGGCCCGTGGGCCCTTATGAGTAAATTGTGCGATTGTGTAGTATATAGTGAACTAGACTAGGTGAATCTCATAAGCGTGGCTAGATTTGTGATAGGTGGGCCACACGGCGTGTGGGCCGAATGGGCGAAATTGGGCTTTAGGCCCAATAGTCCATTTCACGAGAAATGGTAGTTGGTCACTCGGGCGACTCTGGGCCTTTGGAAAGGCCATTCCAGTACGAAATTGCGAAATACCCTTAGTGGGTAAATTACCAAAATATCCCCGAAGGGTAAATTACCGATATGCCCTTGGTGGGTAAATTACGAAAATGCCCTTGGTGGGTAAATTATCGATATACCCTTGGTGGGTAAATTACGAAAATGCCCTTGGTGGGTAAATTACCGATATACCCTTGGTGGGTAAATTACGAAAATGCCCTTGGTAGGTAAAATTACGGTTATACCCTTAGAGGTTGATTAGGGTGATTATGTTGTTTTATGTCTATCTCGATTATGATGGTAATTCATGTTATACTTATATTTGATATATGTCTAGCATACATGACATCTTTGCATACACGAATTATTATGTCATATTGCATGGGTTATATGAGTGGAGGGGCGTGATATTCGTGTCGACGGGCACGGTGGTTTGGTACCACATTGTGACTACGGTCACGAGGTTTGGCACCTCGGAGGTTTGGCACCTCATAGCGTCTCGTCGGTGGCTTAGCACCACAGTGGGTTGGCCCCACGATTTACATTATGGGATTGACGCCGGTGATTTGGTATCACACGATGGGTTGGCCCCATCATTTGCTTTGTGACTTCGGGTCACCGGTGGTTTAGCACCACCGGTGGTTTGGCACCACATGTATTGACGGATATTGTGACTTTAAGTCACGGTGGTTTGGCACCACCGGTGGTTTGGCACCACATGTATTGACGGATATTGTGACTTTAAGTCACCGGTGGTTTAGCACCACCAGTGGTTTGGTACCACGGGGTAGAAAAAGGAGTTGCGGATGGCTAGGTTTGGGTGCATGATATGCATATTTTCATATGAAATTGTGTAAGGGGCACGTTGGATGGGGATTTACACACCGAGTCTCGATGACTCACCCCTTAGTTAAATTTTGCAGGTAATCATTAGATCGCGGATTTGGGAGCCGAGGTGGACTCGTGGAGGCCATACATATGTTCACTCAGTAAATTCGTTTCTTTTATTTGGACTTATTTTTATTTGAGTTTTTGTTATGTAATAAGGCCTTGGGTATTTTATTTGGTTTCACTTTCAATTTGTTTATTGCTTATTATTAAATGATCAATATGGGATTTTCTTAAAATGATAATAAACCATTTCTTATTCAAAATTTCTTAAACTCGATTTCTCACCACAACTATAAAGAATGTGAGCTTTTAACGAATGCACGCTTTTTAAACATTCCTTTCATGTGACATGCCGATCTTGGATTCGTAACGTTTAGGCCGGGTTTGGGGTGTTACAATTATGGTATCAGAGCCTAGGTTCAAAAACTCGGCTGTGGGTTTGGGTTTAAAATTTTTTTTTCAAAAGATGGTTTGGAAAATGGTTTAGAAAAATATATATCTGTTTTTTTTTTTTTTGAAATATGGCACCCAGTCTCTCGCACCAATCCGCACTTTGTAAGTTTCTGAAACTTTGCTTTGTTATATCTTTGTATTTTGAATATCTATTCTGTGTGTTTTTGTTGGATGTGATGTTCGGATATAGAGTTGATTGCGCATTGAAATATTTATGCGCTTTAATGGTTAGGTTTTTTTAGTATGTGTAGGATTTCTAAATTCTAGTTAAAAGTATATTAGGGTTATTGGAATCGAGAGTGCGCGGCGTGAGCACGACATTGTAGGTTAGGTGGTACGAATGTTCTGTAGTTGGAAATTTTGAGGACGAAATTTCTTTAAGGAGGGTAGATTTGTAACATCCCGAAATTGGGCCTAGTAGGATTGGGCCCAATGGGCCTTGATTTAAAATTTTTTGAGAACGGCATTAATGCAAGTTAGACTTATTAGGTAAGTTATTTTGGAAGGTTAGTGGGCTTCTATGAAGTCACGGGATCAAATATTAGCTTTGGGGAAAATTTGGTTTTAGGTGAAAAAACCCTGGAAGTTGGCAGTGTAGGCCTTAAGAATAAAATGTGGGGAAAATGACACAAGTGGAGTGTGTGGTGTAGTGGCAAAGTGACGCCACTTAAGAGACAAGGGGGTGACGCCATAAGGAAGGAAGGAGGTCCAAGGTTCAAGTCTTGGCTTTTGCATTTTGGTTTTCTTTTACTTGGACCTCGGAATTTGGCTATAGATTTATATTTAGTCGCGCATGGTTTAAGACACAAGAGGAGCTTGTGGCCAAGTGGCTAGCGGCGTGGATTATGTTGCAAGGGAGCACAGGTTCGAATCTCATGAGAAGCAAGGGAGCACTGGTTCGAATCTCATGAGAAGCAAAGGAGTATTTATTTTATGATGCGGATGGGAAGAGTTTGGTTGAATTTAAACTCTCTCGACAAAGGGATCCCACATCGGAAAGATACAAAGAAGGAAGGTGAAGTGCTAGCTATATAAAGAGCATTCCGGAGGAGGGTTGACACACCTTGGAAGGCGTTTGGGCACTGGAGTGGTCGAGCGCGGATTAACACGAGTCCTATCGGTGTGTAACTCTCTCTACTCTAGTTGTAGAGCGGCAAATGTCGAAGTGCGGTCCACGGCAATAGTAGCCACACGAGCGCGCGAACGCACGTGTAGGGCTTCGACGCGATAGTTGAGGCCCTCGTGTAGTATTCTTGTGGGTTGGGTTGCTTGGGCGCGATGGGCGAAGTGGGCCCAATGGGCCCGTGGGCCCTTATGAGTAAATTGTGCGATTGTGTAGTATATAGTGAACTAGACTAGGTGAATCTCATAAACGTGGCTAGATTTGTGATAGGTGGGCCACACGAGCGTGTGGGCCCGAATGGGCCGAAATTGGGCTTTAGGCCCAATAGTCCATTTCGACCAGAAATGGTAGTTGGGTCACTCGGGCGACACGGGCCTTTGGAAAGGCCATTCGGTCTGAAATTGCTGAAATACCCTTAGTGGGTAAATTACCAAAATATCCTGAAGGGTAAATTACCGATATGCCCTTGGTGGGTAAATTACGAAAATGCCCTTGGTGGGTAAATTATCGATATACCCTTGGTGGGTAAATTACGAAAATGCCCTTGGTGGGTAAATTACCGATATACCCTTGGTGGGTAAATTACGAAAATGCCCTTGGTAGGTAAAATTACGGTTATACCCTTAGAGGTTGATTAGGTGATTATGTTGTTTTATGTCTATCGATTATGATGGTAATTCATGTTATACTTATATTTGATATATGTCTAGCATACATGACATCTGCATACACGAATTATTATGTCATATTGCATGGGTTATATGAGTGGAGAGGCAAAGTGATATTCGTGTCGACGGGCACGGTGGTTTGGTACCACATTGTGACTACGGTCACGAGGTTTGGCACCTCGGAGGTTTGGCACCTCATAGCGCCTCGTCCCGGTGGCTTAGCACCACAAAGTGGGTTGGCCCCACGATTTACATTATGGGATTGGCGCCGGTGATTTGGTATCACACGATAGGTTGGCCCCATCATTTGCTTTGTGACTTCGGGTCACGGTGGTTTAGCACCACCGGTGGTTTGGCACCACATGTATTGACGGATATTGTGACTTTAAGTCACCGGTGGTTTGGCACCACCGGTGGTTTGGCACCACATGTATTGACGGATATTGTGACTTTAAGTCACGGTGGTTTGGCACCACCGGTGGTTTGGTACCACACGGGGTAGAAAAAGGAGTTGCGGATGGCTAGGTTTGGGTGCATGATATGCATATTTTCATATGAAATTGTGTAAGGGCTGTTGGATGGGGATTTACACACTGAGTCTCGATGACTCACCCCTTAGTTAAATTTTGCGAGTAATCATTAGATCGCGGATTTGGGAGCCGAGGTGGACTCGTGGAGGCCATACATATGTTCACTCGTAAATTCGTTTCTTTTATTTGGACTTATTTTTATTTGAGTTTTTGTTATGTAATAAGGCCTTGGGTATTTTATTTGGTTTCAGACTTTCAATTTGTTTATTGCTTATTATTAAATGATCAATATGGGATTTTCTTAAAATGATAATAAACCATTTCTTATTCAAAATTTCTTAAACTCGATTTCTCACCACAACTATAAAGAATATGAGCTTTTTAACGAATGCACAGTTTTTAAACATTCCTTTCATGTGACATGCCAGATTCGGTCGTAACGTTTAGGCCGGGTTTGGGGTGTTACAGTTACGAAAGCAGAAGCAAGCAAAATCCTGGAACATTGCCATTCAGGACCTTCAGGAGGACATTACAGTGGCATTAAGACAACACATAAAATACTCGAATCAGGTTTTTATTGGCCCACTCTATTCAAAGATGCCAACAGGTATGTTACTTCGTGTGATAAATGCCAAAGAACAGGTAATATTTCTAAACGAGATGAAATGCCTCAAACGTATATGTTATCATGTGAAATATTTGATGTATGGGGTATTGATTTTATGGGACCATTTCCTAGTTCATTTGGAAATAAATACATCCTAGTGGCAGTTGATTACATGTCAAAATGGGTAGAAGCGGAAGCTTTACCTATCAATGATGCTAGGGTAGTAGTTAAGTTTCTCAAGAAACTGTTCTCTCGATTTGGAACACCTAGAGCTATCATCAGTGATAGGGGCACTCATTTCTGTAATACTCAATTCAACAAAGTTCTAAAGAAATATGGAGTACATCACAGGACAGCTACCCCATATCACCCTCAAACCAGTGGGCAAGTTGAAGTAGCAAACCGAGAACTTAAGCGCATTCTAGAAAAAATAGTTGAAGCAAATAGAAAAGATTGGGCATTGAAAGTAGATGACGCCCTATGGGCCTATAGAACAACATTTAAAACACCTCTAGGGACATCGCCATACAAACTTGTATACTGAAAGTTTGTCATCTACCATTCGAGTTAGAACACAAAGCTTTTTGGGCCATAAAGTTTTTGAATTACGATCTTAAAAATGCAGGAAAGAAAAGAATGATGCAGATAAACGAGTTAGATGAATGGAGAGCTGAGGCCTACGAAAACTCGAAGCTGTACAAGGAAGCAACAAAGCGACGCCACGATGCTCGCCTAAAGAAGTCTAAACAATTCGAAGCAGGGGACTTGGTCCTGTTATACAACTCGAGGCTTAAACTATTTCCTGGGAAGCTAAAATCAAGATGGTCAGGCCCATTCATGATCAAGACCATTTTTCCATACGGCACAATTGAGGTAACTCACCCCACTAAGGGCACATTCAAGGTAAATGGTCACCGACTCAAAATTTATAATGGTGCAGATTTTGGAGATATGAGAGAGGAGCTTCTGCTCCATGAACCTTCTTTTAGAACTGAAAACAGGGAAAGTCTAGCTTAAGACTATAAACAAGCGCTTCTTAGGAGGCAACCCGAGCGCTAACTTCCCTAACATTATACTTTTAACTGTTCAGCATCTAACTTCATACTAATTAATCTAATAAAGTGCAGGTTCTAGACCACACGGCCTTACACACGGGTGTGCCCGTGGCCGTGCGGAAGCCAGGGGATAAACCATGGGCGTGCCAGCAGCCGTGCACGACAAAGAAGAATTGCTTTCCTCAACACGGGCTGCGATAAAATCCCACGCCCGTGCCGACTACCCGTGCGAGGTTACTGACTTGTTAAGCACGGACTAAACACGGCCATGCCTTATGACCGTGCCAACATTCTGACTTATCGTGTAACATCCCAAAATTGTGCCTAGTAGAATTGGACCTATTGGGCCCATTGGACCTTGAGCGTAGAAGCGTTTTATCATGGGAATTTGAGAACGGCATTATTTCAAGTTGGACTTATTAGGAAGGTGATTTTGGAGAGTTACGAGGTTTCTAGGAAGTTCCGGGTTCAAGTTAAGTTATAGGAAGAATTTTGGGTTTAAGCAATTTAAGGAGAGATAGTAAGTGACCTCAATGTTTATGGAATTAAATGAGTAATGTGCTAGCATAATTGAGCATATGGCAAAGAGGCTATGGCGCCACATGAAGTACTTGGAGGGAAGAGGTTCAAATCCCATTGTGTGCAAATTTTGACTATTATTTTTGCATTCTTTCCCTAAGTGTCGGCCAAGCATGTAAATAAGGCAAGGTGGACTCTTTTTATTTTTGGCAAGATGGCTAAGGAAAATAGGAAAGGATGAAGGTGAGGAAAGAAATGAAGAGAAAGGGGAAAGTAAGGGGAACATGTGGCCTTTTTCAAGGGAAGTGTTATGGAAAGTGTGGTTGGCCAATTTTTGACCATTATGGTCATGAATGTGGACGATTTTGGGTGTAGAGGGAGGTAGCCGAATTTTCTTTGGCAATTGGTAAAAGTTTTGGTGTTGTTTTGGCCAAAAACTCCTATTTGCAACTTTTGTGTCATTTTTCTTTTCTCTCCAAATTTCCTTCTCCTTCTTGCCAAATCTTCAAGCTTTGAGTGTACATCTTTCTCCTTTGTTTGGCCGAATCACTCACCTTTTTGTTCATCTCCCCTTAGATAGCTGAAACAATCTAGCACTCTTCTCTCCATCCATTCTTTTAATTTCTTTTGACCTTTTCATCAACATTTTCTCTATTCTTAATTCAACATTACCTTGTGATCAAATCATCCTCTTTTCGTAGTGATTTAAGTGTGTGGCGCTACAAGGAAATTAACAATCGGTAAGTAGTAGTTCTCTCTTTGTCGATAACTTTGTTTCATCCGAGTTTTTCCTTAATAATCGAGTGTTCTTCTTTCTCTCTCGTTGGGTCTGAGTTACATTCTTTTCTGTGATATGGCCATCGTTGGATTTAGGGCTTTCAACAAGGTGAAGGAGCACAAGTGATTTGTATTACCCAAATCATTATCGTCGACTTGTCAAGCAAGTGGGGATGGGATTTCAGTAGCCAAAGGGTAGGATCGATTTTTGGTGCACTGAGGGAGATCACATTCGTGGTGTTGAAACGGTAGAAAGCACAACTTGTAATCAAGGTGTGTAATCCTGTACCCTTCCGAATATATGTTTGAAATGGTGTGTAATCTCATACCTCTCTGGATTTTTGTATGAAATGTTCTATGATTCGGTCGAAATACCGAATAAAATCGGAAACCGGCATCCGAGACCACTCGGGAGTGCGTATGTTCATAGTAGTAACCATATTTTGCAAAGAAACATTTTGGTCAGCAGTAGTGATGTGATTTTCAAAAATCATGAAAAATAGGATAAAGGGATTTAGAAAGTGAAAAAGATATCGAAATAAAGCTTACTGTGTCTATTTTAATATGAAAGAAATGGAGAAGGAAGAGGAATTGTATATTCTGTGATATCTTAATTTTAGTGAGACTGGTTCTGATTGACTTCGTGGTTCCCTGTTCTGTCTTGGAAAAAATGGTTAAAATTTTACAAAGTGAATTATGAGTTATAAGTTATATGTATGGATTCCTTAGAGAACCTATTTTCAATAGAAACAAGTGGGAGCAGTATATGAAAACCGTACAGTGAGATATTTAAAAATAAGTTAAGAGAGGTCAGAATCATTGGACAGTGAAACAAGGGAAACTTTAAGGAATAAACTGTACTAATTGGTTAAGCCAAAAATTCTGGAAAATTTTTAGTAAGAATATATATGAGTCTAGTTTTAAGGAAAATTTACGGATTTAGATTTTGAGATTCCTAACTCGAGTTATAGTCAATTTAGTCAGTACGACGCAGATGGACAGTTTCGATTTTTATGCCCCACATTAGTAGTTAAGTTTAGGTTGCGGAATTACCAAAATACCCTTGGAGTGTAAATTACCGAAATACCCCTGGGTTGCGAGATTACCGAATTACCCTTAGTGGGTAAAATTACCGATTTACCAAAATGCCCCTATGGGCCGATTTGATAGATTGTTATAATGGGCCGATTTACCGAAATGTCCTTATGGACCGAATTACTGAAATGCTCCTATGGGCCGAATGATCGTATTGCTTTAATGGGCTGATTCATAAAAAGTATTCAATAGGTTAATGGATGTTATTTTTATATGGATTTTTTACGATTATGTATGATGCATCTTTACATATTGCATGGGATGGGAAAACTTGAATGAAGAGAAGTATAGACCGGTGGCATTACCATAAATTCTGATATGGGCTATGTGCCAATTTAAATATGGCTTTGTGCCATTGTGATTAAGGCTGTGTGCTGATTATATTACCGTATATGATAATCTGGTGGCTCAGCCACAAATAGTATAAATGGCAGCTTGACTGCAAATTGGAGAGACTGGCGGGGTGGGTTGACTTGATCCCCACAGGAGAGACTGGCTGGTACGGGGGAGAGATTGGATGGATGGGTTGGGTTGCATACTTTGCATTCATATATATATACTATTTTGTAATTGGGTTTTGGCCCAAGATTATCTTAAATGGGCTTAGGCCCAAGATATTTCTAAGCGGGTTCAGGCCCAGTGGATGACGGTAAGGGGATTTCACACTGAGTTCTTGTAACTCACCCCCCTTTTTCTTAACCCTTGTAGGTAATGCTCCGTAATGAGGACTTGGGCCTATGGATGACTCGGTGGAGGCCATACTTCAGAAATGGTGTTTTATTTTGAACTTTAAATTTCTATTTCCGTTCACTTTACTATTTTTGGTTTGTTTTATGTTGTAATAAGGCCTCTGGAGTATTTTATTATTTGCTTTATGGTTGTTATACTTATTATTTTGCTTAAATTGTTTAAAATGAGAATTTTCTAAAAACTTAAATAAAGGTTTTCCAAAATCAATTAACAAATGGATTTCATAATAAACTTTTATAAATATTTTAACACGGAAGTTTTAACTCGAACTTTCAAACGATATTTTCAAAAGACACGGTTTTAAAGTTCACTACCTTGATTGTTGACTCATCAATCAATCTTTTAAAATTTCTTGTATTTTATCTACGTTTCCGCAACGATTTCAAAATGCTTCTGCAACTCTATTTCTAAACATCACATTTTTGTAAATTGTTCATTTCAAATATGCTTTCGCTACTAAAAAGGTTTTTTAAAGATTATTACGTTTTCAAGTAGTTAACAATTGCTTAAGTGTTTTTGGTTTTAACAAAGAGGCTGTATTCCTCAAGCAAGTTTTTAATAATCGCAAAGATTTTTTTTTTATTTCCATGTGACACACCAGATTTGGGCCTAACTTCTAGGCCGGGTTTGGGGTGTTACATGTCGAACACGGGCAGAACACACCCGTTCTACATAACCGTGTGAATATAAACACGGGCGTGCCATAAACACCCACGGCCGTGGCCAAACATCTGAACGCGCCCAAAATTTAAAATCGCGAAAAACACGGGCACTTTAAAATAGAGCACGGGCATGGCACCAGCCCGTGTCCCCTCCCCTATTTAACCAAATTAAACTGTCACTTTCCCAAAACCTACCCTAAAAACAATTTTCAACATTCTTCCTCCCAAAATCCGGCCACACCCATATTCCCCACCTTCCCAAAACCTCCTTAACTCCCTTTTCTTCCCTAAAAACACACTACAAACCACCCCATGCCCACACCACCGCCGTGCTGCCGAACTCCACGCCCCGCCACCACCGTGTTCGTGCTGCAAAACTCACGCCACCGCCGTGCTCATCCCGTGTCCGGCAGAAAGCCACCACTATCACCCCTGGTTCCTTCCATTATTTCACTTTCTTAACTAAAGTTTGCTAAATTTCATGTTATTTTGTTTTATTTATACTTTTTGTTTAGTTTTAGGTATGATTTTTCTCATGTTTATTATATCATTGTGATTAGTGCTATTAGACTGTTATTTTTATATTCTTGCTTAGTTTTAAGTATGATTTTTTCTCATGTTTATTTCAATATTTCATTCATGAATATCATAGTGATAGTGCTATTAGTTATTTCTCATTTATGCTATTACAAATTCTTATTCTGAATTGGTTGCTTATTCGAATATCTTGAACCTGGATTACATTTTGGTACAAATTGTTTTTTTTCAGATACAATGTCATCATCACGACCAAAACGATCCACAGCCGCCCCAAGCAAGAAAAGAAAGGGGCCCAGATCATCCTCAGCAAGTGCTTCTTCCGAGCTTCGACACCAATTCCTCCGATTTTCTCAGGAAGCTCAGGAAGAGCGTTACAAGGCAATCCGGAATAGACCCCTCAGCACTAGTAGGTGCATCGATTGGGACGCACTGGAACAAGTCAGGCTCGCAACCGATATTCGAGCTCTCATCTCGACCGACCCGTGGGAGAAAAATTTCTCAATCAACGAGCCCACATACTTGGAGCTCACATTAGAATTCTGCGCAACTTTCACCTTGCAGACAGTGATGGCACAGTTCGACGACCCAGGTATAGTCCAATTCCATTTAGGGGGCACAATACGTCGACTGAGCGTACCACAATTCGGCTCGGCACTCAGACTCTATACGCTGGAATTTATAGAAGAAAACCCACTCTCCGAGTTAAACCGACAGCTCCATTGCACTCCCCTCTACTGCTGGCGTAGCTTACACCCCATCACTGGCGTCTACGACCCCAGTCGATCCAAGGCGACAGCTCTCACCCCATACTTGAGGTACATCCACGCCATTCTCGCTCACACCATTACAAGTCGTCGTGAGAGCACCGGCGTGGTAAATTGACACGATGTATACTACTTATCATGCATGTCAGAAGGACACGTGTTTGACCTTGCATACTTTATCGCCGGTGCAATGCAGCATCAAATAGAGGCACACAAGAAGGGAATTCTATCGATGGGCCCATATATAACATGGTTGGCTCGACACTTCGGCCTCCTTAACACTAACGACCAGAGATCCTCCCTCACGATGATTGGGCAGATGGCATCTCAGGGCATCCAAACGATGCTACACATGAGGATGATTAAACATCATCGAGGAACCGACCCCCTCAATACCGATTAGTGATACCCACAGACAAGGGGGAGCCCGAGGACATCACTGATGATGTCCCACCACCATCACAAGAGGCACCGATTCTGAGCCAGCTGCCATCCCATATAGCAACCTCATTGTCAGATATCTCTGTACGCCTCGACCAGTTCGAGCAGTATTTCGTTGACAACACTCGACGTTTTGATGGGATAGAGGCCACCCTTCAACAGATATGCCAGCACCTCCATATCTCATCACCAGCACCACCACAGGACCCGACCGATGATGAGGACCTTTGAGTCCTTTTATCTAGATTTTCTTTTCCTTATTTTAAGTTTTTACTTTTATTTTCTCAATATGTTAATTTCGATTTGTCTTAAGTTTGAACATTTTCCTCATACATTGACAATTTTTATCAAGATTATCATCCACATCTAACCTTCGAGTATTCCTAACATTTATTTAATTATGCCTCCAAGATTTCTAACTGATGACTTAGCAGTTTTAAAAACATCACTAGGAGCAATTCACTTCTACACAAGTTATCAGACACCACAACCTCCACCATCCACTCCAAGGAATCCATCCAAAATTCAAGGAGTATTCTTTCCCCTTCTCTTTTGATTTATCCCTTAAAATGTCATATCCATCTTTGTACATTGAGGGCAATGTACATCTTAAGTGTGGGGGGGTGAAAATTAGGTACCAAACTTTTTTGCATTGTTCTCAAAATCCTGAATTTAGTCTTGTTTTTAAGTAAATTTCTCATATTACTAATTAGGATGAAATTTCCATGATTTATGATTTTTATTGATATGTTTTAGATTAAGTCATTGATAATTGTGCATTGATAATTAAATTTTAAGATACTAAAGAATCAAGAATGATAAGTCTATTTTTCAAAATTAAAATTTTCTAGGTTGTTGAACTAAATCTGAATATTATCTTGAAGTTGGAAATTTACGAGGTTGATGTCAAAAAATACCCATAATTTTTGTGAGATTTTGAGCCTTATAGAGCATATATTCTTTTTCTTGCTCACTTTATTGATTATGAGTGTGTCAACATTGATTTGTTATTCTAGAACTTGCCTCGTTTATGCATATCGAGACCACACCTATGATTTGATATACATAGATGATTAAGGCATTTAGGTTTTAACCCACTAACTCCATTAAAAAACCTACCTTCACAATTAACCCCTAGTGAACCCCTTTGATCCTAACAACCCTTTTTATTGACTCACCCACTAATATTAACCCAAAACCCTTTGTATATTTGTATCACCATTCCTTGACTCCCTTTTTGTCGAGATTTTATTTTGAGCAGTTGCCTAACTATGTTCTATATTTCAGTTGTTAAAGTTCTTTATTATTACTTAGTTTGTTCTTAAAAAAAACGAAGTATATTCATTATTAGTTTTTATTAGTTATGTGATTGAGTGAGCTTATACGTTTGAATTCCAAATATTGAAGAAGAAGCTCGTATTATTAGTTTCAAAGTTTCAATTCATGTAATTATTTATTTATCAGTTCATTTTTTCTAGTTAGGTAATTTGTCAATTCAGTCTCGATTCTAACCTACTAATTCAACCTTATTCCACACCTTTAACCCAAGCCCCGGTACAACCCTGTTAAAGACCTTTTTGATTTGTGCATCATCTCATATTATAGTGGTGGAGACTTGATTTTCAGGCAAGCCTATGGGATTAACTTTTCATGTTCGACTTTTGAGTGCCTAAATTTTGAACCTTAAACACTTTGAGTGATTTGAGTGGATCTTTTGTGAGGATGTCAATCCTTGTTGATTTCGAATTAAAGGTAATTATTTAGATAAGGGGAGACACCTATATTTTCGAGATACAAAATCTATGACTTAGACTGTTTGAATTTTTAGAACTCTTTAAGTTGAATTATCCATGTGTAAATTATCTATGAATTATGATAAAACATTGTTGATAGGAATTATGAATTATAGAAAGTTCGTTTTAATTGTAAGTTGAGAATTTTGCTTGAGGACAAGCAAAAGCTTAAGTGTGGGGGTATTTGATAAACCGAAATAATAACATATTTTAGGCCCACATTTAGTATGCTTTTGGATGATTTATCCCTTATTTTATGTAAAAAGGTGCTCTTAATCCTTTCTTTTCATGTCTTAGACCCAGGAAAGCACCCAAGGATAAAAAGAACGAGAAACGGGCTCAAAACGGACCAAAATGGGCCAAAGAAGAAATCGACATGGCCTGAACCTTAGCCCACACGGCCGTGCCTCCTTAAAGATCTCAAACACGGCCTGGACCATGATTTACACGGTCGTGCCTCATTAATGAAGTCCACACGGCCTGGCCACGATTCACACGGGCGTGTGACATTGGCGTGTCCTTGCCGCGGCAAAGAGGAGTTTTACTCGGATTTGGATGCTTGGAGGCAAAGAAACACACTCCAAAGTCTAATTAAACCCCCAATTAGGAATTTCACTCAAATTAGGATACTTCGAGGCCAAGTAACACATCTCATAGCCTATATAAACACCCTAGGGGGTAACTTAATCGGGGAGTTCGGCAGAAGTGTTCTTCCAGGGCTTTTGTCAGGGGCGGTAAGCTAGGCCAATGAGCCAAGCCGAAAAGGTCAGATTTGTGGGAATCACTCGAAGATAGCCAGTTGATCCATCTCAAGAAGTCGGGATTCTACTCAAGACGGTGGATCTCTCCTTCAATTCCTTCAGGGGGTTTTAGGGATTTCTTATGTTTTGTTTTATCTTTTCTCTTGAGATGGTTTCTTATTTAGTTATGAACTAAACCCTTCAGATACCTGAAGGGGGTGAAACCTATGATGAATCTTGTTATTATTTTCTAAATTATATGATAAATACTTAGTTTGTTCTTAATTATGTGAGCTTTATCAAAATTTAATGTGCTTAGGTGGAGGAGGAATAGACCCTGCCTAAGAGTAGATCTAGCATAATTAAGCGGAGTTGATCGCACGCCTAGAGATAGGGTGACGAGATTTTGCCGGATTAGGATGAAACCTAATATGGGAGTCCATAGATCGATTTACTGCTATTCTAGGGGGTTATTATAAGAGAACGAGAGTTCCACTAATTAACCTATGGTTAGACGTTATTCACCTCGAGAGAGGGTTTAATATACGATAGGGATTCTTACGGATCAAACTAAGTAAATAAAACCATATGGTTCAGTGATAGATACCAAGTGAAGTCTAGGTGGATTCTTCCTGAGGGTATCGTCTAAATCAACTGAGTTTTTCTGAAAGTTATCTCCCCAATTTTAGTCTTTTTTCGTCTTTGTGTCCTTAGCTTAGTGGTTCGTTAATTTTAGATTAAAAGCAACTTCACTTATTTTAGGTTAAATAATAAAAAGAAAGTTAGTATTAGTACTTTTAGTTCCTTTGGGTTCGATAATTCGGTCTTGCCTAAGCTATACTACTGTTCGATAGTTACACTTGCCTTTAATCGTTGTCAGAGTTAGTTTCCAAGTTCGATCGTTCTTTTTATAAATTTTAAAGCTCTGATTCACAGCGATCAACGACTGAGTTGATTGTACCACCTAGACGCCGCCCCCACCAAACTGTCTTAGAAACAATGAATCAAGAGCTGATCATTGTTAACGTAGCCAGTCATCCGTCTACAGAACATAGTGATATAGGCTTCAGGGCAGCTGGTCCCATTGTACTTCTCAAATTCTGGCATTTTGAACTTATGAGGAAGCACCAAATCTGGAACCAAGCTCAAGTCTTTAGCATCAATTCCGTGGTGATTATCAGCATCTTCTAAAGCCTTGAATTTTTCTTCCAGCCATCTACAGCGATCTTCTAACTACCTTGAAGATTCAGTTTTTATCCCCTCCCTTTCTACTATATCTAAGTCAGGGATAACAGGATTAGCAGGGTTATCTCCTGGGTTGGATCCTGTGCCAACTTGGAAATTCATGGGCACTCCAGTGTCAATTTTCCCTTGTTGAGGCCTAATCGTGACAGATGGCCTTCGAGGATACTCCTCAGGTTGTACATGCGGTGGGGTGAAACCCCGAGGAATGTCCTTATCTTTAGTATTAACTCTGGGACCCTTTCCTTTGTCCATTGCCCCGTTCAGCATCTGAGCCATTTGAGCCATCATACTTCTTTGGGCTTCCAGCATTTGGTATCTCATCTCTTGTTCAAGTTTTGCTAATTGCTCTTGCATCTTGTCTTGCATGTCTCTTTGAAACTGTTCAAGTCTTTGATCCATTTTCTTTGTCTTCGCACGTGTACCGTAACGGTGTTCAGTTTCCAGATTTTTCCTTTCCTCTTTCTCTCTCTGTTTGATAATTTCAACTCATTAGGCACTCTCTATAGACTTAAATGCATATGATATGATGTGATGCAAATGTATGAATGCATGAATGCAAAAAGAAAGCATCGATTCGGATTCAACTTCATTCTAGAAAACTTTATTAGAAAACAAAATCCTTTACATAAAACGGACTACAAATATGCTTTCACCCTAAGGCCCAGAGTCTTAACTTTCCTAAACAATAAGGCTAGCTCTTGGCCACGATCTAATTGTAACTCATATTTCGTGCTCAACGTATCCGCTTGTACCGCCAAAATCTGTAGGTGATCAGCTACCTCTCGAATCTGAATTATTGCTTCACCCATGAGATGATCCCGATTTCTAACTCGATCATGTGAATGGTGTAGCTCTTCCTTCCAATGTCCCTCTCTTGCTTTAAGCTGCTCGATCTGGAGTTCACAATTTTGCAACACCGATTCTAATCTCTCGATCTTGCCCTTCATTTCCTCAATCTTGTTCAGACTTGACTTTAACTCGATTGAAGTATTACGACTTCGATGGTGGTGAAGAGACCGTCCCAAGTCAGCGACTTTAGCCTTCAATCCACTTTTCTCTTTTTGGCTTTCGACCAAACTCCTTTTTAGAGCCTCATTCCGCATCTACATCTCTAGGAACTTCTTCTCCCAATGGTCAGCCTTGGCTTTTTCCTCTTGAACCTCTTGTTGCCACTGTTGCGAAGTCTTCCCCAATCCAGCATTTTTCAGTGATAGACGCAGCTTTTTATATTCTGTCTTTAGGTCGCTCATATCCTCCTCGACCCTTTTCTTCCCTTTTCTCAACTTTTCGGCCTCTGATTTCTGAACATCCACATCTAGCCTCAAGTACATCTTTTCTTCTTCCAGCTTCTCCACCCTTTTTCCAAGCTCTGAACTTATCCTTTCGAAGTCTGATTTCACAATCTCTATGTAACATCCTGAATTAATGGGCCTATGCGTTTAGTGTGTGGATATGTTTGATGTGTTAATTTAAGTGTCAGGGGTCTAGATTGGGCTCAGGTTTAGGCAGAGGCCTTGGTTAAATTCTCTTTTTGGGCACTATAGGGTTTAAAAGGTTGTATTTGTGTTTAAAAGACCAAAGTGGGCTTGTGGCCCAATATTAGGTGGCGCTGCAAGGGAGCTAGAGGGTGGCGTCACTAGCAGTTAAAGAGGCCCACGTTTTGGCCGCTAGGAGCCCATGTCTTTGGGCCATTTTTGGCACTTAAAAAGGGAGCTAGTTGGGACGACAATGGGGCTAGAAAATAGGAGGATTAAATGATTGGGATAATATGGATATTATGCTGATAATAGTAGGGAGAGGTGGTGTTATTTAGGCCTCTTCTAAAGGTATGAATAGATTAAGATAAAGGAGAAAAGATAGGAGCTATCTCTTTGAGTGCGTGTTGGCGAAATTCCATCACCTAGAGGAGGGAAGAAATCGGTTTCTTTATGGCAAAGGGGTGCGAAATTTCCCTATTATTTGATGAGTTGTTAGTTAGCAAGAAGGGCACTTTCGGTTTTTGATAAGTAAGTGCTTAGAAAGTCTCTATAAATAGGGGTAGTATCTCTTCAATTCCGAGCATTTGAACCATATTCTTTTCTTCATTCTCTGTCTTTGAAACTCTCGGTCATTCTCTGCAATTTCTTTTCTTTTATTTCTTCAAAAAGTGAAACCTCCCAATTTTTCTCGACATCTTTTCTTTCAAAAGCCGAAACTCTGAACTCTATTCTCATCTCCATAGCCGAATACTTCCTATTCCCTTTTGCCGATTTCTTCACTAAAGCCGAATCTACATAGACTTCTTCCTATCATCTTTTCTTCTGATCTTCTCAAAAGTCAGAATCTCTAAGGGGTAGTCGAATTCTTTGTGCTAAGGTGAGTGCTGGTTTTCCTATCTCGTCACTTTCTCTTTCGGTTTTTGGGAGACAAAGCCGAAAAGCTAATGGTTTAATGGTTTTATGTATTCTCTTATTGGGCGAAATTCGAGAATTGAAGTAGATCTCTTAGATCTAAAAGCCAGAAACACTAGTCCCTGAATCTCATATCACTTTTCGGGAACTTCAAGGTAAGGGATTCTCTTTAGGTTCTCGTTAGATTCGATATCGAAATCACAATCTTAACCATATGTTATGATTAATAAGGCCTTTTTGATGGAATCAAATATCGATCAGGCGAATGAGGGGATTGGATCTGTCAAACCAATCCCTAAGTTTAAGAAACGAGTGGTGTCAGCAGTTCGGGATTAGCCACCGGGTTGTGGACCGGCTTCTGAGCAACACCTTAGGCAAATAAGCGGTTGTGTCGACTCACGGATAGCATCGACATAGAAAGTGTCGTCTTAACCATAAAGCAGTGTGTAGATCTCTAACACACTAGTTAAGCTGTATTATATATATATATATTGGGCTAAAAAGCCAGAAATAGGCTGTGTAGACAGTCGAATAAAACACGAAAAAGGGTCTGTAAAGGATGCCAGGTACGTAATCATAGAAATCTCTATGTGTATCGATAAATGTATATATGAAAGCCTATTTTCTTAAAGATGGTATGATGTTTTCAATTTTTCATGTGTGTATGCATGGGGTGGGATTATGATAATGAAGGGGAAGAGCATGATAGGTCACTTGGTGATCGATGGTTAAACAACGAATTCAAATGTTAGGTCACATAGTGATCGGTGGCAAAGCCACACTTAAATGATTCTGATTAATAGGAATAGGCGATGCACGGTATCGATATGGTGTGTAGCGGTTGGCGGGTTGATTGTAGAAATCCCCGAGGTGTGTTGGCTGGTACGGGTTGGTGTGTAGAGGATGGACTTTTAGGATGGGTTGGGCCAGTTACCATTCATTATTTAATATGTATGTATGATTGTTGCCATAACGTATGGGCCAAGGCCCATAATGTGTTTTGTGGGCCTCTGGTCATTGTGTGTTTGGGATTTATACACTTTGAGTCTTGGTGACTCACCCTTTCATTTTCTCTACTCTTTCGGATGAGCGGTAGATCGTGGACATGGGAGCCGAGGCGGACTCGAGGCCATCAAGTTTTATTTTATTTATTTTCATAGACTACTGCTTTCTTTAAGTTTTAAGTTTGGGATTATTTATGTAATAAGGCCCCATGGCATAGGTTATCATTTTTTTTATTTGTTAATGTTTACAGTTTAAAATTTATGTTCAAGGACTTAAGTCTTAAAAAGTAATAAAATGGGTGTTCCGATCATGTTCAACGTAAAACAAAGGTTTTCAACAAATATCTTATTTTTATCAAATGCTTAAGTAAAGAAACTGAGATTTTCCAAAAACCATTAAAGTAAAGTTTTAATAATAAACCCCATAGCATGCCAGATCTGGTCGTAGCGTTTGGGCCGGGTTTGGGGTGTTACATTTTGGTATCAGAGCCTAGTTTAAACTCGGGCTGTGAATGGGTCTAGTAGTGTTTTGAAAATTTGATGAGAATTTGAGAAAATGTCTTGGATGAAGATATGGCCTTCGAGTCTCTCACAAGACCGATCCACGCAGTAAGTATTCTAACTTTTGATATGATATGCATGATTGGGCTTGATGGGCTTGATGGACGTAGACTAGTATGTTAGGCATTGATGGACCTTATGCCTAGAATAAACAACTCTTCAATTTCATAAGATTTAATCCAACCAAACAAACCCGTGAACAAGTCATTTGGGTCGTGGTGTGGCAACAGCATACGCATGTCTAGGATTGGATTGGGGAGAGCTTGGTACTTAAGCGGTCCTAGTGACTCACCTCCTCTTCGCTAGAATCCTACCTGGTGCGTAGTGACTGTTCACCTTAGCCATGAGGACTTGTTGACGGGCCAAAATTTATAATTAAAACCCGAAAGGGATCAGCCACCCTAATTTTGAAAATTTTCCAAAATACCCCTGGGTTGTTGAAAAAAATACTAAATTACCCCTAAAATGTAAAATTACCAAAATACCCTTATTTCGTAAAATCACCAAGATACCCTATTTTGAAAAAAATATATATATTTTGAAAATACCCTGTAGGATAAAATTACGAAAGTACCCCTGGTAGTGAAATGACGAAAATATCCTTATGTGATGAATGTGAGTTCATGGATGTTACTTGTATGTTGATGTATGATGGTTGAATGAGTGTGGAACTAGGAGATATACACTTGAGACTGAAACCTGTAGATATAATCGCGAATTCGAAAGAACTACTCCTAAAATTACTATTCATAAGACTGTTCGTGGGTAATTAGTGGAAGAAATTAAAAATTTATAAAATTTCTAATCAGATAAACGTGAATCGGTAGAATGAGTACAAGAGGTCGTGGACGTCCGCTGCATGGTCGTGGTAGGGGTAGGATGACGGTGTCAGAACCAGTAGGGTCTGGCCAAGGATCAGAAAATGAGATGTCGGTACCACCAGCTATGGAGGAGGAATTTCAGGACCAGACGGCCAGAGATGATGCGGTATCTCAAGCAATTTAAGGGTTCTAGAGAGGGTTGCTGGGGCAGGCATGGGCACAGGAGCCCGGAAGTCTGTGCCGGAGTGACTTAGAGCCAATGGGGCGGAAGTATTTAGGGGAATTTCTGGTATAGCCCCGAGTTCAGCTGAGTATTGGTTGGAGGCAGTTGAACGCATAATGGATGATTTGGATTTCACGGAGGAGGAGAAGTTGAAAGGGGTTGTATCCCTCCTGCGAGACGAAGCTTATCAATGGTGGCTTACGGTTAAGGATGGTACGGTGGCTGACCATATCACTTGGGATTCCTTCAAAACAGCGTTTCAGAGTAAATACATTGGGACAAGTTATGTGGATGCGCAGCGTAGAGCATTTCCGAATTTGGTACAAGGAAGTAGGTCGGTGGCTGCGTACGAAGCGAAATTCTTACGCCTTAGCCGTTATGCTCGAGGAATGGTGGCCACAGACCATGAACGTTATGTTCGATTTGAAGATGGTCTAAGGGATGATTTGCGTGTATTGATAGCTCCACAGCGGGAGAGGGAATTTGCTATGCTTGTGGAAAAAGCTAAGATAGCTGAGGAGGTGAAGCGAACAGAGAAACTAAATTGGGATAGAGATAGGGGTGGAAGTAAGAGGAATTTTGGATCGTCAGGGGCAGCTGGGCGTACTAAAAAAAGGCCTAGGTCAGACGGGCCGAGGCGGGAAGAGAGACCTGCTGCTGTTGGTCAGACACAGAAGTGTGTTCGATGTGGTAAATTCCATGTAGGCGAGTGTTGGGTAGGTAGTGGGAAGTGCTTTAGGTATGGATCTACGGACCACCAAGTTAGGAACTATTCGCAGCAACGGGGCAATGAAGGGCCCGCAGGATAAGGAAATGCTCAGCCGGGAAGGGGGGGTCAGCAGCCACAGAGAGGTCGTGGTCCAGCCAGAGGTGGTAACGATTTCAGTCGGGGCCGTGGAGCACCAGGCCAAGGGGTAGGAAACACTGAGGCGAGACAGTCGGGGTTAGTCTATGCTGCCAGACGTCGAGAGGAGGCTGACGCACCGGATGTTATAACCGGTACATTTTTAATTTTTGGTTTGCCTTACACTGGCTTGATTGATATTGGTTCGACGCACTCTTATGTTGCTAGTGCTATAGCGGGAACTCTGAACATAGGATATGAGACTTCTTCTAGGGAGATAAGCGTAGTAAGCCCTCTAGGACAAAGCGTAGTGGTGAACAAATCAGATAAGGACGCACTCTGGAAGTTCAAGGGTAGCTTTTTGGGCTGATCGATGGAACCGCCGCGTTTGGGGAGTTCGATTTGATCTTAGGAATGGATTGGTTAGTGAAGTATCAAGCGAACTTTATCATGACCAAGCGTATGGTGTTAAAGACTCCGATGGCGGTGAAGTGTTGGTGATAGGTGAAAGGGGAACTGTTTGTCAATGTGGTGTGCGCCTAAGGGGCGAAAGGATGGTGAGGAAAGGATGTAAGGCAATTCTAATGTTTTTTCGGGCTCTGAAAGCCAAGGAACTAACTGTCGGAGATGTCAAGACGGTGAAGGAATTTCTTGATGTTTTCTCAGAAAAGCTTTCGGGATTACCCCCGGATCGTGAAGTGGAGTTTGGTATCGATCTTCTTCCGAGAACAGTGCCAGTATCTATTGCTCTGTATAGGATGGCGCCAAAGGAGTTGGTGGAATTGAAAGCGCAGATTCAGGAGTTACTGGATAGAGGGTTTATTCGACCAAGTGTGTCACCCTGGGGGGCACCGGTGTTATTCGTTAAGAAGAAGGATGGAACAATGTGTATGTGCATTGACTATCGTCAGTTAAACAAGTTAACCATCAAGAACAGATACCCGTTGCCGAGGATCGATGACTTGTTCGATCAGTTGAAGGGGGCCTCAGTCTTTTCCAAGATAAATCTGAGGTCAGGGTACCATCAGCTTAAGGTCAAAGAGGCGGATATTCATAAGACGGCTTTTAGGACTCGCTACGGTCACTATGAGTTTATGGTGATGCCATTTGGGTTGACCAACGCGCCAGCAGCGTTCATAGACATGATGAACCGAGTGTTCCAACCCTACTTGGATCGGTTTGTCGTAGTATTTATAGATGACATCTTGGTTTATTCAAGATCAGAAGAAGAGCATGATTCACATCTGCGAGACATTTTGCAGATTTTGAGGGAGAAGCAGTTGTATGCCAAATTCGGTAAGTGCGAATTTTGGCTAAGTGAAGTTACATTTCTAGGTCATGTTGTGTCGGTAGAGGGGATTAGGGTGGACCCTCAGAAAATTGAAGCGGTGTTGGATTGGAAGCCGCCTAAGTCTGTGGCGGAAATCCGGAGTTTTCTTGGTCTGGCTGGGTACTACCGAAGGTTTGTTGAGGGATTTTCTTTAATTGCGGCACCATTGACTAAGTTGTTACGGAAAGGGGTTCCATTTATTTGGTCTAGTAAGCAGCAAGAGAGTTTCGAGAAGTTAAAAAGGATTTTAACGGAGGCTCCGATGTTGATTCAGCCGGAGGCTGGAAAGGAATTCGTGATTTACTGTGATGCTTCACACACGGGACTAGGATGTGTGTTGATGCAAGGTGGAAAAGTTGTTGCATACGCATCTCGGCAGTTAAGACCGCACGAAGCAAACTATCCCACACATGACTTGGAATTGGCGGCGGTGGTTTTTACCTTGAAGATTTGGAGGCATTATCTTTACAGGGAGAAATTCGTCATTTATACCGATCATAAGAGCTTAAAATACCTTTTGACCCAGAAGGAGTTGAATCTAAGGAAAAGGAGGTGGATCGAGTTGCTAAAGGACTATGACTGCTCGATCGAGTACCATCCGGGTAAAGCTAACGTGGTGGTAGATGCCTTGAGTCGTAAAGTAATCTCTAACTTGAGAGCAATGTTTACTCACCTTAGTCTATACGATGATGGGAGGTTAGTAGCCGAACTCCAAGTGAAACCCTCATAGGTCAGTCGGGTTAAGGAGAAGCAGCAGACTGACGAGTTGCTAAAGGAGAAGTTTTCGGTAGGATCAAGTGAAGGATCAACAGAATTTAGTGTGAATGAGGAAGGGCTATTATGTTTTCAAGGGAGAGTGTGTATGCCGAAAGATCCTGAGTTGAGGCATAAGATTTTGCAAGAAGCGCATGGTAGTCCATACGCTATGCACCCTGGAGGGAGTAAGATGTATCGGGATCTGCGAGAATAGTTTTGGTGGCCGGGCTTAAAATGAGAGGTGACTGAATTTGTGGGGAAGTGTTTGACCTGTCAGCAGGTGAAGGCGGAACATCAATTACCATCAGGGTTGTTGCAGCCGGTGAAGATCCCACAATGGAAGTGGGAAAGGATTACAATGGACTTTGTTAGTGGGCTACCCCTCACGCCTACTAAGAAATATTCAGTCTGGGTGATTGTTGACCGCTTGACGAAGTCTGCTCATTTCATACCAGTACGTGTCGATTACTCTTTGCAGAAATTGGCTAAGCTATACATAGCGGAGGTAGTGAGGTTGCATGGGGTACCAGTATCAATCATATCGGACAGGGACCCTAGGTTCACATCACGATTTTGGAAGGTGTTGCATCAAGCGTTGGGTACGAAGTTGGATTTCAGTACGGCGTTTCATCCTCAGACCGATGGACAGTCTGAGCGGGTAATTCAGATTTTAGAGGACATGATAAGAGGATGTGTCATTGACTTCAGGGGTAGTTGGGAAGAGTTCTTACCGTTGGCGGAGTTTGCGCACAACAATAGCTACCAGTCAAGTATTCAGATGGCACCCTATGAAGCATTGTACGGGCGGAGGTGTCGTACACCTACCGTTGGGACGTAATTAGGGAACGTCGGATGTTGGAGTGCGAGTTGGTTACCGAGACCGAGGAGAGGTAGAGTTAGTCGGGCTCGATTAAAGGAAGCGCCGATGCAGAGCAGAAGTCCTATCTTGACACTGAAGCGTAAGGACATAGAATTTGCGATGGGTGACAAGGTTTTCTTGAAGGTGTCGCCATGGAAGAAAGTATTAAGGTTTGGTCGAAAGGGTAAATTGAGTCCCAGATTTATTGGACCTTATCGTGTGTTGAAACGAGTGGGACCAGTAGCTTATCAGCTTGAGCTAACTTCTGAGCTAAGCCAGATTCACAACGTGTTTCATGTCTCTATGTTAAGACGTTACCGTTCAGATCCATCCCATGTGGTGCCAGTGGAAAGAATCGAAGTGAGACCCGACCTATCCTTTGAAGAGAAGCCAGTGGAAATCTTGGACCGTGATGTCAAGGTATTGCGTAGGAAGACGGTTCCGTTGGTCAAGGTTCTGTGGCAGAATCACAGTTCTGAGGAGGCTACTTGGGAACCAGAGGAGACGATGCGGCAGCAATACCCCCATCTTTTCTGACCAGGTAATTTTGAGGACGAAATTTCTTTTAAGGGGGTAGAACTGTAACATCCTGAATTAATGGGCCTATGTGTTTAGTGTGTAGATATGTTTGATGTGTTAATTTAAGTGTCAGGGGTCTAGATTGGGCTCAGGTTTAGGCAGAGGCCTTGGTTAAATTCTCTGTTTGGGCACTATAGGGTTTAAAAGGTGGTATTTGTGTTTAAAAGACCAAAGTGGGCTTGTGGCCCAATATTAGGTGGCGCTGCAAGGGAGCTAGAGGGTGGCGTCACTAGCAGTTGAAGAGGCCCACGTTTTGGCCGCAAGGAGCCCATGTCTTTGGGCCATTTTTGGCACTTAAAAAGGGATCTAGTTGGGACGGCAATGGGGCTAAAAAATAGGAGGATTAAATGATTTGGATAATATGGATATTATGCTGATAATAGTAGGGAGAGGTGGTGCTATTTAGGCCTCTTCTAAAGGTATGAATAGATTAAGATAAAGGAGAAAAGATAGGAGCTATCTGCTGAGTGCAGAGTTGGCCGAAATTCCATCACCTAGAGGAGGGAAGAAATCGGTTTCTTTATGGCAAAGGGGTGCCAAAATTTCCCCTATTATTTGATGAGTTGTTAGTTAGCAAGAAGGGCACTTTCAGTTTTTGATAAGTAAGTGCCGAAAGTCTCTATAAATAGGGGTAGTATCTCTTCAATTCCGACATTTGAACCCTATTCTTTTCTTCATTCTCTGTGCTAAAACTCTCAGTCATTCTCTGCAATTTCTTTTCTTTTGATTTCTTCAAAAGCCGAAACCTCCCAATTTTTCTCAATATCTTTTCTTTCAAAAGCCGAAACTCTAAACTCTATTCTCATCTCCATAGCCGAATACTTCCTATCCCCTTTTGCCGATTTTTTCACTAAAGCCGAATCTACATAGACTTCTTCCTATCATCTTTTCTTCTGATCTTCTCAAAAGCCGGAATCTCTAAGGGGTAGTCGAATTCTTTGTGCTAAGGTGAGTGCTGATTTTCCTATCTCTTCACTTTCTCTTTCAGTTTTTGGGAGACAAAGCCGAAAAGCTAATGGTTTAATGGTTTTATGTATTCTCTTATTGAGAGACATTCGGGAATTGAAGTAGATCTCTTAGATCTAAAAGCCGTAAACACTAGTTCCTGAATCTCATATCACTTTTCAGGAATTTCAAGGTAAGGGATTCTCTTTAGGTTCTCGTTAGATTCGATATCGAAATCACAATCTTAACCATATGTTATGATTAATAAGGCCTTTTTGATGGAATCAAATATCGATCAGGCAAAGGAGGGGATTGGATCTGTCAAACCAATCCCTAAGTTTAAGAAACGAGCGGTGTCAGCAGTTCGGGATTGGCCACCGGGTTGTGGACCGGCCACTGAGCAACACCTTAGGCAAATAGCGGTTGTGTCGGCTACGGATAGCATCGACATAGAAAGTGTCGTCTTAACCATAAACAGGTGTGTAGATCTCTAACACACTAGTTAACTGTATTATATATATATATTGGGCTAAAAAGCCGGAAATAGGCTGTGTAGACAGTCGAATAAAACCCGAAAAAGGGTCTGTAAAGGATGCCAGGTACGTAATCATAGAAATCTCTATGTGTATCGATAAATGTATATATGAAAGCCTGTTTTCTTAAAGATGGTATGATGTTTTCAATTTTTCATGTGTGTATGCATGGGGTGGGATTATGATAATGAAGGGGAAGAGCATGATAGGTCACTTGGTGATCGGTGGTTAAACCACGAATTCAAATGTTAGGTCACATAGTGATCGGTGGCAAAGCCACACTTAAATGATTCCTGATTAATAGGAATAGGCGATGCGGTATCGATATGGTGTGTAGCGGTTGGCGGGTTGATTGTAGAAATCCCCGAGGTGTGTTGGCTGGTACGGGTTAGTGTGTAGAGGATGGACTTTTAGGATGGGTTGGGCCAGTTACCATTCATCATTTAATATGTATGTATGATTGTTGCCATAACGTATGGGCCAAGGCCCATAATGTGTTTGTGGGCCTCAGGTCGTTGTGTGTTTCGGGATTTATACACTGAGTCTTGGTGACTCGCCCTTTCATTTTTCCCTACTCTTTCAGATGAGCAGTAGATCGTGGACATGGGAGCCGAGGCGGACTCGAGGGGCCATCAAGTTTTATTTTATTTATTTTCATAGACTACTTTCGGTTTTCTTTAAGTTTTAAGTTTGGGATTATTTATGTAATAAGGCCCCATGGCATAGGTTATCGTTTTTTTTATTTGTTAATGTTTACAGTTTAAAATTTATGTTCAAGGACATAAGTCTTAAAAAGTAATAAAATGGGTGTTCCGATCATGTTGAACGTAAAAAAAAGGTTTTCAACAAATATCTTATTTTTATCAAATGCCTAAGTAAAGAAACTGAGATTTTCCAAAAACCATTAAAGTAAAGTTTTAATAATAAACCCCGTAGCATGCCAGATCTGGTCGTAGCGTTTGGGCCAGGTTTGGGGTGTTACACTCTAACTCTAATGGGACCACTTGCAAGCATTCTTCTTTTGATTGGGCGCTTTCCGGATTCAGCTCGGGGATGTTATCATTAATCCTTCTAATCCTCCATCCACTGTATTCTGGGGTCGTCATTGGGCCTGCGGATAACCTCTTCATCCTACGAATCTGATTCCAAGCACTAGAAATCTCCTTAACCCTCTTCTTATAGTTTTCCCTCTGTATGAGAACTCATATTGAGCCAACCCATATGTTGCCGGTACGAACTGCCTTGATCCATATTGCCTTAGTGCGAGCAAATGAGCATACGCAATGGCTCCCCAAATTCCAAGTAAAGGAACCCAGTCAAAACTCCCACATCGATAAAGAATTTCATCTGGAATCATCCAAGGGGCTCTCCACTCGATGTCTTCCTCTTGAAGGTTTTGAAGGAGCGCCATCCAGTTCTCCTCAGACAAGTCCTCTCTCCTCGGTGTAGCCACTATTTCTTTTAACGGAGAATAGTTCTCAGAGAAAACCTGATAGGATACTTTCTCCACCTTCCAGAAATGGCTATGAAACCAAGCTAACAACAACTGCACACATCCAATGAATCTACCTTCACCTACTCTCCGACATGCATTTAAAGATTTGAACGTCTCGGCTAGGATTGCAGGTACTGGTGTGAACCCTTTGTCAAGTCGATCGAATAACTTCGTGACTGCTTCATTTATATGTTTTAGAGCTTTAGGGAAAATTACCAAACCATAGAAACACAGGGCAAAGACGTCAACCTTGTTCCTTGCATCTGGATGGGCTACGATCAAGTCCCTCAAGCTAACCCAAGGAATGCATTTACCCTCACCTTTCTTCTGAATTTTGGCTGTGACCTACTGTTCGCTCATCCCCGTGATATTCATTAACCTTTTCACAAAAGTTGGGACATTAGCAGCCTTAGAATAAGCTTTGTCGACTTAGACCCTTGGACATCGAAGCAAGGTTGTATATTCCTCCACCGTGGGTACCAAATCTACTTTCCCGAAAGTGAAACAGCTATAGGCGGAGTTCCAAAACTAAGTCATGGCCCGGAACATATGCTTATCTACCTTGATGTTGAGTTAATAGGGTAGATCTCCATAATTACGATAAAATAGCTACTTAGCCTCATCATCCCATTGAGCCCATATTTCTTTCAACTCTTGGAACTCATTTTGTGTAATACTAATACGAGTAAAATCCCATAGTTCAGATACGTACCCGTCAACTAAGCTATTCCCTTTCTCCAATTGCATTTGCTCTTACCATGGGCGGACAGCAGCATTGTCCTCCACTTTATCAAGGAATTCGTTCTCCATAACCAGCTTTCTAACTTAGAACTGACCGTAAATCGATACTTCTTTAATATGATATGCACAAAAATTGAAACACAATAAGTCAGTATCATGAGATAGAATATGAAGCAAATAAAATAAACGAACACCTATCTGGGTAACCACTAAGGCTTGGATAGTTTCACTTAGGGTGAGCCCTTAAGTTGTCTATATGTGATTTTAGTTCTAAAGTTGAGGTACCTGAACCAGCAGATTCCTCGATCCTCACCCATTATAGGCTCATATGGACCGAGTTCGGTTCAGGGGAATACATTTCCCTGTGGCCATGCGGAAGTGAAAACTTCATGAAGACATAGGTACAGATGTATCCCAGAAGCAATCCACTAGCCCATGCGGAGGTGAAAACCTCACGAAGGCATAGCTTCTCACTCCCATTTAAGGGTGCGACCACAACGGTTATGTAGTGCAATGCAGAGATATATATTAAAAATTAGAACCACATGAAATAAAAGGATTATGGTTTTTTAAATCAAAATTTTAAATTCGGACAAAAGGACATGAAATTATCGATTTTACGACTTGACTCTCTTATTGGTCCCCAGTGGAGTCGCCAAGCTGTCGAAACCATTTTTAAATTTTGGTTAAAAAACGGGGATCGACTTTAAAAAAATAGAAATGGAGTCGCCACCAATCCATTTTTACTTAGGTGTGATTGGATCACCTTGTAAAACGTTTTATTTCAAAAATATTGATTTTGGTCCACGAAATATAAGAAAACGGGTTCGGGAGTCGGTTACGTATGAGGAAGGGTTAGCACCCTCATAACGCCCAAAAATTGGTACCTAATCGATAAAATCATGTCCTAATGTTGAAAATTTGAAAAAAAATTTAAAATATGATCCTTTTATTAGAAAGAAAACCAAGACTTACCTATCTCAAAGAAATAAAATGCTATATCCAATAAGTTAGGATATAACATCTCACGACTTCGAAGTTAGACTCGCCTTTATTTTTAGAAAATTCTTATCTTGAGATACAAAACATCATATCCAATAAGTTAGGATATAACATTTTGAATTCCCGAGAATAAGTTTTGATTTAGAAATTTATAAATTTCAATTTTAAAAGGAAAGGGATACTTAATATTTTAAGTTCAACAATAAAAATCGAAACCCAGTGAGTTAGGGCACAATTTTTCTCGAAGTCCCCAAATATTAGATATTACCATATTTTTTAAAACTATTTGAATAAACTGCGTCAATTCAATAGGTGTTTTTATAAAACAATGGTTTGAGTAAGATTTTACATTGATACATTATGAAATATAAATATCAAATAGCAATTCACTATAATTACGTGTCGTATTAACAAATAATATAGACAATTAACAAAAGAATAATATGATACACATAATAAAAGGATTATGCTAAAACAATATTAAGCAAATAAAAAACATAAATAAATAATTACAAGTTATAAAATATGTAATAACAATTTAAAATCTATAGAAACATAAAAATTCAAGAAATGGATATTAAATTCTACAAATAAGATAAAAAATGAGAAATAAATAAATTAACAATGTATTTAAACACTAAATAAATATCATAACAAAACAAAATAAAAATATGATTATTTTTAAAACAATAAATAATATATTTTAAATGAATAATATAAAACTTAGAGTGTATAAAAATATAAGGATATTTATAATTTAATAATTTAGTACATAAAAATATAAAAATAATATATAATAAAAACGATTACATGTAAATATTATATAATAATAAAGATATCTAAAAATATAATATAAACAATATAATTAAAATATGTTATACAATATAAACAAGTTTTATACAAAATAAGATTTTATATGATATAATATAATACTATATAGTATACAAAATTTTAGAAATATAATATAATAATCAATATAAAAATATGTAATATATAAATAATATTAAACTAAATAAAACAATAAATAGTAATAATTTAATATATATATATATAAATATATGTATTTAAGAAGAACAATACATAAAAATAAATTAATATACAAATAATAATAAAAATAATACAAAATTTTTAATATGATAAAATAATTTAATACAATGTTAAATTAATTTAATAATAAAATAAAATGTTTTAAAAAATAAACAAAGAAATAGGGATTAAATAGCAATAAAAAAAATAAAGGGGCTAAATTGAAACGCGCGTCACACTGTAGGGGTTAATATGGCAATTATGCCTTATTTTCAAAACGACGTCGTTCAGATTTTAGCTTTTAAGGAGCCCGAGGATTAAAATGAAACATAGTATAAGTTTTAGGGCTAATTTGAAAAAAAAAGTTAAATTGGACAAAATTAAAACTAATAAAATTGCGGAGGGATTAAAATGGTAAATCTTCCCTTTTTATAAAACGCGCGGATCCTCCCCGGGTTTTTGGGTCAACGCGCGAATCCCCCCTTTAAAACGGCGTCGTTTTGGTCATTAACAGACCACACCAAAACGACGTCATGTGAATGGGCTATAAAAACTAAAAAAATGCCCCAAATTCATTTTAAACACCAAAATAAAAAAAAATGGCCGAAGCCTCTCAAAAAACACTCTGCCTTCACAGGTCGTTCGACCTCAGGCAGGCCCTTTGCACGCGCTTCACGCGCCGTCGCCCACGGCGGCTTTAAGGTAAGAAACATCACCCTTTTTATTTTAATATTGTTTTGTATATAAAACATGCACGAATAAAAAGAAAAAAAGAAAAAAATAACAAGAAAACAGAATGAAAACCACATTTGTAAACAAATTTTGTTTTTTTTTCTCCGTATTTTTTTGACTATTTGCGTATCTGTTTTTCTCTGTATCCTTTTGTGTGTTCGTGTGTCCCCGTTTACAAGTTTATTCTGGGTTTTTTATAACCCGAAAAAAAATGAAAGAAAAAGGAAATACATATTGTCCATATTTGTTTCTTTCCTTTTGCTGCGTTTTCCTTGTTTGCAGGTCGGGAGCGAGAAGTTCGGCGTCGATGGCGGCGTGACTGAGCGTGGGCACGAGGAGATGGGCGTGATCAAAGGTTGGACGAGGCTTGCGGCGCCTAGGGTTTCAGAAACCCTAGGCCACTGAAACTGTTTAAGTTTTTGGGCCCCTTTGGGCCGTGTAGATTTTGGGTTAGCAGGTTAGGTTTGGGCTGCTGAGGGTGTTTTGTAATTTGGGCCAGGGTGTATTCGGGTAATGGGTTTTAGTTTTAGGTTGTAATTGGGTTAATCGGGTTTGGGTAGTTTATTGGGCTTTGTAAAAGGACTTGGACTGTTTTTAATTTTTTATTTTTTTTGGTATTTGGACTTTGTATGGGCCCGGGCAAAATGGGCTGGTTACACCAGTCTTTAAAATTGCTAAACCCGATTGATTTCAAATTCAGCGTGTAAATTGTTCAATGAATTAGTTCAAATTAAGAAAACTATTTTTGGATTAAGTTTTAAACAGTTCTGTTGGTAAGTTGTTCTACGATCACTTTGGTGGTCACTGTAACCTCCGGGATCCGGTCTAAACTTCTAGGCCGGGTTTTGGGGTGCTACACAACCCTAAGCCTATAAATAGACAACTCTATTTCCAGTTTCTTTCTAGTTTATTTTGTACTTAGGTTATTTTCATTTGTAATTTTATTCTAGCTTTTATTTTCATTCGTCGTGGGACTCGATTTGTGGATTCATCAATTCTTCTTGGATTTTTGTTCTCGCAAATTATCAATACATATCAGGATCCTTCTTAAACTTTATTCTTGATCTATTATTTATGCTTATCTTTTCAATCAAGTTTATAATGTTTATTAGATCCATGAGAAACTAATCCTTTTATGGGAGATTAGCGAGTGGACGTAGGAGTAATTAACTTTTATGTAGGGTTTCTTAGTGGATCAACTGGTTGGGATAGGAAGAACTTAAAACCACTTGGCTTGGCAACCCTAGGAAGTCATCTACGTGAGAATGAACCCAAAATTGGTATTGCCTATTCGTGAACACCTTACCCCAATCTAGATTGGACTTTGAGATTGAGAGATAAGTAGTTCTTGCTGACTCATTAATTTAATGGAAGATGAAGAGATCCTGCTAGGTTAATGACTAGTTGATTGAATAGAACCCAAAATAGGAGTTAGTTATGATCGCTAAAACAAGTTAGTCTTGCGTCCTTAAAATTGATAAAGTCTACAAATTATTTTCCCGTCTTAATTTTTATGTATTTTTTTTATTTTTATAAAATATGATTTTTCATCACATTAGGATTTATCATAATATAGTTTAATTTAATACTAAGTAGATCCGTTAACATAGAAGTTAGAATTAGTTTAGTTTTGCCTCCCTTGGGTACGATCCTCGGGGTACTCTAATACTTCGTTGTATAAATTTATCTTACAACCTGACCCGTATACTTGCGAAAACTGCATAATGATTATATTTGGTTGCAGGATTTACACTCTAGTCGTTAGTACATCCGAAGGTGGTCGACAATCTGTTACACGGCCTGACCACACGGTCGTGTAACCCCTCCACACGATCTATAACATCCTACATGGCCTGGCCACATGGCCATGTGACCCCTGCTTTACAGTTTTACCCATAATTTTGTGAATTATTGATAAATCGTAATATATACATATTTTAATCCCACATTTAGCATACTTATGGATAATTTACCCCGTGACTTGTGGAATTCGATGCTCCTAATCCTTTAATTTCATGTTTTATACTTAGGGAAGCATATGAGGATGAAAAGAACGAGAAATGGGCTAAAAACGGACCAAATGGACCAAAGTAGGAAATCAACACGGCCTGGGCCCAAGCCACACGGCCGTGCCCCTTTAGCAGGCTCGACCACGGCCTGGATTCGATTCACACGGGCATGTTGCACGGGCGTGTCCCTGCCGTGACAAAGAGGAATTTCACTCGGAATAGGGTACTTAGAGCCAAAGAAAGACATTCCAAAAGCCTATATAAACACCCTAAAGGCCAACCTTGAGGCGCGTCCAGCTAGGCCAAGGAGCCAAGCCGGAGAGGTCAGGATCGTGGGATTTACTCGAAGAAAGCCAGTTGATTCATCTCAAGAAGCCGAAATCATACTCAAGACGGAGGATCTCTCCTTCAATTCCTTCAAGGGTTTTAGGTTTTTCTTATGTTTTGTTTTATCTTTTCTTCTGAGATGTATTCTTTCATGATTATGAACTAAACTCCTCAGACACCTGAAGGGGATGAAACCTAAGACGGATCTTGTTATTGTTTTCTGAACTATATGATAAATACTTGATTTGTTCTTAATTATGTGTTCTTAATTCTTGTTTTGATATTTCAGGATATTGATTCAAGTATTGATGTGCTTAGGCAGAGGAGGAATAGACCCTGCCTAAGAGTAGATCTAGCATAGTTAAGCGGAGTTGATCGCAACCCTAGAGATAGGATGATTAAAATCACGGATTAGGGTCAAACCTAATATGGGAGTCCATAGATCGAGTTAATGCAATCCTAGGGGTTTTAATTAGAAAGAGATTTCAATTAATCAACCTAGGGTTAGACGTTAGTAGCCTCGAGAGAGGTATTAATATAAATTAGGGAATCCTACGGATCAGTCAAGTGAATAAATCGTGCAGTTTGAGTTAAATAACAAGTGAAGTCTAGGTGGATTCCTCCTTGGGTATTGTCTTAATCAATTGGTTTTTCCCACAAGTATTTCCCCAACTCATTCTCTTCGGCTTAGCATCTTTAGCTTAGTAGTTAGTTAATTTTAGAATAAATAACAATTCCCTTAATCTTTAGGCTAAATAATAAAAAGAAAGTCAGTATTAGTACTTTTGGTTCCTTTGGGTTCGACAATCCGGTCTTGCCACTAAGCTATACTACTGTTCGATAGGTACACTTGCCTCAATCGTCGCGATAGTTAGTTTTTAGGTTCGATCATTCATTATATAAATTTTAAGACTATCGATACACACGATCAAGTTTTTGGCGCCGTTTCCGGGGAGCTAAAATATTAAGAACGCTCAATTTTTATTACTTTAGCCATTTTTATTTTTTGCAATTTACTTTTATTCTATTTTTAACTTTGCTAACTTTTCTCTTATTTGTTTCTGATAGGTATCTCTAGAAGAAACTCGTTAGGACCCTTGACTTTTGACAGTGAAATAGAACATACCGCTCAAACCGAAGAGATGTCACTGAATAATTATCAGTGGCAAGTCATGAGGACCAAGCCTAATAAAGCAGCCGGTGTTTTCAACCTTGACGTGGTCACCATGTTATCTAACCAGGTAGAGCTTTTAAATAAAAAAATTGATGGTTTTTATGGTTCTACGCAGGTACATCCGGTAATACAGTACGATACAAATGGAGGAGGGGTGAATAACACAGAATATCTATCCTACGACCCTAGCACAGAGAACGAACAAGTCAACTATATGGGTAACTATTCTAGACCTCAAAATAATCTTTATAGTAACATTTATAATACAGGTTGGAGGTACCATCCAATTTCTCGTGGGGTGGTCAAGGTAATCAAAGACCGCACCTTCCTCCAGGTTTTCAACAACCACCTTACCAGCAGGAAAAGAAGCCGAACCTTGAGGAGATGCTAACGAAATTTATCTTGGTGTCAGAAACACGCTTTTAAAACACTGAAACAGCACTTAAAAATCAGCAAGCATCGATTCAAGGGATCGAGAATCAAATAGGTCAGGTTGCTAAGCTGATCTCAGAAAGACCACAAGGTATCTTGCCTGGCAACACTGAAACTAACCCAAGAGAGCAACCTCAAGCAATAACTGCTCACGATAGTGAAGGGTTAGATGAACCAAAATTGAAGCAAGAGAATGTGGTAGAGGAAGGTAAGGTTGAGGTAAGCCATGATAAACCAAACCTGGTAATTATAGAGTACCAACCTCATGTTCCATACCACAATGCGATAAAGAGAGACCACACAGAGGAACAATTCGGTAAATTTCTTAAACTTCCAAAGAAATTACATATTAACTTGCCGTTTCTTGAAGCTCTTTCACAGATGCCAGATTCAAGGAAATTTTTAAAAGAGTTTTTGACAAACAAATGGAAGTTAGACGATACGTCGCATGTGGAGCTAAACGCAGTGTGCCCAGCAATTCTACGAAATAAACTACCACGTGAGCTCACATTTCGTGTAAGTGACGAAACGATCACTCTTTAGGTTCTTGACACGGCTAGGACATCGAGTATTAAAGTTGGAACCAATCACTTCAAAGTTGGGGACTAGGTACTGTCAGATAGAACCGACCCTTGAATAGTCGCTTCAGAACATAATACAAACGGTGCGACTCCTTTTACGGTACATAAGGTCTTTCCATACGGAACGGTCAAGGTAACACATTCTAATTTCGGCACTTTTGAGGTAAATATTACCCGACTCAAACCATATGTTGATAGAATTGATAGTAAGAAAAAGGAGTTTCGAATCCGTAAACCACCATGGCAATACGAATAACAGGTAAGTCTAGCTCAAGACTTTAAACGAGCGCTTCTCGGGAGGTGATCACTGTGAATCAGAGCTTTAAAATTTATAAAAAGAATGATCGAACCCGAAAACTAACTCTGACAACGATTAAAGGCAAGTGTACCTATCGAACAGTAGTATAGCTTAGGCAAGACCGGATTATCGAACCCAAAGGAACTAAAAGTACTAATACTAACTTTCTTTTTATTATTTAACCTAAAATAAGTGAAGTTGCTTTTAATCTAAATTTAACAAATTACTAAGCTAAGGACACAAAGACGAAAAAAGACTAAAATTTGGGAGATAACTTTCAGAAAAACTCAGTTGATTTAGACGATACCCTCAGGAAGAATCCTTCTAGACTTCACTTGTTATCTATCACTGAACCATATGATTTTATTTACTTAGTTTGATCCGTAAGACTCCCTAACGTATATTAAACCCTCTCTTGAGGCGAATAATGTCTAACCCTAGGTTAATTAGTGGAACTCTCGTTCTCTTATAATAACCCCTAGAATAGCAATTAAATCGATCTATGGACTCCCATATTAGGTTTCACCCTAATCTGCAAAATCTCGTCACCCTATCTCTAGGCGTGCGATCAACTCCGCTTAATTATGCTAGATCTACTCTTAGGCAGGGTCTATTCCTCCTCCACCTAAGCACATTAAATTTGGATAAAGCTCACAAAATTAAGAACAAACTAAGTATTTATCATATAATTTAGAAAATAATAACAAGATTCATCATAGGTTTCATCCCCTTCAGGTATCTGAAGGGTTTAGTTCATAACTAAATAAGAAAACATTTCAAGAGAAAAGATAAAACAAAACATAAGAAATCCCTAAAACATCTCAAGGGGGTTTATATAGGCTCTTGGAATATGTTTCTTTCTCCCTAAGTATCCAAATCCGAGTGAAATTGCTCTTTTCAGCGACAGGGACACGGCCATGGCACACGCCCGTGTGGATCGTGGCCAGGCCGTGCTCGGACTTCTTTAATGAGACACGACTGTGTGAATCGAGGGAAGACCGTGTTCTAGATGATCAGTGAGGCACGGCCGTGTGGGCTAAGGGTCGGCCGTGTCGATTTCTTCTTTGGCCCATTTTGGTCCGCTTTGAGCCCGCTTTCATTCTTTTTATCCTTGGTGCTTTTTCGGGTCTAAGACATGAAAAGAAAGGATTAAGAGCACCTTTTACATAAATCAAGGGATAAATCATCCAAAAGCATACTAAATGTGGGATTAAAATATGTTACTATTTTGGTTTATCAAATACCCCCACACTTAAGCTTTTGCTTGTCCTCAAGCAAAATTCTCAACTTACAATTAAAACGAACTTTCTATAATTCATAATTCCTATCAACAATGTTTTATCATAATTCATAGATAATTTACACATGGATAATTCAACTTAAAGAGTTCTAAAAATTCAAACAGTCTAAGTCATAGATTTTGTATCTCGAAAATATAGGTGTCTCCCCTTATCTAAATAATTACCTTTAATTCGAAATCGACAAGGATTGACATCCTCACAAAAGATCCACTCAAATCACTCAAAGTGTTTAAGGTTCAAAATTTAGGCACTCAAAAGTCGAACATGAAAAGTTAATCCCATAGGCTTGCCTGAAAATTAAGTCTCCACCACTATAATATGAGATGGTGCACAAATCAAAAGGTCTTTAACAGGGTTGTAACGGGGCTTGGGTTAAAGGTGTGCAATTAGGCTGAATTAGAAGGTTAGAATCGAGACTGAATTGACAAATTACCTAACTAGAAAAAATGAACTGATAAATAAATAATTACATGAATTAAAACTTTGAAACTAATAATACGAGCTTCTTCTTCAATATTTGGAATTCAAACGTATAAGCTCACTCAATCACATAACTAATAAAAACTAATAATGAATATACTTCATTTTTTTTAAGAACAAACTAAGTAATAATAAAGAACTTTAACAACTGAAATATAGAACATAGTTAGGCAACTGCTCAAAATCAAATCTCGACAAAAAGGGAGTCAAGGAATGGTGATACAAATATACAAAGGGTTTTGGGCTAATATTAGTGGGTGAGTTAATAAAAAGGGTTATCAGGATCAAAGGGGTTCACTAGGGGTTAATTGTGAAGGTAGGCTTTTTAATGGAGTTAGTGGGTTAAAACCTAAATGCCTTAATCATCTCTGTATATCCAATCATAGGTGTGGTATCGATATGCATAAACGAGGCAAGTTTTAGAATAACAAATCAATGTTGACACACTCATAATCAATAAAGTGAGCAAGAAAAAGGATATATGCTCTATAAGGCTCAAAATCTCACAAAAATTATGGGTATTTTTGACATCAACCTCGTAAATTTCCAGCTTCAAGATAATATTCAGATTTAGTTCAACAACCTAGAAAATTTTAATTTTGAAAAATAGACTTATCATGCTTGATTCTTTAGTATCTTAAAATTTAATTATCAATGCACAATTATCAATGACTTAATCTAAAACATATCAATAAAAATCATAAATCATGGAAATTTCATCCTAATTAGTAATATGAGAAATTTACTTAAAAACAAGACTAAATTTAGGATTTTGAGAATAATGCAAAAATTTTGGTACCTAATTTCGGAAATTTGAGAATAATGAAAAAAGTTAGGCACCTTTTTAGGTTGTTCACCCCCCAAACTTAAGATGTACATTGCCCTCAATGTACAAAGATAGATAATATAAATGTAATGTTCAGATCAGAAGATATGGGGATAAGTAAAACTCCCTGAATTATGGATGAAATCCTTGAGTTGTCAGTGGTCGTGGTGAAAGATAAGTTGGAGGGCCGGTGGTTGCCCACGAGTTCTACGCTAGATGAAGAAATTGGGAAACTCGGGGAGGATTAGCCAGGATTTATTAAGACAAATTTAAAATAAAATAAATATATAATTAAAGACAAGAAAGGTAAAGAGAAAGAAAATAGAAATTGAATTAAACTAATGCTAAAAGATAAAGGGGCTTGAGAATCCTTATTGGTAGGTGGTTCGCGAGGTGGGTGTGATTTCTACGGCTGTGGTGGTGCTAGCGGTGGTTGAGGTGGTGTGATTCCCAAGCATCCTTTAGAATCTGACACTAAGAAACTAAGATAAAATAAACTAAATTAAGCAGAAGAGAAGTAAAGATAAGGAAAATAAAGGAGAAGATAAAAATAGAATAACAGATAATTGGTCTCAAAGACCCTTGGCTTGGCGAGTGATTGAAGCGGCCGGCATGAACTTATTTGAATTGGTCTCCTTTGAGGAGACCGTGATTGGCCTTTTACGCTTCTTTGCCATGGATATGATGTTGTTGTAGCTCAAGAGTCTAAGGATTTATTAGGAAAAGGGAAAAGGAAAGAGGGAGGAAAGAAAGAAAGAAAGAGAGAAGAAAGAAGGAGAGTGGGTTGAGAAGAGAAAGGAGAGGGGCATGGTGTTTAAATAAAATTTCAAGTCTGGCAGTTTCCCACGCCCGTGGGTTGAAGGTGTGTCGATTCACACGGCCGCCTCGCACGGCCGTGTTCTAGGGCGTGTTGGTTACCCCACGCTCGTGTCTAGCCTGTGTTTGACAAGTCAGTATGTTGGCACGGGTTTAAGGCACGGGCGTGTTCAGCCCGTGGTTGGCAAGCTAGTAGCTTCACACGGTTATGGGGCACGGCCGTGCCACTTTATCGGTGCCCGTGGGGGAGTGGTTGAGTCCGTGAGTTCTAAATTTAGTTGCTCTGACTTGTACCGTCCTGCCATGTTAGTACCAAGATTCTTGAGGTATTGTGGCCACACGGCCACGGCGTGTGTGCAGGCCGTGTGGCCTGGAATTGCACCCTTGTTAGTTTAAAGCTAGATATTATAAAGAAAGGATAATATAAAGTAAGAAAAATAAAAGTTAATGGGGTTAGTGCTCAAGGTTGCCTCCGAGAAGCGCTCGTTATAGTCTTAAGCTATACTCTCCTCTCGTTTGCATTGTCGGTGTGGTTTGAGGAGTTGGAAGTCCTTCCTCGAGGCTATAATTTGTGTCCTCGTGAAAAAATTAAGTCGAGATGCGTTTCTGATAAAATTTCCAAAAATAGGTTGCTTACCTCGACTGTTCCATATGGGAAAACACTGGTTACCCTAAAAGGTATTTCTTTGTTTGTGTTAGGGTCAGGGAGGAGATATTCGAGGATCTGCCTTATCTAATGAGATTTGATCTCCTATTTTGAAGTGATTTGTTGTTCCTATGAGCTCTTCTGGAGGCTCTTTCGGTTTTACCTTGTGTGGTTTCGGTTCTTCGTCGTGTAACCCTAATTTTTCCTTGAAGTGTGTCTTCCACTCGTCTAGATCATTGAACTGAATCCCTCGATCTTCATGAACTACTTCCTTGTTGGCTTGGGGTTTAGGATCGGGTTCAGTTGTATTCTTTGGTGGTGCTCCCTGAAAATAGGGGTTAACCGAATGGTTATCAGTAGAATTTACGTTCTCACCTTGATTATTTGATGTTCTAGCCGAGTCGAGAGCCTTGATGGTGACTGTCTCATTACCTACACAAAGTATGAGTTCTCCTACATCAACATCAATTTTAGTCCTGGCAGCTGCTAAAAAGGGTCTTCCTAAAATTAGGGGGATCGAATTATCCTCATCCATGTCTAAGACAACAAAATCTACTGGGAAAACAAATCTATCAATTTTTACAAGAACATCTTCAATAATACCCCTAGGAATTCTAACAGTTTTATCAGCTAATTGAATGCTCATCCTAGTTTGTTTGGGTTTCCCAAGACCTAATTGTTTAAACAATTTGTAAGGCATGACATTTATGCTTGCCCCTAAATCAGCTAACGCATTATCAATAGTTAGTCTACCAATTAAACATGGAATTGTAAAACTCCCTGGATCTTTTAGCTTTTGTGGTAGTCTATTTTGTAACATTGCTGAGCATACTGCGTTTAATTCCACATGTGGATCCTCGTCTACTTTGCGTTTGTTCATCAAGAGATGCTTTAAAAATTTCCTCGAATCTGGCATCTGTGAAAGGGCTTCAAGTAGCGGTAAGTTAATATGTAATTTCTTTAAAAGTTTAAGAAACTTACCGAACTATTCCTCTGTGTCGTCTCTCGTTAACGCTTCGAGATATGGTATGCGAGATTGGTACTCCTTGATTACCGGTTTTGGCTTTTCTTGTGTTACCTCAGCCTTACCTTTTTCTGCCTCGTTTCCTTGTATTGGACTGGGTTCATCTACTCCTTCACTTTCTTGAGCTGTTATGGCTAGGATTTGCTCCTTTGGATTAATCTCAGTGTTGCTTGGTAGATGCCCTTGCTGTCGTTCAGACATTAGTTTGGCAAGCTGTCCCATTGACTTAGTGACTTCCCCTATATGATTCTCGATTGCTTTAATCGATGCTTGTTGGTCAATAAGTGTTGTCTCAGTTTTTTGGCAATGGGCTTCAGTAGCTGCCATGAATTTTGCTAATATCTCTTCGAGGTTCGGCTTCTTCTCTTGTGGATAAGGCTGATTTTGGAAATTTTGAGGAGGCTGTTGTCTTTGATTTCCTTGATTTCCTTGTCCTCCCCACGAAAAATTTGGGTGGTTCCTCCAACCTGGATTATAAGTGTTACTATAAGGGTTATTATTTGATCTGAAATTATTACCTATATAGTTGATTTGTTCGCTCTCTGTGCCCGGTTGGTAGGGTGGGTACTCAAGATTCGCCACAGTTCCACTTGCGTCGCACTGCATGACTGGATGTACCTGCGAAGAACACAAACTATCAAGCTTTTTATTCATCAACTCTACCGATTTGGTAGCATGGTTATCTGCGTCGAGGTTGTAAACTCCGGCTGTTTTTGTTGGCCTTGTTCATGTAACTTGCCACTGATAGTTGTTCAGCGACATCTCTTCTATAAATTTGTAGGCTGCTTCAGGAGTTTTATTATTTAGATTTCCACCGGCGGCTGAGTCGATTAGTTTCCTCGTTGAGGGGTTTACACCGTTATAGAAAGTTTAGACTTGGAGCGACAAGGGTAAACCATGGTGTAGACACCTTCTCAAGAGATCCTTATATCTCTCCCATGCATCGTATAATGTCTCTAAATCCATCTGCACAAAAGAAGATATATCATTGCGTAATTTGGCCGTGTTAGCCGGTGGGAAATATTTTAATAAGAATTTTTTGGTCATTTGATCTCATGTAGTGATTGACCCTCGTGGTAACGAGTTTAACCACTGTTTGGCTTTATTCCTTAATGAAAAGGGAAATAACCGAACAGGTATGGCATCATCAGAAACGCCATTTATTTTAAAGGTATCACAGAACTCTAAAAAGTTGGCTATATGAGTATTTGGATATTCGTCCTGTAAACCATCAAATTGAACAAACTGTTGAATCATTTGTATAGTGTTAGGCTTTAATTCAAAATTATTAGCAGCTATAGCAGGCCTAACAATACTAGTTTTGGCTCCTGTTAAATGCGGTTTAGCATAATCATACATAGTACGTGGAGCATTATTTTCTCGCCACATCTTGTGGTGGAAGATTATTTTAAATCCATCCCTTCAAGAGGATTGGATCTGTCTTCTCGCTCTTCTTCTTTGTAATTTAGGGCTCGCCTAATTTCTCTGCGATTTCTCCGAGCGGTAGCTTCAATATCACTGTCGTATTCTAAAGGTCCTCTCGGGTTCCTTCTAGTCATAAACTAGAGGTACCTGCTAGGAAAAGAAAGAAAAATTTAGCAAAATTAAAATTAAAACTAAAAATAAAAATAAATTACGGAAAATAAAAATTGGCTAAAGAAATAAAAATAGAGCTTTCTTAATATTTTAGTTCCCCGGCAACGGCGCCAAAAACTTGATCGCTGTGAATCAGAGCTTTAAAATTTATAAAAAGAATGATCGAACCTGGAAACTAACTCTGACAATGATTAAAGGTAGGTGTACCTATCGAACAGTAGTATAGCTTAGGCAAGATCAGATTATCGAACCCAAAGGAACTAAAAGTACTAATACTAACTTTCTTTTTATTATTTAACCTAAAATAAGTGAAGTTGCTTTTAATCTAAATTTAACGAATTACTAAGCTAAGGACACAAAGACAAAAAAAGAATAAAATTGGGGAGATAACTTTCAGAAAAACTCAGTTGATTTAGACTATACCCTGAGGAAGAATCCACCTAGACTTCACTTGTTATCTATCACTGAACCATATGATTTTATTTACTTAGTTTGATCCGTAAGACTCCCTAACGTATATTAAACCCTCTCCCGAGGCGAATAACGTCTAACCCTAGGTTAATTAGTGGAACACTCGTTCTTTTATAATAACCCCCTAGAATAGCAGTAAATCGATCTATGGACTCCCATATTAGGTTTCACCCTAATCAGGCAAAATCTCGTCACCCTATCTCTAGGCGTGCGATCAACTCCGCTTAATTATGCTAGATCTACTCTTAGGCAGGGTCTATTCCTCCCCCACCTAAGCACATTAAATTTGAATAAAGCTCACATAATTAAGAACAAACTAAGTATTTATCATATAATTTAGAAAATAATAACAAGATTCATCATAGGTTTCATCCCCTGGTGTATCTGAAGGGTTTAGTTCATAACTAAATAAGAAAACATCTCAAGAGAAAAGATAAAACAAAACATAAGAAATCCCTAAAACCCCCTGAAGGAATTGAAGGAGATATCCGCCGTCTTGAGTAGAATCCCGGCTTCTTGAGATGGATCTATTGGCTATCTTCGAGTGATTCCCACAACTCTGACCTTTTGGGCTTGGCTCCTTGGCCGAGCTAACCGCCCCCTTTTCAGCTGAACCTTAGGGGGTTTATATAGGCTCTTGGAATACGTTTCTTTCTCCCTAAGTATCCAAATCCGAGTGAAATTGCTCTTTTCAGCGACAGGGACACGGCCATGGCACACGCCCGTGTGGATCGTGGCCAGGCCGTGCTCGGACTTCTTTAATGAGACACGGTCGTGTGAATCGAGGGAAGACCGTGTTCTAGATGATCAGTGAGGCACGGCCGTGTGGGCTAAGGTTCAGGCCGTGTCGATTTCTTCTTTGGCCCATTTTGGTTCGTTTTGAGCCCGTTTCTCGTTCTTTTTATCCTTAGGTGCTTTCCTGGGTCTAAGACATGAAAAGAAAGGATTAAGAGCACCTTTTTACATAAATCAAGGGATAAATCATCCAAAAGCATACTAAATGTGGGATTAAAATATGTTACTATTTCGGTTTATCAAGAGGCAACCCGAGCACTAACCCCACTAACGTCCATATTTTCGAATTTTAGCATCTAACTAAAAACTAACCAAATTTTTAGGCGTAGGTTTCCATACCACACGGCTTTACACACGGGCGTGGCAGTGGCCGTGTGGACACCACGAGTATGCATATCGGCGTGCATATAAGAAACTGCCAAAAGAACACGGGCTGAGATAATGCGGGCTCCGACTAAATGTCACGGTCGTGCAACGCGGCCGTGGTCGAAACTGCCTAAAGAACACTGGCTGAGATAAATCCACACGGCCGTGCGAGGCGGCCGTGGTCGATATATCAGCTTTTTCACATATCGTCGCCACCACCACCTCGAGATCACTCTGATGATGAGGACCTTTGAGTCCTTTTTATTTTCTTTATTCTTATTTTTCTTTATTTATTTTTATTTTAGTTCATTTTCCTTTATTATTAAACTCTTTAAATTTTAAAGTATAATTTGATTTCTTTTATCTCTGGCTGTTTAACTCTCGAGTAACTATAACAAACGTCCATTAAATAAGAACTCGCTAAAAACTATACTGATGACTTCGCAGTTTAAAAAGGTTCAGGGTGTCACTCAAGGAACGAACACACCACCGAAGTATTCTCCACCACCTTCACCTATGCCTAGTCATCATGTTCATCATTGATCATCCTCCAAGGATTTCATTCATAATTCATGAAGTTTCACTTCTCCCTCTCTTTTGATTTTCTTAAAATATTGTTCATGTATATCTTTGTACATTGAGGACAATGTACATCTTAAGTGTGGGGGGTGAATTTTATCGTGAAAAAGTGCCTAACTTTTTGCATTATTCTCAAAATCCTGAATTATGTCTTGTTCTTAAGTAATTCTCTCATATTACTGTTAGAATGAAACTTCCTTTGATTTATGATTTTCATTGATATGCTTTGGATTAAGTCATAGTTAATTGTGCAGTGATGATTTAAACTTTAGGAGACTAGAGAATCAAGCATGATGAGTTTATTTTCAAAGTTAAAAATTTTTTAGGTTGTCTACCTGAATCTAATTATTATCTTGAAGTTCAAAATTTACAAAGTTGACATCAAAAGCCCATAATTTTTGTGAGATCTTGAGCCTTTTAGAGCATATTCTTTTTTTTTGCTCACTTTATTGATTATGAGTGTGTCAACATTGATTTGTTATTCTAGAACTTGCTTCGATTATACATGTCGAGACCACACCTTTGATTTGATATACTAAGATGATGAAGGCACCTAGGTTTTAACCCACTTACTCCATAAAAAGCCTACCTTCACAATTAACCCCTAGTGAACCCCTTTGATCTTAACAAACCATTTATTGACTCACCCACTAATATTAACCCAAAACTCATCTTGTATTTGTTATCACCACTTCTCTTGACTAACCCTTTTTGTCAAGATTTGATTTGAGAAGTTGCCTAACTATGTTCTCTATTTCAGTTGTAAATTCTTTCCTATATTCGTATGATTTGTTCTTAAAAAAAAGTATATTCATTATTAGCTCTATGTTATTTGAGCTTAAACTGGTAAATTCATATCTTTAGAAGAAGCTCGTGTTATTAGTATTACAAGTATTCAATTGATGTAATTATTCATTATTAGTTCGTTGTTCTAAGTTAGGTAAATTGTCAGGTCAATCTCAATTCTAACCCTCTAATTCAGCCTTTATCCACACCTTTAACCCAAGCCCCGTTACAACCCTTTTAAAGACCTTTTGATTTGTGTATCATCTCATATTATAGTGGTGGAGATTTGATTTTCATGCAAGCCTATGGGATTAACTTTTCATGTTTGACTTACGAGTGCTTTTTCCTGAACCTTAAACACTTCGAGTGATTTGAGTGAATCTTTAGTGAGGATGTCAACCTTTGTCGATTTTGAATTAGAGGTAATTATTTAGATGAGGGGAAACACCTATGTTTTCATGCTACAAAAATATATGACTTAGATTGTTTGAATCTTTAGGACTCTTTGAGTTGAATTATCCATGTATGAATTATATATGAATTATGATGAGACATTGTTGCTGAGGATTATGAACTGAGGAAAATAAGTTCTTAGTTGTAAGTTGAGAATTTTGCTTGAGGACAAGCAAAAGCTTAAGTGTGGGGGTATTTGATAAACAGTAATATATACATATTTAAATCCCACATTTAGCATACTTTTGGATGATTTATCCCTTGACTTGTGGAATTCGATGCTCCTAATCCTTTAATTTCATGTTTTATACTTAGGGAAGCATAGGAGGATGAAAAGAACGAGAAACGGGCTAAAAACGGACCAAATGGGCCAAAGTAGGAAATCAACACGACTGGGCCCAAGCCACACGGCCGTGCCCCTTTAGTAGGCTCGACCACAGCTTGGATTCGATTCACACGGGCGTGTTGCACGGGCGTGTCCCTGCCGTGACAAAGAGGAATTTCACTCGGAATAGGGTACTTAGAGCCAAAGAAAGACATTCCAAAAGCCTATATAAACACCCTAAAGGCCAACCTTGAGGCGCGTCCAGCTAGGCCAAGGAGCCAAGCCGGAGAGGTCAGAATCGTGGGATTTACTCGAAGAAAGCTAGTTGATTCATCTCAAGAAGCCGAAATCATACTCAAGACGGAGGATCTCTCTTTCAATTCCTTCAGGGGGTTTTAGGGTTTTTTTATGTTTTGTTTTATCTTTTCTTCTGAGATGTATTCTTTCATGATTATGAACTAAACTCCTCAGATACCTGAGGGGGATGAAACCTAAGACGGATCTTGTTATTGTTTTTTGAACTATATGATAAATACTTGATTTGTTCTTAATTATGTGTTCTTAATTCTTGTTTTGATATTTTAGGATATTGATTCAAGTATTGATGTGCTTTGGCAGAGGAGGAATAGACCCTGCCTAAGAGTAGATCTAGCATAGTTAAGCGGAGTTGATCGCAACCCTAGAGATAGGATGACAAAAATCTGCCAGATTAGGGTCAAACCTAATATGGGAGTCCATAGATCGAGTTAATGCAATCCTAGGGGTTTTAATTAGAAAGAGATTTCAATTAATCAACCTAGGGTTAGACATTAGTAGCCTCGAGAGAGGTATTAATATAAATTAGGGAATCCTAAGGATCAGGTCAAGTGAATCAATCATCTGGTTCAGAGTTAAATAACAAGTGAAGACTAGGTGGATTCCTCCTTGGGTATTTTTTTAATCAATTGGTTTTTCCCACAAGTATTTCCCCAACTCATTCTCTTCGTCTTAGCGTCTTTAGCTTAGTAGTTAGTTAATTTTAGAATAAATAACAATTCCCTTGATCTTTAGGCTAAATAATAAAAAGAAAGTCAATATTAGTACTTTTGGTTCCTTTGGGTTCGACAATCCGGTCTTGCCACTAAGCTATACTACTGTTCGATAGGTGCACTTGCCTCAATCGTGGCGATAGTTAGTTTTTAGGTTCGATCATTCATTATATAAATTTTAAGACTATCGATACACACGATCAATTATTTAGTTTAGTCCCGAAACTGTTTTTAAAGTTTTATTTCACTCAATTAAGTACCTGATAATACAAATATTTTGGAATCCCTAATTTGATTAACTATATTATTACTATATATGCATGATATGAAAATATTACATGTTTACTGTCACTGTAATTTTGATGATCTAACAATGTTTTCCATACCACAGTGTTACTAATTACATGACATACATGCCTACTTTTACCGTTAAACCAAATACATGTTAAGCAAGTTTATTGCTACTGTCATGATTTGTTATAAGCATGATAATTGCTACTGTATATATATATTTTTATAAGCATGTTATTGCTGTTGTATTTTTTATAAGCATGTTATAGCATGTCATGTTGTATTGCATGGGGTGGGACGATTTGAATGGAGGAAGTAGTCGGTAGTTTATCTACTCAACCAGTGGTTCATCCAATGTAGTTTGGTCGACAGTCATCTGTTCACCTTAACTCATCCAAAATTCTAGTTATTACTCTCTAACCTGAATTTCACTTTCCCAAATTTTCTAAACTCATATTTTCTCTTCTGCCACTTAATCGCATAATTTTTTTTCTTCTTTTATTTTTCTCTCTAACTTCTAGGTCTGACTTTGAGGGCGTGACAGTTGTTCTAGAGTTATACGCTCACTTGTAGAAGTATATTGCTGATAAAGAGTCCAAGAATTATATAAAGGTCTATGTGAGAGGAGAGTATTTTGACTTTAATCCCTCTTGCATATGTGATTTCCTCGCCATTTTTTAGTAGGAAGATGAATTTGTTACTAGTTGGGATAAAAATTTTATAGACCTAAATAGAGGAGTTTGAATAGGGGTGGAAAAAAACCCAAAACTGATAGGTTTCGAGCCGATCAGATCCAATAGGGAAGTGTAACACCCCAAACCCGGCCTATGCGTTATGAGCGGATTTGGTATGTCACACGAGCAAAACATGTTAAACCCTTTTTGTTCGTACTAAAATATTGCTTTGTTAGAAATCAAGAAAACAAGTTTGATTTGATAAAATACTACTAACCTCAAAGATTTGATTGACAGATCGATAAATTGGAACTAATGATCTTACAAAACCGTGACTTTTGAAAACGACGTTAAAAATTCGAAAGAGAATCCAAGTCTTTTGAAAATATCGTTAATAGTTTGAGAGAAAATATCTGTGTTAAAAATATTTGTAAAAGTTTATTTTGAAATCCATTTGTTAATCGATTTTGGAAACCATTGTTTAAGTTTTTAGAAAATTCCCCTTTTTTAAACAATTTAAGAAAAATAATAAAAACATCTCAACCAAAAAGCAAAAATAAAAATAGTCCAGAGGCCTTATTACAACATTTAACCCAAAATAGTAAAATAATAAAATAAACGAGAAAGAAGTCTAAAGTCCAAATAAACCATTTCCGAAGTATGGCCTCCCTCGAGTCATCCATAGCCCAAGTCCATATCATCAAGCATTACCTACAAGGGTTAAGAGAAAGGGGGGGTGAGTTACAAGAACTTAGTGTGAAATCCCATTACCGTTATTCATTGGGCCGGAACCCAATTAGCAATATTTTGGGCCTAAGCCCATTTACAACAACAATAATGTATCAAATATAATACGCATATGATATGCAATTCCCAAATCAAACCTAGTTTTCCATCTGCTACACACCACCCGTACGAACCAGCACACCTGTGGGGAGCTTTAGTCACCCACCCCGCCAACACACCAAACATAGGCATTAAGCCGATTATATCAAATTTTTCACTTGTTTTCCTTTGGAAAAACCGAACCCTTCATTTCTTCTTTATCATTCTTCTCATCCGTATTAACACTCACTCCTTTGATCAATCGGCAAGTGGTTCTATTCAAACATTTTTTTATTTTTTTCTTTCTCCTAGCCGAATATATGTCTTGGCATGGGATGGTCCTTTTAACCGAGACCATCATTTTATTCTACCCTCTCAAACGAGATTATTTTCTCTTTTTCGTAGTGTTTTAAGTGGGAGACCGTGTATTGTTTTAGCCGAAGTCAAACGGTGGAAATTGGATCCAATATCGATAAGGTAAGGGGGTTCATTTTGGATTTTTCGTTATATCTCTATTTGGCTATGTTGCAAATCAGATTGAAGTTTCGACTAATCAATTATGTTTTAGGGACGAAACCACTCGATATATCCTATTTGCAAATCCTTCGGATATAGTGGGTCAACGAAGAGTGGTTCTTTAGGGAATCCTAATCAAGGTGTGTAATCCCGTACCTTTCGTATACATATCTGAAATGATGTGTAATCTCACACTTCTCTGAAAGTTTGTATGTAATATTCTGTGAATCGGTCAAAATACCAAAGAACACCAAAAACCGGCATCCGTGATCACTCGGGCGTGCGTATGATCGTAGTGGTAATCGTATTTTGTAATAAAATAGTTTCGGTTAGAAGCAGTGACGTGTTTTTGAAAAACCACGAAAAATAGGATAAATGGAATTAGATAGTGAATAAGATATCGAATTAAATCTTACTGTGTCTATTTTGATAAGGAAGAAACGCAGAAGGAAAAGAAATTCTATATTCTGAGATATCTTAATTTTAGTGAGACTGGTTCTGAATGACTTTGTGGTTCCCTGATCTGTCTTGGAAAAATCGTATAAAACTGTACAAAGTGAATTATGAGTTATAGTTTATATGTACAGATTCCTTAGTGAGTCTATTTTCAATAGAAACAAGTGGGGGCAACATATAAAAACTGTACAGTGAGATATTTGAATTTTGGGTAAGAGATGTCAGAATCGTTGGTCAGTGAAACAAGGGAATCTTTAAGGAATAAACTGTACTAAATGGCTAAGTCAAAAATTCTAGAAAAATTATAGTAAGAAGATATATGAGTCTAGTCTTAAGGAAAATTTACGGAGTTAGATTTCGAGATTCTTAACTCAAGTTATAGTCAATTTAGTTAGTACGACGCAGATGGACAGTTTCGATTTTTATGCTCCACATTAGTAGTTAAGTCTAGGTTACGAAATTTCCAAAATACCCTTAGGTTGCGAGATTACTGAATTACCCTTAGTGGGTAAATTACTGAATTATGAAATTACCCTTACGGGCCAAAATTACGAAAATGCCCCTAAAAGGGCCGAATTACGAAATTGTTATATGGGCCAATCTGATATTTTGATAAATGGGCCAATCTGATATTTTGATAAATGGGCCGATCTGATATTTTGCTATATGGGTCAATCGATATTTTGCTAAATGCGCCAAATCTGATATTTTGCTTAATGGGCCTTTTGATTAATTGCTGTAATGGGCCATAATTTTGTAATAAATATCTGAATAAATTATTGTGAATGGCTATGCATTATATACATGATTTGCATGGGATGGGAAAATGATGAAGAGAAGTTCGTAGCTCTGCTACATAATTGCAGTGGTGGCTCGCCACAAATATGAAAAATGGCGATGCCATGTAAATTCTGTTAATCTGGTGGCTTGTCCACAAATTTGATATAATCGGCTTAATGCCTATGTTTGGTGTGTTGGCGGGCGGGTGACTAAAGCTCCCACGGGTGTCTTTGGTTGGTACGGGTGGTGTGTAGCGGATGGAAAACTAGGTTTGGTTTGGGAATTGCATATCATATGCATATTATATTTGATACATTATTGTTGTTGTAAATGGGCTTAGGCCCAAAATATTGCTAATTGGGTTTCGGCCCAATGAATAACGGTAAGGGGATTTCACACTGAGTTCTTGTAACTCACCCCCCTTTCTCTTAACCCTTGTAGGTAATGCTCTATGATATGGACTTGGGCTATGGATGACTCGAGGGAGGACATACTTCGGAAATGGTTTATTTGGACTTTAGAATTCTTTCTCGTTTATTTTATTACTTTACTATTTTGGGTTAAATGTTGTAATAAGGCCTCTGGACTATTTTTATTTTTGCTTTTTGGTTGGGATGTTTTTATTATTTTTCTTAAATTGTTTAAAAATGGGAATTTTCTAAAAACTTAAACAATGGTTTCCAAAATCGATTAACAAATGGATTTCAAAATAAACTTTTACAAATATTTTTAACACGAATATTTTCTCTCAAACTATTAACGATATTTTCAAAAGACTTGGATTCTCTTTCGAATTTTTAACGTTGTTTTCAAAAGTCACGGTTTTGTAAGATCATTAGTTCAAATTTATCGATCTATCAATCAAATCTTTGAGGTTAGTATTATTTTATCAAATCAAACTTGTTTTCTTGATTTTTAACAAAGCAATATTTTAGTACGAACAAAAAGGGTTTAACATGTTTTGCTCGTGTGACATACCAAATCCGCTCATAACGCATGGGCCAGGTTTGGGGTGTTACATTTTATGGTATCAGAGCCCAGTTGCAAAACTCGGCCGTGGTTTGGGTTCAAAAGCGTTTTCCAAAGCTGTTTAGAATTTTGATTTATAAATATATGTTCTAAAGGAAGTATGGTACCACGAGTATCCGGCACCAAGTCAAGTAAGTATTTGTTTTCATTTTATGATTATTGTGTTATTACTGTGGTACGAAAATTCTACGAAATAGAATACTCTAGAACTGTTAGCTTTAGGAGTTGAAACTATAGAGATTGAGACTCTAGGATGCGGATTTGACATTCGAAAACAACTTTTCTACTCATACTCCATAAAACATCGTTTAATAAACATTGAATAGTATACTAATTCATAAAACTCATAATTAAGATTAAATCGACTTAGTGAACATGAATGCTAGAAGACGTGGATGCAGTAGACGTGGACGTGGTAGAGGCCGAGGTGCTAGGGCTAGATCTTCGGCACCGAGGCATGTTTCCGAAAGGGAGGCGTTAGCATCGCCAGTGGCTGAGACGGGATCTCATGATCGAGCTGGGGTTAATGAGCTGACTCAGATAGTTAAGAAGGTATTGAAGGAGGTTAAGGAGATCAGCGAAGCACTTCGAGTTGGGTCTGTGGACTATAAGAAGAAAAGAGATTGCGGTTCTTTTGGGTCGCAGTCACGTTCTGTAAAGCATGTCAAGGCACGACCAAACTTCCCGGCTTGTGATTTTTGCAAGAGGCGTCATCCGGGAGAATGTTGGAGGAGGTCAGGAGCATGCTTGAGATGCGGGCCTAAGGAGCATAAGGCTCAGGATTGTTTCATCACCATCAAGTCAGGTATGTTTTCGTTGGACGTGATGATTGAATGTAGAAAATTCTAAGTATAAATGGTAGATAACGGTTTGCTTCTGTGGTTATACGTTTGGTTGTGTGAAAGAGGATTGTAGATTATGTTAAAAGTACATTAATGTTATTAAGATCAGAGTGCGTAGCGAAAGCTTAGTGGTGTGATTTGAGCGATGCGTTTAGTAGCTGGTTGGAAATTTCGAGGACGAAATTTCTTTAAGGAGGGTATAATTGTAACATCCCAAAATTGGGCCTAGTAGGATTGGGACCAATGGGCCTTGAGTGTAGGAGTGTTTAAAATTTTGAGAACAAGAGAATGGCATTATTGCAAATTGGACTTATTAGTTAAGTGAATTTGGAAGGTTACGAGGTTTCTATGAAGTCTCGGGTTTAATTGAGCCTTAGGAAAAAAAAATTGGTATTTTAGCACTTTAAGGAGAGATGGTAAGTAGCTTCAAGACTTATAGAAATAAATGAGTAATGTGCTTGCATAAATGAGCTATTGGTAAAGAGGTTATGGCATCAAGTGATGGACTTTGAGGAAGAGGTTCAAATCCCATTGTGTGCAAACTTTAACTATTATTTTGCACTCTTTCCTTAAGTGTCGGCCAAGCATGTAAATAAGGCAAGGTGGACTTTTATTTTTGGCAAGATGGCTAAGGAAAATAGGAAAGGATGAATGTGAGGAAAGAAATCAAGAGAAAGGGGAAAGTAGGGGGAACATGTGGCCTTTTTCAAGGGATGTATTATGGAAAGGGTGGTTGGCAAAATTTTGACTATTAGGGACATGAATGTAGACGGTTTTGGGGCTAAAGGGGGTGATAGCCGAATTTTGCTAGGAGTTTTTGGCAATCAAGAAGAAAGGAGGAAGAAAATATGTTCTTTAGTGGCTTGTAATTTCAGCACAAGGTAGAAAGAAATTTGGAGAATACCAAATAGTGCAACGAGAAAGGTTTTGGCCTAACAAGCACCAAAAATTCAATCAAAAGGCAAAGGAGAATTCGGCTATCAAGGAAGGTGAAAAGAAAATGAGTATGTGACCAAACAAAAGAGAAAAACAATGCACTATTGTGCTAATATGTTTCGGCAAGGAAGGTTGCAAATTGGGAGAAATGACACAAAGTCGCCAAAGGGAATTTTTGCCAAAACACTACTAAGTCTTTACCAAATGCCAACTAAAAATTCAGCTACCTATTCTCCCCAAAACTGTAACACCCCAAACCCGGCCCAACATTACGACCGAATTTGGTGTGCTACAGAGAAACATTTCTTTGAAAACTCCTTTAAGCCGGTTTAACTTTTTGATAAAAGATAGTGTCTTGTTTAAAACAGTTGAGGTGTGTAAAACCCATTCTTAGGTTTAATTAAAAATATTTATTAAGTCAAGTTATTATATGTTCTAAATGTACCCGATGGCACGATAAAACATTTTGCGTACAACTTGAGAAAACATGTGTACTTATTTTAGTTTCATTAAATAATTTAAACAAACCATTCAAACATGTAAAATAGTAAAATAATTCTAGGAGGCCTTATTACAACTTGATTAAAACAAAACCAACAATAAAGTATAATAAACAAAAATGTAAAGTTCATTTAATTCAAATATCCACTGCATGGCCACCTCGAGTCCATCTGGCTCCTCATCCGCGATCTACGAGTCACCTGAAAATGTTAAAGGAGAGGGTGAGTCACCAAGACTCAAGTGTAACCCTTCCCTCATTTAGTGCAACAACATACACAATTTATAACAAATTAACATGCACTAAACCATGCACCCAACCTAGCCATCCAAACACCTTTCTCTACCCGTGGTACCAAACCTTTGGTGGTGCCAAACCACTGGTGACTTATAGTCACGAAATCCGTCATATTGTGGTGCCAAACCACTTTGGTGGTGCCAAACCACTTTGGTGACTCGAAGTCACAAATCAAATGATGGGGCCAACCCATCGTGTGATACCAAATCATGGCGTCAATCCCATAATGTAAAGCGTGGGGCCAACCCTTTGTGGTGCTAAGCCTTTGGGACGAGACGCTATGAGGTGCCAAACCTCTGGAGGTGCCAAACCTCTGGTGACCGTAGTCACAATGTGGTACCAAACCACTGGTGTCCGTCGACACGAATATCACTTCCCCCTCCACTCGTTTAACCCACATAAGTCAAGATATGCATAACAGAATTCATGCCAACATGTATTTAAATCGCATATACCAAATATGCCATGCTTTCCAAAAGCATCAAATAGTAAACTCATACGGACAGGGGCTTACCTGAATCATCGCTTATACCGTTATGGTGTTAAATCCAAAGCTACATAAATCAGATTTAGCATACACAAACATTTAGCACAGTTAATTAATCATAAAGTGTGTATGTACACACCTGATTCTAGCGATAACTCTAAATCCCCAAAGAGGCAGTCGGCCACCCTAGCTTCCTTGCCCCTATATTCGGCCAAACATGAAAGTTAGTGACATGGCCTATTCGGCCAAACCAATTAAGTCTAAAGGGTTATCTCTTGAACCCGAATCCTTACCTACACGCCTTTGAATGCTAGCCACCACACACCAAATATTTCTGCTTCCCTAAATCGGCAATCACATGTTAGTAGCCTTCGGCTTTCGGTTGCTAAAAGAATAATCTATTAAAAAATAGATCCTTACCACCACTTACCAATCGATTGATAATGAATGAAGGCTTGGTTTTGAAGATCTCAAGATCCCGGAGCACCTAGACAGATTCGGTTTCAACAAGTAATTAGCACCCTTGCTCACAAGTGCCGAAATCGGCTCTTATTCCTTTAGAAGTCGACAAGAACAAGGGAAACAACATAAAAGGCATTCGGCTTTGACCACTTACCCACCTTATGAACCGATTGGAGAAAAGACTAGAGGAGGTCACCTTTGCTTGATATTCGGCCAAGACTACACCAAATAGAGGAAAGAAATTTGGCACACCAAGAGAGTAGATTCGGCTATGATTGTTCAACACAATCAATCAAGGTTCGGCTTGTATGGAAAAAGAGAAAGTAAGAGAGTGAAATAAGAGTTTCGGCTAAGGGTTTGAGAAGAGAAAAGAAAGAAATAGGTGGGAGATTAAGGTATAGGAGATTCGGCCAAGGTTTTAGAAGAAGAGAAGGGTTTTCGGTTTTGGGAGAATGAAAAAGGAAAAAGATGGAGACTAGCCGAAATTATGAAGAAATTCCTAAGAAAATTCGGCTTCTCCCCCCTCCCCTATGCTTGCCGTCCACTCCTCTCCAAGGAGTTTAAAATTCGGCCAACTCCTTAACTCTCTCTTGGCCACTAATTTAAAATTATTCAAAATCATTTGAATACTCAAATGCCTATATTTTCTCTTTGCCACTTAATAAAGATTAATCAAATAAAATCCATAAAAAAAAATGCTAATATCATCCTTATTATCTTATCATCTAAAAGAGTTTAAAGAGAGAAAATCTCTCCCCCCCTATGCCGTCCCAATTAAGAGCAAAAAGAGGGGTTTCCGCGACTCGAACACAAGCTCCCCTTGCTCCCTTGATGGCGTCAACTCCAGCTCTTAAGTGGCCTTCCTTTTGCCACTTTTCCAAGGCCATTTCTGTGTCAAAAGTTCCCTCTTTTAATCTTGTAACCCCTACTTACTAAGGCTCCCTACCTTTAAAGCTTACAAAAATATTTTTCCACTATTCCGAGCCTACTCAAGACCCCTAATTAAGCCTTACTACACCATAATTAATACCACAGCAATTCAAACACGAGAAAAATAATTCATTCCCAAATAACCCCAATTTTAGGATGTTACAAAAACCGTCCACATGCATCCCCCCTAGGATAAGAGTTTGGCCACCCAAGCTTTCCAAAACATCACCCACGAAATAAGCCTCATGTCTTCCTTTCTTTCCTATTTCTCTTGATTCCTTTCCCCAACTTCAACCTTGCCTTATTCATATAGCCACCTTACCAAAAATAATGAAGTCAAACTTGCCATAAATACTCCTTGGCCGACACTTTAAGGAAGGAATGCAAAAATAAAAGTCAAATATGCACACAAAGGGATTCGAACCTCTTCCCTCAAGGTACTACATATGGCGCCATAACCCTTTTACCAATTGCTCATTTATGCTAGCAATTTACTCTTTTAATTCCATAAGCCTTGATGCCACTTACTATCTCTCCTTAATAGGCTTAAACACAAAATTTTACTAAGGCCCAACTAAACCCGAGACTTCATAGAAACCTCGTAACCTTCCAAATTCACTTAACTAATAAGTCCAATTTGCAATAATGCCATTCTCTTGTTCTCAAAATTTTAAACACTCCTACACTCAAGGCCCATTGGGCCCAATCCTACTAGGCCCAATTTTGGGATGTTACAGGAAGGGTTTTATTTTTTCAAAAAAATTGAGTTTCGAGTCAAGTTTTTTTTAGAAAATGGTCGGTGGGTAGGTCAGGATTAGGGTTAGCATGAAATTGGCCGCCCTGTGATATTTAAGGTTAGCATGATTAGGGTTAGCATTTAATATTAATTGGGTTATAACTCCCAAAAATTTATCACTACAAGCATCATTTTGATTTCATTTACTCCCATTTTACACTACTTTAGTTCTCTCTCCTTTTAATTTATTTTCCCAAGTCTCCTCTCCCTCTTATTTTCATTCTTTCATTTTTTTATGGTGTAAATTAATATACATATATACTACCATGTACATGGGTGAGCTTCTTTTCTTCTTTATTTTAAAATTGAGAAGGATTTATTCAAACTTTAATTTTAAATGATTGATTATTAAAATGTTCTTTTTTTATTCAAAAGCACATTTATTATATGAATGTATAAAATATTAATCATCTATTTAATTAATAATTTTTTTCACGTAGGTAGAAAATTGAAAATTTACCCTTCATTTAAATAAAATTTACGCGTCAATTGATGTTAATGCGTGGAAATTATCATTATTGAATATGAAATCTAAGAGTTCATTTCATGTTCATGATATTGTATTTCAATTATTTTTATATCATCACTGGAATTATTAGGTCAAATATACCATTGAAGTTCTAGTTAAAGTGACAAAGTTGTTGTTTGTTAGCAAACACAAACTGTTTGAGTTTGTGTCACTTGTAGGGGTGGATTTCAAAATGTAAAAAAATAAATAGAATGTCGGTAATGACAATATATCACAAAGAAAAGAGAAATAAAAATAAAAAACACACATATTTTTATGTGGAAACCCTTTCGGGAAAAACCACGAGCAGTGGAGAAGAAAATTCACTATGTCAAATTCGAATGATTACAAGAGGAGTAGACTATGTCTATTTATAGGCTTGTAAAGCCATATTCTAATAGAAGTGTAGTAAGATTGAAACACCTTATTCTAATCAATATCAAATAGATGGAGTTTAATAAGATTTAAAAAACCTTATTCTAAAATTAAATAAAAGAAGTGTAGTTCTATATGGATTCTTCTTTTATTTTATTTTACCACTGTATTTTATTTAAATAAGGATTCAGGTCACTTAATTCTAACAATCTCCACCTTGACACGAATTCTCAATGAACAAGTTCTTCATCGCGAACTCTCAATGAACAAGTTCTCCACCTCTTCCATAAAACCCCTTAAGGGTTTAACTTCAACAATGAACACCAACCAAGTCTAAGCAATGCTCAAACTTGGTTATAGAAAGCGACTTAGTCATCATATCTGCATTATTTTCATGAGTACTAATTTTGCTCACAACAATATCACCACGAGCAATAATATCACGAACAAAATGATACCGAATGATCGCTGTGATTTCAGAGTTTTAAATTTATAATGATCGAACCTGGAACTAACTATAACAACGATTGAGGCAAGTGCACCTATCGAACTGTAACACCCCAAACCCGGTCCAAACATTACGACCGAATTTGGTATGCCACGGAGAAAAGTTTTTGAAAATCCCTTTAAGCCGATTAAAATTTTTGATAAAAGATATTGCCTTGTTTTTAAAACGGTTGAGGTGTATAAAGAAATCATCACTTAGTGTTGTTTAGAAATATATTAAATCAGGTTGTTCTGATTCAAGTGTACCGATGGCACAATAAAACATTTTACGTATTAATTTTTATAAAACATGTGTACCCAATTTAATATCATGAAGTAGTTTAAGCAAATTATCAAAACATGTAAAATATTCCAAGTGCAATATTAAGAGGCCTTATTACAACTTAAATAAAATAAACCCATAATAAAATAAAATAGTTCAAAATCCACCTAGTCCATATTTTCATTTCATGGCCACCTTGAGTCCATCCGGCTCCTTATCCATGACTACGAATCACATGAAAAATGTTAAAGGAAAAAGGTGAGTCATCAAGACCCAATGTGTAACCCCTTTCCGGTTTAATGCAACGTCATACACAAATCATAATTAATTTAATATGCACAAGTTTAATATGCACCCAACCTAACCATCCAAACACCTTTCTCTACCGTGTGGTACCAAACCCCACCGGTGGTGCCAAACCACGGTGACATATAGTCACAAAATCCGTCATATTGTGGTGCCAAACCACTTTGGTGACCGAAGTCACAAATCAAATGATGGGGCCAACCCATCGTGTGATACCAAATCACTTTGGCGTCAATCCCGTATCTCAAAGTGGGGCCAACCCACGGTGGTGCTAAGCCACGAGGACGAGACGCTATGAGGTGCCAAACCTCGGAGGTACCAAACCTCGGTGACCGTAGTCACAATGTGTTACCAAAACACGGTGTCAAATCGACACGAATATCACTTTGCCCCCCTCCACTCATAAAACCCACATTCAATCAATGATATTTAACAACAATCATGCCAACATGCTCATTTATAAACATACATAGGATGTATCAATAATCATTTATAAGCCACATATATCAAATGTGTCATGCTTCCCAAAAGCATCAAATAACAAATCATATTGTCAAGAACTTACCCGAAGCCTTGCTAAACCTTTATGGTATTAAACTCAAATCTACACAAATCCGATTAGCATACACATAATACTTTGCACGTTAATTAATTATAAGTGTGTATGTACACACCTGAAATTAATGAAAGCCTTAAATCAGAAGAACCAAATCGGCTACCCACAAAATCCTTGCCCTATATTCGGCCAAACACAAGATTAGTGCCATGGCCATTCGGCCAAACCAAAAATTAATTGAAAAGGGTTCCTTGTGAACCCGAAACCTTAACCAAATGCCTTTGAATACTAGCCACCACACTCCAAGCGTTTTTGCTTCCCTAAATCGGCAATCACATGTTAATAGCCTTCGGCTTTTGAATACTTAAAAGAGTGATCTATTAAAAATAGATTCTTACCACCTTACCTATAACCGATCGATGAGAGAATGGAGAGTCAAATCTTTTGCTTGAAAATCCCGTAGTTCCTAGATGATATCGATTCAAAGAGGGGTTAGCCTTCTTGTTTGCAAATACCGAAATTTCGGCTTTCTCCAACCTATAAATCGATAGAGAGAAAGGGTAGGGAAAAGAAAGATTCGGCTATCACTTACCTTCACCAACGATTGCCACAAGAAATCCCGAAGAGATCTTTTCCCTTCCTAATATTCGGCCAAAGTGAAATAGAATAGGAGAGGAAATTTTCGGCACACCAAGGGAGTGGATTCGGCTAAAGGAAAGGAAATAATGATGAGAAAAGAAGATGGGGTTTCGACAAGGAGTAGAGAGAGTTTTGGTTTTGAGAGAATGAGAAAGGAGAGAAAAAAAATAATTGGAGAGGAGGGAATAGAGAAGAAATTCGGCTACTTGCAAAAATGGGGAAAAAGAAAAACAAGATGCTAGGTAGGTGCTTTTAAAGGGATTCGGTAAAACCCCCCCTTCTTAAGCTTGCCGTCCACTCTTCCCATGAAGAGTTCCAAATTCGGCAACTTCCTTGAATTGCTCTTGACCAACCCTTGATTTAATTCAAAATTATTTGAATTAATCACATGCCTAATTTTCCTCTATCAATTATTATAAATCAATCCTAATAATAATCCAATTAAAATCCTTGATAAAATCCTTGATTATAAACTTATTATCCTTACATTAAAAATTGGTCATCTCTTTCTCTTTCTAGCCAACTTTTCAAGATTAATCAAATAAAATCCATTTAAAGCTAAATAATATTCTCATACTTTCCTTATTATCCCAAAGTTTAAAATTGAGAATTTCCCTCCCCTTAATGCCGTCCAAAATAAAGATCAAAAAGGGAAAATTCGTGACTCGAACATAGGTTCTCCCTTGCTCCTTGTGGCGTCAACTCTAGCACCTAAGTGGCCTCCCTTTTGCCACTTTTCCAAGTCATTTTTAATGATAATAATTCCCTCATTTAACCTTGTAACTCCTACTTACTAAGGCTTCCTTCCTTTAAAGCTTCACAAATAAATTTTCTCCTAATCTGAGCCTACCCAAGACCCCTAATTAAGTCTTTATTCCACCATGAATAATGTCACCGAAATTCAAACACAAGCAAAATAATTCAATCACAAATAGCCCCTATTTTAGGATGTTACAGTTCTACCCCCCTTAAAAATAATTTCGGCCTCGAAATTACCCGATCGAAAGAGGTGGGGGTATTGCTGCCGCATCACATCCTCGGGTTCCCACGTCGCTTCCTTCGTACCATGGTTTCGCCATAGCACTTTCACCAAGGGTACTGACTTCCTACGCAAAACCTTGACATCACGATCTAAGATCTGAACTGGCTCCTCCTCGAAAGATAAGTGCGAATTAACCTCAATCTACCTCCCACGGGCACTGGCGTGCGATGGATCGGACCGATACCGTCTAAGCATCGACACATGAAAGACATCATGAATTTGTCTTAACTCTGCGGCAACTCGGTGATAAGCTACCGCCCCACTCGCTTCAACACCGAATATGGCCCAATAAACCTAGGGCTTAGCTTTCCTTTTCTTCCAAATCGCAACACCTTCTTCCAAGGCGACACCTTGAGAAAGACTTTATCTCCTACCTCGAATTCCATTTCCTTGCGCTTGAGATCGGCATAAGACTTTTGCCTATCGATGCCTCCTTGAGACGCAGTCCGAATTATCTTCACTTTATCTTGGTTTACGCTACCAATTACGGACCCAAGACAAGTCGTTCTTTTAGTTCCGTCCAACACGTAGGAGTACGGTACTTCCGTCCATACTGATTGCCTCGAATGGTGCCATCCGAATGCTCGCTTGATAACTATTGTTATAAGCGAACTCGCATAACGGTAGATACTCTTCCCAACTACCACCGAAATCCGAGCGCAACCTCTCAACATATCTTCTAAGATCTCGAATCACTCTCTCCGATTGTCCGTCGGTTTGCGGGTGAAAAGGTGTCTTTGAAGTCCAATCTTGTCCCCAAAGCTTGATGCAAGGCTCTCCAAAACCTTGACGTAAACCTCGGATCCCTATCCGAGATAATCGATCTTGGCACACCATGCAATCTTACTATCTCCATACATACAACTTTGCTAGCCTCAGAGGGAATAATCTACCCTTCATCGGTATGAAATGCGCCGACTTAGTTAGTCGATCCACAATTACCCAAACCGAGTTCTTCTTACTAGGCGTGAGGGTAATCCAGCGACAAAGTCCATAGTGATCCTCTCCCATTTCCACTGAGGGATCTTCACCGGTTGGAGTAACCCTGATGACAACTGATGTTCAGCTTTCACTTGCTGACACGTCAGACACCTTCCCACGAATTCAGTTACCTCACGCTTCAACCCAGGCCACCAGAACTGTTTCCGCAAATCTCCATACATCTTGCTACCTCCCGGATGCATAGCGTATGGGCTGCTATGTGCATCTTGGATAATTCTTTGCCTCAACTCCACATCTTTCGGCATACAAGCTCGCCCTTGAAAACATAACACTCCCTCGCCAGACAAACTGTACCCTTCCAAACCACCGTCTTGAACTTGCAACCTCCTCGCATTCAAACTGTCATCCTCCAACTGCTTTTCCTTAATCTCCTCGATCAAAGTCGGCCTAACTTGCAGTTCTGCCAAAAGACTTCCATCGTCGTATAGACTGAGGTGAGCAAACATCGCTCTTAAGTCTGTCACGACTTTTCGGCTCAAGGCGTCAGCCACTACGTTAGCCTTACCCGGATGGTATTCAATTGAACAGTCGTAGTCCTTTAACAGTTCAATCCAACGACGCTGCCTCAAATTCAAATCCTTCTAAGTCAAAAGATACCTCAAACTTTTATGATCCGTGTAGACTATCGACTTCTCCCCATACAAGTAATGCCGCCATATTTTCAAAGCGAAAACTACTGCCGCTAACTCCAAGTCGTGCGTTGGATAGTTAACCTCATGCGGTCTTAGCTGACGGGACGCATAGGCCACTACCTTCCCTTCTTGCATCAATACGCATCCCAAACCAGTATGGGACGCGTCACAGTAAACCGTAAATAACTTTCCTGCCTCAGGCTGTACCAAAACCGGAGCTTCCATCAAAATCTTCCTTAGCTTGTCAAAACTTTCTTGTTGCTTCTCCGACCATACAAATGGAACTCCCTTTCTTAACAACTTAGTCAACGGCGCTGCGAATAAAGAGAATCCTTCCACAAACCTCCGATAATATCTGCGGACCAAAAAGCTTCAAATTTTCGCCATCGACCTAGGGGTTTCCAATCCAACACCGCTTCCACCTTGCGAGGATCTACTCTAATGCCTTCCAGTGACACCACATGACCTAAGAAAGCCACCTCTCTAAGCCAAAATTCACACTTACCGAATTTGGCATATAATCGCTTCTCTCTCATTACTTGTAGAACTATACGCAAATGCATGTCATGCTCCTTCTCCATCTTTGAGTAAACCAATATGTCGTCTATAAACACCACGACAAATTGATCCAAGAAATCTTCTTTGAAACACTCTATTCATTAAGTCCATGAATGCTGCTTTGGTGCATTAGTCAACCCAAAAGGCATCACCAAAAACTCGTAATGCCCATACCTTGTTCGGAATGCCGTCTTGTGCACATCAACCTCTTTCACCTTGAGTTGATGATATCCCGACCTAAGATCTATCTTGAAAATACCGATGCACCCGGGGATTGGTCAAACAAGTCATCAATCCGAGGCAGCGGATACCTATTCTTGATCGTTAACTTGTTCAATTGGCGGTAGTCGATACACATCCGCATTAAACCATCCTTCTTCCTAACAAACAACACAGTGCTCCCCACGGAGATATACTTGGTCGGATAAATCCTTGGTCCAAAAGCTCACGAATTTGAGCCTTCACTCCACCAATTCCTTTGGTGCCATTCGATGAGGTGCTATTGACACGCGGTGCCGTTCGGTAGCAAGTCTATACCAAATTCAACCTCCCGTCCGGAGGCGGACCGGAAGTTCTTACGGGAACACATCGAATTCCCTTCACTATTCGGACCTTCTCAACAGCGACACCTTAGCTTCCAAAGCACAAATTCGAACCAAAAGCGCCGCAACCTTTCCCGACCATCTTTTCACCTTCAACGCAGACACTACATTAGATAGGTAATCTCTTCTATTACCTATCATGACCACTTCATCACCCTCACCATCTTAAGAACCATGCGCTTAGCGGTGCGATCCAACCTTGCACGATATTTAACTAACGGTCCATACCAAGGATCAAATCGAACTCCCCAAGCGGCGGTTCCATCGGATCGACCACAAACACGACCCCTTGGAGTTCTAGAGGTACATCTCTATATAGCTTATTAACAACTACTGAGTGACCTAAAGGACTAATTACAGTCATCTCCCTAGAAGCGATCTCGAAGTCTAAGTTCATAGTCTCTACCACACTACTAGCAGCGTATGAATGCGTCGAACCCACATCAATCAAAGCGTTATATGGAACACCAAAGATTAAGAACGCACGGTTATAACGTCCGGTGCGTCACCTTCCTCTCGATGCCTCGCGCGCATAGACTAGACCAGCCGCCTTGTACATCGCTGCTGCACCCTCTGCCGAAATTCGCAACCTCGATTAGATCCATTTCCTCCTCTACCATTACCACGACCCCTCCGTGGTGGTCCTACATTCCTAGCCCGAGCCGCGGTTCGACCCTCGGACCGATTCTTGGCAAACTTCCGAGGATAATCCCTTACACGGTGGTCCAAAGACCCACATTCAAAGTAACCCTTCTCACCGGTCCAACAACCTCCCAATGCGATTTGCCACGGCGATTACAGTGAGCGGTCTGCGGTTAGCGACCATGGGCCTTCTGCCGATTCGCCCACTCTCGCCTCGCCCTTTTACGAACATTACCACCCGATCCGAGACGACCCAAATCCTCTTTTCTCGCTTGTTCCTATCATAGTTACGTCTCACGGACTCCTTGACCCCTTCGGCTACCTTAGCTTTTTCCACCAAGACAAGCAAACTCACGCTCCCGCTGCGGAGCAATCAGCAACCTTAACTCATCCCTAAGTCCGTCTTCAAAGCGGACACAACGATCATGCTCCGTTGACACTATACCACGAGCATAGCGGCTCAACCTCAAGAATTACGCTTCATACTCCGACCACGGACTTATTTCCTTGTACCAACCCGGAAAAGCTTTCCTCGTGCATCAATGTAGCTTGTGCCCACATACTTCTTCCGATAAGCGGCTTTGAAGTATTCCCAAGTCGGATCATCCGCCGTAGCACCATCTCGAATCGTGAGCCACCATCGATATGACTCATCCTTGAGAAGCGACACCGCTCCCTTGGTTTCTCCTCATTCGTCGAGATCTATCTCATCCATGATTCTTTCGGTCGATTCCGCCAATACTCACCGTATTGGGCGTTACACGGACACACCTCGGAAAAATTTAGCTCAGTTAGCTCGAAGTCTCTCGGTGCCGACTTAGAGCTCCTCCACCTCCACCCATTCCGGCTACTCTCTCTAGAACCCGCGGCGATCGCTTGTGACATCTGCGTCATCACCCGTCGATCCTGCTCCTCGGCTCAGAAGGTTGGGGGTGGTGGTGGCGGTGGTACCTCATTCTCGAGATCACGACCCGATCGGAGCGAGTTACGACACGGTCATCCTACCCCTTCCGCGTCCACGACGGCCACGTCCTCTAAAGCTCATTCTAACTATCGCGCTTTAATCTGTTTAGGAAATTTTTATGAATTAGTACATGTTTCAATTGGTTATCCATGAAGAAATTTTATGAAAAGAATTTAATAGAGATTCTTTCGATCAATCAAAGTTTTAAGTCTTCTGTCCTAATTTACATAGAAAAGTACATCCATTCCATATACCTTTCATACCTATGCACTCTTGGGCATTCTTGTCCGTTTCTATCCCGGTATTTTTAGTAATTTTGCCACTAGGGAAATTTCAGTAATCTTGGTAAGTTGAAGAATATTTTGAAATTTTTCAGAAAGTAAATTTTTGTTGCTATTGAAATGAGTATCATAACGATTTTTAAAACTTAGAGCTTTCACAAAATAGGGTTAATCCCTTTTGGGTTTTATTTAACGTGTTTAGCCTATGACCGAGTCCTCTTGGTTAGGGTGAACCGAAGCTACGCACTGCAGTAGGAATCCCGTGAAGAGGAGGTGAGTCACGAGGATTTGCTTAAATACCAAGCTCTTTCGGATCCAATCCTAGACATGCGCACTAAGGTTACCACACCCTAACTCGGCGACTTGGTCACGGGTTGGTTTTAATTAGGCCATTAAAGTCTTATGAGTTTTGTTGGGGTGGACTAGTCCTAAGGTTCAACACCTATCACACTAACTACGTTCCCTACTTACCCTTCTATAATAATAATCCATACAAAAAGTTAGAGGTACTTACAGGCGGATCGGTCTAGGAGACTCGGTGCCATGCTTATTCAAAACCAAAATATTTCAAATAGACCTACCAAAACATTTTTGGGCCTTGGGCCCCCACAGCCGAGCTTTGAACCTAGCTCTGATACCAATTTGTAACACCCCAAACCCGGTCCAAACATTACGACCGAATTTGGTATGCCACGGAGAAAAGTTTTTGAAAATCCCTTTAAGCCGATTAAAATTTTTGATAAAAGATATTGCCTTGTTTTTAAAGCGGTTGAGGTGTATAAAGAAATCATCACTTAGTGTTGTTTAGAAATATATGAAATCAGGTTATTCTGATTCAAGTGTACCCGATGGCACAATAAAACATTTTACGTATTAATTTTTATAAAACATGTGTACCCAATTTAATATCATGAAGTAGTTTAAGCAAATTATCAAAACATGTAAAATATTCCAAGTGCAATATTAAGAGGCCTTATTACAACTTAAATAAAATAAACCCATAATAAAATAAAATAGTTCAAAATCCACCTAGTCCATATTTTCATTTCATGGCCACCTTGAGTCCATCAGGCTCCTTATCATGACTACGAATCACACGAAAAATGTTAAAGGAAAAAGGTGAGTCATCAAGACCCAATGTGTAACCCTCTTTCCCGGTTTAATGCAACGTCATACACAAATCATAATTAATTTAATATGCACAAGTTTAATATGCACCCAACCTAACCATCCAAACACCTTTCTCTACCCGTGTGGTACCAAACCCTTTGGTGGTGCCAAACCACTTGGTGACATATAGTCACAAAATCCGTCATATTGTGGTGCCAAACCACTTTGGTGACCCGAAGTCACAAATCAAATGATGGGGCCAACCCATCGTGTGATACCAAATCACTTGGCGTCAATCCCGTATCTCAAAGTGGGGCCAACCCACGGTGGTGCTAAGCCACGGGGACGAGACGCTATGAGGTGCCAAACCACCTGGAGGTACCAAACCTCTGGTGACCGTAGTCACAATGTGTTACAAAACACACGGTGTCCGTCGACACGAATATCTTTGCCCCTCCACTCATAAAACCCACATTCAATCAATGATATTTAACAACAATCATGCCAACATGCTCATTTATAAACATACATAGGATGTATCAATAATCATTTATAAGCCACATATATCAAATGTGTCATGCTTCCCAAAAGCATCAAATAACAAATCATATTGTCAAGAACTTACCCAAGCCTTGCTAAACCTTTATGGTATTAAACTCAAATCTACACAAATCCGATTAGCATACACATAATACTTTGCACGTTAATTAATTATAAGTGTGTATGTACACACCTGAAATTAATGAAAGCCTTAAATCCCGAAGAACCAAATCGGCTACCCACAAAATCCTTACCCTATATTCGGCCAAACACAAGATTAGTGCCATGGCCATTCGGCCAAACCAAAAATTAATTGAAAAGGGTTCCTTGTGAACCCGAAACCTTAACCAAATGCCTTTGAATACTAGCCACCACACTCCAAGCGTTTTTGCTTCCCTAAATCGGCAATCACATGTTAATAGCCTTCGACTTTTGAATACTTAAAAGAGTGATCTATTAAAAATAGATTCTTACCACCTTACCTATAACCGATCGACAGAGAATGGAGAGTCAAATCTTTTGCTTGAAAATCCCGTAGTTCCTAGATGATATCGATTCAAAGAGGGTTAGCCTTCTTGTTTGCAAATACCGAAATTTCGGCTTTCTCCAACCTATAAATCGACAGAGAGAAAGGGTAGGGAAAAGAAAGATTCGGCTATCACTTACCTTCACCAACGATTGCCACAAGAAATCCCAAAGAGATCTTTTCCCTTCCTAATATTCGGCCAAAGTGAAATAGAATAGGAGAGGAAATTTTCGGCACACCAAGGGAGTGGATTCGGCTAAAGGAAAGGAAATAATGATGAGAAAAGAAGATGGGGTTTCGGCAAGGAGTAGAGAGAGTTTTGGTTTTGAGAGAATGAGAAAGGAGAGAAAAAAATAATTGGAGAGGAGGGAATAGAGAAGAAATTCGGCTACTTGCAAAAATGGGGAAAAAGAAAAACAAGATGCTAGGTAGGTGCTTTTAAAGGGATTCGGCAAAACCCCCCTTCTTAAGCTTGCCGTCCACTCTTCCCATGAAGAGTTCCAAATTCGGCAACTTCCTTGAATTGCTCTTGACCAACCCTTGATTTAATTCAAAATTATTTGAATTAATCACATGCCTAATTTTCCTCTATCAATTATTATAAATCAATCCTAATAATAATCCAATTAAAATCCTTGATAAAATCCTTGATTATAACCTTATTATCCTTACATTAAAAATTGGTCATCTCTTTCTCTTTCTAGCCAACTTTTCAAGATTAATCAAATAAAATCCATTTAAAGCTAAATAATATTCTCATACTTTCCTTATTATCCCAAAGTTTAAAATTGAGAATTTCCCTCCCCTTAATGCCGTCCAAAATAAAGATCAAAAAGGGAAAATTCGTGACTCGAACATAGGTTCTCCCTTGCTCCTTGTGGCGTCAACTCTAGCACCTAAGTGGCCTCCCTTTTGCCACTTTTCCAAGTCATTTTTAATGATAATAATTCCCTCATTTAACCTTGTAACTCCTACTTACTAAGGCTTCCTTCCTTTAAAGCTTCACAAATAAACTTTCTCCTAATCCGAGCCTACCCAAGACCCCTAATTAAGTCTTTATTCCACCATGAATAATGTCACCGAAATTCAAACACAAGCAAAATAATTCAATCACAAATAGCCCCTATTTTAGGATGTTACATCGAACAGTAGTATAGCTTAGGCAAGACCGGATTGTCGAACCCAAAGGAACCAAAAGTACTAATACTAACTTTCTTTTTATTATCTAGCCTAAAATAAGTGAAGTTGTTATTTAATCTAAATTTAACTAACTACTAAGCTAAAGGCGCAAAGAAAAAAAGAATGAATTGGGGAAATCTTTGTTGGAAAAACTCAGTTGATTAAGACGATACCCTTAGGAAGAATCCACCTAGACTTCACTTGTTATCTAACTCTGAACCAGGCGATTTATTCACTTGACTTGATCCGTAAGACTCCCTAATGTATATTAAACCCTCTCTCGAAGCGAATAGTGTCTAACCCTAGGTTGATTAATTGAAATCTCTTTCTAATTAAAACCCCTAGAATTGCATTAACTCGATCTATGGACTCCCATATTAGGTTTCACCCAAATCCGGCAAAATCTCGTCACCATATCTCTAGGCGCGCGATCAACTCCGCTTAATTATGCCAGATCTACTCTTAAGCAGGGACTTTTGCTCCTCCACCTAAGCACATCAAACTTGAATCAATATCCCGAAAATATCAACACAAGAATTAAGAACACATAATTAAGAACAAATCAAGTATTTATCATATAGTTCAGCACGATAACAAGATTCATCTAAGTTTCATCCCCTTCAGGTATCTGAAGGGTTTAGTTCATAATGATAAAAGAAAACATCTCAGAAGAAAAGATAAAACAAAACATAAGAAATCCCTAAAACCCCCTGAAGGAATTGAAGGAGAGATCCGCCGTCTTGAGTAGAATTCCGGCTTCTTGAGATGGATCAACTAGCTATCTTCGAGTGTTTCCCACAAATCTGACCTTTTCGGCTCGGCTCCTTGGCCTAGCTCACCGCCCTCTTCTAGGTTATACTTAGGGTGTTTATATAGGCTTTTGAAATAGGTTTCTTTGCCCCTAAGTATCCTTTTCCGAGTGAAATTGCTCTTCTCCACGAAAGGGACACGGCCATGGCACACGCCCGTGTGAATCGTCTTTAGTTCGTGTTCGAAATTTTAATGAGGTGACATGCCCTTGTAAATCGTGATCAGGCCGTGTTCTAGTCTATCAAGGAGACACGGCCGTGTTGGCTCAAGTCCAGGCCGTGACGATTTTCACTTTGGCCCAATTTGGTCCGTTTTGAGCCTGTTTCTCGTTCTTTCCATCCTCCGGTGCTTTCCTGAGTATAAAACATGAAAAGAAAGGATTAAGAGCACCTTTTTACATAAATCAAGGGATAAATCATCCAAAAGTATGCTAAATATGGGATTAAAATATGTTACTTTTACGGTTTATCACATACCCCTACACTTAAGCTTTTGCTTGTCCTCAAGCAAAATTCTCAATTTATAATTAAAACGAACTTTCCATGATTCAATATTCCTATCAACAATGTCTCATCATAATTCATAAATAATTTATACATGGATAATTTAACTCAAAGAGTCCTCAAGATTCAAATAATATAAGTCATACATTTGTAGCACAAAATATAGGTGTTTCCCCTCATCTAAATAATTACCTCTGATCCAAAACCTACAAGGATTGACATCCGCACAAAAGATTCACTCAAATCACTCGAAGTGTTTAAGGTTCAGAATTAAGCACTCAAATGTCAAACCTGAAAAGTTAATCCCATAGGCTTGCATGAAAATCAAATCTCCACCAACTGTAATATGAGATGATGCACAAATCAAAAGGTCTTTGAAAGGGGTTATGCTGGGGCTTGGGTTAAGGTGTGGATAAAGGCTGGATTAAAGGGTTAGAATCGAGATCGACCTGAAAAATTACCTAACTAGAAACAACGAACTGAAAAATAAATAATTACATGAATTGAAACTTTGAAACTAATAATACAAGCTTCTTCTTTAATAAATAGACTTTAACTGTACAAGCTCACCTAATCTCAAAACTAATAATGAATATACTTTGATTTTTTTTAAGAACAAATCACAAATATTTACAATAATAAGAAAGTACTTTAACAACTGAAATATAGAACATAGTTAGGCAACTGCTCAAAATCAAATCTCGACAAAAAAGGGTAGTAAAAAAGGATGGTGATAACAAATACAAAGAGTTTTGGGTTAATATTAGTGGGTGAGTCAATAAAAAGGGTTGTTAGGATCAAAGGGGTTCACTAGGGGTTAATTATGAAGGTAGGCTTTTTATGGAGTAAGTGGGTTAAATCCTAGGTGCCTTTATCATTTCTGTATATCAAATCAAAGATGTGGTCTCAACATGTATAATCTAGGCAAGTTCTAGAATAACAGTTCAATGTTGACACACTCATAATAAAAAAGTGAGCATGAAAAAAGGATATATGCTCTTATAAGGCTCAAAATCTCACAAAAATTATGGGTATTTTGATATCAACCTCGTAAATTTCAAATTTCAAAGTAATATTCAAATTCAGGTTAACAACCTAGAAAAAAATTTTAATACCGAAAAATAGACTTATCATGCTTGATTCTCTAGTATCTTAGAATTTAATTATCAATGCACCATTATCAATGAATTAATCTAAAACATATCAATAAAAATCATAAATCATGGAAATTTCATTCTAATGATAATATGAGAAATTTACTTTAAGACAAGGCATAATTCAGGGATTTGAGAACAATGCAAAAAGTTTGGCACCTAATTTTAGGAATAAATGAAAAAAAATTAGGCACCTTTTTAGGTTGTTCACCCCCCCACACTTAAGATGTACATTGCCCTCAATGTACAAAGATAGTTAATAGCAAAATAAAATCATACGATAGGGAGAGAGGTGAAACTTCCTGAATTTTGGATGAAGTCAATGAAAAGAAACCGGATAGGATTTGAGGTGAACGTGGGGAAGCGCCTCGAACCGTTTGAACTTGAATCCTCAAAGTAGCCAGTTTTATTTTATTGTATCCTAAGCTAAATCTAAATGCCATTGAGAAAAAGAAAAATAATAAAGGAAGTAAAAAAAATAAAAATAAAAATAAAAATAAAAATAAAATAAAAATAAAATTAAATAGAGATACGGTCCACGCCCATGTGCCTACCCGTGGTGTCCACACGGCCACGGCCACGACCGTGTGCAAGGCCGTGTGGGTGTGGAAACCTACGCCTAAATACGAAAAGAAATAAAACGAAACTAATTAGTAGAGTTAGTGCTCGGGTTGCCTCTCGAGAAGCGCTTGTTTAAAGTCTTGAGCTAGACTTACCTCTTATTCACATTATCAGAGTGGTTTGAGGAGGTGAAAATCCTTTCTCATGCGTTCAATTCGGTTTTTGATATATAGTTTAAGTCGAGTAGTGTTTACCTTAAAAGTGCTGAATTTAGGATTAGTTACCTCGACTGTTCCATCTGGGAAGATTTTGAGTACCTGATCTCCTATCTTAAGTTGGGTTGTCCCATCGTTAAGTTTCTCGTGGAGTTGCCTCGTTTTTGCTTCGTGTATTTCTTTGAAGTGTATCTTCCACTAGTCTAGTTCATTGATCCGAAGCTTTCGTTCCTCATGAATTTCTTCTTTATTGACACGAGGTCTAGGATCTGGCATCTGCGAAAGAGCTTCAAGAAACGGCAAGTTAATAAGAAACTTCTTTGGAGGTTTAAGAAATTTACCGAATTGTTCCTCTGTGTGGTCTTTCTTTATCGTATTGGGGTATGGCATATGAGCTTGGTACTCTGTAATTACCGAGTTTGGTAAATCATGGCTTACCTCAACCTTACCTTCACTTACTACAGGCTCTTGCCTTGGGTCAGATTCCACTAACCTTTCACTGTCATGAGCTGTTACGGCTTGAATTTGCTCTTTTGGGTTAGTTTCAGTGTTGCTTGGTAGACGCCCTTGCGGTCGTTCAGAAATTAACTTTGCAAGTTGTCCAACTGACTTAGTAAGTTCCCCAACTTGGTTCTCGATCCCTTTGATCGATGCTTGTTGATTATTAAGCGTTGTCTCAGTTTTTTGGAGACGGGTATCTGTGGCTGCCATGAATTTTGTCAGCATCTCCTCGAGGTTCGACTCCTCTTCCTGTTGGTAAGGTGGTTGTTGAAAATTTGGAGGAAGTTCCGATCCTTGGCTACTTTGATCATCCCACGAGAAATTAGGATAGTACCTCCAACCTGCATTATAAGTGTCACTATAAAAATTATTTTGAGGTCTAGAATAGTTACCCATATAGTGGACTTGTTCGTTCTCTATGCCATATCCGTAGGGTGGGTACTCAAGATTCGCCACGCTCCGCTTGTTTACGATCTTGCATAAGCTGGATGTATCTGCGAAGAAGTAAATCATCAAACTTTTTATTTAACATCTCTAAGCGGTTTGATAGCCTGGTTATTGGGTCGAGGTTGTAGATATCGGGTGCTTTTGTTGACTTTGTCCTCATAACTTGCCAGCGATAGTTATTATTCGGTGCCATTTCCTCTATCTCGCCAAAATCAAATAAAAGAAAATTTAGCAAAGTAAAAAAATAATAATAATAATAATAATAATAATAATAATAATAATGGCTAAAGTAATAAAAATTGAGCTTTCTTAATATTTTAGTTCCCAAGTAACGACTTAAAAACTTGATGATTGTGATTTGAGTTTTAAATTTATAATGATCGAACCTGGAACTAACTATAACAACGATTGAGGCAAGTGCACCTATCGAACAGTAGTATAGCTTAGGCAAGACCGGAGTCGAACCCAAAGGAACCAAAAGTACTAATACTAACTTTATTTTTATTATCTAGCCTAAAATAAGTGAAGTTGTTATTTAATCTAAATTTAACTAACTACTAAGCTAAAGACGCAAAGAAAAAAAGAATGAATTGGGGAAATACTGTTGGAAAAACTCAGTTGATTAAGACGATACCCTTAGGAAGAATCCACCTAGACTTCACTTGTTATCTAACTCTGAACCAGACGATTTATTCACTCAACTTGATTCGTAAGACTCCCTAATGTATATTAAACCCTCTCTCAAAGCGAATAACGTCTAACCCTAGGTTGATTAATTGAAATCTCTTTCTAATTAAAACCCCTAGAATTACATTAACTCGATCTATGGACTCCCATATTAGGTTTCACCCTAATCCGGCAAAATCTCGTCACCCTATCTCTAGGCGCGCGATCAACTCCGCCTAATTATGCTAGATCTACTCTTAAGCAAGGACTTTTGCTCCTCCACCTAAGCACATCAAACTTGAATCAATATCCCGAAAATATCAACACAAGAATTAAGAACACATAATTAAGAACAAATCAAGTATTTATCATATAGTTCAAATAAAGCGATAACAATATTCATCCAAGTTTCATCCCCTTCTGTATCCGAAGGGTTTAGTTCATAATGATAAAATAAAACATCTCGAGAAGAAAAGATAAAACAAAACATAAAAAGTCCCTAAAACCCCTGAAGGAATTGAAGGAGAGATCCGCCGTCTTGAGTAGAATTAAGCTTCTTGAGATGGATCAACTGGCTATCTTGAGTGTTTCCCACAAATCTGACCTTTCGGCTCGGCTCCTTGGCCTAGCTCACCGCCCTCTTCTAGGTTATACTTAGGGTGTTTATATAGGCTTTTGAAATAGGTTTCTTTGCCCCTAAGTATCCTTTTCCGAGTGAAATTGCTCTTCTCCACGAAAGGGACACGGCCATGGCACATGCCCGTGTGAATCGTCTTTAAGCCGTGTTCAGAATTTTAATGAGGTGACACGCCCGTGTAAATCGTGATCAGGCCGTGTTCTAGTATTTCAAGGAGACACGGCCGTGTTGGCTCAAGTCCAGGCCGTGTCGATTTTCATGTTGGCCCAATTTGGTCCGTTTTGAGCCCGTTTCTCGTTCTTTCCATCCTCTGGTGCTCTCCTGGGTATAAAACATGAAAAGAAATGATTAAGAGCACCTTTTTACATAAATCAAGGGATAAATCATCCAATAGTATGCTAAATGTGGGACTAAAATATGTTACTTTTACGGTTTATCACCGAACATCAATGTGTTTTGTTCTCTCATGAAACATTTGATCTTTTGTAAGGAAGATGGCATTCGATTTGTCACAAAATCATCAGATCGATTTGAAGGTCTTAATTGAGTTCACTAAAGAGTCCCTTCAACCAAATAGCTTCTTTACAAGCCTCAGTAATTGCCATGTACTCAGCTTCAGTGGTAGACAAAGCGACTGTAGTTTGCAAAGTGGCTTTCCAATTGATTGCACAACCTCTGATTGTAAAGACATAACCTGTGAGAGATCTTCTTCTATCAAGGTCTCCGGTAAAATCAGCATCAACATACCCAATGACTCCATCTCTAGTTCTTCCAAACTGTAAGAAAACATCAGTAGTACCTCGTAAGTATCTTTAAATCCACTGAACTACTTTCCAATATTCTTTACCGGGATTTGCCATATATCTGCTAACTGCACTGACTGCATATGATAAATCTGGACGTGAACAAACCATAGCATACATGAGAGATCCCACTGCACTAGAGTATGAAACATGTGACATGTACTCAATCTCATCATCTAATTGTAGAGACAAAACCGATTAAAGTCTGAAATGGGTTGCTAAATGAGTACTAACAGGCTTAGCACTTTGCGTATTGAACCTGCAAAGAACTTTCTCAATGTACCCCTTCTGACTTAGGTACAATTTACTTACTTTTCTATCTCTGAGAATCTCCATACCAAGTATCTTCTTTGCTGGTCCCAAATCTTTCATCTCAAATTCTTCACTTAGTTGGGCTTTGATCTTTCTTATCTCTCATTTATCTTTTGCTGCTATAAACATGTCATAAACATAAAGGAGTAGATACACAACAGAACCATCACTGTTTTTCTTAAAGTAAACACAACTATCAAAGCTACTTCTTTTAAAATCATGAGAAGTTATAAAGGAATCAAACCTCTTGTACCACTGCCTTGGTGACTGTTTCAAACCGTAAAGGGACTTATTCAGCAAGCAAACAGAGTCCTCTTTTTCTAAGATTGTAAAACCCTGTGGTTGTTGCATGTAAAGATCCTCCTCAAGTTCTCCATGCAAAAATGCAGTTTTTACATCTAACTGCTCAAGCTCCAAATCATGCATGGCCACAAGACAAAGCAAAGCTCGAAATGAACTATGCTTCACAATTGGGGAGAACACATCTGTGAAGTCCACTCCTTGAATTTGACTGTAACCCTTTGCAACAAGCTTTGCTTTATATCTGGGTTCTTCAACTCCTAGAGTCCATTCTTTCTTTTTAAACACCCATTTGCAACGAACAACCTTTTTATCTTCAGGAAGTTGATGTGTCTAAAACTAACTATAACCACAATAAAGGCAATCGCACCTATCGTTCAATAGTATAGTTATGGTAAGACTGGTAATATCGTATCCACAAGGACCAAGAGTACTAGTAATTACTATTTTCTTATTATCTAGCCTAAAAATTGGAGTGAATTCTTTTTAACTAAAACTTAATTAAAAACACGACAACGAAAGAATTGGGAAAATACTTTTAGACAACTTATGTGATAGGCAATACCTAAGGAAGAATCCACCTAGACTTCACTTATTACTTTTGATTCATATGATTTATTCACTTGACTTAATCCGTAGAAATCCCTGATTTATGTTAATATCTCTCTCGAGACTAAAAACAACTGACTCCAGGTTGATTAATTGAAATCTCTTTCTAATTAAAACCCCCTATTATCGCATTAACTCGATCTATGGATTCCCTTATTAGATTTGACTCTAATCCGGCAGATTTTTGTCGCCCTATGTCTAGGGTTGCAATCAACTCCGCTTAATTGTGTTGATCTACTCTTAAACAGGGACTTTTTCTCCACTGAATAAGCACATTTGACTTGGATTAATAACCTGAATTATCAAAACAAGAATAAGAACTCACAATTAAGAATAAGAACAAGTATTTGTCTTATAAATCAAATAATAATAAGATTCATCTTAGGTTTCATCCCCTTAGGTATTTAAGGCATTTAGTTCGTACTGATAGAAGGAAACATCTCAAAATAAGGAAAATAACGAAACATAAGAAAACCCAAAAACTTCTAAAGAACTTGATGGGAGATCTTCAGTCTTGATGGAGGTCCTTCCTCCGAGCTGCTTTCGACGGCTGTCTTCGAGTTTTTTTGCGTTCTATTCAGCGTCCTCTTTTAGGTCACCCCCTAGGGTGTTTATATAGGCTTTGGAACGTCTTTCTTTGCCCACAAGTAACATTTTCTGGATAGAATTAATCTTTGATACACCAGGGACACGCCCGTGTTCGATAGCCTTAGGCCGTGCTCGCTCCTGCTCACCACACACGGCTGTGTGGTCTGCCCGTGTACATTGATCCAGGCCGTGTTCGATCCTGCTCGTAACACACGGCTGTGTCCAATGGCCCAAGCCGTGTTGAATTCTAAGATAGGCCCATTTTGTCCCTTTTTGGCCCATTTCTCGTTCTTTTCGACTCCTTAAGCTCTCCTGAGTGTCAAACATGGAGTTAAAGGATTAGGAGCATCGAATTCATCAATTCTAATGAAAACTCATCCAAAAATAAGCTAAGCATGAGGTTAAAATATGAGTAAATTATGGTTTATCAAATATCCCCACACTTAAGCCTTTGCTTGTCCTCAAGCAAAATCCTCAACTCACAACTAAAATTAACTTCCTCAATTCATAATTCTCATCAATAATGTCTCATCATAATTCATAGATAATTTATACATTGATAATTTAACTAGAAGAGTCTTAGGGATTCAAACAATCTAAGTCATAGATTTTTATAGCATGAAAACATAGGTGTTTCCCCTTACCTAAATAATTACCTTTGATTGTAACACCCCAAACCCGGCCCAAACACTACACCCGGATCTGACATGCCACTCAAAAGAGTTTTGTAAAAGATGTCACAATCTTCGGGAAATATTTTTCTTGTATTTAATCTTTTATTCGGGAAAGCTTAATAACTTGATAAGTTTAAATAATATATAAATTTCACTTGTTGTTTTATGAATAAAAACCAAAATCTTAATACATGCCTTAGTTTAGTTAAAGTTTAAATGTCAATAATGAAAGCCCAAAATAAAACCCAAAGCAAAGTATAATAGTCTAGTGGCCCATGGCCTTATTACAACGAAACTTAAAACCCACTTAAGATAAATTTCTTAAAAATAAATAAATAAAGTGAAGTCTTTTTTGCTGAATCCTCAATGCTCTGTCGCATGGCCACCTTGCTCCCTCCTCCAGCCCGGTCCGATGCACTAAGTGTCACCTGAAATGGTTAAAATAATTGGGTGAGTCACAAAACTCAGTGTGCAACCCTCATGCACCATCAGATTGGGCCTTAGCCCACAAATCAGCAAATAAAACATAATTTTGCAAATGACATACATAACCCAACCCAATCCTAGGTTTCCATCCGCTACACACCACCCTTACCTGCCAAGCAAACCATTGGGGATTTCTATAATCAACCCACACCGCTACACACCATCGATTGCAGACATGCTGCAGTTAGCTGCTCATCGTCAAAGTTGTGACAGAGTCACCAGGCTGAAATGGCATAAGCCACCAGAAACAGAGTTGTGACAAAGTCACCAGGTTGAAATGGCATAAGCCACCAGAATAGATCACTTCCCCTTTCATCATTCACCTAACCCCAAGCATACAGAGAAATCGGCATACAAAGCATATTACTGAATAAGGATAGAAATCACTAACCTGATGATTAGCCTTTACCCTCCTCGGGTTTTCAATCATAATGCCGGGTTTTCGGCATTTAACAGAGTATAGCAGATTTATACATATATATATATATTAGCACCCAATCTAATAGTGGGAAAGGTTACACACTGTTATCGCTGAAAACTAAAATCTTAGTCGGTACCCTTGCTAAACCGATCTATAACTTTGCTCAAAAAGCCGGAAAGATGTGAAAATAGGGCCTCTCCTACAATCGGCCAAGGGTTAATAGATACCCGAATTTACACTTTGAAACTAATAGATTCCTCTTACCTTGAAATCTCGAAAGTAACACAATTGAGTGTTACCGAACTATAACTTAGAGATCTATGCGATTGGCCCCACTTGGATCCCGGAATGCCAAAAATAAGAGAGAAATAAGAGATTAGTTCTAAATAGCCATTCGGCTAGGGATTTTAAAAAGCCGAAAAACATTGAAATCCTGAGATCAATACTTACCTATTGCTTCTTTCAAAATTCGCACAAGCAGACTTCAAGAGAATTCGGCAACCGGGAGGTGTGATCTTAGTGATTTCGGCTTTTAGAGAAACAAAGAATTGGAAAAATATAAACAAGGAGTGGTTAGTGAGATTCGTCCAAAAGAGAAGAGAAAAAGGATGGTAGGGTTTTCGGCAATTGAGATCTAAAGAGTCTTGATTTACTAAAAAGAAAAGAGAAGAGAGAGTTCAAGTTTGCTTAGAAAAATAAAAGAAAAATTTTTTGAGAGAATTTTCAGAGAACATAATGAAGAATTCGCACACTCATCGCCTATAAAGGGCCGATTCTTTCCCTTTACAGAGTCAAATTTTCGGCCAACTCTAGCCTCTGGATGAGCTCTCATCTTTTCCTTATCTTGATCTATTATCTCCACAAAAATAGCCCTAATTCCTCTCTTCATTATCTGCCTATTATCCTTAAAATTAAACATAATAAAATCTCCTAAAATTTAGCCTTGTGCCGTCCCCCCTTACTTTTCCAAGTGCCGAATTTTAGCCCTAAAACTTGGGCTTCAAGCTGTCAAAATTTGGGCCCTCCTCATGCACTTGTGACACCACTTATAGCTCCCCTTTATCGTGCTCGCGTGCTTTGGGCCACAAGCCCAATATGTCACTTAAACTACTAAAACTTTATTTTAAATCCTTGAGTGTCTAAACAAAATATTTAAACAAAACCTCAGCCCATTCTTGAGCCTAATCAGGACCCCTAACCCTTTTAAATTATTATTTTAAGCACACATCACATAAAATGCACAGGCCCAAAATTCGTGATATTACGCTTCTTCCCCCTTGAAATAAATTTCGGCCTCAAATTTACCCGATCAAAAGAGATGGGGTACTATCGCTGCCTAACATCCTCCTGCTCCCACGTTGCCTCTTCTCGCGCTGTAATTTCGCCACGTAACTTTGACCAAAGGGACGGACTTCTTTCTCAATACTTTTACGCCTCGATCCAAGATTTGAACGGTTCTTCCTCAAAAGATAACCGCCTTACTTCAATCTCTTCCACCGGCACCACATGCGATGGATCGTAACGATAACGCCTCAAAGATCGAGACATGAAACACGCCATGTATATCGCTCCAACTCAAGGCAAATCCAAACGGTAAGCCACCGCCCCACATGTTCTAGTACCCGATATGGCCCAATAAACCGTGGACTTAGCTTACCCTTCCGCCCAAAACTTATTACCTTCTTCCATGGAGATACCTTCAAAAAGACTTGGTCTCCTACTGAAAATTCCACCTCCTTCCGCTTTAGATCCGCATAAGACTTCTACCGATCAGACGCTTCCTTCAATCGAGCCCGTATTAACTTAACTTTCTCCTCCGTTTCAAACTAGCTCAGACCCAACACCCGACGCTCACCCAACTCCGCCCAAAAAGTAGGAGTACGACATTTCTTTATATAATAACGTCACGGGCGCCATCCGAATACTAGCTTGATAACTATTATTGTACGCAAATTACGCCAAGGGCAAATATTCCTCCCAACTACCCCTAAAGTCGATGATGCAACCCCTTAGCATATCCTCCAATATCCGAATTACTCTCAAACCGACCATCGGGCATGGGTGAAAAGTCAGATACTAAAGTCCAACCTTGTTCCCATTGCTTGATGAAGAGCCTTCTAAAATCGTGGACGTGAACCTAGGGTCCCTATCCGATATGATCGACACCGGTACACCATGTAGTCTTACAACCTCACCACGCATAACTTAGCCAACTTTTGCAGAAAAGTGCACTCGAACCGATATGAAGTGAGCAGACTTCGTCAATCGATCCACTATTACCCAAATCGAGTCCTTCTTAGTGGGTGTAAAGGGTAACCCACTAACGAAATCCATCGTGATTCTTTCCCATTTCCATTGGGAATCTTCACCGATTGCAACAACCTCGAAGGCAATCGGTGTTCGCCTTTGACTTGTCGACACGCCAAACACTTCCCCACATATTCGTAACTTCGCTTCAAACCCGCCACCAGAAATCGCCGCACAAATCCCGATACATCTTAACTCCTCTAGGATGCATACCATAAGGGCTACTATGCGATTCCCGAAGAATCATCTGTCTTAACTCCACATCTTTTGGCATACAAATCTTCCCACAGAAACACAAAACTCCATCATTGTTCAGACTATAGTCCTCCATTCCACCATCCCGCGCTTGCAAAAGTCGAGCACTTAGGACGTCATCCACTAACTGTTTGTCCTTAACCTGACTCACCCATGTCGGCTTCACTTGCAACTCAGCTAGCAAACTCCCGTCGTCAAATAAACTCAGATGGGCGAACATCGCTCTTAGTTTCGATACTACCTTACGGCTTAATGCATCCGCCACCACATTTGCCTTACCCGGATGGTATTCGATCGAGCAATCATAGTCCTTCAAGAGCTCGATCCACCTACGTTGTCTTAAATTTAACTCCTTCTGGGTAAGGAGATACTTCAGACTTTTATAGTCGGTGTAAATTACCGACTTCTCCCCATACAAGTAGTGCCTCCAAATCTTCAAAGCAAACACTACCGCCGCTAATTCCAAATCATGTGTAGGGTAGTTCAATTCATGCGGTCTCAACTGTCGAGACGCATATGCAACAACTTTTCCATCTTGCATTAACACACACCCCAACCCCGTGTGTGACGATCACAAGAGAGCAGTAAATTCTTTTTCGCTCCTACTGAATTAATATCGGCGCTCCGTCAAAATTTCTCTTGACTTCTCAAAGCTCTCCGTTGTTTGTCACCACACAAACAATTCTCCTTCCTTAACAACTTAGTTAAAGGTGCCGCTATTGAAGAGAACCCCTCAACAAATCTCCTGTAATACCCTACCAAACCCAAGAAACTTCAAATCTCCGCCACAAACTTCAGCGGTTTCCAATCCAATACAGCTTCTATCTTCCGAGGGTCTACCCTAATTCCCTCTGCGGAAACCACATGCCCTAAGAAAGTCACTTCTTTCAGCCAGAACTCACACTTGCTGAACTTCGCATACAATTGCTTCTCCCTTAAAATTCGCAACACTACACGAAGATGTTCGTCATGTTCCTCCTCGAACTTGGAGTAAACCAGGATATCGTTGATGAACACCACCACGAACTGATCAAGGTATGGTTGAAACACCCGGTTCATCATATCCATAAATGCTGCTGGCGCGTTCATCAAACCGAACGGTATTACCAAGAACTCATAATATCCGTAGCGTGTTCGAAACGCCGTCTTATGAATGTCCCCTTCCTTTACCTTTAATTGATGATAACCCGACCTTAGGTCAATCTTTGAAAAAATGAGGCTCTTTTAAGCTGATCGAACAGGTCGTCGATTTTTGGTAATGGGTACTTGTTCTTAATCGTCAACTTATTCAGTTGACGATAGTCCACGCACATATGCATGGATCCGTCCTTCTTTTTCACGAATGGGACCGGTGCTCCCCATGGAGACACACTCGGTCGGATAAATCCTCGATCCAAAAGCTCCTGGATCTGAGCTTTGAGCTCCACCAGCTCCTTCGGCGCCATTCGATAAGGAGCAATGGATACCGGAGCCGTACCCAGAAGTTGTTCTATTCCAAACTCCACTTCGCGATCCGGGGTAATCCCGCAACTCCTCAGAAATACGCCCACAAAATCCTCATCGCTCTAACCTTGTCGACCGCCTCCTCCTTAGCGCCCAAAGCACTAATAAAAGCTAGAAAGGCATTACATCCCTTCCGAATCATCTTAACAGCCTTTAATGTCGTTACTACGTTGGACAGATAGTTCCTTCTCTCTCCTAACACAACTACCTCCCCGCTTTTCGGGGTACTCAACACCATGCGTTTAGTCCCACAATCCAACTTAGCACGATGCTTAGTCAACCAATCCATCCCTAGGATAAGGTCAAACTCTCCAAACGGTAATTCTATTAAGTCTTTCGGAAACACTACCCCTTGAGTCTCTAACGGTACATCCTTAAATAGCTTGTCCACTACCCTAGATTGTCCTAGAGGACTAACCACAGTCATCTTCCTAGTGGTTGTTTCAGAGTCTATACTTAGGGTCTCAGATATCGAACATGCAACATAGGAGTGGGTTGACCCAATATCAATCAAGGCAAGTAAAGGGTTATCAGCAATAAGAAACGTACCGGTTATGACATTCGGTGCGTCACCATCCTCCTGTCGACGAACTGCATAAACTAGACCCGACTGCTTTGCTTCTACATTACCTGCACCTCTACCAGGTGCTCCACGTTCGCGACTAGCCCCATTTCCACCTCTACCTGCACCACGACCCTTTGCTCCAGACTGGTCACCTCTCCTAGTCCGACAAGACCTCGCCCACCGGGCCGCATTCTGATCCACTTACAGGCATCCCAATCGGATGCTCCGTGATCCACACCTAAAACATCCACTCGTTCTTCTTCTACACTCCCCAGAATGTGCTTTCCTGCACCAATTACATACCCGATTCTAATTCCCTGCAGCATGTGTCGGAGCACGAGCTGGCCCATCAGACCTAGGCTTTTTCTGTGAATTCCTAGATGCTCCTACCGCCCAAAATTTCTCTTATTCCTTCCCGCTCCTTATCTCTTTCCCTGTCTTTCACCGCTTTACCTCCTCGCCTATCTTAACCTTCTCCACCAGAATAGCAAAATCCCTTTCTCTCTGCGGTGCTATCAAAACCCTTAACTCATTCCACAATCCATCCTCAAACCGAACACAACATTCATATTCGGCTGCCACCATTCCTCGAGCGTAGCGGCTCAAGCGTAGAAACTCCGCCTCATATTCAGCCACAGATTTACTTCCCTGCACTAGATTCAAATGCCTTCCTCTGTGCATCCACATAATCGCCCCAACATATTTTCCCCGAACGACTCCTTAAAGAAGTCCCACTAACTGATCTGCACAAGGCACCCTCATTCACCGTGAGCCACCATCGATAGGCCTCGTCTCGAAGAAGAGACACGACCCCTTTCAACTTCTCTGCCACCGTGAAATCTAAATCATCCATTATGTGCTCAGTTACTTCTATCCAATACTCAGCTGTGTTAGTGGCTACGCCAGAAACTCCCCTAAACACTTCTGCCCCATTGACCCTAAGCCGCTCAAAGCATGATTTTCGGCCTCTGCTCCCATGCCTACTCCAAAGAACTCTTTCGAGAACCCGCAGATCGCCTCGAGATATCGCTTCATCTCCTGGCCGCTCGATCTCAGAATCTCTCCTCCATAGCCGAGGATCCGGATTCGTTTCTCGACTCGTGGCTGACCTCGCTGGCTCGCACAAAGCCATCCTACCCCTACCGCGTCCACGCGGCGGACGTCCTCGACCCCTTGTACTCATTCTTTGCTTAGCGTTTATTTGATTAAAAATTTATGAATCATTAATTTTCTTCCACTAATTAACCACGAACAGTCTTATGGATAATAGTTTTAAGAGTAGTTCTTTCGAATTCATATTCACAATACAGTTTCAAGTCCATATCCTCTAATTCTAGGGAACACATACACTCAATCATCAACATACAAATAGCATCCAAGCACTTGCATTCACCATGTAAGGGTGTTTTCGTTGCTTTACTACCCAGGGGTATTTTCGTAATTTTATCCTATAGGGGTATTTTCGTAATTTCCAAAATAGAGTTTCTTGGTGATTTTGTGAAATAAGGGTATTTTGGTAATTTTGCAATCCGAGGGTATTTTGGTAATTTTGAAGTCCGGGGGTATTTCGGTAATTTTACAAATCAGGGTCATTTTGGTCATTTTGCAAAACAAGGGTAATTTGGTAATTTTACAAACCATGGATATTTGTTTTTTTTCTAACAGGGGTACTTTGGGAAAATCTAGTTTAATAATTCGGGTTACTCTTGTAAACATGAGATTTTCGGGTAAATTTTCAAAACATAGGTATTTTTATAAATTCATAGTTGGTTGGAAATTTTCACAAATCAAATGTATTTTGAGAATTTTGCAAAACGTGGGGATTTTTTTTTCCAGAAATAGGGTGGCTGGTCCCTTTCGGGTTTTAATTGTAAGGTTTAGCCTGTCAACAAGTCCTCGTGATCGAGTGAACAAGTCACTACGCACTGTAAGATTCCAGTGAAGAGGAGGTGAGTCGCTAGGATCGCTTAAATACCAAGCTCTCCCGAATCCACTCCTAGACATGCGTATGCCCGTTACCACACCTTAACTCGGCTAAGATGAAAATACCACTACGCACTGATAGAATTCCAATAAGAGGAGGTGAGTCACTAGGATCGCTTAAATACCAAGCTCTTAGGATCGAATCCTAGACATGCGTATGCTCTGTTGCCACACCCAAGCCTTGCGACTCATTTACGGGTTTGTTTAGTTAAATTAAGTCTTATGAGCCTTTAGAGAGTGGTTTGAGCTAGGCCTAAAGTCCATTAAGTTCTAATCTAACTAATCTATGTCCCATAAAGCCCATCAAGCCCACAGATATATATCACACAATGTTTCAGAGTACTTACCTGGCGGACTTGGGCCGGAGACGCAGGTGCCATGCCGAGCTAACAAACCTGTTATTATTTAAAAACATGCATGTTTCAAAAGCCTAACTTTAGAAAACATTTTGAGCCCAAAAACCCCCAGAGCCGAGTTCTGAACTGGGCTCTGATACCAATCTGTAACACCCCAAACCCGGCCCAAACACTACAGCCGGATCTGGCATGCCACTCAAAAGAGTTTTGTAAAAGATGTCGCAATCTTCGGGAAATATTTTTCTTGTATTTAATCTTTTATTCGGGAAAGCATAATAACTTGATAAGTTTAAATAATATATAAATTTCACTTGTTATTTTATGAATAAAACCAAAATCTTAATACATGCCTTAGTTTAGTTAAAGTTTAAATGTCAATAATGAAAGCCCAAAATAAAACCCAAAGCAAAGTATAATAGTCTAGTGGCCCATGGCCTTATTACAACGAAACTTAAAACCCACTTAAGATAAATTTCTTAAAAATAAATAAATAAAGTGAAGTCTTTTTGCTGAATCCTCAATGCTCTGTCGCATGGCCACCTTGCTCCTCCTCGGCCGGTCCGATGCACTAAGTGTCACCCGAAAATGGTTAAAATAATTGGGTGAGTCGCGAAACTCAGTGTGCAACCCTCATGCACCATCAGATTGGGCCTTAGCCCACAAATCAGCAAATAAAACATAATTTAGCAAATGACATACATAACCCAACCCAATCCTAGGTTTCCATCCGCTACACACCACCCTTACCTGCCAAGGACACCATTGCGAATTTCTATAATCAACCCACACCGCTACACACCATCGATGGCAGACATGCTGCAGTTAGCTGCTCATCGTCAAAGTTTGACAGAGTCACCAGGCTGAACAAAATTTGGGCTTCAAGCTGTCAAAATTTGGGCCCTCCTCATGCACTTGTGACGCCACTTATAGCTCCCCTTTACTGTGCCCCTCGTTGCTGGGCCACAAGCCCAATATGTCACTTAAACTACTAAAACTTTATTTTAAATCCTTGAGTGTCTAAACAGAATATTTAAACAAAACCTCAGCCCATTCTTGAGCCCAGTCAGGACCCCTAAACCTTTTAAATTAGTATTTTAAGCACACATCACATAAAATGCACAGGCCCAAAATTCAGGATATTACATTGATTCAAAACCGACAAGTATTGACATCCTCATTAAAGATTCACTCAAATCACTCAAAGTGTTTAAGGTTCAAAAATTAAGCACTCAAAAGTCAAACATGAAGAGTTATTACCATAGGCTTGCATGAAAATCAAATCTCCACCACTATAAAATGAGATGATACACAAATCAAAAGGTCTTTAAAAAGGGTAGTAACGGGGCCTGGGTTAAAGGTGTGGATAAAGGCTGAAAAGGAGGGTTAAAATCGAGATTGAATTGATAAATTACCTAACTAGCACAGATGACCTAATACTAAATAATTACAATAATTAAAAAGTTATCAATAATAACACGAGCTTATTCTAAAAATGTAAAATTAACTGCTTAAGCTCAAATAACCAAGAACTAATAATGAATAAATTTCCAACTTTTTTTTAAGAATAAGAACAAGTACATGATACAAGATGAATTTAACCACTGAAATAAAGAAGGTAGTTAGGCAACTGATCAAATCAAATCTCGACATAAGGGGGGTCAAAGGAGGAGAAGTAAATTTGGTCTTGGGTTAATATTAATGGTATCTCAAGAAACGGTTGATTAGGTTTCAAAGGGGTTCACTAGGGGTTAATTATGAAGGTAGGCTATTTATGGAGTAAGTGGGTTGAATCCTAGGTGCCTTTATCATCTCAGTATATCAAATCAAAGGTGTGGTCTCGACATGCATAATCGAAGCAAGTTCTAGAATAACAAATCAATATTGACACACTCATAATCAATAAAGTGAGCAAGAAAAATATATGCTCTAAGAGGCTCAAAATCTCACACAAATTATGGTTTTTGATGTCAACCTTGCAAATTTCAAACTTCAAAGTAATATTTAAATTTTGGGAAACAACCTAGAAATTTTAATTTTATTCTGAAAATGGACTTATCATGCTTGATTCTCTAATGTCTTAAAGTTTAAACCATCAATGCACAATTATCTATGACTTAATCCGAAACATATCAATGAAGATCATAAATCAATAGAAGTTTCATTCTAATAGTAATATGAGAAAATTACTTGAGAACAATGCATAATTCAGTATTGTTGACACCTCCCCACACTTAAGATGTACATTGTCCTCAATGTACAAAGATAAGTAATGACAAAGTAGTAAGAAAATCATAAGATAGGGAGAGAGGTGAAACTTCCTGAATTTTGGATGGAGTCAAAGAAAACAAACGGTGTAACGGTGGGCAGGGGCGGTGGATACTCCGGTTGTAACACCCCAAACCCGGGCTAGAAGTTAGGCCCGAATCTGGTGTGTCACACGGAAGTAAAAACCATATTTGCGATTATTAAAAACTTGCTTGAGAAATACAGCCTCTTTGTTAAAACCAAAAACACTTAAGCAATTGTTAACTACTTGAAAACATAATAATCTTTAAAAACCCTTTTCGTTTGCGGAAGCATATTTGAAATAAACAATTTACGAAAATGTGACGTTTATAAATAGAGTTGCGTACATTTTGAAAACGCTATGAAACGTAGATAAAATACAAGTATTTTGAGAGGTTGTTTGATAAATTGATAATCGAAACTAATGATCTTACAAAACCGTGACTTTTGAAAATGACGTTGAAAATTCGAAAGAGAATCCAAGTCTTTTGAAAATATCGTTAATAGTTCGAGAGAAAATATCCATGTTAAAAATATTTGTAAAAGTTTATTTTGAAATCCATTTGTTAATCGATTTTGGAAACCATTGTTTAAGTTTTTAGAAAATTCCCCTTTTTAAACAATTTAAGAAAAATAATAAAAACATCCTGTAACACCCCAAACCCGGCCTAGAAGTTAGGCGCGAATCTGGAATGTCACATTAAAGGCGCACTTAAAAACAATTTACTAGTTAACCATTTATGGCCCAAAAGCCCAAAACAAAAGATTATTTCGAAAACCATATTAACACTTTAATAATTTTATGAAATTTCTTAAGTGGGCAGTTGAAACAATAATAATAATAAACCCAAAATTCAAAGTCAAATAGGAGTTACATGACCTTATTACAATCCAATGAAAAAAAAAGTATTTAAAACAGAATCATTTGAATAAATTAAAACATTTGAACAGCTTGTAGTGTGGCCATCTCCGAGTCCTCTTCCTCGTCGAGCCGCCTATTCAGATTACTCGAAACATTTAAAATTAAGGGTGTGAGTTTCAAACTCAGTGTGTACAACCCTTGGCAATCAAATCACATACAAATATTCACATTGGGCCTAAGCCCTAACAAAAATCGGTGGTCTTGGGCCTTAGCCCACAATGACCTCATATCATATCATATCGTATCATTTATAAACAGATAATGCAAAACCCACCCCAAAAATCCATCCGCTAAACACACCATTTCCTTCCAACCTTATGACTCGTGGGAATTCTAGCTCGACCCACCCTCCGCTACACACCAAGGGTAGCCCGGTTATGTACTACCGAACGTTGCAGCAAAGATGCTAATCATATGTTGGGCTTAAAGCCTTCTGTGGATCCATACCATACGGCTATGCGATCCCTGATCCATACCATACGACCATGCGATCCTCAAATCTTCCTCCGTACCATAATTCCCACCCATATGCATCCTAAGCGAGAATATCATATGAATGCATCAAACACAAAAGTAACATCCACAAACCCATATTCATCACATAGGGTATTTTCATCATTTCACTACCTGTGGTATTTTCAGTAATTCTACCCCAACTGGTATTTTGGTAATTTTACAAACAGGGGTATTTTAGTAATTTTACAATATAAGGGTATTTTAGTAATTTTACAATATAAGGGTATTTTAGTAATTTTACAATATAATGGTATTTTAGTAATTTTCCAACATGAGGGTATTTTAGTAATTTTCCAATATAAGGGTATTTTAGTCCCTCTCGGTGTTTTAGTTATAAACTTTGGCCCATAAACAAGTCCTCATGATAAAGTGAACAAATACTATGCACCGTGTAGGATCTCGTAAAAGAGGAGGTGGGTCACTCGGACCGCTTAAATACCAAGCTCTCACTAGATCCAATCCTAGACATGCATATGTCTGTTACCATACTCTAACTAATCGACTTGTCCACGCACATTTTTAATTAGCTTAAGTCTTATGAAATTACAAAGTTGTTCAAGCTAGGCCTAAAGTCCATTAACCCTAACATACTTGTGTCACGCCCCATAAGCCCATCTCATGTCCTTACGGCCCGTTAGGCCCAAATCTCATCATATGGCCTATTAGGCCCAAAACATATCCAGATCATGTATCAAGCATAGCTAACTTAATTCGTATAATCAACCAAACCATTTTATCAAACTTAGCCTCGTGGCCCACCAGCCCGCTTAGCCACTTTCGCTTTTTGGCTTTTCAAAGATTACCGATATCGTGTGTGTAGTGTTTGTACACACTGTAACCTTGCGTCTTGTGAACTCCTTAGTCACGAACCTACAATTGACATTACTACCGACAACCAAAGTTTTAACATACACCGACTAAAACCGAAACCTCACCATACCCTTACCGTGTAATTCTACGTTCTAGTAGCCCTTCCTTTGCTACTATTGGCGATTATCCTCTAGATCTACACCCAAACACCTATATCGTCAAAACCAAGTGACCCATATTGATCATAAGTCACCCCTATGAGCCACAATAGATTCGGTCACTTATTAAAACTCTAATCGAATCGAGATTGCTTATCGCTTTAATAACAATCCTTACCTATCGCGCTTGCGATGTATTGCCGAGCCTCACCCTTGATAATACATGGTAATGTAAAAGAGGGGTTAGATAGCCCTTGGCTTTCAACAAAACGTACTAAGGGGGAGTTAATAGAATACTTACATGAATCCAACCTTAGATCCTGCGGCCTACCAAACGAGATTCGCTTTTAACCTTGATCGAGAGTAGATACCAACCGATTTGTGATAGAGAAAAACAACAAAGATTCGGCACTAATGGGGATTTCGGAAAGAGAAGATGATGGTACTTCGGCAATAGAAAAGTTTGGCTAAGAGAGAATTCGGCAAAAAGGAATGATGGTTTTTCAAGCAATGGAAGAATTCTGGCAATGTAAGAATAGAATGAGAGGGAAAAAGAAAAGATCAAATGTGCTTATGTGAGGGTAACTACAGGATATTCTGTGAAAGAAAAGAAAGACTAACTTATTTGCAAAACTCTCCAAATGGCGAAAGCCACAATGAAAATTCGTAATACCCCCTAAAAGACCCAAAAACGGCACTCATTTACCCTCCTAAGCCAAATTTATACACTTCCCACTTCCCACAACGGCACCAACTCTTCACACTTCTCAGCTCCTAACTTTTCTCCCTGATAACTTCTCAATCTCATCCTAAATTTTCTCTAAGATAAGCTCCTTTATCCCTTCCTAAATTTTCTCTCATGAACACTTCCTTCAGAGTTCACATCCAACGCCACTACTAACCATCTAGAAGGCAAAAATTAAATCCCCAACAAAATACCATGCCACTACTCGAACCTTGGACTCCCTTGCCTGCTAATGACGCCACCTCCCTGCTCCTTAAGTGGCGCCACTTTGCCACTACACCACAAGCTCTTTTGTGTCATTTTTCTTCTTCATTTATTTAAAAGGCCTACTAATCAAGTCACAGATTTCCTTGGGCTAAAACTAAAATTTTTCCTATACTCTTACTTGATCCCGTAACATCTCTAACACCCCTAGACACTCCAAATTCATTATCCTCAAAGCCCACATGCCAATTGTCTTTTTCTTGCTTACTTAAAAATTTTCTGAGATCTAAAGCCCAAAGCCCAATTCTTCTAGGCCCAAATTCGAGGCATTACACATCCCAACCAAAAAAAAAATAAAAATAGTCCAGAGGCCTTATTACAACATTTAACCCAAAATAGTAAAGTAATAAAATAAACGAGAAAGAAGTCTAAAGTCCAAATAAACCATTTCCGAAGTATGGCCTCCCTCGAGTCATCCATAGCCCAAGTCCATATCATCAAGCATTACCTACAAGGGTTAAGAGAAAAGGGGGGTGAGTTACAAGAACTCAGTGTGAAATCCCTTTACCGTTATTCATTGGGCCAGAACCCAATTAGCAATATTTTGGGCCTAAGCCCATTTACAACAATAATAATGTATCAAATATAATATGCATATGATATGCAATTCCCAAACCAAACCTAGTTTTCCATCCGCTACACACCACCCGTACCAACCAACACACCTGTGGGGAGCTTTAGTCACCCACCCCGCCAACACACCAAACATAGGCATTAAGTCGATTATATTAAATTTGTGGACAAGCCACCAGATTAACAGAATTTACATGGCATCGCCATTTTTCATATTTGTGGCAGAGCCATCAGAATTATGTAGCAGAGCTACCAGAACTTCTCTTCATCATTATCCCATCCCATGCAAATCATGTATATAATGCAAAGCCATTCACAAAAATTTATTCAGATATTTATTACAAAATTATGGCCCATTACAACAATTAATCAAAAGGCCCATTAAGCAAAATATCAAATTTGGCCCATTTATCAAAATATCAAATTGGCCCATTTAGCAAAATATCAGATCGGCCCATTTATCAAAATATCAGATTGGCCTATTTATCAAAATATCAGATTGGCCCATTTAGCAAAATATCAGATCGGCCCATTAAACAATTTCGTAATTCGGCCCTTTAGGGATATTTTCGTAATTTCGACCCATAGGGGCATTTTCGTAATCTCGATAATTTACCCACTAAGGGTAATTCGGTAATTTCGCATCCTAAGGGTATTTTGGAAATTTCGCAACCTAGACTTAACTACTAATGTAGAGCATAAAAATTGAAACTGTCCATCTGCATCGTACTAACTAAATTGACTATAACTTGAGTTAGGAATCTCGAAATCTAACTCCGTAAATTTTCCTTGAGACTAGACTCATGTATCTTCTTACTATAATTTTTCCAGAATTTTTGACTTAGCCATTTAGTACAGTTTATTCCTTTAAAGATTCCCTTGTTTCATCGACCAACGATTCTGACCTCTCTTACCCAAAATTCAAATATCTCACTGCATGCTTTTCATATGTTGCTCCAACTTGTTTCTATTGAAAATAGACTTACTAAGTAATCTGTACATATAAACTATAACTTATAATTCTCTTTGTACAATTTTATACGATTTGTAATATCCCGGATTAGGGGCTGTTTTGTTGTTGCATGATATTGCATGTGTCTAGTGTGCTGCGTGGCTATTTCTATGTTTTGGGGGCTTAATTGAAGTCTAAGTGTATGCCTGAGTGAATGGGGTGTTAAGTCAGGGGAGCTGTTGGAGCTAGGGTATAAGAGTTTTATTTGGTGTTTTGTTGAACAAGAAAGGAGCTGGTGGAGTGGCAGGATAGGCGCCACTAAGGCTTGTGTGTGTGGCGTCATTTGCAGGAGGGAGAGATATTGTGTTCAAGTTGCGGAGTGGCCACCTTTTGGCTTTCTTTTTGACGCCTAGGAAGGGAGAGTTTGTAGGCAGTTCAAACTCTGCCTTGGACCTAGTCTATGGGTGAGATGGACGGCAAGGAGTGAATTGTGGAGGGGACTAATTCAAATGCTTTTGAATTAGTGGCTTGGAGTACTTTGAGGAGTGGTGGCGAATTTGGGGATTTGGGGGAGTGTGGACGGCTTAGTGTGGGAGAAGGGAAGGCCGAATGTACCTTGGTTTGGGGTGCATTTTGGTCACATTTGGTAAAAAGAAAAGCTCTCTCTTTTGTCTTTTGTAGCCGAAACTTCAAGAGAATTTCTCTCATCTTCTTCACTTCTTGAAACCAGAAAACATCAAACCCCTTTAGTTGCCTAAAAGTTGCTTTGTTTCTTTGGTTTTATGCTTGTGGTCGAATGCTTCTTTTCACTTCTTCCTTCTATTTCATTTGAGTAAGTTTAATGTGGAACTCTCTCCTCTCCATATTTTTTTTTCCTTTGATTTGAAAACCTTGTTAGCCAAATTTCATTCCCTAAAAACACTTCCTTTATTTTCTTTCACTTTCAAGCCGAAGGTACCCTCCTCATCTATCTTTTATTTTCTTTCTTCTCCTAAACTCTATTGCCGATTTCTCTATTTCTTCTCACCTTTACTCTTATTTCTTTTTCACGCTAAACCGATCCTAGTAGTGTTCATATTGGCCGAATCTCCCTTTTCTCCTAGTGGTTTGGTTGGCCGGTTAGTGGTTGGTGTTGGGGTAAGTTCTTGGCCGAATGGCCATTTCTCTTTCTCTCTAGTGCTTGTGGTTTCGATTTGATTAAAGTCTATTTTGGTTTTGGTGGGAAGGAGTTAATTATTTCGTTTTAGGGTCTCCAGATTTTTAGTGGCGATCAAGTGAAGCAGTCATCGTTGGTTGATCGTTGGTAAGTGGTGGTAAGAGTGATGTTATTAGGCTATTCCGTTAGTTTCACTAAATCGAGTTGCAAAGGATTAACTGTTATTCTTTTCAAGGTGGTGGCCGATCATCGTAAAAGGACCATTGGGGTTCGGGTTTGGTAGGAAACCAAACATTTGCAAGGTAAGGGTTATTTGATAAACCCTTTTTGGGTTAAACGGCTATGGCCGAATGGTCTAAGTGATTAACTCTTGTTGGCCGATTGTTATAGGAGCCAGAATCAAGGAGCCTTAGATCGCTTTTTTGTCGGGATTTTTAGACTCGTATTTACTGTGTGTGTAACTAACACACCCATACTTAGTGATATTGTTATTAAACCTGTTTGCCTATTAAAATCATGACAAGATGATGGATTATTGGATACCCAAACGGGGTATGTGTACGTATCCGGTAAGTCAAGATTGTTACTAGATTACCGATGATCTATATGGTATCATGACTATGTATGTATGTGATATGGGGCATGAGTCAAACATATTAGCATGATATGCATAATTTGTATGATATGCATGATTACATGAGTTGGCTTGTTGATGGGTGATATGAGTGGGGCAAAGTGATGATTTGTGCCTTGACGAGCACCGTTGTTTTGGTAACACACTTTGTGACTTTGGGTCACCAAAGTGCTTTGGTAGCACATTTGTGTCTTTGGGACACCAGAGGTTGGGCACCTCATTGCGACTTGTCCCCGTGGTTAACACCACCGTGGGTTGGCCCCACATTGAGATATGGGATCGTCTCGCTAGTGATTGGGTATCACACGATGGGTTGGCCCCATCATTCGATTATTGTGACTACGGTCACCAAGTGCTTTGGTAGCACATTTGTGTCTTTGGGACACCAGAGGTTGGGCACCTCATTGCGACTTGTCCCCGTGGTTAACACCACCGTGGGTTGGCCCCACATGAGATATGGGATCGTCTCGCTAGTGATTGGGTATCACACGATGGGTTGGCCTCACAATTGATTTGTGACTACGGTCACGGTGCTTTGGTAGCACATTTGTGTCTTTGGGACACCGGTGTTTTGGTAACACATTGTGATGTATGTCACGGTGGTTTGGCACCACCAAAGTGGTTTGGTACCACACGGGGTAGAAAAGGCGTATACGGATGGTTAGGATCGGGTTGCATTAATCATGTTGCTATGTATGATGTGTGTTAGCATGTTGTCTCATCGGGAGCGGGATTTATGCACTGAGTCATTCGACTCACCCTCTCCTTTGACATTTTAGGTGATTCGTAGCCGCGGACATGGGGCCGGGGTGGACTCGAGGTGCACATGCCATGCTTTAATAAAAGTTTTGCTCCGACTGTTCACTTTGGGTACTTTAGCTTACTTATTTTGATTTGAGATTTAATTTGGATTTGTAAAAGGCCTTTAAATTATGTTTTATGATGGTTATGCTTTAATTAGATTCGCAACCTGCTTGACAAATAACTTGGTATGAAATTTTACTAATATTTGGTAAGATAATGTTTTCAAAATTATCACGCAGTGTGTTTTAAACTATACCATCGGGTATCTCACTATGCTTTGCTATAACGTAAACACAAATGAGCTTCAAACCAACTCGATTTTCTACTAAGTCTAAAATGTTTCAAAATAGTACTAAGAAACTATTGGAAATGCTAAATGAAAATCAACTCGTTTTAACTATATACTTCGGATAAGTTTTCAAAACCTAATCAAACAACCCTACTCAATCTTCCTCAAATTCACTATGTTCTCACCCCGCTTTTAAACGAGGAAAAAAAAAATCTGATCACTCAAAGACGTTTTTCCCCGTAACATACCAGATTCGGGCGTGGTGTCTTGTCCGAGTTTGGGGTGTTACAATTGTGGTATCAGAGCCAAGTTCAAAGGCTCGACTGTGGGCCTGAGGCCCAAAATGTTTTCAAAGATTGTTTTGTTTCTTCAAGTATGGTTTGAAAGGCATGGCACCGAGTCTCCGGCACCAGTTCGCCCAGGTAAGTACCCTTACTATTGCGTGTGAATTGATTGGATGTGATATGATTTGATGAATAGCAATAGTATATTACTTTAGAGATTGAAACTCGATAGGATTCTCGTGAACTCATGAGAACAAATCTCCTTAATATTCATAAGACTTGCTTTTAAACAAGTGGAATAAATATCGATGCATAAAAATTCTTAATCGACACGTAGAAAGATTAGTCATGAGCGCTAGAGGTGGACGTGGTCGTGGACGAGGTCGTGGTAGGATGAGCGGTTTCGAGCCCGTAGGATCCGGGTCGTGGTTCGTAAAATGAGATACCGGCCCGCCACCGGTGGAGGTGGTGAGTTCCAAGATCGACCGGGACGACGCAGTGTCACAGGCAATGCTGCGAGTGTTGGAAAGAGTAGCTGGTGTAGGTGGTAATGCAGGAGTTAGGAAATCTGTTCCTGAGCGACTTCGGGCAAATGGGGCCGAATTCTTCCGAGGTGTTTCTGGTGTTGCTCCCAGCATTGCCGAACATCGCTAGAGGCGATCGAGCGGATCATGGACGACTGGACTTGGCACCAAGAGAAGTGAAGGGCATCGTGATCGCTTCTCCGGATGAGTCATATCGGTGGTGGCTCACGGTTCGGGGAAGTGTGGGCGCAGAGGATCCGACATGGGATTATTTCGTGGTCGCATATCAAAAGAAATACATCGGAGCTAGTTATATCGACTCCCAAATGAAAGGCTTTTCTCGAGGCTTGTTCAGGGAGTAAATCAAGGTCGAGTACGAGGCCGAGTTCCTGAAGCCGAGTAGGTATGCCAGGGCATTGTGGCCACCGAGCATGAGAGGTGTGTTCGTTTCGAGGATGGTGCGAGACGACTTGAGGTCGCTGATTGCTCCTCGCCAGGAGCGAGTTTGTTGTCTTAGTTGAGAAGGCTAAGGTGGCCGAGGTGTTAAGGAGTCGTGAGGCGGGGCATGGACAGAAATAGGCACAAGAGGAGCTTTGGGTCCTCCGGGTCGTCAGTAATCCGCAGAAGAGAACTAGACCGAAAGTGGGCCGAACCACCGCTAGGTTTGTTGTCGCTAAGCGTGGACCGCCATGATGTGATCGATGTGGGAAGTCTCATTGGGGTGGTTGCCGGACTGGAGGAAAAGGTTGCTTCGAGTGTCGTTCTCGAGCACCGTGTGAGGGGCCGCCCGCGAGGTTGGCTAGGATTCGGGCCCGAGAGTCGGGCGCGTCGGTCGCCTCAGAGGTAGTGGACCGCCACCGCAGAGGGGCCGTGGTAATGGCAGAGGTGGTAGTGGTTCTAGTTGGGGCCGTGGAGCACCGGCGCAGGTAATGCGGCTAGTTCGATGCTAGACAACCTGGATTAGTGTATGCCGCGAGACGAGAGAGGGCGACGCACCGGACGCCATAACCGTGACGTTTTTGATTTTCGGTTCTCCTTATACCGCTTTGATTGATGTGGGTTCAACGCACTCTTATGTTGCCCGAGTATAGTAGAGACCATGGATTTAGACTCGAGATATCTTCTAGGAGATGACCGTGATTAGCCCTCTAGGTCACTCGTAGTAGTAGATAAACCCCATTTAGAGAGGTACCCTTAGAACTCCAAGGGTAGTGTTTCTTTGCCGATCCGATGGAACCGCCGCTTGGGGAGTTCGACCGATTCTTGGGATGGATTGGTTGGTCAAGTACCGGCGAGGTTGGATTGCGCGCCAAGCGCATGGTTCTTAAGACGGTTGAGGGTGATGAGGTGGCTATGATAGGTAGTAGGAGGGATTACTTATCAAATGTGGTATCCGCTCAAGGCGTAGAAGATGGTCGAAAGGTCGTGAAGCGTATGTAGTTCATGTGTATGCGTTGGAGGCTAAGGAGTCCATTGTGGAGAAGGTTCGCACTGCAGTTAAGGAGTTTGTCGATGTTTTTTCCGAGGAGCTTCAGTGTCCGCCGCTGCATCGCGAGGTGGAGTTCGGGATTGATCTGTTACCTGAATCGCGCGTTGTCTATTGCTCAGTATAGGATGGCGCCAAAGGAATTGGTGGAGTCAAGGCTCAGATCCAGGAGTTATTGGATCGAGGTTTTATTAGGCCTAGTGTCTCGCCGTGTAAGTGCGCCGGTATTTTTGTTAAGAAGAAAGATGGCACGATGCAGATGTGTATAGACTACCGCTTGATTGAACAAGTCGACGATTAAAAATGTGTATCCGCTGCCACGGATAGATGATTTGTTTGATCGGTGAAGGGTCTTCGCGGTATTTTCAAGATCGACTTGAGGTCAGGTATCACGATTAAGAGTTAAGGAGGTCGATATCCATAAAACAAAGCGTTTCGGACTCGGTATGGGCACTACGAATTTCTCGTAATGCCGTTCGGGTTGACTAACGCACCTGCAGCGGCGTTTATGGATATGATGAAGCAGGTGTTTCAAATGAAGATCCGGATCATTCGTGGTGGTTTTCATAGACGACATCTTAGTGTACTCAAGGGCGGAGGAAGAGCATGATAAGCATTTGCGAGTGGTGTTGCGATTTTGAGGAAAAGCACTCTATGCTAAGTTCGAGTAAGTGTGAGTTCGGCTTAGAGAAGTGACTTTCTTGGGTCATGTAGTGTCTACCGAGAGGATTCGAGTAGATCCTCGTAAGATTGAGGCGATTTTGGATTGGAAGCCGCCTAAGTCGCTGGTCGAGATTCGGAGTTTTCGGGTTTGGCCGGATACTACCGAAGGTTTGTTGAGGTTTTCGTTGATAGCGCCACCGATGACCAAGTTGCCGAGGAAAGAAGTTTGCATTTGTATGGACCGAGAAGCGCAGGAAAGCTTCGATAAGTTAAAGAAGATTTTGACCGAGGCTCGGTTTTAATTCAACCCGAGGTTTTGGTAAGGAGTACACGATCTTTTGCGACGCATCACATATACGGGTTTGGGTACGTGTGTTTGATGCAAGAAGGTAAGGTGGTGGCTTACGCTTCTGGCACGGTGAGGCCACATGAGGTCAACTATCCGACGCATGACTTGGAGCTAGCTATGGTGTGGTCTTCGCTTTAAAGATTTGGAGGCACTACTTGTACGGAGAGAGATCGATAGTCTATACAGATCACAAGAGTCTCAAGTATCTACTAACTCAGAAGGATTTGAATTTGAGGCAGCGCAGATGGGTTGAGTTGCTGAAAGATTACGATTGTTCGATTGAGTATCATCCGGGCAAGGCTAACGTGGTGGCTGACGCGTTGAGCCGCAAGGTTGTTTTCGGACTTAAGAGCATTGTTTGCCCACTTGAGTTTGTATGACGATGGGAGTATTCTGGCAGAGTTGCAGTTAAGCCTACTTGGGTTGAGCAGATCGTAGAGAGAAACGATTATTGGATGAGGTTCGAGTGCGCGAAGGTTGCAAGTGCGAGGAAGGTGGTTTGGAGGGTTCTGACTTGTCCGGTGATGGGGTTCTGTGTTTTCAAGGTAAGGCTTGTATGCCTAAAGATGTTGAGTCGAGGCGAAGATTCTTCGTAACGCACATAGCGATCCTTATGCTATGCATCCCGGAGGTAGCAAGATGTATAGGGATCTTAGAGAGCGATTTTGGTGGCCCGGCTTGAAGAAAGAGGTGACAGAGTTTGTTGGGAAGTGTCCGACTTGTCACAGTCAAGGTGAACATCGATTGTCGTCGAGTTTGCTTCACTGTGAAGATTCCTCGATGGAAGTGGGAAAGGATAACCATGGATTTCGTCGGTGGGTTATCGCTTACGCCAAGCAAGAAAGATTCGATTTGGGTAGTGGTGGATCGATCGACTAAATCAGCTCACTTTATTCCGGTGAGGGTTGACTACTCACTTGAAGCCAGCTGGTCGTATGTGTCGAGATAGTGAGGTTGCACGGTGTGCCGATTTCGATAATCTCGGATAGGGATCCTAGATTCACGTCAAGGTTCGGAAAGCACCGCATCAAGCTCTGGGTACTCGTTTGGATTTCAAAGACGGCTTTTCATCCATGATCGACGGCCAATCGAAAGGGTTATTCGGATCTTAGAGGATATGCCGAGAGGTTGTGTCTTGGATTTCAGAGGTAGTTGGGAGGAGTTTCTACCATTAGTCGTGAGTTTGCCTACAACAACACGCTACCAAGCGAGCATTAAGATGGCACCGTATGAGGCGTTGTATGGTAGGAAATGTCGCTCACCCACGTGTTGGACGGAGTTAGGTGAACGTCGCTTGTTGGGACCCGAGTTGGTTCTTTGAGACCGAAGACAAGGTTAAGTTGATTCATCTCGATTGAAGGAAGCTTCGGACCGGCAAAAGTCTTATGCCGATCTTAAGCGGAGAGATATAGAGTTATTTGTGGGGATCGAGTTTTCTGAAGGTCTCACCTTGGAAGAAGGTGTTGAGGTTCGGAAGAAAAGGCAAGCTAAGTCCGAGGTTTATTGGGCCGTATAAGGTTCTCCGAGACGAGTTGGACCCGATGGCGATCAGCTTGAGTTGCCACAGAGCTTAGTCGATTCACGACGTATTCCACGCTTCGATGCTTCGACGTTATCGCCGATCCGTCGCATGTGGTAGCGAGTGGAAGAGATCGAGGTAAATCCAGATTTGACCATGGAGGAGGAACCCGTGCGCATTCTTGATCGAGATGTGAAGGTTCTGCGTAAGAAGTCCGTGCCTTTGGTTAAGGTACTTTGGCGAAATCATGGCGTAGAAGAAGCTACGTGGGAACCCGAGGATATGATGAGAAGCAATACCCGCAACTCTTCTCGATCGTAATTTCGAGGTCGAAATTATTTTTAAGGGGGTAGAACCGTAATATCCGGGTTAGGGCTGCTTTTGTTGTTGCATGATATTGCATGTGTCTAGTGTGCTGCGTGGCTATTTCTATGTTTTGGGGGCTTAATTGAAGTCTAAGTGTATGCCTGAGTGAATGGGGTGTTAAGTCAGGGGAGCTGTTGGAGCTAGGGTATAAGAGTTTTATTTGGTGTTTTGTTGAACAAGAAAGGAGCCTGGTGGAGTGGCAGGATAGGCGCCACTAAGGCTTGTGTGTGTGGCGTCATTTGCAGGAGGGAGAGATATTGTGTTCAAGTTGCGGAGTGGCCACCTTTTGGCTTTCTTTTTGACGCCTAGGAAGGGAGAGTTTGTAGGCAGTTCAAACTCTGCCTTGGACCTAGTCTATGGGTGAGATGGACGGCAAGGAGTGAATTGTGGAAGGGACTAATTCAAATGCTTTTGAATTAGTGGCTTGAGTACTTTGAGGAGTGGTGGCCGAATTTTAGGGGATTTGGGGAGTGTGGACGGCTTAGTGTGGGAGAAGGGAAGGCCGAATGTACCTTGGTTTGGGGTGCATTTTTGGTCACATTTGTAAAAAAAAAAAAGCTCTCTCTTTTGTCTTTTGTAGCCGAAACTTCAAGAGAATTTCTCTCATCTTCTTCACTTCTTGAAACCGAAAACATCAAACCCCTTTAGTTGCCTTAAAAGTTGCTTTGTTTCTTTGGTTTTATGCTTGTGGCCGAATGCTTCTTTTCACTTCTTCCTTCTATTTCATTTGAGTGGCCGAATGTGAAACTCTCCTCTCCATATTTTTTTTTTTTTTCCTTTGATTTGAAAACCTTGTTAGCCGAAATTTCATTCCCTAAAAACACTTCCTTTATTTTCTTTCACTTTCAAGCCGAAGGTACCCTCCCTCATCTATCTTTTATTTTCTTTCTTCTCCTAAACTCTATTGCCGATTTCTCTATTTCTTCTCACCTTTACTCTTATTTCTTTTTCACGCTAAACCGATCCTAGTAGTGTTCATATTGGCCGAATCTCCCTTTTCTCCTAGTGGTTTGGTTGGTCGGTTAGTGGTTGGTGTTGGGGTAAGTTCTTGGCCGAATGGCCATTTCTCTTTTCTCTCTAGTGCTTGTGGTTTCGATTTGATTAAAGTCTATTTTGGTTTTGGTGGGAAGGAGTTAATTATTTCGTTTTAGGGTCTCCAGATTTTTAGTGGCGATCAAGTGAAGCAGTCATCGTTGGTTGATCGTTGGTAAGTGGTGGTAAGAGTGATGTTATTAGGCTATTCCGTTAGTTTCACTAAATCGAGTTGCAAAGGATTAACTGTTATTCTTTTCAAGGTGGTGGCCGATCATCGTAAAAGGACCATTGGGGTTCGGGTTTGGTAGGAAACCAAACATTTGCAAGGTAAGGGTTATTTGATAAACCCTTTTTGGGTTAAACGGCTATGGCCGAATGGTCTAAGTGATTAACTCTTGTTGGCCGATTGTTATAGGAGCCAGTAATCAAGGAGCCTTAGATCGCTTTTGTCAGGATTTTTAGACTCGTATTTACCAGGTGTGTAACTAACACACCCATACTTAGTGATATTGTTATTAAACCTGTTTGCCTATTAAAATCATGACAGTATGATGGATTATTGGATACCCAAACGGGGTATGTGTACGTATCCGGGTAAGTCAGTATTGTTACTAGATTACTGATGATCTATATGGTATCATGACTATGTATGTATGTGATATGGGGCATGAGTCAAACATATTAGCATGATATGCATAATTTGTATGATATGCATGATTACATGAGTTGGCTTGTTGATGGGTGATATGAGTGGAGGGGGCAGCGATGATTTGTGCTGACGAGCACCAGTGTTTTGGTAACACACTTTGTGACTTTGGGTCACCAGTGCTTTGGTAGCACATTTGTGTCTTTGGGACACCAGAGGTTGGGCACCTCATTGCGACTTGTCCCTGTGGTTAACACCACCGTGGGTTGGCCCCACATTGAGATATGGGATCGTCTGCTAGTGATTGGGTATCACACGATGGGTTGGCCCCATCATTCGATTATTGTGACTACGGTCACGGTGCTTTGTAGCACATTTGTGTCTTTGGGACACTGAGGTTGGGCACCTCATTGCGACTTGTCCCGTGGTTAACACCACCGCGGGTTGGCCCCACATGAGATATGGGATCGTCTGCTAGTGATTGGGTATCACACGATGGGTTGGCCCCGTCAATTGATTTGTGACTACGGTCACCAGTGCTTTGGTAGCACATTTGTGTCTTTGGGACACCAGTGTTTTGGTAACACATTGTGGATTGTATGTCACCAGTGGTTTGGCACCACCGGTGGTTTGGTACCACACGGGGGTAGAAAAAGCGATACGGATGGTTAGGATCGGGTTGCATTAATCATGTTGCTATGTATGATGTGTGTTAGCATGTTGTCTCATCGGGAGCGGGATTTATGCACTGAGTCATTCGACTCACCCTCTCCTTTGACATTTCAGGTGATTCGTAGCCGCGGACATGGGGCCGGGGTGGACTCGAGGTGCACATGCCATGCTTTAATAAAAGTTTTGCTCCGACTATTCACTTTGGGTACTTTAGCTTACTTATTTTGATTTGAGATTTAATTTGGATTTGTAAAAGGCCTTTAAATTATGTTTTATGATGGTTATGCTTTAATTAGATTCGCAACCTGCTTGACAAATAACTTGGTATGAAATTTTACTAATATTTGGTAAGATAATGTTTTCAAAATTATCACGCAGTGTGTTTTAAACTATACCATCGGGTATCTCACTATGCTTTGCTATAACGTAAACACAAATGAGCTTCAAACCAACTCGATTTTCTACTAAGTCTAAAATGTTTCGAAATAGTACTAAGAAACTATTGGAAATGCTAAATGAAAATCAACTCGTTTTAACTATATACTTCGGATAAGTTTTCAAAACCTAATCAAACAACCCTACTCAATCTTCCTCAAATTCACTATGTTCTCACCCCGCTTTTAAACGAGGAAAAAAAAAATCTGATCACTCAAAGACGTTTTTCCCCGTAACATACCAGATTCGGGCGTGGTGTCTTGTCCGAGTTTGGGGTGTTACACGATTTTTCCAAGACAGATTAGGAAACCACGAAGTCATTCAGAACCAGTCTCACTCAAATTAACATATCTCAGAATATAAAAATCGTTTTCCTTCTCCATTTCTTCCAAATTAAAATAGACACAGTAAGATTTAATTAGATATCTTATTCACTTTCTAATTCCATTTCTCCTATTTTTTGTGATTTTCCAAAAATACGTCACTGCTTCTAACCGAAACTGTTTTATTACAAAATACGATTACCACTGCGATCATACGCACGCCCAAGTGATCACGGATGCCGATTTTTGGTTTTATTCGGTATTCCAACCGATTCACAGAATATTTCATACAAACTTTTAGAGAAGTGTGAGATTACACATCATTTCAGATATGTATACGAAAGGTACGGGATTACACACCTTGATTAGGATTCCCTAAAGAACCACTCTTCGTTGACCCACTATATCCGAAGGATTTGCAAATAGGATATATCGAGTGGTTTCGTCCCTAAAACATAATTGATTAGTCGAAACTTCAATCCGATTTGCAACATAGCCAAATAGAGATATAACGAAAAATCCAAAATGAACCCCCTTACCTTATCGATATTGGATCCAATTCCCACCGTTTGACTTCGGCTAAAACAATACACGGTCTCCCACTTAAAACACTACGAAAAAGAGAAAATAATCTCGTTTGAGAGGGTAGAATAAAATGATGGTCTCGGTTAAAAGGACCATCCCATGCCAAGACATATATTCGGCTAGGAGAAAGAAAAAATAAAAAAATGTTTGAATAGAACCACTTACCGATTGATCAAAGGAGTGAATGTTAATACGGATGAGATGAAAGATAAAGAAGAAATGAAGGGTTCGGTTTTTTTCAAAGGAAAATGAGTGAACAATTTGATCTCCAAGGCTTAGGTACTTTCGGCAACAAGGAAGAAAAGAAGAAACAAAAATGCACACTAAAGGCTTGAAAATTCGGCAAAGAGAAGAGGAAATTTGGAGAGAAAGAGAATGATACAAAAAACTAAAGAGAACAACCTCTCAAGCACTAGCTTTGCCAAAAACTCCTAGCAAAATTCGGCTATCACCCCCTTTAGCCCCAAAATCGTCCACATTCATGTCCCTAATAGTCAAAAATTTGCCAACCACCCTCTCCATAATACATCCCTTGAAAAAGGCCACTTGTTCCCCCTACTTTTCTATTTCTCTTGATTTCTTTCCTCACATTCATCCTCGCCTTTTTCTTTTAGCCACCTTACCAAAATAATGAAGTCAACCTTGCCATGAATGCCTCTTGGCCGACACTTAAGGAAAGGGTGCAAAAATATAAGTCAAAATTTGCACACAAAGTGATTCAAACCTCTTCCCTCAAGGTACTACATATGGCGCCATAACCCTTTTACCAATTGCTCATTTATTCTAGTAATTTACTCTTTTATTTCCATAAGCCTTGATGCCACTTACTATCTCTCCTTAATAGGCTTAAACACAAAATTTTACTAAGGCCCAACTTGAACCCGGAACTTCATAGAAACCTCGTAACTTTCCAAAATTACATTCTTAATAAGTCCAACTTGAAATAATGTTGTTCTCTTGTTCACAAAATTTTAAAACGCTTCTACGCTCAAGGCCCATTGGGCCCAATCCTACTAGGCCCAATTTCGGGATGTTACACCGGTTGTGGTGGGGTTGTTCTGTAATAGCCCCTTGAACCTAAATTAAAGAAATCAAAATATAATAATATAAATTAAAGACAAGAAAGGTAAACGGAAAGAATTTAAAAATGAAAATAAAAAGAAAAATTAAATGGACTCAAAGGTCCTTGTCTTGTCGAATTAATGAAGCGGCCGGCATGAACTTATGTGGAGTGGTCGCGCACGGGGAGACCGTGCTAGGGGCCTTTCGCTTTTTTGACATGGAGATGGTGGCTTTGCTCTTGCCTCTAGTATTTGTCATTGTGTAGGATGGTAAGGATGGTGGTGGTGTGGTGGTGGTGTAAAGGAGGAATAAGGGAATAAGGGGAAGATAATGGGAAAAGAAAAGGGAAAAGGGGTTTTTTTTGGGTGGAAGAAGAGGTGGAAAAAATGGTGTAAGTGGGATGAGGAGGCGGTGGCCGGTGGTGAAAAGAGAGAATAGCTGTGGTGGCTAGGGTTGGGAAAGAAGGGATTTGGGGAAGAAAGTGAACAGAAAAAGAGGTTTATATAGAAATCAGTTGCCTACGCCTGTGTGCCCTGGGCGTGTTAGTTCACACGGCCGTATTGCACGGTCGTGTGGTACCTCGTTCGTTTCTCCCACGCCTGTGTAGAAGTTTCCACGCCCATTTGGCTTAATCAGTGTCAGCCACGGTCTAAAAGCACGGGCGTGTCGCACACCCATGTTACTTTCTCAGTGTCGACCACGACCGTATCGCATGGCCGTGGCATTTATCGTAGCTCCTGTTTTGGGAGAATTGTCGTCTTTGGTTCGCACGGTTTCTGCCACGCCGATGTGCCTACCCGTGGTGTCCACATGGCCACGACCACGCCCGTGTACAAGGCCGTGTGGTAGGGAAACCTGCGCTTTATTAATTTGGTTAGTTTTTTTTTTAGGTGCTAAAAATAAAAAATATGAAACTTAAAGGGGTTAGTGCTCGGGTTGCCTCTCGAGAAGCACTCGTTTAAAGTCTTAAGCTAGACTTACCTCTCATTCGCATAATCATGGTGGTTTGAGGAGTTGAAACTCCTCATTCTTGCTATCAATTGTATTAAAATACGGTTTTAGACGAGTACGATTTACCTTGAAGGTGCCAAATTGAGAATGAGTTACCTCGACTGTGCCGTATGGGAAAGTATTAAGTACCGTGAAAGGAGTTATTCCATTAGGCTCAGAAGTGGCAACACGAGGATCTGTATTATTCATTAGAACTTGGTCCCCAACTTTGAAGTAGTTTGCTTTATCTTTATGTTCGTCATGAAGTTGCCTCGGTTTTGCTTCGTGTGTTCTTGGTTTCTCCTTAACATGTGTCTTCCACTCGTCTAGTTCATCGATCTGAAGCCTTTACTCCTCATGAGTTATTCCATTGTTGGTACGAGATCTAGGATGTGGCTCAGTTGTGTAATTTCATGGTGCTTCCTGAAAAGAAGGTTGAATCAAATGGTCATTAATAGAATTTATGCTCTCACCTTTATTACTCGATGTCCCAGCCGAGTCAAGAGCCTAAAAAGTGATCGTTTCATCACCTACACGAAGTGTGAGTTCACCTGTACCAACATCAATTCTAGTTTTAGCAGTTGCTAAAAAGGGTCTTTCTAAAATTAAAGGAACATTATTGTCCTCATCCATGTCTAAGACAACAAAGTCTACTGGGAATATGAATTTATCAATTTTTACTAGTACATCTTCGATTATACCCGTAGGAACTCTAATAGTTTTATCAGCCAATTGAATGCTCATCCTAGTTTGTTTGGGTTTCCCAAGACCTAGCTGTTTAAACATTTTATAAGGCATAACATTTATGCTTGCCCCTAACTCTGCTAAAGCATTACTAACAGATAAACCACCAATTAAGCAAGGAATCGTAAAACTCTCTGGATCTTTTAACTTTTGTGGTAGTCTATTTTTTAAGACTGCTGAGCACACTGCATTTAGCTCCACATGCGACGCCTCGTCTAACTTTCGTTTGTTTGTCAAAAGCCCTTTTAAAATTTTTTTTGAATTGGGCATCTGCGAAAGAGCTTCAATAAACGGTAAGTTAATATGTAATTTTTTTAAGAGTTTAAGAAATTTACTGAATTGTTCATCTGTGCGGTCTTTCTTTGTCGTATTGGGATATGGCACACGAGGTTGGTATTTTGTACTTACCAGTTTTGGCTTTTCATGGCTTATCTCAACCTTACCTTCTTCTGCAACATTCTCTTGCCTCAATTTTGGTTCATCTAACCCTTCACTATCGTGAGCAGTAATGGCATGAATTTGCTCCTTTGGGTTAGTTTCAGTGTTGCTTGGCAAGCTGCCTTGTGGTCGTTCAGATATGAGCTTAGCAAGTTGTCCTAATTGGTTCTCGAGCCCTTGAATCGATGCTTGCTGATTTTTGAGTGTTGTTTCGGTGTTTTGGAAATAGGTTTCTGACACCGTGATAATTTTGTTAGCATCTCCTCAAGGTTCAGCTTTTTCTCTTGTGGGTAAGGTTGTTGTTGAAAGCCTGGAGGGGGTTGTTGTCTCTGATTTCCTTGGCCACCCAATGAGAAGTTTGGGTGGTTCCTCCAACCTGGATTGTAAGTGTTACTATAAGGGTTATTTTGAGGTCTAGAATTGTTACCCATATAGTTCATCTGTTCGTTTTCTATGCCAGGGTTATAGGGTGGGTATTATGTATTGTTCGACCCTCCTCCATTTGTATCGCACTGCATCACTGGATGTACCTGCGAACAACCACACAAACCATCAATCTTTTTATTTAACAGTTCTACCTGGTTTGATAACATAGTTACTGCGTCGAGGTTGAAAACACTGGCGGCTTTTGTTGGCTTTGTCCTCATAACTTGCCACTGATAGTTATTCAGTGCCATCTCCTCTATAAACTCATAAGCCACTTCAGGGGTCTTATTATTTAGGGTTCCACCGGCGGCTGAATCGATCAACTGTCTAGTTGAGGGGTTCACACCATTGTAAAAGGTTTGAACCTGAAGCCACAAAGGTAACCCATGGTGATGGCACCTTCTCAATAGATCCTTGTATCTCTCCCATGCATTGTAAAGTGTCTCTAAATCCATCTGCACAAAAGAAGAAATATCATTCCTCAACTTAGCCGTTTTAGCCGGCGAAAAATATTTAAGTAAAAGATTTTCGGTCATTTGATCCCATGTAGTGATTGATCCTCGTGGTAACGAGTTCAACCACTGTTTAGCTTTGTTTCTCAACGAGAAGGGAAACAACCGAAGGCGAGTGGCATCATCAGAAACGCCATTAATTTTGAAAGTATCGTAAAACTCCAGAAATTTTGCCAAGTGATTGTTTGGATCCTCATCCTGCAAACCATCAAACTTAACAAATTGCTGAATCATCTATATAGTGTTAGGTTTCAGTTTCAAAATTATTTGCAAAGAATAAGTGAGTCTAACAATACTTGATTCGGTTCTGTTAAATTAGGTTTAGCATAATCATACATAGTACGAGGAGCAGGATTTTGATTCACCGGGTTTGCGGCAACCACAGGAGGTAGTGGATTATTATCAACCATCTCTTCTGTAGTTTTAGTTTCATCTTCTTGCTCTTCTTCTATGTATTGTAGACTTCGCCTTATTTCTCTTGGTTTCATGAAGTTTGTACCTTTCTATATCATCACAAAAGTAATGGTCTGACGGGTTCCTTCTAGTCATAAACTAAAAGTTCTGCTGAAGCAAAGAAAGAAAAATTAGAAAAGTAGAAAAGAAATAAAATAAAAATAATGGCTAAAGTAATAAAAAATTAGTGTTCCTAATATCTTAGTCCCCGGCAACGGCGCCAAAAACTTGATGTGTCTAAAACTAACTATGTAACATCCCAAAAACGGGGCTATTTTATTCTTCTTATGTATGAATCTTTGAGTCATTATTTATGGAATAATAATGGTCAATTTAAGGCTTTGTGTTGGCTCGATTTGGTAGGAAATTTTAGTTTTTAACTTTTAAAAGAAGGGAGCCTTGGTAAGTGGTGTTATAAGAATAAGTGTGGGTAATTTAACACTAAAAAGCCCTTGGTAAAGTGGCAAAAAGAAGCCCACTTAAGAGCTACATGTGACGCCACCAAGGAGCAAGGGAGAGCTTGTGTTCGAGTCACAAAATCCTCCTCTTTTGTTTTTATTTGGACGGCACAAGGGGGAGAGTTTTTTCCCTTCAAACTCTTTTAGGTGTAATTATTAAGGGATAATTTAAGCATTTTAATTAGTTTTAATTTGCTTAAACCTTTTGATAATACAAGAGATATGATAATTGCATCAAGGATATTATTTAAATTAAAAGGGATTATTAGGTGATTAATTCAAAATTATTTGAATTAAATTAAATGGGTCGCTTGGAGCAAAAATAGGTGATGGTCGAATTTCAAACTCCTTGGTGGAGTAGTGTGGACGGCAAGGGTGCTTGGTGGCTATAAATTCGTGAGTTGATCTCCTTGTTTTTCTTTTTTTCAAATTTTTGCTAAGTGCCAAATCCCTAGCCCTCTTTTGCTCTTGCGCTTTCACCATTCTCTCAAGCTCTTTAGCCGAAACTTCCTCCCTCCCCTATTAACTCTCTCTCGCCGAATATACCATTGGGAGTGCCGATTTCTTCATAGCCGAATTTCCCCTCTTCATATTCCAAGACTTGGCCGAATAGCAAGCAGGAGTAATCTCCTCTAGACTCTCCTTCAATCGGCTCATAAGGTGGTAAGTGATCTTGGCCGAATGTCCATCCTCCCTTTTCTCTCTTTTCACGATTTCTTTTACAAGGAGAGGTGCCGATTTCGGCAATGGCTTCTAAAACGGTTAGTAACCGATTTCTTATAGGTATTCAGGGAAGTAAAACAATCGACTCACACCGATCTCTAGTGTTCAATTTAGGTAAGTGGTGGTAAGATCAATCTCCTTATTCTCGCGATTTGTTTAAAAGCCGAAGGTTATTGGTTTACTTGCTAATCAATGGTGGTGATGAGCGATTCGAGTATCAAGTACGGTAGATAATAGCAAAGAGTGTTAAGGTAAGATCTCGGGTTCACAAGGAACCCTCCCAAATAAGTTAATTAGGCCGAATAGGCCATAAGACTAATCCATAGTTTTGGCCGAATATAGGAACAAGTGGATCTTGGGAGGCCGATTTCTTTAATCTTCTGGATTAGACTCCTCGTTGGTGACAGTGTGTACATACACACTTATAATAGTTAATAACGTGTATTAAGTGTATGTTATGTGTAAATCCGCTTTACGTAGATATGGCATTAGTACCTTAATGGTACAAGCGAGGATCCGTAAGTCTCTATTCGTATGAGATTGATAATATGCTTTTGGGAAGCATGGATTATTTGATACATGTGATATATGTATGTTCTGTTATTAATCGCTTGACATGGGTTGATGAGAGGAGGGGCAAAGTGATATCGTGCTGACGAGCACCAGTGCTTTGGTAGCACACTGTGACTACGGTCACCAGAGGTTTGGTACCTCCAGAGGTTTGGTACCTCATAGCGACTTGTCCCTGTGGTTAACACCACCGTGGGTTGGCCCCACTTGAGATATGGGATTGTGCCGCTGATTTGGTATCACACGATGGGTTGGCCCCATCACCCGATTTGTGTCTACGGACACCAGTGCTTTGGTAGCACATTGTGACTATATGTCACGGTGGTTTGGCACCACCAGTGTTTTGGTAACACATCGTGACTACGGTCACCAGTGGTTTGGTACCACGTGGGGTAGACGAAGGTGTTTGGTTGGCTAGGTTGGGTACATGGTACTTTGCTTAATTAACTGTTATATGTTGTGTATGAAATGTTGTATCAACCGGGGGAAGGGTTACATACTGAGTCTTGGTGACTCACCTTCTCCTTTAACATTTTTCAGGTGACTCGTAGATGGCGGTTGAGGAGCCGGTGGGACTCGAGGCGGCCATGCAAAGGATTTTAATTTACAGAACTTTAAATTTGTTTAATTTTATTTTGGGTTGTAATAAGGCCTCCATAAACTATAGTTGCGTTTTTTTTTTTTTTTTATTGTTGGATATTTACTTAAAACTATATCATTAAATTGAATTAAATCACATGTTTTCTTAAGTTAACACGAAAAAGTTTAATCGTGCCATCGGGTACACTTGAAACTGGTAGAACAATTGGACTTAATTAAAATTCCAAATTAATCTAAGGGTAGCTTAGACAAGATAACCGCAAACGAGAAGTTTTCAATATAAAACTTAAATGGGTTTCGAAATGGTGTTCACAAGGTTTTACTTCGTAATAACTCAGATTCGGTCGTAATGTTTGGGCCGGGTTTGGGTTGTTACTGACTGGTATCGAGCCAGTTCAAAGCTCTACTGTGGGGCCCAAGGCCCAAAAATGTTTTTAGTAGGCCTTATGGTATGATTTCGGGTTTTTAAGTAGCATGGCCCGAGTCTCTCAGACCGATCCGCCTGTGGTAAGTACATCTAAACCTTTCGTGAATTATATTACGTAGAAGGGTAGGAAGCATGGAACGTAGATAGACTTATAGGACTTGGACCCTAAGGTTAGATTACTCAAACACAACGAAGCATAAGACTTAAGGAACTAAACCAACCTATGACTTAGTCAATGAGGTAGGGTGTGGTAACCCCTCAGACGCATGTCTAGGATTGGATCCGGAAGAGCTTGGTATTTAAGGTCCTCGTGACTCACCTCCTCTTCGCAGTATCCTGCAGTGCGTAGCTTCTGGTTCACCCTAACTCGAGAGGGCTCGGTGGTGTGGTAACCTCTGCATGCGCATGTCTAGAAAGGTTGAGGAGAGCTTGGTATTTAAGCGGTCCGCGTGACCCACCTCCTCTTCACTTGAATTCTGCACCAGTGCGTAGCTTTGGTTCACCCCGACTGGGAGGGCTCGGTCATAGGCTAAAAACAATGATTAAAACCCGAGAAGGAGTTAGCCTTGTTTTCGAAAAAGAAGGAAACAACAAGCCCTAATGTTTTCAAAACTTGTCCAATAACCTCTTAAACCCTAGAACACTACGTATACAATGTTTTTCTCGGAAAACTTGATTTATTACGTAAATACCCTTAGTAGTAAAATTACCAAAATGCCCCTGACCCATAAAATATTAATTCGACGGTTTTGCTTAAAATCTCAACTATGTTACAAATATCAAGTAGCTTAGCTTTGGAAATCATCAGTAAAATATTTTGGTCCTGGAAAATTATGAAAATACCCTCAGAGGAAAAAGACGAAAAATACCCCGGGTTAGAAATGGGCGTAAATGTCCGATGAGTGAATAGGTATGGAAAGTATTAAGGAATGGATGCATGAACTTCTTTGTGTGAACTAGGATAGGAACTGAAACATTGTTTGCTCGAAAGAATCTCTGATTAAACCTCATCCATAAAACTTCTTCGCGAGTAATAAAGAGAAACAAATGCTAACGCATAAAATTTTTCTTAATCGCATTAAAAGCGCGGTAGATAGAATGAGTTCTAGAGGACGTGGGACGCCGTGGACGTGGTAGGGGTAGGATGACGATTGTGTCCGAACCCGTCAGTCCTGGACAAGGTTCGAAAATGAGGTACCATCGCCACCACCACCTCCTACTTTTAGAGCCGAGGAGCCGGAGCGCACCGGTGGCGAGTCGGTATCGCAAGTCGTGTTGCGTAGTCTTGGAGATGGTGGTCGGGTGGTGGAAATGTTGGAGCTCGGAAATCTGTCTCCCGAGCGACTCCGATCTAACGGAGCGGAGGTATTCCGAGGTGTGTCGGGAGTGGCACCCGGTGCGTGGAATCTTGGCTAGAGTCAACCGAAAGAATTATGGATGACCTTGACTCGACCGAGGAAGAGAAGTGAAAGGGGGCGTGTGTCGCTTCTAAAGGATGAAGCGATCGGTGGTGGCTTACGGTTCGAGATGGGGCTACAACCGATGATTTGACTTGGGAGTATTTCGTGAACCGCCATCGAGAAAAAGTATGTGGGCATTAGCTACACCGACGCCACAGAGAAAGGCTTTTCCGGGATTAGTTCAAGGAACTAAGTCCGTGTCGGAATATGAGCGGAATTTCTAAGGCCGAGTAGATATGCGAGAGGCATCGTGGCTCATCGAACATGAGCGCCGTGGTCCGCTTTGAGGACGGACTCGAGATGACTTAAGGTTCTTGATTGCCCCACAAAGAGTTCGTGAGTTCTCATCTTTAGTGGAGAAGGCTAAGGTAGCCGAAGGAATCAAGGAGGTCGTGAGGCGTAACTATAGTAAGAACAAATGTAAGAGAAGTTTTGGGTGGTGGGTCAAGTGGAAGTGCTCGAGAAAAAGGGTAGGCCAAGTGGGCCCAATCAGCAACAAGGCCCACAATCGCTAATCAAAGGCCGACTCGTCTGCAATCGTTGTGGAAAGACCCATTGGGGAGGTTGTTGGACCGGCGATAAAGGATGTTTTGAGTGTGGGTCTTTGGAGCATCGCGTCGAGATTGTCCCCAAAACTAGCTAAGAAGCAACGGAAGGGCGAGCCGTGCACGTGGATAGAAATATAGGACCACAGAGGGTCGTGGTAATGGTAGAGGAAACAACGGTCCTAACCGAGGTCGTGGAACTCAAGGCGAGAGGTTCGGGCAACACACAGAGGCTAGGCGGCTGGCTTAGTTTACGCAGCGAGGTGTCGCGAAGAAGGTGACGACCGGATGTCATAACCGCACGCTTCTAATTTTCGCTTTCCTTATGTTGCATTGATTGATGTGGGTTCGACGCACTCGTACATTGCTAGTAGTGTGGTAGGAACTATGGACCTAGACTCAAACCGCTTCTAGGAGATGACCGTAGTTAGCCCCTTAGGTCACTCCGTAGTCGTAAATAGACTTTATAGAGGCGCCCTAGAACTCCAAGGGGTAGTATTTGTAGTCGATCTAATGGAACTACCGCTTGGGGAGTTCGATTTGATCCTTGGTATGGATTGGTTGGTTAAGTACCAAGCGAGTTTGGATTGCGCGGCTAAGCGCATGGTCCTAAGACGATCAAGGTGATGAAGTGGTTATGATAGGAGATAGAAGGAATTATCTATCCAACGTAGTGATCGCCTTGAAGGGTGAAAGGATGGTCAAGAAGGGTTGTGAGGCGATTTGGTTCAAATCGTGCTTTGGAAGCTAAGGAGTTGGTAATTGAAAAGGTCCGAACGGTTGGGGAATTTGCTGATGTGTTCCCGTAAGAACTTAGGGTTTGCCTCCGGATCGAGAAGTGGTCGGTATAGACTTGCTACCGAACGGCACTGTGTCCATAGCACCATACCGAATGGCACCAAAGGAATTGGTGGAGCTAAAGGCTCAAATTCAGGAGCTCTTGGATAGAGGGTTTATACGACCAAGTATATCTCCGTGGGGAGCACCCGTGTTGTTTGTCAAGAAGAAGGACGGTTCTATCGCGGATGTGCATCGATCACCGTCGATTGAACAAGTTAACGATCAAGAACAAGTATCCGTTGCCTCGGATTGACGACTTGTTCGATCAATGAAGGGTGCCTCGGTGTTTTCAAGATAGACCTTAGGTCGGGATATCATCAACTTAAGGTAAAGGGAAGTGATGTTCACAAAGCGGCATTCGAACTCGGTATGGGCATTTCGAGTTCTTGGTGATGCCATCGGGTTGACTAATGCGCGCGGCGGCATTCATGGACTTGATGAACAGAGTATTCCAAAGAAGATTTGGACCAGTTCGTCGTGGTGTTCATAGACGACATATTGGTTTACTCAAAGACGTAAGAGGAGCATGACAAGCATTTACGGATAGTTCTGCAAGTATTGAGGGGGAAGCAGTTATATGCCAAATTCAATAAGTGTGAATTTTGGCTTAGGGAAGTGGCTTTCTTAGGGCATGTAGTTTCAGCTGAAGGAATTAGAGTAGACCCTCGCAAGATTGAGGCAGTATTGGAGTGGGAACCACCTAGGGACGGTGGTGAAATACGAAGCTTTCGGGTTTAGCAGATACTATCGGAGATTCGTGGAAGGATTCTCTCTAATAGCAGCGCCGTTGACTAAGTTGCTAAGGAAGGGTGTCCCGTTTGTATGGACGGAGAAGCAGCAAGAAAGCTTTGATAAGTTAAGGAAGATTTTGACGGAAGCTCCGGTTTTGGGTGCAGCCTGAGGCAGGAAAGTTATTCACAGTCTATTGTGATGCATCTCACACCGGCTTGGGATGTGTGTTGATGCAGGATGGGAAGGTAGTAGCCTATGCATCCCGTCAATTAAGATCGCATGAGGTTAACTACCCAACTCACGACTTAGAGTTAGCAGCGGTCGTCTTTGCACTGAAGATATGGAGACATTACCTGTATGGAGAGAAGTCGATGGTCTACACGGATCACAAAAGCTTGAGGTATCTACTGACTCAGAAGGATCTGAATCGAGAGGCGGCGTCGATGGATTGAACTACTAAAGGACTACGATTGTTCAATCGAAAGTACCATCCGGTAAGGCTAATGTGGTAGCCGACGCATTGAGCCGGAAGGTGGCGACGGACTTGAGAGCAATGTTCGCTCGGTTAAGTCTCAGTATGATGATGGGAGTCTTTTGGCGTAACTTCAAGTAAAGCCGACTTGGATTAAGGAGATTAAAGAAAAGCGATTAATGGATGAAGGCTTGAGCTCTAAGAGGGTACAAGTTCAAGACGGTGGTTTGGAAGGGTCTGATCTGTCTATTGATGGAGTGCTTTGTTTTCAAGGACGCAGTATGTATGCCAAAAGATACAGATTTAAGGTGAGAAAATTCTCCAAGATGCACATAGCGTACCCCATACGCTATGCATCCTGGAGGAAGCAAAATGTATGGAGACTTGCGGAAAGCTTGATTTTGGTGGCGGGGTTGAAGCGTGAGATAACGGAGTTCGTAGGGAAGTGTCCGACGTGTCAACAGTTAAGGTGAACACCGGTCACCATCGGGACTACTTCAACCGATAAAGATCCTCGGTGGAAATGGGAGAGGATCACCATGGATTTTGTTAGTGGGCTACCCTCACGCCCACCAAGAAGGATGCGATGCAGGTAATTGTGGATCGCCTAACTAAGTCAGCTCACTTCATGCCGGTGAGAATGGATTACTCACCCGAAGCTAGCAAGGTTATATGTGGTGAGATAGTCGATTGCATGGTGTGCCAATGTCGATTATCTCGGATAGGGATCCGAGGTTCACGTCGAGGTTTTGGAAAGCGTTGCATCAAGCTTTGGGTACACGGTTAGATTTTCAAGACGGCTTTCCATCCACAAATCGACTGGACGATCGGAAAGGGTGATCTGATTTTAGAAGACATGTTAAGAGGTCGTGTCTTGGATTTTAGTGGTAGTTGGGAGGAGTACCTACCATTAGCGGAATTCGCTTATAACAATAGTTATCAAGCGAGTATTCAAATGGCTCCATACGAGGCCCTATATGGACGAAAGTGTCGTACTCCTACATGTTGGACGGAGTTGGGAGAAAGACAAGTTCCGGGTCCAGAACCGTAACCGAGACGGAAGACAAAGTCAAGGTGATTCGGTCTCGTCTCAAGGAAGCATCGGATAGGCGAGAAGTCTTATGCCGATCTCAAACGCAAGGAAGTGGAGTATCTTTGTGGGAGACAAAGTCTTTCTGAAAGTGTCGCCTTGGAAAAAGGTGTTGAGATTTGGACGGAAAGGGAAGTTAAGCCCAAGGTTCATCGGGCCATATACTGTTGTGAAGCGAGTAGGACCAGTGGCTTATCAGCTAGAGCTGCCGGCAGAACTGAGTCAGATTCATAACGTATTTCATGTGTCAATGCTAAGACGGTATCGGTCAGATCCTTCGCACATTGTGCCAGTAGCAGAGATCGAGGTGAACACGGATTTATCTTTTGAGGAAGAGCCTGTTCAGATTGTAGATCGAGATGTGAAAGTTCTACGAAGGAAGGCAGTGCCTTTAGTAAAAGTGTTATGGCGAAACCACGGAGTGGAAGAAGCTACGTGGGAGCCCGAGGAAGTGATGCGGCAGCAATACCCTCACCTCTTTTGATCAAGGAATTTCGAGGACGAAATTTATTTTAAGGGGGGTAGAACTGTAACATCCCAAAAACGGGGCTATTTTATTCTTCTTATGTATGAACTGCTGAGTCATTATTTATGGAATAATAATGGTCAATTTAAGGCTTTGTGTTGGCTCGATTTGGTAGGAAATTTTAGTTTTTAACTTTTAAAAGAAGGGAGCCTTGGTAAGTGGTGTTATAAGAATAAGTGTGGGTAATTTAACACTAAAAAGCCCTTGGTAAAGTGGCAAAAAGAAGCCCACTTAAGAGCTACATGTGACGCCACCAAGGAGCAAGGGAGAGCTTGTGTTCGAGTCACAAAATCCTCCTCTTTTTGTTTTTATTTGGACGGCACAAGGGGGAGAGTTTTCTCCTTCAAACTCTTTTAGGTGTAATTATTAAGGGATAATTTAAGCATTTTAATTAGTTTTAATTTGCTTAAACCTTTTGATAATACAAGAGATATGATAATTGCATCAAGGATATTATTTAAATTAAAAGGGATTATTAGGTGATTAATTCAAAATTATTTGAATTAAATTAAATGGGTGGCTTGGAGCAAAAATAGGTGATGGCCGAATTTCAAACTCCTTGGTGGAGTAGTGTGGACTGGCAAGGGTGCTTGGTGGCTATAAATTCGTGAGTTGATCTCCTTGTTTTTCTTTTTTTTCAAATTTTTGCTAAGTGCCGAAATCCCTAGCCCTCTTTTGCTCTTGCGTTTTCACCATTCTCTCAAGCTCTTTAGCCGAAACTTCCTCCCTCCCCTATTAACTCTCTCTGGCCGAATATACCATTGGGAGTGCCGATTTCTTCATAGCCGAATTTCCCCTCTTCATATTCCAAGACTTGGCCGAATAGCAAGCGGTGAGTAATCTCCTCTAGACTCTCCTTCAATCGGCTCATAAGGTGGTAAGTGATCTTGGCCGAATGTCCATCCTCCCTTTTCTCTCTTTCTGTCGATTTGTTTAAAAGCCGAAGGTTATTGGTTTACTTGCTAATCAATGGTGGTCGATGAAAGCATTCGAGTATCAAGTACAGTAGATAATAGCAAAGAGTGTTAAGGTAAGATCTCGGGTTCACAAGGACCCCCTCCCAAATAAGTTAATTAGGCCGAATAGGCCATAAGACTAATCCATAGTTTTGGCCGAATATAGGAACAAGTGGATCTTGGGAGGCCGATTTCTTTAATCTTCTGGATTAGACTCCTCGTTGGTGATGTGTGTACATACACACTTATAATAGTTAATAACGTGTATTAAGTGTATGTTATGTGTAAATCGCTTTACGTAGATATGGCATTAGTACCTTAATGGTACAAGCGAGGATCCCTGTAAGTCTCTATTCGTATGAGATTGATAATATGCTTTTGGGAAGCATGGATTATTTGATACATGTGATATATGTATGTTCGGTTATTAAGCGCTTGACATGGGTTGATGAGAGGAGGGGCGGTGATATCGCGGTCGACGAGCACCGTTGCTTTGGTAGCACATCGTGACTACGGTCACCAGAGGTTTGGTACCTCCGGAGGTTTGGTACCTCATAGCGACTTGTCCCCTCGTGGTTAACACCACCGTGGGTTGGCCCCACTTGAGATATGGGATCGTCCGCGCGGTGATTTGGTATCACACGATGGGTTGGCCCCATCACCCGATTTGTGTCTACGGACACCGGTGCTTTGGTAGCACATTGTGACTATATGTCACCGGTGGTTTGGCACCACCGGTGTTTTGGTAACACATCGTGACTACGGTCACCAAGTGGTTTGGTACCACGGGGTAGACGAAGGTGTTTGGTTGGCTAGGTTGGGTACATGGTACTTTGCTTAATTAATCGTTATATGTTGTGTATGAAATGTTGTATCAACCGGGAAGGGTTACATATCGAGTCTTGGTGACTCACCTTCTCCTTTAACATTTTTCAGTGACTCGTAGATGGCGGTTGAGGAGGAGGTGGGACTCGAGGCGCCATGCAAAGGATTTTAATTTCTGTAACTTTAAATTTGTTTAATTTTATTTTGGGTTGTAATAAGGCCTCCATAAACTATAGTTTTTTTTTTTTTATTGTTGGATATTTACTTAAAACTATATCATTAAATTGAATTAAATCACATGTTTTCTTAAGTTAACACGAAAAAGTTTAATCGTGCCATCGGGTACACTTGAAACTGGTAGAACAATTGGACTTAATTAAAATTCCAAATTAATCTAAGGGTAGCTTAGACAAGATAACCGCAAACGAGAAGTTTTCAATATAAAACTTAAATGGGTTTCGAAATGGTGTTCACAAGGTTTTACTTCGTAATAACTCAGATTCGGTCGTAATGTTTGGGCCGGGTTTGGGTTGTTACAAACTATGACCACAATAAAGGCAATCACACCTATCGTTCAATAGTATAGTTATGGTAAGACCGGTAATATCGTATCCACAAGGACCAAGAGTACTAGTAATTACTATCTTCTTATTATCTAGCCTAAAAATTGGAGTGAATTCTTTTTAACTAAATCTTAATTAAAAACAAAACAACGAAAGAATTGGGAAAATACTTTTAGACAACTTATGTGATAGGCAATACCTAAGGAAGAATCCATCGAGACTTCACTTATTACTTTTGATTCATATGATTTATTCACTTGACTTAATCCGTAGAAATCCCTGATTTATGTTAATATCTCTCTCGAGACTAAAAACAACTGACTCCAGGTTGATTAATTGAAATCTCTTTCTAATTAAAACCCCTATTATTGCATTAACTCGATCTATGGATTCCCTTATTAGATTTGACTCTAATCCGACAGATTTTCGTCGCCCTATGTCTAGGGTTGCAATCAACTCCGCTTAATTGTGTTGATCTACTCTTAAACAAGGACTTTTGCTCCACTGAATAAGCACACTCGACTTGGATCAATAACCTGAGTTATCAAAACAAGAATAAGAACTCACAATTAAGAATAGGAACAAGTATTTATCTTATAAATCAAATAATAATAAGATTCGTCTTAGGTTTCATCCCCTTAGGTATTTAAGGGATTTAGTTCATACTGATAGAAGGAAACATCTCAAAATAAGGAAAACAACGAAACATAAGAAAACCCAAAAACTTCTAAAGAACTTGATGGGAGATCTTCAGTCTTGATGGAGATTCTTCCTCCGAGCTGCTTCCGACGGCTGTCTTCGAGTATTTTCTGCGTCCTATTCAGCGTCCTCTTTTAGGTCACCCCCTAGGGTGTTTATATAGGCTTTGGAACGTCTTTCTTTGCCCACAAGTAACCTTTTCTGGATAGAATTAATCTTTAATACGCCAGGGACACGCCCGTGTGACACGCCCGTGTTCGATAGCCTTAGGCCGTGCTCGCTCCTGCTCACCACACATGGCCGTGTGGTCTGCCCGTGTACGTTGATCCAGGCCATGTTCGATCCTGCTCGTAACACACGGTCGTGTCCAATGGCCCAGGCCGTGTTGAATTCTAAGATAGGCCCATTTTGTCCCTTTTTGCCCGTTTCTTGTTCTTTTCGACTCCCTAAGCTCTCCTGAGAGTAAAACATGGAATTAAAGGATTAGGAGCATCGAATTCATCAATTCTAATGAAAAATCATCCAAAAATAAGCTAAGCATGGGGTTAAAATATGTGTAAATTATGGTTTATCAGAAGTTTCACAAGATCCCATGTTCTGTTTTTGTGGAGTGATTCCATCTCCTATTGCATAGCAAACATCCACTTTTCTGAGTCTTCACAACTAACCGCTTCAGAATATCTAGATGGCTCTTTGTTTGCATCTATATCTTCAGCCACATTTAAAGCTTAAGCAACTAGAACAGCCTCGGCATACTTCTTTGGAGGTTTAATTTCTCTTCGAGTTCTGTTTTTGGCGATAGAGTATTGTGGTGAAGAAGCAACTCTATTCTGAATTTCTGTACTGGCTTGAGGAGTCGACTCTGTTGTAGATTCTAGATTAATCTGATGCTCCACCTGCTTTTGATTTTCTTTATTGGAAGAGTCTTTAATAGATAAGTTAGGTAGCATAGCAGTTTCATCAAAAACAACATCTCTACTAATCACAAGTTTTCTATTTTCAGGACACCATAACTTATACCCTTTTACACTAGCTTTATAACCAAGAAAAACACATTTAATGGATCTCGGTTCCAATTTTCCATTATTAACATGAGCATACGCAGGACACCCAAAGATCTTTAAATCAGAATAGTCAGCAGGATTACCAGACCATACCTCTTGTGGAGTCTTTTTCTCAATGGCAACGGATGGAGATCGGTTGATCAAAAAACATGCAGTAGAGGCTGCTTCGGCCCAAAATGACTTTGGTAAGTTGCCCTTTGACAACATACATCGAACCTTCTCCATGATCGTTCTGTTCATTCGTTCTGCAACGCCGTTTTGCTGTGGAGTATGACGAATTGTCAAGTGTCTCGCGATCCCTTCTGACTTGCACAATTTATTAAACTCATCAAAACAAAACTCTAAGCCATTGTCTGTGCGGAGGTATTTTATTTTTTTTCCCATTTGTTTTTCAATCATAGTTTTCCAAGACTTAAATGAGGAAAACACATTGCTTTTCTACTTCAGGAAGAATGCCCAAACTTTTCTGGAAAAATCATCAATAAAAATTAGCATATAATTAGCTCCACCTCTCGAAGGCTGATAAACTGAAATAGTAACATATTTTAATCCCACATATAGTATGCTTTTGGATGATTTATCCCTTGATTTATGTAAAAAGGTGCTCTTAATACTTTCTTTTCATGTCTTAGACCCAGGAAAGCACCCAAGGATAAAAAGAACGAGAAACGGGCTCAAAACGGACCAAAATGGGCCAAAGAAGAAATCGACACAGCCTGAACCTTAGCCCACACGGACGTGCCTCACTGATCATCTAGAACACGGTCTTCCCTCGATTCACATGGCCGTGTCTCATTAAAGAAGTCCGAGCACGGCCTGGCCATGATCCACACGGGCGTGTTCCATGGCCGTGTCCCTGTCACTGAAAAGAGCAATTTCACTCGGATTTGGATACTTAGGGAGAAAGAAACGTATTCCAAGAGCCTATATAAACCCCCTAAGGGTCAGCTGAAAAGGGGGCGGTTAACTAGGCCAAGGAGCCAAGCCGAAAAGGTCAGAGTTGTGGGAATCACTCGAAGATAGCCAGTTGATCCATCTCAAGAAGCCAGGATTCTACTCAAGACGGCGGATCTCTCCTTCAATTCCTTTAGGGAGTTTTAGGGATTTCTTATGTTTTGTTTTATCTTTTCTCTTGAGATGTTTTCTTATTTAGTTATGAACTAAACCCTTCAGATACCTGAAGGGGATGAAACCTATGATGAATCTTGTTATTATTTTCTAAATTATATGATAAATACTTAGTTTGTTCTTAATTATGTGAGCTTTATCCAAATTTAATGTGCTTAGGTGGAGGAGGAATAGACCCTGCCTAAGAGTAGATCTAGCATAATTAAGCGAAGTTGATCGCACGCCTAGAGATAGGGTGACGAGATTTTCCCGGATTAGGGTGAAACCTAATATGGGAGTCCATAGATCGATTTACTGCTATTCTAGGGGGTTATTATAAGAGAACGAGAGTTCCACTAATTAACCTAGGGTTAGACGTTATTCGCCTCGAGAGAGGGTTTAATATACGTTAGGGAGTCTTACGGATCAAACTATGTAAATAAAATCATATGGTTCAGTTGATAGATAACAAGTGAAGTCTAGTGGATTCCTCCGAGGGTATCGTCTAAATCTCGAGTTTTTCCTCGAAAGTTATCTCCCCAATTTTAGTCTTTTTCGTCTTTGTGTCCTTAGCTTAGTAATTCATTAAATTTAGATTAAAAGCAACTTCACTTATTTTAGGTTAAATAATAAAAAGAAAGTTAGTATTAGTACTTTTAGTTCCTTTGGGTTCGATAATCCGGTCTTGCCTAAGCTATACTACTGTTCGATAGGTACACTTGCCTTTAATCGTTGTCAGAGTTAGTTTCCAGGTTCGATCATTCTTTTTATAAATTTTAAAGCTCTGATTCACAGCGATCAAGTTTTTGGCGCCGTTGCCGGGGAACTAAAATATTAAGAAAGCTCTATTTTTATTACTTTAGCCAATTTTTATTTTCCGAATTTATTTTTATTTTTAGTTTTAATTTTAATTTTGCTAAATTTTTCTTTCTTTTCCTAGCAGGTACCTCTAGTTTATGACTAGAAGGAACCCGATAGGACATTTAGAATACGATAGTGATATTGAAGCTACCGCTCGGAGAAATCGCAGAGAAATTAGGCGAGCCCTAAATTACAAAAAAGAAGAGCGAGAAGACGGATCCAATCCTACTGAACGGATGGACGAAAATAATCTTCCACCACAAGATGTGGCAGAAAATAATGCTCCGCGTACTATGTATGATTATGCTAAACCGCATTTAATGTAAGTTTAATCTAGTATTGTTAGGCCTGCTATAGCTGCTAATAATTTTGAATTAAAGCCTAAACACTATACAAATGATTCAACAGTTTTTTCAATTTGATGGTTTACAGGACGAAGATCCAAATACTCATATAGCCAACTTTTTAGAGTTCTGTGATACCTTTAAAATAAATGGCGTTTCTGATGATGCCATACGTGTTCGGTTATTTCCCTTTTCATTAAGGAATAAAGCCAAACAGTGGTTAAACTCGTTACCACGAGGGTCAATCACTACATGAGATCAAGTGACCGAAAAATTCTTATTAAAATATTTCCCACCGACCAACACGGCCAAATTACGCAATGATATATCTTCTTTTGTGCAGATGGATTTAGAGACATTATACGATGCATGGGAGAGATATAAGGATCTCTTGAGAAGGTGTCTCGCACCATGGTTTACCCTTGTGGCTCCAAGTCCAAACTTTCTATAGCGGTGTAAACCCTCAACGAGGAAACTAATCGACTCACCACGGTGGAACTCTGAATAATAAAACTCTCAAGCGACCTACGAATTTATAGAAGAGATGTGTTGAACAACTATCGATGGCAAGTTACAAGAACAAGGCCAACAAAAACAAAGCTAGGAGTTTACAACCTCAAGCAGTAATCATGCTATCAAATCAGGTAGAGTTGATGAATAAAAAGCTTGATAGTTTGTGTTCTTCGCAGTACACCCAATCATGCAAAGGCGACGCAAGTGGAACTATGGCTAATCCTCGAGTACCCACCCTACCAACCGGCACACGAGAGCTTAACAAATGAACTATATAGGTAATAATTTCAGATCAAATAATAACCCTTATAGTAACACTTATAATCCAGGTTAGAGGAACCACCCAAATTTTTCGTGGGGAGGACAAGGAAATCAAGGAAATCAAAGACAACAGCCTCCTCAAAATTTCCAAAATCAGCCTTATCCACAAGAGAAGAAGCCAAACCTTGAAGAGATATTAGCAAAATTCATGGCAGCTACTGAAGCCCATTGCCAAAAAACTGAGACAACACTTATTAACCAACAAGCATCGATTAAAGCAATCGAGAATCAAGTAGGGGAAGTCACTAAGTCAGTGGGATAGCTTGCCAAACTAATGTCCGAACGACAGCAAGGGCATCTACCAAGCAACACTGAGATTAATCCAAAGGAGCAAATCCAAGCCATAACAGCTCAAGAAAGTGAAGGATTAGACGAACCTAGTCCAATACAAGGAAACGAGGTAGAAAAAGGTAAAGTTGAGGTAACACAAGAAAAATCCAAACCGGTAATCAAGGAGTACCAACCTCGTATACCATATCTCGAAGCATTAACAAGAGACGACACAGAGGAACAGTTCAGTAAGTTTCTTAAACTTTTAAAGAAATTACATATTAACTTACCGTTACTTGAAGCTTTGTCACAAATGCCAGATTCTAGAAAATTTTTAAAAGAACTTTTGACGAACAAGCGAAGGATAGACGAGGCATCACACGTGGAACTAAACGCAATGTGCTCAGCAATCTTGCAGAATAAACTACCACGGAAATTAAAAGATCCAGGGAGTTTTACAATTCCATGCTTAATTGGTAGTTTATCTATTGATAATGCGTTAGCTGATCTAGGGGCAAGCATAAATGTCATGCCTTATAAATTATTTAAATAACTAGGTCTAGGGAAACCCAAGCAAACTAGGATGAGCATTCAATTAGCTGATAAAACTGTTAGAATTCCTAGGGGTATTATCGAAGATGTTCTTGTAAAAATTGACAAATTCATTTTCCCAGTAGATTTTGTTGTCTTAGACATGGATGAGGATAACTCGATCCCCTTAATTTTAGGAAGACCCTTTTTAGCAACTTCCAGAACTAAAATTGATATTGATGCAGGAGAACTCATACTTCGTGTAGGTAATGAGACGGTCACCCTCAAGGCTCTCGACTCAGCTAGAACATCGAGTAATCAAGGTGAGAACGTAAATTCTACTAATAACCATTCGGTTAATCCTTATTTTCAGGAAGCACCAAAGAATACAACTGAACCCAATCCTAAAACCCATGCCGACAAGGAAGTAGTCCATGAAGAACAAAGGATTCAGATCGATGATCTAGACGAGTGGAAAACACACTTCAAGGAAAAATTAGGGTTACACGACGAAGAACAGGAACCACACAAGGTAAAACCGAAGGATCCCCCAGAAGAGCTCATAGGAACAACAAACCACTTCAAAATAGGAGATCAAGTACTGTTAGATAAGGCAGATCCTCGAATATCTCCTCTAGACCCTAACACCAACAAAGAAATACCTTTTAGGGTAACCAGTGTTTTCCCACACGGAACAGTCGAGGTAAGTAATCCTATTTTTCATACTTTTACTATAAACAAATCTCGACTTACACTCTTTCACGAGGACACAAATGATAGCATGAGGAAGGACTTCTAACTCCTCAAACCACCCTGATGATGCAAATGAGAGGAGAGTCTAGCTTAAGACTATAAACGAGCGCTTCTCGGGAAACAACCCGAGCACTAACCCCATTAACTTTTATATTTCTTATTTATTCTATTTTACCCTTTCTTTATAGTATCTAGCTTTAAACTAACCAAAAAACACATATTTCCAGGCCACACGGCCTAGCACACGGTCGTGGCCGTGGCCGTGGCCGTGTGGAAGTACAGAATCTTCATACTGAAAATAGCAGAGAGGGTACAAGTCAGACAAGATCAAAACTGTGAGTCACGGACTCCAACCACCCCCATGGGCACCGACAGAATGCCACGACCGTGCGACGCGGCCGTGGACGACACTGACTTATAACAAACGGGCATGGCAATCTGTAAAACGGGCGTGGGTGAACCAACACACCTAGACACACGGCCGTGAGAGGCAGCCGTGTGAATCGACACGCCCATGGTACACGGGCGTGTGAATGTACCAGATTTGAAAATCTATTTAAACCACCCACCCCTCCCTCTCCTCACTTATATTCCCACCCTTCTTCCTACCTTACACCATTCTACACTCTTTATACTTTCTTTTCATTTTCCTTTTCTCTATAACCTTGAGCTACACCAAAACAATGCCAAAGAAGCGGAATAAGCCAAGCACAGTCTCCTTCACGGAGACCGATCTACATAAGTTCATGTCGGCCGCTTCAGTCACTCGCCAAGCCAAGGGTCTTTGAGACCAATTATCTGTTCTTTTATTTTTATCTTCTCATTTATTTTCCTTCTCTTTAACAATCTTATGCTCAATTTAGTTTATTTTATCTTAGTTTTTTGATTTTAGGTTCTAAAGGCTGCTAGGGAATCACCCCACGACCACCAACATATCCTCAGCCTTAGAAATCACATCCAACAATAAGGACTCCACGGTCCATCCATCTTTTCTTTTAATTTTAGTTTCATCTTTATTTTTCTCCACTTTAGCTTGCTTTTCCTTAAGTATTTAATTAGCATAGTTTTAATTATTATTAGTATATCCTGGCTAATCCTGCATGAGATACCCAATTTCTTCATCTAGCGCAGGATCGTCATCCAGACCAGCCCCTCCAACATATTTTCCACATCCCCCAAGGAATCCATCCAAAATTCAGAAAGTATTCTTTATCCCCATATCTTCTGATCTGAACATTACATTTATATTAACTATCTTTGTACATTGAGGGCAATGTACATCTTAAGTGTGGGGGGTGAACAACCTAAAAAGGTGCCTAATTTTTTTCATTATTCTCAAATTTCTAAAATTAGGTACCAAACTTTTTGCATTGTTCTCAAAATCCTGAATTTAGTCTTGTTTTTAAGTAATTTTCTCATATTACTAATTAGGATGAAATTTCCATGATTTATGATTTTTATTGATATGTTTTAGAGTAAGTCATTAATAATTGTGCATTGATGATTAAAATTGAAGAATACTAGAGAATCAAGCATGATAAGTCTATTTTTCAAAATTAAAATTTTCTAGGTTGTTGAACTAAATTTGAATATTACTTTGACGTTTGAAATTTACAAGGTTGATATAAAAAATACCCATAATTTTTGTGAGATTTTGAGCCTTATAGAGCATATATTCTTTTTCTTGCTCACTTTTTGATTATGAGTGTGTCAACATTGAACTTGCCTCGTTTATGCATATCGAGACCACACTTATGATTTGATATACAGAGATGATTAAGGCATTTAGGTTTTAACCCACTAACTCCATTAAAAAGCCTACCTTCACAATTAACCCCTAGTGAACCCCTTTTAATCCTAACAACCCTTTTTATTGATATAACCACTAATATTAACCCAAGAACCTTTGTATTTGTTATCACCATTCCTTTTGACTACCTTTTTGTCGAGACTTGATTTTGAGCAGTTACCTAACTATGTTCTATATTTTAGTTGTAAAAAGTTCTTTCCTATTATTATTTAGTTTGTTTTTAAAAAAAAATCAATCAAAGAATATTCAATATTAGTACGATGAAAGGCGAGCTTGTACAGTTAAAGTCTATTTATTGAAGAAGAAGCTCGTATTATTAGTTTAAAAGTTTCAATCCATTTTGTAATTATTCAGTTTACTGTTTCAAGTTAGGTAATTTATCAATTCAATCTCGATTCTAACCTTTTAATTCAGCCTTTATCCACACCTTAACCCTAGCCCCGTTACAACCCTATCAAAGACCTTTTGATTTGTACATCATCTCATATTATAGTGGTGGAGACTTGATTTTCAGGCAAGCCTATAGGATTAACTTTTCATGTCCGACTCTTGAGTGCCTAAATTTTGAACCTTAAACACTTTGAGTGATTTGAGTGGATCTTTTGTGAGGATGTCAAACCTTGTCGATTTCGAATTAAAGGTAATTATTTAGATAAGGGGAGACACCTATATTTTCGAGCTACAAAATCTATGACTTAGATTGTTTGAATTTTTAGAACTCTTTAAGTTGAATTATCCATGTATAAATTATCTATGAATTATGATAAAGCATTGTTGATAGGAATTATGAATTAAAGGTAATTATTTAGATAAGGGGAGACACCTTGTCGTTATTCTCTAAGTATCATACCTCTTTTCGGGATTTTAAGGTAAGGTAGTTTTCTCTAGATTTTCGTTACGTTAGATTATCGTATTCGTAATCTTAACCCTATGTTATGGATCAACAACCACATGTTACGATGGTAGCAAATCGATAAGGTCCTCGATGGAATCAAATATGGTTCAGCAAAGGAGGATTGGATCTCAGAAACCAATCCCTAAGTTTTAAAAAGCGAAGCGGTGTCGCTAGATTCGAGATTGGCCAAGAGGTTGTGGACCGGCATCGAACAAAATCTTAGACAGATAGCGATTTTAGCAAATTTTTACGACGATAGTGTCGACATAGAGAGTGTCGTCCTAACGGTAACCAGGTGTGTAACTTCTTACACCATTAGATTATATATATATATATATATGTATATGTAACATCCCCAAACCCGGCCCATTCACCACGACCGAATCTGGTTATGTTAGTGAAATTTATTTAACTTAGAGAAAAATTTAGTAAAACTTGTTAACTCAAAATCCATGTTCATTTAATATTGTATGAGAAAAACTTTGATATCACATAAATATTATAAAATGCCCCAAAAGTGAACTTTAATGAATATATATGACTAATTTTGAATAAATAATGTAATATCCCGGGTTAGGGGCTGTTTTGTTGTTGCATGTTATTGCATGTGTTTAGTGTGTTTGTGTGGCTATTTCGGTGTTTTAGGGGCTTAATTGTGGGCAAGGAGTATGCCTGAGTGTATGGGAAAATTTTGGTTTTGGGTGTTAAGTGAAGGGAGTTGAGGAAGCTGGGTTTTTTTAATTTATTTCGGTATTTCTTAGCACAAATGAAGAGTCGGCAAAGTGGCAAGGCATGCGTCACTTGGGAGCTTGTGTGGCGTCATCTTGTGTGAGGGAGGTCCAGGTGTTCGAGTGTGCAGAGTCCCCATTTTGTCACTTATTTTTGGACGGCATGGAGGAAGAGGTTGAGAGCAATTTGGATTCTACCTTGGACCAAGTCTTCACATTCAAATGGTGGGTGGAGAGTGGATTGAGGAGGAAGACTTGTTCAACTCATTTGAAATGGGTGGAGAGGAGTGTTTGGGGGATATGGCCGAATGTTGGGGAAGTGGGGAGTGTATGGCCTGGTTTTGGGAAGTGGGGAGTGTGTAGTGTCGAATTTCTTTTGGCAATTTTCTTAGTATTTTAGGTCACCATTTTGGGTAAACCGAATTCTCTCCTTTGATAATAGCCAACCTGAAACTTCATTTGTTTTCTCTCATTTTTCTTCTTGGAAACCGAAGTGCAAGCGCAAAGATGTGCTGAATTAGTTTTTCTTTTAGTTCTCTTAATAACCGAATGCCCTTTTGTGCCACCATTTCCACTTTGCTTTTATTTCTTTTCTTCTTGTGATTCCTTGGCCGAACCATACATCCTCCCCATCATTTCTTTTTCTTTATCATTTAGGTAAGTCAAGCCATCATCCTTTTCCTCTCATACATTCTCTTATTTCTTGAAAACATTTGAGCCGAATCTTCCCGCAACTTGTGGCCGATTTCTTCTTTTCTTGAACCACACTTCTTTGTTTTGCTTTCAAGTTTATAGCCGAATCCCTTGGTATTGCCGAAATTGCCTTCTATCACTTGTTCTTATTTTGGCGAATATCAACCCCTCCCTTTTCATTCTTTTCTTGCGCTTTCTTTCTTGGGTTAGGCCGAATCTCTCTCTCTCTTAGTAGATCTCTTTTGGCCGAATATCGGTGAAGGGTTGATCTGGGTTGGTTGTTCAATCATTGAACAAGGTAAGTGGGTGGCCGAATGGCCATTTTCCCCTCTCTTGTTCTCTATTGACTATGGTTTTAGTTATAGCCGATCTTGGGCATGTGTTGAATGGGGTTAATCTTTTTTGTGTTGCACCGCTTTTCTCGCTAGGGCCTTGGATTGTGGTGGTGATCGGGTGTAGTGATCAATTGAAGCCTTGATCGTGAGTGACCGATTGGTAAGTTAGGGGTAAGTAATTGGTATATTATTGTGAGTTCAATCCTTAGATTTCGGTTAAGTTAAAGGTGTTTGGTGATTAACTATTTGTCTTAATAGGGTGTGCCGATTGTTAAAGAATAACTACTGTTGGTTCGAGGTTTGGTAGGAAACCAAACCATCTGCAAGGTAAGGATTAAGCGATACACCCTTTGGTTTAATTGGTCATAGCCGAATGATCTTGGTTACTAACCCCTGGTTTGGCCGATTCTAGGAGCAAGTTGATCGAGGGTTTTAGACGGGGTCTTTGGGATTTAGACTTGCGATTTACCAGGTGTGTAAACTAACACACTATACTTAGTAATATTGTTATTAAACCTGTTTGCCTATTAAAAGCTATATGAAGATGACGGATTATTGGATACCCTGCAAGCGGGTATGTGTACATATCCGGGTAAGTCAAGATTGTTACCAGACATCGATGATCTATATGGTATCATGACTATGTATGTATGTGATATGGGGCATGATTCAAACATATTAGCATGATATGCATGACTTGTATGATATGCATGATTACATGAGTATGGTATGTTGATGGGTGATATGAGTGGAGGAGCATGATATTTTGTGCCGACGAGAGCACCCGGTGTTTTGGTAACACACCTTGTGACTACGGTCACCGGTGCTTTGGTAGCACATTTGTGTCTTTGGGACACCAGAGGTTGGGCACCTCATTGCGACTTGTCCCCGTGGTTAACACCACCGTGGGTTGGCCCCACATGAGATATGGGATCGTCGCTAGTGATTGGGTATCACACGATGGGTTGGCCCCATCATTCGATTATTGTGACTACGGCCACCAAGTGCTTTGGTAGCACATTTGTGTCTTTGGGACACCGGAGGTTGGGCACCTCATTGCGACTTGTCCCCGTGGTTAACACCACCGTGGGTTGGCCCCACTTTGAGATATGGGATCGTCCGCTAGTGATTGGGTATCACACGATGGGTTGGCCCCATCATTCGATTATCGTGACTACGGTCACGGTGCTTGGGTAGCACATTGTGTCTTTGGGACACCAGTGTTTTGGTAACACATTGTGACTATATGTCACTGTGGTTTGGCACCACCAAAGTGGTTTGGTACCACATGGGGTAGAAAAAGGAGATACGGATCGTTAGGATCGGGTTGCATTAATTATGTTGCTATGTATGATGTGTGTTAGCATGTTGTTTCATCGGGAGCGGGATTTATGCACTGAGTCACTCGACTCACCCTCTCCTTTGACATTTCGGGTGACTCGTGAGACGCGGACATGGAGCCGGGATGGACTCGGGTGCTCATGCCATGCTTGATAAAGTTTTACCTCAACACTAATATTTGGGTACTTTAGTTAAATTACTGTTATTTGGTTTTTAATTTGGATTTGTAAAAGGCCTTTAAATTTTGTTTTATGATGGGTATGTTTTAATTAGATTCTCAACCTGCTTAACAAATAACTTGGCATGAAATTTTACTAAAACTTGGAAAGACAACGTTTTCAAAATTATATCGCAATGTGTTTTAAATTATACCATCGGGTATCTCGCTATGTTTCGCTATTCAATAAACTCAAATGATTTTTTTAAAATCAAAACTCGATTTGCTACTAAGTCTAAAAGGGTTCAAAATGGCACTAAGAAACTATTGGAAGTACTAAATGAAATCAACTCGTTTTAACTTTATACTTGGATAAGTTTTCAAAAATCTAACCAAACAAGCCTACTCAACTTTCCTCAAATTCACTATGTTTTCACTCCACTTCTAAACGAAAAAAATCGGGTCACTCAAAGACGTTCTTCCCGTAACATACCAGATTAGGCGTGGTGTCTTGTCCGAGTTTGGGGTGTTACAATTGTGGTATCGAGCCAAGTTCAAAAGTTTCTACTGTGGGCCCGAGGCCCAAAATGTTTTCAAAAGATTGTTTTGTTAGTTTTTATTCTTAAAGTAAGGTTTGAAAGGCATGGCACCGAGTCTCCGGCACCAGTTCGCCCATGTAAGTACCCCGTACTATTGCTTGTGAATTGATTGGATGTGATATGATTTGATGAATAGCAATAGTATACTACTTTAGAGATTGAAACCGAGTAGGATTTTGTGAACTCATGAGAACAAATCCTCCTAAATATTCATAAGACTTGCTTTTTAACAAGTGAAATAAATCTTCGATGCATAAAAATTCTTAATCGACACGTAGAAAGATTAGTCATGAGCGCTAGAGGTGGACGTGGTCGTGGACGCAGGTCGTGGTAGGATGACCGCTTCGAGCCCGTAGGATCCGGGTCGTGGTTCGAAAATGAGATACCGGTTCGCCACCGGTGGAGGTGGTGAGTTTCAAGATCGGCCGGGGGACGCAGTTGTCACAGCGGCGATCGCGAGTGTTGGGAAAGAGTAGCTGGTGTTGGTGGTAATGCGGGGAGTTAGAAATGCATTTCGAGCGACTTCGGGCCAATGGGGCCGAATTCTTCCGAGGTGTTTCGGTGTTGCTCAAAGACGGCTGAATATTGGTTGAGGCGCATCGAGCGGATCATGGACGATCTGGACTGACACACCAAGAGAAGTCGAAGGGCATCGTGATCGCTTCTCCGGATGAGTCATATCGGTGGTGGCTCACGGTTCGAGACAAAGATGTGGTGCAGAGGATCTAACATGGGATTATTTCGTGGCCGCATATCAAAAGAAGTACATCGGAGCTAGTTATGTTGACTCCCAACGGAAGGCATTTTTGAGGCTTGTTCGGGGAGTAAATCATTTCGAGTATGAGGTCGAGTTCCTGAAAGCCGAGTAGGTATGCCAGGGCATTGTGGCCACCGAGCATGAGAGGTGTGTTCGTTTCGAGGATGGCCCGCGAGACGACTTGAGGTCGCTTGATCGCTCCTCGCAGGAGCGCGAGTTCATTGTCTTAGTTGAGAAGGCTAAGGTAGCCGAGGGGTTAAGGAGTCGTGAGACAAGGCATGGATGAGAAATAGACATAAGAGGAGCTTTGGGTCTTCGGGTCGTCGGGTAATCCGCATGAAGAGGGCGGACCGAGTGGGCCGAACCACTGCTAGGTTTGTTCTTCGCGAAGCGAGGACCGCCGCAGATGTGATCGGCGTGTGGGAAATCTCATTGGGGTGGTTCTTTGGATTTGGAGGAAAAGGTTGCTTTGAGTGTGGTTCTCTGGAGCACTGTGTGAGGGACCTGCCCGCGTAGGTTGGCCAGATTCGATCGAGAGGCAGGCCGTAATCGTTCAGAGGTAATGGACCGCCACCACGGAGGGGCCGTGGTAATGGCAGAGGTGGTAATGGTTACGGTTGGGGCCGTGGAGCAGGGCGAGAGGTGCGAGTAGCTCACGATGCTAGACACCTGGATTAGTGTATCTGCCGCGAGGCGCCGAGAGGAGGGCGACGCACCGGGACGTCATAACCGTGACGTTTTTGATTTTGGTTCTCTTTATACCGCTTTGATTGATGTGGGTTCAACGCACTCTTATGTTGCCGTAGTATAGTAGAGACCATGGATTTAGACTCAAATATCTTCTAGGCGGATGACCGTGATTAGCCCTCTAGGTCACTCTGTAGTAGTAGATAAACTGTTTAGAGAGGTACCCTTAGAACTCCAAGGGGTAGTGTTTGCTGCCGATCTGATGGAACCGCCGTTGGGGGAGTTCGATCGATTCTTGGGATGGATTGGTTGGTCAAGTACCAAGGCGAGGTTGGATTGCGCGCCAAGCGCATGGTTCTTAAGACGGTCGAGGTGAAGAGGTGGCTATGATAGGTAATAGGAGAGATTACTTATCAAATGTGGTATCCGCTTGGAAAGCAGCAGAAGATGGTCGAGGAAAGGCCGTGAAGCGTATGTAGTTCATGTGTATGCCTTGGAGGCTAAGGAGTCTCTTGTGGAGAAGGTTCGCACAGTTAAGGAGTTTATCGATGTTTTTCCGAGGAGCTTCTGTGTTTGCCGCCGGATCGCGAGGTGGAGTTCGGGATTGATCACATTCCGAATCGCGCCGATGTCTATTGCTCGTATAGGATGGCGCCAAAGGAGTTGGTGGAGCTTAAGGCTCGAGATCCGTGGAGTTATTGGATCGAGGTTTTATTAGGCCAAGTGTTTCGCCGTAAGTGCGCCGGTACTCTTTGTCAAGAAGAAAGATGGCACGATGCGGATGTGTATAGATCGCCTTGATTGAACAAGCCGACGATTAAAAACAAGTATCCGTTGCCACGGATAGATGATTTGTTTGATCATTTGAAGGGTGCTGCGGTATTTTGAAGATCGACTTGAGGTCCAGGTATCACCGATTAAAGGTTATGAGGCGGATATCCATAAAACAAACAAGCCGGACTCGGTATGGGCACTCACGAATTTCTCGTAATGCCATTCGGGTTGACTAACGCACCGCGCAGCGTTTATGGACATGATGAATAGGGTGTTTCAGCAATATCGGATCACTTTGTCGTGGTTTTCATAGACGACATCTTGGTGTACTCAGGACAGAGGAAGAGCATGATAAGCATTTGCGAGTGGTGTTGCGCAGATTTTGAGGAAAAGCAAACTCTATGCTAAGTTCGGTAAGTGTGAGTTCGGCTTAGAGAATTGACTTTCTTGGGTCATGTAGTGTGGTGAGGGATTCGAGTAGATCCTCGTAAGATTGAGGCGATTTTGGATTGAAGCCGCCTAAGTCGGTATTGAGATTCGGAGTTTCCGGTTTGGCGGATACTACCGAAGGTTTGTTGAGGGTTTTCGTTGATAGTGTGCCGATGACCAAGTTGCCGAGGAAAGAAGTTCCGTTTGTATGGACCGAGAAGCAACAGAAAGCTTCGACAAGTTAAAGAAGATTTTGACCGAGGCTCCTGGTTCTAATTCAACCCGAGGTGGTAAGGAATTCACGAGTCTATTGCGACGCGCGTCACATACGGGCTTAGGTTGTGTGCTGATGCAAGAAGGTAAGGTGGTGGCTTACGCTTCTCGGCAGCTGAGGCCACATGAGGTCAACTATCCGACGCATGACTTGGAGCTAGCGGCTGTGGTCTTCGCTTTAAAGATTTGGAGGCACTACTTATACGGGGAGAGATCGATAGTCTACACGCATCACAAGAGTCTGGAAGTATCTGGCGACTCGGAAGGATTTGAATTTGAGGCGGCGTAGATGGGTTGAGTTCTTTGAAAGATTACGATCGCTCGATTGAGTACCATCGGGCAAGGCTAACGTGGTGGCAGACGCGTTGAGCCGTAAGGTTGTTTCGGACTTAAGAGCGATGTTTGCCCATTTGAGTTTGTATGACGATGGGAGTATTCTGGCAGAGTTGCAGGTTAAGCCTACTTGGGTTGAGCAGATCAGAGAGAAACGCTTATTGGATGAGGTTACGAGTGCGCGAAGGTTGCAGTGCGAGACGGTGGTATGGATGGTTACACTGTCTTGTGACGCAGGTTCGTGTTTTCGAGGTAAGGCTTGTATGCCTAAAGATGTTGAGTCGAGGCAGAAGATTCTTCAGACACACATAGCGATCCTCATGCTATGCATCCCGGAGGTAGCAAGATGTATAGGGATCTTAGAGAGCGATTTTGGTGGCCTCGGCTTGAAGAAGGAGGTGACAGAGTTTGTTGGGAAGTGTCGACTTGTCGCCAGTCAAACGAACATCGCTTGCCGTCGGGTTTGCTTCACTGTGAAGATTCCTCGATGGAAGTGGGAAAGGATAACCATGGATTTCGTCAAATGTGGGTTACCGCTACGCCTAGCAAGAAAGATTCCGTTTGGGTAGTGGTGGATCGATCGACTAAATCAGCTCACTTTATTCCGGTGAGGTTGACTACTCACTTGGAAGCTAAGCGGCTGTATATTTCGAGAGATAGTGAGGTTGCACGGCGTGCGTGCGGTTTCGATAATCTCGGATAGGGATCCCGATTCACGTCAAGGTTCCGAAAGCACCGCATCGTGCCAGGTACTCGTTTGGATTTTAGCACGGCTTTTCACCCGCAAATCGACGGGCAATGAGAAAGGTCATTGGGATCTTAGAGGATATCTTTGAGAGGTTGTATCCCGGATTTCAGAGGTAGTTGGGAGGAGTTTCTACCATTATTGAGTTTGCCTACAACAACGAGCTACAAGCGAGCATTAAGATGGCACCGTATGAGGCGTTGTATGGTAGGAAATGTCGCTCACCTACGTGTTGGACGGAGTTAGGTGAACGTCGATTGTTGGGACCCGAGTTGGTCTTCGAGACCGAAGACAAGGTTAAGTCGATTCATCTCGATTGAAGGAAGCTTCGGACCGCAGCAGAAGTCTTATGCGCCGATCTTAAGCGAAGAGATATAGAGTTATTTGTGGGGATCGAGTGTTCTGAAGGTCTCGCCTTGGAAAAAGGTGTTGAGGTTCGGGAAGAAAGGCAAGCTAAGTCCGAGATTTATTGGACCGTATAAGGTATTGAGGCGAGTTGGACCCGATGGCGTATCAACTTGAGTTGCCGCAGAGTGAAGTCGATTCATGACGTTTTTCACGCTTCGATGCTTGGACGTTATCGCTCGATCCATCGCATGTAGTAGCGAGTGGAAGAGATCGAGGTAAATCCGATTTGACCATGGAGGAGGAACTCGTGCGATTCTTGATCGAGATGTGAAGGTTCTGCGTAAGAAGTCTGTGCCTTTGGTTAAGGTTCTTTGGCGGAATCATGGCGTAGAAGAAGCGACGTGGGAACCCGAGGATACGATGAGACAGCAATACCCGCAACTCTTCTGATCAGGTAATTTCGAGGTCGAAATTATTTTAAGGGGGGTAGAACTGTAATATCCCGGGTTAGGGGCTGTTTTGTTGTTGCATGTTATTGCATGTGTTTAGTGTGCTGTGTGGCTATTTCGGTGTTTTAGGGGCTTAATTGTGGGCAAGGAGTATGCCTGAGTGTATGGGAAAATTTTGGTTTTTGGGTGTTAAGTGAAGGGAGTTGAGGAAGCTGGGGTTTTTAATTTATTTCTGGTATTTCTTAGCACAAATGAAGAGCTGGCAAAGTGGCAAGGCATGCGTCACTTGGGAGCTTGGTGTGGCGTCATCTTCAGGTGAGGGAGGTCCAGTGTTCGAGCTGTAGAGTCCCCATTTTGTCACTTATTTTTGGACGGCATGGAGGAAGAGGTTGAGAGCAATTTGGATTCTACCTTGGACCAAGTCTTCACATTCAAATGGTGGGTGGAGAGTGGATTGAGGAGGAAGACTTGTTCAACTCATTTGAAATGGGTGGAGAGGAGTGTTTGGGGGGATATGGCCGAATGTTGGGGAAGTGGGGAGTGTATGGCCGGTTTTGGGAAGTGGGGAGTGTGTAGTGCCGAATTTCTTTTGGCAATTTTCTTAGTATTTTCGGTCACCATTTTGGGTAAACCGAATTCTCTCCTTTGATAATAGCCAACCGAAACTTCATTTGTTTTTCTCATTTTTCTTCTTGGAACAGAAAGTGCAAGCGGCATGTCTTTGAATTAGTTTTTTTCTTTTAGTTCTCTTAATAACCGAATGCCCTTTTGTGCCACCATTTCCACTTTGCTTTTATTTCTTTTCTTCTTGTGATTCCTTGGCCGAACCATACATCCTCCCCATCATTTCTTTTTCTTTATCATTTAGGTGTCAAGCCATCATCCTTTCCTCTCATACATTCTCTTATTTCTTGAAAACATTTGAGCCGAATCTTCCCCGCAACTTGTGGCGATTTCTCTTCTTTTCTTGAACCACACTTCTTTGTTTTGCTTTCAAGTTTATAGTCGAATCCCTTGGTATTGCCGAAATTGCCTTCTATCACTTGTTCTTATTTTGGCCGAATATCAACCCCTCCCTTTTTCATTCTTTTCTTGCGCTTTCTTTCTTGGGTTAGCCGAATCTCTCCTCTCTCTTAGTAGATCTCTTTGGCCGAATATCGGTGAAGGGTTGATCTGGGTTGGTTGTTCAATCATTGAACAAGGTAAGTGGGTGGCCGAATGGCCATTTTCCCCTCTCTTGTTCTCTATTGACTATGGTTTGGTTATAGCCGATCTTGGGCATGTGTTGAAGGGGGGTTAATCTTTTGTGTTGCATCGTTTTCTGCTAGGGCCTTGGATTGTGGTGGTGATCGGGGGTAGTGATCAATTGAAGCCTTGATCGTGAGTGACCGATTGGTAAGTTAGGGGTAAGTAATTGGTATATTATTGTGAGTTCAATCCTTAGATTTCGGTTAAGTTAAAGGTGTTTGGTGATTAACTATTTGTCTTAATAGGGTGTGCCGATTGTTAAAGAATAACTACTGTTGGTTCGAGGTTTGGTAGGAAACCAAACCATCTGCAAGGTAAGGATTAAGCGATACACCCTTTGGTTTAATTGGTCATAGCCGAATGATCTTGGTTACTAACCCCTGGTTTGGCCGATTCTAGGAGCAAGTTGATCGAGGGTTTTAGACGGGGTCTTTGGGATTTAGACTTGCGATTTACCAGGTGTGTAAACTAACACACTATACTTAGTAATATTGTTATTAAACCTGTTTGCCTATTAAAAGCTATGACAGTATGACGGATTATTGGATACCCCAAGCGGGGTATGTGTACATATCAAGGTAAGTCAAGATTGTTACCGAGACATCGATGATCTATATGGTATCATGACTATGTATGTATGTGATATGGGGCATGATTCAAACATATTAGCATGATATGCATGACTTGTATGATATGCATGATTACATGAGTATGGTATGTTGATGGGTGATATGAGTGGAGGAGCATGATATTTTGTGCCGACGAGCACGATGTTTTGGTAACACACCTTGTGACTACGGTCACAGTGCTTTGGTAGCACATTTGTGTCTTTGGGACACCGTGAGGTTGGGCACCTCATTGCGACTTGTCCCCCGTGGTTAACACCACTGCGTGGGTTGGCCCCACATGAGATATGGGATCGTCTGCTAGTGATTGGGTATCACACACGATGGGTTGGCCCCATCATTCGATTATTGTGACTACGGTCACCGATTGCTTTGGTAGCACATTTGTGTCTTTGGAACACCGGAGGTTGGGCACCTCATTGCGACTTGTCCCGTGGTTAACACCACCGTGGGTTGGCCCCACTTTGAGATATGGGATCGTCGCTAGTGATTGGGTATCACACGATGGGTTGGCCCCATCATTCGATTATCGTGACTACGGTCACGGTGCTTGGGTAGCACATTGTGTCTTTGGGACACCGGTGTTTTGGTAACACATTGTGACTATATGTCACGGTGGTTTGGCACCACCCGGTGGTTTGGTACCACATGGGGTAGAAAAAGGAGATACGGATGGTTAGGATCGGGTTGCATTAATTATGTTGCTATGTATGATTTGTGTTAGCATGTTGTTTCATCATCGGGAGCGGATTTATGCACTGAGTCACTCGACTCACCCTCTCCTTTGACATTTCAGGTGACTCGTAGACGCGGACATGGAGCCGGGATGGACTCGGGGTGCTCATGCCATGCTTGATAAAGTTTTACCTCAACACTAATATTTGGGTACTTTAGTTAAATTACTGTTATTTGGTTTTTAATTTGGATTTGTAAAAGGCCTTTAAATTTTGTTTTATGATGGGTATGTTTTAATTAGATTCTCAACCTGCTTAACAAATAACTTGGCATGAAATTTTACTAAAACTTGGAAAGACAACGTTTTCAAAATTATATCGCAATGTGTTTTAAATTATACCATCGGGTATCTCGCTATGTTTCGCTATTCAATAAACTCAAATGATTTTTTTAAAATCAAAACTCGATTTGCTACTAAGTCTAAAAGGGTTCAAAATGGCACTAAGAAACTATTGGAAGTACTAAATGAAATCAACTCGTTTTAACTTTATACTTGGATAAGTTTTCAAAAATCTAACCAAACAAGCCTACTCAACTTTCCTCAAATTCACTATGTTTTCACCCCACTTCTAAACGAAAAAAAATCTGGTCACTCAAAGACGTTCTTCCCCGTAACATACCAGATTCGGGCGTGGTGTCTTGTCCGAGTTTGGGGTGTTACAGCACCTAAATCACCATTACACTCGATTAATCCAACAAACGAGATTTTATTAATCTAAATCTAAATCAAACGCTTACCCTTAGTATCGTGAACGACCACGATTTGTCTATTTTCACCGGATGATGGTCCACAACCTGGTGGAAATTCCCAAACCGCCGATACCGCCCTTCTTTTGAACTTAGGAGTAGGAATTGAAAATCCACTCCTTTTGTCTCCTACAAACGCCTTTCCTTTCAAATCGGTTCCACTTGCCTCCATAGGAAAAATCTCGATTAGAAAATTACTATGAGAGAAAGTAGTTGTTTTAGTGATAGGAGTAGGCTTACCACTATTTCCGAAGGATCCACGAGTGAATAAGAACGAACGATCTAGTCCCTATAATAATCGATTAGCCAAACTTTCAATCCGATTAACAAAATAACCGAATAGCGAAATAGATCAAAATGAACCATAACAAACTTCTCACCTTAACATTGATAGATCTGATTTCCACCGTTTGAACTTATGACTACAGATGAATTATCAAGGATGTAAGATTCGGCTTCCTACTATAATACTACAACAAGAAGATGATCAAGATATGAGGGATTAGGAGGGAGTGATATTTTGATTTAAAACAAAGTGAAGTAACCGAATGATAATAGACATACATTCGGCTAAAGAAATGAAGATGAAAAGAATAAAATGAAATCACTTACCAATTCGGTTATTGGAGAGAAAAGGACAAGGAAAATTCAGTCACAAGGTAATGTTGATTTAAGAGATGAAAGAAAGGTTGAAGAAATAATCAAAAAGAAAAGAGAAGATGGAAAAGAGGTGTTTAGAGGTTTCGGCCAATACCAAAAGAGAAATGAACCAAAAGATGTGAGTGTTTCGACAACCAAAAGAGAATGAACAAAGATGGATTAAGGGTTACGGCATAGCAAGGGAACAAGATGAACAATGGCTAGAGTGATTCGGCCAAAACAAGAGAAAATATGCAAACTTTTGACTTTAGACTTTCGGTAAATGAGGGAAGAAGTTGGAAAAGAGAAAACTCAAAAATGCTAAATAGAAACTAGCCTTTCAAGCACCGAAATTGCAAAATGCCTAAAGGAAATTTGGCTACCAAGTTCCCCTCCCAAAATCGTGTATTTCCTATACCAAAAAGGTCTTGGTTGACCACAAACTCTTTCCAAAACACCTTCCACAAAATTGGCCAACATGTTCCCTTCTCTTTCCTTTTCTTTCATTTCTTTCCTTCTTTTTTCCCTTTATCTTCCTCCTTACCATATTCCTTAGCCTCCTTTCCATAAATAAAAAGTCTTCCTTACCTTAAATAGGACCATGGCCGACACTTGGGATAGGAGTACAAAAATAAATCCAAAATTTGCAAAAGATGGGATTTGAACCCCTTCCCTCCATGCTCTCCACTTGACGCCATAACCTCCTTGCCATATGCTTATTTATGCTAGCAAAATACGCACTTATTTCCTTAAAGCATTGATGCCACTTACCTTCTCCCCTTAAGGGCTTAAACACAAAATATTTTCTAAGGCCCAACTTAACCCCAAGCCTTCTTAGGACCCCTAAACATACACAATTAATATTTTTAACTAGCCTATCGCATGGTATAATGCAACACATAAAATTCTGAATTTCAGAATGTTACAATTCTACCCCCTTAAAGAAAATTTCGTTCTCGAAATTTACCTGATTAAAAGAGATGAGGGATGAGGATATTGTTGCCGAATTGTGTCCTCTGGCTCCCAAGTAGCTTCCTCTGACCCGTGATTGCTGTAACACCCCAAACCCGGCCCAAACACTACAACCGAATCTGGTATGTCACTTGAGTGATTTTGCAAAACATGTTGCATTTTGGAAAACGATCTCTGGGTTTAATCATTAATACCGAAAACATAATAATTTATTAAGTCATATAAGATATAAAGTTATAAATTGCCTTGATGAATTTTAATTAAAATCCAAAAAAAAAGAAACCTTGTACATGTCTTAGCTTAATTTTAATCATAAAAATAAAAATGTCTAATAATTAAACCCAACTTAAACCCAAAAACATAAATAATAGTCTAGTGGCCCAAGGCCTTATTACAACGAAATATAAAACCCACTTAAGACAAATTTCATAAAAATAAATAAGATAAAGTTTTTTTTTCGGAATCCTCAGTACTCTATCGCATGGCCACATTGCTCTCCTCTTCAGCCCGGTCCGATGCACTAAGTGCTACCTGAAATTGTTAAAATAATAGGGTGAGTCGCGAGACTCAGTGTGCAACCCACATGGACCATTAGATTTGGGCCTTAGCCCCACAGAACATATATCGAATATATTATAACGTAAATTATGCAAAGCCCAACCCAACTCCTAGGTTTCCAACCGCTACACACCACCCTTACCGCCAATCACACCATTGGGGATTTCTACAATCAACCCACACCGCTACACACCATCGATGGCGGTCATGCTGCAGATTAGCTACTCATCATCAAATCGTGAATGAGTCACCGGCCGAAATGGCATAAGCCACGAGAAGCGAGTTGTGACAGAGTCACAGGTGAAATGGCATAAGCCACGAGCAGAACACTTCCCCCTTTTCATCAATTACCCTACCCCGAGCATACATAGAAATTTACATGCAAAACATATCTTTTAATGAAACATTCTCTCAAGAATGGCGAAGCGAGAACTGATATTTAGCCTTTACCCTTCTCGGGTTTTCAAACGTTATGCCGGGATTTCGACATTTAATAGAGTATAGCTGATTTATTACACATATACATATATATATAAACAATCTAATGGTGTGAGAAGTTACACACCTGGTTACCGTTAGGACGACACTCTCTATGTCGACACTATCGAAAATTCGCTAAAAGCGCTATCTGTCTAAGATTTTGTTTGGATCTTTGGTCCACAACCTCATCGCCAATCCCGAATCACGACACCGCTCGCTTTTTAAACTTAGGGATTGGTTTTACAGATCCAATCCCCTCCTTTGCCTGAACCATATTTGATTCCATCGAGGGACCTTATCAGATGCTACCATCGTAACATGTGGTTGTTGATCCATAACATAGGGTTAAGATTACGAATACGATAATCTAACGTAACGAAAATCTAGAGAAAACTACCTTACCTTAAAATTCCGAAAAGAGGTATGATACTTAGAGACTAACGATTTTCGGCTTTTAGATCTAGACGATCAGGTCTCCTTCAAATCCCGGAATGCCGCCCAACATAGCACCATTAAACTATTAGTTTTTTGACTTTTGCCTTTCACGAACCAAAATAGAATATGAGATCTAACAGAAGTCGACACCTACCTTAGTATAGGGAATTCGGCTAGCACTTGGAGAGAAGATTCAGTAATGTCAAAAAAAAAAGATTTCAATGCCGGAAGAACTAATTCTCAACTAGGACGAATAAAGAAGAACTATGGAGATTTCAGCTTTTTAGAGAAATCGGCTCAAAGGGAAAAAGAATGGAGAAGAGGTTTCGGCTTTTGAAGAAATTGAAGAAAAGAAATTGGAGAGGGAGAGACTAAGAATTTCGGCACAATGGAAGGAGAAGAAATTAGGGTTTAAATGTCAGAATCAATGAGATATCCTCCCCTATTTATAGAAATTTCAGCACCTATTGTTCAAACCCGAAAACGCCCTTCCTGATAACTAAAAGTCAAGCTAAAAGAAAAGGGAAAATTTGGTACCCACATATACTAAAATAAATAAATAAATAAATAAATAGAATAAACCTACACTCCCTAATCAACTCAAACTTATCACTAATTAAATTCTTTTATTATCTTAAAAATTTATCCTCATCAAAAAGTCCTTTTATTTAGCCCAAAAATTCAATTTGAATTTCATTCAAATAGCTTCCCGAACAATGACCATCTTTTGGCATTTTGGTCCAATTCAAATACCTTCCCACGCCTTGACAAAATTTCAAGCTATTGCGCACAAGGCAACTCGAACCCGAGACCTCCAAGCACAACCACACGCTACCAGCCATTGCACCAAAACCATTCTTGTGATATATTTTGTTGTCAACTTCTTTTAAAGTATACTTTCCAGCGACCGAATCATCCAAAGAAATCCAAAAATATTAACCGACACCCAGATTCGAACCTCCGCCCTTTTCACTATGAGGCACGTCCCTTGCCACTGCGCCACCCGTTTCATTTGAGTCATAATTCCTTCCCAATTAATTATCAACCTTTATTCTGTGCTCCAGGTTTACTTAAAAAAAAACCAACATTTCATGCACAACGCGACTAGAACCTTGTTCCCCCTACTACTCCTAATGCCTTTGCCACTGGGCCAGGTGTTTCCTTGTGTCATGAAACAGCCCCAACTAATTATAAGGCCTAAACTCTGGCCTTCATACTATCATATGCGCAATAAAATTTTTTGCCATACCCAAGACTTGAACCTTTGACCTCCAACTTATTATCAACGCCCCAAGCCACCAGACCACCTACTTTTTTGTGATATCTTTTAACCCAACAATATTTTAAAAGCCTTATGACTACCACCAACCTCCCTAAAAAAAACAACATTTTTGCTAAAGCCCTAGATCGAGCCTAGGACTTTTCCAACACTACCAACCCTTCCTAAACCTCCCAAAAAAATTAAACTAAACATGCAATAATATTTTTTTTTAAAAGACAATGTCCATTCAAACTTTTCATGATAAAATAATTTATTTCTGTTTGAATAATATTTTTAAGAAAAATTAACTATTTAAATGCATTAGTGACATTATAAAATTAGAGGGACAAACTGTGTAAAAGTAAAGCATATAAATCAAATCCCCAAATTTTAGCATAATCTAGGGTCAATTAAAAATTGACCATTATCTTATTTTAGTATAAACCACATATTAATTTTTTTAGTACATTCAAATTATATATACTCATATTGTATATTAACGAAAATTTAACGATAGAAATTGATATTATAAAAAAATATAAGAACTAAATTATATTAAAATATAAAAATTAAATCGAGAATAATAGAAAAATTAATATTTCTAAATTATAACCGTTCATCACAATCGATAACATAAATAAAATAATTAATTATATGACAAGGACAAAGTTATGGAAAATATTTGATAAATTGATGCATAAATTGACTACATAGAGTTTAATATTATGCCACATTAAATTTTATTATAATTCAGTTAATATATTTAAAAAGGAGGAAAAATTAGTAAACAATAATTACAAGTTTTTTTTTAACGATAAAAATCCATTCTCTCGACACACGAACCCACTTATTCTAGGCCCAAATTCAGGGTGTTACAATTCTACTCTCCTTAAAGAAATTTCGTCCTCGAAATTTCCAACTAACTAGTAATCATAGTACCTAAGTCTCACTACCATGCTTTCGCTGCGCACTCTAATACTAAACCCAAAATAAACACTTAGTATTCTATGGTAGAGTACGCACTGGTATTCACATCTAGAGCGTCCTCGTCCCCTTGTACTCATGCTATCGGTCCGCGTTTATCTGATTAAAATTTTTATGAATTATTGGTTTTCTTCCACAGATTATCCACGAACAATCTTATGAAAAGTAATTTTAAGAGTGATTCTTTCGAATTCGAACCTATCTACAAGTTTCAGTCTCAAGTTTGTCTCCTAGTTCTAGGAAACACGTACATTCAATCATTTAATATCCACATACAAATAGCATCCACGAACTTACATTCATCACCTAAGGGTATTTTCATCATTTCACTACCCAGGGGTATTTCTGTAAATTATCTACAGGAGTATTTTCGTAATTTTCTGAAATAGGGTTCCTTGGTGATTTTGTGAAATTTGGAAATCCGGGGGTATATTGGTAATTGTACAAATCAGGGATATTTTGGTCACTTATAAATCAGGGGTAATTTAGTAATTTTACAAAATAGAATGGCTGGTCCCTTTGGGTTTTAAATTATTAATTTTGGCCCGTCAACAAATCCTCATGGCTAGGGTGAACAGTCCACGCACTGCAGGTAGGATTCCAATGAAGAGGAGGTGAGTCACTAGGACTCGCTTAAGTACCAAGCTCTTAGGATCCAATCCTAGACATGCGCATGCTGTTGTCACACCTAGTCTTGCGACTTGTTCACGAGTTTGTTTGGTTGGATTAAGTCTTATGCAATTGAGAGTTGTTTAACTAGGCCTAAGGTCCATCAAGCTCTAATTAAAATAATCTACGTCCCTTAAAGCCCATCAAGCCCACATATATATATATATATATAACACACAGCGAGTTCAGAATACTTACAGCGGACTTGGGTAGGAGACGCGAGTGCCATGCCGAGAAAACCCTCCTGTGTTATTTATAAACATGCATGTTTTCAAAAACCCATCTTTAGAAAAGCGTTTTGGTAGAAAAACCCAAAGCCGAGTTTTGAACACGGCTCGATACCAATCAGTAACACCTCAAACCCGGCCCAAACACTACAACCGGATCTGGTATGTCACTTGAGTGATTTTGCAAAACATGTTGCATTTTGGAAAACGATCTCTGGGTTTAATCATTAATACCGAAAACTTAATAATTTATTAAGTCATATAAGATATAAAGTTATAAATTGTCTTGATGAATTTTAATTAAAATCCAAAAAAAAAAAAGAAACCTTGTACATGTCTTAGCTTAATTTTAATCATAAAAATAAAAATGTCTAATAATTAAACCCAACTTAAACCCAAAAACATAAATAATAGTCTAGTGGCCCAAGGCCTTATTACAACGAAGTATAAAACCCACTTAAGACAAATTTCTTAAAAATAAATAAAATAAAGTCTTTTTTTTCGAAATCCTCAGTACTCTATCGCATGGCCACCTTGCTCTCCTCTCCAGCCCGGTCCGATGCATTAAGTGCCACCTGAAATTGTTAAAATAATAGGGTGAGTCGCGAGACTCAGTGTGCATCCCACATGCACCATTAGATTTGGGCCTTAGCCCGACAGAACATATATCAGAATATATTATAACAGAAATTATGCAAAGCCCAACCCAACTCTTAGGTTTCCAACCGCTACACACCACCCTTACCTGCCAATCACACCATTGGGGATTTCTATAATCAACCCACACCGCTACACACCATCGATGGTAGTCATGCTGCAGTTAGCTGCTCATCGTCAAATCGTGATGAGTCACCAGCGGTGAAATGGCATAAGCCACCAGAAAAGCGAGTTGTGACAGAGTCACCAGCTAAAATGGCATAAGCCACAGAAGCGAGTTGTGACAAAGTCACGGTGAAATGGCATAAGCCACGAGCGTAACACTTCCCCCTTTTCATCAATTACCCTACCACGAGCATACATAAAAATTTACATGCAAAACATATCTTTTTAACGAAACATTCATCGAAGAATGGCGAAAGCACTAACTCGATATTTAGCCTTTACCCTTCTCGGGTTTTCAAAGCGTTATCAAGGGATTTGGCATTTAACAGAGTATAGCGATTTATTACACATATACTTTGTAACACCCCTGGTTTAGGGGCTATGCATGTTGGGTATAATTCATGTTCTAGTAGGTTTTGGGTATGCTTGGATGTGTTTGAGAGGTGGTAAGAATGTTTGGACTCAAGGGAAGACTTTAGAAAATTTTGGATTTTTAAGTGCAAAAGGGAGCTTGGCGATGGGTGTCTTAAGAGAATTATTTGGGAGATTATGACACAAGAATTGGGCTGGTGGAGTGGCAAGGAGACGCCACTAAGAGCTTGGGGAGGTGACGTCTCGGAGTGCAAGGAAGGGGGCGGTGTTCGAGTGCTGAGTGCGAAGGCAGCACTTTGGCCTTTATTTTTTTTGGCGTCAGAAAGGTAAGAAGTTGGGTGGCTTTTGAATGCTTAAAAGGTGGAGAAGACTTGGTCATCTTTTTTTTAAATTTGGCTAGTTAGGTTTGACTTTTTCAAAGCATTTTGAATGGATGGAAGGGAGGTGTTTTAGGAGAGTTTTGAGGGATTTTTGTGGGAGGTTGGAGCTAGGCCGTATAGTATAAATAGGGGGAGGGGAGGTGCTCATTTTCATTCACCATTTGCTTTCTCCCTTACCAAAAAGTTCTTCCCTTTGTTTTTATTTATTTTCCCTTGTCCATTGCCGAAAGTTAGTCCAAGCAAACCCCTTTTTCATCTTATTTCTTTGTAGCCGAAAGAAAGTAGCAGAGAGGGCTTAACCTTTTATGAACCTATATATCCTCTCCCTTCTCACCTTTTTCTTTTAAACCTTACTTAAAGCTGTAGCCATCCATAGAAAACTACCATTGCTGAATATCCCAAACCATCTAAGGAGCCTTGCCGAATCTTTTGTTCTCCTATTTTCTCCATTTTGGTTACAAGTCCCTGAGCCGAACTTCCTGGTGGTGGTGGATTCTTGTTAGAGCAAAGGGTAGTGGTTAGCAAGGCCGATTGTAGGGAGAAGAGCCTATCTGGGAACCTTTTGTAAGTCCGTTAGTCTGCATGGGTGCGTAAGAAGTAGCATTTCGGGTTTTGGTATCATTTAGGTGCGTAATCATCGCACTATTTCTTGGTCTTTGGTTTGTTAAATGTGTTTACATATGCGTGATATGAATGATGGCGATTATAGTGGCTTGAATAGTGAGTTATTTATGATATATACATGATATGATAATCCACATGTGATGCTTACTCTTTAGTTAATCGACATGTTGAACTTATGCATGCATACATGGGATTTGGGCTTGACTCAATGGAGGAAGAAGTGTACACAGGATGTACGTGGTCTAATGTTAGCTCGGGCTACATTAGCGCTTGAGGGTTAGCTTTGTGCTACCTCAAGGAGGTGTTGGCTAGGTGCCCATCTCGGCGGTTGATTGCTATGTGCATCACCGTAGGCGGATTGCGATATTGTGATCACTTGGGTTGATCGGTGGCTGTCACCACGGCCTTGAGCAAATGAGCTTGCCAAGGTAAGATGTTATGGATCACAATGTGATCGTGGGGGTTTCCCACGGCCTTAGGCGGGAGTATGCTAAGGTTGGTGTACGGTTGGACAAAGGGTTGGGCTGAAATGCATTCTTGCATGATTTGTTACGAATATTGTGTGGGTATGGGCCAAGCCCATACGTGTGGAAATCGGTGTTTTGATTATGCATCGAGTCGGTGGACTCACTCTTTATTTTCTAACTATTTTGGGTGATGCGTAGATTGGTAGGGATCGGAGAGGACACGTGGTGGCCCATGCGAGAAAGAAGAGTTTTAATTTATTTATATTAAGTACTAGATCTTTTAAACATTGATGTTATAAGGCCCTTTGATTTTTATTTACTTTGGGAGTTATTTAATTATTATTTTAAATTATGTTTGGATTATATTAAATTACTAAGTGGAAACGAATTTATTTTGACAACTTATTTGTAACACCCCAAACTCGGACAAGACACCACGCCCGAATCTGGTATGTTACGGGGAAGAACGTCTTTGAGTGACCAGATTTTTTTTCGTTTAGAAGTGGGGTGAAAACATAGTGAATTTGAGGAAAGTTGAGTAGGCTTGTTTGGTTAGATTTTTGAAAACTTATCCAAGTATAAAGTTAAAACGAGTTGATTTCATTTAGTACTTCCAATAGTTTCTTAGTGCCATTTTGAACCCTTTTAGACTTAGTAGCAAATCGAGTTTTGATTTTAAAAAATCATTTGAGTTTATTGAATAGCGAAACATAGCGAGATACCCGATGGTATAATTTAAAACACATTGCGATATAATTTTGAAAACGTTGTCTTTCCAAGTTTTAGTAAAATTTCATGCCAAGTTATTTGTTAAGCGAGTTGAGAATCTAATTAAAACATACCCATCATAAAACAAAATTTAAAGGCCTTTTACAAATCCAATTAAAAAAAAACCAAATATGATAATTTAACTAAAGTACCCAAATATTAGTGTTGAGGTAAAACTTTATCAAGCATGGCATGAGCAGCACCCGAGTCCATCCCGGCTCCATGTCCGCGTCTACGAGTCACCTGAAATGTCAAAGGAGAGGGTGAGTCGAGTGACTCAGTGCATAAATCCCGCTCCCGATGAAACAACATGCTAACACACATCATACATAGCAACATAATTAATGCAACCCGATCCTAACCATCGCAGTATCTCCTTTTTCTACCCCATGTGGTACCAAACCACTTTGGTGGTGCCAAACCACTGGTGACATATAGTCACAATGTGTTACCAAAACACTGGTGTCCCAAAGACACAATGTGCTACCCAAGCACTGGTGACCGTAGTCACGATAATCGAATGATGGGGCCAACCCATCGTGTGATACCCAATCACTAGCAGACGATCCCATATCTCAAAGTGGGGCCAACCACGGTGGTGTTAACCAAGGGGACAAGTCGCAATGAGGTGCCCAACCTCCGGTGTCCCAAAGACACAAATGTGCTACCAAAGCACTTGGTGACCGTAGTCACAATAATCGAATGATGGGGCCAACCCATCGTGTGATACCCAATCACTAGCGCAGACGATCCCATATCTCATGTGGGGCCAACCCACGGTGGTGTTAACCACAGGGACAAGTCGCAATGAGGTGCCCAACCTCTGGTGTCCCAAAGACACAAATGTGCTACCAAAGCAATGGTGACCGTAGTCACAAGGTGTGTTACCAAAACACGGTGCTCGTCAAAGACAAAATATCATGCTCCCTCCACTCATATCACCCATCAACATACCATACTCATGTAATCATGCATATCATACAAGTCATGCATATCATGCTAATATGTTTGAATCATGCCCCATATCACATACATACATAGTCATGATACCATATAGATCATCGATCAATGGTAACAACATCGACTTACCGGATATGTACACATACCCCGCTTGGGGTATCCAATAATCGTCATCATCATCATAGCTTTTAATAGGCAAACAGGTTTAATAACAATATTACTAAGTATAGTGTGTTAGTTTACACACTGTAAATCGCAAGTCTAAATCCCAAAGACCCCGCCTAAAACCCTCGATCAACTTGCTCCTAGAATCGGCCAAACCAGGGGTTAGTAACCAAGATCATTCGGCTATGACCAATTAAACCAAAGGGTGTATCGCTTAATCCTTACCTTGCGGATGGTTTGGTTTCCTACCAAACCTCGAACCAACAAAGAGTTATTCTTTAACAATCGCACACCCTATTAAGACAAATAGTTAATCACCAAACACCTTTAACTTAACCGAAATCTAAGGATTGAACTCACAATAATATACCAATTACTTACCCCTAACTTACCAATCGGTCACTCCACGATCAAGGCTTCAATTGATGCACACACCCGATCACCACCACAATCCAAGGCCCTAGCAGGAAAAGCGGTGCAACACAAAAGATTAACCCCATTCAACACATGCCCAAGATCGGCTATAACCAAACCATAGTCAATAGAGAACAAGAGAGGGAAAATGGCCATTCGGCCACCCACTTACCTTGTTCAATGATTGAACAACCAACCAGCATCAACCCTTCACCGATATTCGGCAAAAGAGATCTACTAAGAGAGAGGAGAGATTCGCCTAACCCAAGAAAGAAAGCGCAAGAAAAGAATGAAAAAGGGAGGGGTTGATATTCGGCCAAAATAAGAACAAGTGATAGAAGGCAATTTCGGCAATACCAAGGGATTGGCTATAAACTTGAAAGCAAAACAAAGAAGTGTGGTTCAAGAAAAGAAGAGAAATCGGCCACAAGTTGCGGGAAGATTCGGCTCAAATGTTTTCAAGAAATAAGAGAATGTATGAGAGGAAAAGGATGATGGCTTTGACACCTAAATGATAAAGAAAAAGAAATGATGGGGAGGATGTATGGTTCGGCCAAGGAATCACAAGAAGAAAAGAAATAAAAGCAAAGTGGAAATGGTGGCACAAAAGGGCATTCGGTTATTAAGAGAACTAAAAGAAAAAACTAATTCAAAGACACATCTTGCTTGCACTTTTCGGTTTCCAAGAAGAAAAATGAGAGAAAACAAATGAAGTTTCGGTTGGCTATTATCAAAGGAGAGAATTCGGTTTACCCAAAATGGTGACCGAAAATACTAAGAAAATTGCCAAAAGAAATTCGCACTACACACTCCCCACTTCCCAAACCGGCCATACACTCCCCACTTCCCCAACATTCGGCCATATCCCCCCAAACACTCCTCTCCACCCATTTCAAATGAGTTGAACAAGTCTTCCTCCTCAATCCACTCTCCACCCACCATTTGAATGTGAAGACTTGGTCCAAGGTAGAATCCAAATTGCTCTCAACCTCTTCCTCCATGCCGTCCAAAAATAAGTGACAAAATGGGGACTCTACAGCTCGAACACTGGACCTCCCTCACCTGAAGATGACGCCACACCAAGCTCCCAAGTGACGCATGCCTTGCCACTTTGCCAGCTCTTCATTTGTGCTAAGAAATACCAGAAATAAATTAAAAAAAACCCCAGCTTCCTCAACTCCCTTCACTTAACACCCAAAAACCAAAATTTTCCCATACACTCAGGCATACTCCTTGCCCACAATTAAGCCCCTAAAACACCGAAATAGCCACACAGCACACTAAACACATGCAATAACATGCAACAACAAAACAGCCCCTAACCCGGGATATTACATTATTTATTCAAAATTAGTCATATATATTCATTAAAGTTCACTTTTGGGGCATTTTATAATATTTATGTGATATCAAAGTTTTTCTCATACAATATTAAATGAACATGGATTTTCAGAAGTTAACAAGTTTTACTAAATTTTTCTCTAAGTTAAATAAATTTCACTAACATAACCAGATTCGGTCGTGGTGAATGGGTCGGGTTTGGGGATGTTATATATATATATATATATATATAATCTAATGGTGTAAGAAGTTACACACACAGTTACCAAGAATTAGGACGACACTCTCTATGTCGACACTATCGTAAGTTTGCTAAAAGCGCTATCTGTCTAAGATTTTGTTGGATGCCGGTCCACAACCTCATCGGCCAATCTCGAGCTGCGCCTGACACCGCCGCTTTTTAAACTTAGGGATTGGTTTACTGGATCCAATCCCCTCCTTTACTGAACCATATTTGATTCCATCGAGGACCTTATCGGTTGCTACCATCGTAACATGTGGTTGTTGATCCATAACATAGGGTTAAGATTACGAATCACGATAATCTAACGAACGAAAATCTAGAGAAAACTACCTTACCTTAAAATCCTAAAAGAGGTATGATACTTAGAGAATAACGATTTTCGGCTTTTAGATCTAGACGATCAGGTCTCCTTCAAATCCCGGAATGCCGCCCAACATAGCACCATTAAACTATTAGTTTTTCGAATTTTGCCTTTCAAGAACCGAAATAGAATATGAGCTCTAATGAGTTTCGACACTTACCTTAGTATAGGGAATTCGGCTAGCACTTGGAGAGAAGATTTAGTAATGTCAAAGAAAAATATTTAAATGCCGGAAGAACTAATTCTCAACTAGGATGAATAAAGAAAAACTATGGAGATTTCGACTTTTTAGAGAAATCGGCTCAAAGGGAAAAAGAATGGAGAAGAGGTTTCGGCTTTTGAAGAAATTGAAGAAAAGAAATTGAAGAGGGAGAGACTAAGAATTTCGGCACAATGGAAGGAGAAGAAATTAGGGTCTAATGTCAGAATCAATGAGATATCCTCCCCTATTTATAGAAATTTCGGCACCTATTGTTCAAACCCAAAAACGCCCTTCCTGATAACTAAAAGTCAAGCTAAAAGAAAAGGGAAAATTCGGTACCCACATATACTAAAATAAATAAATAAATAAATAAATAGAATAAACCTACACTCCCTAATCAACTCAAACTTATCACTAATTAAATTCCTTTATTATCTTAAAAATTTATCCTCATCAAAAAGTCCTTTTATTTAGCCCAAAAATTCAATTTGAATTTCATTCAAATAGCTTCCGAACAATGACCATCTTTTGGCATTTTGGTCCAATTCAAATACCTTTCCACGCCAAAGACAAAATTTCAAGCTATTTGCGCACAAGGCAACTCGAACCCGAGACCTCCAAGCACAACCACACGCTACGTACCACTCGCACTGAACCATTCTTGTGATATATTCCGTTGTCAACTTCTTTTTAAAGTATACTTTCCAATGACAAGAATCATCCAAAGAAATCCAAAAATATTAACCGACACTCAGATTCGAACCTCCGCCCTTTTCACTAAGAGGCACGTCCCTTGCCACTGCGCCACCCGTTTCATTTGAGTCATAATTCCTTCCCAATTAATTATCGACCTTTATTCCGTGCTCCAGGTTTATTTAAAAAAAACCCAACATTTCTCGCACAACGCGACTAGAACCTTGTTTCCCCTACTACTCCTAATGCCTTTGCCACTGGGCCAGGCGTTTCCTTGTGTCATGAAACAGCCCCAACTAATTATAAGGCCTAAACTCTGGCCTTCATACTATCATATGCGCAATAAAATTTTTTGACATACCCAAGACTTGAAACTTTGACCTCCAACTTATTCACAACGCCTCAAGCCACTAGACCACCTACTTCTTTGTGATATCTTTTAACCCAACAATATTTTAAAAGCCTTATGACTACCACCAACCTCCCTAAAAAAAACAACATTTTTGCTAAAGCCCTAGATCGAGCCTAGGACTTTTCCAACACTACCAACCCTTCCTAAACCTCCCAAAAAAATTAAACTAAACATGCAATAATATTTTTTTTTAAAAGACAATGTCCATTCAAACTTTTCATGATAAAATAATTTATTTCTGTTTGAATAATATTTTTAAGAAAAATTAACTATTTAAATGCATTAGTGACATTATAAAAGTAGAGGGACAAACTGTGTAAAAGTAAAGCATATAAATCAAATCCCCAAATTTTAGCATAATCTAGGGGTCAATTAAAAATTGACCATTATCTTATTTTAGTATAAACCACATATTAATTTTTTTTAGTACATTCAAATTATATATACTCATATTGTATGTTAACGAAAATTTAACGATAGAAATTGATATTATAAAAAAATATAAGAACTAAATTATATTAAAATATAAAAATTAAATCGAGAATAATAGAAAAATTAATATTTCTAAATTATAACTTCGTTCATCACACTGATAACATAAATAAAATAATTAATTATATGACAAGGACAAAGTTATGGAAAATATTTGATAAATTGATGCATAAATTGACTACATAGAGTTTAATATTATGCCACATTAAATTTTATTATAATTCAGTTAATATATTTAAAAAGGAGGAAAAATTAGTAAACAATAATTACAAGTTTTTTTTTTTTAACGATAAAAATCCATTCTCTCGACACACGAACCCACTTATTCTAGGCCCAAATTCAGGGTGTTACAATTACGCCATAAAAATTTGACTAACGGAACTGACTTCCTTCTCAGCACTTTAGTATCCCGATCTAAAATCTGCACTGGCTCTTCTTCAAATGACAAGTCAGGTCTTATCTCAACTTCCTCCACTGGTACAATATGAGATGGATCCGAGCGATAACGCCTTAACATCGAGACATGGAATACACTATGTATCTGACTTAACTCCGGAGGTAACTCCAGCTAATAAGCCACTGGCCCAACACGCTTCAGTACACGGTATGGTCCGATAAATCTAGGGCTCAACTTGCCTTTCCGCCCAAATCTTAAGATCTTCTTCCAAGGTGAGACCTTCTGAAAGACTTGATCTCCCACCGTAAACTCTATATCCTTACGCATCAGATCCGCGTACAATTTCTGTCTGTCTGAAGCTTCTTTTAACCGTGCCCGAATTACCTTAACTTTTTTCTCCGCCTCCGAAATCAACTTAGGACCCAAAAGTTGTCGCTCTCCTAACTCAATCCAGCAAGTAGGAGTACGACACCTACTGTAACACCCCAAACCCGGTCAACACACCACGACCGAATCTGGCATGTTACGGAGTGAAAACGTTTTGAGTAAAACAAGTTTGCCGATTTATTTCTATTGAAAACTCCTTTACCGTTTAAAAGGTTAGAAAACCCCGTGTAGAGTATAGTTGAAATCGTTTTTGGTTGCTTTAAAACCTGGAAAAACCCTCTTTTGTTGGAAATCCATTTGTTGTTTATAGTTTTGGAAAACCTTTCGATACTTATTAAAAACCAAGTGAGTTAAGCATAGTCGAGTTAAGAACCATTTGTGTTTGGAGTTGTTTTAAGAAATTAAATTTGAAAATCACTTAGGTTAGTTTGTTATCATCTTGTGTAGATTATTACCTGATGGTAAGGTTTGAAAACCCGGAAGAAATATAATTTTGAAAATGTTGCTTTTTACCGGTTATTTAAGCAAATCAAATTATTAAGCACATGCATAATATAATCAAAATAAAAGCAAGTATATAAAAAAAACCCAAAATAATACTTAGCGGCCTTATTACAAAACCAAAACCAAATTTAAAGTAAATAAATAAAAACCGAAATTTTAATTTAAAGTCAAAACCCAAAAATAAGTAGCATGGCCACCTCGAGTCCTCCCCGGCTCCAAATCCGCGATCTAAGCCTCATCTGCAAAACATAGGGGAAGGGGTGAGTCACCGAGACTCAGTGTATAAATCCCCAACCCGATAGTGCAGGCACTTACGCAAATCACCAGTAAAACATGCAAATCATGCAACCCCAAAACCTAACCATCCGATCTCCTTTATCTACCCGTGTGGTCAAAACCACCGGTGGTCAAAACCACCGTGACCGAAGTCACAAATATATAAGTGTGGTCAAAACCACTGGTGACCGTAGTCACAAATCAAGTGATGGGGCCAACCCATCGTGTGGTCAAAACCACAGATGACAATCCCGTAATCAATCATGTAGGGCAAACCCACTGTGGTACCAAACCACTGGGACGAGTCACAATATCCATATGTGGTCAAAACCACTGGTGACCGTAGTCACAAATATCATAAATGTGGTCAAAACCACTGGTGGTCAAAACCACTGGGACTTAGTCACAAATAATAGTATCAAAGCGGGGCCAACCCGCCGTGTGGTCAAAACCACTGGTGACAATCCAAATCATTCTTCCCCCTCCTCTCAACAATCCCATCATCATGTCCATATCAATCGTGGCATAATATCATGTTATGATGCAAATAACTCATGGCATAGCATTATACAGTGACATGACAACACATATATCGAAATCCATATATCAGGGGACTTACTCGGAGTCCACGCTCATGCCCACAAGGCAAAATTACCGGTTTAAATGGCTATTCAGCTTTTACAATAAACACAATAAACATATAACACTAATGAAGTGTGTAAGCGTTACACACCTGACTATTCGTAGATCTAAGCGAAATCCCAAAACTACGGGAAACTAACGAGATCCCAAAACGTTTGCCTTCCCCCCTTTCCTTAACGCCGATTTGGTTTCCAACCAAATCCCGAAGCTACGTGATGAACCTCCCTTTACAATCGGCCAAGCACTAGCACAAAGATAATTAGCCTTCGGCTTTTGAAAGAATAGGAAACAGATCTGAAACGTTAGAACCCTTACCTAGATCGGCAATCAAATCCCGAAGATCCACTGACTCAGGTTGCACTCCTCCCTACAATCGGCCAAGTACCACTATCATTGGCCTAAGGCTTCGTTATTAATCACAACAAGAAATGTCGAACCCGTAGAACACTTACCCCCTTACCTTCGACGACTTGATTCGGCCACCAATCTCCAAAGTTGGCACCCTAATGATGTTAGGGATTTCGGCTACCAATATAGAACAAGAAGAGTTTAAGATTTGGATCTATAACAAATGGAGAAATAGAAGAGAAGTGGGATTTCGGCATTAACCCAAATCAATCAAGAAAAGAAGAAGAAGTTACTTACCAGGAGATTCGACTATAACCCCATAAGAAAGAGATAGATTTGGCCCTTCAAGGAGGATTAGAACACGTGAGAAGAGAAGAAAATGAGGCTAAGGGTATTCGGCCAAAATACTTGATGAAAACGAAAGAGAACAACAACAAGGCTTTCGGCTTTTGAAGATGGAAGAGATGGAGAAGAAAATAGAACCAAGATTCGGCAAAGAAGAGAAAACGCAACTCAGAAAAAGGGTTAGGGAGTTTCGGCTAACCAAAGAATGAAGAGATAGAAGAAAAGAAGGGATGGGGATATGGTTTTGACTAGCAATGTTTGAACCAAAGAAGAGAAGATGATGGATATATGGTTTGGCTTTTCAAGAAAATGGCAAGGGTGGTTCGGCCAAGCACCAAGAATGCGAAAAGAAAACCAAAGTGAGAAGGAAAGCAAGAGGGGTTTGACATGACTCAAACTCAAGAGAAAAGGACTCTCCCCACTTGCCGAAATATTCCCTAAAACCACCATAGACATTCGACACACCCCCTTCCCAAGCGCCAAAACTGATTACTCCTCCTCCCCACAGTCCAACTTTCGGCCAACACTAAGTCTCCCTTAGCCAATTCCTCAAAATCCTCCTAACCCCTCATTCAAATGAGTTTGAAAGGTTCAAACTCCTAAATTTCCTCACCTTCATCTGTTCAAATCTGTTTGACTCCTTCTATCCTTATCTTCCAGAGTCCATCCTGAGCACACCACTTCCTCAGCTTGGCGTCAAAATAATAAGCAGAAAATGAGATTTCTGCTGCTCGAACCTGAGCTCCCCCTTCCCTGCATGTGGCATCACCTTCCTGGTACCTTAGTGGCGCCTCCTTTGCCACTTTACCACTAGGTTTTTTGTGTCTAAACCCTCCGACAATTTCTTTTAACCCCTAACTTCCTTAGCTTCCTCTCTCTAAGCACTAAAACAAAAATTTTAGCCATGACTCAGGCCTAACCCGAGGTCATGCTTGGACCCCAAAACATGCTAAACTAGCACAGTAGGCACAATAACACATGTGAACACACAAAATACAGAGACCCCGATTTAAGGATATTACACCTATGATCATACAATGCCTCATAAGGTGCCATCTGGATACTGGATTGATAGTTGTTGTTGTATACAAACTCTGCCAATGGTAGAAAATCTTCCCAACTACCCCTGAATTCGATCACAGAGCCTCTTAACATGTCTTCTAAAATCTGGATTACTCTCTCCGACTGACCATCAATCTGCGGATGAAATGCCGTGCTGAAATTTAGTCTTGTACCCAAAGCTTCATGTAGAGCCTTCCAAAACCGTGATGTAAACCTAGGATCCCTGTCTAATATGATAGACACTGGTATCCCATGCAACCTCACGATCTCTGCTACATACAACTTGGCCAACTTCTGCAATGACTAATCCGTACGAACATGTAAGAAATGAGCAGTCTTCGTTAACCGATCCACTATCACCCATACGAAATCTTTATTAGTAGGCATTAAAGGTAACCCACTAACAAAGTCCATCGTTATCCTTTCCCATTTCCATAATGGGATTTTCACCGGTTGTAGTAACCTTGACGGCAGTTGATGTTCTGCCTTCACTTGCTGACATGTCAAGCACTTGCTCACGAAGTTGGTAACCTCCTGTTTCAACCATGGCCACCAATACTGCTCACGGAGGTCTCGGTACATTTTGTTTCCTCTGGGGTGCATAGCATATGGGCTACTATGTGCCTCACGCAGAATCATTTGCCTTAATTCCGAATCCCTGGGCATACAAACTCTTCCGCGAAAACACAATACTCCATCACTATTCAACCCAAAATCCCCTATCTCACCACCTTCCACTTGTTGAAGCCGAGAACTCAATCTTTCATCTGACAACTGCTTTTCCTTAATCTGATTTACCCATGCAAGCTTCACTTGAAGTTCGGCTAAAAGGCTACCATCTTCATAAAGGCTAAGATGAGCAAACATTGCTCTCAAATCCGATATCACCTTACGACTCAACGCATCTGCCACTACGTTAGCTTTTCCTGGATGATACTCGATTGAGAAGTCATAATCTTTCAACAGTTCTATCCACCTCCGCTGTCTTAAGTTCAACTCCTTCTGGGTAAGGAGGTACTTCAGACTCTTATGATCCGTATAGATAATTGACTTCTCCCCGCATGATAGTGTCTCCAAATCTTCAAAGCAAACACCACTGCGGCTAACTCCAAATCATGAGTGGGATAGTTTATCTCATGCGGCCTTAATTGACGAGATCGTAAGCCACCACTTTTCCCCTTGCATCGACACACAACCCAAGCCCGTGTGTGACGCATCACAATAAACAATAAACTCCTTACCAACCTCGAGTTGAATCAATCATGGCGCTTCGCCGAATCTTCTTCAATTTCTCAAAGCTCTCTTGTCGCTTATCGACCACACAAACGACACTCCCTTACGCAGCGGCTTAGTTAGAGTGCGGCAATCAACGAAAAACCCTCAACAAAATGCTGTAATACCCCGGTAAGCCTAGAAAACTCCAAATTTCTCGCCATCGACTTGGGGTTTCAGTCCAACACTGACCTCGACCTTCCGGGGATCAACTCTAATTCCTTCAGCAGACACTACATGCCCCTAAAATGTTACTTCTCTCAGCCAAAATTCACACTTACTTAATTTGGCATACAACTGCTTCTCCCTTAATATCTGCAATACTACCCGTAGATGCGAATCATGCTCTTCTTCAGTCTTTGAGTACACCAAAATTTCATCTATGAACACCACCACAAACCGGTCTAGATAGGGTTGGAAGACTCGGTTCATCATGTCCATAAATGCAGCTGGTGCATTAGTCAACCCAAACGGCATCACCAAAAACTCGTAATGCTCATATCGAGTTCGAAACGCAGTCTTATGAATATCCGCATCCTTGACTTTTAACTGATGATACCCCGATCTCAAATCTATCTTCGAGAAAATCGAAGCTCCTCGTAGCTGATCAAACAGATCATCGATCCTCGGTAACGGATACTTATTCTTGATCGTCAACTTATTCAACTGTCTATAATCGATGCACATACGCATCAACCCGTCCTTTTTCTTAACGAACAAGACCAGCGCTCCCCACGGTGATACACTTGGTTGAATAAATCCACAATCCAAAAACTCCTGAATTTGAGCCTTAAGCTCCGCTAACTCCTTCGGCGCCATTCTATAAGGAGCAATGGACACTAGAGCCGTCCCTGGCAACAGCTCAATGCCAAACTCCACCTCTCGATCCGGAGGTAATCCTGGAAGCTACTTGGGAAAAACATCTGAAAACTCTTTCACCGTTCTAACACTCTCTACCGATAATTCTTTGGCATCCAAAGCACCGATAAAGGCTAGGAATGCTCCACACCCTTTCCGCACCAACTTTTCTGCCTTTAAAGCAGATACCACATTAGACAGATAGTTTCGTCTTTCACTTATAACCATCACTTCCTTATCCTCTGAAGTTCTTAGTACCATCTACTTCGCAGCACAATCCAAGTTCGCACGGTGTTTAACCAGCCAATCCATGCCCAAAATAAGATCGAACTCGCCAAATGGCAGTTCCATCAAATCTGTCAGAAATACTTCCCCTTGAACTTCTAAGGGCACATCCCTAAACAACTTATTTACTACCACTAACTGTCCTAAAGGGCTAATCACAGTTGTTTCCCTAGCAGTAATCTCAGATCTAATATTCAAAGTTCCAGACACAGCACAAGCAACATACGAATGGGTGGATCCAATATCTATCAAAGCAAGAATGGTACATCGGCTATGAAAAGCGCATCGGTTATGACGTCCGATGCATCACCGTCCTCTCGACGTCGACCCCATAGACCAACCACGGCCGCCTCGCTTCGTGTTACCCTATTACGGTACCTCTTCCGGTGCACCCGACCTCGCCCTACGCCATTACCACCTCGACTGGCCCACGGCCTCTCTGCGGCTTCTTTGGCGCCTCATTGGTGTGCAAATGCATTACGAGTCACCGAGTGCGAGCAAGCTCTCGAGGGCAATCCTTAAACCGATGATCTTTGAAACCACATCTGAAACAACCACCGGTTCTCTTCCAGCATTCGCCTGAGTGAAGTTTCCCATAATCCACACAAGGCTGTAACTGATTAGTAGTAGCTTAAACTCTTACCCGAGCTGACTCATCATTTCTGGGCCTTTTCTGAAACCCTCTAGCAGGACCTGAGTACCCAGAGTCTCTCTTGTTCCTGCCCCTATCCTTGTCTCGGTTTTGCCACTCCAAGTGCTTAACCTCATCAGCTATTTTAGCTTTTTCCACAAGTGTAGTAAAATTCCTCTACTTCTATGGGGCTATCAGTACCCGCAACTCATCACGCAATCCATCCTCAAAATGAACACAGCACTCGTAATCAGTCGGCACTATACCTCGGGCATACCAACTCAGACGCAGAAACTCTGCCTCATATGCTGCCACAGATTTACCTCCTTGGACCAGATTCAGGAATTCCTTCCTTCGGGCATCTACATAGCTAGCCCCGACAAACTTCCCCTGGAATGCTGTCTTAAAGAATTCCCAGGTAATATGATCAGCCTGAGTGCCTTCCCGAACAGTGAGCCACACTGATACGCCTCATCTCTTAGCAATGACACAGCTCTTTTCAACTTCTGCTCAGCGGTGCAATCCAGGTCGTCCATAATCCGCTCCACTGCCTCAAGCCAGTATTCCGCTACATTAGGGGCTACACCCAAAATATCCCTAAAAACTTCAGCCCCATTCGATCTGAGTCGTTCGGATATCGACCCACGAGCTGCCGACCCAGTTCTTGCCCCAGCAACCCTTTTTAGGACTCGCAACATTGCTTGTGACAGAGCGTCCTCATCTCTCATTCGATCATGTGACCTAGCTTCAGTCACTGGTGACGCAGGGGCATCCATTTCTGGCATATGTCTCAATGCCTCGGATACAACTCTAGCACCTCGGCCTCTACCTCAGCCACGTCTACCGCGTCCACGTCCTCTAGTGCTCATATTCACTAATGTCGATTTAATCTGATTACAAGTCTTATGAATCAGTATACTATTCAATGTTTATTAAACAATGTTTTATGGAGTATAGAAAGTAAAGTCATTTTCGCAAAACGTATCCTAAGGTCTCAATCTCTATAGTTTCAGCTCCTAAAGCTAAAAGTTCTAGAGTATTTCTACAGTCATACCACAATAATCATAAAATGAGAACATAAACTTACTTGACTTGGTGCCGGATACCCGTGGTGCCATACTTCCTTTAGATCAAAATTTTAAACAGCTTTGGAAAATGCTTTTGAACCCAAACCACAGCCGAGTTTTGTAATCGGGCTCTGATACCATAAAATGTAACACCCCAAACCCGGCCCATATGTTACGACCAGATCTGACATGTCACCTAAGGAAGACGTGTAAAAACCTTGTAATTCGTACTAAAATAGGTATTATTTGGTTATGGTTAAGAAAACAAGTTTGGATATAAATTCTTGATAAAATGCAACTATTTATGAGAGGTTGATTGATGAATCAGAAATCGAGGTAGTGAACTTTAAAACCGTGACTTTTGAAAATGTCGTTGGTAATTTGAAAGAGAATTTGAGTTAAAATATTTGTACATATTTATATAAGAAAAACCTTTTGTTAATCAATTTTGGAAACCGTAATTTATGATTTTTAGAAAATTCCCAATTAAAACAAATCAAGCAAGATAATACTATGTCAAACATAAAGCATAAATAAAATATTCCAGAGGCCTTATTACAACTTAAAAACCCAAAATAGCAAAAATAATAAAGTAAACGTAAATAGAAATCTAAAGTTCAAAAACACCATTTTCAAGTATGGCTCCACCGAAAGTTATCCATGGCCCAAGTCCACCTCACTGAGCATTACCTGCAAGGGTTAAGGAAAAGGGGTGAGTTACTAGAATTTAGTGCATAATCCCCTTACCGTCATCCACTGAACCTGAATCCATTTAGCAATAACTTGGGCTTAAGCCCATTTACATAGCAATATAAAAATGATATGAATGTAACCCAACCCATCCATCCATCACACCCCCGACCACCAATCACACACTGTGGGATCAAGTCACCCACCCCCGCCGCTCACACCAATTCGCGCAGCAAGTTGCCATTTATAATATATTTGTTTATTGTGGCCAAGCCACCGAAATCATAAGTAATATTTTGTGGCAATGCCACCAGGCTACACTGCTCTTCATACAATTTTGCCCAACCCATGCGATATGTAACATGCAACATACATAATAAAACATAATAACCACATATATGTATAACAATCATTAATCCAATAATTTATTACGGTGCATCGGTCCATTATAGCACTTTATAATTCGGCCCATTAAGGCATTCTAGTAAATCGGCCCATAGGGGTATTTTCGTAAATCAACACTTTAAAGGCATTTAAGCAATTCGGCCCGTTAAGGCATTTTGATAAAAACGGCCCATTGAGGGTATTTTCGTAATTCTACAAATTAACTCCAATTTTGTCAAATCTTAGTATTAACAATTGTAACTCCCCAAACCCGGCCCAGAAGTTAGGCCCGAATCTGGCGTGTCACACAAAAAAAACTCGTTTGAAAATTTCAGCCTCTTTGTTAAAACCCAAAACATTTAAGCAATTTATTAACTACTTGAAAACGTAATTATCTTTAAAAACCTTTTTGGTGGCAAAAGCATATTTGAGATAAACAATTTACAAAAATGTGATGTTAGAAATAGAGTTACAGAAGTATTCTGAAATCGTTTCGGAAACGTAGATAAAATACAAATATTTTTGAGAGATTGATTGATGAATCAACAATCAAGGTAGTGAACTTAAACCGTGACTTTTGAAAATATTGTTTGATAGTTCGAGAAAATAACTTCCGTGTTAAAATATTTATAAAAGTTTATTATGAAATCCATTTGTTAATCGATTTTGGAAAACTTTTATTTAAGTTTTAGAAAAATTCTCATTTTAGACAATTTAAGCAAAATAATAAGTATATCAACTATAAAGCGATAATAAAATACTCCAGAGGCCTTATTACAACTTAAACCAAAATACCAAAATAATAAAATAAACGGAAATAGAAATTTAAAATTCAATAACACCATTTCTGAAGTATGGCCTCCACCGAGTCATCCATGGGCCCAAGTCCTCGTCACTGAGCATTACCTACAAGGGTTAAGAAAAAGAGGGGGTGAGTTACAAGAACTCAGTGTGAAATCCCCTTACCGTCATCCATTGGGCCTGAACCCATTTAGCAAAAATTTGGGCCTGAGCCCATAAAGCAGTATCTTGGGCCTAAGCCCTTTTATGCATAATAATGCATCAAATAATTCATATGAATGTAATGCAATCCCAAACCAACCTAATAATCCATCCGCTACACACCACCCGTACCAACCAACACACCTGTGGGGATCTTTTGTCAACCCACCCCGCCAACACACCAATCGCAGGCACTTAGCCATTTATATAATTCGCAGGCAAGATGCCATTTAATTCGAAGGCAAGATGCCATTTAATTCGCAGGCAAGATGCCATTAAAAAAATTTTTGGGGCTGAGCCACCAAATTTCACTTCCCCGATCATCAATATCCCAATCCCATGCAACTTATGTAAATGCAACATACATCATAAATCATAATATTTACAATATAACCACGATAATTAATAACTCAGAGATTTATTACAAACAATTTGGCCCATTAACACTTTACAAAATCGGCCCATTAGGGCATTATATCAAATCGGCCCGTTAAGGTAATATAACAAATTGGCCCGTTAAGGCAATATATCAAATCGGCCCATTATGGCAATCAATAAATTCGGCCCATTAAGGCAATATATCAAATTGGCCCATTAAGCAATATATCAAATCGGCCCATTAGGGCATTTTCGTAATTCAGCCCGTTAGGGGCATTTTCGTAATTCAGCCCGTTAGGGGCATAAAAATCGAAACTGTCCATCTGCGTCGTACTGACTAAATTGACTATAACTCGAGTTAGGAATCTCGAAATCTAAATCCGTAAATTTTTCTTGAAACTAGACTCATATATCTTCTTAGTACTGTTTTTCCAGAATTTTTGGCTTAACCATTTAGTACGGTTTATTCCTTAAAGTTTCCCTTGTTTCACTGTTCAACGATTCTGACCTCTCTTATCTTAATTTCAAATATCTCACTGTACGGTTTTCATATACTGTTCCCATTTGTTTCTATTGAAAATAGGTTCTCTAAGGAATCCATACATATAACTTATAACTCATAATTCACTTTGTAAGGTTTTATACGATTTTACCAACACAGATCAGGAAACCACGAAGTCATTCATAACCAGTCTCACTAAAATTAAGATATCTCAGAATATAAAATTCCTTTTCCATCTCCGTTTCTTCCATATAAAAATAGACACAGTAAGCTTTAATTCAATATCTTTTTTGCTTTCTAATTCTCTTTATCCTATTTTCTGTGATATTTCAAAATCACATCTCTGTTGCTGACCAAAAACTGTTTCATTGTAAACCATGGTTACCACTACGGACATACGCACGCCCAAGTGATCACGGATGCCGATTTTTGATTTTCTTCGGTATTTCGACCGAATCACAGAATATTTCATGCAAACTTTCAGAGAGGTATGAGATTACACACCATTTCAAGCATATATTCGGAAGGGTACGGGATTACACACCTTATTTGGATTTCCTTAAGAACCACTCTTCTTTGATCCTAGAACAATAGCAACCAAAAGTTAGCCTCGGATTTCCAAAAGATTCATACTCAACGCATTGCTTCCACTTGAATCACTTACCACTATATCCGTAGAATTTGCAAATAGAATATATCGAGTGATTTCGTCCCTAAAACATAATCGATTAGTCAAAACTTCAATCCGATTTGCAACATAGCCAAATAGAGATATAACGAAAAATCTGAAAATGAACCCCTTACCTTAATGATGATAGATCCGACTTCAATCGTTTGACTCAAGACTAGAGAGGGATCAACAAGAATGTCCTTTACGACTACACACTAGAACACTACGAAAGGAAAGATGATCATGCTTAGAGAGAATAGAAGAAATGATGTTTTCGGATAAGAAAACCATCCCAAGACAAGGGCACAAAATTCGGCATGGAGAAAAGAAAAATACAATGATAGAATAGAGTCTCTTACCGATCTGATTAAGAAGAGTTTTTTTTCCCACACGATGGTGAACGAAATGATGAAGGAATAGGATGATAATGGGTTCGGCTATCAAAGGGAAAAGAAGCAAAGATGCCTTGAGGGTTTCGGTCAAAACAAGAGAAAAGATGCTCTCTTTTTGGCTTTGGAGTTTCGCAAAGAGGAAAAATTGGAGAAAGCAAAAGACACCAAAATGCTGAGGAGAAAACAACTTCTTCAAGCACCAAAAATTTGCAAATTCCTATAGAAAATTCGGCTATCACAAACCCCCCTCCAAAACCATTATCATCTTTTTCAAAAGATGAACATTAACCAATTAAAATCTTTCCAAAACACCTTCCACACTATATGCCAACATGTTCCCTTATCCTTCCTTTTCTTTCATTTCTTTCCCCTCTTTTTCCCTTATCTTCCTCCTTACCATATTCTTTAGCCTCCCTTCCAAAATTAAAAAGTCTTCCATACCATATTAAAGCCTTGGCCGACACTTACTTTATTAGTACAAAAATTTAATCCAAAATATTTGCACTTGGTGGGATTTGAACCTCTTCCCTTAAAGTCCTTCATGTGGCATCATATCCTCTTTACCAATTGCTCATTTATGCAAGCAAATTACTCTCTTATTTCCATAAGCCTTGATGCCACTTACTATCTCTCCTTAAAGTGCTTAAACACAAAATTTTTCCTATAACTTAACTTGAACCCGGAACTTCCTAAAAACCTCGTAACTCTCCAAAATTACCTTCTTAATAAGTCAAACTTGAAATAATGCCGTTCTCAAATTCCCATAAATTTTAAAACGCTTCCACGCTCAAGGTCCAATGGGCCCAATAGGTCCAATTCTACTAGGCCCAATTTTGGGATGTTACAATTCTACCCCCTTAAAGAAATTTCGTCCTCGAAATTTCCAACCAACTACTAACCGCACCGCTTAAATCATACCACTATGCTTTCATTTGCAAGACTCGATCTTAATTACACTAATGTACTTTTAACATAATCTTGAATCCTCTTTCACACAACCAAACATCTAACCACAGAAGCAAGTAGTTATCTACCACTTATACCTAAAATTTTCTACATTCAATCATCACGTCCAAACAAGACATTCCTGACTTAATGGTGACGAAACAATTCCGAGCCTTATGCTCCTTAGACGCGCATCTCAAGCATGCTCCTGACCTCCTCCAGCATTCTCCGGATGACGCCTTCTGCAATAATCGCAAGCCAGAAAGTTTGGACGTGTCTTAACACGCTTCACAGAACGAGACTGCGACCCTAGAGAAGTATGATCTAATTTCTTCTTACAGTCCACGTGCCCAACTCGAAGTGTTCGACCAATTTCTCTAACCTCCTCCACAAGCTCCCTAACTAGCCGAGTAAGCTCATCAATTCCAAATTTCGGTCATAAGACTGCGTCTCGCCATGGCGATGCAGCGCCTCCCTTTAGGATACATGCCCCGATCTTTGAAAATCTAGCCCTAGCACCTCGGCCTCTACCACGCCCACGTCTATCGCGTCCACGTCCTCTAGCGCTCATGTTCACTAATGTCGATTTAATCTTATTAAAAGTCTTATGAATCGAGTCTATAGTTCTAATATTTATTAAACAATGTCTTATGGAGTATAGGAAGTAAAGTTGTTTTCAGTAGTACGCATCCTATAGTCTCAATCTCTATAGTTTCAGACTCCTAAGACTAAAAGTTCTAGAGTATTCTATTTTGTGAAATTTTCTTACCCACAAGACTAACACAATAATCATAAAATGATAACATATACTTACTTGACTTGGTGCCGGATACCGTGGTGCCATACTTCCTTTGGAACATACATAATTTAAAATTTTAAATGACTTTGAAAATGTATTTGAACCCAAACCACACCGAGTTTTGTAAGGGCTCGATACCATAAAATGTAACACCCCAAACCCGGCCGGAAGTTAGTCCGAATCGGCGTGTCACACCAAAAAAACTCGTTTGAAAATTTCAGCCTCTTTCTTAAAACCCAAAACACTTAAGCAATTTATTAACTACTTGAAAACGTAATTATCTTTAAAAACCTTTTTGGTGGCAAAAGCATATTTGAGATAAACAATTTACAAAAATGTGATGTTAGAAATAGAGTTACAGAAGTATTCTGAAATCGTTTCGGAAACGTAGATAAAATACAAATATTTTTGAGAGATTGATTTGATGAGTCAACAATCAAGGTAGTGAACTTAAACCGTGAATTTTGAAAATATTGTTTGATAGTTCGAGAAAATAACTTCCGTGTTAAAATATTTATAAAAGTTTATTATGAAATCCATTTGTTAATCAATTTTGGAAAACCTTTATTTAAGTTTTAGAAAAATTCTCGTTTTAAACAATTTAAGCAAAATAATAAGTATATAACCCATAAAGCGATAACAAAATACTCCAGAGGCTTTATTACAACTTAAACCAAAATAGCAAAATAATAAAATAAACGGAAATAGAAATTTAAAATTCAATAACACCATTTCTGAAGTATGGCCTCCACCGAGTCATCCATGGGCCCAAGTCCTCAAATCCTTTGAGCATTACCTACAAGGGTTAAGAAAAGGGGGTGAGTTACAAGAACTCAGTGTGAAATCCTCACAGTCATCCACTGGGCCTGAACCCATTTAGCAAAAATTTGGGCCTGAGCCCATAAAGCAATATCTTGGGCCTAAGCCCTTTTATGCATAATAATGTATCAAATAATTCATATGAATGTAATGCAATCCCAAACCAACCTAATAATCCATCTGCTACACACCACCCGTACCAACCAACACACCTGTGGGGATCTTTTGTCAACCCACCCCGCCAACACACCAATCGCAGGCATTTAGCCATTTATATAATTTGCAGGCAAGATGCCATTTAATTCGCAGGCAAGATGCTATTTAATAATATTTGTGGCTGAGCCACCAAATTTCACTTCCCCGATCATCAATATCCCAATCTCATGCAACTTATGTAAATGCAACATACATCGTAAATCATAATATTTACAATATAACCACGATAATTAATAACTCAGAGATTTATTCCAAACAATTTGGCCCATTAACACTTTACAAAATCGGCCTATTAGGGCATTATATCAAACCGGCCCATTAAGGCAATATAACAAATCGGCCCGTTAAGGTAATATATCAAATTGGCCCATTATGGCTATATATCAATTCGGCCCATTAAGGCAATCAATCAATTCGGCCCATTAAGGCAATATATCAAATTGGCCCATTAAGCAATATATCAAATCGGCCCATTAGGGCATTTTAGTAATTCAGCCTATTAGTGGCATTTTCGTAATTCAGCCCATTAGGGGGATTTTCGTAATTCAGCCCGTTAAGGGCATTTTCATAATTCAGCCCGTTAGGGGCATAAAAATTGAAACTGTCCATCTGCGTCGTACTGACTAAATTGACTATAACTCGAGTTAGGAATCTCGAAATCTAAATCCATAAATTTTCCTTGAAACTAGACTCATATATCTTCTTATTACTATTTTTCCAGAATTTTTGGCTTAACCATTTAGTACAGTTTATTTCTTAAATTTTCCCTTGTTTCACTGTCCAACGATTCTGACCTCTCTTATCTTAATTTCAAATATCTCACTGTACGGTTTTCATATACTGTTCCCACTTGTTTTTATTGAAAATAGGTTCTCTAAGGAATCCATACATATAACTTATAACTCATAATTCACTTTTTACAATTTTATACGATTTTACCAAGACAGATCAGGAAACCACGAAGTCATTCAGAACCAGTCTCACTGAAATTAAGATATCTCAGAATATAAAATTCCTTTTCCTTCTTCGTTTCTTCCATATCAAAATAGACACAGTAAGATTTAATTCGATATCTTTTTTGCTTTCTAATTCTCTTTATCCTATTTTCTGTGATTTTTCAAAATCATGTCACTGTTGCTGACCAAAAACTGTTTCATTGTAAACTATGGTTACCACTACGGACATACGCACGCCCAAGTGCTCACGGATGCCAGTTTTCGATTTTCTTCAGTATTTCGACCGAATCACAGAATATTTCATGCAAACTTTCAGAGAGGTATGATATTACACACCATTTCAAGCATATATTCGAAAGGGTACGGGATTACACACATTATTTGGATTTCCTTAAGAACCACTCTTCTTTGATCCTAGAACAGTACCAACCAAAAGTTAACCTCGGATTTCCAAAAGATTCATACTCAACGCATTGCTTACACTTGAATCACTTACCACTATATCCAAAGATTTTTCAAATAGAATATATCGAGTGATTTCGTCCCTAAAACATAATCGATTAGTCGAAACTTCAATCCGATTTGCAACATAGCCAAATAGAGATATAACGAAAAATCTGAAAATGAACCCCTTACCTTAATGATGATAGATCTGACTTCAATCGTTTGACTCAAGACTAGAGAGGGATCAACAAGAATGTCCTTTACGACTACACACTAGAACACTACGAAAGGAAAGATGATCACGCTTAGAGAGAATAGAAGAAATGATGTTTTAGGTTAAGAAAACCATCCCAAGACAAGGGCACAAAATTCGGCATGGAGAAAAGAAAAATACAATGATAGAATAGAGTCTCTTACCGATCTGATTAACAAGAGTTTTTTTCCCACACGATGGTGAACGAAATGATGAAGGAATAGGATGATAATGGGTTCGGCTATCAAAGGGAAAAGAAGCAAAGATGCCTTGAGGGTTTCAGTCAAAACAAGAGAAAAAGATGCTCTCTTTTTGGCTTTGGAGTTTCGGCAAAGAGGGAAAAATTGGAGAAAGCAAAAGACACCAAAATGCTGAGGAGAAAACAACCTCTTCAAGCACCAAAAATTTACAAATTCCTATAGAAAATTCGGCTATCACAAACCCCCCCTCCAAAACCATTATCATCTTTTCCAAAAGATGAACATTAACCAATTAAAATCTTTCCAAAACACCTTCCACACTATATGCCAACATGTTCCCTTATCCTTCCTTTTCTTTCATTTCTTTCCCCTCTTTTTCCCTTATCTTCCTCCTTACCATATTCCTTAGCCTCCCTTCCAAAATTACAAAGTCTTCCATACCATATTAAAGCCTTGGCCGACACTTACCTTATTAGTACAAAAATTTAATCCAAAATATTTGCACTTGGTGGGATTTGAACCTCTTCCCTTAAAGTCCTTCATGTGGCACCATATCCTCTTTACCAATTGCTCATTTATGCAAGCAAATTACTCTCTTATTTCCATAAGCCTTGATGCCACTTACTATCTCTCCTTAAAGTGCTTAAACACAAATTTTTTCCTATAACTTAACTTGAACCCAGAACTTCCTAGAAACCTCGTAACTCTCCAAAATCACCTTCCTAATAAGTCAAACTTGAAATAATGCCGTTCTCAAGTTCCCATGAATTTTAAAACGCTTCCACGCTCAAGGTCCAATGGGCCCAATAGGTCCAATTCTACTAGGCCCAATTTTGGGATGTTACAACGATGTTTAAGCAAATCACTCGATTTATACCATAATACCATTATTAAGTTCTTAAGCAACATCGATCGATTTTCTAACATGATGATAAATCACAGATTTACGGGATTTCGGTGTGAGATTACACACACGACACAGTAAGGATTAATCCTTCTTGATCGTCGGCACCTAAATCACCATTACACTCGATTAATCCAACAAACGAGATTTTATTAATCTAAATCTAAATCAAACGATCTATTGAAACGCTTACCCTTAGTATCGTGAACGATCACGATTTGTCTATTTTTACCGGATGATGGTCCACAACCCGGTGGAAAATCCCAAACCACCGATACCGCCCTTCGTTTGAACTTAGGAGTAGGAATTGCAAATCCACTCCTTTTGTCTCCTACAAACGCCTTTCCTTTCAAATCGGTTCCACTTGCCTCCATAGGAAAAATCTCGATTAGAAAACTACTATGAGAGAAAGTAGTTGTTTTAGTGATAGGAGTAGGCTTACCACTATTTCGAAGGATCCACGAGTGAATAAGAGCGAGCGATCTAGTCCCTATAATAATCGATTAGCCAAACTTTCAATCCGATTAACAAAATAACCGAATAGCGAAATAGATCAAAATGAACCATGACGAACTTCTCACCTTAACGTTGATAGATCTGATTTCCACCGTTTGAACTTATGACTACGGATGAATTATCAAGGATGTAAGATTCGGCTTCCCACTATAATACTACAACAAGAAGATGATCAAGATATGAGGGATTAGGAGGGAGTGATATTTTGATTTAAAACAAAGTGAAGTAACCGAATGATAATAGACATACATTCGGCTAAAGAAATGAAGATGAAAAGAATAAAATGAAATCACTTACCAATTCGGTTATTGGAGAGAAAAGGACAAGGAAAATTCAGTCACAAGGTAATGTTGATTTAAGAGATGAAAGAAAGGTTGAAGAAATAATCAAAAAGAAAAGAGAAGATGGAAAAGAGGTCTTTAGAGGTTTCGGCCAATACCAAAAGAGAAATAAACCAAAAGATGTGAGTGTTTCGGTAACCAAAGGAGAATGAACAAAGATGGATTAAGGGTTACGGCATAGCAAGGGAACAAGATGAACAATGGCTAGAGTGATTCAGCCAAAACAAGAGAAAATATGCACACTTTTGACTTTAGAGTTTCGGCAAATGAGGGAAGAAGTTGGAAAAGAGAAAACTCAAAAATGCTAAATAGAAACTAGCCTTTCAAGCACCAAAATTGCAAAATGCCTAAAGGAAATTTGGCTACCAAGTTTCCCCTCCCAAAACCGTGTATTTCCTATACCAAAAAGGTCTTGGTTGACCACAAACTCTTTCCAAAACACCTTCCACAAAATTGGCCAACATGTTCCCTTCTCTTTCCTTTTCTTTCATTTCTTTCCTTCTTTTTCCCCTTATCTTCCTCCTTACCATATTCCTTAGCCTCCTTTCCATAAATAAAAAGTCTTCCTTACCTTAAATAGGACAATGGCCGACACTTGGGATAGGAGTACAAAAATAAATCCAAAATTTGCAAAAGATGGGATTTGAACCCCTTCCCTCCATGCTCTCCACTTGACGCCATAACCTCCTTTCCATATGCTCATTTATGCTAGCAAAATACGCACTTATTTCCTTAAGCATTGATGCCACTTGCCTTCTCCCCTTAAAGGCTTAAACACAAAAAAATTTCTAAGGCCCAACTTAACCCCAAGCCTTCTTAGGACCCCTAAACATACACAATTAATATTTTTAACTAGCCTATCGCATGGTATAATGCAACACATAAAATTCTGAATTTCAAAATGTTACAAAAATGGGCCAAAGAAGAAATCGACACGGCCTAGACCTTAGCCCACACGGTCGTGCCTCACTGATCATCTATAACACGGTCTTCCCTCGATTCACACGGCTGTGCCTCATTAAAGAAGTCCGAGCACGGCCTGGCCACGATCCACACGGGCGCGTGCCATGACCGTGTCCCTGTCGCTGGAAAGAGCAATTTCACTCGGATTTGGATACTTAGGGAGAAAGAAAGGCATTCCAAAGCCTATTCAAACACCCAAATAGGAATCTAATTTGAATTAGGATACTCAGGGGTCAAGCAAGGCATCTCAAAGCCTATATAAACACACTAGGGGGCAACTTATTCGGGGGAGTTTGATAGAAACCCTCTATCGAGGGGAGTCGACGGAGGCCCTAAGCCATCGTAAGGGGGCGATTAGCTAGGCCAAGAAGCCAAGCCGAAAAGGTCAGAGTTGTGGGAATCACTCGAAGGTAGCCAGTTGATCCATCTCAAGAAGCCAGGATTCTACTCAAGACGGAGGATCTCCTCTTCAATTCCTTCAGGGGGTTTTAGGGATTTCTTATGTTTTGTTTTATCTTTTCTCTTGAGATATTTTCTTATTTAGTTATGAACTAAATCCTTCAGATACCTGAAGGGGATGAAACCTATGATGAATCTTGTTATTATTTTCTAAATTATATGATAAATACTTAGTTTGTTCTTAATTATGTGAGCTTTATCCAAATTTAATATGCTTAGGTGGAGGAGGAATAGACCCTGCCTAAGAGGAGATCTAGCATAATTAAGCGGAGTTGATCGCACGCCTAGAGATAGGGTGACGAGATTTTACCGGATTAGGGTGAAACCTAATATAGGAGTCCATAGATTGATTTACTGCTATTCTAGGGGGTTATTATAAGAAAACGAGAGTTCCACTAATTAACCTAGGGTTAGACGTTATTCGCCTCGAGAGAGGGTTTAATATACGTTAGGGAGTCTTACGGATCAAACTAAGTAAATAAAATCATATGGTTCAGTTGATAGATAACAAGTGAAGTCTAGGTGGATTCTTCCGAGGGTATCATCTAAATCAACTGAGTTTTTCTAAAAGTTATCTCCCCAATTTTAGTCTTTTTTTCGTCTTTGTGTCCTTAGCTTAGTAGTTCGTTAATTTTAGATTAAAAGTAACTTCACTTATTTTAGGTTAAATAATAAAAAGAAAGTTAGTATTAGTACTTTTAGTTTCTTTGGGTTCGATAATCCGGTCTTGCCCAAGCTATACTACTGTTCGACAGGTACACTTGCCTTTAATCACTATTAGAGTTAGTTTCCAGGTTCGATCGTTCTTTTTATAAATTTTAAAGCTCTGATTCACAGCGATCAACACTCCTATTAGAATATGGCTTTACAAGCCTATAAATAGACATAGTCTATTCCTCTTGTAAATAGATTCGAATTCGACATAGTGAATTTTCTTCTCCTCTGCCCGTGGTTTTTTTCCCGAAAGGGTTTCCACGTAAAATCTGTGTGTTCTTTATTTTTGTTTCTCTTTTCTTTGCGATATATTTGTCATTACCGACGTTATTTTTTTTCACAGTGCCGAACCATAGAAAACATTTTTGAGATAAAAGGAACAACAATTATTCTTAATAATTTTCTCAAAACCAATTTTGTCAAAACAAGAAATTGAAATAATGTTTTTAGTCAAACTGGGCACAAAATAACAATCCTCTAAACATAAATCAAGTCCACTAGGCAAAGATAAAGTATATGTTCCCACAGCTAATGCAACAACTTTTGCTCCATTTCCAACTCGCAGGTCCACATCTCCTCTAGCCAAAGTCCTACTCCTTTGTAGTCCCTGTACAGAAGTACAAATATGAGAACCACAACCAGTATCTAATACCCAAGAAGTAGTAGTTGATAAATTAATATCAATAACATAAATACCTGAAGCAGACGTTCTGCTTGTTTTGGCCTTCTTGACTTCCTCAAGATAGATAGGGCAGTTCCGCTTCCAATGTCCAGTCACACCACAATGAAAGCAGTTTCCTTCCTTAGACACCCCACCTTTAGGTTTCAGTGTAGCCTTTCCTTTTCCAGGCTTGGGCCTACCTTTTCCCTTGGGCTTTGTCTTAACTTTGGCCTTTCCCTTGTCCTTGTTGTTACGGACCATCAGTATGGGCTTGGGTCCAACCTTTTTCATGTTGCCTTCAGCAGTTCGTAACATACTGAGCAACTTTGGCAGAGTCTTGTCAATTTCATTCATATTGAAATTGAGGACAAACCGGTCATGTAGCTATCCGCAACGATTGCGAGAATAACATCGATGGCCAACTCTTGGCTCAATGGAAACCCAAGCTTAGACAGGCTTTCAATATAGCCTATCATCTTAAGGACATGAGGTCCTACTAGGCTTCCTTCAGCCAGCTTACATTGGAATAGGGCCTTAGAGATATCGAACCTCTCTTATCATGCTTGCCCTTGATAAAGTTCTTTCAGGTGCTCTATCATATCATAAGCAACCATGTCCTCATGTTGCTTCTGAAGCTCAGGATTCATAGTGTCAAGCATAAGACATCCAACATCTACCATGTCATCGAGATGCTTCTTGTAAGCATCTCTATCAGTCCTCGAGGCATTAGCGGGTGGTTCATTAAGAAGTGGTTGTTCAATGACATATAATTTCCGTTCTTGTTTGAGGACAATCCTCAAGTTACAGAACCAGTCAAGAAAGTTCAAACCATTCAGTTTGTCCTTCTCAAGGACCGATCGCAATGAGAGTGTATTAGTGTTTGCAGCCATAATATATCTACAACAATAAAATATGCGTGTGAGTAAATTTACCAAGTTTATATCAATCATTAAAAAGACTTTATTAAATGATGTTCCCACTATTTTATTTCAAAATTAATAACCCTCATATATTAATTTAGGAAAGACTTTCTCAAAAGTATTTCTAGTGGGTTAAGGATCCATATTTCACCTCCTCTTAAGTCAGTTTTGGCTTTACTCTCAAGACTATGGTTATTTAGGTAAGCAACATTTGCTAATTACATCATATGTAACTCCTAATATTTGGTGAACAACTCTTGTTCTAATCATCTTATGATTTATCCAATTTACATGCCTCTAGGTTTCTAATCCTATTAGAGTAACCTAGTTAAGTCATTAACCAATTTTTTAACTAGCGAATATCACTTGTTTATTCTTCGCGTTTAACCAAGATAAATACTAGTACTTCGCTTTGGCAGAACCTACATAGTATTGATCGAGGCCTTAACGAGGGCAAAATTGGAAGGCCATGTTGACTTAATATTTTAATAGAGGGATTTTATTAAGGTTGTTGCATCTCACCAATTATGGTCTACTTTAGTCCATTTAGTCTTTTAATTGATCTTATCAATTAATGGGGTTTATTATTAACAAATTTTAATATATTTAAAAAATGGCATGCTTTAGACATCCATAGCATCTCATACATGAATAAATAAAGCAATAAATAAATGCAATAGTTATAGCCCATAAATTAAGGTGGTTCAACCCAAGCCAATGGGAGAACCAAAAGAAAACCTAAAGGTGTAAGTCGTTTCACAAGCTATCGGTCCACACTAGTTGTCCCATCTTCCTTCTCGTCTAGCCCACAGCAACTCTTGCAAATTACAATATGCAGAAACTCATTTTACATACGAGGGAGTAAGATGAGAAGAGAAATACAAGAGAATAATAGTAAGGCACGACACGCAGGCCGTATTTAAAAAAAAATACAACCTTTTATCAAATGGGTCATCGGGCTATAACTATGCATTTCAAACACTGTGCATGTCAAAAATAGCATACATAATTCAACGTTTTGCTAAGGTGAATTATAAAATATCCTTTCAACCTTTTGTGGCCCACCAAGTTTTTTTTTATTAATTTTTATTAACAAAACATACTGTAAGAAGATGGGGTCTGAGGCAGTTGGAAGAAGCGAGTGTTGTTTTAACTAACCCAAATGTGAGTTATCCTTGTTCTATTTCTTCTTTTCAGATTTCTAAATATCCATGTGACGAGCTTCAACTACAATATTTTCCTGATGAGAGGCGGTTCAAGTTGATCGAGAAAGGTAAGAACATAGATGACCCTAGTCCACGGGCGCTTAAAGGTAAGCAAGGTGAGGGTTCTATGACGTTTAAGTCTCCACCATCCCACTTGAATGTTTGTGATAATATAGCTGATATGGTTAACTGCCATTCTTTGTTTAATGTTGATGCGTCCGTTTTAAAAGATGGCAAGATGAGTTTCTCTAACGAAAATTACCGCGTTGACAAGTGTGTTGGTGAAGTAAGTATAAATCAGCACAAACAATTTTCGAACTTGTGTGTTAAAAAGTTGCCATGTAAAACTCATAGTCCGATTATTTGTGATGATGGTGAGACGATTATGCTTTGTTGTGTAAATTATGCATGTTTGTGTAAGTTTGATCGAATGAAACTTGAGATATATGGCTGTTTGAATGTTGGTATGTTCACATTTTCTTTGTTTAACACATTTGGTAAAAGGTTTTCGTGTAAGACGATTAATCTTTTCGATTGTGTTGCTCCTGAGACGTCTTTAAATTCTTGTGCGAAGTACTCATGTCTTTACATGTCAGTTCAAAAGAGAATCAAGAAGTTTGATTGCTTGAGCTTGTTTTTGCCTACATCCTCTTTACTTGGCATGTGTGACTTCTTGATGAAAAAGGAATTCTTGCTGCATTTTGGAAAGAATGATGAAAATCACACGTTTAATCCTGGAGTTTGTTATTATGAATCGTCCATGAGAGAAAGCAAGCATCGTAAATTTTGTTTGAATGAATGTGTAAACAATTTTTGCTTTTATGATGCTTTGTCTTTAAGTCTGAAAATGAGACATGTGAATCTTGTTGGCTTGCCAAGTTAAAATCAAATTTTTGATTCCGGAGGTTGTTCTATATTGTTGCTTAACAGATTCGAACATGTGTTGCATGGTTTTAACTTTAATGTGCTTCATGTTCTTCATAAGTTAATAGCCATGAATTTTTCTAGTCAAATTGAAATGGTGAACAAAGATTTTGTCTTTGATCCCGGTAAATGTTGTTCCATATCATTGTTCAAGGGATTTGGACCATGGAATTTTAATTTCTGAGACTATAACCTTCGAATACTTTGTGAATCCGGTTTGTTTCCATCAAAGAAAAAGGTAAGACCGATTTCTATTTTTGATCCCGGTATTGGTTTATTTGTTCAAGTTGTGAATAAAATCTCGGAAAGTTCCTTTGTGTTTAACTTTCATCGTGTCACTAATTTGTTTTATTCTTTTGTAAGTGACGATGTGAGGTGGTACCCTCCTAAAGAGGGAGGGCATGCAAATGACCTTCTTTCTTTCCGAGCCATTTGTGGCTCTCAGAATGTTGAAAATGATTCTGTCTGGATCATGAACATAAGGGTTTGTGATCTTGAAAAAAATTTCTTGAGCAAGTGGCCCGATTTGAGGACAAATCGCTTTAAAGAGGGAGGGGATGATATGGCCAAACCCGAGAACGGCCTTGGTTCAGCTCACCAAGCAAGGCTTGCCATCTTTCGCAAGCTGACCTAACTCGAACTCAGCTCGTTGAGCTCAATTTAGCTCGATTTCAGCTCAATGAGCTCGTTTCCATCTTTTTTATTTTATGCGTTCTAAGTTGTTGGAATTAAATAAATTATTTAGTTAAATTAGTTAATTAGTTTCAGCTCATAATTGTGTTTTATTTTAATACTTGCCTTTAATTTGTCAAGTTTAATACATGTTTTTAATATGTTTAGCTACATCAATTTAATGTGTCTTAAGCTGAACATTTTAAATACAGGTTTTTAAATTTGTCTTAGTTTATTTGTGTTTAATATGTCTTAGATGCTATTGAATTTAATTTGTGTCTTAGTTATTATTGGTTTTTAATGTGTCTTAGCTTAGGCAAATTAATTACATGTTCCAAATTAATGTGTCTAGTTGTTGCCGAATTAATGTGTCTTAAGGTGAGTTAATTTGCTGAATTAATTTGTTGCAGGTTCAATGCTTGGGACGACATTAAGTGAGCTGATTATTCAGCTAATTCAAGCAACCTTTTCGTGGACACCAAGGGGAAAAGGAGCTGCTGATTTATTTACCCAAGTGACCGCGACTGCCTAAGTCTCCAAGGCAGCCTTAAAAGTTTTCACATTGCTGCACATTCCATTCACACTTCAAGGCTGTTCAAATGGAGTCCATTCAGCTGGTGGATGATCAATTTCGTCCATTCACACTTGGAGGCTATTGGAGTTCAAGTATTCACACTATTTGGGTTGTTTCTGTTCCAAAACTCCCATTAAAATGCTGCTGCACGTTCAGTTTCTCAAGGCAGGATTAAAGGAGCTTATTTAAGCACTTGGCTGAACATAGACATGGCCAATCAGCTCCCAACTCTTCCAAATACATTCGGCTGACTTTCCTTCATCTAGAAGTTGTCCAATGGAGTTCTAAAGAGCTGAATATAGACATGGAATTTATTTGGTTTTATTCCAGAATTTTCCAGCTCAGTAAAGCTGAATTACTTGTCCATTGAGATGCCATTTGTCTATTCGACTAGCATAGTTCCTTATCTATAAATATGTAGCTCATTACCTTTTGTCAGGACTTTTTGCTCTTTGATTAATGTTTACAACATTTTGTGAGTTTTTCAACTCTCTTATTTTGTTTTAGACTTAGCGTGACTTATCTAGCTTGCTAGTGGCGTCATTCTGTTTCTTTCGAACTTATCACTCATTCCGAGTGTGGCGTTCACCAAACTATACCTTTGGTTCCAACCTTCATAGGTAACGGGTCAAGGTCCACCTTAAGTGATGTATAAATCTTGAGTCAGCACTTTAATATAGTGTTGGTTCTTACTTGTCCTTAAGATCGTTTTTCCATCCACATCTATCAACTTATTTATCGCGTTTCTTGATTAGCCGAATTCCCATAATCCTTATTCACTTAACCATTTTTCCACCATCATTCTATTTAACCGAACCATCCTCAACCCACTCATAACCTTTGAACCATCTAGCCAACCTTTGTTTAAAGTCTTACTTAGCCGAATTCACCCTTACTCTGTTCAAGAACAATACTTCTCCATTTTAACGATCGGGCAACAAACGAATTGAATCATCACCGAGGCGAGTTCGTATCACTTGATTGAGGAAAAGAACATCAATCTTGAAGACTGTTCAAAGGATAAAGTAGTGCAAGCAATCTCATGTCTATTTCCAAATTCATTGCACCATATGTTAAGAACATTGTCCTAGAGTTCTAGGCTCACTTGAAGAAGGATATTGCTGATAAAGAGTACAAAAATTATATAAAGGTCTACGTGAGGGGAGAGTATTTTGACTTTAATCCCTCTCCCATATGTGATTTCCTCGCCATTTTTTAGCAGGAAGATGAACTTGTTACTAGTTGAGAAAAAAATTTTACAGTCCTAACTAGAGGAGTATGAATAGGGATGGAAAAGAACCAAAAACTGATAGGTTTTGAGCCGACAAGGTAGGGTTTTTTTTTCAAAAAAATCGAGTTTCAATTCAAGTTCGTTTTAGAAAATGGTCGGTGGGTAGGTTGAAATCAGGTTTAGCATGAAATTGGCCCACACTGTGATATTTACGAAGTTTCCCTTCTATGTATTTAATATTAATTGGGTTAAAAATCCTCAAAAACTATCACTACAAGCATCATTTTGACTTCCTTTACTCCCATTTTACACTAGTTTCTCTCTCTCTTTTTTAATTATTTTCCCAAGTCTCCTCTCCCTCGTATCTTCAGTCCTTAGTTTTTCTATGGTGTAAATCACTATTCATATATTCTACCATGTACATGGTTGAGCTTCTCTTCTTCCTCTTCTTTTTTATTTTAAAATTGAGAAGGCCTTATTCAAACTTTAATTTAAATGATGGAGTATTACAATGTTCTTTTTTTTTTCAAAAGCACATAAATGTATAAAAATTTAATCATTTATTTAATTGATAATTTTTTTCACATAGGAAGAAAAATTCAAAATGTACCCTTCATTTAAATAAAAATTTACATGTCGATTGATATTAATGATTGGAAATTATCATTATTGAATATGAAATCTATGAGTTTATGTCATGTTCGTGATATTGTATTTTAATTATATTTATATCATCCTTGGAATTATTAGGTCAAAAATATACCATTGAAGTCATAGTTGACTTGATAAAGTTGTTGTTTGTTAGCAAAATGTTGTTTGTTACCAAACACAAACTGTTTGAGTTTGCTTCGCTTGTAGGGGGGATTTCAAAACATTTTTATCTGCAACATCGCCTATCCCTTCAAAAGTTTTCAATGAAAAAACATATCTTACTTTTATCATAACCTCGAAAAAATAGCATATGGCTTATTACATATTCTACAAAAGATAAGCATCAATTATCTCATAACTAGACCGACATATGATTTATTAGTTTATTTGGATGAAAATTGGAAATTAACAAGCACAATGACATTCATGGTGACCATCCGACATTAGTTTACAAACACCTCCTCTCTCACAATCAAGCAATGCAGTAATTCAGCATTTTCCATCTTTGTCGTGGTTATCATCTTCCCTGTGGATACATTTCCCAAGTTCAGGATGGTTATTGCAACATTTTGATTTTGCATCTGATTTAGCCATCGGCTCGCCTCCTTCAACATCTATAGATATTAAAATTTAAACAACCACATTAGTTATTATTCCAAAATCAATCTCCATTGTAACATCCTAAAATTTGAATTTTTATATGTTGCGTTATTTTGGTGCTCAGCTAGTTTATTTATCCTATGTGTGTGTTAAAATAGTCCTGAGAAGGTTCGGGATTTATTTGGAGTTGGTATAATTTTCAGAAATTAGTACTTTAATGAAATGGAACAAGTGACCTTAAAGCCTAAGGTAATTAAGTGGTAAAAAGATAGCATAATTGAGTTAGTAGTAAAGAGGATATGCGCCACATGTATTGTCTTGAGAGGAAAGGTTCGAATCCCTTGGTATGCATTTTTTTTTGTAACTTAAAATTTTTGCACTCTCCTATTAAGTGTCGGCCAAGCTTTATTTTTGGTATGTTGGACTTTTAAATTTTATGGTAAGGTGGCTAAGAGAAAAGGCAAGTGTAAACTTAAGGAAGGGAATCGTATGAATAAGGTATGTAGGGGGAACACAAGGCACTTTATAAGGAGTGTGTTTTGGAAAGTTTGGAATGGCAAAACTTTGACCTTGGTATCCATGTATTTGGACGGTTTTAGGGGCTAGGGGGGTGGCCGAATTTTTAAAGAACTTTGGGTAAGGATAGGTGCTTGTTGGGCACATTTCTGTTTGGTCATTTTTGTCTTCTCTCAAAGCATTTTCTCTCCATATTTTCTCTCCCTAGCCGAATGCACATTGAACATTTGTGAGTATCTTTTGTTTTTCTTCTTTTGGTCATTTCATTTTGACCATTTGGTCTTATTTTGCCTAAACTCTCAAGTCATTTTCCCTAGTGCCGAAAACACCAAAACTTGAAGGCCATTTTTCTCTTTTTCTTTTCTTCTCCATTGCTGAATGCTCTCTAGCATCAAACCTCTCTCTTTGCTCCTACTTCATCTTTGAAAACCGAAACGCAAACCTCTTATCCTCTATTTCTTTCTTTCTCTTTTCTTCATATTGCTCATTCTTACAAACATATTTTTCTCCCTTCTCTTTTCCTCCATGGCCGAATGTTGCTAACACCATTTTGTTCAATTTTTCTTCATAGCCGAATCTTCCTCTTCACATATATTTTCTTATCAATCATTCTTTCTACTCTCGTTTTGATCAATCGGTAAGAACCCTCTTTGATTCTCTATTTTCTTCTTTTTCTTTTGACGAATCTACATATTGGTTTGGGAGGGTCTTTTGACCGAAAATATCATCCTCTATCTTTCTCTCTTAGACAATCTTTTTCGTCTTTATAGTGAAATAGAGAAAGGTAGAAACTTCGGAGTGTTCAGTAATCATTGTGAATCGCTAGGATTCGGTCCAAAGTGTTAAGGTAAGGGTTTCTATCAAGGACTTCCATATTACTCGTTATTTCGTTAAAGATGGGGTTTACTAATCGATTTTATCTTAGGGACGCTATCGCTCGATTTTCATCCCTTGAACATAAAGATTTTGTGGTAAGCCGATTTCGCCCTTAAAACCAATAGTCTTAATTTTCGAAATATTAGTTGGACTAATATTCTTTTGTCAATAGAGGCAAACAAGATAGGGTCAAAAAGGGTGGTGAATAGTGTTCAGAAGAGGGGCGGATTCGCTATTCCCTCTAGTTTCAAGCGAAGGACTGTTTCGACAATCCGAGGTTTTCCACGTGGTTGTGGACCCTCATCCAGTGAAAATCAGTTATTTGAGGTTGTTAGTAGTTCTGAGCCATTAGCTGTTCGGGATTTTCCAACAGGTTGTGAACCGTCAACCGGGGAGAACCGACAAATAGTAGTTGTTCGAGATTCCGAGGGTAAAAATCTAGACCGCTTACTTTAGCATAGATTTATTTTAAGTGTTAGTGTTCTAATCGAGCGTTATAACGTATTTAGGTATCGACGATCAGGAAAGTGTAGTCCTCACCGTAATCAGGTGTGTAATCTCACACTGTATCTCATGGGTTAGATGACTATACCGTAGTATACATTGGATTAAAAATCGCAAAGTTGGTGAAATCGGGAAAATATGGTATAATTAACACTTTAATGTTAAGATCGTGAAATCGGTATTAAGAATATGGTAAATTACGAAATTGCCCTTAAAGGGGCTAAAACGATAAAATGTGATATTTTGGGCCATATGTGATATTTTGGGCCATATATGATATTTTGGGCCATATGTGATAAATGGGCCATATGTGTTATTTGATAAATTGGCCAAGTGTGATATAAGATGAAATGGGCCAAATTGTGAAATAGGCCAAAATGTGATATAGGCCAGATTGCAATAATTTTTATAATGGGCCTTATGTTGGAATAATTATATGAATGAATTATTATGCATGTTGTATACATGATTGCATGGGTTGGGATATTTGACGAAGAGAAGTTCTGGTAGCTTTGCTACAAAATTCTGATGGCTTCGTGCCCAGTTTAATATATGGCTTAATTGCCCAGTTTAATATATGGCTTAATTGCCCAGTTTAATATATGGCTTAATTGCCCAGTTAATATATGGCTTAATTTCCCAGTTTGCTATATGGCTTCGTGCCCAGTTTAATATATGGCTAAATGCCCAGTTTGGTGTGTTGGCGGGGTGGGTGACTAAAGCTCCCCACAGGTGTGCTGGTTGGTACGGGTGGTGTGTAGTGGATGGAAATTTAGGTTTGGTTTGGGAATTTCATATTACATACATTCTACACATGTTAAATTGTTATATTTGAAATGGGCTTTGGCCCAATAAATGTTTAATTGAATTTTGGCCCAGTGAAAATGGTAAGTGAATTACACACTGAGTTCTAAGTAACTCACCCCTGTTTTCTTTACCCTCCTCAGGTAATGATCAGTGATGGAGGCTTGGGCCGGGGATGACTCAGTGGAGGCCATACTACGAATTATGGGTTATTTAATTTTCGGATTTCTTTTTAAGTACTTTTTATTATTAGTGCTATTATGTAATAAGGCCTCTGGTTAAATTTTTATGGATGTTTTACTTGTGGATGGATTTTATAATACGCTTTAAATACTTAAGTGGGGTTTCTTTTCAAAAAAAATAGAAATAAATGTTTTCTTAAAATAAACATGCATAAAGGGTTTTCATTCTTAAATATTTTAACTCGCAAAATTGTCTGTGAACAATGTTCTTCCAAAATTTTGTTTTCAAAATTATTTTCGAACTCTATTAATTTTTCTCGAAATATTATTCTAATTTCTTTTAAGTTTCAATTTATAAATTCTTACGTCTCAAATTGTTTGATTTATCAATCAACCTTAGTTTTCAATAAACTTCAAGTCAAGATATTTTGAAAATCCGATTTCTTAAAATCTTTAAAAAGACTAGATGTATATTCCTTTCCGTGTGACATGTCGAATTTGGTCTTAATGCATAGACCGGGTTTGGGGTGTTACATCCATTTTTAATTATGTTTTGTTAAAATAGCAAATTCCCAATCTAAAGTTAATTTGATTACATCTTATATACATTTTAAGTTATGTACATAGTATTATAGATTATTTACTAAACCTAATATTTGTTTAACATTCAAATCATTCTTTAAATATTTAATATCTCGTTTGAATGAACCAATCAATTGAAAATAAAAGATCTAAAAATTTTGACCTATATAGTATTATTTGTTGACATCACCGCGTTTTAAATTCATTATCTAAGATGAATCGTAGATTACCAACACACAATTTGAAATAAATTTAGTAGTATTAATTAAGTCTATCCAAGACCCGGATTATTAATGCATGTGGAGAAAAAAAATCTTTTGTAATATATATCGAAGGTATATGCGAAAAATATATATATAAACTTACACACGGGTGCTGCACCATTGATATCATCATAGAATGGTGAATGTCGATCAATGATTGGACTATCAATGTATATCTGCGTATCGACCATCACTGAAGTTAAGTAAATCATCAACATTAGAAATGAGAAGAAAAGCTTAAGGATAGCCATTGTTAGGGTAAACTGAAATGTTAAATTAAGATTTTCGTAAAATAAAAGATAAAAAAATCCATGCCCAATAACAATGTATAAATAGGTTGTAACACCCCAAACCCAGCCCAAACGCTACGACCAGATCTGGTACGCTACAGGGTTTATTGTTAAAAACTTTGCTTTGATGGTTTTTGGAAATCTCAGTTTCTTTATTTAGGCATTTGTTAAAAATAAGATATTTGATGAAAACCTTTGCTTTTCCGTTGAACATGTTTGGAAAACCCATTTTATTACTTTTTATGACTTAAGTACTTAAACATAAATTTTTAAACTGTAAACATTAACAAATATAAAGCAATAACCTAAGCCATGGGGCCTTATTACATAAATAGTCCCAAAATTTAAAACTTAAAGGAAAGTTGAAAATAGTCTATGAAAATAAAAAAAAAACTTGATGGCCCCTCGAGTCCGCCTCGGCTCCCATGTCCACGATCTACTGCTCATCTGAAAAGTCAGGGAAATTAAAGGGGGTGAGTCACCAAGACTCAGTGTGCAAATCACGAAATCACATAAAAGGCTTTAGGCCCACAAACACATTATGGGCCTTGGCCCATACACAATGGCAATAGAATATTTACATGAAACATGGCCCAACCCAACCTAGAAATCCATCCTCTACACACCAAATCCGCATTTCACCAACACACCTTGGGGATTTCTACAATCAACCCACCAACCGCTACACACCATATCGACAAATCATGCCGCCTATTCCTAACAATCAGAATAAATTTAACGTGGCTTAGCCACCGATCACTATTGTGACCTAATTTTACTGATTCGTGGTTTAACCACCGATCACCAAGTGACCTATTAACATGCTCTTCCCCTTCATTGTATTAACCTATCCCATGCATACATCCATGCAAATTCAAAAGCAGTATACTACCTAAAAGATCACAAGTTTTACATACATCGATACACACATAGAGAAGTTTCTATGGTTACGCACTGCATCCTTTGCCTACCCTTTTGGGTAATACGACTATCCATACTGACCTTTTCCGGCTTTTAGCCCATAACATATATAGTACAGATTAATTAGTGTGATAGAGATCTACACACCGATTCTGATCAAGACGAGACCTTCTATGTCGACACTATCAGAAGCCGATACGACTGCTAACTGTCTAAGATTTTGATCTGAAGCCGGTCCAAAACCTGGCGGTCAATCCCGAACTGCTGACACCGCTCGTTTCTTAAACTTAGGGATTGGTTTAACAGATCCAATCCCCTCCTTCGCCTGATCGATATTTGATTCCATCAAAAGACCTTATCAGTTGCTACCATCATAACATATGGTTAAGATCACAAATACAATAGCCAATCCTAACGAAAATCTAAAGAGAACCCCTTACCTTGAAATCTCGAAAAGAGGTATGGGACTTAGAGACTAGCGGTTTCCGGCTTTTGGAATCTAAATGATTCGATCTACTCCGATTTCCCGAAATGTTGCCCCAAGATATGAACACAAGAACAATCAAAACGTTACTCAACGGATAACCTTGCCACATCAATTAGCCTTTCGGCTTTGGCCTCCAAAAACCGAAAGAGAAGAAGTGAAGGAAGAATTCGGCACTTACCTTAACACAGGGAATTCGGCAACTCCTAGAGAATTTCGACTTTTGAGAAGATCAAAAAGAAAAGATGATCTCAAGAGATCTATGAAGATTCGGCTTTGATGAAGAAATCGGCAAAGAGAAAGGAATAGACAAGGGTATTTGGCTATGGAGATGAAAGCAGAGAAAACAATGGAATTTCGTCTTTTGCCTAAAAGTGGAGATGAAAGAATAGGATTAGGGATTTCAGCTTAAGCAGAGAATGAGAGAAAAGAATGAGAGAAAAACCCAAATGTCGGAATTGAAGAAAAGAATGGAAGAATAAAACCCTAATGCCGAAAATAAAAAGGTATTCCCCTCACTTAAACACTAAATTTCGGCACCTACTCCCTAAAAACCGAAAATGGCCCTTTTTTAAAACTAAAACTAAGCTACTAATCAAGGGAAATTTAGGCACCCCTTAGCCATATTAAAATCGATTCCTCCTCCCCCTCAGTGTTGGAATTTTGGCCACCACTGTGACCAGTAGATAAATCCTAAATTTCCTCCCTTATCTTTATCTGATCACATCTCCAAAAGAAGCCTAGATCACACCACATCTTCCTCCCTTTATCTGCCATATTATCTGCATTTTCCACTCAAATTAATCCTTCTAATTTCAAGCATCATTGCCGTCCCACTCTACCCACTTAAATGCCGAAAATTAACAAATCTTAATTAAAATAATTGGGCTTCATGTGACTCGAACTTGAGCCTCCTCAGTTGAGGCCACCTCCCTGCTCTCTAAGTGGCGCCACTTTGCCACTGGGCCACAAGCCCATCTGTGTCTTATAATCACAGATAACATCTTTTAAGCCCCTATTCTAACTGGCTTTCCCCTAGAGTGCCCAAGCAGAAAATTTGACTAAGGCCTCGGCCCAATTCCTGAGCCCAATCTGAACCCCTTAAACATTCCAATTAACACATTAAGCATAACAACACATTAAACGCAAAGGCCCATTAATTCAGGATGTTACAGTTCTACCCCCCTTAAAGAAATTTTGGCCTCGAAATTACCTAATCAGAATAGATGCGGGTATTGCTGCCGCATCGCTTCCTCTGGTTCCCAAGTAGCCTCCTCAGAACCGTGATTCCGCCACAGAACCTTAACCAACGGAACCGTCTTTCTCCGCAATACTTTGACATTACGATCCAAGATTTCCACTAGCTCCTCTTCAAAGGATAAATCGGGTCTTACTTCGATTTCTTCCACCGACACCACATGAGATGGATCCGAACGGTAACGTCTTAACATAGAGACGTGGAATACATTGTGAATCTGGCTTAGCTCAGAAGGTAACTCTAGCTGATAAGCTACTGGTCCCACTCGTTTCAACACCCGATAAGGCCCGATAAATCTGGGACTTAATTTACCTTTCCGTCCGAACCTCAGTACTTTCTTCCATGGTGACACCTTCAAGAACACCTTGTCACCCACTGCAAATTCTATGTCCTTACGCTTTAGGTCAGCATAGGACTTCTGTTGGTCTGACACTTCCTTTAATCGAGCCCAAATTACCTCAACCTTCTCCTCTGTCTTGGTAACCAATTTCGGACCCAAAATTTGACATTCCCCTAATTCCGTCCAACAGGTAGGAGTACGACACTTTCGCCTGTACAATGCTTCATAGGCGCCATCCGAATACTAGATTGGTAGTCATTTGTTGTTTGCACGCAAACTCCGCCAACAGTAAGAACTCTTCCCAACTACCCTCAAATCAATAACACATCCTCTCAACATGTCCTCTAAGATCCGAATTACCCGCTCGCATCGTCCGTCTTGGCTCGAGGATGAAACGCCGCACTAAAGTCCAACTTCGTACCCAACGCTTGATGCAACGCCTTCCAAAATCGTGAGGTGAACCTAGGGTCCCCGTCCGATATGATTGATACTGGTACCCCATGCAACCTCACTACCTCCGCTTATGTATAGCTTAGCCAATTTCTGCAGAGAGTAATCGACACGCATCGGTATGAAATGAGCAGACTTCGCCAAGCGGTCAACAATCACCTGCATCGAATCTTTCTTAGTAGGCGTGAGGGGTAACCCACTAACAAAGTCCATTGTGATCCTTTCCCACTTCCATTGTGGAATCTTCACCGATCGCAACAACCCCGATGGTAACTGATGTTCCGCCTTTACCTGCTGACTGGTCAAACACTTCCCACAAATTCGGTCACCTCTCATTTCAAACCCGGCCACGGTAATCGATCTCGTAAATCTCGATACATCTTACTTCCTCTAGGGTGCATAGCGTATGGACTACCATGCGCTTCTTGCAAAATCTTATGCCTCAACTCAGGATCTTTCGGCATACACACTCTCCCTTGAAAACATAATAGCCCTTCCTCATTCACACTAAATTCTGTTGATCCTTCACTTGATCCTACCGGAAACTTCTCCTTTAGCAACTCGTCAGTCTGCTGTTTCTCCTTAACCTGACTGACCCAAGAGGGTTTCACTTGAAATTCAGATAATAAACTTCCATCACCATATAGACTAAGGTGAGCAAACATTGCTCTCAAGTCAGAGATTACTTTACGACTCAGAGCATCCGCCACCATGTTGGCTTTACCCGGATGGTACTCAATCGAGCAGTCATAATATTTTAACAACTCGATCCACCTCATTTGCCTTAGATTCAACTCCTTCTGGGTCAACAGGTATGTTAAGCTCTTATGATCGGTATAAATGACAGATTTTTCCCTGTACAGATAATGTCTCCAAATCTTCAAAGCAAAAACCACCGCCGCCAATTCCAAATCATGGGTGGGATAACTTGCTTCGTGCGGTCTTAACTGCCGAGATGCGTACGCAACAACCTTTCCACCTTGCATCAACACGCATCCTAGTCCTGTGTGTAAAGCATCACAGTAAATCACGAACTCCTTTCCAGCCTCCGGCTAAATCAATACCGGAGCCTCCGTTAAAATCCTTTTTAACTTCTCGAACTCTTTTGCTGCTTATTAGACCAAACAAACGGAACCCCTTTCCGTAACAACTTAGTCAACGGTGCTGCAATCAATGAAAATCCTTCAACAAACCTTCTGTAATACCCTGCCAAACCAAAGAAACTCCAAATTTCTGCTACCGACTTAGCCGGCTTCCAATCCAACACCGCTTCAATTTTTCGAGGGTCAACCCTAATCCCCTCCGCCGACACAACGTGACCTAGAAAAGTAACTTCCCTTAGCCAAAATTTGCACTTACTGAATTTGGCATATAATCGCTTCTCCTCAAAGATCTGCGAGACCACCCGAAGATGTGAATCATGCTCCTCTTCCGATTTTGAATAAACCAGAATATCATCTATAAACACCATGACAAACCGATCCAAGTAGGGTTGAAATACTCGGTTCATCATATCCATAAACGCTGCTGGTACGTTAGTCAACCCAAATGGCATCACCATGAATTCGTAGTGACCATAGCGAGTCCTAAAAGCCGTCTTATGAATATCCGCCTCCTTGACCTTAAGCTGATGGTACCCTGACCTCAGATTTATCTTTGAAAAGACTGAGGCTCCCTTCAACTGATCGAACAAGTCATCGATCCTCGGCAACGGGTATTTGTTCTTGATTGTTAACTTATTCAATTGACGATAGTCAATGCACATACGCATTGATCCATCCTTCTTCTTAACGAATAACACCGGCGCTCCCTAAGGCGACACACTTGGTCGAATAAACCCTCTACCTAGCAACTCCTGAATCTGCGCTTTCAATTCCACCAACTCCTTTGGCGCCATCCTATACGGAGCAATAGATGCTGGCGTTGTTCCCTGAAGAAGATCGATACCAAACTCCACTTCACGATCCGGGGGTAATCCTAGAAGCTCTTCTGGGAAAACATTAGGAAATTCCTTCACCGTCTTAACGTCCCCAACAGTTAGTTCCTTGGCTTCCAGAGCCCGAACAAACATTAAAATTGCCTCGCATCCTTTTCTCACCATCCTTTCTGCACTTAAGGCAGACACCACATTTGACAAACAGTTCCCCCTTTCACCTATCACCAACACTTCGCCACCCTCGGGAGTTTTTAACACCATACGCTTGGCTGCACAGTCCAAATTTGCTTGATACTTCACCAGCCAATCCATTCCTAAGATCAAATCGAACTCCCAAACGGCGGTTCCATCGATCGGCCCAAAAAGCTACCCCTTGAACTTCCGGGGGTACATCCATATCTGATTTGTTCACCATTACAGTTTGTCCTAAAGGGCTCACTACAGTCCTTTCCCTAGAAGAAGTCTAATGATCTAAGTTCAAAGTTTTCGCTATAGCACTAGCAACATAGGAGAGCATCGAACCAATATCAACCAATGCAGTGTAAGGCAAACCAAAAATTAAAAACGTACCGGTTATAACATCTGGTGCGTCAGCTTCCTCTCGACGTCTGGCAGCATAGACTAACCCCGACTGTCTCGCCTCATTGTTTCTTGCCCCTTGGCCTGGTGCTCCACGACCCTGACCGGAACCGTTACCACCCCTGGCTGGACCACGACCTCTCTGTGGCTGCTGACCACTCTTCCCGGCTGTGCATTACCTTGACCCGTGGGCCCTTCACTGCCCCGTTGCTGCGAACAGTTTCTAACTTGGTGGTCCATAGATCCACACCTAAAGCACTTCCCACTGCCCGCCCAACACTCACCTACATGGAATTTACCACATCGAGTACACTTCTGTGTCTGACTAATAGCAAGCAGAGTCTCTCTCCCGCTCGGCCGTCGACCTAGGCCTTTTCTGAGTATGCCCAGCTACCCCTGACGATCCAAAATTCCTCTTACTTCCATCCCTATCTCTATCCCAATTTAGTTTCTCTGTCCGCTTCACCTCCTCAGCTATCTTAGCTTTTTCCACAAGCACAGCAAATTCCCTCTCTCGCTGTGGAGCTATCAATACACGCAAATCATCCCTCAGACCATCTTCAAATCGAACACAACGTTCATGGTCTGTGGCCACCATTCCTCGAGCATAACAGCTAAGGCGTAAGAATTCCGCTTCGTACGCAGCCAACGGCCTACTTTCTTGCACCAGATTCAGAAATGCTCTACGTTGCGCATCCACATAACTTGTCCCAATGTATTTACTCTGAAACACTGTTTTGAAGAAATCCCAGGTGATACGGTCAGCCATCGTACCATCCTTAACCGTAAGCCACCATTGATAAGCTTCGTCCCGCAGGAGAGATACAACCCCTTTCTGCTTTTTCTCCTCCGTGAAATCCAGATCATCCATTATACGCTCAACCACCTCCAACCAGTACTCAGCTGTACTCGGGGCTATTCTAGAAATTCCCCTAAACACTTCTGCCCCATTAGCTCTAAGTCGCTCCGACACATATTTCCGGGCTCCTGTGCCCATGCCTGCCCCAGCAACCCTCTCTAAAACCCTTAACATTGCCTGGGATACCGCATCATCTCCGGTCGTCTGGTCCTGAAATTCCACCTCCGCAGCTGGTGGTACTGGCATCTCGTTTCCAGACCCATAACCAGATCCTACTAGTTCAGACACAGCCATCCTACCCCAACCACGGCCACGCGTAGGACGTCCACGACCCCTTGTACTCATTCTACCGATTCGCGTTTATCTGATTAGAAATTTTATGAATTATTAATTTCTTCCACTGATTAACCACGAACAATCTTATGGACAGTAGTTTTAAGAGTAGTTCTTTCGATTTCGAAATTATATCTACGGGTTTCAGTCTCAAGTTTATATCTCCTATTTCCACATACATTCAACCATCATACATCAACATACAAGTAGCATCCATGAACCCACATTCATCACATAAGGGTATTTTCGTCATTTCACTACCCAGGGGTATTTTTGTAGTTCTTTTCTTACAGGGTATTTTTCGTAATTTCACAAAATAGGGTATCTTGGTGATTTTTCGAAATAGAGATATTTTGGTATATATATATTTTAAAGCAGGGGTATTTTGGATTTTTTTTTAAAAATGAGAATATTGTGGTAATTTCTCAAATTTTGATGATTTCGTAAACTGGGTACTTTTGTAAATCTAGAGTTTTTAGGTAAATTTACAAAACATGAGTATTTTGGTAATTTTACAACTGGGTGTTTTTGATTTCACAAATTTTGGTAGTTTTACAAACTGGGGTATTCTGGGAAATTTTCACAAATCAAGGGTATTTGGAAATTTTACAAAACTAGGGGTATTTTTAGTAATTTTACGAAATAGGGTGGTTGGTCCCTTCCCGGTTTTAATTATAAATTTTGGGCTCATCAACAAGTCCTCGTGGCTAAAGTGAGCAAATACTACGCACTGTAGGATTCCAGTGAAGAGGAGGTGAGTCACTAGGGACCGCTTAAGTACTGTGCTCTCTCCCGAATCCAATCCTAGACATGCGCATGCCTGTTGCCACACCCTAACCCAGCGACTGGTTTACGGACATGTTTAGTTAGATTAAGTTTTATGAATTTAAAGAGTTTGTTTAAACTAGGCCTAGAGTCTATTAATTCCTAACATGCTAGTTTACGTCCATAAAGCCCATCAACCCAATATGCATATCACATCAAGAGTTAGAATACTTACCTGCGTGGATCGGGTGTCGGTAGACTCGAAGGCCATATCTCAACCACAGCATTTTACCAATTTATAAACTACTACTGGACCCATTTCACAGCCCGAGTTTGCAACTTGGCTCTGATACCAAAATGTAACACCCCAAACCCGGCCCAAATGCTACGACTAGATCTGGTATGCTACGGGGTTTATTGTTAAAAACTTTGCTTTGATGGTTTTTGGAAATCTCAGTTTCTTTATTTAGGCATTTGTTAAAAATAAGATATTTGATGAAAACCTTTGCTTTTCCGTTGAACATGTTTGGAAAACCCATTTTATTACTTTTTATGACTTAAGTCCTTGAACATAAATTTTTAAAATGTAAACATTAACAAATATAAAGCGATAACCTAAGCCATGGGGCCTTATTACATAAATAGTCCCAAAATTTAAAACTTAAAGGAAAGCTGAAAATAGTCTATGAAAATAAAAAAAAACTTGATGGCCCCTCGAGTCCGCCTCGGCTCCCATGTCCATGATCTACTGCTCATCTGAAAAGTTAGGGAAATTAAAGGGGGTCAGTCACCAAGACTCAGTGTGCAAATCCCGAAAACACATAAAAGGCTTTAGGCCCACAAACACATTATGGGCCTTGGCCCATACACAATGGCAACAGAATATTTACATGCAACATGGCACAACCCAACCTAGAAATCCATCCTCTACACACTAGCCCGTACCAGCCAACACACCTTGGGGATTTCTATAATCAACCCACCACCCGCTACACACCATATCAACAGTCATGCTGCCTATTCCTAACAATCAGGAATAAATTTAACGTGGCTTAGCCACCGATCACTATTGTGACCTAATTTTACAGTTCGTGGTTTAACCACCGATCACCAAGTGACCTATTAACATGCTCTTCCCCTTCATCGTATTAACCCTATCCCATGCATACATCCATACAAATTCAAAACAGTATACTACCTAAAATATCACAGGTTTTTACATACATCGATACACACATAGAGAAGTTTCTATGGTTACGCACTGGCATCCTTTGCCTACCCTTTTTGGGTAATACGATCATCCATCTGACCTTTTCACGGCTTTTAGCCCATAACATATATAGTATAGATTAATTAGTGTGATAGAGATCTACACACACTGACACGATCAAGACGAGACCTTCTATGTCGACACTACTATCAAGCCGATACGATCGCTAACTGTCTAAGATTTTGTTTCAAGCCGGTCCATAACTTGGCGGCCAATCACGAACTCACACGACACCGTTGCTTAAACTTAGGATTGGTTTAACAGATCCAATCCCCTCCTTCGCTTTGATCGATATTTGATTCCATCAAAAGACCTTATCAGTTGCTACCATCATAACATATGGTTAAGATCACAAATACAATAGCCGATCCTAACGAAAATCTAAAGAGAACCCCTTACCTTGAAATCCCGAAAAGAGGTACGGGACTTAGAGACTAGCGGTTTCCGGCTTTTGGAATCTAAATGATTCGATCTACTCCGATTTCCCGAAATGTTGCCCCAAGATATGAACACAAGAACAATCAAAATGTTACTCAACGGATAACCTTGCCACATCAATTAGCCTTTCGGCTTTGGCCTCCAAAAACCGAAAGAGAAGAAGTGAAGGAAGAATTCGGCACTTACCTTAACACAGGGAATTCGACAACTCCTAGAGAATTTCGGCTTTTGAGAAGATCAAAAAGAAAAGATGATCTCAAGAGATCTATGAAGATTCGGCTTTGATGAAGAAATCGGCAAAGAGAAAGGAATAGACAAGGGTATTCGGCTATGGAGATGAAAGCAGAGAAAACAATGGAATTTCGTCTTTTGCCTAAAAGTGGAGATGAGAGAATAGGATTAGGATTTCGGCTTAAGCAGAGAATGAGAGAAAAGAATGAGAGAAAACCCAAATGCCAAATTGAAGAAAAGAATGGAAGAATAAAACCCTAATGCCGAAAATAAAAAGGTATTCCCCTCACTTAAACACAAAATTTTGGCACCTACTCCCTAAAAACCGAAAATGCCCCTTTTTTAAAACTAAAACTAAGCTACTAATCAAGGGAAATTTCGGCACCCCTTAGCCATATTAAAAACGAATCCTCATCCCCCTCAGTGTTGGAATTTTTGCCACCACTGTGACCAGCAGATAAATCCTAAATTTCCTCCCTTATCTTTATCTGATCACATCTCCAAAAGAAGCCTAGATCACACCACCTCTTCCTCCCTTTATCCGCCATATTATCTCGCATTTTCCACTCAAATTAATCCTCCTAATTTCAAGCATCATTTCCGTCCCCTCTACCCACTTAAATGCCAGAAAATTAACAAATCTTAATTAAAATAATTGGGCTTCATGTGACTCGAACTTGAGCCTCCTCGGTGACGCCACCTCCTACTACTCTAAGTGGCGCCACTTTGCCACTGGGCCACAAGCCCATCTGTGTCTTATAATCACAGATAACATCTTTTAAGCCCCTATTCTAACTGGCTTTCCCCTAGAGTGCCCAAGCAGAAAATTTGACTAAGGCCTCGGCCCAATTCCTGAGCCCAATCTGAACCCCTTAAACATTCCAATTAACACATTAAGCATAACAACACATTAAACGCAAAGGCCCATTAATTCAGGATGTTACATAGGTCAAGTTGAGATCCAAAACGGAAGTAAATAAAAGACAATTAATTCACCATTTAAGATTTTGTCAAGTATAACGGAAAATTTATAAGAAAACAAGTGTACTTTATAATAATATAAAAATGTGTGCTTTATGATATAGAAAATATATCTTATTTTGTCTAATTATGAAAAAGAACGTATTACTAAATTTAATAACTCCTGTAAAAATAAAAGATATTAATAAGGGATGAAACATCATGTTAGAATTTCTTTCAATCATTTTGCATCGAGATTGAGAAAATATATGCAATTTAAATTTATTGATGTTATTAAACGAATTATATTTTTTGATAGAATTGCATGGACAATTTTTTCCTCTGTTTGATAAAATCATAACATAATTACAAATAAATAAACAATGGATCGAATTGAGTAAAAAAATAGGTTTAATTGTTTAAAAAAAATAGATGAATACTTATTACATAAGTAATCACTATTATTTTTAGTAAGTAAATAATTACAATTTAGTTGGTCAAAAGTAACCAAAAATAATAATTAATTAGTAAAAAGATTTAACAATTCAAAACATAAACATAATTAATTTAGGCATAAATGAAATAAAAATAGTTGGACATAAAACCAACATTTTAAGAACAATTAATCAAAAAATTATAAATAAAATAGATTAAAACATCAAGATAATTACATTAAGCAAGTTTTAAAGAACAATTAATTAAAAATTGAAATATGTTGATGTTTAAAACATAATTACAATTAATTTGGGCATAAATGAAAACAATTTAATTGTTTTTTAAAAGAAAATTTTAAAGAACAATAAATTAGAATACAATGATGAAACATAGATAATAATAGAATTAAATATAAACAAGTGTTCGATATACTAGTAAAGCACTTTGTAATCTCAAAGAGAGAAAGTATATTTGGATCTTGGAGACGATGTTCTTTGGGGGTGGCAACCTAAACCCCGAACATGGATCGTAATAGGATGAACACTTTGCAATGAGACACTTGATTGAGGAAAAGAACATCAATCTTGAAGACCATTCAAAGGGTAAAAAGTAGTGCAAGCAATCTCCTGTCTATTGCCAAATTCATTGCACCATATGTTAAGAACATTGTCCTAGAGTTCTAGGCTCACTTGAAGAAGGATATTGCTGATAAAGAGTACAAAAATTATATAAAGGTCTACGTGAGGGGAGAGTATTTTGAGTTTAATCCCTCTCCCATATGTGATTTCCTCGCCATTTTTGAGCAGGAAGATGAACTTTTTACTAGTTGTGACAAAAATTTTACAGCCCTAACTGGAGGAGTTTGAATAGGGATGGAAAAGAACAAAAAACTGATAGGTTTTGAGCCGACAGGGTAGGGTTTTTCTTTTCAAAAAAATCAAGTTTCAATTCAAGTTCGTTTTTGAAAATGGTCGGTTGGTAGGTTGAAATCAGGTTTAGCATGAAATTGGCCCACCCTGTGATATTTACGAAGTTTCCCTTCTATGTATTTAATATTAATTGGGTTAAAAATCCTCAAAAATTATCACTACAAGCATCATTTTGACTTCCTTTACTCCCATTTTACACTAGTTTCTCTATCTCTCTTTTTATTTATTTTCCCAAGTCTCCTCTCCCTCGTATCTTCAGTCCTTAGTTTTTCTATGGTGTAAATCACTATACATATATACTACCATGTACATGGTTGAGCTTCTCTTCTTCTTCTTCTTCTTTTTTATTTTAAAATTGAGAAGGCCTTATTCAAACCTTAATTTAAATGATGGAGGATTACAATATTTTTTTTTCAAAAGCACATAAATGTATAAAAATTTAATCATCTGTTTAATTAATACTTTTTTTCACGTAGGAAGAAAAATTCAAAATATACCCTTCATTTAAATAAAAATTTACGTGTCGATTGATATTAATGATTGGAAATTATCATTATTGAATATGAAATCTATGAGTTTATGTCATGTTTGTGATATTGTATTTTAATTATATTTATATCATCCTTGGAATTCTTAGGTCAAATATACCATTGAAGTCATAGTTGACCTGATAAAGTTGTTGTTTGTTAGCAGAATGTTGTTTGTTACCAAACACAAACCTGCTTGAGAGTTTGCGTCACTTGTAGGGGATTTCAAAACATTTTTATCTGCAACATCGCCTATCCCCTCCAAAATTTTCAATGAAAAAACATATCTTACTTTTATCATAACCTCGACAAAATAGCATATGGCTTATTACATATTCTACAAAAGATAAGCATCAATTATCTCATAACTAGACCGACATATGATTTATTAGTTTATTTGGATGAAAATTGGAAATTAACAAGCACAATGACATTCATGGTGACCATCCGACATTAGTTTACAAACACCTCCTCTCTCACAATCAGCAATGCAGTAATTCCAGCATTTTCCATCTTTGTCAGGGTTATCATCTTCCCCAGGAATACATTTCCCAAGTTCAGGATGGTTATTGCAACATTTTGATTTTGCATCTGATTTAGCCATCGGCTCGCCTCCTTCAACATCTATAGATATTAAAATTTAAACAACCACATTAGTTATTATTCCGAAATCAATCTCCATTTTTAATTATGTTTTGTTAAAATAGCAAATTCCCAATCTAAAGTTAATTTGATTACATCTTATATACATTTTAAGTTATATACATAGTATTATAGATTATTTACTAAACCTAATATTTGTTTAACATTCAAATCATTCTTTAAATATTTAATATCTCGTTTGAATGAACCAATCAATTGAAAATAAAAGATCTAACAATTTTGACATATATAGTATTATTTGTTGACATCACCGCATTTTAAATTCATTATCTAAGATGAATCATAGATTAACAACACACAATTTGAAATGAATTTAGTAGTATTAATTAAGTCTATCCAAGACCTGGATTATTAATGCATGTGGAGAAAAAAAATCTTTTGTAATATATATCGAAGGTATATGCGAAAAATCTATATATAAACTTACACACGGGTGCTGCACCATTGATATCATCATAGAATGGTGAATGTCGATCAATGATTGGACTATCAATGTATATCTGCGTATCGGCCGTCACTGAAGTTAAGTAAATCATCAACATTAGAAATGAGAAGAAAAGCTTAAGGATAGCCATTGTTAGGGTAAACTGAAATGTTAAATTAAGATTTTCGTAAAATAAAAGATAAAAAAATCCATGCCCAATAACAATGTATAAATAGGTCAAGTTGAGATCCAAAATAGAAGTAAATAAAAGACAATTAATTCACCATTTAAGATTTTGTCAAGTATAACGGAAAATTTATAAGAAAACAAGTGTACTTTATAATAATATAAAAATGTGTGCTTTATGATATAGAAAATATATTTTATTTTGTCTAATTATGAAAAAGAACGTATTACTAAATTTAATAACTCCTGTAAAAATAAAAGATATTAATAAGGGATGAAACATCATGTTAGAATTTCTTTCAACCATTTTGCATCGAGATTGAGAAAATACATGCAATTTAAATTTATTGATGTTATTAAACGAATTATATTTTTTGATAGAATTGCATGGAAGATTTTTTCCTCTGTTTGAAGCTGTATGGACAAAATAAATTTAAACTCGGTGGTGATAAAATCATAACATAATTCCAAATAAATAAACAATGGATGGAATTGAGTAAAAAAATAGGTTTAATTGTTTTAAAAAATAGATGAATACTTATTACATAAGTAATCACTATTATTTTTAGTAAGTAAATAATTACAATTTAGTTGGTCAAAAGTAACCATAAATAATAATTAATTAGTAAAAAGATTTAACAATTCAAAACATAAACATAATTAATTTAGGCATAAATGAAATAAAAATAGTTGGACATAAAACCAACATTTTAAGAACAATTAATCAAAAAATTATAAATAAAATAGATTAAAACATCAAGATAATTACATTAAGCAAGTTTTAAAGATCAATTAATTAAAAATTGAAATATGTTGATGTTTAAAACATAATTACAATTAATTTGGGCATAAATGAAAACAATTTAATTGTTTTTTAAAAGAAAATTTTAAAGAACAATAAATTAGAATACAATGATGAAACATAGATAATAATAGAATTAAATATAAACAAGTGTTCGATATACTAGTAAAGCACTATGTAATCTCAAAGAGAGAAAGTATATTTGGATCTTGGAGACGATGTTGCTGGCGGTGGCAACCTAAACCCTGAACATGGATCGTAATAGGATGAACACTTTGCAACAGACACTTGATTGAGGAAAAGAACATCAATCTTGAAGACTTTTCAAAGGATAAAGTAGTACAAGCAATCTCATGTCTATTGCCAAATTCATTGCACCATATGTTAAGAACATTGTCCTAGAGTTCTAGGCTCACTTGAAGAAGGATATTTGTAACATCCCCAAACCCGGCCCATTCACTACGACCGAATCTGGTTATGTCACTGGGAAAAGACGGTTGAAAATCTTCTTAATAAAACATCGTAGTTTGCTGAATAGGTATGGAAAGTATTAAGGAATGGATGCATGAACTTCTTTGTGTGAACTAGGAAAGAAGACTGAAACATTGTTTGCTCGAAAGAATCTCTGATTAAACCTTATCCATAAAATTTCTTCGCGAGTAATAAAGTGAAACAAATGCTAACGCATAAAATTTTTCTTAATCAGTTTATCAAACATATACAAAGCAAGAAGTGTGTTAGTTTACACACCTGATTACTAATGCGACTATCAAATCCCGTAGATCAAGATCTAACGCACTAGATCCCCCATTCCTTAACACTTTTCGAGCACTAGCCACAACCCGAGATATGCGAGATCAAGCCTTCCCTACAATCGCCAAAACTAAACAACATAATCATGCTAATCAACCTTTAAGGGTAAAATCGTAATTTTACCTACTAAGGGTATTTTCGTAAATTCACACTGCAATGGCCTTTCGAAGGCCTAATGTCGCCACTAGCGACTCGGCTACCACACTGGTTTACCAGGACGATTGGGCCTAAAACCCGATTTCGGCCCATCCGGCCCACACGCCGCGTGTGGCCCACCTAACACGAATCTAGCCACGTATATAACTTCCACCTAGTCTAGTTCAACATATACTAACCAATCATGCAATTTACTCATATGGGCCCACGGCCCATTGGGCCCACTTCGCCCATCGCGCCAAGCAAGCGACCCCAACCCACGAGAATACTACATCGATGGCCTCAACTATCGCTGTGAAGCCCCACACGCGCGCCGCGACGCTCGTGGCTACTAATGCCGTGTGACCGGCATTTCGGCATTTGCCGCTCTACAACTAGAGTAGAGAGAGTTACACACTGATAGGACTGGGGCTAATCCGCGCTCCGATCACTCTTGTGCCCAAACGCCTCCAAGATGTGTTTACTCTCCTCCTAGGATGCTCCTTATATAGCTAGCTCTTCACCTTCATTCTTTGTGTCTTTCCGATGTGGGATCCCTTCACAAGAGAGTTTAAATTCAATGAAACTCTTGCCGCCCAATCCGCATAAAAATAAATACTCCATTGCTTGTCATGAGATTCGAACCTGTGCTCCCTTGCCTGCCGCACGCCTTACTTCCAACGCCTGTGCCACTCGGCCACTTTGATTTTTATGCCATAAAATCACACCTTTTAATCTTTAAACCCTTCCTACTCCAGCCCATAATCGCTAAAAATAAATCACGCCCAAAATGTTGCTCAGCCCTCGAACCCGCGCCTTATCACTCCTCCAATACTTAAGTTCCGCAGACAGCACCACTGGACCAGCTGCTCCTTGCGACCAAACACGCCCCAAATTATTTTAAGGCCTTCTACCCCGCAACGCCATACTCCAAAAATTAAAACCCATCCGCGCCTTCTTGAATCGAACCTAAGACCCTCACAGACGCTACCTCCACCCTTAAAAAGCAAGACACAACCACTTTGCCAAAGCCTCACTTGTGCCAAAAATTACCAAAAATTAATCTTAAGGCCTCCCTTGGCCCAATTCCTTTTTACCCTAAAAATCTAAATTTTCCAAAGCCTTCCCTTCTCATCCCAACATTCTTAGAGCCTCTAAAACTCAACCAAGCACTCCCGAAAACCCACTAACACTTGATTTAAAACCCAATACGCACTGCCCCTAAACCAGGGTGTTACAATTCTACCCTCCTTAAAAATAATTTCGTCCTCGAAATTACTTTACTAGCGAACGTCCGTACAACCTATCCTACCACACTACGCCTTGTCTGCGCACTGATCTTAATAAAGTCTGTCATTCCACCTAGACCATGCCCGCGACAACACGTCCCCTAGAACTCATATCTAGCGTCGCGATTTAATCTGATTAAAAGTTTTATGCATTAGAAATTTTGTTCCACTATTTAATCCACGAGCAAATTTTATGAAGAAGTTTCGGAAGTCGTTCTTTCGAGCAATCAAAGTTTCGGTTTCTAAAGTAATCCACTATTGCAATCATCCGATCACATCAATAACTCACAAGCAATAGTAAGGGGTACTTACCGTGGACTTCGGTCTGAGGTACAGTGCCATGCCACCTAACTCGAAAACCTTTTATAAAAGCCCATATTTGAATAGCCCGTTTGAAAAAGCTTTTTTGAGCCCAAAACCTCAAAGCCAAGTTTTGAACCGGCTCGATATTAAATCGTAACATCCCCAAACCCGGCCCATTCACTACGACCGAATCTGGTTATGTCACTTTGGGAAAAGACGGTTGAAAATCTTCTTAATAAAACATCGTAGTTTCTTTGAATTTTGGAAAACATATCTTTGGAATAAAACTTTGCTATTAAACTCATTCATTTTTAAAACTTTAGTTTATAATATCCAATTTGAATAAATAGGTTGCAAACCACAAATCATTTTCACGTAGCAATTTAATTTAAATAAACCATAGTTAAAGTAATACCAAAAACATAAAATGGCCTTTATTACAACCCAACAATTCAAATAAAGTACTTATATCAAAATCAAGCATGGAATAATTGAACATCATCTTCGACATGGGCCACCTTGTCCTCTCCGATCCCGGTCCAACTTTATGCACTACCGAAATGGTTAAGGAAAAAGGTGAGTCACCTGCACTCGAGTGTGCTACCCTTTTTCCGGATTAGCAAAATATCACATACAAACATAATCATGATCATCATGCATCCCAATCACATGCACCCAATCCTAACCGCCCATACACCTTTTCTACCCCGTGGTACCAAACCACTGGTGGTGCTAAACCACCGTGACGTATAGTCACAATGTGTTACTAAAACACCGTGACCGAAGTCACAAATCCAATGATGGGGCCAACCCATCGCGTGTGATACCAAATCATTTGGCGACAATCTCGTATCTCAAAAGTGGGGCCAACCCACGGTGGTGTTAACCACGAGGGACGAAGTCGCAATGAGGTGCCAAACCTCTGGTTTCCTAAAGACACAAATGTGGTACCAAACCACCGTGACCGTAGTCACGATAATCGAGTGATGGGGCCAACCCATCGTGGTGATACCAAATCACTGGCGTCAATCCTCAATACCGCCTTGTGGGGCCAACCCAACGTGGTGCGAAACCACGGGGACGAGACGAGGTGCCAAACCTCCGGAGGTGCCAAACCTCTGGTGACCCAAAGTCACAAAGTTGTGTTACCAAAACATCTGGTGCTCGTCAAAGACAAAATATCACCGCCCCTCCACTCATATCACCCATCATCATACCAACTCATGTATAGTATTCAAATCATGCAAACATGTTTAACGTTGCATCTCATAGCACATACATCATAAATCATGACATCATGTATCAATAACAGTACTCATAATGAAACGGACTTACTCGAATCGCGCACATACCCCATAGGGTATCATATCACTCAACCATACTATTTCGGTTTTACCAATCAATCGATTTATCAAACATATACAAAGCAAGAAGTGTGTTAGTTTACACACGATTACTAATGCGACTATCAAATCCCGTAGATCAAGATCTAACGCACTAGATCCCCATTCCTTAACACTTTTCGAGCACTAGCCACAACCCGAGATATGCGAGATCAAGCCTTCCCCTACAATCGCCAAAACTAAACAACATAATCATGCTAATCAACCTTTAAGGGTAAAATCGTAATTTTACCTACTAAGGGTATTTTCGTAAATTCACACCGCAATGGCCTTTCGAAGGCCTAATGTCGCCACTAGCGACTGGGCTACCACTTAGGTTGTAATTTGGGACGATTGGGCCTAAAACCCGATTTCGGCCCATCCGGCCCACACGCTCGTGTGGCCCACCTAACACGAATCTAGCCACGTATATAACTTCCACCTAGTCTAGTTCAACATATACTAACCAATCATGCAATTTACTCATATGGGCCCACGGGCCCATTGGGCCCACTTCGCCCATCGCGCCAAGCAAACCCCAACCCACGAGAATACTACATCGATGGCCTCAACTATCGCGCCGAAGCCCCACACGCGCGCCGCACGCGCTCGGTGGCTACTAATGCCGTGTGACCGGTATTTCGGCATTTGCCGCTCTACAACTAGAGTAGAGAGAGTTACACACCGATAGGACTCAGGGGGCTAATCGCGCCCGATCACTCTTGTGCCCAAACGCCTCCAAGATGTGTTTACTCTCCTCCTAGGATGCTCCTTATATAGCTAGCTCTTCACCTTCATTCTTTGTGTCTTTCCGATGTGGGATCCCTTCGTTAGTAGAGTTTAAATTCAATCTGAAACTCTTGCCGCCCAATCCGCAAAAATAAATACTCCATTGCTTGTCATGAGATTCAACCTCAGCTCCTTGCTGCTGCGCCTTACTTCCAACGCCTGTGCCACTCGGCCACTTTGATTTTTATGCCATAAAATCACACCTTTTAATCTTTAAACCCTTCCTACTCCAGCCCATAATCGCCTAAAAATAAATCACGCCCAAAATGTCGCCCACCCTCGAACCCGCTTATCACTCCTCCAAATACTAAGTTCCGCTGTGCACCACTGGACCATTGCTCCTTGCGACCAAACACGCCCCAAATTATTTTAAGGCCTTCTACCCGCAACGCCATACTCCAAAAATTAAAACCCATCTGCACGCCTTCTTGAATCGAACCTAAGACCCTCACAGACGCTACCTCCAATTTCTTAAAGCTCACAAGACATGACCACTTTGCCAAAGCCTCACTTGTGCCAAAAATTACCAAAAATTAATCTTAAGGCCTCCCTTGGCCCAATTCCTTTTTACCCTAAAAATCTAAATTTTCCAAAGCCTTCCCTTCTCATCCCAACATTCTTAGAGCCTTTAAAACTCAACCAAGCACTCCCAAAAACCCACTAACACTTGATTTAAAACCCAATACGCACAGCCCCTAAACCAGGGTGTTACAATATTGCTGATAAAGAGCACAAAAATTATATAAAGGTCTACGTGAGGGGAGAGTATTTTGAGTTTAATCCCTCTCCCATATGTGATTTCCTCGCCATTTTTGAGCAGGAGGATGAGCTTGTTACTAGTTGTGACAAAAATTTTACAGCCCTAACTGGAGGAGTTTGAATAGGGATGGAAAAGAACCAAAAACTGATAGGTTTTGAGCCGACAGGGTAGGGTTTTTCTTTTCAAAAAAATCAAGTTTCAATTCAAGTTCATTTTTGAAAATGGTCGGTTGGTAGGTTGAAATCAGGTTTAGCATGAAATTGGCCCACCCTGTGATATTTACGAAGTTTCCCTTCTATGTATTTAATATTAATTAGGTTAAAAATCCTCAAAAATTATCACTACAAGCATCATTTTGACTTCCTTTACTCCCATTTTACACTAGTTTCTCTCTCTCTCTTTTTATTTATTTTCCCAAGTCTCCTCTCCCTCGTATCTTCAGTCCTTAGTTTTTCTATGGTGTAAATCACTATACATATATACTACCATGTACATGGTTGAGCTTCTCTTCTTCTTCTTCTTCTTTTTTATTTTAAAATTGAGAAGGACTTATTCAAACTTTAATTTAAATGATGGAACATTACAATTTTTTTTTTCAAAAGAACATAAATGTATAAAAGTTTAATCATCTATTTAATTAATAATTTTTTTCACGTAGGAAGAAAAATTCAAAATATACCCTTCATTTAAATAAAAATTTACGTGTCGATTGATATTAATGATTGGAAATTATCATTATTGAATATGAAATCTATGAGTTTATGTCATGTTCGTGATATCGTATTTTAATTATATTTATATCATCCTTGGAATTCTTAGGTCAAATATACCATTGAAGTCATAGTTGACCTGATAAAGTTGTTGTTTGTTAGCGAGAATGTTGTTTGTTACCAAACACAAACCGCTTGAGTTTGCGTCACTTGTAGGGGATTTCAAAACATTTTTATCTGCAACATCGCCTATCCCCTCCAAAATTTTCAATGAAAAAACATATCTTACTTTTATCATAACCTCGACAAAATAGCATATGGCTTATTACATATTTGATTGCTGTAAATCAGAGTTTTAAAATTTTTAAAAGAATGATCGAACCTGGAAACTAACTCTGACTGTAACACCCTAAAATTCAAGTATCGATTTATTGCATGTTTTGGTGTTTAGATTACGAAGGAAAATTTTCTTATTTCTTTTGTGCCTATTATAGTCCTGAAGAAGAGTATAGAATTATTCGGGTATGGAATAATTTTTTTATAGTTTGAGAATTTATTGAAGTGGAGCAAGTGGCATTGACACTTAAGTTAAATTAAGTGTTAAAAAGTAGCATAAGATGAGTAAATGGCAAGGTGGTGTTGGCGCATGGGTTATAGCATGAGGAGAGTGGTTCGAATCCCTTGGATGGCATTTTGACAACTTTTATTTTGCTCTTCTATGGTAAGTGTCGGCCAAGCTTATTTATGGTAAGTGTTGACCTTGTTATTTTGGTTAGTATATCAAAGGAATAAGGTAAGAGTGAATTTTTGGTAGGGAATCAAGAAAATATGGAAAGATATGGAGACATAGGGCAAGTATCAAGGAAGGTGATTTGGAAACAAAATCATGGCCATTTGACCATGCATATGGACGGCAATATGGTCTAGGGGGGAGCCGAATTTTTGGTGTTAGTTTGGCTAGGATTTGAAGTCTCTTTTTGGTCATTCTTAGCATATGTGCAAAGTTTGCAATCCTTTCTCAACTTTTCTCCCTTGGCCGAATTTGTGCATTTGGTAAAGCCTAATTCTTTTGACCATTTGGTCATTTTCTTTGTTCATCTTTTGAAAATTCTCTTGTGCCTCTTCTTAGTGCCGAAAGTGTTAGTACCAAAAAGACCATCTCTCTCTTTTTGTTTTCTTTCTCCATTGCCGAATGTACCTTGCTCTCCAATACATCTTTTTCTTTTTTCTCTTTTCTTCTCTTTGAAAACCGAATCTTCATTATCATCTCTTCTCTCATATTTTATTTCTTTTCACTCATCCTTTTCTCCATTGTTTTTCTCCATGGCCGAATGTTAGTGAGCCATAGCCGAATCCTCCATCACTTAGAGACATCATTTTCAATCCTTTCTTTTCAACCGTGGACCAAAGGGTAAGAATTCTTTTTAGTTCCGTTTAGTTAGAAGTAGTCATGGCCGAATATTGATGGTGGTATGAAGGCTTTCTTAGATCGAAATAAACGTTCCTTCTATTAACGTTTATTTTTGTTATACTTTAGTGCGATAACGGAAGATCGGAAATCAAGTGGTCGTGAGTGACATAGAACGCTTGGATCGATTCTCCTTGTGGAACAAGAATATTTGTGGTAAGGAAATCTCGTTCTTAAAACCTTTAGTCATATTCGATATATATATTATTAGGACGTGCTAACGATCTTTTATCTTTGAAGACAATCAAGATAGGGAAGAAAAGGGCGGTGAATAGTGTTCGGAAGAGGGGTGGTTCCGTTAATCCCCCTAAGTATAAACAAAGGACTGTTTCAGCAATCCGGGATTTCCCACCGGGTTGTGGACGTTCATCCGAGGAGAATCAATTGTTTGAAGTAGTTCGTACTCCCGAACCATTATTTGTTCGTGGATTTGATTCGGTTAACGAACCATCAATCGGGGAGAAACCGCAAGTAGAAGTAGTTCGAAAATCCGAGGGTAAAAGTTAGATCGTTATTTTCCAAGATTGATTTCGTTAATAAAATATAGTGATCCTAAGTTATCGTGATATGTATAGGTGTTGACGAGCGGGAAAGTCTAGTTCTCACTATAACCAGGTGTGTAACTTCACACTTATCTTTCGGGTTAGATACTAAACAGTAAGTATTATGATAAATCGTAAAAATGGCCAAATCAAAATGTTATAGTAATAAGTACTTTTGTGTAAGTCCATAAAAGCGCTAGATCGATAAATTGGGCCATAAAGCGCTAGATCGATAAATTGGGGCCATAAAGCGCTAGATCGATAATGGTAGGAAAACCTCTAGTTCGAGATATGGGCCAAAGTTTAATACTATATTGTTAATAGGCCCAAATGAAAGGTTTTATTAAAAAAAAAACTCTTTTGTATTATGGGTTACTTGATAAATTATTTATGATTAAAGTTTGTTATTCATACATAAATGCATGGGATGGGATTTGATGAAGAGAAGAAAGGCCTGTGGCCACGTATCTAGTTCGGTGACTATGTCACAATCTAGTCTTGTAGTGCACTACAATATTATTTAAAAGGCTAAATGCCTACGATTGGTGTGTTTGGCGGGGTGGGTTGACTTGATCCCCACAGGTGTCTTTGGTTGGTACGGGGTGTGTAGCGGATGGAAATTAGGCTTGGTTGGGAAATTCATTTTACATGCATTTTATATATTTTATTTCATTTTATATTGTTAAAATTTGTAATTGGGCTCAAGCCCAAATTAATGCCTTGGTGTGAGTCCGGCCCAATAATGGTGGTAAGTGAGTTACACACCGAGTTCTTTGTAACTCACCCCGTTTTATTATCCATCTCGTGTAATGGAAATTGATGTGGACTTGGGCCGGGGATGACATGGTGGAGGCCATACTACGAGCTTGGGTTTTATAAACTATGAACTTTATTTAAGTTACTTATTTTAATTACTATTTGGGTATGATGTAATAAGGCCTCTAATTATGTTTTTATGGATTTTTATGTGTGGATGGATTTAATTTTATTTTAAGACTCTTAATATGGGCTTATGTTAAAATCTATAAAGTTTTCTTAAAAATATTGTGTTTTATAACAATTTTGGACACCTAAATTACTTTTCAATTTCTTTCAAATTCTTTTAAAACTACGTTAAGGTTTTGACTAATATATATAAGATTTCAAACAAGTATTTTTCTTAATTCATAAATTTTAATCATTGTACTTAGTTTTTATTAAACCTTATTTCTAAAGGTTTTGCATTACTATTTTACTTAAATCATTAGAGAATATTGGATGTTCGTTTCGGTGTACAAACCAAATCTCGTCTTAACGCCAAAGACCTGGTTTGGGGTGTTAAATTTAATGGTATCGAGCTAGTTTCAAAACTCGGCTGTGGTTTGGGTTCAATAAAGATAATTGTTTGAGAAACAACTCAAATTTCTAGACTTTTGATTTAAAGGTAGTATGGCACCATGAGCATTCGCGCCAAGTCAAGTAAGTATCAGATATTGATTGTTTATTATCATTGTGATATGATCATAAGAAACACTCTAGAACTTCTAGTTTTAGGTGTTGAAAATCGTAGAGATTGAGACAATAGGATATGGTTGCGAAAACAACTCTATCTCTTTCATATCATAAAATATCGTTAATAAACACTGAAATAGTATTCTGATTCATAAAACTCATAATCAGATTAAATCAGTCATTATGAGCTCTAGAGGCCGTGGTAGAGGACGAGGTGTTAGAGGCGCAACCGAAGCACCGGATCATATGCTAGAAATGGATGCACCTGCGTCACTCGAAAGTGAGACGGGATCACATAATCATATGGAAGAAGATAATGCGGTGACGCGAGCAATGCTGCGAGTCCTTGAAAGGGTCGCTGGAGCTAGAACTGGGCCAACAGCTCGTGGGTCGATATCGGAACGATTGAAATCAAGTGGTGCTGAGGTTTTCAGAGGTGTCTCAGGTGTAGCTCCAAATGTCGCTGAATATTGGCTTGAGGCGTGGGAGCGAATTATGGACGATCTTGAGTGCACGGTGGAACAAAAACTAAGGGGAGCGGTGTCCTTGTTAAGGGACAAAGCATACCAATGGTGGCTTACTGTCCGAGAAGGCACTGAAGCTGCATTAGTTAATTGGGAATTCTTTAAAGTTTCCTTCCAAGGGAAATATGTAGGAACGAGTTATGTTGATGCCAGAAGGAAGGAATTTTCGAATCTAGTCCAAGGAATAAGACAAAGGCGACATATGAAGTCGAGTTTTTTTGCGCTTGAGTCGCTATGCTCGAACAATAGTGGCAACGGATCATGAGCGTTGTATGTACGCTTTGAGGATGGCTTGAACGATGAATTGCGGGTTTTGATAGCCCCACAACAAGTTAGAACTTTTGCCACGCTTGTGGAAAAGGCCAAGATAGCCGAAGAGGTTAAGAACTCGGAACGTCGGTGGGAACGAGCTAGAGGCAAGAGAGATATGAAGTATTCGTGTTATTCGAGAAGTTTTTCAAGAGGCCTCGGAATGATGAACCACTCAAGGTAGAACACTGTGAATCGTGAATCGAGTCGAGATTGTGCCGATTGTGGGAAAAGGCATTCGGAGAGTCTTTGCCGAAGAAAACGGGTGCTTGCTATAAATGCGGTCGATGGATCATCAATATAGGAATTGCCTCGTCGAATGGATACAACTCGGGAAGCTCGTGAATACCGATGCACCACCGGCAAGAGGAATTCAAAGAACCACCGAGAGGTCGTGGACCAGGTCGTGGTGGTAATGGGGCTAGACGTGGTCAAGGTGCAGCGGGTCGAGGCAATGGTCCTAGAGGCAACACAGATGCAAGACAGCCAGGATTGGTATATGCAGTTAGACGCCGTGAGGATGGCAATGCACCTGATGTGATAACTGGTACGTTCTTCATTTTTGATGTACCTATTATTGCTTTGATAGATATTGGTTCTACCCATTCGTATGTTGCTAGCACCATATCTGGAAACTTGAATTTAGACTCTGAAATTTTTGATAGTGAGATGAAGGTAATTAGTCCTTTAGGACAGTCGGTATTGGTAAATAAACTGTTTAGAGATGTGCCCTTAGAAATTCAAGGAGAAATATTTTTGGCAAATTTGATGGAATTGCCTTTTGGCGAGTTCGATATCATTTTGGGCATGGATTGGTTGGTTAAGCACCGCGAAATTGGATTGTCTTTGAAAAGCGGATGTCAATAAGGACGGTGGAGGATAAAGAAATAATTATGATAGGCGAGCGAAGGAATTACTTGGCAAATGTGGTATCGCACTTAAGGCGAGAAAAGTTGGTGCGAAAAGGGTATGGAACATTTTTAGCATTTATTAGTGCTTTAGATGCCAAAGAGTTGTCAGTGGAAGATGTGAGAACAGTGAAGGAATTTCCGGATGTATTTCTGAAGAACTTCCCTGTACCTCTAGATCGGGAAGTGGAATTTGGTATTGAGCTTTTTGCCCTAACAGCTCCAAAGTGTCCATTGCTCCTTATAGAATGGCACCAAGGAGGCTGGCGGAGCTTAAAGCTCAAATTCAAAAATTGCTAGATCGAGGCTTTATTCGACCGAGTGTGTCTCCGTGGGGAGCACCGGTTTTGTTTGTTAAGAAGAAAGATGGGTCGATGCGTATGTGTATTGACTACAGGCAATTGAATAAATTGACGATCAAGAATAGGTACCCTCTGCCAAGAATTGACGACTGTTTGATCAATTGAAGGGAGCTTCAGATTTTCTCCAAAATTTATTTGGGATCGGGTTATCATCAGCTTAAGGTGAAAGAAGCGGATATTCACAAGACGGCTTTCCGAACTCGTTATGGACATTATGAGTTTTTGGTGATGCCGTTTAGGTTGACCAATGCACCAGGTGCATTTATGGATATGATGAACCGGGTCTTTCAACCATATTTAGACCGGTTTGTGGTGGTATTCATAGATGACATTTCGTATATTCAAGGAATGAAGAGGAGCATGACTCGCATTTGCGAATTGTATTGCGATTACTTCGAGACAATCAACTGTATGCCAAATTCAGTAAATGTGAATTTCAGTTAAGGAAGTGACTTTCTTGGGTCATGTGGTGTCGTAGAAGGAATAAGGGTGGATCCTCGGAAGATTGAGGTCAGATTGGATTGGAAACCACCAAAGTCGAGTAGTCGAGATTCGGAGTTTCTTGGGTTTGGCTGGTTATTATAGACGCTTTGTTGAGGGGTTTTCGTTGATTGTCGCACCCTAACTAAGCTATTGCGGAAGGAGTACCATATTTATGGACCGATAAACAAAGAAGAAAGTTTCGAGAAATTGAAGAAGATTTTAACGGAGCGCCAAAGATCGATTCAACCTGAGGCTGGAAAGGAGTTTATAGTTTACTGCGATGAGTCACACACGGGCTTAGGATGTGTATTGATGCAAAGTGGGAAAGTGGTGGCTTGTGCTTCTCGTCAGTTGAGACCGCACGAAGTAAACTACCCTACTCATGACTTGGAGTTAGCTGCAGTAGTGTTTGCTCTAAAGATTTGGAGGCATTACCTCTACGGTGAAAAGTCTATCATCTATACGGATCACAAGAGTCTTAAGTATCTTCTTACTTAGAAGGAATTAAACTTGAGACAACGAAGATGGGTGGATCTGTTAAAGGACTATGATTTCTCAATCGAGTATCATCCTGGAAAAGCTAATGTGGTAGCAGACGCGTTAAGTCGTAAGGTGGTATCTGATTTGAGAGCAATGTTTGCCTCTTTAAGTTTGTACGAGGATGGTAGTCTGATAGCGGAAATTCAGGTGAAGCCTCTGTGGTTAGGGCAAATCAATGAAAAACAGATATCAGATAAGAAATTGGGACTGTTAATTCAACAAGTTGAAAATGGTGGAATAGAGGATTTTAGCATAAACGCAGTAAGGTGTGTTATGTTTTCGTGGGAGAATTTGTATGCCTAAGGACTCGGATCCGAGACAAATGATTTCTACGAGAGGCGCATAGTAGCCCTTATGCTATGCACCGGAGGAAATAAGATGTATCGGGATCTTCGTGAACAATATTGGTGGCCGTGGTTGAAGCGTGAGATTTCGAATTTGTGGGAAAATGTTTAACTTGTCGCCAAGTGAAGGCGAGCATCAATTGCCGTCAGGATTATTACAACCGGTGAAAGATTCCTCTTTGGAAATGGGAGCGGATAACAATGGATTTTGTTAGTGGGTTACCTTTAACACCTACTAAGAAAAACTCGTTTGGGTAATTGTTGATCGCTTGACGAAGACCGCTCATTTTCTACCGGTTACGGATTACTCGTTACGAAGTTGGCTAAGTCATGCACGTATCCGAAATCGTGAGGTTGCATGGGGTACCGCGTCTATTATATCGATAGGGATCCTAGGTTTACGCCACGGTTTTGGAAAGCATTGCATGAAGCTTTGGGAACAAAGCTAAACTTCAAGATCTGACTTTTCATCCTCAATCGGATGGTTAATCGAGAAAGAGTAATTCAGATCTCGGAAGACATGTTAAGGGATTGTATAATCGACTTCAAAGGTAGTTGGGAGGATTTTCTACCATTGGCGTAATTTGTTTACAACAATAGCTATCGCCTAGCATTCGGATGGCACCCTACGAGGCATTATATGGTCGTGCGAGGTGTCGTTCTCCTAGTTGTTGGGGTGATTGGGCGAACGATGATGTTAGGTCCCGAAATGATCTCGAAACGGAAGAAAAAGTAAAAGCTATTCGAGCACGGTTAAAGGAAGCTTCAGATAGACAAAAGTCGTATGCGATCAAGCGTAGAAGTATCGAGTATCTTTGTGGGGATCAAGTTTTCTTGAAGGTCTCACCTTGGAAGAAGATTTTCGTGTTTGGGAAGAAGGGCAAATTGAGTCCTAGATACATTGGACCATATCGTGTGGTGAAGCGTGTTGGTCCAGTGGCCTATCGATCGAATTACCCGGAGTTGAGTCGATTCATGATGTTTTTCATGTTTCCATGCCGAGGCGCTATAGATCGGATCCTTCGCACATAGTACCCAGTAGAAGAAGTGGAGTTGTATCTGAGACTTGTCTTTTGAGGAGGAACCAGTGGAAATCTTAGACCGAGATGCTAAGGTGCTAAGAAAGAAAACCGTGCCGTTGGTCAAGGTTTTATGGCGAAATCACGGAGTGGAGGAAGCTACGTGGGAGCCTGAAGATGTAATTCGGCAACAATACCCTCACCTTTTTCAAACAGGTAAATTTCGAGGACGAAATTTTTTTAGGAGGGTAGAGTTGTAACACCCTAAAATTCAAGTATCGATTTATTGCATGTTTTGGTGTTTAGATTACGAAGGAAAATTTTCTTATTTCTTTTGTGCCTATTATAGTCCTGAAGAAGAGTATAGAATTATTGGGTATGGAATAATTTTTTATAGTTTGAGAATTTATTGAAGTGGAGCAAGTGGCATTGACACTTAAGTTAAATTAAGTGTTAAAAAGTAGCATAAGATGAGTAAATGGCAAGGTGGTGTTGGCGCATGGGTTATAGCATGAGGAGAGTGGTTCGAATCCCTTGGATGGCATTTTGACAACTTTTATTTTGCTCTTCTATGGTAAGTGTCGGCCAAGCTTATTTATGGTAAGTGTTGACCTTGTTATTTTGGTTAGTATATCAAAGGAATAAGGTAAGAGTGAATTTTTGGTAGGGAATCAAGAAAATATGGAAAGATATGGAGACATAGGGCAAGTATCAAGGAAGGTGTTTTGGAAACAAAATCATGGCCATTTGACCATGCATATGGACGGCAATATGGTCTAGGGGGAGCCAAATTTTTGGTGTTAGTTTGGCTAGGATTTGAAGTCTCTTTTTGGTCATTCTTAGCATATGTGCAAAGTTTGCAATCCTTTCTCAACTTTTCTCCCTTGGCCGAATTTGTGCATTTGGTAAAGCCTAATTCTTTTGACCATTTGGTCATTTTCTTTGTTCATCTTTTGAATATTCTCTTGTGCCTCTTCTTAGTGCCGAAAGTGTTAGTACCAAAAGACCATCTCTCTCTTTTGTTTTCTTTCTCCATTGCCGAATGTACCTTGCTCTCCAATACATCTTTTTCTTTTTTCTCTTTTCTTCTCTTTGAAAACCGAATCTTCATTATCATCTCTTCTCTCATATTTTATTTCTTTTCACTCATCCTTTTCTCCATTGTTTTTCTCCATGGCCGAATGTTAGTGAGCCATAGCCGAATCCTCCATCACTTAGAGACATCATTTTCAATCCTTTCTTTTCAACCGTGGACAAAAGGGTAAGAATTCTTTTTAGATCTGTTTAGTTAGAAATAGTCATGGCCGAATATTGATGGTGGTATGAAGGCTTTCTTAGATCGAAATAAACGTTCCTTCTATTAACGTTTATTTTTGTTATACTTTAGTGCGATAACGGAAGATCGGAAATCAAGTGGTCGTGAGTGACATAGAACGCTTGGATCGATTCTCCTTGTGGAACAAGAATATTTGTGGTAAGGAAATCTCGTTCTTAAAACCTTTAGTCATATTCGATATATATATTATTAGGACGTGCTAACAATCTTTTGTCTTTGAAGACAATCAAGATACGGAAGAAAAGGGCGGTGAATAGTGTTCGGAAGAGGGGTGGTTCCGTTAATCCCCCTAAGTATAAACAAAGGACTGTTTCAGCAATCCGGGATTTCCCACGGGTTGTGGACGCGTTCATCCGAGGAGAATCAATTGTTTGAAGTAGTTCGTACTCGAACCATTATTTGTTCGTGGATTTGATTCGGTTAACGAACCATCAATCGGGGAGAAACCGCAAGTAGAAGTTGTTCGAAAATCCGAGGGTAAAAGTTAGATCGTTATTTTCCAAGATTGATTTCGTTAATAAAATATAGTGATCCTAAGTTATCGTGATATGTATAGGTGTTGACGAGCGGGAAAGTCTAGTTCTCACTATAACCAGGTGTGTAACTTCACACTTATCTTTCGGGTTAGATACTAAACAGTAAGTATTATGATAAATCGTAAAAATGGCCAAATCAAAAATGTTGTAGTAATAAGTACTTTTGTGTAAGTCCATAAAACTGCTAGATCGATAAATTAGGCCATAAAACTGCTAGATCGATAAATTGGGCCAAAGTTTGCTAGATCGCTAATGGGCCGGAAACCCTCTAGTTCGAGATATGGGCCAAAGTTTAATACTATATTGTTAATAGGCCCAAATGAAAGGTTTTATTAAAAAAAAAAACTCTTTTGTATTATGGGTTACTTGATAAATTATTTATGATTAAAGTTTGTTATTCATACATAAATGCATGGGATGGGATTTGATGAAGAGAAGAAAGGCCTGTGGCCACGTATCTAGTTCGGTGACTATGTCACAATCTAGTTCGGTAGTGCACTACAATATTATTTAAAAGGCTAAATGCCTACGATTGGTGTGTTTGGCGGGGTGGGTTGACTTGATCCCCACAGGTGTCTTTGTTGAGTTGGTACAGGGTGTGTAGCGGATGGAAATTAGGCTTGGTTGGGAAATTCATTTTACATGCATTTTATATATTTTATTTCATTTTATATTGTTAAAATTTGTAATTGGGCTCAAGCCCAAATTAATGCCTTGGTGGTCTGGCCCAATAATGGTGGTAAGTGAGTTACACACTGAGTTCTTTGTAACTCACCCCGTTTTATTATCCATCTCAGGTAATGGAAATTGATGTGGACTTGGGCCGGGGATGACATGGTGGAGGCCATACTACGAGCTTGGGTTTTATAAACTATGAACTTTATTTAAGTTACTTATTTTAATTACTATTTGGGTATGATGTAATAAGGCCTCTAATTATGTTTTTATGGATTTTTATGTGTGGATGGATTTAATTTTATTTTAAGACTCTTAATATGGGCTTATGTTAAAATCTATAAAGTTTTCTTAAAAATATTGTGTTTTATAACAATTTTGGACACCTAAATTACTTTTCAATTTCTTTCAAATTCTTTTAAAACTACGTTAAGGTTTTGACTAATATATATAAGATTTCAAACAAGTATTTTTCTTAATTCATAAATTTTAATCATTGTACTTAGTTTTTATTAAACCTTATTTCTAAAGGTTTTGCACATGTTTTACTTAAATCATTAGAGAATATTGGATGTTCGTTCGGTGTGACAAACCAAATCTCGTCTTAACGCATAGACCTGGTTTGGGGTGTTACACTGACAACGATTAAAGGCAAGTGCACCTATCGAACAGTAGTATAGTTTAGGCAAGACCGGATTATCGAACCCAAAGGAACTAAAAGTACTAATACTAACTTTCTTTTTATTATTTAGCCTAAAATAAGTGAAGTTGTTTATTAATCTAAATTAATTAACTACTAAACTAAAGACTCTAAGACAAAGAAGAATGAATTTGGAAAATAACTTGGGAAAAACTCAGTTGATTTAAACAATACCCTAGGAAGAATCCACCTAGACTTCACTTGTTATCTATCACTGAACCATATGATTTTATTTACTTAGTTTGATCCGTAAGACTCCCTAACGTATATTAAACCCTCTCTCGAGGCGAATAACATCTAACCCTAGGTTAATTAGTGGAACTCTCGTTCTCTTATAATAACCCCTAGAATAGCGATAAATCGATCCGTGGATTCCCATATTAGGTTTCACCCTAATCCGACAAAATCTCGTCACCCTATCTCTAGGCGTGCGATCAACTCCGCTTAATTATGTTGGATCTACTCTTAGGCAGGGTCTATTCCTCCTCCACCTAAGCACATTAAATTTGGATTAAGCTTACATAATTAAGAACAAACTAAGTATTTATCATATAATTCAAATAATCAAATAACAAGATTCATCATATGTTTCATCCCCTCCGGGTATCCGAAGGGTTTAGTTCATAACAATAAAGGAAAACATCTCAAGAGAAAAGATAAAACAAAACATAAGAAATCCCTAAAACCCCCTGAAGGAATTGAAGGAGAGATCCTCCGTCTTGAGTAGAATTTCGGCTTCTTGAGATGGATCAGCTGGCTATCCCTAAGTGAATCCCCACAAATCTGCCTTCTCTGGCCCAGCACGACGCCCCTAAACGATGGCTTTGGGCTCCCCTTTTCAAGTCATACTTAAGGTGTATTTATAGGCTTTTGAAATACGTTTCTTTCTCCCTAAGTATCATTTCCCGAATGAAATTGCTCTTCTCCACGGCAGAGGCACGGCCATGGTGCACGCCCGTGTAAATCATGGATAGGCCGTGTTCGGAGTTCTTTAATGAGACACGGCCGTGTGAGTCGGGGTTAGACCGTGTTCTAGATGATCAGTGAGGCATGGCCGTGTGATCTTTGGTCCAGGCCGTGTCGATTTCATGCTTTGGCCCATTTGTCCTGTTTTAAGCCTGTTTTGCATTCTTTTCATCCCCTGGTGCTTTCCTGAGTATATATCATGAAAAGAAAGGATTAAGAGCACCAAATTACATAAAATAAGGGATAATTCATCCAAAAGCATACTAAATGTGGGCCTAAAATATGTTACTATTTCGGTTTATCAAATACCCCCACACTTAAGCTTTTGCTTGTCCTCAAGCAAAATTCTCAACTTTCAAGTAAAATGAACTTCCTGTAATTCATAATTCCTATTGATAGTGTCTCATCATAATTCAGAGATAATTTCTACATTGATAATTCAACTCAAAGTGTCCTAAAAATTCAAACAGTATAAGTCATAGATTTTGTAGCTCGAAAACATAGGTGTCTCCCCTTATCTAAATAATTACCTTTAATTTTAAATCGACAAGGATTGACATCCTCACAAAAGCTTCACTCAAATCACTCAAAGTGTTTAAGGTTCAAAATTTAGGCACTCAAAAGTCAAACATGAGGAGCTAATCCCATAGGCTTGCATGAAAATCAAATCTCCACCACTGAAATATGAGATGAAACACAAATCAAAAGGTCTTTGTTAGGTTTGTAACGGGGCTAGGGTTAAGGTGTGGAATAAGGCTAAATTAGAAGGTTAGAATCGAGATTGAAACGACAAATTACCTAACTAAGAATTAATGAACTAATAATAATTACATCAATTGAAAACTAATAGTACTTAATAATACGAGCTTCTTCTTCGATATTTGGAATAAATGTATAAGCTCATTTAATCACATAACTAATAATGAATAAACTTTGTTTTTTTTTATAAGAACAATCATAAATACATAATAAAAGATAAATTACTGAAATAAAAACATAGTTAGGCTATTAATCAAATCAAATCTTGATATAAGGGTAATCAAAAGGAATGGTGAAACAAAAACAAAGGGGTTCTGGGTTAATATTAGCGGGTAAGTCAATAAATAGGGTTGTTAGGATTAAAAGGTGTTCGCTAGGGGTTAATTATGAAGGTAGGCTTTTTATGGAGTAAGTGGGTTAAATCCTAGGTGCCTTTGTCATCTTTGTATATCAAATCAAAAAGTGTGGTCTCGACATGTATAATCGATGCAAGTTCTAGAATAACAAATTAGTGTTGACATACTCATAATCAATAAAGTGAGCAAGAAAAAGAATTTATGCTCTATAAGGCTCAAAAACTCACAAAAATTATGGGTATTTTGATGTCAACCTCGTAAGTTTCAAACTTCAAGATAATATTTAAACTCGGTTTGACAACCTAGCAAATTTTTAATTTCTGAAAAATACACTTATCATGCTTGATTCTCTAGTATTCTTAGAATTTAATTATCAATGCACAATTATCAGTGACTTAATCTAAAACATATCAATAAAAATCATAAATCATCAGAAATTCCATCGTAATTAGTAATATGAGTATTTTACTTTAAGACAAGGCTAAATTCAGGCTTTGAGTTAGGTATCTTTTTAGGTTGTTCACCCCCCAAACTTGAGATGTACATTGCCCTCAATGTACAAAAATATATAATAACCTTGTAATAAAATCATCAGATATGGGGATAAGTGAAAACTTCCTGAATTTTCGGATGATTCCTTGAGAGGAGATTGTGCCTTTGGTGGTGGTGATGGGCCATCTGGATGACGAACCTGCGCTAGATGAAGAAATTGGGAGTCTCATGCAGGATTAGCCAAGAAATCTAAAGAAACCTTAATAATATACTAATAATATAATTAAAGACAAGAAAGATAAAGATAAAGAGACTAAGAAGGAAAATAAACTAAGTTTAAAAGATAAAGGGGCCTGAGAATCCTTATGATAGATGGTTCGAGAGATGGGTGTGACTTTGAAGGTGACGGAGTTGTTGGTGATGGTGGAAGTGGCGTGATTCCCAAGCAGCCTTAAGAACCTAAAAACAAGAAACTAAAACAAAATAAACTAAATTAAGTAGAAGAGAAGTAAAGATAAAGAAAATAAAGGAGAAGATAAAAATAAAAGAATAGATAATTGGTCTCAAAGACCCTTGGCTTGTTGTTTGGATGAAGCTGTTGGCATGAACTCAGGTGAATCGGTCTCCTTTGAGGAGATTGGCCTTTTACGCTTCTTTGCCATGGATATAGTTTTGCTGTAGCTCAAGAGTCTGAGGATTTATTAGGAAAAGGAAAAAAAACAAAAGGGAGAAAAGAAAGAAAGGAAGAAGAGAAGTAGGTAAGGAGAGAAAGGAGAGGGGCATGGTATTTAAATAGAATCTCAAGTCTGGCAATTTACCACGCCCGTGGGTTGAGAGTGTGTCGATTCACACGGCCGCATCGCACGGTCGTGTCGCAGGGTGTGTTGATTCTCTACGTTTGTTTTCGAGTCTACCACGGTTGGAAGACACGGGCGTGTTCTGCCCGAGGTGGCAAGTTAGTAGCTTCGCACGATCGTAAGGCATGGGCGTGTTCTTCTCGTGGTTGGAAAGTCAGTAGCTTCACATGGTTATGGGGTACGGGCGTGTTCTTCCCGTGGTTGGAAAGTCAGTAGCTTCACACGGTTATGGGGCACGGGCGTGCCCCTTTGTCGGTGCCCGTGGTGTAGTGGTTGGATCCGTGACATCGAAAGGTGGTTGGAATTGATTCACACAGCCTCTGCTATGTCAGTACGGGGATTCTTATGGTCCACACGGCCACGGCCACAGCCGTGTAAGGTCCGTAGTGTGTCTGGAATTCTGCACCCCTTGTTAGTTTATAACTAAGTGTTCAGAAAGAAAAGAAGAAAAGAAAAATAAATTTAAAGCAAAATGTGAGAATAAATTATGTTAGTGCTCGGGTTGCCTCCCGAGAAGCGCTAGTTTATAGTCTTAAGCTAGACTCTCCTCTCATTTGCATTGTCAGGGTGGTTTGAGGAGTTGGAAGTCCTTCCTCATGCTATCATTTGCGTCTTCGTGAAAAAATATAAGTCGAGATGTGTTTATAGTAAAAGTACCAAAAATAGGATTACTTACCTCGATTGTTCCGTATGGGAAAACGCTGGTTACCCTAAAAGATATTTCTTTGTTTGTGCTAGGGTTAGGAGGAGATATTTGAGGATCTACCTGATCTAACAGCACTGGTCCCCTATTTTGAAGTGGTTTGTTGTTCCTATTAGCTCTTTTTGGGGCTCCTTCAGTTTTATCTTGTGTGGTTAGGTTCTTCGTCGTGTATCCCTAATTTCTCCTTGAAATGTGTCTTCCACTCGTCTAGATCATTGAATGAATCCTCGATCTTCATGAGTTATTTCTTTGTTGGCATGGGGTTTAGGATCGGGTTCATTGTATTCTTTGGTGGTGCTTCACGAAAATAAGGGTTAACCGAATGGTTATCGTAGAATTTACGTTCTCACCTTGATTACTCGATGTTCTAGCCGAGTCGAGAGCCTTGATGGTGATTTGTCTCATTACCTACACAAAGTATGAGTTCTCCTGCATCAACATCAATTTTAGTCTGGCAGTTGCTAAAAAGGGTCTTCCTAAAATTAGGGGGATCGAATTATCCTCATCCATGTCTAAGACAACAAAATCTACTGGGAAAACGAATCTATCAATTTTTACAAGAACATCCTCGATAATACCCCTAGGAATTCTAACAGTTTTATCAGCTAATTGAATGCTCATCCTAGTTTGTTTGGGTTTCCCTAGACCTTATTGTTTAAACAATTTATAAGGCATGACATTTATGCTTGCCCCTAAATTAGCTAACGCATTATCAACAGTTAGTCTACCAATTATACATGGAATTGTAAAACTCCCTGGATCTTTTAGCTTTTGTGGTAGTCTATTTTGGAGAATTGCTGAGCACTTTGCGTTAAGTTCCACATGTGACGACTCGTCTAACTTCCGTTTGTTTGTCAGAAACTCTTTTAAAAATTTCCTAGAATCTGGCATCTGTGAAAGAGCTTCTAGTAATGGTAAGTTAATATGTAATTTCTTTAAGAGTTTAAGAAACTTACCGAACTGTTCTTCTGTGTCGTCTCTTCTTAATGCCTCAGGGTAAGGTACGTGAGGTTGGTATTCCTTTATTATCGGTTTTGGCTTGTCTTATGTTGCCTCAACTTTACCTTTTTCTACCTCGTTTCCTTGTGTTGGACTGGGTTCGTCTACTTCTTCGCTTTCTTGAGCTGTTATGGCTTGGATTTGCTCCTTTGGATTAATTTCAGTATTACTCGGTAGACGCCCTTGCGGTCGTTCGGATAATAGCTTTGCAATTTCTCCGATCGATCGGTAATTTCCCGATTGCCTTTGTAAGTCATCCAACTTGGTTCTCGATCTTTTGATCGATGTTTCTTGGGTGTCAAGTGTTACCTCTTTTTTTTTGGAGACGGGCTTTCGTGGATGCTATGAATTTGTTCAACGTCTCTTCAAGATTCGGCTTCTTTTCCGTGGATAGGGCTGATTTTGGAAATTTTGAGGAGGTTGTTGTCTTTGATTTCCTTGATTTCCTTGTCCTCCCCCACGAAAAATTTGGGTGGTTCCTCCAACACGGATTATAATTATTACTATATGGGTTATTATTAGATCCGAAATTGTTACCTATATAGTTCATCCATTTCACTCTCTGTGTGCCCGGTTGGTAGGGTGGGTACTCGGGATTCGCCACAGTTCCACTTGCGTCGCAGACCGCATATTTGGATGTACTGCGAAGAACACAAACTATCAATCTTCTTATTCATCAACTCTACGATTTGATAGCATGGTTCTTTGCGTCGAGGTTGTAAACTCTCGTTGTTTTTGTTGGCTGGTCCTTGTAACTTGCCACCGATAGTTATTCAAATGACATCTCTTCAATAAACTCGTAGGCTTCCTCAGGAGTTCTATTATTCAAGGTTCCACCGGCGGCTGAGTTGATTAGTTGTCTCGTTGAAGGATTCACACCGTTATAAAAAGTTTGGACTTGGAGCCACAAAGGTAAACCATGGTGCGGACACCTTCTCAAGAGATCCTTATATCTCTCTCATGCATCGTATAATGTCTCTAAATCCATCTGCACAAAAGAAGATATATCATTACGTAATTTGGCCGTTTTGGCCGGTGGGAAATACTTTTATAAAAAAATTTCGGTCATTTGTTCCCATGTAGTGATTGACCCTCGTGGTAACGAGTTTAACCACTGTTTAGCTTTATTTTTTAATGAAAAGGGAAATAACCGAAGACGTATGGCATCATCAAAAACGCCATTTATTTTGAAGGTATCACAGAACTCTAAAAAATTAGCTATATGAGCGTTTGGATCTTCGTCCTGTAAACCATTAAATTGAACAAACTGTTGAATCATTTGTATAGTGTTAGGCTTTAATTCAAAATTATTAGCGACTATAGCAGAGCCTAACAATACTAGATTCGCTCTGTTAAATGCGGTTTAGCATAATCAAACATAGTACGAGGAGCATTATTTTCTCCCACATCTTGTGGTGGAAGATTATTTTCGTCCATCCCTTCAGTAGGATTGGATCTGTCTTCTCGCTCTCCTTGGTAATTTAGGGCTCGCCTAACTTCTCTGCGATTTCTTGAGTGGTAGCTTCAATATCACTGTCGTATTCTAAGGGTCCTCTCGGGATCCTTCTAGTCATAAACTAGAGGTACCTGCTAGGAAAATAAATAAAGAAAATTTAGCAAATTTAAAATTAAAACTAAAAATAAAAATAAATTGCGAAAAATAAAAATAATGGCTAAATTAATAAAAATAGAGTTTTCTTAATATTTTAGTTCCCTAAGAAACACGGCCTTAAAAACTTGATCATTTGTAAATCGAGTTTTAAAATTTATAAAAAATGATCGAACCTAGAAACTAACTCGACAATGATTAAAGGCAAGTGCACCTATCGAACAGTAGTATAGTTTAGGCAAGACCGGATTATCGAACCCAAAGGAACTAAAAGTACTAATACTAACTTTCTTTTTATTATTTAGCCTAAAATAAGTGAAGTTGTTTATTAATCTAAATTAATTAACTACTAAACTAAAGACTCTAAGACAAAGAAGAATGAATTTGGAAAATAACTTGGGAAAAACTCAGTTGATTTAAACGATACCCTAGGAAGAATCCACCTAGACTTCACTTGTTATCTATCACTGAACCATATGATTTTATTTACTTAGTTTGATCCGTAATGTAACACCCCAAACCCGGCCCAGAAGTTAGGCCCAAATCTGGCGTGTCACACAAAAAAAACTCGTTTGAAAATTTCAGCCTCTTTGTTAAAACCCAAAACACTTAAGCAATTTATTAACTACTTGAAAACGTAATTATCTTTAAAAACCTTTTTGGTGGCAAAAGCATATTTGAGATAAACAATTTACAAAAATGTGATGTTATAAATAGAGTTTCTGTATATTCGAAATCGTTTCGGAAACGTAGATAAAATACAAATATTTTTGAGAGATTGATTGATGAGTCAACAATCAAGGTAGTGAACTTAAACCGTGACTTTTGAAAATATTGTTTGATAGTTCGAGAAAATAACTTCCGTGTTAAAATATTTATAAAGTTTATTATGAAATCCATTTGTTAATCGATTTTGGAAAACCTTTATTTAAGTTTTAGAAAAATTCTCGTTTTAAACAATTTAAGCAAAATAATAAGTATATCAACCATAAAGCGATAATAAAATACTCTAAAGGCCTTATTACAACTTAAACCAAAATAGCAAAATAATAAAATAAACGGAAATAGAAATTTAAAATTCAATAACACCATTTCTGAAGTATGGCCTCCACCGAGTCATCCATGGGCCCAAGTCCTCATCACTGAGCATTACCTACAAGGGTTAAGAAAAAGGGGGGTGAGTTACAAGAACTCAGTGTGAAATCCCCTTACCGTCATCCACTGGGCCTGAACCCATATAGCATTATCTTGGGCTTAAGCCCATTTAACATACACTTGGACCGAAGCCCATTTACAAAACAATCTTAAAATGAAGCAAATGTATGAATGTATGCAAACCCAAACCATCCTAATAATCCATCCGCTACACACCACCCGTACCATCCATCACACCTGTGGGGATCTTTTGTAAACCCACCCCGCCAACACACCAATCGCATGCATTTAGCCATTTATATCAAATTCGAATTTGTGGACAAGCCACCAGAATAATAGAATATACGTGGCTTAGCCACCAGACAAAATGTGACAGAGTCACCAGAATATGTGGCAGAGCCACCAAATTTCACTTCCCCGATCATCAATATCCCAATCCCATGCAACTTATGTAAATGCAACATACATCGTAAATCATAATATTTACAATATAACCATGATAATTAATAACTCAGAGATTTATTACAAACAATTTGGCCCATTAACACTTTACAAAATCGGCCCATTAGGGCATTATATCAAATCATCCCATTAAGCCATTTATCAGATCGGCTGTAACACCCCAAACCCGGCCTATGCGTTAAGGCCAGATTTGACATGTTACACAAAATAAATATACTTTGATTCCTTTTTAAGTGAAACGGATTTCAAAGTTTTGACGAAGTATTTATCGGGTAAAAGATTTGATTGATAAATCAGTAATTTGAGATGTAAGATCTTATATATCGAAGTTTTGAAAATAGCGTTACGATTGAGAAAATTTAAAAAAATAAAAATGTATTTTTTTAAAGAATCGATGAAAATCTTTAGAGTAATTTTCGGTTTAAAATATGAAAAATTATTATGAAATCCTTTCTAAATATTCATTTTAGAATAAATCATTTATTTAAGTTTTTAGAAAAATAATATTATAGTTTGAAATACTTTAAGCGGTTTATAAAATTCTTCACACAATAAACAAAACAAAAATTAATCCAGAGGCCTTATTACAACCTTAATTCAAAATAGTAAAGTAATTAAAAATACTAAAAGAAATCCAAAATCCAAATTTAACTGCAGTTTTAAGTATGGCCTCCACCGAGTCATCCACGGCCCAAGTCTCCATCATCGATCATTACTGAAAGGGATAAGGAAAATGGGGTGAGTTACTAGAACTCAGTGTGTAACCCACTTAACATTGTCCACTGGGCCAAAATTCCAATTAAACTTTCAATTGGGCCAAAACCCATTTACAATTATATAAAAAAATAATATCATATATAATATGCATATGATATGCAATTCCCAAACCAAACCTAATTTCCATCTGCTACACACCACCCGTACCAACCAGCACACCTGTGGGGAGCTTTAGTCACCCACCCCGCCAACACACCAAAAGTAGGCATTAAGTCGTATATATCAAGTTTGTGGACAAGCCACCAGATTAACAGAATTTACATGCCATTGCCATTTATCATATTTGTGGCAGAGCCACCAGAATTACGTAGCAGAGCTACCATAACTTCTCTTCATAAATATCCCATCCCATGCAAATCATGTATATAATGCATAGCCATTCACAACAATTTATTCAGATATTTCTTACAAACATTATGGCCCATTATAACAATTTATATCAAATCGGCCCATATAACAAATATCTCAATTTGGCCCATATAGCAAATATCCAATGGCCCAAATAGCAAATATCTCAATTTGGCCCATATAGCAAATATCTCAATTTGGCCCATATAGCAAATATCTCAATTTGGCCCATATAGCAAATATCAAATGGCCCATTAAGGGTATTTTCGAAATTTTCACAGTCTTAATACCAATTTCATAGTCTTTACCAAAATAGTGGCAACTATGCCATGTTACCCCATTTCACCAAAATGTGATTTAATCAGGCGATTTACCACTAACACGTTTTTAAAATATCTAACCCATGAAATACGGTGTGAGATTACACACCTGATTACAGTTAGCACTACGCTTTCTCGATCGTTGACACCCTCGGAGTCAGGAACAACTACGATTTGTCAGTTTTCCCCGGTTAACGGTTCACAACCTGGTGGAAAATCCTGAATCGTTGATGCCTCAAAATTAAGAACGACCTCGAATAATTGATTCTCGCCGGATAAGGGTCCACAACCCAAAGGAAAGTCTCGAATCGTCAAAACAGCCCTTCGTTTGAATTTAGGAGTAGGGATCGCTAACCCGCTCCTTTTGAGATCTCCACTCGGCTTCCCTTTTGAATCGTTACCACAAGCCTCCATCGATTAGTATTATTGTAACACCCCAAACCCGATCAATACGCCACGACCGAATCTGGTATGTCACTAAGGAAAATATTTTTGAAAGAATCGAATTAACAATTAAATTTTGTGAAAAACTCTTTGAAATTCTTTATTTGTCGAAAATAAGTTAAAACTGAGATTTACTTTGAATTACATAAAACTTAAAAACTTAGTTGATGAATCATAGGATAGAAAACATTTATACCTTGTTAAGATAATTTGAAATATCACTTTGAAAATCCGTTTGCAATTGAGTATAGAAACTTGAATTTTGGAAATCACTTAATTTGTTGAAAACACTTAACTTGTAATGTTTTCTATCGAACTATTCATATTACCCGATGGTAAGATTTTTAAAACCATTGCGAGTTTTTAGTTTAGAAAACTTTGAGCTCAATTTTTAGATTAACCAAGTAATTTATAAGCCATATTTTAAATATATTCAAAACATAAAAATAATCCAAAACATAATTAAGCAGGCCTTATTACAAATCCATAAAATATGAAAACCAAATTTAAAATAAAGTACCCAAATGGAAGTTCATGTAAAACCAAATTTTATTGCATGGCCTCCTCGAGTTCATCCGGCTCCACATCCGCGATCTCACGAATCACTGAAAATATAAGGGAGAAGGTGAGTCACCAAGACTCAGTGCATATTTCCTCTCGGGTAAATACCACATACTTACACAAATTATAACAAGGCAACATATATGTATAATGCACCCAACCTAGCCATCCATAACTCCTTTTCTACCCGTGTGGTACCAAACCTTTGGTGGTGCCAAACCACTGGTGTCCAAAGACACAAATGTGATACCAAATCACTTTGGTGACCGTAGTCACGAATAATCCATCTGTGGGGCCAACCCACGTGTGATACCAAATCACCGCGCACGATCCCATATCTCAAAAGTGGGGCCAACCCACGGTGGAGTTAATCCACGAGGGACGAGTCGCTATGAGGTGCCAAACCCTGCGGTGTCAGAAGACACGAATGTGATACCAAATCACCTGGTGGTGCCAAACCACCGGTGTCAGAAGACACGAATCATCAAGTTGTAGGGCCAACCCATGTGTGATACCAAATCAGCGCGACGATCCCATATCTCAAAAGTGGGGCCAACCCACGGTGGAGTTAATCCACGAGGACGAGTCGCTATGAGGTGCCAAACCTGCGGTGTCAGAAGACACGAATGTGATACCAAATCACCGGTGGTGGTGCCAAACCACGGTGTCCAGAAGACACGAATGTGATACCAAATCACTTTGGTGGTGCCAAACCAGCGGTGTCCGAAGACACGAATGTGATACCAAATCACTGGTGGTGCCAAACCACTGGTGTCCGAAGACACGATATCAATCTTCCCCCTCCTCTCATATTGCCCATACCAATGCAATAGATAAACAAATCATGTCAATAAACTTTGATGTGTATCTCATAACGAATATATCATAAATCGTAGATCATGATTTCAATCCACATGTATTAACAACATATTGAAACGGACTTACCCGAATCCTCATTCATACCATCATGGTATCATATCCAGATCTCATCGATTTACCCACTTTCATAATATGATTAGTTATATAACACACAAATATACATATATAAACCAAGTTATAAAGTGTGTAAGATACACACCTTTCACCAAAGCAATACTAAAATCCGATGATTCGATCTACCGCACTAGATCACTTTGTAATATATGGATTCGAACCTCTTCCCTCCATGCTCTCCACTTGACGCCACACCACTCCACCATGTGCTCCACTTGTAGCATAATCCACACCGCTAACCACTTGGCCACAAGCTCCTCTTGTGCTTTAATTTAACACTTAAATTAACTTAAGTGTCAAGCTCACTTAATCCACTTCATTAAATAAACCATACTAAAATTTATTCTAGCTTCCTAAATAAAATCAAGCCTTCATAAGACTATGCTAACACACAAAATTCATACCCAAACCAACACAACAGATACTCAAATTTTAGGATATTACAATTCTACCCTCCTAAAAAAAAAAAATTTCGTCCTCGAAATTACCTCGCTCAAAAGAGTTGAGAGTACTGCTTTGCCTCATCGCATCCTCAGGTTCCCACGTAGCTTCTTCCACGCCATGATTCCTCCATAAAACCTTCACTAAAGGAACGGACTTCCCACGCAAAACTTTCACATCTCGATCTAGAATGCGCACGAGTTCTTCTTCTACTATCGGATCTGGGCTCACCTCTATTTCCTCTCTCGCCACAACATGCGATGGATCAGAACGATAGCGTCTAAGCATGGATACTACACTTTCCCGCTCGTCGATACCCTCGGAATCTCTAATAACAACTATAGGCGATTTCTCTCCGATTGATGGTTCATAACCCGATGAAGAACCACGAGCGAACAATGGCTCGAAGTACGAACGACTTCAAATAAACGACTATCGCGCGGCAGAGGGTCCAAATCCGGTGGAAAGTCTCGAAGCTGAAACATGACCTTCGTTTGAAATTTGAGGATATAGCGAACCACCCCTCTTCCAAACACTACTGAACTGCTCTTTTCGAACCCATTCTTGATTGCTCCAAAATCTAACGTCCAAGGAAAGAAGATAATAAGCGGACGATAGAGTCCCTAAAACTTAATCGATTAGAAGACCATCTAAAAGCGATATAACAAGCATAAAGATCCTTACCTTAACACTTCGATTAAATTAGAAAATCGTCACTTGCCTATGGAGTTTGTCAAAATCCTTCAATGATAATATCCTTTTCCACACGATCTTAGAATGGCTATAGTCGACTATCAATAAAGAAATAATCAACACTCCACTATACCACTACCAAAATAAAAAGGTTTGTTTGAAAGAGAAGAGATAATAAATTCGGTCAAAAAGATCCTCTCAAGACAAAACAATTACGGCAATGTGGTTGAGTGAGACACAAATAGGATTGGCTAGATACAAGAAAAGAATGGAAAATAAAGTGAAAATAAAATAGGAGAATTTGGCATGAGCAAACAATGGAAGAAAAAAAAAAAAATTGAGAGGAGGAAGATTCGGCCAAAGAAAAGTAAAAGAAGAATGAACAATATGAAAAGAGATGGGAACAAGAGAGGTTGTTTTCGGCTACAAGAAATGAGAGATGAGAGGAGGTTCCAAAGAAGATTCGGCCAAAAGCCTAAGAGGGAAGAAAAACAACTCCAATGGACATTCGGCTATGGCTCACTTTGATGCACTAGAGAAAAGTTGGTAAAGTTTCTTTAAGAATAGGTTTTTGGTTAAGACACAAAACAAGAAGGAAGGCCAAAACTAAAACAAAAACTCACCTTATGCCCAAGACACATTCGGCTATAGGGAGTGTTTGTGGAGAGAAAAGAAAACAAAAGCCAAAACATGCACAAATGCCAAAAGTTGACTAACTATCCTCCCCCAAATCTCCTAACAACATTCGGTCACCCCCCCTAGCCACACTTGCCGACCATATACATGCACTAAAGGCCTTGGAATACTTTCCAAACATCCTCCATATTCCATGCCTTTTGTCCCCTTATCATACCATAACCTTAAGATTCTTATCCCCAATTTCATGCTTTCCTTAAACCAATATTCAACTTACCAAAATTTGAGAGTCCAACCTATCATAAATAAGGTTGACCGTCCATCAATGCTAGAACACAAAATAAAGTCTTCAAAAATGCTTTCCATGATACTCGAACCTCTAACCTCAAGCCACCTTTCAAGCTCCTTAACCAACTTGCCACTTACTCCTCTTATGCTTTAATTAACACTTAAATTAACTTAAGTGCTAAGCTCACTTAATCCACTTCATTAAATAAACCTTACTAAAAAATTATTCTAACTTCCTAAATAAAAATCAAGCCTTCACAAGACTATGCTAACACACAAAATTCCTACCCGAGCCAACACAAAAAAATAATACTCAAAATTTTTTTTTCTAAAGCTCAAGACCCAATCTTACTAGGCCCAATTTCAGGATGTTACAATTATGATAAGTACGGATTTGTCAAAAAGGGTGAAGATCGGCTTACCACTAATCCCGAATGATTAACAATTGGATGGATCAAACGATTTATTCCCTAAAACATAAAGTCAACAATTTATTACTCCTTAGATCATCAATCGGCTTATTGGTTACTATCAATAATCCATAACGATTTCTTACCGTACAATATTGAATCCGATATTCATCGTTCGACTTAAGACTTAGAGTGATGTTCGACCTCCCGCTAGGATTCTACCAAAAGGAAAAATGATCATGTTGTGAGAGAGAAAAGGGAATGATGATTTCGATTAATAGAATCATCCCAAGACAAAAACATACATTCGGCCATAGAGAAGAAATTGAGAAGAAAATATTACTTACCGATTTGTCAAAAGATAATGTTCAAACATGAAGGAAAAAGAAGAAATAGTGGAGGGTTAATTTGCTATTAGATTCGGTTATGGAGGAAATGAATGAAAGAAAAAGTTTTGATCAAGATGGAGTTTTATTTTTAAGAAATGCAAGAAGAATTGAAAGGTGATTAAAAGAAGAGAAAAGGTGCAAACTAGTTTCGGTTTCTCCAAAAGATGATAAGAAAAGATGATTTGGTCACAAAGGTTGGATACTTTCGGCAACAAGAAGAAAGAAATTTGGAGAATACCAAATAGTGCAAAGAGAAAGGTTTTGGCCTAACAAGCACCGAAAATTCAATCAAAAAGGCAAAGGAGAATTCAGCTATCAAGGAAGGTGGAAAGAAAATGAGTATGTGACCAAACAAAAGAGAAAAACAATGCACTATCGTGCTAATATGTTTCGGCAAGGAGGGTTGCAAATTGGGAGAAATGACACAAAGTTGCCAAAGGGAATTTTTGCAAAAACACTACTAAGTCTTTAACAAATGCCAACTAAAAATTCAGCTACCTATTCTCCCCAAAACTGTCCACATGCATCCCCCCTAGGATAAGAGTTTGGCCACCCAAGCTTTCCAAAACATCACCCACGAAATAAGCCTCATGTCCCCCTTTCTTTCCTATTTCCCTTGATTCCTTTCCCCAACTTCAACCTTGCCTTATTCATATAGCCACCTTACCAAAAATAATAAAGTCAAACTTGCCATAAATACTCCTTGGCCGACACTTTAAGGAAGGAATGCAAAAATAAAAGTCAAATATGCACACAAAGGGATTCGAACCTCTTCCCTCAAGGTACTACATATGGCACCATATCCTTCTTATCAATTGTTCATTTATGCAAGCTACTTACTCAATTATTTCCATATGCTTTAAGGTCACTTACTCTATCTCCTTAAAGTGCTAAATTTCAAAAATTTCACTAGGTCCAAATAAATCCCGAGCCTTCTCAAGACCTCCTAAACATACACAATTAATAATTTAACAAGCTTAACACCAAAAACAATGCAACACATAAAATTCCAAATTTTAGGATGTTACAATTCTACCCCCTTAAAGAAAATTTCGTCCTCGAAATTTACCTGATTAAAAGAAGTGAGGATGTTGCTGCCGAATCGTGTCCTCAGGCTCTCACGTAGCTTCCTCCGCTCTGTGATTACGCCATAGAACCTTGACTAACGGCATGGTCTTCCTTCTCAGTACCTTAATGTCCCGATCTAGAATTTGTACTGGTTCCTCCTCGAACGACAAATCAGGTCTTATCTCAATTTCCTCTACCGGTACTATATGAGACGGATCCGATCGGTAACGCCTTAACATTGAGACATGAAATACACTATGTATCTGACTCAACTCCGGAGGTAACTCAAGCTGATAAGCCACTGGCCCAACACGTTTCAACACACGGTACGGTCCGATGAACCTAGGGCTCAACTTGCCCTTCCTTTCAAATTTGAAGATCTTCTTCCAAGGTGAGACCTTTAGAAATACTTGATCTCCCACCGCAAACTCAATATCCTTACGCCGGATCCGCATACGATTTTTGCCTATCGAAGCTTCCTTTAACCGTGCGAATTACATTTACCTTTTCCTCCGTCTACGATATCACTCGGGACCCGAAGAATCGCCACTCCCCAATTCGGTCCAACAAGTAGGAGTACGACACCTCACGACCATACAATGCCTCGTAGGGTGCCATCCGGATCTTTGGATTGATAAATATTGTTATACATAAATTCTCGCCAGCGGTAGGAAATCCTCCCAACTACCCCTAAAGTCAATCACACAACCCCTTAACATGTCTTCCAAAATCTGGACTACTCTTTCCGACTGACCATCTGACTGAGGATGAAAAGCCGTGCTGAAATTTAACTTTGTTCTCAAAGATTCATGTAAAGCTTTCCAAAATCGTGATGTATGTAACATCCTAAAATTTGGAATTTTATGTGTTGCATTATTTTTGGTGTTAAGCTTGTTAAATTATTAATTTTGTATGTTTAGGAGGTCCTGAGAAGGCTCGGGGTTTATTTGGATCTCGTAAAATTTTTTTTGTCATTTAGCACTTTAAGGAAATGGAGTAAGTGACCTTGAAGCATATGGGAATAATTGAGTAAATAGCTAGCATAATTGAGCATTTAGTAAAGAGGTAGTGGCGCCATATGATGGACTTGATGGGAGGAAGTTCGAATCACTTTGTGTACAAATTTGGACTTTTTATTTTTTTGTACTCATCCATCAAGTGTCGGCCAAGCATGTTATTATGGTAAGTTGGACTTTCATTTTTATGGCAAGATGGCTAAAGAGATTAAGGAAAGATTGAAGTTGGGGAAAGGAATCAAAAGAAATAGGTAAGTAAGGGGGACAAGAGGCTTATTTCGTGGATAGTGTTTTGGAAAGTATGGGTGGCTAATTGTTGACCATTTTAGCTATGTATGTGGACGGTTTTTGGGGCTTAAGGGGCATAGCTGAATTTTTGTTAGTGTTGGTAAGGCTTTAGTGTTAGTTTTGGACAATTCCATTAGCATCAAGTGGTGTTTTTTTTCTCTTCTCAAATTATTTTCTCCTAGCCGAATTTGGTCTTGGCAATTGGTGAAAGTTTTAGTTTTGTTTTTTTTTTTGGCCAAAATTCATTTATGCAACATTGGTGACATTTTTCTTTCTTTCAAAATCTTCCTTCTTGCCGATTCTTCAAACCATTGGTGAATTTATTCTCATCTTTTCTTCTTTTGTTGCCGAATGTACACAACTTTGAGACCATTTCTTTTGTTCACTCATCATTCTTGAAAACCGAAACTAATCCACCATTCTACATCTTTCCCTTCTTTTCTTTTCGCAAAATCCTTCAAGCATCACTTCCACTCTAATATTATTCACCATAGCCGAATATTGATTTACATTTTCTCTATAATTGAACTCTCATTTCTTTTCTACCGTTCCTCTCATTCGTACTTACATTCAATCTTTGATCAATCGGTAAGCGTTCTTCCAACATTTTATCTTGTTTTCTTTCTCTTAGTGCCGAATATAAGTTTTGATTTGGGAGGGTCATATGAACCGAAACCATCATATTATTATACTCTCTCAAATAAAATCATTCTCTTCCTTGTAGGTGAATAGTGGAGTGTCGATTACTACAACATCGCTTAATCGACTTTAGACATAGGAAGATCGTGTGAAACGGGAATTTCATTGTTCAAGGTAAGGAAGTTCTCTCATAGTCTTTTCAATAACTCCCTTGGTTATTGTATTAATCGGACTGAAGGATAATTTATCGACTATATGGTTCGGTACTTAATCGCTCGATTTATCATCTTGCGATCATCTGAGATTTTGTGGTTTCGACCTTACTCCTAAGATTGATCGTTCATAGTAACGTAATATTAGTTGGACTAATAATTGTTTTCAATGGAGGCAAGCAATATCGAATCAAAAGGGGTAGTGATTGGTGATCGAAAAGGAGCGGATTTACAATCCCCACTCCTAATAAATTCAAGCGAAGGGTTGTTTTGGCTATTCGAGACTTTCCATCTGGGTTGTGGACCCTCATCCGGTGAGAATCAATTATTCGAGGTCGTTTGCAATTGTGAGGCATCAGCGATTCGGGATTTTCCACGGGGTGTGGACCGTCACCGGGAGAACCGACAAATCGTAGTTGTTCCTAACTCCGAGGGTAATTGTTAGATCGTTTGTTTTTTAAATAGATTTATTAAATCGCGTATGTCGACTAATCAAACGTTATAAACTTTTAGGTGTCAACGATCGAGAAAGCGTAAGTGCTAACCGTGTCAGTGTGTAATCTCACATCGTATTTCATGGGTTAGATATTTTAAAAAGCGTGTTAGTGGTAAATCGCTTGATTAAATCACATTTTGGTGAAATTGGGTAAAATGGCATAGTTATCACTATTTTGGTAAAGACTATGAAATTGATATTAAGACTGTGAAAATTACGAAAATACCCTTAATGGGCCAAATAAAAATATTTCGCTAAATGGGCCAAATCGATATATGACTATATGGGCCGATTGATACTTGACTATATGGGCCGATTGATATTTGACTATATGGGCCGATTGATATTTGACTATATGGGCCGATTGATAATTTGCTATATGGGCCAATGTGAAAATATGACATATGGGCCGATGTGATGATATGATATATGGGCCGATGTGATAATTTGATATATGGGCCAATTTGAGATTTGCTATATGGGCCGATGTGATATTTTGATATATGGGCCAAGATGATAATTTGCTTAATTGGCCTCCTTGATAAATTGTTATAATGGGCTATAATGTTTGTAAGAAATATCTGAATAAATTGTTGTGAATGGCTATGCATTATATACATGATTTGCATGGGATGGGATATTGATGAAGAGAAGTTCGTAGCTCGCTCACGAATTGCAGTGGCTCTGCCACAAATATGAAAAATGGCAATGCCATGTAAATTCTGTTAATCTGGTGGCTTGTCCACAAACTTGATATATACGGCTAAATGCCTACTTTTGGTGTGTTGGTGGGGTGGGTGACTAAAGCTCCCCACATGTGTGCTGGTTGGTACGTGTGGTGTGTAGCGGATGGAAATTAGGTTTGGTTTGGGAATTGCATATCATATGCATATTATATATGATATTATTTTTATAATTATAAATGGGTTTTGGCTCAATTGAAAGTTTAATTGAAATTTTGGTGATGGACAATGGTAAGTGGGTTACACATCGAGTTCTAGTAACTCACCCCCATTTTCCTTATCCCTTTCGAGTAATGATCGATGATGGAGACTTGGGCCGTGGATGACTTCGGTGGAGGCCATACTTAAATAAGCGGTTAAATTTGAATTTTGGATTTCTTTTAGTATTTTTAATTACTTTACTATTTTTGAATTAAGGTTGTAATAAGCCCTCTGGATTAATTTTTGTTTTGTTTATTGTGTGATGAATTTATAAACTGCTTAAAGTATTTCAAATTATAATTTTATTTTTCTAAAAACTTAAATAAATGATTTATTCAAAAATGAATATTTAGAAAGGATTTCATAATAATTTTTCATATTTAAACCGGAAAATTAATCTTAAGATTTTCATCGATACTTTTCGAAAAAATACATTTTTATTTCTTTTAAAATTTTCTCGAACTGTTAACGATATTTTTAAAATTTCGATTTATAAGATCTTACATCTCAAGTTGTTGATTTATCGATCAAATCTTTTACTCAATAAATACTTCGTCAAAACTTTGAAATCTGTTTTACTTAAAAAGGAATCAAAGTGTATTTATTTTGTGGGACATGTCAAATCTGGCCTTAACGCATAGGCCGGGTTTGGGGTGTTACAATGTAAACCTAGGGTCCCTGTCCGAAATAATAGACACTGGTACCCCATGTAACCTCACAATCTGCGCTCATAACTACAACTTAGCCAACACGTAATGAGTAATCCGTGACGAACAGGTAGGAAATGGCGATCTTCGTCAACCGATCCACTATCACCCAAACAGAATCTTTCTTAGTAGGTGATAAGGGTAGCCCACTAACGAAGTCCATCGTTATCCGTTCCCATTTCCATAAGGGAATCTTCACTGGTTGTAGCAATCCCGACGGCAATTGATGTTTTGCCTTCACTTGTTGACATATCAGGCACCTACTCACGAAATTAGTAACTTCTCGCTTCAACCCTGGCCACCAATACTGCTCACAGAGATCTCGATACATTTTATTTCCCCCGGGGTGCATAGCATAAGGGCTACTATGCGCCTCTCGCAGAATCATTTGTCTCAATTCCGAATCTTTGGGCATACAAATTCTTCCGCGAAAACACAATACTCCATCATTATTCATTCCGAAATCCCCTTTTACACCACTTTCCACTTGCTGAAGTAAGGAACCCAACTTTTCATCTGATAACTGCTTTTCCTTAATCTGACCTAACCACATAGGCTTCACCTGAAGTTCAGCTAGTAGACTACCATCTTCATACAAGCTGAGATGAGCAAACATCGCTCTCAAATCCGATATCACCTTACGACTCAACGCGTCTGCCACCACGTTAGCCTTTTAGGGATGATACTCGATTGAGAAGTCGTAATCCTTCAACGATTCTATCCACCTCCATTGTCTTAAGTTCAACTCCTTTTGGGTAAGGAGGTACTTTAGACTCTTATGATCCGTATAAATGATCGACTTCTCACTTTACAGGTAGTGTCTCCAACTCTTCAGAGCAAACACCACTGCAGCCAACTCCAAATCATGGGTAGGATAATTTACTTCGATGCGGTCTTAACTAATGAGATGCATAAGCAAAGACTTTTCCACCTTGCATCAACACACATCCTAAACCCGTGTGTGACGCATCTGATAAACAATAAATTCTTTTCCACCCACGAGTTGAATCAATCACGGCACTTCCGTCAGAATCTTCTTCAATTTCTCAAAACTTTCTTCTTTGTTGATCGACCACACAAATGGTACTCCCTTGTGCCTTGATTTAGTTAAAGTGCGATAATCAACAAAAACCCCTCAACAAAATGCCGATAATAACCAGCCAATTCTTTGAGTATACCAAGATGTCATCTATGAACACCACCACGAACCGGTCTAAATAGGGTTGAAAGACTCGGTTCATCATGTCCATAAATGCAGCTGGTGCATTGGTCAATCCAAACGGCATCACCAAGAACTCATAATGTCCATAACGAGTTTGAAACGCCGTCTTATGAATATCTGTCTCCTTGACTTTAAGTTGGTGATATCCCGATCTCAAATCTATCTTGGAGAAAACTGAAGCTCCTCGCAACTGGTCAAACAGATCATCGATTCTCGGCAACGGATACCTATTCTTGATCGTCAACTTATTCAACTGCCTATAATCGATGCACATACGCATCGACCCATCCTTCTTCTTGACGAACAAGACCGGTGCTCCCCACGGTGACACACTCGGTCGAATGAATCCCCGATCCAACAACTCCTGAATTTTAGCTTTAAGCTCCGCTAACTCTTTCGGCGCCATTCTATAAGGAGCAATAGACACCGGAGCTATTCCGGGCAATAGCTCAATGCTAAACTCTACCTTCCGGTCTGGAGGTAAACCCGGAAGTTCCTCGGGAAAGACGTCCAAAAATTCTTTCACCGTTCTAACACCTTCCACCGATAATTCCTTGGCATCCAACGCACTAATGAAGGCTAGGAATGCTCCACACCCTTTTCGCACCAACTTTTCTGCCTTTAAAGCAGATACCACATTTGATAGATAGTTTCTCCTATCACCTATCATCACTACTTCTTTCTCTTCCAAAGTTCTTATCGTCATCCGTTTTACAGCACAATCCAAGTTCGCACGGTGCTTCACCAACCAGTCCATGCCCAAAATAAGGTCGAACTCGCCGAAAGGCAATTCCATCAAATCCGCCAAAAAAGTTTCTTCTTGAACTTCTAAGGGTACATCTCTAAACAATTTATTTACTATCACAGATTGTCCTAAAGGACTAATTACTGTCATCTCCTTAGCAGTAATCTCAAATCTAATGCTCAGATTCCCAGCTACATCACTAGCAACATACGAATGGGTGGATCCGATATCTATCAAAGCAGTAACAGGTACATCAGATATGAAGAACGTACCGGTTATCACATCAGGTGCATCGCCATCCTCTCGGCGTCTGACCGCATAAACTAACCCTGGCTGTCTCGCCTCCGCGTTACCCCTGAAACCATTACCTCTACCCGGTGCACCTTGACCTCGACCTGCGCCATTACCACCTCGACCTGGTCCACGGCCCCTCGGTGGCTGCTGAGTGCCTCTAGCTGGCTGTGCGTCATGGTTACGAGCTTCTTGAGTCGGAGCAGTCCGTTGAGGACAATTCTTAAGCTGATGGTCCTTAGAACCACATTTGAAACAACCACCGATTCTCTTCCAGCATTCACTAAAGTGTCGTCTTCCATAGTCAGCACATGGTTGTATCTGATTGGTAGCAGCTGGTGCTCTAGCTTGAGCTGGCTCATCATTCCTGGGCCTCTTCTAAAACCTTCTAGTAGGACCCGAGTACTTAAAGTCCCTCTTGCTCTTGCCTCTATCTCTTTCTCGGTTTTGCCACTCCGAGTGCTTAGCCTCTTCGGCTATCTCCGCTTTCTCCACCAGTGTGGAAAAATTCCTTTCTTGTTGTGGGGCTATCAGTACCCGCAACTCATCACTCAACCCGTCTTCAAAATGCACGCAGCGTTCATAGTCAGTTGGCACAATACATCAGGAATAACGGCTCAGACGCAGAAATTTCACTTCGTAAGCTGCCACGGTCTTACTTCCATGAACCAGATTAAGGAATTCCTTCCTTCAGACATCCACATAGCTAGCCCCGACATACTTTCCTTGGAATGCAGTTTTGAAGAAATCCCAGGTAACGCGATCGGCCTGAGTGCCTTCCCGAATAGTGAGCCACCATTGATATGCCTCGTCTATCAATAAAGACATAGCTCCTCTTAGCTTCTGCTCAGCGGTGCACTCCAGATCATCCATGATCCGTTCCACAGCTTCGAGCCAATACTCCGCAACATTTGGGGCTACACCTGAGATACCCCTAAAAACCTCGGCACCACTTGATCTAAGTCGTTCCGAAATTGATCCATGAGCTGCTGGCCCAGTTCTAGCCCCAGCAACCCTTTCTAAGACTCGCAACATTGCTTGGGACAAAGCAATGTCCTCCCTCATACGGTCATGTGATCAAGTCTCAGTCTCGGGTGATGCAGGTGCATCCATTTCTGGTATATGTCCCGACGCTTCAGACGCAACTCTAGGGCCTCGGCCTCTACCACGGCCTCGTCTACTGCGTCCACGTCCTCTAGCGCTCATATAGAGTAATTCGATTTAATCTGATTAAAAGTTTTATGAATCAGTATACTATTTCAATATTTATTAAACAATATCTTATGAGGTATAAGAAGTAAGGTCGTTTTCGTAAACGCATCCTATAGTCTCAATCTCTATAGTTTCAACATCTAAAACTAAAAGTTCTAAAGTGTTCCTATAGTCATATAACAATAATCATAATTTATTCGTTAGTAATATGTACTTACTTGACTTGGTCTTAGGATACCCACAGTGCCTGGATAATTGGTGCCATACTTCCTTTAAAACATATGTCGAAAATTTAAAGCAACTAAAAAAATATTTTTGAACCCAAACCACAGCCGAGTTTTGAACCAGGCTCTGATACCATAAAATGTAACACCCCAAACCCGGCCTATGCGTTAAGGCCAGATTTGACATGTTACACAAAATAAATATACTTTGATTCCTTTTTAAGTGAAACAGATTTCAAAGTTTTGACGAAGTATTTATCGTGTAAAAGATTTGATTGATAAATCAGCAATTTGAGATGTAAGATCTTATATATCGAAGTTTTGAAAATAGCGTTAACAGTTCGAGAAAATTTTAAAATAATAAAAATGTATTTTTTTGAAAAGAATCGATGAAAATCTTTAGAGTAATTTTCCAGGTTTAAAATATGAAAAATTATTATGAAATCCTTTCTAAATATTCATTTTAGAATAAATCATTTATTTAAGTTTTTAGAAAAATAATATTATAGTTTTAAATACTTTAAGCAGTTTATAAAATTCTTCACACAATAAACAAAACAAAAATTAATCCAGAGGCCTTATTACAACCTTAATTCAAAATAGTAAAGTAATTAAAAATACTAAAAGAAATCCAAAATCCAAATTTAACCGTTTTATTTAAGTATGGCCTCCACCGAGTCATCCACGGCCCAAGTCTTCATCATCGATCATTACTGAAAGGGATAAGGAAAATGGGGGTAAGTTACTAGAACTCGAGTGTGTAACCCACTTTACCGTTGTCCATTTGGGCCAAAATTCCAATTAAACTTTCAATTGGGCCAAAACCCATTTACAATTATGTAAAAAAAATAATATCATATATAATATGCATATGATACGCAATTCCCAAACAAAACCTAATTTCCATCCGCTACACACCACCCGTACCAACCAAAGACACACTGTGGGGAGCTTTAGTCACCCACCCGCCAACACACCAAAAGTAGGCATTAAGCCGTATATATCAAGTTTGTGGACAAGCAACCAGATTAACAGAATTTACATGGCATTGCCAGTTTTCATATTTGTGGCAGAGCCACCAGAATTACATAGCAGAGCTACCAGATCTTCTCTTCATCAATATCCCATCCCATGCAAATCATGTATATAATGCATAGCCATTCACAACAATTTATTCAGATAATTCTTACAAACATTATGGCCCATTATAACAATTTATATCAAATCGGCCCATATAACAAATATCTCAATTTGGCCCATATAGTAAATATCCAATGGCCCATATAGCAAATATCTCAATTTTGCCCATATAGCAAATATCCAATGGCCCATATAGCAAATATCTCAATTTGGCCCATATAGCAAATATCTCAATTTGGCGCATATAGCAAATATCAAATGGCCCATTAAGGGTATTTTCGAAATTTTCACAGTCTTAATACCAATTTCATAGTCTTTACCAAAATAGTGACAACTATGCCATGTTACCCCATTTCACCAAAATGTGATTTAATCAGGCGATTTACCACTAACACGTTTTTAAAATATCTAACCCATGAAATACAGTGTGAGATTACACACCTGATTACAGTTAGCACTACGCTTTCTCGATCGTTGACACCCTCGGAGTCGGGAACAACTACGATTTGTCGGTTTTCCTCGGTTAACGATTCACAACATGGGGGAAAATCCCGAATCGTTGATGCCTCAAAATTACGAACGACCTCGAATAATTGATTCTCACCGGATAAGGGTCCACAACCCGGAGGAAAGTCTCGAATCGCCGAAACAGCCCTTCATTTGAATTTAGGAGTAGGGATCGCTAACCTACTCCTTTTGAGATCTCCATTCGGCTTCCCTTTTGAATCGTTACCACAAGCCTCCATCGAGTAGTATTATGATAAGTACGGATTTGTCAAAAAGGGTAAAGATCGGCTTACCACTAATCCCGAATGATCAACAATTGGATGGATCAAACGATTTATTCCCTAAAACATAAAGTCAACAATTTATTACTCCTTAGATCATCAATCGGCTTATTGGTTACTATCAATAATCCATAACGATTTCTTACCGTACGATATTGAATCCGATATTCGTCGTTCGACTTAAGACTTAGAGTGATGTTCAGCCTCTCGCTAGGATTCTACCAAAAGGAAAAATGATCATGTTGTGAGAGAGAAAAGGGAATGATGATTCCGATTAATAGAATCATCCCAAGACAAAAACATACATTCGGCCATAGAGAAGAAATTGAGAAGAAAATATTACTTACCGATTTGTCAAAAGATAATGTTCAAACATGAAGGAAAAAGAAGAAATAGTGGAGGGTTAATTTGCTATTAGATTTGGTTATGGAGGAAATGAATGAAAGAAAAAGTTTTGATCAAGATGGAGTTTTATTTTTAAGAAATGGAAGAAGAATTGAAAGGTGATTAAAAGAAGAGAAAAAGTGCAAACTAGTTTCGGTTTCTCCAAAAGATGATAAAAAAAGATGATTTGGTCACAAAGGTTGGATACTTTCGGCAACAAGAAGAAAGAAATTTGGAGAATACCAAATAGTGCAAAGAGAAAGGTTTTGGCCTAACAAGCACCAAAAATTCAATCAAAAAGGCAAAGGAGAATTCGGCTATCAAGGAAGGTGGAAAGAAAATGAGTATGTGACCAAACAAAAGAGAAAAACAATGCACTATTGTGCTAATATGTTTCGGCAAGGAGGGTTGCAAATTGGGAGAAATGACACAAAGTTGCCAAAGGGAATTTTTGCCAAAACACTACTAAGTCTTTAACAAATGCCAACTAACAATTCAGCTACCTATTCTCCCCAAAACCGTCCACATGCATCCCCCCTAAGATAAGAGTTTGGCCACCCAAGCTTTCCAAAACATCACCCACGAAATAAGCCTCATGTCCCCCTTTCTTTCCTATTTCCCTTGATTCCTTTCCTAACTTCAACCTTGCCTTATTTATATAGCCACCTTACCAAAAATAATAAAGTCAAACTTGCCATAAATACTCCTTGGCCGACACTTTAAGGAAGGAATGCAAAAATAAAAGTCAAATATGCACACAAAGGGATTCGAACCTCTTCCCTCAAGGTACTACATATGGCGCCATATCCTTCTTATCAATTGTTCATTTATGCAAGCTACTTACTCAATTATTTCCATATGCTTTAAGGTCACTTACTCTATCTCCTTAAAGTGCTAAATTTCAAAAATTTCACTAGGTCCAAATAAATCCCGAGCCTTCTCAGGACCTCCTAAACATACACAATTAATAATTTAACAAGCTTAACACCAAAAACAATGCAACACATAAAATTCCAAATTTTAGGATGTTACAATTCTACCCCCCTTAAAGAAAATTTCGTCCTCAAAATTTACCTGATTAAAAGAAGTGAGGATGTTGCTGCCGAATCGTGTCCTCAGGCTCTCACGTAGCTTCCTCCGCTCTGTGATTACGCCATAGAACCTTGACTAACGGCACGGTCTTCCTTCTCAGTACCTTAATGTCCCGATCTAGAATTTGTACTGGTTCCTCCTCGAACGACAAATCAGGTCTTATCTCAATTTCCTCTACTGGTACTATATGAGACGGATTCGATCGGTAACGCCTTAACATTGAGACATGAAATACACTATGTATCTGACTCAACTCCGGAGGTAACTCAAGCTGATAAGCCACTGGCCCAACACGTTTCAACACACGGTACGGTCCGATGAACCTAGGGCTCAACTTCCCCTTCCTTCCAAATGTGAAGATCTTCTTCCAAGGTGAGACCTTTAGAAAGACTTGATCTCCCACCGCAAACTCAATATCCTTACGCTTCAGATCCGCATACGATTTTTGCCTATCCGAAGCTTCCTTTAACCGTGCCCGAATTACATTTACCTTTTCCTCCGTCTCTCGATATCGCTCGGGACCCGATGAATCGCCGCTCCCCAATTCGGTCCAACAAGTAGAGAGTACGACACCTACGACCATAGAATGCCTCGTAGGGTGCCATCTGGATACTGGATTGATAACTATTGTTATACGTAAATTCTGCCAACGGTAGGAAATCCTCCCAACTACCCCTGAAGTCAATCACACAACCCCTTAACATGTCTTCCAAAATCTGGACTACTCTTTCCGACTGACCATCTGACTGAGGATGAAAAGCCATGCTGAAATTTAACTTTGTTCCCAAAGCTTCATGTAAAGCTTTCCAAAATCGTGATGTATGTAACATCCTAAAATTTGGAATTTTATGTGTTGCATTATTTTTGGTGTTAAGCTTGTTAAATTATTAATTTTGTATGTTTAGGAGGTCCTGAGAAGGCTCGGGGTTTATTTGGACCTAGTAATTTTTTTTTTGTCATTTAGCACTTTAAGGAAATGGAGTAAGTGACCTTGAAGCATATGGGAATAATTGAGTAAATAGCTAGCATAATTGAGCATTTAGTAAAGAGGTAGTGGCGCCATATGATGGACTTGATGGGAGGAAGTTCGAATCACTTTGTGTACAAATTTGGACTTTTTATTTTTTTGCACTCATCCATCAAGTGTCGGCCAAGCATGTTATTATGGTAAGTTGGACTTTCATTTTTATGGCAAGATGGCTAAAGAGATTTAGGAAAGATTGAAGTTGGGGAAAGGAATCAAAAGAAATAGGTAAGTAAGGGGGACAAGAGGCTTATTTCGTGGATAGTGTTTTGGAAAGTATGGGTGGCTAATTGTTGACCATTTTAGCTATGTATGTGGACGGTTTTTGGGGCTTAAGGGGCATAGCCGAATTTTTGTTAGTGTTGGTAAGGCTTTAGTGTTAGTTTTGGACAATTCCATTAGCATCAAGTGTGTTTTTTTTCTCTTCTCAAATTATTTTCTCCTAGCCGAATTTGGTCTTGGCAATTGGTGAAAGTTTTAGTTTTGTTTTTTTTGGCCAAAATTCATTTATGCAACATTGGTGACATTTTTCTTTCTCTCAAAATCTTCCTTCTTGCCGATTCTTCAAACCATTGGTGAATTTATTCTCATCTTTTCTTCTTTTGTTGCCGAATGTACACAACTTTGAGACCATTTCTTTTGTTCACTCATCATTCTTGAAAACCAAAACTAATCCACCATAGCATCACTTCCACTCTAATATTATTCACCATAGCCGAATATTGATTTACATTTTCTCTATAATCGAACTCTCATTTCTTTTCTACCGTTCCTCTCATTCGTGCTTACATTCAATCTTTGATCAATCGGTAAGCGTTCTTCCAACATTTTATCTTGTTTTCTTTCTCTTAGTGCCGAATATAAGTTTTGATTTGGGAGGGTCATATGAACTGAAACCATTATATTATTATACTCTCTCAAATAAAATCATTCTCTTCCTTGTAGTGGAATAGTGGAGTGTCGATTACTACAACATCGCTTAATTGACTTTAGACATAGGAAGATCGTGTGAAACGGGAATTTCATTGTTCAAGGTAAGGAAGTTCTCTCATAGTCTTTTCAATAACTCCCTTGGTTATTGTATTAATCGGACTGAAGGATAATTTATCGACTATATGTTTTAGGTACTTAATCGCTCGATTTATCATCTAGCGATCATACAGATTTTGTGGTAAGCCGACCTTAATCCTAAGATTGATCGTTCATAGTAACGTAATATTAGTTGGACTAATAATTGTTTTCAATGGAGGCAAGCAATATCGAATCAAAAGGGGTAGTGATTGGTGATCGAAAAAGGAGCGGATTTACAATCCCCACTCCTAATAAATTCAAGCGAAAGGGTTGTTTCGGCTATTCGAGACTTTCCACCGGGTTGTGGACCCTCATCCGGTGAGAATCAATTATTTGAGGTCGTTTGCAATTGTGAGGCATCAGCGATTCGGGATTTTCCACCGGGGTGTGGACCGTCAACCGGGGAGAACCGACAAATCGTAGTTGTTCCTAACTCCGAGGGTAATTGTTAGATCGTTTGTTTTTAAATAGATTTATTAAATCGCATATGTCGACTAATAAAACGTTATAAACTTTTAGGTGTTAACGATCGAGAAAGCGTAGTGCTAACCGTAATCAGGTGTGTAATCTCACACCGTATTTCATGGGTTAGATATTTTAAAAAAGTGTTAGTGGTAAATCGCTTGATTAAATCACATTTTGGTGAAATTGGGTAAAATGGCATAGTTATCACTATTTTGGTAAAGACTATGAAATTGATATTAAGACTGTGAAAATTACGAAAATACCCTTAATGGGCCAAATAAAAATATTTCGCTAAATGGGCCAAATCGATATATGACTATATGGGCCGATTGATATTTGACTATATGGGCCAATTGATATTTGACTATATGGGTCGATTGATATTTGACTATATGGGCCGATTGATAATTTGCTATATGGGCCAATGTGAAAATATGATATATGGGCCGATGTGATGATATGATATATGGGTCGATGTGATAATTTGATATATGGGCCATTTTGAGATTTGCTATATGGGCCGATGTGATATTTTGATATATGGGCCAAGATGATAATTTGCTTAATTGGCCTCGTTGATAAATTGTTATAATGGGCTATAATGTTTGTAAGAAATATCTGAATAAATTGTTGTGAATGGCTATGCATTATATACATGATTTGCATGGGATGGGATATTGATGAAGAGAAGTTCGGTAGCTAGCTCACACGTATAATTCAGTGGCTCGCCACAAATATGAAAAATGGCAATGCCATGTAAATTCTGTTAATCTGGTGGCTTGTCCACAAACTTGATATATACGTCTAAATGCCTACTTTTGGTGTGTTGGCGGGGTGGGTGACTAAAGCTCCCCACAGGTGTGCTGGTTGGTACGTGTGGTGTGTAGCGGATGGAAATTAGGTTTGGTTTGGGAATTGCATATCATATGCATATTATATATGATATTATTTTTATAATTGTAAATGGGTTTTGGCTCAATTGAAAGTTTAATTGAAATTTTGGCCCAAATGGACAATGGTAAGTGGGTTACATTAATCGAGTTCTAGTAACTCACCCCCCATTTTCCTTATCCCTTTCAGGTAATGATCAGTGATGGAGACTTGGGCCGTGGATGACTCGGTGGAGGCCATACTTCGTAAACGGTTAAATTTGAATTTAGGATTTCTTTTAGTATTTTTAATTACTTTTTACTATTTTTGAATTAAGGTTGTAATAAGGCCTCTGGATTAATTTTTGTTTTGTTTATTGTGTGATGAATTTATAAACTACTTAAAGTATTTCAAATTATAATTTTATTTTTCTAAAAACTTAAATAAATGATTTATTCAAAAATGAATATTTAGAAAGGATTTCATAATAATTTTTCATATTTAAACCGGAAAATTAATTTTAAGATTTTCATCGATACTTTTCGAAAAAATACATTTTTAGTTCTTTTAAAATTTTCTCGAACTGTTAACGATATTTTTAAAATTTCGATTTATAGGATCTTACATCTCAAATTGTCGATTTATCGATCAAATCTTTTACTCAATAAATACTTCGTCAAAACTTTGAAATCTGTTTTACTTAAAAAGGAATCAAAGTGTATTTATTTTGTAGGACATGTCAAATCTGGCCTTAACGCATAGGCCGGGTTTGGGATGTTACAATGTAAACCTAGGGTCCCTGTCCGAAATAATAGACACTGGTACCCCATGTAACCTCACAATCTCTGCTACGTACAACTTGGCCAACTTCTGTAATGAGTATTCCGTACGAACAGGTAGGAAATAGGCAGTCTTCGTCAACCGATCCACTATCACCCAAACGGAATCTTTCTTAGTAGGCGATAAGGGTAGCCCACTAACGAAGTCCATCGTTATCCGTTCCCATTTCCATAAGGGAATCTTCACCGGTTGTAGCAATCCCGACGGCAATTGATGTTTCGCCTTCACTTGTTGACATATCAGGCACCTACTCACGAAATCAGTAACTTCTCGCTTCAACCCTGGCCACCAATACTGCTCACAGGGATCTTGATACATTTTATTTCCCCCGGGGTGCATAGCATAAGGGCTACTATGCGCCTCTCGCAGAATCATTTGTCTCAATTCCGAATCTTTGGGCATACAAATTCTTCCGCGGAAACACAATACTCCATCATTATTCATTCCAAAATCCCCTTTTACACCACTTTCCACTTGCTGAAGTAAGGAACCCAACTTTTCATCTGATAACTGCTTTTCCTTAATCTGACCTAACCACATAGGCTTCACCTGAAGTTCAGCTAGCAGACTACCATCTTCATACAAGCTGAGATGAGCAAACATCGCTCTCAAATTCGATATCACCTTACGACTCAACGCGTGCGCCACCACGTTAGCGTTTAGGGATGATACTCGATTGAGAAGTCATAATCCTTCAACGATTCTATCCACCTCTGTGTCTTAAGTTCAACTCCTTTTGGGTAAGGAGGTACTTTAGACTCTTATGATCCGTATAAATGATCGACTTTCTCACCGCATGTAGTGTCTCCAACTCTTGAGCAAACACCACCGCTGACCAACTCCAAATCATGGGTAGGATAATTTACTTCCGTGCGGTCTTAATCGACGAGATGCATAAGCCACCACTTTTCCACCTTGCATCAACACACATCCTAAACCCGTGTGTGACGCATCACGATAAACAATAAATTCTTTTCCACCACACGAGTTGAATCAATATCGCGCTTCCGCCGAATCTTCTTCAATTTCTCGAAACTTTCTTGCTGTTGATCTGACCACACAAATGGTACTCCCTTGTGCAATAGTTTAGTTAGGGGTGCAGTAATCAACAAAAACCCCTTAACAAAATGTCGATAATAACCAGCCAATCCTAGGAAACTTCGAATTTCGGCCACTGACTTTGGTGGTTTCCAATCCAACACAGCCTCTACTTTCCGAGGATCAACTCTAATTCCTTCGGCTGACACAACATATCCCAAGAAAGTTACATCCTTCAGCCAAAATTCACACTTACTGAATTTGGCATAGAGTTGCTTTTCCCGTAATATTTGCAATACTATTCGCAGATGTGAATCATGCTCTTCTTCTTTCTTCGAGTATACCAAGATGTCATCTATGAACACCACCACGAACCGGTCTAAATAGGGTTGAAAGACTCAGTTCATCAGGTCCATAAATGCAGCTGGTGCATTGGTCAATCCAAACGGCATCACCAAGAACTCATAATGTCCATAACGAGTTCGAAACGCCGTCTTATGAATATCTGTCTCCTTGACCTTAAGTTTGTGATAACTCGATCTCAAATCTATCTTGGAGAAAACCGAAGCTCCTTGCAACTGGTCAAACAGATCATCGATTCTCGGTAACAGATACCTATTCTTGATCGTCAACTTATTCAACTGCCTATAATCGATGCACATACGCATTGACCCATCCTTCTTCTTGACGAACAAGACCGGTGCTCCCCACGGTGACACACTCGGTTGAATGAATCCCCGATCCAACAACTCCTAAATTTGAGCTTTAAGCTCTGCTAACTCTTTCGGTGCCATTCTATAAGGAGCAATAGACACCGGAGCTGTTCCGGGCAATAGCTCAATGCCAAACTCTACCTTTCGGTCCGGAGGCAAACCCGGAAGTTCCTCGGGAAAGACGTCCAAAAATTCTTTCACCATTCTAACACCTTCCACCGATAATTCCTTGGCATCCAACGCACTAATGAAGGCTAGGAATGCTCCACACCCTTTTCGCACCAACTTTTCTGCCTTTAAAGCAGATACCACATTTGATAGATAGTTTCTCCTATCACCTATCATCACTACTTCTTTCTCTTCCGAAGTTCTTATCGTCATCCTTTTTGCAGCACAATCCAAGTTCGCACGGTGCTTCACCAACCAGTCCATGCCCAAAATAAGGTCGAACTCGCCGAAAGGCAATTCCATCAAATCTGCCAAAAAAGTTTCTTCTTGAACTTCTAAGGGTACATCTCTAAACAATTTATTTACTATCACAGATTGTCCTAAAGGACTAATTACTGTCATCTCCTTAGCAGTAATCTCAAATCTAATGCTCAGATTCCCAGCTACATCACTAGCAACATACGAATGGGTGGATCCGATATCTATCAAAGCAGTAACAGGTACATCAGATATGAAGAACGTACCGATTATCACATCAGGTGCACCGCCATCCTCTTGGCGTCTGACCGCATTAACTAATCCTGGCTGTCTCGCCTCCGCGTTACCCCTGAAACCATTACCTCTACCCGGTGCACCTTGACCTCGACCTGCGCCATTACCACCTCGACCTGGTCCACGACCCCTCGGTGGCTGCTGAGCGCCTCTAGCTGGCTGTGAGTCATGGTTACGAGCTTCTTGAGTCGGAGCAGTCCATCGAGGACAATTCTTAAGCTGATGGTCCTTAGAACCACATTTGAAACAACCACCGGTTCTCTTCCAGCATTCACCAGAGTGTCATCTTCCACAGTCAGCACATGGTTGTATCTGATTGGTAGCAACTGGTGCTCTAGCTTGAGCTACCTCATCATTCCGGGGCCTCTTCTGAAACCTTCTAGTAGGACCCGAGTACTTAAAGTCCCTCTTGCTCTTGCCTCTATCTCTTTCTCGATTTTGCCGCTCCGAGTGCTTAGCCTCTTCGGCTATCTTCGCTTTCTCCACCAGTGTGGCAAAATTCCTTTCTTGTTGTGGGGCTATCAGTACCCGCAACTCATCGATCAACCCGTCTTCAAAACGCACGCGCTGCGTTCGTAGTCGATTGGCACAATACCTCGGGCATAACGGCTCGGACACGAAATTGCGCCCGTAAGTCGCCACGATCTTACTTCCTTGAACCAGATTAAGGAATTCCTTCCTTCGGGCATCCACATAGCTAGCCCCAACATACTTTCCTTGGAATGCAGTTTTGAAGAAATCCCAAGTAACGCAATCGGCCTGAGTGCCTTCCCGAACAGTGAGCCACCGTTGATATGCCTCGTCTCTCAATAAAGACATAGCTCCTCTTAGCTTCTGCTCGGCGGTGCACTCCAGATCATCCATGATCCGTTCCACAGCTTCGAGCCAATACTCCGTAACATTTGGGGCTACATCCGAGATACCCTTAAAAACCTCGGCACCACTTGATCTAAGTCGTTCTGAAATTGATCCACGAGCTGCTGGCCCAGTTCTAGCCCCAGCAACCCTTTCTAAGACTCGCAACATTGCTTGGGACAAAGAAATGTCCTCCCTCATACGGTCATGTGATCAAGTCTCAGTCTCGGGTGACGTAGGTGCGTCTATTTCTGGTATATGTCCCGACGCTTCAGACGCAACTCTAGCACCTCGGCCTCTACCACGGCCTCGTCTACCGCGTCCATGTCCTCTAGCGCTCATATAGAGTAATTCGATTTAATCTGATTAAAAGTTTTATGAATCAGTATACTATTTCAATATTTATTAAACAATATCTTATGAGGTATAAGAAGTAAGGTCGTTTTCCTAAACGCATCCTATAGTCTCAATCTCTATAGTTTCAACATCTAAAACTAAAAGTTCTAGAGTGTTCCTATAGTCATATCACAATAATCATAATTTATTCATTAGTAACATGTACTTACTTGACTTGGTGTCGGATACCCGTGGTGCCGGATACCCGTGGTGCCATACTTCCTTTAAAACATATGTCAAAAATTTAAAGCAACTAAAAAAATATATTTGAACCCAAACCACAGCCGAGTTTTGAACCAGGCTCTGATACCATAAAATGTAACACCCCAAACCCGGCCTATGCGTTAAGGCCAGATTTGACATGTTACACAAAATAAATATACTTTGATTCCTTTTTAAGTGAAACAGATTTCAAAGTTTTGACGAAGTATTTATCGGTTAAAAGATTTGATTGATAAATCAGCAATTTGAGATGTAAGATCTTATATATCGAAGTTTTGAAAATAGCGTTAACAGTTCGAGAAAATTTTAAAAAAATAAAAATGTATTTTTTTGAAAAGAATCGATGAAAATCTTTAGAGTAATTTTCCGGTTTAAAATATGAAAAATTATTATGAAATCCTTTCTAAATATTCATTTTAGAATAAATCATTTATTTAAGTTTTTAGAAAAATAATATTATAGTTTTAAATACTTTAAGCAGTTTATAAAATTCTTCACACATTAAACAAAACAAAAATTAATCTAGAGGCCTTATTACAACCTTAATTCAAAATAGTAAAGTAATTAAAAATACTAAAAGAAATCCAAAATCCAAATTTAACTTTTTAAGTATGGCCTCCACCGAGTCATCCACGGCCCAAGTCTCCATCACTGATCATTACCTGAAAGGGATAAGGAAAATGGGGGTAAGTTACTAGAACTCAGTGTGTAACCCACTTACCGTTGTCCACTAGGCCAAAATTCCAATTAAACTTTCAATTGGGCCAAAACCCATTTACAGTTATATAAAAAAAATAATATCATATATAATATGCATATGATATGCAATTCCCAAACCAAACCTAATTTCCATCCGCTACACACCACCCGTACCAACCAGCACACCTGTGGGGAGCTTTAGTCACCCACCCCGCCAACACACCAAAAGTAGGCATTAAGCCGTATATATCAAGTTTGTGGACAAGCAACCAGATTAACAGAATTTACATGGCATTGCCATTTTTCATATTTGTGGCAGAGCCACTGTAATTACGAGTGAGCTACGGATCTTCTCTTCATCAATATCCCATCCCATGCAAATCATGTATATAATACATAGCCATTCACAACAATTTATTCAGATATTTCTTACAAACATTATGGCCCATTATAACAATTTATATCAAATCGGCCCATATAACAAATATCTCAATTTGGCCCATATAGTAAATATCCAATGGCCCATATAGCAAATATCTCAATTTGGCCCATATAGCAAATATCCAATGGCCCATATAGCAAATATCTCAATTTGGCCCATATAGCAAATATCTCAATTTGGCCCATATAGCAAATATCTCAATTTGGCCCATATAGCAAATATCAAATGGCCCATTAAGGGTATTTTCGAAATTTTCACAGTCTTAATACCAATTTCATAGTCTTTACCAAAATAGTGACAACTATGCCATGTTACCCCATTTCACCAAAATGTGATTTAATCAGGTGATTTACCACTAACACGTTTTTAAAATATCTAACCCATGAAATACAGTGTGAGATTACACACCTGATTACAGTTAGCACTACGCTTTCTCGATCGTTGACACCCTCAGAGTCAGGAACAACTACGATTTGTCGGTTTTCCCCGGTTAACGATTCACAACCTGGTGGAAAATCCCGAATCGTTGATGCCTCAAAATTACGAACGACCTCGAATAATTGATTCTCGCCGGATAAGGGTCCACAACCCGGAGGAAAGTCTCGAATCGCCGAAACAGCCCTTCGTTTGAATTTAGGAGTAGGGATCGCTAACCCGCTCCTTTTGAGATCTCCATTCGGCTTCCCTTTTGAATCGTTACCACAAGCCTCCATCGATTAGTATTATGATAAGTACGGATTTGTCAAAAAGGGTGAAGATCGGCTTACCACTAATCCCGAATGATCAACAATTGGATGGATCAAACGATTTATTCCCTAAAACATAAAGTAAACAATTTATTACTCCTTAGATCATCAATCGGCTTATTGGTTACTATCAATAATCCATAATGATTTGTTACCATACGATATTGAATCCGATATTCGTCGTTCGACTTAAGACTTAGAGTGATGTTCGGCCTCTCGCTAGGATTCTACCAAAAGGAAAAATGATCATGTTGTGAGAGAGAAAAGGGAATGATGATTCCGATTAATAGAATCATCCCAAGAAAAAAACATACATTCGGCCATAGAGAAGAAATTGAGAAGAAAATATTACTTACCGATTTGTCAAAAGATAATGTTCAAACATGAAGGAAAAAGAAGAAATAGTGGAGGGTTAATTTGCTATTAGATTCGGTTATGAAGGAAATGAATGAAAGAAAAAGTTTTGATCAAGATGGAGTTTTATTTTTAAGAAATGGAAGAAGAATTGAAAGGTGATTAAAAGAAGAGAAAAGGTGCAAACTAGTTTCGGTTTCTCCAAAAGATGATAAGAAAAGATGATTTGGTCATAAAGGTTGGATACTTTCGGCAACAAGAAGAAAGAAATTTGGAGAATACCAAATAGTGCAAAGAGAAAGGTTTTGGCCTAACAAGCACCAAAAATTCAATCAAAAAGGCAAAGGAGAATTCGGCTATCAAGGAAGGTGGAAAGAAAATGAGTATTTGACCAAACAAAAGAGAAAAACAATGCACTATTGTGCTAATATGTTTCGGCAAGGAGGGTTGCAAATTGGGAGAAATGACACAAAGTTGCCAAAGGGAATTTTTGCCAAAACACTACTACGTCTTTACCAAAAGCCAACTAAAAATTCAGCTACCTATTCTCCCCAAAACCGTCCACATGCATCCCCCCTAGGATAAGAGTTTGGCCACCCAAGCTTTCCAAAACATCACCCACGAAATAAGCCTCATGCCCCCCTTTCTTTCCTATTTCCCTTGATTCCTTTCCCCAACTTCAACCTTGCCTTATTCATATAGCCACCTTACCAAAAATAATGAAGTCAAACTTTCCATAAATACTCCTTGGCCGACACTTTAAGGAAGGAATGCAAAAATAAAAGTCAAATATGCACACAAAGGGATTCGAACCTCTTCCCTCAAGGTACTACATATGGCGCCATATCCTTCTTATCAATTGTTCATTTATGCAAGCTACTTACTCAATTATTTCCATATGCTTTAAGGTCTGTAACATCCCGAAATTGGGCCTAGTAGAATTGGGCCCAATGGGCCTTGAGCGTAGAAGCGTTTTAAAATTTTGAGAACAAGAGAACGGCATTATTTCAAGTTAGACTTATTAAGAAGATAATTTTAGAAAGTTACGAGGTTTCTATGAAGTTCCGGGTTCAAGTTGGGCCTTAGTAAAATTTTGTGTTTAAGCCTATTAAGGAGAGATGGTAAGTGGCATCAAGGCTTATGGAAATAAAAGAGTAAATTGCTAGCATAAATGAGCAATTGGTAAAAGGGTTATGGCGCCACATGTAGTACCTTGAGGGAAGAGGTTCGAATCCCTTTGTGTGCAATTTTGACTTTTATTTTTGCATTCCTTCCTTATTGTCGGCCAAGGTATATATATGGCAAGGTTGACTTCTTTATTTTTGGTATGGTGGCTAAAGGAATTAAGGAAAGGTGAGGTTGGGAAAGGAATCAAAAGGAAAAGGCAAGTAAGGGGAACAAGTGGCTTATTTCATGGAGAATGTTATGGAAAGTATGGTTGGCAAAATGTTGACCCTTATGGCTATGCATGTGGACGGTTTTGGGGGTAGATAGGTAGCTGAAATTTTAGTTTGGCTTTTGGTAAGGTTTTGGTATTGTTTTGGCCAAAAATCCCATTTGCAACTTTGTGTCATTTTCTCCCAAATTGCTACTCTCTTTGCCGAAATCTTCTAGCACAATAGTGCATTTTTTCTTCTCTTTGGATTGGTCACATATTCATCTTTTGTCCATCTTTCTTGATAGCCGAAACTTCAAGTTGATATTAAACAAATTATTCTTCTTTCTTCTTGATTGCCGAAACTCTAAAGCCATTAGTGAGTACTTTTCTTTCTTTGTTTTACCGAAACCACCTAGCCTAATTGATCATCTTCTCCATCTTCCAAGTTGGGTTTATCTTTCTTGATTAAACCGGGTAAGTGTTTTTATTCAAATCTTTTCATTCTTTTTTCTCTTTAGCCGAATGAGAGTCCCTCATTATTTGGTTGTTTCATCTTGATTCTAAAACCGAAATGGTGTTCTCCCTTACTCCCTCACATCTTGATAATCTTTTATTTGTAGTATTCTAGTGGATTGGCCGAATACCACATCATTGCCTAATCATCTCAAGTCATAAGTCAATTGGTGGGAATTTGGATTATCATCGATTAAGGTAAGGAGTCTTTTCATAGTCCATTCGATATCACTACTCGGTTATTGTGTTAATCGGATCGAAGTTTCGACTAATCGATTATGTTTTAGGGACAAAATCACTCGATATGTTCTACCTTCGGACATAGTGGTAAGTGATTCAAGTGTAAGTGATACGAAATCTTTTGGAAATCCGAGGCTAACTTTTGGTTGGTATTGTTCTAGGTCATCGACGAGTGGTTCGTTAGGAAATCAAAATCAGGTGTGTAATCCCGTACCTTCCGAATACATGTTTGATATGGTGTGTAATCTCACATGTCTCTAAAATTTTGTATGATATGTTCTGTGATTTGGTCAAAATACGGAGGAAAACCGAAAATCGGCATCCGTGATCACTCGGGCGTGCGTATGATCGTAGTGGTAATCGTATTTTGTAATAAAACATTTTCGGTTAGAAGCAGTGACGCGTTTTTGAAAAATCACGAAAAATAGGAGAAAGAGAATTAGATAGTGAATAAGATATCGAATTAAAGCTTACTGTGCCTATTTTGATAAGGAAGAAAAGGAGAAGGAAAAAGAATTCTATATTCTGAGATATCTTAATTTTAGTGAGACTGGTTCTGAATAACTTTGTGGTTTCCTAATCTGTCTTGGAAAAATGGTATAAAATTGTACAAAGTGAATTATGAGTTATAGTTTATATGTACAGATTTCTTAGTGAGTCTATTTTCAATAGAAACAAGTGGGAGCAACATATGAAATTTGTACAGTGAGATATTTTAATTTTGGTTAAGAGAGGTCAGAATCGTTGGTCAGTGAAACAAGGGAATTTTTAAGGAATAAAATGTACTAAATGGATAATTAAAAAATTCTGGAAAAATTATAGTAAGAGGATATATGAGTCTAGTCTCATGGAAAATTTACGGAGTTAGATTTCAAGATTCCTAACTCAAGTTATAGTCAATTTAGTTAGTACGACGCAGATGGACAGTTTCGATTTTTATGCTCCACATTAGTAGTTAAGTCTAGGTTGCGAAATTTCCAAAATACCCTTAGGTTGCGAGATTACCAAATTACCCTTAGTGGGTAAATTATCAAAATTACGAAAATGCCCCTATTGGTCGAAATTACGAAAATGCCCCTAAAGGGCCGAATTACGAAATTGTTATATGGGCCAATCTGATATTTTGATAAATGGGCCAATTTGATATTTTGATAAATGGGCCAATCTGATATTTTGATAAATGGGCCGATCTGATATTTTGCTATATGGGCCAATTTGATATTTTGATAAATGGGCCAATTTGATATTTTGATAAATGGGCCAATCTGATATTTTAATAAATGGGCCGATCTGATATTTTGCTATGCCAATCTGATATTTTGATAAATGGGCCAATCTGATATTTTGATAAATGGGCCGATCTGATATTTTGCTATATGGGCCAATCTGATATTTTACTAAATGGGCCAAATCTGATATTTTGCTTAATGGGCCTTTTGATTAATTGTTGTAATGGGCCATAATTTTGTAATAAATATCTGAATAAATTGTTGTGAATGGCTATGCATTATATACATGATTTGCATGGGATGGGATAATGATGAAGAGAAGTTACGTAGCTCTGCTACATAATTACAGTGGCTCGCCACAAATATGAAAAATGGCGATGTCATGTAAATTCTGTTAATCTGGTGGCTTGTCCACAAATTTGATATAATCGGCTTAATGCCTACATTTGGTGTGTTGGCGGGGTGGGTGACTAAAGCTCCCCACAGGTGTGCTGGTTGGTACGGGTGGTGTGTAGCAGATGGAATACTAGGTTTGGGTTGGGAATTGCATATCATATGCATATTATATTTGATACATTATTGTTGTTGTAAATGGGCTTAGGCCCAAAATATTGCTAATTGGGTTCCGGCCCAATGAATAACTGTAAGGGGATTTCACTGCTGAGTTCTTGTAACTCACCCCCTTTCTCTTAACCCTTGTAGGTAATGCTTGATGATATGGACTTGGGCTATGGATGACTCGAGGAGGCCATACTTGGAAATGGTTTATTTGGACTTTAGACTTCTTTCTCGTTTATTTTATTACTTTACTATTTTGGGTTAAATGTTGTAATAAGGCCTCTGGACTATTTTTATTTTTGCTTTTTTGTTGGGATGTTTTTATTATTTTTCTTAAATTGTTTAAAAAGGGGAATTTTCTAAAAACTTAAACAATGGTTTCCAAAATCGATTAACAAATGGATTTCAAAATAAACTTTTACAAATAATTTTAACACGGATACTTTCTCTCGAACTATTAACGATATTTTCAAAAGACTTGGATTCTCTTTCGAATTTTCAACGTCGTTTTCAAACGTCACGGTTTTGTAAGATCATTAGTTCAAGTTTAACGATTTATCAATCAAATCTTTGAGGTTAGTAGTATTTTATCAAATCAAACTTGTTTTCTTGATTTTTAACAAAGCAATATTTTAGTACGAACAAAAAGGGTTTAACATGTTTTGCTCGTGTGACATACCAAATCCGCTCATAACGCATGGGCCAGGTTTGGGGTGTTACATGTTATGGTATCAAAGCCCAGTTGCAAAACTCGGCCGTGGTTTGGGTTCAAAAATATTTTTTTTTAGTTGCTTTAAATTTTCGACATATGTTTTAAAGGAAGTATGGCACCACGGGTATCCGGCACCAAGTCAAGTAAGTATTTATTTTCATTTTATGATTATTGTGTTATTACTGTGGTACAAAAATTCTACGAAATAGAATAATCTTGTAACACCCCAAACCCAGTCTAACCACTACAACCGAGTCTGGCGTGCTACGGGAAAGAAAATGTTTGAAAATCGACTTGTCAATTTTTGTTTAAGGAGAAAACTGTTGAATAATTTTAGAGAAAACGAATTTGAATCTTGTGGTGTTCAAAACGTGTTAAATCTTGCTTTAGAAAAACTTAGTTGCTCAATTGTTACTCCATACTTATTACTTAATCAGTGAACATTTCAGAAAACACATTCTTATCGAGGTTTTAAAAACAACCAATTCACATTTACCAAGTATGTTTATCGAAAGTTATAAAAAAAAACAACCAAATAAAGCATCATAGAAATATAAGTTAGGCGGCCTTATTACAATGAGGAAAACCCAAAATTTAAATAAGACAGCTAAGTCCAAACAGAAAACTTTGATATAAAACAAATACTGAGCATGGCCACCTCGAGTCCACTCCGGCTCCATATCCACGATCTAAGTCTGATCTGCAAAATGTAAAGGAAGGGGTGAGTCACCTAGACTCAGTGTGTAAGTCCCCATCCCATGAGAAATTATGCTCTTACACAAATTCATACATTAATATGCAAGTCATGCAACCCATCCCACCTAAGTATCCATCCGGGTCTCCCAAATCTACCCATTGTGGTACCAAACCATTGGTGGTGCCAAACCACTGGTAACCGAAGTTACAAAAATAACATATGTGGTACCAAACCACTGGTGGTGCCAAACCACTGAGACTTAGTCACAATTTTTATAATATGTGGGGCCAACCCACTATTGTGATGCCAAATCACCGTGACGATCGATAGATCATATTTCCCCCTCCTCTCATCACCCATAACACAGAGTTATGCTAACAATATCATTATGATCATGCTTAACATACATAATTATGTACACAGAATATCATGCTCTCATAAATCACAATCAAGGCGTGCAATAATAACAACTTACCCGGCATCCTCGCTTTTACCCACAAGGGTATTTTAGTAACCTTTGCCGTCATTCTGGCTTTTACAACACACAACATTAACATATCAAGTATAGAAAGTGTGTAAGAGCTACACACCTGGTTATCGTACTAACGCTCTTACTGCTTCTATGCTACTGTCACTCGAGACTACCACTATCGATCTACGATCCAACTCCCGATACTTATTCGTTTGGATTTGCAGATCCAACCTCCGCTGCTTGACTGTTAATCGAGTTCAAAATAATCCCTTAATCACCAAACCAATTAAACTATGAGATCTCACTAATTAAATAATGATGTCACTTAAAACGAATCCTTACCTCCACTGTCGAATCCCGAAAGTCTTTAAGAAAACGTCACCTTCCCACCTATATTCGGCCATCACTAAAGTATTAAACCAATCCCTTAAACGCAATCAAATGAGTACCAAAACACATTCGGCCAAGCCAAAAGAACAAAAAAGGCCATTCGGCCGAACCTACTAACCCACCTTTGGCTTTCCACAAATCGGCCATACAGGGCACAGCAGACAGGATTCGGCTTCTAGGGGTAGAGAGTGAAATCGACAGGGCCTTTGAACAAGTGATTCGAGTTAGAACTTAAGGAAAAGAAAAAGAGAAACCGCAGAGAAGCAAAATCCCGAAACTCACCAGATTAAAGAGGAGTACTCGGCTTATGGTGCACCTTCGGGAGAAATCCACCTTTGTAGATTCAGCTATGGGAGAGGAAGATGAAGACCAGAGTATTCGGCTTTGGAAGAAAAGAATGAAAAGAAGAATGTGTTGAAGAGTTGCGGCAAAGAAAAGAATTTGAGAGAATAGGAGAAGAAGAGAATTTTCGGCTAGAAGAGTAAGTGAGAAAGAAAGAAAAGAAAACGAATGGAAAAGATGGAGACTAGGCTTCAAAATTCGGCTACACATGCACACACCTTAGAGTTGGAGTTTTGGCCAACTCTCCCCTCTCCTGATAGCCTTAATCCCTTATCTCGTCCATCTCATAACACATCCCTTATCTTACCTTTAAAAGAGACCATCTTCAACCCAACTCTTCCCTTCCTTTTATCATCTTTTATCACTTAAATAAAAAGAATTAAAGCTCCTAAAATGTAGCCACTATGCCGTCCACCCCTTCCCCCTTGAAGTGCTAAAATTTGACCCATCAATTTGGGCCCCAAGCGGCCACACTAGGCCCAACTCCTCCCCCCTTGTGACGCCACCTTAATGCCCACTTAAAACACCTCCAAAATTTGGGCCACAAGCCCAACTTGCCACTAAACATAATAATTTAAATTAAAATACTACGAGCACTACTTTTAATAAATTTTTACCCAGATTTAGGCCCAAACCTGAGCCCAATACACACCTCAAAGCCTTTTAACTTTTTAATTTATCCATGCAATGTACCAAATGCACAGACACACAAAATCAGGATATTACAACTCTAGAACTGTTAGCTTTAGGAGTTGAAACTATAGAGATTGAGACTCTAGGATGCGGATTTGACACTCGAAAACAAATTTTCTACTCATACTCCATAAAACATCGTTTAATAAACATCGAATAATATACTGATTCATAAAACTCGTAATCAAGATTAAATCGACTTAGTGAACATGAACGCTAGAAGATGTGGACGCAGTAGACGTGGACGTGCTAGAGGCCGAGGTGCTAGGACTAAATATTCAGCATCGGGGCGTGTCCCTGAAAGGGAGGAGTTGGCATCGCCAGTGGCTGAGACGGGGTCTCATGATCGAGCTGGGGTTAATGAGCTGACTCAGATAGTTAAGAAGGTATTGAAGGAGGTTAAAGAGATCAGCAAAGCACTTCGAGTTGGGTCTGTGGACTGTAAGAAGAAAAGAGATTGCGGTTCTTTTGGGTCGCAGTCTCGTTCCGTGAAGCATGTCAAGGCACGACCAAACTTTCCGGCTTGTGATTATTGCAGAAGGCGTCATCCGGGAGAATACCGGATGAGGTTAGGAGCATGCTTGAGATGCGGGTCTAAGGAGCATAAGGCTCGGGATTGTTTCATCACCATCAAGTCAGGTATGTTTTGGTTGGACGTGATGATTGAATGTAGAAAATTCTAAGTATAAATGGTAGATAACTGTTTGCTTCTGTGGTTAGACGTTTGGTTGTGTGAAAGAGGATTCGAGATTATGTTAAAGGTACATTGTGGTTATTAAGATCAGAGTGCGCAGCAAAAGCATAGTGGTGTGATTTGAGCGGTGCGTTTAGTAGTTGGTTGGAAATTTTGAGGACGAAATTTCTTTAAGGAGGGTAGAATTGTAACATCCCGAAATTGGGCCTAGTAGAATTGGGCCCAATGGGCCTTGAGCATAGAAGCGTTTTAAAATTTTGGGAACAAGAGAACGGCATTATTTCAAGTTGGACTTATTAAGAAGGTAATTTTGGAAATTTACGAGGATTCTATGAAGTTCTGGGTTCAAGTTGGGCCTTAGTAAAATTTTGTGTTTAAGCCTATTAAGGAGAGATAGTAAGTGGCATCAAGGCTTATGGAAATAAAAGAGTAAATTGCTAGCATAAATGAGCAATTGGTAAAAGGGTTATGGCGCCACATGTAGTACCTTGAGGGAAGAGGTTTGAATCCCTTTGTGTGCAATTTTGACTTTTATTTTTGCATTCCTTCCTTAGTGTCGGCCAAGGTATATATATGGCAAGGTTGACTTCTTTATTTTTGGTATGGTGGCTAAAGGAATTAAGGAAAGGTTGAGGTTGGGGAAAGGAATCAAAAGGAAAAGGCAAGTAAGGGGAACAAGTGGCTTATTTCATGGAGAATGTTATGGAAAGTATGGTTGGCAAAAATTTGACCCTTATGGCTATGCATGTGGATGGTTTTGGGGGTAGATAGGTAGCTGAAATTTTACTTTGGCTTTTGGTAAGGTTTTGGTATTGTTTTGTCCAAAAATCCCATTTGCAACTTTGTGTCATTTTCTCTCAAATTACTACTCTCTTTGCCGAAATCTTCTAGCACAATAGTGCATTTTTTCTTCTCTTTGGATTGGTCACATATTCATCTTTTGTCCATCTTCCTTGATAGCCGAAACTTCAAGTTGATATTAAACAAATTATTCTTCTTTCTTCTTGATTGCCGAAACTCTAAAGCCATTAGTGAGTACTTTTCTTTCTTTGTTTTGCCGAAACCACCTAGCCTAATTGATCATCTTCTCCATCTTCCAAGTTGGGTTTTTCTTTCTTGATTAAACCGGGTAAGTGTTTTTATTCAAATCTTTTCATTCTTTTTTCTCTTTAGCCGAATGAGAGTCCCTCATTATTTGGTTGTTTCATCTTGATTCTAAAATCGAAATGGTGTTCTCCCTTACTCCCTCACATCTTGATAATCTTTTATTTGTAGTATTTTAGTGGATTGGCCGAATACCACATCATTGCCTAATCATCTCAAGTCATAAGTCAATTGGTGGGAATTGGGATTATCATCGATTAAGGTAAGGAGTCTTTTCATAGTCCATTCGATATCACTACTCGGTTATTGTGTTAATCGGGTCGAAGTTTCGACTAATCGATTATGTTTTAGGGACGAAATCACTCGATATGTTCTACCTTCGGACATAGTGGTAAGTGATTCAAGTGTAAGTGATACTGAAATCTTTGGAAATCCGAGGCTAACTTTTGGTTGGTATTGTTCTAGGTCATCGACGAGTGGTTCGTTAGGAAATCAAAATCAGGTGTGTAATCCCGTACCTTCCGAATACATGTTTGATATGGTGTGTAATCTCACATCTCTCTGAAAGTTTGTATGATATGTTCTGTGATTTGGTCAAAATACGGAAGAAAACCGAAAACCGGCATCCGTGATCACTCGGGCGTGCGTATGATCGTAGTGGTAATCGTATTTTGTAATAAAACAGTTTTGGTTAGAAGTAGTGACGCATTTTTGAAAAATCACAAAAAAATAGGAGAAAGGGAATTAGATAGTGAATAAGATATCGAATTAAAGCTTACTGTGTCTATTTTTATAAGGAAGAAAAGGAGAAGGAAAAGGAATTCTATATTCTGAGATATCTTAATTTTAGTGAGACTGGTTCTGAATGACTTCGTGGTTCCCTGATCTGTCTCGGAAAAATGGTATAAAATTGTACAAAGTGAATTATGAGTTATAGTTTATATGTACAGATTCCTTAGTGAGTCTATTTTCAATAGAAACAAGTGGGAGAAACATATGAAAACTGTACAGTGAGATATTTGAATTTTGGTTAAGAGAGGTCAGAATCGTTGGTCAGTGAAACAAGGGAATATTTAAGGAATAAACTGTACTAAATGGCTAATTAAAAAATTCTGTAAAAATAATCGTATAAAGATATATGAGTCTAGTCTCAAGGAAAATTTACGGAGTTAGATTTCGAGATTCCTAAATCAAGTTATAGTCAATTTAGTTAGTACGACGCAGATGGACAGTTTCGATTTTTATGCTCCACATTAGTAGTTAAGTCTAGGTTGCGAAATTTCCAAAATACCCTTAGGTTGCGAGATTACCGAATTACCCTTAGTGGGTAAATTATCAAAATTACGAAAATGCCCCTATTAGTCGAAATTACGAAAATACCCCTAAAGGGCCGAATTACGAAATTGTTATATGGGCCAATCTGATATTTTGAAAAATAGGCCAATTTGATATTTTGATAAATGGGCCAATTTGATATTTTGATAAATGGGCCAATCTGATATTTTGATAAATGGGTCGATCTGATATTTTGCTATATGGGCCAATTTGATATTTTGATAAATGGGCCAATTTGATATTTTGATAAATGGGCCAATCTGATATTTTGATAAATGGGCCGATCTGATATTTTGCTATATGGGCCAATCTGATATTTTGATAAATGGGCCAATCTGATATTTTGACAAATGGGCCGATCTGATATTTTACTATATGGGCCAATCTGATATTTTGCTAAATGGGCCAAATCTGATATTTTGCTTAATGGGCCTTTTGATTAATTATTGTAATGGGCCATAATTTTGTAATAAATATCTGAATAAATTGTTGTGAATGGCTATGCATTATATACATGATTTGCATGGGATGGGATAATGATGAAGAGAAGTTCGTAGCTCTGCACATAATTCAGTGGCTCGCCACAAATATGAAAAATGGTGATGCCATGTAAATTCTGTTAATCTGGTGGCTTGTCCACAAATTTGATATAATCGGCTTAATGCCTACATTTGGTGTGTTGGCGGGGTGGGTGGCTAAAGCTCCCCACAGGTGTGCTAGTTGGTACGGGTGGTGTGTAGCGGATGGAATACTAGGTTTGGGTTGGGAATTGCATATCATATGCATATTATATTTGATACATTATTGTTGTTGTAAATGGGCTTAGGCCCAAAATATTGCTAATTGGGTTCCGGCCCAATGAATAACGGTAAGGAGATTTCACACTGAGTTCTTGTAACTCACCCCCCTTTCTCTTAACCCTTGTAGGTAATGTTTGATGATATGGACTTGGGCTATGGATGACTCGATGGAGGCCATACTTCGGAAATGGTTTATTTGGACTTTAGACTTCTTTCTCGTTTATTTTATTACTTTACTATTTTGGGTTAAATGTTGTAATAAGGCCTCTGGACTATTTTTATTTTTGCTTTTTGGTTGGGATGTTTTTATTATTTTTCTTAAATTGTTTAAAAAGGGGAATTTTCTAAAAACTTAAACTATGGTTTCCAAAATCGATTAACAAATGGATTTCAAAATAAACTTTTACAAATATTTTTAACACGGATACATTCTCTCGAACTATTAACGATATTTTCAAAAGACTTGGATTCTCTTTCGAATTTTCAACGTCGTTTTCAAACATCCCGGTTTTGTAAGATCATTAGTTCAAGTTTAACGATTTATAAATCAAATCTTTGAGGTTAGTAGTATTTTATCAAATCAAACTTGTTTTCTTGATTTTTAACAAAGCAATATTTTAGTACGAACAAAAAGGGTTTAACATGTTTTGCTCGTGTGACATACCAAATCCGCTCATAACGCATGGGCCGGGTTTGGGGTGTTACATTTTATGGTATCAGAGCCCAGTTGCAAAACTCGATCGTGGTTTGGGTTCAAAAATATTTTTTTTTAGTTGCTTTAAATTTTCGACATATGTTTTAAAGGAAGTATGGCACCACGGGTATCCGGCACCAAGTCAAGTAAGTATTTGTTTTCATTTTATGATTATTGTGTTATTACTGTGGTACGAAAATTCTACTGAAATAGAATACTCTAGAATCAAGTTAGCTTTAGGAGTTGAAACTATAGAGATTGAGACTCTAGGATGCGGATTTGACACTCGAAAACAACTTTTCTACTCATACTCCATAAAACATCATTTAATAAACATCGAATAGTATACTGATTCATAAAACTCGTAATCAAGATTAAATCGACTTAGTGAACATGAACTCTAGAAGATGTGGATGCGGTAGACGTGGACGTGCTAGAGGCCGAGGTGCTAGGACTAAATCTTCAGCATCGGGGTGTGTGCCCGAAAGGGAGGAGTTGGCATCGCCAGTGGCTGAGACGGGGTCTCATAATCGAGCTGGGGTTAATGAGCTGACTCAGATAGTTAAGAAGGTATTGAAGGAGGTTAAGGAGATCAGCGAAGCACTTCGAGTTGGGTCTATGGACTGTAAGAAGAAAAGAGATTGCGGTTCTTTTGGGTCGCAGTCTCATTCCGTGAAGCATGTCAAGGCACGACCAAACTTTTCGGCTTGTGACTATTGCGGAAGGCGTCATCCGGGAGAATGCCGGAGGAGGTTAGGAGCATGCTTGAGATGCGGGTCTAAGGAGCATAAGGCTCGGGATTGTTTCATCACCATCAAGTCAGGTATGTTTTGGTTGGACGTGATGATTGAATGTAGAAAATTCTAAGTATAAATGGTAGATAACTGTTTGCTTCTGTGGTTAGACGTTTGGTTGTTTGAAAGAGGATTCAAGATTATGTTAAAGGTACATTGTGGTTATTAAGATCAGAATGCGCAGCGAAAGCATAGTGGTGTGATTTGAGCGGTGCGTTTAGTAGTTGGTTGGAAATTTCGAGGACGAAATTTCTTTAAGGAGGGTAGAATTGTAACATCCCAAAATTGGGCCTAGTAGAATTGGGCCCAATGGGCCTTGAGCGTAGAAGCGTTTTAAAATTTTGAGAACAAGAGAACGGCATTATTTCAAGTTGGACTTATTAAGAAGGTAATTTTGGAAATTTACGAGGTTTTTATGAAGTTTCAGGTTCAAGTTGGGCCTTAGTAAAATTTTGTATTTAAGCCTATTAAGGAGAGATAGTAAGTGGCATCAAGGCTTATGGAAATATAAGAGTAAATTGCTAGCATAAATGAGCAATTGGTAAAAGGGTTATGGCGCCACATGTAGTACCTTGAGGGAAGAGGTTCGAATCCCTTTGTGTGAAATTTTGACTTTTATTTTTGCATTCCTTCCGTAGTGTCGGCCAAGGTATATATATGGCAAGGTTTCCTTCTTTATTTTTGGTATGGTGGCTAAAGGAATTAAGGAAAGGTTGAGGTTGGGGAAAGGAATCAAAAGGAAAAGGCAAGTAAGGGGAACAAGCGGCTTATTTCATGGAGAATGTTATGGAAAGTATGGTTGGCAAAATTTTAACCCTTATGGCTATGCATGTGGACGGTTTTGGGGGTAGATAGGTAGCTGAAATTTTACTTTGGCTTTTGGTAAGGTTTTGGTCTTCTTTTGGCCAAAAATCCCATTTGCAACTTTGTGTCATTTTCTCCCAAATTGCTACTCTCTTTGCCGAAATCTTCTAGCACAACAGTGCATTTTTTCTTCTCTTTGGATTGGTCACATATTCATCTTTTGTCCATCTTCCTTGATAGCCGAAACTTCAAGTTGATATTAAACAAATTATTCTTCTTTCTTCTTGATTGCCGAAACTCTAAAGCCATTAGTGAGTACTTTTCTTTCTTTGTTTTACCGAAACCACCTAGCCTAATTGATCATCTTCTCCATCTTCCAAGTTGGGTTTTTCTTTCTTGATTAAACCGGGTAAGTGTTTTTATTCAAATATTTTCATTCTTTTTTCTCTTTATCAGAATGAGAGTCCCTCATTATTTGGTTGTTTCATCTTGATTCTAAAACCGAAATGGTGTTCTCCCTTACTCCGTCACATCTTGATAATCTTTTATTTGTAATATTCTAGTGGATTGGCCGAATACCACATCATTGCCTAATCATCTCAAGTCATAAGTCAATTGGTGGGAATTGGGACTATCATCGATTAAGGTAAGGAGTCTTTTCATAGTCCATTCGATATCACTACTCGGTTATTGTGTTAATCGGATCGAAGTTTCGACTAATCGATTATGTTTTAGGGACGAAATCACTCGATATGTTCTACCTTTGGACATAGTGGTAAGTGATTCAAGTGTAAGTGATACGAAATCTTTTGGAAATCCGAGGCTAACTTTTGGTTGGTATTGTTCTAGGTCATCGACGAGTGGTTCGTTAGGAAATCAAAATCAGGTGTGTAATCCCGTACCTTCCGAATACATGTTTGATATGGTGTGTAATCTCACATCTCTCTGAAATTTTGTATGATATGTTCTGTGATTTGGTCAAAATATGGAAGAAAACCGAAAACCGGCATCCGTGATCACTCGGGCGTGCGTAGGATAGTAGTGGTAATCGTATTTTGTAATAAAACAGTTTCAGTTAGAAGCAGTGACGCGTTTTTGAAAAATCACGAAAAATAGGAGAAAGGGAATTAGATAGTGAATAAGATATCGAATTAAAGCTTACTTTGTCTATTTTTATAAGGAAGAAAAGGAGAAGGAAAAGGAATTCTTTATTCTGAGATATCTCAATTTTAGTGAGACTGGTTCTGAATGACTTCGTGGTTCCCTGATCTGTCTTGGAAAAATGGTATAAAATTGTACAAAGTGAATTATGAGTTATAGTTTATATGTACAGATTCCTTAGTGAGCCTATTTTCAATAGAAAGAAGTGGGAGCAACATATGAAAACTGTATAGTGAGATATTTGAATTTTGGGTAAGAGAGGTCAGAATCGTTGGTCAGTGAAACAAGAGAATATTTAAGGAATAAACTGTACTAAATGGCTAATTAAAAAAATCTGAAAAAATTATCATAAGAAGATATATGAGTCTAGTCTCAAGGAAAATTTACAGAGTTAGATTTTGAGATTCCTAACTCAAGTTATAGTCAATTTAGTTAGTACGACACAGATGGACAGTTTCGATTTTTATGCTCCACATTAGTAGTTAAGTCTAGGTTGCGAAATTTCCAAAATACCCTTAGGTTGCGAGATTACCGTATTACCCTTAGTGGGTAAATTATCGAAATTACGAAAATGCCCCTATTGGTTGAAATTACGAAAATGCCCCTAAAGGGCCGAATTACGAAATTATTATATGGGCCAATCTGATATTTTGATAAATGGGCCAATTTGATATTTTGATAAATGGGCCAATTTGATATTTTGATAAATGGGCCAATCTGATATTTTGATAAATAGGCCGATCTGATATTTTGCTATATGGGCCAATTTGATATTTTGATAAATGGGCCAATTTGATATTTTGATAAATGGGCCAATCTGATATTTTGATAAATGGGCGATCGATATTTTGCTATATGGGCCAATCGATATTTTGATAAATGGGCCGATCGATATTTTGATAAATGGGCGATCGATATTTTGCTATATGGGCCAATCGATATTTTGCTAAATGGGCCTTTTGATTAATTGTTGTAATGGGCCATAATTTTGTAATAAATATCTGAATAAATTGTTGTGAATGGCTATGCATTATATACATGATTTGCATGGGATGGGATAATGATGAAGAGAAGTTCTGGTAGCTCTGCTACATAATTCTGGTGGCTCTGCCACAAATATGAAAAATGGCGATGCCATGTAAATTCTATTAATCTGGTGGCTTGTCCACAAATTTGATATAATCGGCTTAATGCCTACATTTGGTGTGTTGGCGGGGTGGGTGACTAAAGCTCCCCACAGGTGTGCTGGTTGGTACGGGTGGTGTGTAGCGGATGGAATACTAGGTTTGGGTTGGGAATTGCATATCATATGCATATTATATTTGATACATTATTGTTGTTGTAAATGGGCTTAGGCCCAAAATATTGCTAATTGGGTTTCGGCCCAATGAATAACGGTAAGGGGATTTCACACTAAGTTCTTGTAACTCACCCCCTTTCTCTTAACCCTTGTAGGTAATGCTTGATGGTATGGACTTGGGCTATGGATGACTCGAGGGAGGCCATACTTCGGAAATGGTTTATTTGGACTTTAGACTTCTTTCTCGTTTATTTTATTACTTTACTATTTTGGGTTAAATGTTGTAATAAGGCCTCTGGACTATTTTTATTTTTGCTTTTTGGTTGGGATGTTTTTATTATTTTTCTTAAATTGTTTAAAAAGGGGAATTTTCTAAAAACTTAAACAATGGTTTCCAAAATCGATTAATAAATGGATTTCAAAATAATCTTTTACAAATATTTTTAACACGGATACTTTCTCTCAAACTATTAACGATATTTTCAAAAGACTTGGATTCTCTGTCGAATTTTCAATGTCGTTTTCAAACGTCAAGGTTTTGTAAGATCATTAGTTCAAGTTTAACGATTTATCAATCAAATCTTTGAGGTTAGTAGTATTTTATCAAATCAAACTTGTTTTCTTGATTTTTAACAAAGTAATATTTTAGTACGAACAAAAAGGGTTTAACATGTTTTGCTCGTGTGACATACCAAATTCGCTCATAACGCATGGGCCGGGTTTGGGGTGTTATATTTTATGGTATCAGAGCCCAGTTGCAAAACTCGGTCGTGGTTTGGGTTTAAAAATATTTTTTTTGTTGCTTTAAATTTTTGACATATGTTTTAAAGGAAGTATGGCACCACGGGTATCCGGCACCAAGTCAAGTAAGTATTTGTTTTCATTTTATGATTATTGTGCTATTACTGTGGTACGAAAATTCTACGAAATAGAATACTCTAGAACTGTTAGCTTTAGGAGTTGAAAGTATAGAGATTGAGACTCTAGGATGCGGATTTGACACTCGAAAACAACTTTTCTACTCATACTCCATAAAACATCATATAATAAACATCGAATAGTATACTGATTCATAAAACTCGTAATCAAGATTAAATCGACTTAGTGAACATGAACGCTAGAAGATGTGGACGCGGTAGACGTGGACGTGCTAGAGGCTGAGGTGCTAGGACTAAATCTTCAGCATCGGGGCGTGTGCCCGAAAGGGAGGAGTTGGCATCACCAGTGGCTGAGACGGGGTCTCCTGATCGAGCTGGGGTTAATGAGCTGACTCAAATAGTTAAGAAGGTATTGAAGGATGTTAAGGAGATCAGCGAAGCACTTCGAGTTGGGTCTGTGGACTGTAAGAAGAAAAGAGATTGCGGTTCTTTTGGGTCACAGTCTCGTTCCGTGAAGCATGTCAAGGTACGACCAAACTTTTCGGCTTGTGATTATTGCGGAAGGCGTCATCCAGGAGAATGCCAGAGGAGGTTAGGAGCATGCTTGAGATGCGGGTCTAAGGAGCATAAGGCTCGGGATTGTTTCATCACCATCAAGTCAGGTATGTTTTGGTTGGACGTGATGATTGAATGTAGAAAATTCTAAGTATAAATTGTAGATAACTGTTTGCTACTGTGGTTAGACGTTTGGTTGTGTCAAAGAGGATTCAAGATTATGTTAAAGGTACATTGTGTTTATTAAGATCAGAGTGCGCAGCAAAAGCATAGTGGTGTGATTTGAGCGGTGCGTTTAGTAATTGGTTGGAAATTTCGAGGACGAAATTTCTTTAAGGAGGGTAGAATTGTAACATCCTGAAATTGGGCCTAGTAGAATTGGGCCCAATGGGCCTTTAGCGTAGAAGCGTTTTAAAATTTTGAGAACAAGAGAACGGCATTATTTCAAGTTGGACTTATTAAGAAGGTAATTTTGGAAATTTACGAGGTTTCTATGAAGTTCCGGGTTCAAGTTGGGCCTAAGTAAAATTTTGTGTTTAAGCCTATTAAGGAGAGATAGTAAGTGGCATCAAGGCTTATAGAAATAAAAGAGTAAATTGCTAGCATAAATGAGCAATTGGTAAAAGGGTTATGGCGCCACATGTAGTACCTTGAGGGAAGAGGTTCGAATCCCTTTGTGTGCAATTTTGACTTTTATTTTTGCATTCCTTCCTTAGTGTCGGCCAAGGTATATATATGGAAAGGTTGACTTCTTTATTTTTGGTATGGTGGCTAAAGGAATTAAGGAAAGGCTGAGGTTGGGGAAAGGAATCAAAAGGAAAAGGCAAGTAAGGGGAACAAGTGGCTTATTTCATGGAGAATGTTATGGAAAGTATGGTTGGCAAAATTTTGACCCTTATGGCTATGCATGTGGACGGTTTTGGGGGTAGATAGGTAGCTGAAATTTTACTTTGGCTTTTGGTAAGATTTTGGTATTGTTTTGGCCAAAAATCCCATTTGCAACTTTGTGTCATTTTCTCCCAAATTGCTACTCTCTTTGCCGAAATCTTCTAGCACAATAGTGCATTTTTTCTTCTCTTTGGATTGGTCACATATTCATCTTTTGTCCATCTTCCTTGATAGCCGAAACTTCAAGTTGATATTAAACAAATTATTCTTCTTTCTTCTTGATTGTCGAAACTCTAAAGCCATTAGTGAGTACTTTTCTTTCTTTGTTTTGCCGAAACCACCTAGCCTAATTGATCATCTTCTCCATCTTCCAAGTTGGGTTTTTCTTTCTTGATTAAACCGGGTAAGTGTTCTTATTCAAATCTTTTCATTCTTTTTTCTCTTTAGCCAAATGAGAGTCCCCCTCATTATTTGGTTGTTTCATCTTGATTCTAAAACCTAAATGGTTTTCTCCCTTACTCCCTCACATCTTGATAATCTTTTATTTGTAGTATTCTAGTGGATTGGCCGAATACCACATCATTGCCTAATCATCTCAAGTCATAAGTCAATTGGTGGGAATTGGGATTATCATCGATTAAGGTAAGGAGTCTTTTCATAGTCCATTCGATATCACTACTCGGTTATTGTGTTAATCGGATCGAAGTTTCGACTAATCGATTATGTTTTAGGGACAAAATCACTCGATATGTTCTACCTTCGGACATAGTGGTAAGTGATTCAAGTGTAAGTGATACGAAATCTTTTGGAAATCCGAGGCTAACTTTTGGTTGGTATTGTTCTAGGTCATCGACGAGTGGTTCGTTAGGAAATCAAAATCAGGTGTGTAATCCCGTACCTTCCGAATACATGTTTGATATGGTGTGTAATCTCACATCTCTCTGAAAGTTTGTATGATATGTTCTGTGATTTGGTCAAAATACGGAAGAAAACCGAAAATCGGCATCCGTGATCACTCGGGCGTGCGTATGATCGTAGTGGTAATCGTATTTTGTAATAAAACAGTTTCAGTTAGAAGCAGTGATGCGTTTTTGAAAAATCACAAAAAATAGGAGAAAGGGAATTAGATAGTGAATAAGATATCGAATTATAGCTTACTGTGTTTATTTTGATAAGGAAGAAAAGGAGAAGGAAAAGGAATTCTATATTCTGAGATATCTTAATTTTAGTGAGACTGGTTCTGAATGACTTCGTGGTTCCCTGATCTGTCTTGGAAAAATGGTATAAAATTGTACAAAGTGAATTATGAGTTATAGTTTATATGTACAGATTCCTTAGTGAGTCTATTTTCAATAGAAACAAGTGGGAGAAACATATGAAAACTGTAAAGTGAGATATTTTAATTTTGGTTAAGAGAGGTCAGAATCTTTGGTCAGTGAAACAAGGGAATCTTTAAGGAATAAACTGTACTAAATGGATAATTAAAAAATTTTGAAAAAATTATCGTAAGAATATATATGAGTCTAGTCTCAAGGAAAATTTATGGAGTTAGATTTCGAGATTCCTAACTCAAGTTATAGTCAATTTAGTTAGTACGACGCAGATAGAAACACTAAAATTAAAATATCACAGACTTTAAAATTCGTCTTCTACTCCGTTTCTTTCATTTGAAAATAGACACAGTAAGCTTTATTTCGATATCTTATTTTCTTTCTAATTCATTTTCTCCTATTTTCTGTGATTTTTCAAAATCACGTCACTATTGCTGGCCAAAGCTGTTTCATTGCAAAAATATGGTTACCACTATGAACCTACGCACGCCCGACTTATCACGGAAGCCGGTTTCTGGTTTTCTTTGGTATTACGACCAAATCACAGAACATTTCATGCAAACAATCAGAGAGATGTGAGAACACACACCATTTCAAACATGTATTCAGAAGGGTACTGGATTACACACCTTATTTGGATTTCCTTAAGAACCACTCTTCTTTGATCCTAGAACAATACCAACCAACAGTTAGCCTCGGATTTCCAAAAGATTTCATACCCAACGTATTACTTACACTTGCATCACTTACCACTATATCCGAAGGATTAGCAAATAGAATATATCGAGTGATTTCGTCCCTAAAACATCATCGATTAGTCGAACTTCAATCCGATTTGCAACATAGCCAAATAAAGATATAACGAAAAATCCAAAAACGAACCCCTTACCTTAATGATGATAGATCCGACTTCAATCGATTGACTTAAGACTAGAGAGGGATCGGCAAGAATGTGCTTTACGACCACACACTAGAACACGATTCGATTAAAGAAGATGTGTTCAATTCGCAAGATGGAGAAGAGAAGATGATTGAAATTCGGCTATCAAGAGAAATGACCAAGAATGCATTGAAGATTTCGGCCAAAACAAAAAGAGAAAAATGGACAAATGGACTAGGAGATTTCGGCCAAAGCAAAAAGGGAAAAGAGTTTGGAAAAGAGACATAAATTGCTCAAAGAGAAAAATACCTCTCATGCACTAAAACTTAGCAAAATGACTAAAGAGAAAAGAGAAAATTCTGCTCCCCTTTTTCCTTAACAAACCGTGTGACATCTTTTGTCCAAAGGATAGATGTTGACCCAATTATCTTTCCAAAACATCACCCACAATATTAGCCAACATTTTCCCTTCTCTTGCCATTTTTTTTAGTTCTTTCCTTCACTTCTCCTAATTTACCTCCCTACCATATTTCCTTAGCCACCTTCCTATAATTAAAAAGTCTTCCCTTGCCTTAAATATTACCATGACCGACACTTGGAAAGAAAGCAGAAAAAAATAAATCCAAAATTGCAATAGATGGGATTCGAACCCTTTCCCTACATGCTCCTTCAAGTGACACCACATCCTCTTTACCAAATACTTATTTATGCTAGCAAAATGCTCACTTATTTCCTTAAGTCATAATGCCACTTGCCTTCTCTCCTTAAAGTGCCTAAATAAAAAAATTTACTTATAGCCTATCTTGAACCCAAAACTTCCTAGAAACCTCGTAACCTTCCAAATTCACTTAACTAATAAGTCTAACTTCAAATAATGCCGTTCTCAAATTCCCATGAATTTTAAAACGCTTCTACGCTCAAGGCCCAATGGGCCCAATAGGTCCAATTCTACTAGGCCCAATTTTGGGATGTTACACGTAAGACTCCCTAATGTATATTAAACCCTCTCTCGATGCGAATAACGTCTAACCCTAGGTTAATTAGTGGAACTCTCATTCTCTTATAATAACCCCCTAGAATAGCAGTAAATCAATCTGTGGATTCCCATATTAGGTTTCACCCTAATCCGGCAAAATCTCGTCACCCTATCTCTAGGCGTGCGATCAACTCCGCTTAATTATGTTGGATCTACTCTTAGGCAGGGTCTATTCCTCCTCCACCTAAGCACATTAAATTTGGATTAAGCTCACATAATTAAGAACAAACTAAGTATTTATCATATAATTCAAATAATCAAATAACAAGATTCATCATAGGTTTCATCCTCTGGTATCCAGAAGGGTTTAGTTCATAACAATAAAGGAAAACATCTCAAGAGAAAAGATAAAACAAAACATAAGAAATCCCTAAAACCCCTGAAGGATTTGAAGGAGAGATCCTCCGTCTTGAGTAGAATTCGGCTTCTTGAGATGGATCAACTGGCTATCCACGAGTGAATCCCCCAAATCGCCTTCTTCCGGCCTAGCACGACGCCCTAAACGATGGCTTTGGGCTCCCCTTTTCGAGTCATACTTAAGGTGTATTTATAGGCTTTTGAAATACGTTTCTTTCTCCCTAAGTATCCTTTCCTGAATGAAATTGCTCTTCTCCACGGCAGAGGCACGGCCATGGCGCACGCCCGTGTAAATCGTGGATAGGCTGTGTTCAGATTCCTTTAATGAGACACGGCCGTGTGAGTCGGGGTTAGACCGTGTTCTAGATGATCAGTGAGGCACGGCCGTGTGATCTTTGGTCCAGGCCGTGTCGGTTTCATGCTTTGGCCTATTTGTCCCGTTTTAAGCCCGTTTTGCGTTCTTTTCATCCCCTGGTGCTTTCCTGAGTATATATCATGAAAAGAAAGGATTAAGAGCACCAAATTACATAAAATAAGGGATAATTCATCCAAAAGCATACTAAATGTGGGCCTAAAATATGTTACTATTTCGGTTTATCAATATTCTACAAAAGATAAGCATCAATTATCTCATAACTAGACAGACATATGATTTATTAGTTTATTTGGATGAAAATTGGAAATTAACAAGCACAATGACATTCATGGTGACCATCCAGACCTTAGTTTACAAACACCTCCTCTCTCACAATCAAGAATGCACGATTAAAGCATTTTCCATCTTTGTCAGGGTTATCATCTTCCCCAGGAATACATTTCCCAAGTTCAGGATGGTTATTGCAACATTTTGATTTTGCATCTGATTTAGCCATCGGCTCGCCTCCTTCAACATCTATAGATATTAAAATTTAAACAACCACATTAATTATTATTCCGAAATCAATCTCCATTTTTAATTATGTTTTGTTAAAATAGCAAATTCCCAATCTAAAGTTAATTTGATTACATCTTTTATACATTTTAAGTTATATACATAGTATTATAGATTATTTACTAAACCTAATATTTGTTTAACATTCAAATCATTCTTTAAATATTTAATATCTCGTTTGAATGAACCAATCAATTTAAAATAAAAGATCTAACAATTTTGACCTATATAGTATTATTTGTTGACATCACCGCATTTTAAATTCATTATCTAAGATGAATCATAGATTAACAACACACAATTTGAACTAAATTTAGTAGTATTAATTAAGTCTATCCAAGACCCGGATTATTAATGCATGTGGAGAAAAAAAATCTTTTGTAATATATATCAAGGTATATGCGAAAAATATATATATAAACTTACACACATGGTGCTGCACCATTGATATCATCATAGAATGGTGAATGTCGATCAATGATTGGACTATCAATGTATATCTGCGTATCGGCCGTCACTGAAGTTAAGTAAATCATCAACATTAGAAATGAGAAGAAAAGCTTAAGGATAGCCATTGTTAGGGTAAACTGAAATGTTAAATTAAGATTTTCGTAAAATAAAAGATAAAAAAATCCATGCCCAATAACAATGTATAAATAGGTCAAGTTGAGATCCAAAACGGAAGTAAATAAAAGACAATTTGTAACACCCCAAACCCGTCCTAGAAGTGAGGCCCGAATTTGGAATGTCACATTAAAGGCGCACTTCAAAACAATTTACTAGTTAACCATTTAAGGCCTATAAGCCCAAAACAAAAGATTATTTCGAAAGCCATATTAACACTTTAATAATTCTATGAAATTTCTTAAGTGGGCAGTTAAAACAATAATAATAATAAACCCAAAATTCAAAGTCAAATAGAAGTTACATGGCCTTATTACAATCCAACGAAAAAACAAAGTATTTAAACAGAATCATTTGAATAAATTAAAACATTTGAACAACTTGTAGTGTGGCCATCTCCGAGTCCTCTCCCTCGTCGAGCCGCCTATTCAAGATTACCTGAAACATTTTAAATTAAGGGTGTGAGTTTCGAAACTCAGTGTGTACAACCCTTGGCAATCAAATCACATACAAATATTCACATTGGGCCTAAGCCCTAACAAAATCGGTGGTCTTGGGCCTTAGCCCACAATGACCTCATATCATATCATATCGTATCATTTATAAGCAGATAATGCAAAACCCACCCCAAAAATCCATCCGCTAAACACACCATTTCCCTTCCAACCTTATGACTCTGTGGGGAATTCTAGCTCGACCCACCCTCCGCTACACACCAAGGGTAGCCCGATTGCAGTACTCCCGAGCGAACGCTGCAAAAAAGTCGCTAATCATATGTTGGGCTTAAAAGCCTTCGTGGATCCATACCATACGGCTATGCGATCCGGATCCATACCATCTGGCTATGCGATCCTCAAATAGTGACCATGAGTCATCAATATATATATGTTAGGCACATAGCCACGGTAAATATGATTGGCACAAAGCCATAATAACCAGCATAAAGTGTTGGTATTGGCACAAAGCCCATAATTACGGCACAAAGCCTTCGGTATTGGCACAAAGCCCATAATTACGGCACGTAGCCCATATTAATGGCACACAGCCCTCGGTAACATTATCGGTGCAGCATGGCTGCTCGATGGCTAAAAAGCCTGCGGTGGATCCATACCATACGGCTATGCAATCCCGGATCTATACCATACGGCCATGCGATCCTCAAATCTTCCTCCGTACCATAATTCCCACCCATATGCATCCTAAACAGAATATCATATGAATGCATCAAACACAAAAGTAACATCCACAAACCCATATCCATCACATAGGGGTATTTTAGTCATTTCACTACCCAGGGGTATTTTGGTAATTTGGCAATATAAGGGTATTTTAGTAATTTTCCAATATAAGGGTATTTTAGTCCCTCTCGAGTTTTAGTTATAAACTTTGGCCCATAAACAAGTCCTCGCGGTTAAAGTGAACAAACACTATGCACCAGGTAGGATCTTAGAAAAGAGGAGGTGGGTCACTCGGACCGCTTAAGTACCAAGCTCTCACTAGATCCAATCCTAGACATGCATATGTCGGTTACCACACTCTAACTAATCGACTTGTCCACAGACATGTTTGATTATTAGATTAAGTCTTATGAAATTGAAGAGTTGTTCAAACTAGGCCTAAGTCCATAAACACTAGCATATCTGCTTACGTCCCCATAAAGCCCATCAAACCCAAATTACAACCTTACGGCCCATTAGGCCCAAATCTTACCATATGACCTATTAGGCCCAAAACATATCCAGATCATGCATCATGCAAGACTAATTCAATTCGTATAACAAACAAACCATTCCATCTGTAACATCCTGAATTTTTGGGCCTATGTGTTTAATGGGTGGATATGTTTAATGTGTTAATTTAAGTGTTAGGGGTCCAAATTGGGCTCAGGCTTAGGTAGAGGCCTTGATTAAAATTATCTGTTTGGGCATTATAGGGTTTAAAAGGTAGTATCTATGTTTAAAATACCAAAGTGGGCTTGTGGCCCAATCTTAGGAGGTGACGCCACACAAGGGAGTAAGGGGCCCAAATTTAAGTTTCATGGAGCCCAATTCTTTTAATTTAAGTTAGCTAAATTTTGGGCATTAGGATTAGGTGGAGTGGATGGCAACAAGGCTAAAATTTAAGGGTTTTAATGTTTAAAATATGTGGATAATAAGAGATAAAGGCTATTATTTAGGAATTTATTTTATGTGGATAATAAGCGGATAAAGGCTAAAATTTAGGGATTTTAATGATTAAAATATGTGGATAATATCTTTGATAAAGGAGGGAAGAGTTAGAGATAATTAAGTCTCTTTTAGATGAGCTAGTAGATTAAGATAAAGGAGAAAAGATAGGATTTATCTGCAAGGTTAGGTAAGTGCTTAGAAATTTCTATAAATAGGGGGAAGATCTCTTCAATTTCAGCATTTGGGTTTTCTCTCATTCTTTTCTCTTCTTCTCTGAGTAAAAGCCGAAAACTCCTAAAGTTCCATCTTCTTCTTCATTCTCTGCTAAAGTCGCCTATTCCCTCATCTTCACTTTGCTTCAAAAGCCAAAACTCTTTCCATTCTTTTTCTTCCTAATGAAATCTTCAAGTCTCTTCCTTGTTTTCTTTTCTTCTTCTCTTTTCTGTCGAAACCGAAACTCCTCACTCAAGTATTTTTAAAGCCAAAGACACATCAGCCTTCTCTTGTTCATACTTTTCCAGGATTTTCCTAAAAGCTAAAATCCCTAGATCTCATCTCCTGTGATTGTCGAATTACTTCTGTGGTGCCTACTTGTGCCGAAATCTGAAGGGAACTTTAGTGGAGTCAATCGCATAGATCTCTAAGTTATAGAATCGTGTTACTTTCGGGATTTCAAGGTAAGGGATCTATTAGTTTTAACGTGTAATTTGGGATTTATTAACCTTGGCCGATTGTTGAAGGGGCTAAATCTTTGTGTGTTTTTTCGGCTTTTGAGCAAGGCTTTACATTGAGGATAATAGATCCGGATAGCAAGGACATCGACTAAGAATATTGGATTTCGCGATATCAAGTGTGTAATACTTCCCACCATCTAGATCCGATTATTAATGTATGCTCATAAGTTTATATGTTGTGATAAATACCGATATCTCGGTTTAATGTTGGAAACCCAAAAGGGTGAAGCAAATCACCTGTGTCGATGAATGTTTGACTTTATATGATAAAAGCATATTGATTTTATGATTTGCATGGGTTGGGTTGATGAAAGGAGGAAGTTATACGTTATATGTGTAGCGGTTTATATCGTGATCTCGTTATATGTTGTAGCGGCTAATGCCGTGATCATTATAAAGGCTTGGCCATAATATGTTGATGAGCGACATGACCGCCATCTTGGCGTGTAGCGGTGTGGGTCGATTGTAGAAATCCCCAAGGGTGTGAATGGTCGTACGGGGCGTGTAGCGGATGGAAACCTAGGCAAATGGGTTGGGCCTTGCATATTATTTGTTATTTTTTTAAATGGAATTATTAATCTGTTTTATGGGCCTAAGGCCAAAATCTAGTGGTGCATGAGGGTTGCACATCGAGTCTCGCGACTCACCCTATTAATTAACCTTTCGGGAGATACCTAGTGCTTTGGACCAGGTGGAGAGGAACGCAAGGTGGCCATGCAAAAGACAAAGCTGGATCCAAAAAAAGTCTCAAGTTAATACTTTATATTTTTAATTAATGGATTTTAAATCTCGTTGTAATAAGGCTATGGGCCACTAGTTTATGTTTTGTTTTATTTTGGGCTTTAATTACTTTTAGTTATTTAAATTCTTATTGAACTAATGTATCTATATAAATTTGGGTTTTTAATTTATAAAGGCATATTTTATTTAAACTATCAACTATAAAATTTCTCTCGAATAAGAAGATAAACTTTAGAAAAAATATTTTTCTGAAAATACAACATGTTCTTCCAAAATTTTCTTAGTGACATACCAGATCCGGTCGTGGTGTTTGGGCCGGGTTTGGGGTGTTACAAATTGGTATCAGAGCCGGGTTCAAAACTCGGCTCTGGGGGTTTTTGGGCTCAAAACGTTTTTTAAAATGGGCTTTTGAAATATGGATGCCTTTAAGTAATAACAGATCTGTTAGCTCGGCATGGCACCTGCGTCTCCGGCCCAAGTCCGCCAGGTAAGTACTCTGAACCATTGTATGATCTTTGTATATGTGGGCTTAATGGGCCTAGTGAGACGTAGATTAGTTAGAATTAGAACTTGATGGACTCTAGGCTTAGTTCAAACCACTTCTTAAAATGTCATAAAACTTAATTTCACTAAACAAAACTAGTTAACGAGCCGCAAGACTAGGGTGTGGTAACAGTCATACGCATGTCTAGGAAGGATCAGGAAGAGCACGGTATTTAAGCGATCCTAGTGGCTCACCTCCTCTTCATTTGGAATCCTACAGTGCGTAGTGGTCATTCACCCTAGCCACGAGGACTTGTTGAAGGGCCAAAATCTATAATTAAAACCCGAAAGGGACCGGCTACCTTATCTTTACAAAATTGCTAGAAACCCTTGTTTTGGAAAAAAAAAACCAAGATACCCATGATTTGCAAATATACCCCAATTTACATAGTCAACGAAATTTTTCCGTAAAAATAAAAAAACAACACAACACATGACAACAAACAGAAATCCACAACCACCTGAACACTACTATTTTCTTTTGAAATCAAATCCTTCAAGATACCCCTGTTTGTTTTAAAAATAAAAAAATTATTTTGAAAATATTCCTGATTTGTAAAAATTACTAAATTGCCCCTAATGTGTAAAATGACCAAAGTACCCTTGATTGCAAAATTACTAAAATACCCTTATATTGGAAAATTACTAAAATACCCTTATATTGGAAAATTACTAAAATACCCTTATATTGTAAAATTACTAAATTACCCTTATATTGTAAGATTACTAAAATACCCCTGTTTGTAAAATTACCAAGATACCCCTAATTTTCCAAATTACGAAAATACCCCTGTAGGATAAAATTACGAAAAATACCCATGGGTAGTGGAATAACGAAAATACCCCTATGTGTTGAATGTGGGTGCATGGATGTTGTCTGTATGTTGATGGTTGAATGTATGTAGTTCTTAGAACTAGGAAAGGTGAACTTGAGACTAAATTACGAATTCGAAAGAACTACTCTTAAAACTATTAATCATAAGACTGTTCGTGGATAATCAAGTGGAAGAAAACCAATAATTCATAAAATTTTTAATCGATAAACTTGAACCGATAGCATGAGTACAAGGGGACGAGGGCGCTTTCGATGCGAATACAGGTGCGTACCCTACCATAGTATACTAAGTGTTTATTTTGACTTTAGAATTAGAGTGTGCTTGTGAAAGCATAGTGGTGAGACTTGGGTAGTACGATTAATAGTTAGTTGGAAATTCGAGAGGACGAAATTTCTTTAAGTGGGGTAGAAGCGTAACATCCTAAATTTTTGGGCCTATGCGTTTAATGGGTGGATATGTTTAATGTGTTAATTTAAGTGTTAGGGGTCTAAATTGGGCTCAGGCTTTGGTAGAGGCCTTGATTAAAATTATCTGTTTGGGCATTATAGGGTTTAAAAGGTAGTATCTATGTTTAAAATACCAAAGTGGGCTTGTGGCCCAATCTTAGGAGGTGACGCCACACAAGGGAGTAAGGGGCCCAAATTTAAGTTTCATGGAACCCAATTCTTTTAATTTAAGTTAGCTAAATTTTGGGCATTAGGATTAGGTGGAGTGGATGGCAACAAGGCTAAAATTTAGGGGTTTTAATGTTTAAAATATGTGGATAATAAGCAGATAAAGACTATTATTTAGGAATTTATTTTATGTGGATAATAAGCAGATAAAGGCTAAAATTTAGGGATTTTAATGATTAAAATATGTGGATAATATGCTGATAAAGGAGGGAAGAGTTAGAGATAATTAAGTCTCTTTTAGATGAGCTAGTAGATTAAGATAAAGGAGAAAAGATAGGATTTATCTGCAAGGTTAGGTAAGTGCCGAAATTTCTATAAATAGGGGGAATATCTCTTCAATTTCAGCATTTGGGTTTTTCTCTCATTCTTTTCTCTTCTTCTCTGAGTAAAAGCCGAAAACTCCTAAAGTTCCATCTTCTTCTTCATTCTCTGCTAAAGCCGCCTATTCCCTCATCTTCACTTTGATTCAAAAGCCGAAACTCTTTCCATTCTTTTTCTTCCTAGCCGAAATCTTCAAGTCTCTTCCTTGTTTTCTTTTCTTCTTCTCTTTTCCTGTCAGAAACTGAAACTCCTCACTCAAGTATTTTAAAAGCCAAAGACACATCAGCCTTCTCTTGTTCATACTTTTTCCAGGATTTTCCTAAAAGCTAAAATCCCTAGATCTCATCTCCTGTGATTGCCGAATTACTTCTGTGGTGCCTACTTGTGCCGAAATCTGAAGGGAACTTTAGTGGAGTCAATCGCATAGATCTCTAAGTTATAGAATCGTGTTACTTTCGGGATATCAAGGTAAGGGATCTATTAGTTTTAACGTGTAATTTGGGATTTATTAACCTTGGTCGATTGTTGAAGGGGCTAAATCTTTGTGTGTTTTTCCGGCTTTTGAGCAAGGCTTTACATTGAGGATAATAGATCCGGATAACAAGGACATCGACTAAGAATATTGGATTTCGCGATATCAGGTGTGTAATACTTCCCCACCATCTAGATCTGATTAATAATGTATGCTCATAAGTTTATATGTTGTGATAAATACCGATATCTCGGTTTAATGTTGGAAACCGAAAAGGGTGAAGCAAATCACCCAGTCGGTGAATGTTTGACTTTATATGATAAAAGCATATTGATTTTATGACTGCATGGGTTGGGTTGATGAAAGGAGGAAGTTATACGTTATATGTGTAGCGGTTTATATCGTGATCTGTTATATGTTGTAGCGGCTAATGCCGTGATCTGTTATAAGGGCTTCGGCCATAATATGTTGATGAGCAGCATGACTGCCATCTTGGCGTGTAGCGGTGTGGGTCGATTGTAGAAATCCCCAAGGGTGTGAATGGGTGATACGGGGCGTGTAGCGGATGGAAACCTAGGCAAATGGGTTGGGCCTTGCATATTATTTGTTATTTTTTTAAATGGAATTATTAATGCATTTTATGGGCCTAAGGCCAAAATCTAGTGGTGCATGAGGGTTGCACACCGAGTCTCATGACTCACCCTATTAATTAACCTTTTAGGTGATACCTAGTGCTTCGGACCGGGCTGGAGAGGAATGCAAGGTGGCCATGCAAAAGACCAAACTGGATCCAGCAAAAAGTCTCAAGTTAATACTTTATATTTTTAATTAATGGATTTTAAATCTCGTTGTAATAAGGCTATGGGCCACTAGTTTATGTTTTGTTTTATTTTGGGCTTTAATTACTTTTAGTTATTTAAATTCTTATTAAACTAATGTATCTATATAAATTTGGGTTTTTAATTTATAAAGGCATATTTTATTTAAACTATCAACTATTAAATTTCTCTCGAATAAGAAGATAAACTTTAGAAAAATATTTTTTACGAAAATACGACATGTTCTTCCAAAATTTTCTTAGTGACATACGAGATCCGGTCGTGGTGTTTGGGTAGGGTTTGGGGTGTTACACCATCAAACTTAGCCAGCAGGCCCACCGGGCCCATTTAGCCACTTTCGGCTTTTCGGCATTGCCGATATCGTGTGTGTAGTGTTTGTACACACGATCATCACCGCGACGTGCTATCCTATCCTTAGCCTTGATCCTACAACCAACCAACCTTCAATCAACCACTCATACTTAATCAAAAATATTTACTCAAAAGCCGAAACCTTATCGTAACCTTTATGTGTGCCCCCCGGGTTCAATTGGCCCCCCTTAGCTGCTAATCACAAGTGTACCCTAGATCCTTGCTAACGATCCTACCACGCTAGTGATCTCTGAACCTTACCCTTGTTAATACAAGATCCATGACAATGAGAAATTAGATCGCCCTTCGGCTTTCAACAAAACGTACTAAAGGGAGTTAACAGAATACTTACCGAATCCAACCTTAGATCCTGCGGCCTACCAAACGAGATTCGGCTTTTAACCTTGACTGAGAGTAGATACCAACTGATTTGTGATAGAGAAAAACAACAAAGATTCGGCACTAATAGGGCATTTCGGCAAGAAAAGATGATGGTAATTCAGAAATAGAAAAGTTTGGCTAAGAGAGAATTCGGCAAAAAGGAATGATGGTTTTTCGGCAATGGAAGAATTCGGCAACAGAAGAACATAATGAGGGGGAGAAAAGAAAAGATCAAATGTGCTTGTGTGAGGGTAACTACAGGATATTCGGTAAAGAAAAGAAAGACTAACTTATTTGCAAAACTATCCAAATGCCGAAAGCCATAATGAAAATTCGTAATACCCCCTAAAAGACCCAAAAACGACACTCATTTACCCTCCTAAGCCGAATTTATACACTTCCCACTTCCCACAACGGCACCAACTCTTCACACTTCTCGACTCCTAACTTTTCTCCCCGATAACTCCTCAATCTCATCCTAAATTTTCTCTAAGATAAGCTCATTTATCCCTTCCTTAATTTTCTCTCATGAACACTTCCTTGAGTTCACATCCAACGCCACTACTAACCATCTAGAAGGCAAAAATTAAATCCCCAACAAAATACCATGCCACTACTCGAACCTTGGATTCCCTTGCCTGCTAATGACGCCACCTCCCTACTCCCTAAGTGGCGCCACTTTGCCACTACACCACAAGCTCTTTTGTGTCATTTTTCTTCTTCATTTATTTAAAAGGCCTACTAACTGAAGTCACAGCTCCCTTGGGCTAAAACTAAAATTTTTCCTATACCCTTACTTGATCCCAGAATATCTCTAACACCCCTAGACACTCCAAATTCATTACCCTCAAAGCCCACATGCCAATTGTCTTTTTCTTGCTTATTTAAAAATTTTCTGAGACCCAAAGCCCAAAGCTCAATTCTTCTAGGCCCAAATTCGGGGCGTTACAACTCACCCCTCCTAAAAGAAATTTCGTCCCCGAAATTTCCAACTACCAGGGTGGTCGTGTATCAACTACCCCACCACGCTATCGCTGCGCACTCTGACCCTAATAATTTTAATACATACCCAAAACATCCACCTATCGCAACCATTCACAAACATACGCAGAATAGGTACCAAATTACGATTCAAATGTTTTCAAAGCCCTAACACTTCCACAGCCTCGGCCTTGGCCTCTTCCTCCTCTTCTAGCGCTCATCGTTGATTCTCGTATTATCCGAATTAGGAATTTTATGAAATTAGTACATAGTTTCACTTGTTTAGGGCACATGTCTTATGTAAGTAAAAAAAATTTTTTAAAGCTATTTCGCGGTCGAGAATCCACTACAGTCTTAGATTCCCTACGGGCTTTAGTCTCTAAAAGCCTATTTTAAAGTAGCCCGATACCTACACAGTTCAACAATTCAAATAATAACATAAAAACTTAATTGGCTCGACGTCGAGGGCTCGGTGAACCACACTTCAAGAATCCTGCAAAAACTTCTTAATCTACTTGTTTTAAAAACCTAAAACATAAGGCCCATTTCATAGCCCGAGCTTTGCAACTTGGCTCTGATACCACTAAATGTAACACCCCAAACCTGGTCTAGAAGTTAGGCCCGAATTTGGAATGTCACATTAAAGGCGCACTTCAAAACAATTTACTAGTTAACCATTTAAGGCTCATAAGCCCAAAACAAAAGATTATTTCGAAAGCCATATTAACACTTTAATAATTCTATGAAATTTCTTAAGTGGGCAGTTAAAACAATAATAATAATAAACCCAAAATTCAAAGTCAAATAGAAGTTACATAGCCTTATTACAATCCAACGAAAAAACAAAGTATTTAAACAGAATCATTTGAATAAATTAAAACATTTGAACAACTTGTAGTGTGGCTATCTCCGAGTCCTCTCCCTCGTCGAGCCGCCTATTCAGGATTACCTGAAACATTTTAAATTAAGGGTGTGAGTTTCGAAACTCAGTGTGTACAACCCTTGGCAATCAAATCACATACACATATTCACATTGGGCCGGTGGTCTTGGGCCTTAGCCCAAAATGACCTCATATCATATCATATCGTATCATTTATAAATAGATAATGCAAAACCCACCCCAAAAATCCATCCGCTAAACACACCATTTCCTTCCAACCTTATGACTCTGTGGGAATTCTAGCTCGACCCACCCTCCGCTACACACCAAGGGTAGTAGGTTGCATGTATGTACTACGAACATTGCAAAGCAAAGTCGCTAATCATATGTTGGGCTTAAAGCCTTCTGTGGATCCATACCATACGGCTATGAGATCCCGGATCCATACCATACGGCTATGCGATCCTCAAATATTGACACAGAGTCATCAATATATATATGTTAGGCACATAGCCACGGTAAATATGATTGGCACTGTAACACCCCAAACCCGGCCCAAACAGTACAACCAGATCTGGTATGTCACTTGAGTGATTTACAAAAACATGTGGCACTTTTGAGAAAACAATTATCAGGTTTAGATAGTCATACCGAAAACTTAATAATTTATTAAGTTCATATAAGATATAAAGTTATAAAATGCCATGGTGAATTTTAAATAGAAATCGAAATTTTATACATGTCTTAGCTTATTTTAAACATAAAATTTAAATACCCATAAATGAAAGCCCAACATGAATCCAAAACAGAAATAATAGTCTAGTGGCCCATGGCCTTATTACAACTAAATATAAAACCCACTTAAGACAAATTTCTTAAAAATAAATAAAATAAAGTCTTTTCTTTGAATCCTCGAGACTTTCATCGCATGGCGACCTTGCTCTCCTCTCGCCCGGTCCGATGCACTAAGTGCTACCTGAAATTGTTAAAATAATAGGGTGAGTCGCGAGACTTAGTGTGCAACCCACATGCACCATCCACATGCACCATTAGATTTGGGCCTTAGCCCCACAGAACATATATCAAAATATATTATAATAGAAATTATGCAAAGCCCAACCCAACTCCTAGGTTTCCAACCGCTACACACCACCCTTACCTGCCAATCACACCATTGGGGATTTCTACAATCAACCCACACCGCTACACACCATCGATGGCGGTCATGCTGCAGATTAGTGCTCATCGTCAAATCGTGATGAGTCACCAGGTGAAATGGCATAAGCCACGAGAAAGCGAGTTGTGACAGAGTCACCCGGTGAAATGGCATAAGCCACGTAAAGCGAGTTGTGACAGAGTCACCAGGCTGAAATGGCATAAGCCACCAGAACAGAACACTTCCCCCTTTTCATCAATTACCCTACCTCGAGCATACATAGAAATTTACATGCAAAACATATCTTTTTAACAGAAACATTCACTGAAGAATGGCAGAAAGCACTAACCTGATATTTAGCCTTTACCCTTCTCGGGATTTCAAACGTTATGCCGAGATTTCAGCATTTAACAGAGTATAGCAGATTTATTACACATATACATATATATATATATATAAACAATCTAATGGTGTGAGAAGTTACACACCTGGTTACCGTTAGGACGACACTCTCTATGTCGACACTATCAGAAGCTGCTAAAACTGCTATCTGTCTAAGATTTTGTTCGGATGTCGGTCCACAACCTACTGGCCAATCCCGAACTGCTGACACCGCTCGTTTTTAAACTTAGGGATTGGTTTTACAGATCCAATCCCCTCCTTTGCCTGAACCATATTTGATTCCATCGAGGGACCTTATCAGTTGCTACCATCGTAACATGTGGTTGTTGATCCATAACATAGGGTTAAGATTACGAATACGATAATCTAACGTAACGAAAATCTAGAAAACTACCTTACCTTAAAATCACGAAAAGAGGTATGATACTTAGAGACTAACGATTTTCGGCTTTTAGATCTAGACGATCGTGTCTCCTTCAAATCCGGAATACCGCCCAACATAGCACCATTAAACTATTAGTTTTTCGACTTTTGCCTTTCAAGAACCGAAATAGAATATGAGATCTATGTAAGTCGACACTTACCTTAGTATAGGGAATTCGGCTAGCACTTGGAGAGACGATTCAAGAATGTCAAAGAAAAGATTTAAATGCTTAGGAAGAAATAATTCTCAACTAGGATGAATAAAGAAAAACTATGGAGATTTCAGCTTTTTAGAGAAATCGGCTCAAAGGGAAAAAGAATGGAGAAGAGGTTTCGGCTTTTGAAGAAATTAAAGAAAAGAAATTGGAGAGGGAGAGACTAAGAATTTTGGCACAATGGAAGGAGAAGAAATTAGGGTTTAAATGTCAGAATCAATGAGATATCCTCCCCTATTTATAGACATTTTGGCACCTATTGTTCAAACCCGAAAACGCCCTTCCTGATAACTAAAAGTCAAGCTAAAAGAAAAGGGAAAATTCGGTACCCATATATACTAAAATAAATAAATAAATAGAATAAACCTACACTTCCTAATCAACTCAAACTTATCACTAATTAAATTCCTTTATTATCTTAAAATTTTCTCCTCATCAAAAAGTCCTTTTATTTAGCCCAAAAATTCAATTTGAATTTCGTTCAAATAGCTTCCCGAACAGCAGCCATCTTTTGGCATTTTGGTCCAATTCAAATACCTTCCCACGCCAGCAGCAAAATTTCAAGCTATTGAGCATAAGGAAACTCGAACCTGAGACCTCCAAGCACAACTACACGCTACCAGCCACTGCACTAGAACCATTCTTGTGATATATTCCGTTGTCAACTTCTTTTAAAGTATACTTTCCAGTGACCGAATCATCCTAAGAAATCCAAAAATATTAACCGACACCGAGATTCGAACCTCCGCCCTTTTCACTATGAGGCACGTCCCTTGCCACTGCGCCACCCGTTTCATTTAAGTCATAATTCCTTCCCAATTAATTATCAACCTTTATTCCGTGCTCCAGGTTTACTTAAAAAAAACCCAACATTTCGCGCACAATGCGACTAGAACCTTGTTCCCCCTACTACTCCTAACGCCTTTGCCACTGGGCCAGGCGTTTCCTTGTGTCATGAAATAGCCCCAACTAATTATAAGGCCTAAACTCTGGCCTTCATCCGCGACCCCTGGATACCGAAGGCGTCCTTGGGGTGATCTCGTAGTTCCTACGGGGTGGAGACGATGGGGTTGGTCCATGGATTTTCCTTCCTTTTGCCGCATTTCGCTCAAAGGGTTGAGGGAGATAGTGCATCAAGCTGTTCGCAAGGGCCAACTTGATCCTCTTCCCAGGATCCCGGGATGGGGAACCTAGGGAGCCGCCGACTCCAACTACCGTCCATATACGATCCATACTAAATCGACCAACCGCCCATCCTACCTCTTCTACGTTCTTGACAGCCCATCTTTGTCTCAATAGAGTCTTTGGTGGCATGTTTTGGTCCTCTTCCCCATTACTTAGAAAAAGTGAGCCACCGGTTCGGTACAAGATACTATCATTACCGCCTAGACAATTAGACACCCAACCCGTGTCGCAACGACCCAATTGCAAGAGCGGAGCTCTACCAATCGAGCTATATCCCCAAGCCAAGTGGAGCATGCATGAAGGAGTCGGATGCTTCTTCTATTCTTTTCCTTGGCGCGGTGGGCCATCCTGGACTTGAACCAGAGACCTCGCGCCGTGAAGTAAATCATCGCACCTACGGTCCAACCAATTGGGAGAGAATCAATAGATTCCTTTTCGAGAGCGATTCATCCTTCCCGAACGCGACATGCAACTCTCCGTTGTACTGCGCTCTCTAAGTGTGCTTGTTCCCCCTTCTTCCTTACCATGGCAAGTATTTGTGAAATAAGAAATAACTCCGATGGGAAGGAAAAAAGAGGGCGTTAAGAGACCCTCTTGGCCCAACCCTAAACACTCTAAGATCCTTTTTCAAACTGCTCCCATTTTGAGTCAAGAGATAGATAAATAGACACATTCTATTGCAATCGATCGGGGCGTTCAGTAGGATCGAGGGGGTCAAGACCAAGAAGTGAATTATTTATCGACCAAGCATTCTTCTTACGGCTAGATCCAATCTCTCCGGTCCTGCGGAAAGGAAAAAGAATTTCACGTTCTTCCTTTTCGGGAAGGGAGGATTAAGAAAATCCTATTGATTGCGGCTTTCTCGGACCTCAGGAAAAGCATGAAAAAAGGCTCGAATGGTACGATCCTCCGTCACCCCGGAATGAAAGGGGCGATCTCGTAGTTCTTGGTCCGTGAAGATACGTTGTTAGGTGCTCCATTTTATTTTCCCATTGAGGCCGAACCTAAACTGTGTCTCGAGAGATAGTTGTCCATACAATCGATAAGGGATGTATGGATTATCAAGAAGAGAGGAGCCGTGGTGGTCCCCCTCGGACCGCCCGGATCCCACGAGTGAATAGAAAGTTGGATCTACATTGGATCTCACCGAATCGCCCCATCTATCCTCCCGAGGAGAAGTTTGGTTTCAAACCCCGGTTCGAACAGGAAGAAGTACGCCATGCTAATGTGCCTTGGATGATCCACATCTCGTGGTCGACTGATGAGCACATTGAGCTATCCATGTGGTGAGCCCTCACACCCTAGGCACAACGATGCAATTATCGTGGGCGTGCTCTACCACCGAGCTAATAGCTCGTCGTGCGGGCCTCACTGGGGCCCGATATGCCAAAAGCGAGAGAAACCCCATCCCTTCTTTCCTTTTTACGCCCCCATGTCGCCACATGGGAGGATCGGGGCGTAAAGGGGATCCTATCAACTTGTTCCGACCTAGGATAATAAGCTCATGGGCTTGGTCTTACTTCACCGTCGAGAAACGAAAGAAGGCTTCCATCTCCAAGTTTAATTCAGACGTAGCTCGCTTCTTTTTGGGTGTGAAGCGTTGTCAAACCAAAATACCCAACAAGCATTAGCTCTCCACGAAAAGGAGGTGATCCGGTTGCACCTTCCAAAGACGGCTACCTTGTTACGACTTCACTCCAATCACTAGCCACCGCCTTGGCATCCCTCTCCTTGCGATTAAGGTAATGACTTGGGCATGGCCAGCTCCCATAGTGTGACAGGCGGTGTGTACAAGGCGGGAACAAATTCACCGCCGTATTGCCGTGGCGATTACTAGTGATTCCGGCTTCATGCAAAGCGAGTTGCGTACCGCAATCCGAATCGAGGATGGGTTTTGGAGTTAGCTCCCTCGCGGGATCGCGACCCTTTGTCCCGTCCATTGTAGCACGTGTGTCGCCCCGGGCATAAGGGGCATGATGACTTGATGTCATCCTCACCTTCCTCCGGCTTATCACGGTGATGCGCTTTCGTGGTTCCAAACTCAGCGGTGGCAACTAAACATAAGGGTTGCGCTCATTGCGGGACTTAACCCAACACCTTACGGCACGAGTTGGCGGCGACCATGCACCACACGTGTGTCGCGTCCGGAAGGCACCCCTCTCTTTCAAGAGGATTCGCGGCATGTCAAGCCACGGTAAGGTTCTTCACTTTGCATCGAATTAAACCACATGATCCACCGCATGCGGGCCCCGTCAATTCCTTTGAGTTTTATTCTTGCGAACGTACTCCCGGGCGGGATACTTAACGCAGCGTTAGCTACAAAGATTGCGACGGTCGACACGCACGGCGCCTAGTATCCATCGTTACTGGCTAGGACTATTGGGGTATCTAATCCCATTCGCTCCCTAGCTTTCATCTCTCGGTGTCGATGTCGCCCAACAGAGTGCTTTCGCCGTTGGTGTTCTTTTCGATCTCTACGCATTTCACCGCTCCACCGAGAAATTCCTCCGCCCCTACCGTACTCGGCTTGGTAGTTTCCACCGCCGTCCCGTGGTTGAGCCACAGGATTTGTGGCACGGACTTAAAAGCCACTTACAGGACGCTTTACGCCCAATCATTTCGGATAACGCTTGCATCCCTCTCAGATACCGTGGCTGCTGGCATAGAGTTAGCCGATGCTTATTCCCGGATACCGTCATTGCTTCTTCTCGGAAGCGGTTCACGACCCGTGGGCCTTCTACCTTCACGCGGCATTGCTTCGTCAAGCTTTCGCCCATTGCGGAAAATTCCCCACTCGCCGCCTCCCGTAGGAGTGCGGGCCGTGTCTCGCCCCGGTGTGGTCGATCATCCTCTCGGACCAGCCATCGATCATCGCCTTGGTAAGCTATTGCCTCACCAACTAGCTAATCAAACGCGAGCCCCTCCTCGAGCGATTCTCATTTTGATCCTCGGCCTACGAGGTATTAGCGGCCGTTTCCAGCTATTGTTCCCCTCCCGAGGCGAGTTCTTACGCGTTACTCACCCGTCCACCACCGGAAACACCACTTCCCGTCCGACTTGCATGTGTTAAGCATGTCGCGCGGCGTTCATCCCGAGCGGATCGAACTCTCCATGAGATTCATAGTTGCATAACTTATAGCTTCCTTGTTCGTAGACAAAGCGGGTTCGAATTGTCTTTCATTCCAAGGCATAACTTGTATCCATGCGCTTCATATTCGCACGGAGTTCGCTCCCGAAATATAGCCATCCCTACCCCCTCACGTCAATCCCACGAGCCTCTTATCCATTCTTATTCGATCACGGTGGGGGCAAGGCAAAATAGAAAAACTCACATTGGGTTTAGGGATAATCGGGCTCGAACCGATGACTTCCACCACGTCAAGGTGACACTCTACCACTGAGTTATATCCCCTCCCCGCCCCATCAAGAAATAGAACCGACTAATCCTAAGTCAAAGGATCGAGAAACTCAACAACGCCACTATTCTTGAACAACTTGGAGCCGGGCTTTCCTTTCGCACTATTACGGATACGAAAATAATGGAAAAAGTTGGATTCAATTGTCAAAGCTGCTCCTATCGGAAATAGGATTGACTACGGATTCGAGCCATATACACATGGTTTCATAAAATCGTACGATTCTCCCGATCTAAATCAAGTAGGTTTTACATGAAGAAGATTTGCCTCAGCATGTTCTATTCGATACGAGTAGGAGAAGTGGTATTCTTAAAAAAATAGAGAAATCAGAACCAAGTCAAGATGATACGGATCAGCCCCTTCTTCTTGCGCCAAAGATCTTACCATTTCTGAAGGAACTGGAGTTACATCTCTTTTCCAGTTCCATTCAAGAGTTCTTATGTGTTTCCACGACCCTTTAAGACCCCGAAATTTTGACAAATTTCTTTTCTTAGGAACACATACAAGATTTGTCACTACAAACTAGATAATGGTAACCCCACGATTAATTACTTCATTTATGAATTTCATAGTAATAGAAATACATGTCCTACCGAAAAAGAATTTGTAACTTGCTATCCTCTTGCCTAGCGGGCAAGGATTTACTCTCCGTGGAAAAGATGATTCATTCAGATTCGCATGAAAGCCCAACTCCATTGCATTGCCAGAATCTATTTTGTATATTTGAAAGAGGTT